>CM060969.1:130499471-131995721 GCA_030765045.1 Tenodera sinensis
AAAACAATACTCCATTTGCTGCTATATTCACGCTGATATATGACCATCTTTTATAATAAAACCCCGCCACAGTTGTTAAAGTTAATCACAAACTCTAGGTGATGTAATATAAACTAGGTGACAGACTATAAACACATTATCAACACTGCATTAATTAATGGCTTTAATACAGATTTTATACATAAAAAACAGAAATTTAAATATCAAAAGGCTGTAAAAGGAGTTTCTACCCTCAAAAAATAAAATGATTATATTTTTAAAAGGCTTTGCTTACCATGCTTGAGCTAATAATAATTTTATAAATATTTTTAAAGAACATGAAACAAATTTGGTTTCTCAAAATAAAAATTTGTTATATTTTTCTAAAAAGGATAAAATTTCAAAATATAAAAAATCTGACATTTATCAATTTAGCTGTCTGAATTGTGACAGGGTGGTCGAGAAGGCTATATAACTGGTCGGGAGGGCTCGGGGCACTGACCATGTTCCATCCTCCAGTACTGCACCCCACCAATGATGCCTGTAGTGGGCAGAGGTGGAAGACGCAGCAGCTGGGTGGCAAGTGTTGGCCCTTCATGGGCTGTTGCGCTAGGGGTTTATTGTGACAGGATTTACATTAGTAAAACTAAATGTCATTTGGAAATCTGAATAAAAGAACAACATTTTAGAAATCTTAAATATGTTGTTAGCTAATGCTGGATTTCTGACAATGAAGTCATTAATCCTCTTGCTCTCCAATATTTTCCACTGATGGATAGGATGTTAGAAATAGCCGGGCATATTTGAAGGTAGTCTCAATCCATTTCCTCTTGCAGATCACATAGAGGACAGAGTGGTGAAGAATATATCCCAATTCAATTGAAGAGACTTAGCAGTAATAGTAACCGCTTTTTAGAGAGCACCATATTTTTATGTTTTGGCGGTCACATCGCTCTCTCACAACCCCCAGGAGTCTGGAGGACCACACCTGTTTACGGGTCTCACCAACCTGACCGGGAGACTTATCAAAGTAAATTCACCGACCATATCCTCTGATTACCAATTAGAGGACGCATTACATGCCATGACAGGTCAGCATGTTAGGGGTTAAGGTTTTATAGAGAAATTAGAGAAATGGAGAGGTTGGAAAAATAAAGACTCCCTAGCCCTCAGGAACCCTAATAGCATCGGGGCCGGAAGAGAACAAGAAATGATCAAGATAAGGTCAGATAGAAAAGCTACAGTGAGGAGCAAAACACCAGTAAGTGGAAGTAATATTCTGCTCAGCTTGGGTACCTTGTGGTCGCCATTCGCATATCCCCTAGATGGAGACCCCTGAGTAAAGAAATGTTAAATATAAACAGATTGATAAATCACCTGTGGCAGATCATGTTTGGTCATCTAACCATGAAATAAATCCAGAGGTTAAATTATTAAAATAATTAAATGGATCATAGATTTAACGGTTTGGGAAAAGATATTCATTAAACAGAAAATATTATCTAGGCTTGTGGGCCACGGTCTAGTGGAAAGTCTCTTTCCAGATGCTTTGTTCAAAGATGCACCAAACATTCTCAGTGGCATGGCCATAGTACTCTGCTAGTCTCTGCAACGACTGATACGGAGCCTTTTGGTCTCACCTTAGCAGGTGTGGGCTGTTGACAGTTGGTCCAGACTTTGTTTATTGGTTTGGCTGCTAGTGCGCTAGGCTAAAATGGGGGTTGCTTCCATTGTCTATGATTGGCCCAGCAGCCGAACCAATAAACAAAGACTAGACCAACTATCAACTGCCAACTGATGCTAAGTGTATAAAGCCTGTGAAACAAAAAGGCTTATTGAGCTGATGCACTACCGTGTGGATGAGTTATTACCAGTGTGTTTTATTATTTTGCCCTGTACTTAGTCACAAAGTGTATTATGGCTCAGCATTTCTTTTCTACCGCACAGTGTGTGTTTATTTACGATTCGTATGTGTTAACTTAATAGCTCGCCTAAGTGAAAGTGATATTTGCAGAAAGATTTCCAGGTGTTCTGCGATTTCTATCTCTGGGGTAAGTTAAAGCATAAAGTGTACAAGACAAACCCACACACCCTGGAAGAGTTAAAACACAATATGCGTCAGGAAATTGCCAGCATTTCTCAACGTGAACTACGGCAAGTGATGGTGCCAAAAATGTGTGGACGACGGTGGCCAGTTTCATTATCTCCTTTAGCAACATTGGTAAGTAAAGCCTTTAAAAGTAGTTATAAAAATGTTATATGGTTTCATCTATGCTGTTCTATGACAGCGGCAGTTGGCGCTGGGTGTCGAGGATGCATACAGGCAAAACTCAATAAAGCGGTTCAGAATCTTTTAGATCACCCGTTATTTATCAATATATATTTAAAGAAAAGTTTTATATATAATATAAATATAGTAGGCCTTTTAATCATAACACCTACCTTCACCTTCAGCAGATGTGACATCGGACAAAAGCTTGTATTCATGACCAAGTTTCCATATTTCATTATTCTCGCCATGAATCCATTGTGCACCAGCCTCAACCCAAATGCCTCTTATTGGAACTGAATAGACACGACCACCTGCTCTATCTGCAGCTGTAAAATCAATGAGTTAAAAACATCTGGATTATCAAATGCAACAAAGACCTGCATTTCATTCTTGGCTGTTAAACTTAGATGTAAGAACGCAGTATATTCTCTGATCTTCTGGCAATGCTAACATTTTGACAATAACCATTAGCATTATTGAAATTAAATGCCAGCACTTATAACTCATACATATTTTTCATCTTTAGTATCATATCTGTAGAAGTAAATCACCATATTCCAATTTATTTATTAAACAGGGTGAACAAATAAACTGATTTTTACAGTATACTAATGAACAGAGTGTTTAAAAAATGTGCCCTATATTGCAACAGGAGTTGGGATTGGTCAAAACTGGAAAAAATGTTCCTATAAACATATGTCCAGAAACAAATACTTGTTGAGGTGTGAGCCATTTTAGGGAAATGTGCAATATATGCACATTTTCGATAGGTTTGGCATACACCAATGTCTTTAAATGTCCCCATAGTCAGAAACCTAATGGATTGAGGTTCGGCAAACAGGGAGGCCATGCTAATGGACCTCCTTGACTAACCCATCGTCCATACACACATCGTCACAAATACAAAAGCGAGTTGCAATTCAACACACAGTCTATTTGAGTGCCCGACAGACGATAACATATGGATCAGAGACTATCAATAAACTTGGCTGCATGTTGGAATATTGACTTGTGTAAACTGCATTGCCACACGACGTGAAGACGCTGTCCTACTGGTCCCAAGTTCGTAGGTTCAAATCCGGCCCAGACCGATGGTTTTCAAGTGTGCTTAAAAATGACAGCTCCATGTCAGTAGATTTACTGGCTTGTAAAAGAACTCCTGCGGGACAAAATTCTGGCACACCAGCAACACTGATGTTATCCTGGCAATTGACAGTATCGTTAAACAACAAAATAATAACATGATGTGAAACTTAAAACTATTCTTCTTTCTTAATGCAATCAATCACTTTTTCCATGGCTGTACAGACAGCACGTTAACTCTCATTTTACCTGCATTGCTTATCATTGGATGAAATTTCCATTGCCTCAATGCATTTTGTTCATAGAAATGAATGAGGTTTCATGCCAGTAATTTTGTTTTAACTATTCCAGGTGTATGTGTTTGATCTATACACTTTACTTTTAACACAAATTGTGCTGAGTCAATGGAAATTTTATGCACAAACATCAGCAAATGACAACACTTCCAGCACCTTTGTAAGAGATAAGTACAATTGCTTGCTTTCACATCACCCACCTCCAGAGCCAGTTATACTGCAAGCACCTGAGCTAAAGCAGGCTCAACTGTCTGTTAATTACCTCTGGAATATTTGAGGCACTTGTCGAAATAGATCATCATAACCACATCTGAATTAAATACTAAATTTAAGCTTTCTTAAACATGCAGAAAAGTATAAAATTACCTTCAAGAATGACAAAGTCTGTTACTCCTGCATCTGTAAGTGTTTTAGCTGCAGCAAGGCCTGCCATGCCAGCTCCCACTATCACAACCTTGACGAGCTGCTTTTTGTGCTTAGCACTGCTGTAGCAAAACATCAAGGATTATATATCATTCTTGTTTAAAACAATGGAGGATTAAACAGGCAAGAGAATGTGTCATACCTTACCTGCTCAACGTTAACACTGGAGGCAAAAGAAAAACGTTTTGATGAAACTTGTATTCCTGCAATTTCCTTCCTGGTATAAACATTTGCTAAATACATGCAAAAAAATTAAATTCCTGGCTAACACTATATGTATGAATTTACATTGAGCAGCATTATTTATGATATAATTATTATCATTTGAGACCAGTAAACTGTATTTAAAGTACCTTACCAGAATTTTATCTGCAGTAGTGGTTGAAGAGCAGGCATTCTTAACTTTTAAAGATTACTAAATGGAAAGATTACCTCTGTAAGAAAATGGATTGATTCTTCATAATGTAACTGAGATTGACTGCAATACAGCTTATGGCCAAATGATACAGTTTCATTTTCTGGTACTTTTTAAGCATCTGTTCATGTAATTCAAAAGTAAAGGACAAGTTAGTTTTCTTGAATGCCTAGAGCAGTGATATTCAACCTGGGGTACGCGTACCCCCAGGGGTAAGTGAAGACTTATTGGGCAGTACCTAAAATTTAATTCTTTCTTTCCTTCTTTCCCTGATTACCTTCCCCTCATGTAGGACTTACAAGCCAGTGCCTAGGGTCAGATGCCTGTCGGGGAGCAGAGGGACCTCTGGACCAGACAGAGTGAAGACCTGGACGCAGGTGGTCAGTCAAGCACCATGTATGATAGTGAGGAAGAGGATGATATGAAATGCAGGCGAAATGGATGATTGGAAAGGTGATAATGGAGCAATTGGTGGAATGAATGGTGGGGGAAACTGGAGAACCCAAAGAAAACCCACCCAGATGCTGCTTTGCCCACCATGAATACCACATGCGGGTCCCGCCTAGGTGGTAGGCAAGCGGTCTAACCACTCAGCCACGGTACTGCCATTATACTTCCAGACTCAGGGAAGGATGAGGAATAATCCTAGCTGGAGAATAGAAAATAATTATCTAGGTTTGTGGGCCGTGGTCTAGTGGAAAATCTCCTTTCAGACGTTTCGTTTAAATCTGTGCCGAACGCCCTCAGTGGTGTGAAACCAAAAGGCTTCGTATCAGTCGTCGCCAAGACTGGCACAGTACTACGGTCACACCTCTGAGGATGTTTGATGCAGTTTCGAATGAAATGTCAAGAAGGAGATTTTCCACTAGACCACGGCCCACAAGTCCAGATAAACATTTTCTATTTATTGATACCGGCCGTTTAAGCTTATGCAGTTTGTATAATTTGAATTCAGAATAACTCCAGGACTAGGCATAGGAGTACACGCTAAAATGGAAAATTGTCTTTGGAGGTACAAGAAGGAAAAAAGGTTGAATACCAGCTGCAGCACTAAATTTTTCAGTTCCAATTCTACATCTCAAGTGCATAAATGTTTATAAATGATGTTCAAAATGCCAACATTGTACTTCGGAGCATAGGTGAGAGTGTCATAGTAATGACTGCTAAGTTTTCTTTCGAAAATATTCAGCATATCACTAATAGCATCAAATGCTACAAAGATCTTAGCCATTAGCTCCTCTTCATATTAACTGGCACCTTGAACATACGTCTGAGCACATCCCCAAATGAAAATATCCAAAGGGGTTAGATCAGGTGAATGTGCTGGCCATGATATTGATGCTCCTCTACCAATCCAGCAATCAGGGTACATTACACTTAGAAAATTTCTTACAACACTGGAATAATGCACAAGTGCCTCATTGCCTTGGAACAACACGGACTGGCATATTCCTAAAGGAACATCTTCCAGAAATTCTGAAGAAAATGTGCTGTAATGTGTCCCATCAAATGTGGAGGTAGTAAATAGGACCCTGTGAGTGTCATTCAAAAGTCAGCCCAAATGTTCACTACAAACCGGCATTGGTAATTGTAACTAATAGCTCTAGGACTACCCTGTGTCTAAATGTGACTGTTTCTTGCAATCATTGATGTACGGCAGCAAAGGTGCTGTGATGAGACAAACGACTTCTTAGGCAAATCTCAGCATAAAGATCTCGTGCCCTTTTCGTATTTCTCTGAGCAGTAAAATAAACATAATTTTTAAGTTCCAGTTCTACCTCTCAAATATTGCCCGCACACGGCTTGTGTGTTTAAAAAACACCAACAGTAAGTTTGTTGGCATGAATAAATAATAAGGTGGAACACTTTTATAATATGCTCTAAACTGAAAGTCCTTCCAGTAAATGGAGCACTTTAGTATATGCTGATAGCTGAGATTGATAACTGGAACCACAGCCACATATGTGACAGAATGATTTACCATTTCGGCAACAAAACACAGGTTTTAGGTTAATGGTAATATAAACAATGTTAAAAACACAATACTACTGATATTTCAAAATGCAAAGAAAAAATATAAGCAGTATTCTAATGCCGAAGGTGGAACAAGGATCTGTGTGACAGAATTTCATCAAACCTGATGTGGCGATTGGAAAACATTAATGTTGTCTATCCTGATAAGACGTTTATGGACATACATTCACTGTACGAAAATACTCAATTAGAACAGCTGAATGATGCCTTATTCTGGCTCACACTTTACATAGCAAAGAAAGTAATTAACTCATTGCAGATCACTGGTTCACAGGTAATTGGCCAAAATATTTTGTTACCAAAATTGAAGATACATTTATCTAAAATTTGCCATAGTTTTCATTCTTATACTTTTAAGTCATTTTTATTTGCTCTAAAAATATAACATTTAAACAGTGGTTAGCTACACATGTATGTTCGATATGACATTGTGAAGTGTGACAAACTCAAATTACAAGTGTCTGCAAGCTGCTGCCTTTTAAATAATCATTTACACAACTCTGTACAATTTAATTTACACGACCAAAACTACCAATAGGTTTAAACTTCCTTTTATTTAATTTATACAGTTAAACACTTAATGCACTTTTTAAAATAAATTATACATTTAAAATTTCAATACATTTCAAACAGAATGAGCTATTTAACCATAAGGATCATCTACATATTATCTTAATACGAACTCACAAAACAAGATGTTTAGTGGCTGGATCAAAGCTCATTCTTGTCCATCCTTTCAGGCAACAGCATTGTCATCATAGAGATGCTTTTGTTAACCTAAATGAAATATTGCCACTTTTCAAAACCAAATAAAGTATAGAAAAGCAAAAACAAAAGCACATAATCAAGAATGAAGGCTTTCCTTTCTCTGCAATATCAACACGGCCTTAGGATTTCTTAAAAAATACTAACTTTGTAAAGCAATAGTTAAGTGTCTTTAAGGAGACAAATGCAAATTAAAGGGTTGCACATAAAGCCATTTCTTTCTCTATAGAATATAAAAATCAAACTTTTAAAAGAAAAATTAAATTAGTGATAATTTTTAACTACATCTGTTATTTACTTTGTGTAGGGTCATTAAAATATATTGAAATGTATTTGCATACTCTCCCCACTGCACAAGAGAACTAAGAGTCACTGGGGAAATGGTGCAGACAGAAGTGGACTATAATCCTTGTCTCTCAAACAGGCAGCATATATTTTATTGCTGCATTATAGAAAATGGGCCCTGTTATTTTTCTAGCACTTATCACACGCTGTACTCCAATTATCAGGTCCTAGAGGGGTGTTTTGATGCAACAGCATAGGTTCAGGTTTTTCAGAAGCCCAATAACAACTGTGTTCATGTTAACTTGTTAGGCTTGTTTGTTTACTGATTTATGTCCCCAAATTAAATTAAATATGTTGTGAATTTGACTTTATTTGTGTTACATCATTCTTCCATTATTGAGAATATTGCTTGTTTATCGATGTTATAATTGTTAACTACCAAATTTTGATTGTGTGTAAAAATTTAAGGGTTATTTTAAATATTTAATGCCAAAAATGTTAAAAGGCCAGATTAAAAATGCTTTCTTAGCATTTTCAGGATTATAAAAGTATGCAGAAAATGACGTCATAGAAGGACACTACTAAATGGGCACATATGCAGTTGGATACATGTGCATAACTCAAAAGATGCAGCAAGATCAGCCTCTCTCTTTGTCAATAGCATCGGTATAGTATGAACACATTTTTATATGCGCACGTCATAAAATAGTCAAAATAAAGTGACTAAGTGTTTAAAAACAGTTAATTTGAAGAAAATAAATGAAATATTGACTAAATTTAACAAGTTACACAATACGAAGTGTACAATTAAATGAAAGAACATAAGATTGACAAAGTGTAAAGTGACAGAAAATGCGTTTAGTGAAATATCGCTAAATTTTCAGACATTAAATCTCAGTGAAGCTAAGGAAGTTGATCCACTGAAAAAAGATTTACTACTGTGATATGATTTAAATACTGTGAATGAGAAGGTGCACGTAAAATAATTCAAATTTAACCCCAAGTCCGAAATACATTTCACACTGTACTGCGACCTGAGATAACAAAGATTTGAAAGCTCAAAGACTCAAAGGCACACCCACTTTATTTAAAACCACACCAATTTAATCAAGTTTATTTTCTGCTAACTCCATAGAGTGTTTCTTGTCTAACTCCATACCCAAAGCTTCAAATGTATTAACAATCACATGAAATGCCACACAAGTAATGTGTGATAAATGCTAGAAAAATAACAGGAACCATCTTGTTTAATGAAATTGTGGCAGAAATTCTGTGTCTGAGGAAATTAATAAGAAAATTCATGCTAATATTTATTATATCAAATTTATGTCCAAAAACATGTTAATATCTTGTTCTATGACTATTGTATTTATATTTGTAAATTTTACTATCAAATCTGAAGCTATTCGGTAAAATAGAACATGGCAAACATCAATCATAACTGAGAATTATGAAAAAAGACAAGAGAGAGACAGTAGTTGTTAGCCAGGTAACCAAGAGAAATAAATACTAGACTTCAATGAAAAAACTGAAGCTGTTAACAGTGAAGCAACAGAATCCAAACTAAAAATAAACTTAGTGGTTTACCGGGAGAAATACGAACTGGTTTGAAAATTCAATGTCATTCTGGCAGGTTGTCACAGTAGCTTAATGGTTAGAGCACCTGCCTAGTAAGCGGAGAGTCTGTGGTTCAAATCCCAGCTGTGGCATTGAATTTTTAAGTTCCAGTTCTACCTCTCAAACATTGCCCACACATGGCTTAAAAACACCAACAGTAAGTTTGTTGGCATAAATAAATAATTAGAGACTAAAAGCTTCACTTATCTTAGTAATTGCTGCAAGTTCTTGAAAATGCTACTGACATGTTTCATGACGCGTGGGAAAATAATATTATGAAACTCATCCACAGGCGCCATTTTACGGCTGCGCTGTAGCCGAGTGGTTAGACCATTCGCTTCTCACCAAAGTGGCCCAGGTTCGATCCCAGGCAACAGCATGTGTCATTCATGGTGGACAAAGTATTGCTGGGGCAGGTTTTTTTTCTAGGTTCTCCAGTTTCCCCCGCCATCTCATTCCACTTTATTCCCCATTCCCTGTATCATCAGTGTCACTGCCTGCGGTGCCGTATGTAGTAAAAGTGCGCGTTAAATATTACAAAAAAAAAAAAAAAAAAAATAATTTTGGCACAATCTGAATTTTAATTAAAAAGAACATTAGCCCGTACCACTTTTATCTGCTACCCACTGAATATGACCCTGAGGTAGAGAGCTTATCGCTCTCTGTATTATATAAAAAAGCTGCAACAAAACAAGAGATATGCTGCCTGTTTGACAGGTAAGGACTTTAATGTACTTCTGGCCTTGCTATTTCCCCAGTGGTGCTTTTAATTCAGTTGCAAATTATAACAACTTCAAACAAATTTAAATATTTTATGTTTAAAAGATTAAAGAATTTAAATCAAATAGTGATCTTTATACACCACTTGCATTAATAATTAAGAACAAATGTATTTCAGAGTTCAATTGTCTCGAGTTTTCTGTATGCTTCAAGACAAAAAAGGAAGCAAGGATATGAACTGAACATATTTATGCTTACAGAAAGAATTGTGCAGTTAAACATAGCTGGAAAGAGCACATAGGAAGAATGTTGAAAGACTTAGCCACAAAACTATTAATGAATTATAGACCTTGCAGCAGAGGTAGAGTAAGTTGCCCGCAAAAGAGATGGACTGAATCAATTCTAACTTCTATGAAACCAGAACAAGCCAGATGTTCATGGTAGTGGTAATGGTAGTGGTGGTGGTGTCAGTGGCGATTATGGTGGTCATTATGTAAGAGCCAGAGCAGAAATAAAGAAAATGGAAATGATTAATAGTTAAAGATAAAGCCATACCTATAAAGTGCCAATATGCGATCTGCTTCTCTCCATCCAGACTCAATAGCCCCATGTACAGTTGAATAATAATGTTCATGGGTTGCTTCCCCAGCAAAATGAAGCACCTATTAAAGATACAAACAAGAAAATTTTTAAACTTAATCTCAGCAATACTGCAAGATTAATATAAAGACTAATAAAAAAAGCTTCCATAATATATGAAATTTATTTTCCTAAAAATATAAAGTTTGTGTTGAAAACTTGCTGCTATGTAAATTTTTGGTCTGTTTTAGAAAAAGTCAATAATTCTGGTATGATTTGGGATAGATTATTTAATTTATTGTATGTCTATAATTTTAATACAACATATTATAGCATAATTGTTGATGATCCATCTGCAACAAATGTGACAAGGCAGATAAATTATACATTGTTTGCTATCTGACTACAAAACAGTTGCAGTCAATGGGAAAAGAAATTTTCCATACAAATATAAATTAATCTGAGGCAGCTTTTGCAAGGAAACCAGCATCTTTCATTGAAGTTACAGGACTGTTACAAGACTGACTAATTTCGGGGGGGGGGGGGGTTTGCACAAAAAAGGCATTACTATACCATTCAGTTTAAGCTGCAAGTGATAGTATATAATAAAGAATGAAAACAGAGCTGCAGAAAGACATTTCGGGCTGCCTCTAACTGAAAAAATGATAAGAACTAGGGGAAATCAGAAAGATGTTTTACAGAAAGCACCTCGTAGTAAACATAATCTGAGAAGTGGAACTGTTAAATGGCCAAAACTTGAAGCACAACTCAATACTTGGATTTTAGAGAACAGACAAGTGGAAATTTCAGTTTCTACAAAAAATAATCATTCATCTAACAAAATTATTTGCAAATATAGTACTTTATAAACACAGTTATTACTATAAATAAAATTAAAAATATGGCAGAGGCTTGTTACAGGTTTGTTAAAGAAAACATTAAGCTATCTTATATTTAATTTGTTGGTGTCACCTACCGATTTATTAACAAAACAGACTTACCGGTGTTCCTTTTGCATTGACTACAGGTTCTGCCAGGTACAGTGCAGATGTTTGCATTTTGGCTGTCTTCATACTACGGAAGCTATAACTGCCCCGAAAATGAGGATTTTGTCCCCATTTAGTCCTGTAATATTTTTAATCAGTCAGTAATATAATGCTCTCTTGGTTCCAGACATAAGCCATATACTGTGAGCTTGCTTTGTTGCAACATACCTGATCACGATTTCTGGAGGAGGTACAGATACTTCAAAAGCACTGCCTACGAATTTCTCCAAAAGGTGCACACAGCCTTTTGTGACTTGTTCATTACTCAAATTTTCCATATAGCGAGCTGCAGGACCCACAATCCAGCCACACAGCACTAGAGGATGGTTGTCTACAAAGTAGAAACCAAATACGTCTTGAAGCCAATGTTTTCCATTTACAGCCTGTAAGAAAATATTCTTATGCTGCTGATTTTGTTTTAAAGAATGTGTTTCAGTTTAAAGTGCTCCCCTTCCAAAAACCTGAGATCTATACCAGTAACAAAGTTAGAACTCCAGGTATGTTTTCTTGTTTTCTGGTATACTTTTTTCTTTTTTAATATGACCTACACAACATGGATAGATGAGGTTGTTAAGGCATGAACTCATGTGTGGGAGGTCTGCAGTTCAAATCCTGCCACAGCCATCCTACCTAAGTTGTTTTTCAGGTTTTCCTTAGTCCTCAGAGCTAGCAAATGCTCTCTGTGCCTGGAAGTTTCCTTCTGAAATTTCCTTTCCCAATTATCATTTCATTTCACATATCACCAATGTTGCTATGTGCCATATGTAGTATGAGTAGACATTAAAGATTTATCACCGACCCTTTTGCTAGCACTTTAAATGGGCAATCTGACAACATGTGTAAACAAAAGACAAGTTATGCAAAGAGAACTACAAAGGTAGCACACTCTTATATCACTAATTAAATAAAAGAAGAAAACAATACACATTATATATACATGCACACAGTGGAACGCCACTTATCTGAATTAATTCTGGGTGTGACCTGTTCAGATTCGGAAATGTTAGGATTATCCAGTAGCTTAATGGTTAGAGCACCCACCTAGTAAGCAGAGGGTCTGTGGCAATGAATTTTTAAGTTCCAGTTCTGCCTCTCAAACATTGCTCACACATGGCTTGTGAGTTTAAAAACACCAACAGTAAGTTTGTTGGCATAAAATAAATAATAAGTTCCATAAAGGGTTTGGTGGAGGCAAATCAAAGTTCATTACGTGAAACTTGTTTTTTATTATATGAATTTTTTCCCAAGTATGCAGCATGTTTTAGCTTTTAAAAGTTTTATGTTCGGCATAATGTGGTTGGATGTCCAAAAATGGAGTACAACTAGATTTCTGGAACATGAATGGCTCCATATTTATACTGGATCACTGATACCAAACTGAGATGGAGCGGGGGCTGAAGTCATGTGTCACCTCTTTTCCTATTGCAAATCTTTAAGTTATGGAACTACAAACTTTGATGGAGAAATTGAAGCAATTCAAATGGCAATACAGAATCTTTTTGCCTGTAAAATAGTATTTAAAGCTAGGTGGTACTAAATGCTGCACGTACCTGCTGATGTAACCATCTTAAGCGTGCCTGCTGCAGAGTTATGCTACATTCCATTTATCCATTCTCTCTCTCCATTATTGCACAAATAAACAAGAATATTGGACAAACTTGAGAAGGAAGTCTAGAATAGGATGACTCTGGACACAATATTTTGCTGAAGAACCGTAATTCATAAAACAGAACAAGATTTACCTCTCCAGTATCAAAAGGTGGTTGAAATGATTCTGTATCTTCTTCAGTCCACAACAAGTTGAATCCACTGTGCTGATCTGGCCACCAGCGATATGGAAATTTGAGGTAAATTTTATCGACAGTTCCAATGTCCAAACCCTGTAAGCAGATTGTTTTTGTTTTAATTCATGCTAATTCTACAAGCACAGAAAAGAAGTTATGGAGTAATAATTGGAGGAAAGGAAGTATTTGAGCCCTTAAAATTTAAAATGATATGAAAAGTGCAAATCTGATAAACATTATGTAAGAATTTAACATTTTTAGCTGCCTTCTTTTTCCATTTGATTATTATTTCATGCCATAGAATGTACAAGTGAATTTCAGTTGAATTTAGAATTTGGTCAATTTACTGAGAAGATAAACTGTATAATGAATCTAAGGAGAATGTTATACTATGTCACAGAAAGTTAGATATGGATGATTTTTCAAAATTTATAAACATATTGGTGCTGTTTTTGTTATTTTCTATGGTGATGTTGATGAGCTTTTGACTCTTTTGTTATCTCGGGTCATGGTACTGAATGGAATGAACATACACTCGGGTTTAACTTTAGTGAAATATTTTATTCGCACCTTCTTGTTCACAGTATTTAAATTGTATTACAGTAGTAAGTCTTTTATTTCAGTGGATCGACTTCCCTAGCATCACCGAGATTTAATGTCTGAAAATTTAGTGATATTTCGCTAAATGTGTTTTCTATCACTTTACACTTCGTCTATTTTACGTCCTTTCATTTAATTGCACACTTCGTATTAACCAACTTATTAAAGTTATCTAATGTTTCACTTATTTTACTCAAATTAACGGTCTTTAAACACTTAGTAAATTTACTTTCACTATTTTATGACGTGCACACATAAAAATGCGTCCATCTATACCAAAGACACAGACGCTATTCCCAAATTCTTTTGGTTGCGAGTCTAGCATTCCGACTGCCATGTGTACATCCGCATATGCGTTCATCAAATAGTTCCTGCATTGTTAGGGAAGCGCTCTTTAGCCATTCTCCCTTCGCTTTCAATATTGAACACATATAATTCTTTTATTTATACATATACATTAAAATTAAATATGGAAATATTTATGACGTTTTTAAACAAACTTAACTGTTTGTAACAATGAACATTAGTAACACATTTTCGTCATTTAACCAACTCATACCAACATCAAAAACAAATTACACTCTTAACAAATATTCACATAAATGATTTTCTTTTGGGGTCTTACAATATCCTGTCTCAATATCAATCGGGCTTAAAACAGAGCATGATATATCACTGCATGAGAAGCATTGTTGTTTATTGTTATCAGCTGTAGAAATTACAATGCAATTCATAGCATCAAAATACATATGGTTATACATAATTACATATAAAAAGCTTTTACAAAGAGAGTTATTTATATACGTCTATACTAACATATACATCTACAACTAACATGTATTTGTAATTATTATTTATTTATGCCAACAAACTTACTGTTGGTGTTTTTAAACACACAAGCCGTGTGTGGGCAAAGTTTAAGAGGTTTAAACACACAAGCCGTGTGTGGGCAAAGTTTAAGGGGAACTTAAAACTTCAATGCTACAGCTGGGATTTGAACCACAGGCCCTCCGCTTACCAAGTGAGTGCTCTAACCATTAAGCTAATGTGACAATCTGCCAGAATGACATTGAATCCTCAAACCAGTTCATATTCCTCCCGATAAACCACAAGGCAGTCTCACATCAGAGACTAATTTGAGAATTCAGTGCCATTCTGGCAGTTTGTCACAATAGCTCAAGGTTAGAGCAGCCGCCTGGTAAGCGGAAGGACTGTGGTTCAAACCCCAGCTGTGGCATTGAATTTTTAAGTTCCAGTTCTACCTCTCAAACATTGCCCACACAAGGCTTGTGTGTTTAAAAACACCAACAGCAAATATGTTGGCATAAATAAATAATAATTACCATCTGAAGGTTATTTAATCCCAGGACATAAAGTATTTGCAATAGTAAGTCACCATTGGGGTAATTGTCTCTGATGTGAGGCTGCCTTTGTGGTTTAGCGGGAGAAATACAAACTGGTTTGAGAATTCAATGTCATTCTGGTAAGTTGTCACAGTAGCTTAATGGTTAGAGAACTTGCCTGGTAAGCGGAGGGTCTATGGTTCAAATCCCAGCTGTGGCACTGAATTTGTAAGTTACAGTTCTACACCTCAAACATAGTGTTAACATTTTCTACAGGATGGATAAAATTGAAATATAAGCTGTGATAAAGTACTTAGTTTGTAGGGTTTAATACCAACAGAAATACAAAAGGAATTAGGTTTGACATTAAAAGATTCTTCTCCTTTGTTTCTACCAGCTAAAAACTCAGTTGCTGAATTTCAGCCTGATCATACATTGATTCAAGATGCACACTCAAGGTGTCCCATAACCACTACAATTAACATGACGGTGACAAATATTCAGAATGTTGGATTTAATGATCATGGATTGGAAAGCATCACAAAGACCATGATGTACTACCATGCATACATATATAGACACCCAGGCTGATCTATAGAAAAGCACTCTGTTTTATTCTTATCCACAAGAATAGAATAAGGAACCACAGGGACACCTTGGTTATTCCAATAAGTATGTAAGTGTTCTCTTGTATTTATTTTATTTCATATTTATGAGTTTTTAACTATATATGTTCTTTTTCCTCTCATAATTTGCCCCTAAAAATGCTATAATTGTAAAACTTCTTTCTACAATAGAAGAATTTCTGAACGAGTTTCCCGAAACATTCCTAATTTTTTTAAGTAAATGAGGTATGGTGCAAACAAAACTTAAAAAATAATTAATATGAATGTTATTTGTTCCATGCAAAGAGAATGGAATTTCAAAACCTCACACAGCAACTAACTCTTAAAATATCTGACTATTGCTTAAGCGTACTGTATTCCCTTCCCATATTCCCTTTGCACCTACAAAAAAATCAGCAACAAGATAATTTCTGAAAACATTTATCTTGATTGGCATGACGTAGATACAGGAATAAGCACTTGTAAGAATAAATTCAATGAAAAAACTGAAGCTGTTTACATTGATGCAACACAAATAATTAAATACAACAAATATTTAGAGACTAAAAGCTTCGCTTACCTTAGTATTTGCTGCAAGTTCTTGAAACAAATACTAACTTAAGTGAAGCTTTTAGTTCCTAAATAATTGTTATATTTAATTACTTGTAAGAACAGTTTACACAGGAGTAAAGAAAGTCATCTGAGTGCAACACATCAGATTTTTTGAATATATGAGAAATGTAATATAGTACTTGTGTTTAGTGAATGTTTAATTGATTATTAAACCCACTGTTTATATTAAGATGGTTTATCTGCCATTTTTGGTTAACCATGAACCTGACCCCTCCATTATAATGATTTATCAGAGTTCTACTACATTTAAATTTATGTGTTTGCAAATATAACAGCTTATTCCATTCACCTCAATTGCCTTGAGTTTTGCAGCTGGTAGAGCAGGCCGGAACATGGTGCTTGCCTTCTCCTTAAGCACGCCCAGGCTGACAGTCACAATTGCATGATGTGCATAGTAGGATGACCCATCAGCGCAGTGAACCACAAGCTTGCTGTTGAAGTCGCTCTCCCATGATATTTCAGTCACTTCTTTGTTGTAGCACACCACTTTATTGACCAACACCGGAGGTTTCTCACTTGTGTACTTGCCCTTTAAAAACACAACAAAATTCTTTTTTTATTTACAGATAAAGTTGATAGCTTTTTGCAATGTCTTGTAGATTAGATGCAAAACTAAAAAATGTCAAAATTAGTATAGAACAAAAATTCCAACATAATATTCCAAAGGAAATTTCCAATAAAAATTATTCTAACAAAAGAAATAGTTGTTAGCTAATGCTGGATTTCTGATAATGAACTCATTAATCCTCTTGCTCTCCAATATTTTTCACTAAAAATATTGGAGAGAATTAGCAGTAAAAGTAACCGCTTTTTAGAGAGCATCATATTTTTATGTTTTGGGGGTTACATTACTCTCTCACAACCCTTAGTATATCTGGAGGACCCATCTGTTGTTGGTTTACAAGTCTCACCAACCTGACTGGCAGAATTATCAAAATAAATTCACTGACCATATCCTCTGATTACCAATCAGAGGACATATTACATGCCATGACAGCTCAGCATGTTAAGGGTTAAGATTTTATAGAGGAATTAGAGAAATGAAAAGGTTGGAAAAATAAAGAGTGCCTAGCCCTTGGGTACCTTAATAGCATTGGGGTCGGAAGAGAACAAGAGATGACCAAGGTAAGGTCATAAGATCAGATAGTAAGTGGAAGTAATATTCTGCTCAGCTTGTGGTCGCCATCCACATATCCCTTAGACAGGGATCCCTGAGGCTACATAAAAGAAATAGTACAAAAAATAAAAAAATTCCCAGGAAAGAAGCAGTTACTCACTTCAGATTAGCCACTTGACATGACTGTTTGGCAGAACATCTGCGTGGGTTTGGTTTTATGAGTGACAATGTATGTAAGACCTGAAATGCTAACAAGATTTTAAATGGAGAACACCAGCTGGAATGCCCAGAATTGAGGAAAGCTGTATCAGATGGGAAGATACTTAATTTATATTGGTTGGCTATGGAAAAATTGATGGATCAAACTCCTGCACATTAGAAAAACAACACTTAGCTGTTAATCAGAGTTGCATATGAGCGGTGGTAGGGGTAAGATGTGTTTACACGAGCTACGTGAGGATGGGCATTCCAATAAAAGTCTATCAAGGTCAAATTGGGCTATTTAATTGCAAGAAGATTGTGACAAAAAGTGATTCAACAGGAGACAGTGACTTAATAGGATGCTGGTTTTTTCTGGTGCTATTGTGTTTTATTAAAGATAGGTGGAATTAACATGAATCTGGGGCTGGAAATGGTGGAATGATGGCAATGTTAAAAGCTTTAGCAGAAGACAAGGTACGAGTTAAAAACATGGAGGAAAGAATAACGAATGGGGTAAAGAGCAATATGGAAGAAATAAAAAATAAGATCAAGATGGATGAAGAAACTTCAGGTGCAAAGTTTGCAGAAATAGACAGACGAGTGTTACACTTGGAAAAGATGGAAGAAGCGAGTCGGGGGAGAAACTTAATTTATATTCAGATGCAAGGAAGAAAGGGGAGAAAGATAATAATTATTATTTATTTATGCCAAATAAACTTACTGTTGGTGTTTTTAAACACACAAGCCGTGTGTGGACAATGTTTGAGAGGTAGAACTGCAACTGAAAAATTCAATGTCACACCTCCATAGGTTCCTGTGCTCCCCGACAGGCGTCTGACCCTACGCACTGGCTTGTTAGTCCTATGGGGTATAAGTCCTACATAAGGGGAGGATAAACAGGAAAAAAAAAAAAAAAAAAAAAAAAGAAGAAGAAGAAGAAGAAGAAGAAGAAGAAGAAGAAGAAGAAGAAGAAGAAGAAGAAGAAGAAGAAGAAGAAGAAGAAGAAGAAGAAGAAGAAGAAGAAGAAGAAAAGCAGGATGTCTCTGTCTGATGCTGCCTTAGAGGTGGTACTACAAATTTCTACTGCCAAATCTATTGTACCAAATATTGGTAAATTAGTTGCAGCAAAACAATATCACAAATTGACCTAAATGGTAAATGTACACAAGGGTAACCAAAATACATATACATAGAGGATAAATGGTGTGTTTGTGTCTTCATAAAATAATAATTGTTTTGGTAACCTGCATGCTGACTTGACAACCTGTCCCATTCAACAGCCAATGTAACATTTGCCCCATCGCAGGTGCTTCAACTACCACTACAACAGTACCTTCTTGGTGCTGCCTATGCCACTGCACCTTCCCCCATCTCTCCAGTGCCCCGCTCACCACTGGTGCTACTGTCCATGCCATTCAGGGCCCTGGCGACACCTCAGTTGGAAAGGCCTAGGTTAATTGAATTTTTGGTTTATCCCATTTAAAACTACCCCTCAGTTACAAAGGTTTGTTTTAATTGGAAACTATGACTTAATAAGCTTACTTAATAAGCAGCAAGGGTGTTCTTTAGCTTAATGCATGTTGGAATGGTTGCCTTTCTTTCTTTCTAAAGTAAACTTTTGTTCTCTATAGTAATTTCATGAGAATGTTGGGTGATTATTGTGATATACATCTGTTACTACACTTTCAACTTTCTTGTCGCAAAATACAAATTAATTTTATCACTTTACATTTCTGCTAAACTAAAGTCAGCGCACCCTTAGTTGGTGATTGACATTTCGACCAGCGGAGACAACAATGTTGCCACTTTTAGCATTGTTGTCCACGTGGTGACCAAATGGATAGCAGATACACAATAATGCCACACAAACCTGCAGGAATTAACAATGACTGTAAACACTAACAGATCAAAGCAGATTAAGGCAACAAACACAAAAACAGAATGAAGATTAAATTCAAATGTTTAAACACACTGATCATCATACTTTATTTGCTACTTGTGTTAGTGTTGTTATAAAATGAGCAATAATCGTCTGCATGAATGCAATATTGGAATACTTCATCTGAAAACACTTGTGTTTATTTTCCCAGGAAGCTTTGCTTTGTCTTTTTTACTTTCATTATCTTCAGTTGACATATTAAATAATATTTAATCCTGACACATATACACACACAACACCCATGCAGGCACACCTACACATAATAATTATCGCTGAATTTTGTGTTTGTAAATGCGAAGATAATATTGACACTACAAGTAATAATTATCACTGAATTCTGTTTTTGTAAACATGACCGTAATACCGACATGAGCTAAACAGTTCATGCAAAACAACCAAACTGATGTACCAGATACATGATGTCAACAATTCCAGATTTACAAAGGAATTCAGTTGCCGTGCCAAATGGAAAACACGTGGTATTCAATGTTACTGCTAGCTACTGCACAACTGCCCCAGTCACGGCTTGGGGAAGCTTGCCTCTAATTGGTGCCTCCAGTGGTTGCTATGAGACCAAAGTGACGTTTTAACCCCCTCCCACCACACTGCTACAGTTTTCAGAGCACATTAGCACGTGGGCAGGAAACACCAATCACCAACTAAAAGTGTGCCAACTATAAAATATGGCCCTCACAATAGGTCTTTTGAAAACTATTACCAAGAAGTAAATAGTATAAAGTATAATGCATACCATGAGAATATTGAACACATTGTTGTAGCCTCCAAACTTCCAGCTTAGTGTCTGATTCCCTTCACACTCCCAGTACTCTGTCAAGCCCTTTCCTGATGTATCAAACCATGTATCTGAACCCTCCAGGGAGTTCTCAAATTTTTCGTACCAGTTTAGGAGACATTTTGAAGTTTCTTGAGTAATATTATGTTTCTTTAGCTTTTCCTCAAATCTGTAAAATAACAATACATAGACATGGATGTTAATTGTACACTTAAGTTGTTGCCAACAGAATGAGAGATATCACATGGGGAACAAATTATTGTACATCTCATTTGGAGTGATGGCATGTTGTTAAACTACCAAACTGGAGTACATTAGCTGCATATTTTATTTACTTACTGATTGTGCTGTGCTTCTAATAGGTTATTTTGTATTACATCACAATTAAATCAATTGCTTACAGTCTGTTATATAGCCCAAGTTCAATTTCAATCAGTTTTGAATATGACATGAATTATCTTTGTACTCTCATTATGCAAAAAGTTTAGCACCTGCACACTGTAAGTTGGCAATTGTTTTTCTTGAACAGATGGACAAAATCATAATTATAATAACTCACCCTTGTCTGGGATTGCATGAATGCATTTTCCAAGTAAGGGTTTGAAAATAAGGATGGGATGGTCTTTGAAAATCTTAGGAGCGTATAATTTTCACTCGTACCTAAAACATGAGAGTCCCAAGTTTTATTAAGATTTGTCTAATGATAGAAATTTGTATATAAGGGATTGAAAATATAAGTAAAGAAGTTTTTAAGCTTCAGGTCAAGCTATAATTTTGTTATATTAATAAGCTGGAAGTTGACAACAATGTTGTTGGAATCACATTAACATAAAAAAATGAGTTGATTAACAACATTAAACAACGCTCACCTTTTTAAACAAAACTATACTGCTCGGTCAATCACAGCACAAATTTGTGCACCTGAGCTATTGAACTGGGCACAAAAATTATATTAAAATAGAAAAATGAGTCCACTAATAACACTTTAAAAAAGTGAGTGTTGTTTAGTGTTAGAGACTCATTTTTTTATTTTATATTTTATTGCACAGTCCAATAGCTCAGGTGCACAAATTTGTGATTGGTCAAGCAATATAGTTTTGTCTATAAGGGATGATTCACATTAACAGAGAACAGCAGACCCCAGGTCTGGAAAAGAAGACTTGTTCAAGTTTTAACTTTCTTGTTCTCATGAGGTTGGTTTTCTTCTTCTTCTTCTTCTTTTTTTTTTTTTTTTTTGCAAAAACGTTTAGAAAAACTTGACTTCGGCTTTTTAATATCTTAACATAAGAGAAATTAAAAATACAAAAAAACTGCATAGCAAAAAATTCAAAATTTTTGCATCACTACACACATTTATTTTTTGATCTCAAAAATCACTATGTTAATCCTGAATCCCTTGTGTCAAATTGTTGTCATATTTTATAGAATGTGCAGTAAAAATTTCAGCCTAATTTGTGGATGTAACTTTGTTTTGAAAGAATAAAAGTAGAGCGAAAATTAAAATGAGAAAAAATGAGTTTATAAGTTCTGTGCAATTTAACCCCTTCAAGGATAGCCAATAAGGTGAGGTAAGGGTTATAAGTGGTTTGTTTGGAACAGAAATAAAACAAAAAAAGAATTTGAAAGATTGTTGTTATTTTAAGGTGTGAATATCTGAACATTTGTCATGCCCATGTCAATACCATGCCTTAAACCACTTGGCCATCCAAACATGTGCTCATTGCAGCATTATCTGATATATACTGCCCAATACTACCAGTGACTTATTTAATCCCTGGACATGAAGTACTTACTATAGTGAGTTGTCATTGAGGTAATTGTCTCTGATGTGAGACTGCCTTTGTGGTTTACCAGAAGAAATACGATTCAGTTGGAGAATTCAATGTCATTCTGGCAGGTTGTCACAGTAGCTTAGTGGTTGGAGTAACCAACTGGTAAGTGGAGGGTCTGTGGTTCAAAACCCTGCTGTGCCATTGAATTTTTCAGTTCCAGTACTACTTCTCAAACATTGCCCACACACGGCTTGTGTGTTTAAAAACACCAACAGTAAGTTTGTTGGCATAAATAAATAATAATGTTTACTTTAAAAGGTGAGTCAATTAATAACACTAAATAACATTTGCATTGCCACTCACACCATGGAAACCCAGTTATTGTCCGGTTGATAATGGAGGAAAGTTAACCTCCAAAACGTGTTCCGGAAAATTATAAATGTAAGAGTTGTTTAGTGTTATTAATTGACTCACCTTTTAAATTAAATTGATTATAACAACACTGTTTTCAAACTTCTAAGAAAGGAAGATAAATGATGTGTTGGAATCTTTCACAGTAGTTTAGACAACATTCCCCTTCCTTGCCTTTTTTGCTGCTTGGGGCTAGGGATCATACAATATTGACATATTGTGCAGAAACTTAAAATAAGTTATTGCTAAGACCTAATGCAATGTATATCATGAATTTTCAACAAATAGCTTGTAATTGTTATTCTAAATGAATGCAATAAGCTGCAGAAAAAATGTATAGCTCCTTCCAATATACAGTTTTATGTCAGATTAACCTTTCTGTGATGTTGGCCATTTTTAAAATATTATTGTTGTTGTTCACAAATGGCACTGGAGATTAATTGATCAGTATCATTTTCCCTGGCTTCCCAATATAAAGTCTGCAGGTTGTCACTTTTAAGGTCGGCCATGCCATAACCGAGTGGTCAGACCATTCACTTCTCACCAAAGCGACCTGGGTTTGATCCCAGGCACTGCATGTGGGATTTGTAGCAGACGAAGCGGCAATGGGGCAGATTTCCTCCAGTTTCTCTGGTTTCCTCTGCCATCTCATTCCACCGGTGCTCCATCTTCATTCCATGTATCATCAGTGTCACCACCTGCGGTGCCGTATGTAGTAAAAGCAAGCGTTAAACACCACAACAACAACTTTTAAGGCCTTTGCATATGACGAGATACTGTTTGTTCAGGACGACATCTTCTTCACAAAGAGTACATTTGGGTGTAGGTAGGCAGCGTATCTTGTGGAGGTGTTCTGCAAGGCAGTTGTGGCCAGTTGCCATCCTAAATAGGGCCACTGCAGTTTTTGTTGGCATTTTTTGTATGTCAACTCTATCTCTGATATTCTTATAATCCTTATCTTTTAACTTTTCTTCATCTACTCTCTGCTGTCTTTTTAAATGTTGCTGAATGTTATTTCATTGCTTATTTATATTTGTCCTATGTGCTTTATTTGTTGTATACCGGGTGGAAGGGAAGTTATTACATTAATTTAAACCAGTGATAGATATCAGTATTTGGAATACATTTTGTATCTTACGGTTTTGTCTCTGACCATTTCCTACAGAGATATTTTAGTTTTGTTGAAAACAAGCTGGCAACACTGCAGATTGCGCGGGTGATCACTTTCCCTAGCTCAGTACATAAACAAATAGCATAACGGTGCATCTTGAAAACAAACTCATACCCTGCCTTGTCCTTCTGTGTTTACAGTGTGGGCGTAGGCCAATTACAAGCGTTAGCTCCCAAAACATTAGGGCAAAAGTAAAAGTGCCCGGTATGTTTACTTCCACAAACCAGTTAAATTCCCTGACCAACCTCAATGCGACGTTGTCAACTTACCTAACATGTGAGAGAGCAGCTCAGAGTATTCCTTCATGTCTTTTAGGTGATTAATTATTTCAAAATCCTATGTGATGTCCCATAATTACTACCGAGCTATGTCAGAAATAAATTACTCTATGCATCTTACAAGTAACAAACTGTTATCTTTGTATATTCTTGTGGAATTGCACATCCAATTTGGAGCAAAAACTATTTATTTTTTCAAAATCGGCTCATCAAAGAACAAAATACCATTAGACTTTTTGTTTGTAATGCTTCTATAAAGCATATATTAGGAGGAATGTAATGACTTCCCTCCCACCTGGTATATATATATAGATATATAATGGTGGTTGTTAGCTTAGTCTGCATTAGCGTGAGAGTTTATGTTGGTCAGTTGGTATACCTGTTTCACTGGCTCTTTTTTTTCTAATTTCTTTTTGTGCTAACCTAAATAAATAGAATTCACGTACTTGCAGTCGTGTCATATTGTAAAAATATTAGATTTTATCAATCAAACTGTAGTGATTTTTGTATAAGAAACAAAATCCATGCAACTGCAGTCAAATGTAATCCTGTCAGCTTCCAAGCATGCCATTACACCAATTGTTTTACTTGGGCCCTCCCCTTCCTTTATCACATGCACATATGGCTGCAGTTGCTGGGATTCGAACTTGCAACGTTTGGCTTTGAATGGATTGCCAGTCCATTACGTATTGCACTAATGATCATGGCTATTCGAGTTGCTTCGGCTAAGGTGCCTTCCAAACGGATAGGAAAATTGGTTTAGCAATTAGAGGAAGAACAGCATGTGTTTAAAGGGCTGAGAGAGAACAGCATATATTTTCTATAAAAATAAATTTAATAAAATGACCAAGGGTCTATGGAATACAGAAAATAGGTAGCCTACAACCATCTAAGCACATTTCCGCTTTGAGTGGTCATAATCCCATATCGATACATTGAGTAGTTTTTGGGTTGGTGCAGGATAGGATCGAATACAGGAACTGGCTGAAGGAACGTGACGCCTAATGGCAGCAGGGAAAGTCAAAGAAGAAAAATAGTTTTTGTGTTATTGTTCCTCAAAGAAAAGTAATTTTCATTTTACATATATGAAATTATAATCTGTAGAGAAAAAGTTGTGGGGCTGTGATATATCAATTTCAATCCAGTAGGTATTTCCGTGCAACAAGATTTAGATCCAATGCCACTTCTAAGTAGATCAGATCCAGTGATTCAGTTCGATTTAACTCCACATTTCCATGTGGTATTCAATATGGAATGGGGATTAAACAATTTTAATTCACCATGGAAATGTAGTAATTAGATAAAATGTTGGAATGTTCACTCTAAATTTAACATTTTTATTTTGTTTTTGTAACAGAACTTTGCATTGCTAATATAACATATTAAAAATCAGCTTTTGTATAAATACTTATACATAAAGTGTAATTCTTTCTTTCACACAGGTTTATGATATTTCTTAAGTATAAAACATTTTTAGGTAAATAATAAGCTCATTTACCACATACCTTTGTGTGTAATATTCTCCAAGTGACCCCTGATAACTCTTCAGTTCAACGTCACTGGCTTCCCGAATCTCTAGCAGAATATTCATTATCATGTTACTAAATTCTGAATCCAATACTTCTCCTGATGATGATATAAATAATGATCCTATTTCTATTTTGCTTGCTGTAAGAAGGTCCAGTTTTTCTGACATCTGATGAACTACATTGTCCTTCTCTCCATGGACCCATTGTGCTCCCAAGTCCAATACCGAGTGTTCTACAATCAAATGAGAGATGAAAAAAAGGAATAAATCTGCAGTGCTGAAATGTGTTGATGCTGATTTTTATTACTTAGAAAGAAATCTGAACTAACCAAACGGTAGAGAATAAATTCTTCCTCCTATTCTGTCTTCAGCTTCCAGTATGATTATGTTTTTCACACCACCTTCCATCAGCCGAGAAGCAGCTGCAACTCCTGCTGCACCCGCTCCAATAATTACTACTTGTATTTTATCCATCTTGTGGTATCTGTATAAAACATAAGTGGCTATAGCAGGAAATGAAATTGTGTCAAACACGAGACAGCTAACTTCTAGCAACTACATTAAATGAATGAATCACACTATCTTTACACAACTCTTCACTTAATGTTTCTTTAAAACTGGAATATTTTCAAGGGCATTGTCCCTAATTGTCAGTGTGATTCATTCTAAATTCAGCATGAAGAAAACTTCACTGTTAGTAGTGCTTCTGTATTTTTATATTTAACCCAGCAACTAATGGGTGATCCAAAAGACTGTGAGCGGGCTGTGCTATGCTTTGAATAGAAATCACAGGGGTCAGGTCGGAGGACTAAGGGGGGCACAAATTTCTACTAATAACTCTGTCCTGAAACACAATTTCAATTTTTCTCATTGAAAGATTGGTTGTACGAGCTATTGCAGAGTCTTGTTGAAAAAAGGCAAAATCACGCTCCCTGTCGTTTAATTCTCTAAAAAAAAGGGTGCAAAATTGTATTCACGTATGTATGGGCGACAGCTGTTGATTAAGAAAAATCATAATAAATACACGCTGTGCAGTAGCAAACAAATGCTGAGCCATAATACACTTTGTGACAAAGTACAGGACTAAATAATAAACCACACTGGTAATAATGCAGCCGCACGATATCACGTCAACTCAATACTGATTGTGAGCAGAGCAGAGAAAAACAAGTGATGCTCGTGACCTTGTGTATATCAGCTGCTGTGACGTGTTTCCGTGTGTGCAGTGGAGAAACACCACGTAGCGGTTCACATGTATTTGGATCTCTCTGTATTTAATGCCAGGGGCAAAGCCAACATTGAACATGTCTGCATACTTATTTTGGTGTACAAAAATGAACTTAAATTTTAAGAGAGCTTTAATATTTAGGGCCCAAAATCAACTAAGAGACACGCACATGTTGCAAAATACACAGAGACCCAAAAACATCCAAACCGTTGTACAGTGTTTTTCCACTGTGCACACAGAAACATGCTAATGCAACTGCTGTACACAAGGTCATGCAGTTGACGTGTTTTTCTCTGCTCTGAAAGTGCAGTATAGAGCTGATGGCGATACTGTGTGGTTGAATTATTACCAGTGTGCTTTATTATTTTGCCCTGTGCCTAGTCACAAAGTGTATTATGGCTCATCTACTACACAGTGTGTATTTATTTATGATTTGTACGTGTTAACTCAGTAAGTTTGCCAAGTGAAAGTGCGATTTACAGAAAGATTTCCAGGTGATCTGTGATTTTTATCTTTGGGGTAACTTAAAGGATAAAGTGTACAAGACAAACCCACACATCCTGGAAGAATTAAAATAAAATATCTGCCAGGAAATTGCCAGCATTTCTCAATGTGAACTACGGCGAGTGATTGATAGTTTCCTAAAGAGGTGCCAAAAATGTATGGACGACGGGGGCCAGTTTCAGCATCTGCTATAATTATATTGGTAAGTAAAGCCTTTAAAAGCAGTTTTAAAGATGTTGTATGGTTTCATCTGTGCTGTTCTATGACAGCAGCAGTTGGTGACGAGTGCAGAGGACCCATACAGACCTTCTGGATCACCTATTACTTGAAATGCATGATTATCTCATTTCATATCATTTACCTACTCACCATTTTATCACAGCACAGAAATATGGCTTCATCAGTTTTAACAAAAGAAAACTTTACAATAAACAAGAACTCAATGAACTTATATGCAAACAGACATGCTTTAATAATAATAAGAAGATGACACAATTTTCCTGGCGACTCTTGGTTCTCTTGCGCAGTGGAGAGAGCTCATGGACGGGTTGCCATATATAATAAAGACCTATATTATGAAGAGTTGGAGGGTCCTTTGCTTTACAAGATGATAAGATTCAACCTACTTAATTTGCAATTTACATTCAGAAAACTGGTTTGATTTTGAGAGACTTTATTTATCCTCTGCAATCATTCATATTATACCTATACACATAATTATACTTCCTCTTTTTATACAATTTTTGCCCCTGGATATAACTACATTATGATTTTTCTTGTATCACTGTATTAACTCCAAAATCTTTGGTGGTGCAATTATACTGGGCATATATCATCTTTAAATTAATGAAACTAGGCAAAAGATGATGCAAAACTTAAAGCAAACAGTTTCACTAGCAATTCAGTTTTATTGTAGGTACTTAACATTAGGTGTATTTTGGGAGAGTTGAAACATTATAAATTAGTAAAGGAAGAATGAAATACCGTGAAATGGAATTCTAAAGGCATAAGCAATGCTTACTAATCTTTATAGTTGTATGTTCAACATGTATGGTATGGATATACTAAACTCAGTAGAGTGAAATGTGTACGAAAGGGAGTGTCTGCAGCAACATTACCCACATTTTCATTTTATTTCGTGCATGAGGGAAACTAGAAAACACTCCCGGATTTTGATGTTAAAAGTTCGAATCGCCAACGTGTACGGTAGTCTAACACGCTGCTTCTTGATTTTCAAACAGCATGCAGGTTATGTTGCTCCGTTATCTAAAATCGTGAGATTTTAGAACAAAACTAACTTTTCGGAAATTAGCCTCTGCAATTATTTCGGGAAGCTTGTATATTAAAGATACCTTATGAACGCTTTATTGAATTATTCTTATAATTATTTTTATAATCGAAATATGCATTGTAATTACCTTCGTATCTGCCGTTGAGAGTACCTATGTTATCTCGGCAATTAATTGTTAATCATTCAAGATAACATATGACTAGTGTTTACATGTCAACGTTTATATACAAAGACCACGTGGTCAACACTCCACAATTATTTACCATGTGCACGTTGCATAAAACATTAAATAGGCATTGGTTATGCGCACACGTTTATCAAATACTCCACGGGTTATCTTTAACATATTATACATTAAACACATCTACTAAAAGTAATTCATTCTCTTTTGCGCCTCTTCCCACAGAGATTTCACACCGGCTATAAGTTGCGAAATTGAGATCATACGTCTTGTTGGGTTCAAGAAAGTCAAGGTAGGTCAAGGTCGTTACCGTAGGTCAATACACTTGCAATGGTGATAAAAATGATGAACTTTTATTATTAGTGAATAGATGACGAAAAAGTATTGAAATGTAATGGAATGGTCATTTGGGTAATGCTTTCAAATCAATATCGTTCATCTGTTACAAGAAGCGTGCTAAACCTCTAGAAAGCAGTGCGAAAATGCAATGCAAAAAGGAGAGCCTATAAACATTTTAGGAGACTAGAAATTTAGAAAACTATTTACTCATGAAGAGACAAACAGCAGTTCCTAAGAGAATAATTTTTATTTATTTTAGTTCTTTTTAATGTTCTATTTATAACATTTAAGCTCATTTCGGCGGCTTTTTACCTTGGAACAATTGCTCAACAGCAATGATATCCACTTTTTTACAATGATGCTTATATTTGTATTACTTTTGGTTGTTACATTAAACTCTCACATACTTACACATTCACACTCTCATTCGTACTTTCGGACTCTATAAACTGTGCACTCTAGGGAGATTTGGAAGAAAGTTCCCATCCTTTAGCCGGAAATCAAACCCGGGACCTCTGGATTTGAAGATGCTAACCACCAGACCACAGAGACAGTCTAAGGGAATTTAATCCTCCTAACATTTGGAACTCATTGATGCAATCAAATAATTATAGAAAATCTGGAAAAATCTTAGGTGTTTTTCGAGAAATAATTGTAACTTCATTTTAAAAATAGATCATGCATACCCATAGTGGGTATAACCGAGCGGAATAGTGCCGCGAGACGTGTGTGACTCGCATTCGGGAGGTCCCGGATTCGATCTCCGTCGACCGACTACTCTGACTTGGGTTTTTCCGTGGTCTCCCCTTGTCACTAGGCGAATGCTAGGGTGGATTGTCTTCTCCACAGATTCATTTCCTTTTATTTCTCATTTTCCTCCCTTGCCATCTTTCAGGTTTTGTTGGTAGTGCGGTACGTCCTGGCGAATGCGGACAGATGGCACAGACCTTGCGCTCTGGAACCTTTCCCTAACCCCCCTGGAAATTGCTGCCCGGACCGTAAGGGTAGCCTCGTTACCCTCTCCCTGGGTAGAGGAAACACTTAGGTTGTGCGCCAGGGGCTTCGCTGGCTCCACTCTCTGACAAGCCTATGGCCTCACTTTGCCTCATCCCTTTCCCTTGGGGGAGTGGTTCGTCAAGGTGCCCCCTCTGTTACTACACATGCACAGGTGCACATGCACGCGCGCAAAGAGAGAGAGAGAGAGAGAGAGAGAGAGAGAGAGAGAGAGAGAGAGAGAGAGAGAGAGAGAGAGTAATTATAATTTGCTAAAAACTATAGCCTCAGATTATGACACTCCTAATATCAACTACAAAGAAACAGTAAGATAAATCAAGTCACAAGTAATATTGTGGGCAATGTTGATTTAATTAACTATTTTGCGTTAAAGACTTAGGTTGGTGTTCTGTGGTTAAAGGAAATGAAGGAAATAATCATAAGAACAGGATAACCCAATACCTACTCCTGATCAGAAAAGTTAGCTATCAGGAGATGTAAAATCTATCTGATAGAACAATTATTTGTACTGGTTGTACTGGGTAGATATCTTGCAAGGATGCAAATCCATTTGAATCCAAACTGCCTATATAAAATTGTTAAACAATGTGTAACAGTTTTTAAAACTCCTTCAAGAAACCTTACTCTTAAAGAACTTGGAATAGTACCATTTAAGGAAAATTTCAATATCATGCAATTAGTTACCTTTGGAATATTTTTGATAAACAGTGAAGATAAATGGTTATTCAATTTAGTGTGTTCACTGGGAAATAATCTACTTTCAAATTGACATTGAACTCAGCACCTTCAGAAACAATGGAGATTGTATGCAGAAGCAAAAGTTTTCATTTTTAATGATTAAATGAGAAAGTTGTACAATTACAGAGCAAATTGGTTTGCATGTATTTGACATACTTTAGAAGCAATATAAGAAATTATTTTTTTCACATATTTTTGCAAATATTTCATATTTTTGAGAATATTGTATTTTTTAGCAATAAATGAGAAATATCTACTTTTTTCAAATTTTGCTTAGAAAAATAAGTATTTTTATTCATTGACCCATTGTTGCTGGTGTTTAAGTTTGGGTTTTAATAACAATGAAAGAATTCACATCTGAGTCTTATGGATTCAATAACCTGGTTCTTTTGAGATCAACTTCTAACAATACCACAAAATAAATATTACTGGCAGAAACAAAGAAAGCTTCCCGACAATGCAGTTGGTGAGGGTACAATGAAAGGTTGTCTCACAAGGTCACATTTCCAAAGCTGCCGCAATAAACTTAAAGCACAAAGAACTTTGTGAATGTTACCACCTTTTCTGTGAAAAGTCCCTTCAATATCTTGGTTACCAGTATCAAATGCTGACAGCCAGAGATTTTTTTCTATATCTAACTTGGTTGTAACAGATAAAAGGGAACTATGAAACATCTGATATGTTGCACTCACATGACTTTCTCTGCTCTTGTACTAACCTTCTTACAAACTCGTATTCCTATATCTTCTTCGTGTTAGTTGAGATAAACATTTGTACAAATTATCTTATTGCTTATTTCCTTTTAGGTGCAAGGGGAATATTGCAATACAGTAGGCTTTGAGTGATAGTCAAATCTTTTAAAGATTTGAGATCCTGTTCTCTTTGCACGCTTAACGTATAAAAAAATCTGATGTGTCGCACTCACATGACTTTCTCTACTCTTGCACTAACATTCTTACAAGCTCTTATTACTAAATCTTCTTTGCGTTAGTTGAGATAAACATTTGTACAAATTATTTTTTTGCTTATTTCCTTGTAGGTGTAAGAGAAATATTAGAATACAGTAGGCTTTGTGCGATATTAAAATATTTTAAAGCTTTGAGAACCCGTTCTCTTTGCACGCTTAACATATAAAAAAATGAACAATGATGTTCCATTCCACCAAAGTTTTAAGTTTTACGAAACTGACACAAATGACAAGGAATATCTCTGAAATGGTTCACTTTACAAGAAAATTTACTTAAGCATAAATTGTGTGCTTTAGCGAGACCTACATTTTTTGTCTATCTCTTACAACCGCAAGAGTTATTCAAAAATCATCCAGAGTTAACAGGACTTCATAGGCTATAGCCAGAAAATTCAAAATATACATTTCATTTGTCATAAAAATATCTTAAATATATGTCATTTCAATTTCAATCGTCAGAGCCATTTTCAAGAAAATCAACATTTTTCAAAAATTTTCCATATAAAGGGTAGTTTAGGGTGGGTCTATTTTCTTCAAAATCTTTGTATTGCATCCTTGAAAGACATTCAACTGAAATATCAACTTTGGTTTTTAACCAACTTTTCGTTTTTGAGTTATGCTGTCCACAGACTGACACACACGCACGCACGCGCACACACACACACACACACACACACACACACACACACACACACACACACACATACGGACCCTTTTCTAAAAATGCTTTTTTTTTTATTCAGGGAGTCTCAAAACATTATTTCCGGTGAAATCTCGACATCTAATTTTTGGGTGGAATACAATACTTCCTCTACTTACCAGTAGAGAAAGTAAAAATGAAAGTGTCACAACTTGTATGTTGCAATTTGGCGATGCTGACTGATCGGCAATGGCCCTGATGTCTGATGCATGATATATATAGTGATTCATATCATGATAATAAAATAAATGTTTTAATTTGGAGAAATTTTGAACAATACTGTTACAGTAACATTACTTACCTGTTACTTTTAATTTTAATAATGTCTATGTGTATTAATTTTGCCTGAAAGTTTGTGCAAAATTAATGAAAATTTTTAGTATAATATTCAACACAAAACACCACTAACTTAAACTGTTAGTGCAAATTTTTCAAATAATTATCACCAGAAAATCTTGCCTTTGATTATGTGAGACAGGTTATACCTACAAATAATGTAAAAATTATATTCTTTAGGCACATGGGGTCACATTTTTATGAATAAGAGAGTTAGAGTTGGAGCAGCAGTATTTATGAATAACTCCAAAGAAAAGATTAAAATTCAAATCAGGGATGAGTGTTTAATATACACTGCAGAACTTATAGCAATTAGAAGTGCTTTTTATTTGTTTATTTATTTGCTAAGCTGTATACAAATGAATATGACCGGTGTTGAGTCCTGGCTCTTTACCAGTCATAGTACCTAATACATTTACAATATATTAGTTTCTTAACCCTAGTTTACTTCTCTATTTCTATCTTCTAGCATGAGACATTTACTATCCATAACCATTTCTTTTTCACTTTATTTAAGAATTGTTCTATTTTATTATAATCTTTCTGGAACATTTATATTATAGCTATATTTTTATCTTCAACCATTTCTTACTGAAATTCTTTTCTCCACATTTCTGTTCCTTTAAATTTGAAAATTATGTGCTCCATATCTGCATTTCCACCACATATATAGAATACTGATTTTTTGGAATACCTTTTCTTAAACCTTTTAATCTCCATACTCCCACTTTCATCCATGCACTATCTTCTCTCTCCTCTTCATTTTTCATTTCTATTTATTTTTCACTTTGCCATGAACTTTTCATCGGCATATAGAAAACTAGACCTCTTTTCAGCAACCTCACTAAATATTTTTTGTATATCTATGTCCTCAGATATTTTTCTTGCCAATTTCCAAAACCCATTCACATTATTCTCTCTTCTTCTCCATATCTCTCCTAGTTACTCCTAAGACACTTTAACCAACCGTTATTGTTTAGGAAGTACTGTTAACTACACAGTGAAAAACAAGTTAAAAGATCTCATGTGTTACATTCACATAACCTTTTCTGCTCTTGTACAAACTATTCTTACTGCTGCAAAAACTATAATTTGTTGCAGAAAATATGATTTGAAATTCGCTTGATAGTTACTTAGTTGTTCACATTTAATTTTGATAATGCAGTTAACTATTCCTATAGCTAACACACAAATATAGCTGTTTTTGTTCTGGACTTAAAGTTGTGGATAGTCATGTAGCCAAAGTTGGCTGCATACGAATATCAAGCTAGGTATTAAATCACATTTTGTGGTATTTGTTGTTAGGTGGTGTTTAAATATCTGTAAATGCTTATTGCATTCTAGAATAGCTGAATTAAACAGTGAGCACTGCATTGCATATGGAGTAAAACCACATTGTAAATTCACACACAAGTTATGAACTTATTCTCAAAATTTGCTCTTTGGTAACTTTATGTTAGAAACAGAAGCTTTAGATGCCCCTAATCCCCCCTGCACTGAAAGGCCTACAATGCCATTAATTTTACTGTGATATTTGACTATTTCTCAGATGCCATGGTTTTACTACTGTTAAATATAGAATAACCTCCAAATGTTAAATTAGCAAATTATAGGTACAGAATGGGACCAACATTCATACTTGTAGCTGTTACTTGAAGTTTAAGTATTATTACTCACATTTTGAGTCATTGGCATCACAAAGGGGGAGGGGCCAGGGGGGCCGTGGCCCCCTTGGAAGTTGGTGAACTTAATGTGCAGTCAACTACTGATTATTAAACTATTATTTTAATTTTCATGTAAAGAACAGTTTTTATTTGGGATAAATTAATACAGTTATCTGCAACAAATGTAAATTTTGACAATAAAATAATGAATTAATATTATCTGATTGCAAACCTCCAACATGTGGCCCCCCCCCCCTGGAAAAAGGTCTGCCGATGCTCATGTTTTGAGTAATGTGTGCACTTTTTGAAGTATACAGTTCTCAAAATCCAACATTCTTTGAGTGATTCTTAAGTCTCTGCACAACTTCAACAAAAATAGTCACCACTTATTTTTTATTTATTTTTTACTCACTTTTGAGTTTAGTTTTGTGATTAACTCTGAGATTGACATTGAAGTGTAATTTGACCATGAGTATCTCTCAAGTAAGGACTATTAATTATGAGTCTGGCTGTTAGTTTCACCATTGTACAAATGTAGATAAATTAGGGTAAATTATGAGTTATCAAATTTAGCTTGTTTTGGTACGTTAATGTCGCACAACATAGTGTCATATTGGACGATGAATGAATGAAATTAGTGAAATGATGCTCAAATAAGCAGAAGGTCCATAGAGCTTAAAGTTATCTGACATTCATCTTCTCAAGATAAGGGAGAACCTTGGAAAAAAATCATGTCCGGATAACTCACCCTAACTGAGATTTGAACTCAGGACACCTTGAATGTGAGGCAGACACGCTACCACCACATCACAGAGGCAGGCAAATTTAGCTCTAGATAATCATCATGTTTCCTGAGTGTGTTTGGTAGGACAGAGTTGATATTTTACAGCTCATACTTTCAGATTCTGATGTGCAGTTTTCATGCTAACTTGAATATTACTGGCAAATTTAAGCATGAGGAAGGTGAAACTGCAGTGATTTGTTTTGTTTTATTTTGCAAGGTAATTCTAATTCAATACATGTAAACTTAGGACTACTTTTAAAGCTATACCTGCCTGAAGTATTTAAATCTTATTAAGTACAGAGTGCCCATGTAGATCAATCTTTTTCTAAACTAAGCTTAAAAGAACAGACATGCAGGTTGTTGAATGTGTTTTAAAGATGTAGAAGGAAAAAAATCTGATGTGTTGCACTCACATGACTTTCTCTCCTCTTGTACTAACTATTCTTACAAACTCTTAAACCTGTATCTTCTTTGTGTTAGTTGAGATAAACAGTTGTACAAATTATCTAATTGCTTATTTCCTTGTAGGTACAAGGGGAACATGAGATAGTAAAATATTTTAAAGCTTTGAGATCCAATTCTCTTTGCACGCTTAACATATAAAACATCTGATGTGTTGCACTTACATGACTTTCTCTACTCCTGTACTAATCATTCTTACAAACTCTTATACCTGTATCTTCTTCGTGTAGTTGAGATAAATATTTGTACAAATTATCTTATTGCTTATTTGCTTGTGGGTACAAGGGGAATATTAGAATGCAGTAGCCTTTGAGCAATAGTCAAATCTTTTAAAGCTTTGAGATTGCATTCTTTTGCACGCTTAACATATAAAAAAATGAACAACAATGTTCCATTTCATGAAAGATTTAAGTTTTCTGAAACTCACACACATAACAAGGAATATCTCCGAAATGGTTCACCTTACAAGAAAATTTATTTTGAGATAAATTGTATAATTTATCAAGATCTACATTTTTTGTATAGTATGATTTTGTCTATCTCTAACTGTATACCAGTTATGCAAAAGTCGTCCAGAGTAGATGCTATAGGGGCGATAGCATCTATAGTGGCTATAGGGGCTATAGCCAGAAAATTCAAGATATATATTTCATTTTTCATCAAAATATGTCAAACATATGGCATTTTAATCAAAATCATTAGAGCCATTTTCAAGAAAAACAAAATTTTTAAAATGTTTTCCATGTAAGGGGTAGTTTAGGGTGGGGCTATTTTCTTCAAAATCTTTGTGTTGCATCCTTGAAAGGCATTAAACTTAAATACCAACTTTGGTATTTAAGCAACTTTTTGCTTTTGAGTTATGCTGTTCACAGTCTGACAGACACAAACAGACAGACTGACAGACAGTGACGCACACACACATGGACCTTTTTCTAAAAATGCTTTTTTTTTGGATTTAAAGGGTCTCAAAACACATATTTCCGGCAAAATCTTGAATTTTTGGGTGGAATACCAGTAGAGAAAGTAAAAATGAACAACGATGTTCCATTTCACAAAAGTTTTGTTTTCTGAAACTGACACAAATAACAAGGAATATCTCTGAAATGGTTTTATTTAGACATAAATTCTGTGTTTTAGCTAGATCTATATTTTTTGTATATTAAGATTTTGTCTATCTCTTATGGATTACGAGTTATTCAAAAGTTATCCAAAGTAAACATGGTTACATAGGCTATAGGCAGAAAATTAAAGATTAATGTTTCATTTGTTATACAAATATCTTAAACATGTGACATTTTAATCAAAATCGTTAGAGCCATTTTCAAAGAGATCAAAATTTTCGAAAAATTTTCCATGTAAAGGGTAGTTTAGGGTGGGGCTATTTTCTTCAAAATCTTCTTATCACATCCTTGAAAGACATTAAACTTAAATACCAACTTTGGTTTTTAACTGACTTTTCGTTTTTGAGTTATGCTGTCCACAGACTGACAGACACACACAAACACATAGACCTTTTTCTAAAAATGTTTTTTTGGATTCAGGGGGTCTCAAAACATATATTTCCAGGAAATCTCATTATAAATTTTTTGGTGGAATACACTTCCTCTATTTACCAGTAGAGAAAATAAAAAAAGAAATGTTTTGAATAGGAAAGTTGATTTTTTAATATACTATATTACAACAAGTAACAAAATATACACAAAAGTGAATGCTTCTTAGACAATATGCTTTCATCATTTTGGATTGTTGTTGGTCTTTGAGTATGGTTCTGAAAATATACTTTTATGATATTACTCAGTACACTAGGAAACCAAAAACTTGCTTTACACATTAGGTATTATAAAAATGTTACCTCTGATGTATTAAAATACCTCCTAAATCTTATATCCATGCAGCAAGAGCTACATATGAAAATTAAAATAGGATTCTAAACTTATAAAATCACATGCAATAAGTTTCCATGGTTATTTTTTAAACAATATTACTATTTTTCAACATCACTCTTCACGTGTTGCAATCCAATATGTAGTTTACACTTGCACCTTGAACAGAAAATAAAAAATCTACTTAGCATTCTTTGTATCCTTAATATTAGATAACATTGTCTGTCTTTTTGTATTATTTGAGGAAAAAGATACAAGTTTAACATTGTGAATTTACAATGCTAAGTTGATGGTTTGTGTTTAACAAATTAGTTATAGATTTTGTAAATGATTTAACAACTTACAAGGTGAAAGACAAGATCCACAGACTGACATGTTTTCATCCATTATATAGCAGCACCACAGTCAGCTACCCTAAAAAGAATGTGAGCTCTTGAAAGAAAAGCTGAACTAAAATACAGAACTTTTACTGTATAAGCATACAAACTCTTATTCCCATATCTTCATGTTAGTTGAGATTTATTTATTTATTTTCAACCATAAAAACATATACATGTTGTGGTTGTGTCACTAAAAAAACTACTTACAAAATATAGTACTTACATACATAATATTCACAGGCACAATCTATCTACGAACCCTCATCTAAAACTCAAGCTCAAAATCCTCCAGACTACAAAGGACACCTTGTACCAGATACTGTTTCACCGCTTACATCCTTAGATCTGCATTTACCTCAACAATGCAAAAACTCATCAGTTGAATAATAACACTTTTCCATCAAAAATTGCTTGAGATGTTTTTTGAAATGGTGAATGGAATTTATATTTTTTACTTCAATGGGTAATTTGTTGTAATATTTAATGCCTCTGTAGTAAAAACTATTTTCAAACAATTTTTTGTTATGTGGGGTTAGATGTAATTTAGTTTTTTCTCTTGTGTTATGACAGTGAATTTCAGAATTGGTGGTAAAATCTTTGATGTGTGTTTGCACTAGTACAATTGTTTCATATAAGTATATACAGGGCAATGGCAAAATGTTTAGTTCTTTAAAGAATGGTTTGCAGCTGACTATAAAAGGTAAACTGAGAATAATTCTAATGACCCTTTTTTGTAATTTGAATATTTTAATAGCTTCGCTACTATTTCCTCACAAGGATATTGCGTATGAAATTAAGGAGTGAAATTTGGAGAAATACATGACCCTAAGTGTATTTTTGCTCACTGAGTGTTTCAAAATGTTAATTTGGAAGCAGATTTGACCTAGTTTTTTAATTAATTCATTAATATGAGGTTTCCAACTGAGATTTTCATCAATATATAATCCTAAAAATTTTGACTTATTTGAATATTTTATATTTGTTCCTTCTAGCTGTATGGTAGGAAAGTTTAATGATTTGATAAACATTTGCAGAAATTTTAACAGCATTAACAGGACTTTAAAAAACCTATCTGCTGAGCCTCACATCACACAGCCTGTTGATTCACAAGAAACAAAGAAACCATGCAAGGCTTACATCCCACATATGGGTAACTTTTCCAGAAAAATAAGCAAAATTTAGGCCAAATATGACATTAAGACCATTCACAAACCCCCCAATAAAATCAGGGACATGTTACGGCAAACCAAAGATCCCCCTGGCCTTAAGATCCCTGGGGTTTACATTGGGCAGACAGGAAGAACCATGCAACAATGCTGCAAAGAGCATGAAACTTCTAAGTTCTATCCGTCTCATGTACCCTGAAAAATCCGGCCTTGCAGAGCATTGCATTGAAGAAGGACATAGACCAAACCCAAAAGAAACTACCGTCATATGCAAGTTTACAAACTACTGGGACCGCTCAATTAAGGAAGCCATAGCCATCAAGAATGAACCCAACAATATCAACAGGGACAACGGCTTACAATTAACATCTGGAGTACAGTACTCAAAAAATATTTAGAGAACTACACCAGATGGCCAAAAACCAGCACTGGTTTTGTTGCCAGCATACCTCTCTCAAGGACCAATCACAGAGCTTCTGCTCAGCAGAGGCACTCCCCATGTGCCAGACACAGGCAAATCTCGCGGCAGCCTCTGGCCCGCCCCTTCCACCGGATTGACTCTAAGAATAAATCAAACTGCAGTCTCCATATCATTCCCTAGAGATGAGAGTAACGTTAGCTCTTGAAAGCTCAGAATCAATTCCAGAATTCACCTGGCTGATAGCCCAAGAAGAGTTATTTTCATTTGCAGAAATTATCTTATTGCTTATTTCCTTGTAGGTACAAGGGGAATATGGGAATACAGTAGACTTTGTGCGATAGTCAAATCTTTTAAAGCTTTAAGATTCTGTCTCTTTGCATGGCTAAAATATATATATAAATGTATAAAAATCTTCCATTTGATGAAAGTTTAAGTATTCCAAAACTCACACAAATGAGGAATATCTCCAAAATGGTTCACTCCACTCATTTGGACATAAGTTGTGTGTTTTAATGAGATCTACATTTTTTGTAGAGTAAGATTTGGTCAATCTCTTACAGTTTATGAGTTATTCAAAAGTCATTAAGGGTAAACAGGACTACATAGGCTATAGCCAGAAAATTCAATATATATATATATATATGTATATATTTAATTTGTCATAAAAATATCTTAAACATATGGCATTTTAATCAAAGTCATTAGAATCATTTTCGAGAAAATCAAAATTTTTGAAAAATGTTTCGTGTAAAGCAGTGTTTTTCAACCTTTTTCATGTCACAACTCTCCTAGTATCACAAAATATTTTGTGACACCGACCCTTTTTTTCATGTATGTTAAAAATATATAATCCATACAAAAAACATAAAAAAACTGCTATAGGACAAATGTCCAACCTAAATGAGAAAGCATTGCTCGCTAGCTATCAAGTAGCTTTTTGTGTGGCTAAAGCAGGAAAACCTCACAGTATTGCTGAAAATTTTATTTTACCAGTGGCAGAGATTAAGTTTGGCAAGCAAGAGGTCGAAAACCTCAAAAGTATACCTCTCTCTGACAATATCATCTAGTGCAGGATAAATAATATGGCTACTGACATTCATGATCAAGGCATAGAAAAAGTAAAGAAAAGTTCTTTTGTGTCCTTGCAATTTGATGAATCGGCGGATATTGTGGATTGTGCGCAGTTTGTAGCTTTTGTGCGCTTTGAATCCAATGAAAAATTAATGGAAGAAATACTATTTTGCAAGGCACTTCCCATGAATACTACAGGTCAGTGCTTGCATGACATATTCCTTGAAGCTATACAAGATATGAATATTGATTGGGCACAAAAATGCATTGCTATTTGTAGTGACGGAGCAAAAGCCATGACTGGTGCGAAGAGTGGATTTATTGCTAGACTGAAAGAGCGGTTGCCAAGTGCTTGTTGGATGCATTGCTTTCTCCATCGCCAAGCTCTTGCAGCCAAAACCTTGCCACAAGAATACAGTCAAGTTCTAAATATTATTATTAACATTGTAAATTCTATTAAAGGAAAAGCGTTGCAGACCCGATTGTTCTGAATCATTTTTGAAGATATGGGGACACTACATCACAATTAGTTTTACCATACAGAGGTTAGGTGGTTATCAAAAGGCAAAGTACTGACCAGAGTTATGGAGCTTTGCACTGAACTATTAGTATATTTACAGCAAGCCAAGTCACATTACTCTAAATTCATTTCTGACCTGGAATTCCTTTTGAAATTGGCTTTTCTTTCTGACTTATTTGAGCATCTAAATAACTTCAATAAAAGTCTTCAAGTGCGGGATGAAAATGTCATTACAGCAAAAGACAAACTCCATGGCTTTATAAAAAAAATTGAATTGTGGTCTTCATCTATAAATCAAAACAACTTTGATTCATTTTTGTTGACACAATCTTTCATTGAAGAAGTTGGAAGCGAGATAAACATCAACTCATATATATCTGGTATAAAAATGGTGTTAGATAATTTGAAGAAAGAATTGTGTCATTACTTCTCAGTGCAAGAGATATTGGATAGCACTGGGCAAAGATGGATCTTAAATCCCTTTTTAAATGCAGCTATAAATGAGGCAAATTTAGCAACTAAGCTCAAAGAGAATCTGCTGGAATTATTTGCTGACGGGATGTTACACTTGGAATTCAAATCTGAAAATTTGGATACCTTTTGGTTAAAAAGAAAAACAGAATACCCGGAATTAACAACTGAGGCTTTGAAGTGTTTGATTCCATTTTCTACCTTGTACTTTGTGAGTTGGCATTTTCATCAATGGCCAAATAAAAAGTAAACTAAGAAATCGCTTAAATTTGGAAAATGATTTAATACTTAATGTTGCAAAATCGGATCCACGATGGGAGAAATTGAATAAACTCAAGCACAACCTTCACATTAAAATGAACGAGTACTCGAAGATTTTATTTTTTGTTAATGTGTTTGTATAAATACCATAACGAGTATAATTTTGTTAACTTTTTCTTAATATATCTAGCTTTTTAAAATTTGTTGATTTTTACTGAGTTCTTTCGAGCTCTCGTGACCCTCCTACAGAGGTTTCGCAACCCCCCAGGGGTTGAAAGACACTGGTGTAAAGGATAGTTTAGGGTGGATGAATTTTCTTCAAAATCTTCATGTTGTATCATTAAAATATATTAAACTTAATTACCAACTTTGATTTTTAACCGACTTATCACTTTTGAGCTAAGCTGTCCATAGACAAACACACTGACAGACACACACATGCACACAAGACCTTTTTCTAAAAATGCTTTTTTTGAATTCAGGGGGGCTCTCAACATACATTTCCGGTGAATTCTTGACATCAAATTTTGAGTGGAACATAACACTTCTACTTACTCTACGTAGTAGAGAAAATAAAAGTGATTTGTGTTTAGTTGATGAACTTATGGACAGTGTTGTCGACATTACTTTATAACCTTATGTAACTTACTTTGTACTATCTGGCTGCAAAAGGGTAATTGTTATCTAACAGAGCGGAGAGCCTTTATTACTTTCTCTTTGAAAATTTAAAGAAACCAACCTGGACAATTACCTACTAGCCCATCTCATTCTGTCACATGGTGCAGCTGTTAGTAATCATATTATTACATGGTGAACTAACGAGAGCGGCTACTCATCAATTAGCACTAGTCAGCTTGATGAGTTAATAACAGAACCTGATGTTCTTCCTTTCTTTACCAGGCTCCCTCTTTTACTCTCCTATCCAGGCTCCCTTGACTGACCCCTTGCTTTCTTTGACCCTGATGGTATTAGAGGATTTGAGGTCTAGGGGAACTTTTCACCTTTCTCATCCTTCCTATCACTCTACACATCAACGATATGCTGACCTGTCATGGCATATAAAGTATCCCCTAGCTGGTAAACAGGGGTAAAGGTCAGTGGACTTATTTTGATAATTCTCTTGGCTAGGCCATGCAGACCCACTAACCAACAGTAGGTGTGGCCCTCCAAGCATTTTGGGGGTTGGGAAAGAGTGAAGTAACCATCAAAACATAAAAATATGGTGCTTTTTTAAAATGGTTACATTTTTGCTAGTATCTAGTACTCCTGTTTTGAATCGATAATTGGAGGAGTAAAATTTAAATGCAGAGGTAATAAAGTTACCCATTCAGATCTCTGGTCAGGGACTACTGCTCCAAGTACGATGAGAAAAAGAAGAGAGATCAATCTTTAGACTATTCATAGGCCATGATTGTCTGGCAAAACATCTCCATAAGATTGGGATTTATTCTTCACCACTTTGCCCCTTATGTAAACTTCAAGGGGAAATGGATCAAGATCATCTTCTGTGCTGTCCAGCTATCATCAATGTGGCATCATTGAGTGAAAAATACTGAAGAGCAACAGGATTAATGGTTTCATTATCAGAAAACCAGCATTAGCCAACAACAACAACAACAACTTTGTACTTTCTTATATAATGTTCATATTTGGCAATTCTTATACCTTGTGTTTTGAGTATTATATTATCTCATTGTTCAAAAAGCCAATATTTCTTTATTGAAATCAAATGGCAAATAAATAAGTAAATAAATAAATGAATAGGTAAATAAAAATTATCATTTCATAAAACTAAGTAGGTAATTGTCAAATAATTAAACAGAAAATAACTTTGGTATGAGAGTCAGCACAAAGAGCAAGGATGAAAACAAAATATCCTAAAGGATCAACAAAACCAAAACGTAAAACATTAAATTACAGAAATTAAATAGAAAAGCTATGTCTACCATAATGTGCCAAAATCCGATCAGCTTCTCTCCATCCAGATTCAACAGCCCCATGTACAGTTCCAAAATGATGGGCATTTGTTGCTTCTCCTGCAAACTGCAAAATCTAAAATAGAGAGAATGGATTATAGATATTTAAATTACATCATTCCTTTGCTGTGTTTTAAGGATAATTACTTATTTAAAACCAGAACAACCACATAGACTGAATAATAATTAGTAAGCTAGCATAATGGAAGAATGTGGGTAGTGCTTTTATTATTAGATTAAACTTTATTCACCTTTAGTAGTAAATTTTACAAGACTCAAAAAAGTAAAGAAAGCAAACATAAATATACAATTCTAATATAAAATTTCACTTAAAACAATAAACTAATGACTATTCACTATTTTCTATTCCTCTATTGAGTAGAAAGCATATGAACAAAATAAGTTTAATTTCCTTCAAATTTTCATTTATTACACAAGTTAATTTTGTTTTGGGGGTTATCAAGAACTTCACAAAACTAATATTTATGAAGGTATTACTTGAAGTGAACTCCAATCACTGTCCTGTGGTTGCAACATTTGATGCAATTAAGACTTTTGCCACCAGAGACTGTTTTTGGAATAAAAGTTAGATTAGAGATATTATAATTATTCTTTAAAAGGTAAATGGAGAAATAAAATCAGAGATACTTCATAACTTGCTTGCTTGCTCACTCACTCACTCACTCATCACTCACTCACTCACTCACTCACTCACTCACTCACTCACTCACTCACTCACTCACTCACTCACTCACTCACTCACTCACCCACTCACCCTCTCACTCACTCACCCTATCACTCACTCACCCTCTCACTCACTCACCCTCTCAATCACAAACACACTCACTCACTCACCCTCTCACTCACTCACCCTCTCACCCTCTCAGTCACAAACCCACTCACTCACTCACCCTCTCACTCACTCACCCTCTCACTCACTCACCCTCTCAGTCACAAACACACTCACTCACTCACCCTCACTCACTCACCCTCTCACTCACTCACCCTCTCACTCACTCACCCTCTCACTCACTCACCCTCTCACTCACCCTCTCACTCACCCTCTCACTCACCCTCTCAGTCACAAACCCACTCACTCACCCTCTCACTCACTCACCCTCTCACTCACTCACCCTCTCACTCACTCACCCTCTCACTCACTCACCCTCTCACTCACTCACCCGCTCACTCACTCACCCTCTCACTCACTCACCCTCTCACTCACTCACCCTCTCACTCACTCACCTGCTCACTCACTCACTCACCCTCTCACTCACTCACCCTCTCAGTCACAAACCCACTCACCCACCCGCCTTATCACTCACTCACTAATTCACTCACTCAGTCACTCACTCATTCTCACTCACTCACTCACTCACTCACTCACTCATTCACTCACTCACTCACAAACCCACTCATCCACCCACCATCTCACTCACTCACCCACCCTCTCACCATCTCACTCACCCACTCACTCTCCCACCCATCCACCCACTCACTCACTGAAAATTAATCGAACATGCATAATGAATCAGCTGGAGATACAAGGCATTAAACTGAATTTTGACAAAATAAGAAATTATTCAATGCTATGAAGTAGTTATGTAAGGCACATAATGTTAACAGAAGAGAAAATCAGTAAGTCATTAACTTGCTACCTTTTAGCATTGTATTATTACTGCAGATTGACTATGCTGCTGAGTTCTGAGTTAAAATTATTATTTGCAGTGTCTTGCAGCTGTAAATGCATAGATACTTCTGTGTTGCCAAAAGTAGGAAATATCTTGATTCAATTTATTATTGAAAACATAATTTACATCTAAGTTTGAATAACCATATCAAAAAAAAAAAAAAAAAACAACAACAACAAAAAAAAAAAAAAAAAAAAAAAAAAAACCCAGAATATTGTTCAGTTAATTTAGTTTTTGGTTAGAATCTATAAACTGGATCTGCCCTTCCTGTTCTGATGTCTCCATTTAGCATTGAACGTAATAGAAGATATTGAAGCTGAGGAAGTTCTCTTTTTGAAAGACAAACAAATAAGCAATATTTCGCATAAAATATATTAACCTAGGAGTAATGATTATCTTAAGATCATTTAAATACTAACTGGTATTCCATTTATGTCTGTGATGGGTTCTGCAAGATGATCTGCAGAAGTGTTTAAGGACTCTGTAGTCATACTAAGGAAACTGTAGCTGCCACGAAAGTGAGGGTTTGATGACCATGAAGACCTGTAACATTTTAATTTAATTTAGGTAGTCTCTCTCTCTGTCTCCTTCCCTTAAGTGTTTCCCAATAATTGATTATAGGTTAGAGTAGGGCAGGGCACTCTACCTAACATAAGTGCCAGGAGAGAAAGACCAACCATAATTTACAGCATATTCTGACTAATTTTACAGGTGCAGCAAATAGTTCAACAAGTCAGACTGGACAAACTAACCATATAAATTACTAATTTTGGAACTGTTTGGAAATTCAATTCTCCTTCAGCAGCTTGATGGGGAGGACTTTGGGAATTTATAATGTAAGTCTCTAGATGACTGTTGTGACAAGTAGTCTAGTTTTTTTAATTTTCTAATAGAACTGTTTGAAAAAGACGTACTTTGCATTTCAGATTACTTTACCAGCCTTAAAGGATTCACACTAAGGAATAAATGTGTACATAAATTAACTATATTTAGTTCTAAGGCAGCAGTGGCTCATAAGTATACCTTTTGGGTGTTCACAGTTTTAGTCAGATAGCCCTGAAAATATGAAATAGCATCTGCTGTGTGCTAGTTATGATTATAAAATTGTTATAAACACACCTGTTACCGATAGAACAAAAATTGCAGGAATGATTTCTACAAAATAAGCTAATAATAAACAAAGAAATATCTGTTGGTATATCTTTTTGTCATAGTAAAAACTCTGAATATTATAAACCACAAATAAAAATAGACAATCAGTACAATATAAAACATCTACAAAATTCCTGAGTATATGGATTGATGAACATCTCAAATGAAACATACATGTTGAAAAGTTGGCATCCAAATTAAGCCAAATTTGTATTTAGGACTATAAATAAAGTAGTAAACTTAAGCACTTTAAGGAATTTGTATTTTGCATATGTATATAATTTATTAAAGTTTGGTGTAATATTTTGGGGAAATTCTGACAGAGGAGATATTATTTTTAAGCTACAAAAACAAGTAATTAAGATAATATGCTAACGACTCTTAGCTATGCCTCATTGATTTTAGAGGAGTAGTGCGGTCGATTTATGTGGAGTAGATTTTGAATTATCACATATTTTAAACCAAAAAGATAAGTTGATTAATAGCACTACACAACACTTACTTATAATTTACCAGAACATGTTTCGAAGGCTTGACTTTCCTCCACTATCAACCAGACATCGACTGTTTCTCCCTGGTGTGCATGGTGATGTTTTCTCTGAGGTCTCCTCTGGTGGTGGTTCAAAGAACTTATTGAAGATATCTATCTCAGGAATGTTGAAATTGAATACTCTGTTTCTATTTTTAAAAATTTGTTCCCACGTGGACAGCACTTGTTTCCCCATTACGTGTTTTAGGAGCTTCAGTTCTGGCTTTATGTTATGGTTTTCTGTCCAAAAGTGAGTGACAACTGTTGGTTTTTCCAACTGTTTGTTTTTTATGTTTCTAAAGTGTTCCTTGGATCTTATTTCTAAATTTCTTTTGGTGTTTGCTGTATACACTTTATTACAGTCACTGCATTCAATTTGGTCTTGTGCAGCAGCTGCCACTGCTCTGAGGTTTGTAATCCATTAATCCCCTGTTAAGAGTGTGCATTCTTCCATTTGATTTTGATCAGTTGTGTTAATCACTCTCAGAACTAGTAAAACATGTTTTATCAACCATTCATTCTTTTTCTTATAATTGTTATGGTAAAAGCAAGACTGGAGTAATGTTTTAAATATGGTTAGAAAATTGTACTCAGCTTTTAAAATGAATCTTAATAAACAAAGCAAGTGAATTATTAAAAGCACTGAAAATCTAAGCATACCCACCTAATTATTTTTTCTGGTTGAGGAACAGATACATTCAGAGCTCTGCCTACAAACCTATCCAAAATATAAACAATGCCCAAAGTGACTTGTTCATCAGTTAATGTTTCCATATAACGAGCTGCCGGACCCACCATCCAACCTATAAGTACCAAGGGATGATTGTCTACTTCAGTGAACCCAGGCAGTTCTTGTAACCAGTGTTTGCCATCCTTAAACTGAAAGAAATAGATGTGCTAGTGATATTAAGGGTTTAAACTATACTCTAAAAATTCTATTTGTCAAAAATATGCTATCCTCATGCATTAAATTATTATTTATTTACTATAAGAGCTTCATACCTCTCCTGCATTTGTAGGCAGTTCAGCTGAATTAAGGTCATTATTATTCCACAGCAGGCTGAAACCATTGTACTCATTTGGCCACCAACGATATGGGAATTTGACGTAAATTTTATTAAGTGTTCCAAATGCCAAACCCTGCACAAAGGTTTCTATTTATTTATATAAGTATTTCAAGAGCAACATATCTCATGTATCATAATAGGTTAGATGATAATTTTGTTATCATATGACCACTGCAACGTTGTAATAGAGTCAGTAAAAATGACCTACAGTGAGAAATTGGTATTAAAAGTAGATAATAAAACAAAAGTAAACTGGAGAATAGTAATATTAATAAACAAATGAAAAGTAAAAGGGAAAAATTGCTGTAATTAATAATGGTGAAAAAGAAATTAAAAACCTAGAAGGAAAATGCAAAATTGTTAACAGCCATTACATTAATAAAGCCAGTGTACAACAAAAACTTAAATCAAATACTTCATTTAGTAAAATTGTCAGTACCAAATAGAAATGATTGGAATATTTGAAGTAATGGAGGAAAATATAATCCTGACAACAAGCAAGCTGAAACTAAAAAATCTGATGTGTTGCACTCACATGACTTTCTCTACTCTTGTACTAACCATTCTAACAAACTCTTATTCCTATATCTCCATGTTAGTTAAGATAAACATTCGTACAAATTATCTTACCACTTATGTCCTTGTAGGCGCAAGGGGAATATTAGAATACAGAAGGCTTTGTACGACAGTCAAATCTTTTTGACCTTTGAGATTCTGTTCTCTTTGCACGATTAACATATAAAAAAATGAACAACGTTGTTGCATTTCGCTAAAGTTCTAAGTTTTCCGAAACTCACACACATAACAAGGAATATCTCTGAAATGGTTCACCCTACAAGAAAATTTATTGAGACATAAATTGTGTATTTTAGCAAGATCTACATTTTTAGTATAGTATAATTTGGTCTATCTCTAACGGTTTACCAGCTATGCAAAAGTCGTCCAAAGTAAATACGACTACAGGGGCTATAGCCAGAAAATTCAAGATATACATTTCATTTGTCATAAAAATATCTCAAACATATGACATTTTAATCAAAATCGTTAGAGCCATTTTCAAGAAAATCAAAATTTTCGAAAAATCTTCCATGTAAAGGGTAGTGTAGGGTGGAGCTATTTTCTTCAAAATCTTTGTGTCGCATCCTTAAAAGACATTAAACTTAAATACCAACTTTGGCTTTTAACCGACTTTTCGTTTTTGAGTTATGCTGTCCACAGTCAGACACAGACCTTTTTTCTAAAAATGCTCTTTTTGGATTCAGGGGGCCTCAAAACATATTTCTGGTGAAATCTTGACATAAAATTTTTTGGTGGAATACAATACTTCCTCTACTTTACTAAATGTAGTAGAGAAAGTAAAAATGGTCTTACTCTCTTTCATGAAGTAAGCAATTTTTCTTTAGTTGACAAAGGAAGAGCACTGGAGGGAATGTTGCAACAACTTAGGGGTACAATTCATACAGCATGGAGTTATTTATATTGCTGATGTTTTCGGTGATATAATGATCAGTGCAGGATTGTGACCCACTTAATCCCCAGATCTCATGCCCTACAATTCTTACTTTAACCACTAGCACAACAGCCCTGATGGGCCCGGCCTCTGTGTCGCCCCCCCCCCCCTCAGCCCACTACAGGCATCCTGGGTAGAGTGCAGTACTGGAGGGTGGGACGTGGTCAGCATCTCCAGCTTTCAATGAGGCTGAATGCACCCTGTGCCAGACCTACCAGTGGAGGACAAATCCCAACAGCGATACTGAGGATTGTACCCTGGTCCTCTGCGCCAGAGGCAGGCATACTACCACTGCGCTTTGGAGGTGGTCAACTCTTTCTTGTGGAACAGTTTAAAAGGCAAAGTAGATAAGTGAAACTCTCGAATGTTACAAGACCTTAAGATAATACACAGGGAGAAATAGTCTAAATTTCCCACAAAGAGCTGCAACACGTATATGATAATAATCTGTAAATATACTTCAAAGCTTGTCTTCCAACCAATCTGAAAGGTTTAGATTTACCATCTAGGTTAAGGGGCAAGATATTTATTCACTTCTGTTAATTTATTTCACCAGATATTTATCTATATCCTGTATACATAAAACAGAAAAAAAGAACAACAGCGTACTTAACTACATCTACCACAATGGAAAGCTTTGATAGCATTGCTTACCTCAATTGCCCTGAGTTTAGCAGGAGGCAGTGCAGGATGAAACATGGTGGGTGCCCTCTCCTTGAGCACCCCCAGACTTACAGTAACAATCACATGAGGGGCTTGATAGGAAGATCCATCACTGCAGTGCACAGCTATAGAGTTGCTATTCTCCCAATCTATCTGTGTCACTTCTTTGTTGTATTTTACCTTCTTATCAGCAAATACTGGGGGCTTGTCACTTGTGTATTTGTTCTTAAGCAAAGCAAAAATAACACATTTATATGAGTATAAAGTGGCTGAAGGTACCAAACTGGTTTAAGAGTGCAGCATGATATACATTTCTGATTAAGTCTCTTAAAAATGATTTTCAAATATTGTAACCTTTTATGTTTGTATATGCCAGGTAAAAAAATCTTGTATGCACTAATCATTTACTTTCAACAAACTTCTCAGTGCTGCTTCTCTGGTGGTATTCTTTGAGGAAGATACCAATAAACTTTTCCAATGCTCAAAGAAAAATTACAAATCTGTATGCAGTATAATTTCAGTAATAGTTTTTCTAGGCAAAATGGCTACAATAATGTATAAATGAGAAAATGTAAGGGTAGCGCCATGGCCGAGCAGTTAGCACACTCTCCTACCACCTAGGTGGCCCAGCTTTGATTCCAGGGACCAGCACGTTGTATTTGTGGTGGACAAAGCGGTGTCAGGGCGGGTTTTCTCAGGGTACTCCGGTTTCCCCCACCACTTATTCCACCAATTGCTCCGTTATCACCTTTCCAATCATCCTTTTTGCCTGCATTTCATATCATCCTCTTCCTCACTCTCATACCTGGTGCTTGGCTGACCACCTGCTTCCAGGTCTTTCACTCTGTCCAGTCCATAGGTTCATCTGCTCCTCGGCAGGCGTCTGAGCCTAGGCACTGGCTTGTAAGTCGTAAGGGGTGTAAGTCCTACATAAGGGGAGAGTATTCTGTAGAAGAAGAAGGAGAAGGAGAGGGAGAGTGAGAGGAAGAGGAGAGGGAGGAGAAGGAGAAGGAGGAGAAGAAGAAGCAGAAGAAGAGAAAATGTAAAAGTGAATTTCCTTATGAAACTGAAGCTATTTACTCAAGCTAATTATCTATGATTTAATATAAGAAGGCAACAAATGAAATACACTATTTAGAACACTTATATGTATGTCAGTACTATTCTTCTTCTTCCTTCTTTTCCTGATTATCCTCCCTTTATGTAGGACTTACACCCCCTAGGGCTTACAAGCCAGTGCCTAGGGTCAGACGCCTGCCGAGGAGCAGATGAACCTATGGACAGGACAGAGTGAAAGACCTGGAAGCAGGTGGTCAGCCAAGCACCAGGTATGAGAGTGAGGAAGATGACGATATGAAATGCAGGTGAAATTGATGATTGAAAAGGTGATAATGGAGCAATTGGTGGAATGAGTGGTGGGGAAACTGGAGAACCCGGAGAAAACATACCCTGATGCTGCTTTGTCCACCATGAATATCACATGCAGGTCCCTAGGATCAAACCTGGGCCACCTAGGTGGTAGGCGAATGCTCTAATCACTTGGCCATGGCACCGCCCAGTACTGTTATTCATAATTAAAAAAAAGGCTCAAAGTATTGAAGCTTTACACTTCACACTGGTTAAAAAAACCTTTTTTTCTCTATTTTTTAACAAGGAATACCTTGGGAGTGGTACACTGCACAAAAATTATATGTTTAAATGAGATCAACAGTGTTTGTGCAGTAAGATTTTGTCTATCTCTTAAGGTTTACAGTTATGCAAAAATCATCCAGAACGAACAGAACTTCTGAGGACATTCCCAAAAAATTCAAGATAACATTTAATTTGGCATGAAAGTATCTTAAACATATGGCATTTTAATAAAAATCATTACAGTTGTGAGATAATAAACATTTTGATAAAATGTTCCATGTAAAGAATAGTCTGTATAGATTAATTCTTGAAAATCGTCATGTCACATTCTTAGATGTTCAATTTAAATACCGAGGTCGGTATTTTACCAACGTTTGCTTTTGAGTCTTGTCATTCTCTCTCACACACACACACACACACACACACACGCACACACACACGCACGCACACACACACACACACACACAACACACCCCACACACACACACACACACACACACAACACACCCCACACACACAACACACCACACACAACGCACACAACACGCACACACACACAACTCACACACACAACACACACACACACACACACACATGCACACAGACTTTTTCTAAAAATCCTTTTTATTCAGGGGACCTTAAAACATGTATTTCTGGTGAAATTTTGATACAAGTTTTTGAATAAAACAAAATACTTCTCTTACTTGCTATAAGTAGTAGGGAAAATAAAATTTTCATGGAATAAAACATTAAAATATGAGTGTCTTTTTTAATTTCTCTACTTTATATAGCTTTCTAAATCTGTTTTCTTTATATAGCTACATTTAGCTTATGTGCTCATATCTTTGTCTTTGACCATGAATACAATTTGTGTTTTTTCCCATGTGTTAAATATAAAGTCGGAATTTTTTCCTATTTTTCTTCGAAACATGTCATTAAATCCTTCATACATTTCAGATTAATCAACAAAAAAACATACCCAATCCAGGTGAGAACTAAATCAGGGCCTTGAGTTTAGAAATCTTAAACTTTGTTGTTTCCCACTTTAAACATATGGAACTTAATTTCATAAAATTCAGATGATGCTCATAACAGGAATTCAGAATTTGTGAATCTGTGTTTAACCTAAAGACTATATTGTCACTAGACTGTGTAATAAACAATGTTAACAAAAAGAACAGATACCTACCATAAGAAGATTCAAAACATTGGAATAGCCTCCGAACTTCCAACTTAATTCCTGATTACCTTCAACATTCCAAAATTCTGTTTCAACACGTGCTGATGTTTCAAACCATGAGTCTGAGGCATCATTGGTATTTCGAAATTGTTCAAACCAGCGTAGAAAGGCATTTGAGGTCTCATGCATAAGATTCCTTTCTCTCAATTTTTGCTCAAATCTGCAAATTTCAAACACAACATTTTGGAAAATCATATATAACAGTAAGAAAAGTTTGTTACTATTTTTAATATTGAGAATTTAAAACATTCTTTTGGGATCTGTGAATAAATGTCATTTAACGTATTTCTAAAGTATATGTTAAATTTTAAACACCACTTGAAATAAACTCCTACATCTGTAAAAAAATCTTATGTGATACACTCACATGACTTTCTCTACTCTTGTACTAATCATTCTTACAAACTCTTATTCCTATATCTTCTTCGTGTTAGTTGAGACAAACATTTGTACAAATTATCTTATTGTTTATTTCCTTGTAGGTACAAGGGGAATATGGGAATACAGTGCTCTCCGCGGTAATAAGCTTAGAGAAGTGAAAGAACTTCCGATAAACTGGGTAACTTCCTGTCGCATATCTCGCCGCGAGGAGGTTAGTTTGGCTCGATTAAGAATAGGGCACTGCAATTTTTTGCATGGTTACCTATTTAAAAGGTACCCTGCGCCTCTATGTCCGCTGTGTGACAACCTTTTGTCAGTTCGCCATGTGCTGCTAGAGTGTTGCTCTCTAGTGCACCTTCAGGATTCTCTGCAGCTGCCTGTCAGACTTGCAGAGGTGTTAGCGGACGACAAAACAGCGTTTGATAGAGTTTTTAAGTTTTTAGCAGATTGTAATATCAATTTGAGGAATTAAAAAAAAATTTTAGATATTTGTTTATGCCTTTTGGCCTATTTATTATATTGTTTTATATCTGGCTATTGCCGCTGTTTTTACATTTATGAGTATTTTTTCTTTGATACTAGTAATCTATTTTTGATTCAAGTTTATATATGGCTATTGCCATGAATTTTAGAAGGGCGCTAATGACCTAGAAGTTGAGCGCCCTTAAACCCACAAATCATCATTATCATGGGAATACAGTAGGCTTTGAGGGATAGTCAAATCTTTCAAAGCTTTGAGATTCTGTTCTCTTTGCATGCTTAACATATAAAAAAATGAACAATAATGTTCCATTTCACGAAAGTTTTAAGTATTCTGAAACTGACACAAATAACAAGGAAGATCTCTGAAATGGTTCACTTTATAAATAAAATTATTTGGACATAAATTGTGTGTTTTAATGAGATCTACATTTTAGGTATAGTAAGATTTTATCTATCTATTTCTTTTTATGAGTTATTCAAAAGTCATCTAGAGTAAACAGGACTACTTAGGCTATAGCCAGAAAATTCAAAATATACATTTCATTTGTCATACAAATATCTTAAACATATGGCATTTTAATTAAAATTGTTAGAGCCATTTTGAAGAAAATAAAAATTTCTGAAAAATTTTTCATGTAAGGGTGGGGCTATTATTTCAAAATCTTTGTGTCACATCCTTGAAAGACATTAAACTTAAATACCAACTTTGGTTTTTAACCTACTTTTTGTTTTTGAGTTGTGCTGTCCACAGACTGACAGACACACACATGGACCTTTTTCTAAAAATGCCTTTTTTGGATTCAGGGTGTCCCAAAACATATATTTCTGGTGAAATCTTGACATCGAATTTTTGGGTGGAATACAATACTTCCTCTACTTACCAGTAGAGAAAGTAAAAATTTAGAAATGCATTTTTAAAATTTGATATAGGCTAAAAGCTTAATTTAAAAAAAAAAAATCATGATCATGCTCACCACCACCATTTCAAGATTGAATCAAACTTAAAAAATGTTTAATAAATTATATGAACCTTGGTACATAGTATTCTCCCACAGATCCATTGAAGTGATTTAGTTCACTGTAACTGGCATTTTCAATCTCTTTCATAAATCCCATCAGCATGTTGCTAAGTTCAGGGTCAACCACCTGTCCTGAGGATTGCACAAAGCAAGGACGAAAATTCTCTTCATTTATTTTACTTGACTCCAGCATATGCAATTTTTCTGCCATATCGTAAACAACATTTCCTTTCTCTCCCATAACCCACTGTCCTCCGATGTCTAGTACAGCGTGATCTAGAATAAAGAAAATTGCATTTTGTTATCTTTATTTTTGTCCTTGAAAGTTAAGTTATAAAACAAAAACAAGCCATTTGAACTATGTGGTGAAAAAATGTCATGCTCTTTATTCGGAAAGTTTAGCATACTTACTTTGGCATGTAAGAGACAGTTTTATTTCTAAAAAAGGATAGATTTAATTTTCAAAACAATAAAATGTCCATAACCATTCATTACACTAGACATAATAAGGATATACACTTAACCTCAATCAGAACTATGATGTGTAAGAATGGAGTACTGTATTCCAGTACAATGATTTATAATTGCCTTCCTAATGACATCAAAAGTATAAATAACTATAATGTGTTTAAGGCTAGGACAAAGGCTTTCTTGCAGAAACACTGCTTCTACACAGTAACGGAATATCTGCAACTTAATAAATCCCTGACATTACATTAATTTGTCTAGTCATTTTGTATCATGTCCTTCACTTTATAGACATATTTTAATCCATGATATATAATAAGTTGAACACAGATTAGAAATGTTTATCTGACTTTATTGTAATGTAAATATATAAATTTAACTATTGATATAGCCTGTATCAAAGTACTATGTGCATAATTGATTTAAAGGATTAATAAATAAATAAAAAAATATAATGTGTCTTTTTATAATTAAAATAAATCCAAATAATGATATACCATGAAATTGTGAAAATTATACATGAATATGCAGAGAGAAATAGGCATCATTATAATACATCTAATTATATATTAATACTTAATATAAGATATAAATTAAAAGACAGGAATGTCTGAGATGTACTATAAAATGACAAGCACCAAAGTAAAAGTTTTAAAAATATTGCAAATCTAAATTTTTCTTTTCTTTGTCTTTATTTTGAACTTTTTTCTATATAGCTACCTTTTTTCCCCCTCTATTTTACTGGGCATTTCAGCTCAAATTAGATTTTGGCATGAAGAGATTTGATACTTCTCTTTTAAGTTATTAAGGGACCCTGGGACTGAAAAATTATAAAATTGATCATTTTTAGGTTTATAGATATTAATGTTTCCCAAATCTTCAGTCATTGGTTAGCAGTGAAATTTTTTGGACTCTGCCATTTTTAAAGTTCTAGCACAGACTGTAAATGCCATGTATGCTACCTTTAAATGCCCCTTTTCTGCTTAAATTTTCGGCAGATTTGAACAAAATATGAGCCAAAATGAGCTCAACATCAACCAAATTCAGCGGAAAGAAGTGCTTAAGCTGTGAATCTGAGGAGAGAGACTACTAGACAAAAGAGGGAAGGTGTGACAGACAGGTAATCTGACTCCTGATCGTAATGCATGTGTGTAGAAGAATTGGTTTTTCTTGACTTCACATTTCTTAATACATTATCTGCTTCATGCACATTAAATTTTATCCTATGTTCCTAGAATTTTTCCAGCACGTGCTCCATTTATGTGACTTGAACTTCAGTCTTTAGTTTCAAAATCTGAAAATTTGTTTAGGTTGAAAAAAATTAAATACCCAAAAAAGCTAAAAGAAACATTTTCAATGTTCATCAAAGCAGATAAATTAATTACTTTAAATGTAGGTAATTATTTTTTCTTCCTGCCAGAGATTGGTGTACTTGTTGGGCAATTAGAATTTATAAAATAATAAAACTAGTGATATTTTAGATTTGGTGCGCATGGAGTATTTTGAAAGTACCTTCACATTGTGAATGAATTGAGTAATTAATTTCCCCAAAACTATAAAACTCATTGCACCAGGACTTTGTGTGGTAGTTTATAACATAAATGCCCATAAGTGTGGAAAGTATTGACTTCATACCTATAAAAATACAGAACATTCAAATTTCAGTCCCAGGGTCCCTTAAACAATCCATGTTAATCTATCAAATTGCATAAGCTTTCATGGCCGGTGTCATAAAATAGAAGATAATTATTCAGGCTTATGGGCCATAATCTAGTGAAAAATCTCCTTCCAGACGTTTGGTTCGAAGTTGCATCGATCTTCTTCAGGGGTGTGACCTATGTACTCTGCTAGTCTCTGTGATGACTGATATGAAACCAAAGGCTCCTTATCAGTTGTTGCCGAGACTAGCAGAGTACTACAGTCTCACCCCTGAGAATGTTCGATGCAGCTTCAAACGAAACATCTGAAAGTAGATTTTCCACTAGACCATGGACCACAAGCCGGGTAATCATTTTATATTTTAATGTTAACCTAGTTATCAATGTACATCTCCCAATTCGCCATTCATGCAACCAAACATATTGGTTATGATAGTTAATTTGGCAAAAGGAGGACAAATAAAGCTAGATTTAATATAGGTATTTTTTTAATAAAGTGGGAGATAATGGACATCCTAGATCTAGGTATTCCAAGATTTATCACCTCTTTATGTCATTTGTGTTGATGTATACTTTTGTATTATACATTTGTTCTGCCATATTTACTAAATGTGGTGGATATCCTCTTTCCTTTATTATATTCTAAAGCTTTTCTCATAGTACTCTATCAAAGACCTTTATGTAATCAACAACTAAAATTTAGGTTTCTAAATTTGTATATCCTTGCATAAACTCTCATCTTCTGCTTCCCTCTCATTTTCTTCACCCTTTTACTTTACAGCACCATATCTCTTTTCTCATGTATAAAACATAGATAACTTTCGTTCTCAAATATCAGCTACATTCATGTGGACTGTTCCTTATACAACATTTGCAAACATTTTATTCATTATAGAACCATCTCAATATGTCCAGAACCTATGGTGTGTACTCCAACTACTATTACATAAATTAAACCATTAGTTCATCACAGGATTATCTCTGGGATGATGTTGAACACGTATGTCATTGTATGTTAATATAATCTGACGCTGGCTGCTGACTGCCCGTCAAAGAGATGTTCAAGGTCAAGCTACCTCACACCACTGTGTGGCAAGTAATCAGGATAACAATGGAGCAGGTCAGAACAAAGACCAATTTTTCTTGATTTGAAATGCTTTTGATTGTTGGCTGGTTTATGAGAAGTTTCTTAAGAAAATGTGTATTTCCAAGAGAATTTGTTGGTAATTTGCCAGGCCTAATAAGCAAATTGGGATGGATGCCAGTTTTTGATGCAAGTTTTTAAGCTGTTGAGCAAGACACTTGAAGAGAGAGTTTAAAGTGAGTGAGTTTAGTGAGTGTATCACTGGATCCAGTTTGTGAGACAGAGAGAGTAGTAGAACTTTGAACAGCGAAGTCTCTGTCAAGGTTACAATAAGACAGAACAGCTGTGAGTTGCAAGGTCACAACTAATTATAGAGGTCAGTAATTATTAAAAAAGAGCCTTGTGTTTTTGTGATTGAATTTTAAGGGAAACAAAATGACAGAACAAGTAACATGACTTATCGTTTCTCATAATAACATAGAAGCAGAATCTCGTGGCCCTGAGTTAATAAAGAAGACCTTTCATTCTTATAATGCTGAAGTTCTCCTCATGCGCCCTGGGTATATTTACTTAAAGATAAATAACTCCTGAGCACCTACCCTATAAGTAAAATAAAATACCCACATCATTTATTATTACAAAAACACTAATTTGTTTCTTTGTAGATGTATAAGATTTGTGATAACTAAATATAAGTACAAACAGGTTAGATTAAAAATAAAATTATATCTAATATAAATGAAAACTAACCAAATGGAAGAGAATATACCCTTCCTCCCATTCTGTTTTCTGCCTCTAAAATAGTAATATTTGTTATGCCTCTTTCCATCAACCGAGTAGCAACTGCAGTCCCTGATGCTCCTGCTCCAATAATCACTATCTCAAAATGTTCTGTCCTGCAACATAAATTGGAACTTATCCTTCATAGTTTGACTGCAAGTATAAACAATCCTTAAAAAGAATAAAGTTCTTTCAGAATGAGCGTCATTAGGATAAACCAAACTCAGTAGGAACAGGCTGAAAGTGATGACTATAACTTTTTATTTCAGAGTGTGCAAATGTAAAATTTCAATAGAGATATACTGCAGTTTACATTGAAAACACTTGCTAATTAGGTAACCATGTCAGGTGGCAAGCATGAAAGCAAAAAATTGTAAATGTGAACTTGAAATAAATGGAATATTAAAAATGTGATGTGTTGCACTCACATGACTTTCTCTACTCTTGTACTAATCATTCTTACAAACTCTTATTCCTCTATCTTCTTCATTTTAGTTGAGATAAACATTTGCAGAAATTATATCATTGCTTATTTCCTTTTAGATACAAGGGGAATATGGAAATACAGTAGGCTTTGAGCGATAGTCATATCTTTTAAAGCTCATCACTATGTGAAGGCTGTGATATTCTGTTCTCTCTGCATGGCCCAGAAATAAAAAAGTGAATAACACCCTTCCATTTGAGAAAAGTATAAGTATTGCAAAACTCATACAAATAACAAAGAATATTTCCAAAATGGTTCACTCCACAAAAAAATACATTTGGACATAACTTGTGTGTTTTAACAAGATCTACAGTTTTCGTACACTATGATTTGCTCTACCTCTTACGGTCATGTAGAGTAAACAGGACTACTAAGGCTATAGCCAGAAAACTGAAAGTCTACATATCATTTGCCATACAAATATCTCAAACATATGGCATTTTAATCAAAATCATTAAAGCCATTTTCAAAAAAATTATTTTTTTTTAAAAAATGTTCCATGTCAAGGATAGTTTAGGATGGAGGAGTTTTCTTCAAAATTTTTGAGTCACATCCTTGAAAAATATTAAACTTAAATACCAACTTTGGTTTTTAAGCAACTTTTCATTTTTGAGTTATCCTGTCCACAGACTGACAGACAGACAGACACACACACACACACACACACACACACACACACACACACACACACACACACACACACACACCTTTTTCTAAAACTATGTTTTTGGATTCAGGGAGCCTCAAAACATATATTTCTGGTGATATCTTGACATTGCAACTTTGGGTCAAATACAATACTTGCCCTACTTACTATATCCCTAGGACTTACGAGCCTGTGCCTAGGATCAGATGTCAGTCGGGGAGCAGGCAAACCTACTGACCATTGTCGAGAGGACCTGGAAGTGGGTGGTCAGCCCAGAACCAGGTTTGAGAGTAAGAAAGAGGATAAGAAATGCAGGCGAAATGGGTGAATGGAAAGGTGACGATGGAGCAGTTGGTGGAATGAGTGGTGGTGGAAATCAGAGAACCTGTAGAAAATCCACCCAAATGCCACTTCGTCCACGACGAATACCACATGTGGGTCCCTGGGAGTGAACCTGGGCCGTCTTGGTGATAGGTGAATTTGTCGATTAAAATTTGCGTCTCTTCCACTCTTATTGAAGTAAAGAGATACTTTGTTCACATGGATTATAGAATAGGATAGTGTGTGTGTGCGTGTGTGCGTGTGTGCGTGTGTGCGTGTGTGCGTGTGCGTGTGTGTGTGTGTCATCTGTTCATGACGTCAGTACTTTGAAGCAAGTTTATCACCATTGCGGGAAAATCGAAGAACCCAGAGGAAACCCACCCCTGCGCCGCTTTGTCCACAACAAATCCACAAGCGGTCGCCTGGGACCGAACCCGGGCCACGAACTTTGCGGCTTATGACCTTTAATCCTTCAGCTACGCTTCACTCTTTTATATATATTAACGTCCTCCAAAGTAATAGTGTCATATCGAACGATGAATGTATGAAATTGGTGAAATGGTGCTTAAATGAGCGCAAAGTCTACAGAGCTTAAAGTTACCCAACATTCGCCATTTCAGGATAAGAGAATACCTCGGAAAAGAACTTTATCCGGATAACTCGCCCTAACTGAGATTTGAACTCGGACCTTTCGAATGTGAGGCACACACTCTGCCATCACACCACAGGAGAGGGCTCAAGCTTCACTCTTTCTTCCATATAAACAGCACTTTCAGAAAGTAAACAAGATGATTTGCCGGACAAAGCGTCTAATGAATTAACTGTTCCCCCCCCCCCCCATTTATACCCCGCCTTTAACTGCAGAGGTCATATCGGCGGCCTTAACTATTGCTTTTTTACTCGCTTAACAGTACGGTTTATACATTGGATTCACACACACATTCACACTCAGACTCAGGGAAGGATGGGGAATAATCCTGGCTGGGGAAAAATTCCTACCCCCCGGGACCCCTAGCACAGCAGGCACGTGCTCTACCAACTGCGCCACGGGGCCAGCCGAATTAACTTTTGATAAACATAAAGCACATTTACTCGTTGGAAACGGGTACATACGATTTCGGTTGTAGCCCTTTAAATGACAGCCTGTAGAAGTTTTTTGATGTGCAAACTAGGGGTAAAATATGTTCCAAAGCCAATGAGCTTGCTTTGATATATATTCCATTTTAAAATTAGACTGACATTGTAACTAAGGTTCTCACAGCAGCAAAGTGGAACCAGTTCTTACTCCACGCGAAGGTATTCTTGTATCTTTGATGGACTAAACTTAAATATGTATCGATTCCTACTAGATGGAAGCGGGATAGCAACGAACTCTACTCCAGCCAATGAAGAGTATGATGGTAGGAAGGGTGGCGAGACACGGGGAGTATTGCAATGATCTTAGTTGCCATGTCAGTCTAATTTTAATATGGATTACACACAAGGACCTCGTTTATCCGTACAAGGTGTAAGCGAGTAATCTGAATTAACGAAGATCCGAATAATCCGGATACAAATTATTAAATGAAGGTAAAATACTAATATAGGATGTCCCAAAATTAGACCGACAAACTTTGGGAGCTGAATATGTGTCCTGTGTAACGATCCAGCAGAAATGAACGAAGACCACTTGAAGACCTGTGAAGCATTAAGATCAGAAGAAACTACAGTTCAAAAGTATTGGAAAGCACGAATGCTAATGGCTTCATTGCCAGATGCAAGGCACTAGAAAACAACAACACTTTGGGAGCTGATAGATAACATTATTTTAAACACCTTTTGTTAAGGAAAGTTTTTTACTGTTATACTTCGTTTGTGCCTTACTAAGATAAATGCAATACTAATTTACATTGTTGGTTTTGCCGTAAATACTTAAACTGGATGGGAGGCAGTAATCTATGACATTAACTCGTCTAGCGATTAAACGAAGCACCGCAGCAAAACACTTTCCTTAATAAAAAGCATTTAAAATATGTTATCTATCAGCTCCCAAAGTTTGTCGGTCTTATTTTGGGACATCCTGTATATAGTAATTAGTCAACACATGTGCAGTTGCTCCACAAAGGTAATGTGCACTGCCGGAATCCCCTCCGTGACAAGCAAGACAAGCTACCCACAACTAATGACTGTCAGAAATCCATCTGCACCCTTCACAAAAGGGAAACCTCTATCTCTGTCCTTAAGACCAATAGCAAGCCTGATTTTAAGACAGTAACAGTTACATGTTGACTTCACGTGGGGTCCCAGTTGCCAATATTCTGAATTCCAAATTTTTCCTGTTTTTACCTGCAACAGTTTATGTTAAGATGTTGCAACTCTGCAGAAATGGTTTAGGAGGAAGGGCCCATATTGTAAAATGATTATACGTGTTCCTCAAAGGAGGCAGCCGAACTGCACAGGCGTTGACTAAACAGACTACACTTTGACACTAGCAAAAATAAGGGACAAAACACTTTTTAGACAGTTGATAGTAAAAGTGGGCCTTTTAGCAGTTCACGACTGTGTTAAAAGTAGAAAATTCTTTCTCTCAGTGCTCAACAGCTTTTAACACTCCGATAATGGTAACTTTTTCTTGTGGAATATGACCATTGCCTCATTCCAGTAGGCCGTGAATCTGAGTTACGCAATGCTTGCTTAAAATGACGGGTCATTTGAATTTGAATATGAGTAAGTTTAGAAAAAATTGTAATATTAATTATTTAAATTTCGTTACGTTATTTTCGTCGTTTTATTATTTCCACTGCCTCCCTTATGTAGAACATTATCACTGATGCTACGCAAGGCAAATGAACATCGCAACCCGAAGACTATCATGGCCATGGTAAAACAATGCCATATATTTATATACAATCTATAATATATCTATAAAATATTCTGTCTAAAAATAGTGGATGATGCACAGGTTAAAAGGATTTTATTTTGTTCGTATGTTTCCTCAACTCCTCGGCCTGCGGCCTCGTTTCGGAATCACACCTACTCATAAAATAAAATCTTCCTTTTAACCCTTGTATCATAAATACCTATTTGGTACTTAAACTCAATGTTCTACTTTTATTTTCTGGAACAGTGTGTTAGTTTCTTTCGTTTCAAATGTGCGCTGCTTTTGAAAAGCAAAAATCGATCCAGATTGATGAGGACAGGTAAATGACGGTCTTGTGTACCTGATTGTGGAGTAGCTACTATTAGAGTGTAATCTTAAGTAATTTACTATATGACCTATGACCTATCACACAAGTTTGTGAGCTATGTTATTAGCAATAAGCTAACAACATAGCTCACAAACGTTTGTGTACCTGTAGACGTGCTGGTGGTGCTTAGCTCATATCGGCACATTCCTCTCCAGATACCTAAAGTAATTTTAAAAAGTACCTACTATCAAATGTTTCTGTGCTCAAAGTTGTAAACTTTCGGTTACCTTGCAGTTGGTGTATCACAGTTGATGTTCCCTATTATCAAGGCTACACATGAAAATATACTGAAACAAATGTAATTAAATTCCAGACGAGCCATTCTGGAGCAGTTGTATGTGTTCACTCTTCCTTTTTGTGGCCACCTTGACTTGCTTGATTAGCAGAGTGTCCAAATTTATACCAACGGACAGCTGATTCACGCTAATAATGTTACGTAAGGAGTAAGCATGGGTGAATGATGAAGATAACCTCAATAAACAGACCAAAATACAGATGATAGAAGCCAAGGTTTCCAAAAAAATGTAGCAATCTCTGAGATCAAAGCTAAATCCCGATGTAAACATCTAAAGATGAGAAGCACCACAAGCTATGTTATACACTTGGGCATTACCACTTTGCTATTATTGCTGTCAATTTTTAGTTTTAATCTTTGTATAGTTACATTTATATCCTCCTGAGTCCTGAGATCGCAATATTAGAATTAAGTTATTATTTTGTGCTTAATGCGCAACTTTTTTTGCGGGGTGCCTTTTTGGGGGGCCTAAAATTACATTTAGACAGCTCCAAATTTTGTTGTATGGATGAATATGCGTTATTAAGTATCAAAAGAACAAGAATATTCAAAATTTAAATTTTGCTTTTTGGGGGGTTTAGGATTCAGGGGGGATAGTGTCATATAGGATACCTCGGGACTATATTAAGATTTTATGGATTTTTTAATCCTACCAGCGATACAAAGTAGACAAGAGAGAGGAAAACATATGAGCGTAGAGCGCAAACATGGTACCACCGGCCGTAATGAGTTCAACGCATTCACAGAGCGAGAAAATACCCGAAACTTGAGGTATCATATATGTGATACCAAAGGACACAGGAGGATATAGTTTATACGGTTATAATTCTAGTTAATCTCCGATTTGTGAGAATATTAGCTTATTGGCAGTTAATTACACAAGAATGAACGAGAGTTTGAGAGGTACCTACCTATTTCTGTTTTCGCTCCAACTGGAATTCCATACTCGTAAGTAAATAATATCCTTAAAATTAGCCTTGGCTCATGTACTCAATAATTTGCTAGGATGTCTGCAGTACACAAACAGTGACAACGAATGGTCTTCTTTTTGGTATGACATCAACCCTTTCCTCAAGGGAAACGATTTGTACGCATGCAAATGAATCAGTAAATGAAGTTGATTTCACCAGCAGGCTACGTAGCTTTTCACACTCAGAATTGGCTAGCAGCATTTTCTTTTTACCTACCTCTCTCACATCAGTACTATTATTTACTAGGGAGAATGTCTTTGCCCTTGAACGTGCAATCGCGCTGTAAAGTGGGGAGCTTCTTGGTATGATGTAAATAGAGTAACATCAGGAGTTCAAAATGACTGTCTACAAGACACTTGGACTGTAAGCAGTGCCAGTGTTGCTATGATGATCGTATGATTTCTTGAGTTTCCAATAAGCATGATTCATTAGTGATATTGAATATATGATTATACTTGCTTTGTTTGATACGGTAAGGTAAAGTATTAGTGATGCTTTTTCGCGTGGTATTTGTTGTCCCGGGAAAGAAAGAAAAAGTCAGTTTTGAGAGGAATAAATAATTGCGCATTATCTCAGGTTCGCTTGTGTCAACCACAAGGTTATAGCTAAAGTACTGAGGTCATGCGACTGCCGCGCGTGTCGCGCCAACTGAATGACTCACATGTTCGCGACTGAGTTAGCGCGACACACAATCTTGCACGACTGTCGCGTCTCGTGGTATAAATGCATCTATTAAACTGAATATATCTTCAGACCATGTCTCACTTGTCGCGCGACACGAAACCGCTTGCATAAATGGAGCCAAGCCACCAGCTTTCAGTGACTGCGTGGTCCTGTCATGGTTCAGCTGTAGCGCTCGTCTGGTGTTAGGTCTTATTAGGGTGGGCTCCACCGTACCATCAGCAGCGTAGATTGTGGTGACAGTAATGACTGAAATGGTTAATCCTCAGGTATCGATGGTGTTATGCAGAGCGCCGGACTGCTTCGATGATTACCCGGGGATTTGAAATAAAGTAAACATACGAGTATATCTATCTTAATCTCCGGAAAGGTGATCTGCTTCACGGTGACTGTTACGATAAAATACGTAGGATTCGAACTAACAGGAGTCCAGTAGAATCGCGTGCGCATTTTCCTGTCAAGAGAAATATTTCATTTTGGGCTCTAAGTTTAAGTTCAACAAAAAGCTGTAACATAGCAAGTGTGACCCGAATGCTGCTAAAGGTACATAGAAAACTGCCCCTTGTTCAAGTGCTTGATTCGAACATTGGAGATGGTAACTCTGCTAGGCACCTGCTCAGGTGGAGCAGGCTTCGTGAATTGCTTCACTTATCCGGGTGAGTGTCAATATTATATGTACTGAAAGTTCCTGGATGACACATTATAGGTCTCTGGCCTCATCAGGGCTGAGGGGGAAGAGCAAAATACCACTTCCCAGTAGGAATCCTTGTGGTGTCTTGCATGATGTAATCACTAAATTCCTCTAGTATACAAGGTTAGAACAAGGATTCCTGCTCTCGAGCTTAGAGGACTGAGCCATTACATTTTTATAAGTTATGCTGCCTGTTTGGACCCCATAATTAGTAAAACAATGGAAAAGTGATATATGAGTGGGAGAGAGGGTATAAAATAATTTATGTGTATTATCCATGATTCTGAGAGTTTATTGTATAGGGCCTTCCAGGGCTCCTAAAGCTGTGGGCCCTGTCTTGTCTCTATCCTATCTCCTCTCATGGGCTGCAATGTAAACAGTGTGTAGTACTAACTTAGCAAAGCCATGAAGCATAACGGAAAAAATGTGAAACTGCCCAGCTGTTGACGTGAGCTTATTGCATAAACAAGGTAAGACAGGGCATGTACACTCTGTTCATATACAATCATATCTTCAGGACAGCAATGTATCATATATCTCCAAGTGCGAGAGGTCATCTATTTGTGTTTTATCACTGACTATACACCAAGTTACTATTATTTCGCTCTTGTAATAAACAAGATAAGAAGCAATCGTAGCGCTCGACAGCCAAGGTCAATATGCCTCAACGCTTTGCCAAGTGATATGTTATCCATTCTTTTAAGTTATACAGGACAAGTCACCCAAAACTTGCACTGCAAACATCTCCAAAACAAAAATAGAAAGTGAAAATCAACTTTCATAGGCAAGAAGGCAGAGAAGGGGCTTATTAAAGTAGATAATATAGGTCATTAAAAATGTAAGTAAATACGATTTTCAAAGTACATTTTTGGTTTATTTTGCAGAAACCTTGCATAATATTGGCACAATTGATACCTAGAAAAAGCATTAAGGTAGGCATCTGTTGCATTGCAATGGATCAATTAATCCCAAAAAATTGTAACTTGAAGTTGATGCTTAAGATACAATGAAACACACATTGTGCATTCTGAGGTTCATCTGAACCACTGAGTCTCAAGTACAAACTTCAAATGCAGTTATTTGTTATATGATTGGAACACCACAATATACAAAAGTTCTTTATACGTCAATTGAAAATATATTATGAATTTTAAGTTTAGAGCCCATATTGTACATAAGCAGCTGAATAGCAAGAGGTCTTAAAGAGGAAGTGTCTTTCTAAGACAATGAATATAAAAGACCTATACTTCTTTTACTTAAAGCTGTTTAATTTTACTGTACTTTTACTTTCTCTACTATGTATAGTGAATAGAGGAAGTATTGAATTTTACCAAAATAATTCGACGTCGAGATTTCATTGGAAATGTATGTTTTGAGGTCCCCCGAATAAGCATTTTTAGGAAGAGGTGAAAAGTTAGTTAAGAGCAAAAGTTGGTATTTAAGCTTAATGTCTTTCAAGGATGTGACAGGAAGGTTTTGAAGAAAATTCTTTCACCCTAAACTACCCTTTACATGGAAAATTATTTGAAAATTTTTATTTTCTTGAAAATGGCTCCAATGAATTTTTATTAAAATTATGTGTAAGATACTTTTATGAAAAAAGAGATTTATATTTTGAATTTTCTGGCTATAGCCTATGTAGTCCTGCTTACTTTTAATGACTATTGAATAACTCGTAAACTGTAAGTGATAGACCAAATCTTACTAGCAAAAAATGTAGATCTTAAAGTAAGAACAAATTAGAAACTAAAAACTTCACTTATCTTAGTAATGTTGCACATTCTTTTTGCACAAACTGACCCAATTTGCACAATTTATGTCCAAATAAACTTTTTTGTAGAGTGAACCATTTTGGAGATATTCCTTGTTATTTGTGTGAGTTTTGGAAAACTTGAACTTTCGTCAAATAGAACATCATTGTTCATTTTTTTATATGTTAGCCATGCAAAGAGAACAGAATTTGAAAGGTTTAAAAGATTTCACTATCACTCAAAGCCTACTGTATCCTCATATTCCCCTTACACCTATAAGAAATATGCAATAAGATAATTTCTGCAAATGTTTATCTCAACTAACATGAAGAAGGTAGAGAAATAAGAATTTGTAAGAATGCTTATAAAGTAACACATCAGATTTTTTGCTATGGTTTTAAATACATGTTTCACTCAAACTACATATTTGAAAACTGATGGAGTAAACTGTGATTTTATGCATGTTCATAAATTTAATTCACAGCAGTACTTAGTGGTCTGCTCCTGTATAATGGACATTTGATTAATGAGTTAATACCTGGGGTGCATTGAAGGGGAAATAGTGTTGCCTAGACTTCCCCCACCATTGTAGCTATCCCAGCTACAACCTCTCTGACATAAACAAAGCCACAACAATTGTAGTCAGTGACGACACCTGATAACATGTAAGTATCGTAATTATTTTGAGAAACTATGTGTTTATTGTTATTATTTGACTTTAATAAAATATGACTACTACAACATATCAATATTTTTTTCCTGATACCATGTAAGAATCATAATAATTTTGAGCCAATATTACTGCAATGTATCAATCATTTATTTTTGGTCATGATTTAGAGATAGTTAAAGCTATTAGCAAGTCAATATTCTGCTGTAATCTTCAAAAAAGAATTAGTATGCACTGGACATGTTTACAAAGTGCCACTGAATATTACACCTCTGACCTGCCTGAACGACAAATGCAGGTCCGTGGTGGCTGATCCGCTTCAACTTATGCCATGTTGCTTGGAAGGGGTGAAAGTAGATTTATACACGATAGTGTGCTCAATGGCATGCCTAGTTAATATTAACATATTCAGGTTACTTTTTAATATGTTTATTTATTAATTCTTTAGAAAAGGTACACAAATTTATGCATCAGCATAATGATAGCTGTTGAAATTAACAAGCTAAAACTTCAATTACAGCACAAATGGTGTAAAACTAATTCCAAACTCATGTGTATAAAGAGTTTGACTCTTCTTGTAAGTTGGCTTCCTTTCCTTTTTCATGTATATGATCCATTCTGTAAAAACACAAAAGCAAAATACTAATTAATTTGGAAACATCGCTGGATAAGTCATACATTAAATTTATGTAACTTCTATATACAGGATGGAAGGAAAGTCATTACATTCCTTCTAATATGTGCTTCATAGAAGCATTACAAACAAAAAAGTTGAATGGCATTCTGTTCTTTGATCAGCCGATTTCGAAAAAATAAATAGTTTTTTATCCAATTTGGATGTGTAATTCCACAAGAATGTGCAAAGATAACAGTTTGTTACTCGTAAGATGCGTAGAGTAACTTATTTGTTAGTAACTATAGTAACTAACTTTGGTAGTAATTATGGGACATCACACAGGGTTTCAAAATAATTAATCACTTAAAAGACGTGAATGAATACTCTGAGCTCTATTTGAGAGATGATGTAGCTCGACAACATTGCGTTGAGGTTGGTCAGGGAATTGACTGGGTTTGTGGATGTAAACAGCTTTTGTTTTTGGTAATGTTTTGGAAGCTAACATTTGTGATTGGCCTACACTGCCGCAGTAAACACGGAAGGACAAGGCACGGTATGAGTTTTATTTCAAAACACACTGTTATGCTGTTTTTTTATGTATGGAGCTAGCGAAAGTGTTGCCAGGTTGTTTTTGACAAACCTAAAATATCTCCACAGAAAATGGTCAGAGACAGAAATGTAAGATACAAAGTGTGTTCCAAACACTGAGATCCACCACTGGTTTAAATTAATGTAATGACTTCCCTTCCATTCTGTAGACATGCAAAATTTTAATCTGTTTCTGCATTATGACTGCAGCTTTGATAAGATTTCTTCTATTATTAGTATATATTCCAAATTATTCATTGAACTTATTTATATGACATTGAGAAAGAGAGACATTATTACATTTTCCATAGCTCATTATTTGAACCCAAGAATAAGTAACCAAAGTTTATTCCCTATCTATAAACTTTTTTATAAGTGTCAAAACTTATCTAAACAATGAATTTATTAATAATGATTCAAATATATAACAGCTAATAATAGATGCTCTTTGTAATAATGATACTGCAACTTACCAGAGTGCTTAAAGCAAGATTTCTAGCTGCATATTCCATCGGTTCATATTACTCCCCATTATCCTGTAAAAAAAGCATAAATCAAATCAAACAGTAATCAAATATGAAGTGTTTAATGCAAAAACATTTAGCTTCTAGAGGAAAAGTGCATCATAACTTCAAAATCTGGATCTCCTTTTTTTTTGGTAATGTTTAATGCCCATTTTTACTATGTGTGGCACTACAGACGGTGATACTGATGATATATGATGGAATGAAGATGAAGCAGTGGTGGAATGAGATGGTGGCAAAAACTGGAGAACCTGGAGGAAACCTGCCCCTGTGCCACTTTGTCAACCACAAATCTCATGTGGGTCACCTGGGATCAAACCTGGGCCACTTTGGTGAGAGGCAAATGATCTAACTGCTTGGCTACAGTGGGGTCAGAAAATCTGGATCAGATTTATACAGTGAAACTTAGTAATTCTAATATTTTTAATTCAAATTATTCTTTAAAACTTTTCCTTTGTGGTTTCTTGAATTTTCTATGTAAAGAGTACATAAATAATGTCTTTTATTTGAATATAAATCTTATATATTTAAACGAGCAATTCTTATAAATATATACTCTGCTCACCTTGGAAATGATTCCAACAATTTTGATCAAATTTTGTATTCAGATAGGGTTTTGCTTTTTAAGTTTATCTATACAGGTGTAATTCCAGTCGATGTGTAAACAGAGATGATGATTATTTATTTATGCCAACAAACTTACTGTTGGTGTTTTTAAACACACAAGCCGTGTGTGGGCAAAGTTTAAGAGGTAGAACCGGAACTTAAAAATTCAATGCCACAACCGGGATTTGAAGGAAGGTCTGTGGTTCAAATCCCGGTTGTGGCATTGAATTTTTAAGTTCCGGTTCTACCTCTTAAGAGATGATGATGCTCATCGGAATGGTGGACAAAACATCAGGTGTTTACACATCGATGGACCACGGCCAATAAAGCTGGGAACATCATTTTACTGGATAGATGCCAGTCATGAAAGCCTTAGGTCACATACTAGCTATATTAGTCTACACATAACAGTCACAATTACTGTAAACCTTATTTTGGCCATAATTTCTCTTGTAATGGGCCAATTTTAACAAACAAGCCAGAATATTAAAGGTCTCATCACGGAAATGGCTCCAACAATTAGGATGAAAATTTATACTTAGTTAACATTTTGCTTTTCAAGTTTATCTAAATAAGTATCTTCTCTCAAAAAAACATGATTAAAGAAAAGGAAAAGAAAAGAAAAGTCGAGCAAATTTTGGTCGCCCAGGTACTGAACAGTTATGTGAGGATGTGTTTGGAGTTCTTATAGAAATATATGATAAGGAGAAAGTTGGAAAGCAAAGTTTGTAAAATAGTCAAACTTTAACACAGGATAGTCATTATAGAAATCAGACAAGAAAACTATGGGTACCATCATGTTGTGCCAGAATCCTGTCAGCTTCTCTCCATCCAGACTCAACAGCTCCATGAACAGTTGAATAGTGGTGGGGATTTGTTGCTTCTCCTGCAAACTGCAACATCTGCAACAGAGCAACAATACACCACTTAATTCTTGGAAGTTAATACATTTTATTAAAAACATTCTTCCTCTTTTAATGGTAAACAGTTTTTCAAAATCAGAAATACTTTATGGCTCAAAATGTTTATAGCTTTCAACTGAACGGATTTAAAATACTTCAACAGGCCAAGAAATTCATGCATTAAAATTTCATTTCCATGCTCTTATAAGGCATTTGATGGTGTATCAATAAAAATGTTATTGGATAAATTAGAAAACTATGGAATAAGTAGCAAAATGCATGACTTAATAACATCTTACTTAACAAATTGTAAGTAATGTACAATGATAACAAGTAAACTCAATGGTTCAATTAAACTTATAACATCAACATATGATACTGTAAGGTTTGGAGTGCCACAGGGATCAGTACTGGGTCCTCTCTTATTTATTTTGTATATAAATGACATACCTGACTTTGAAAATTGCAAAAATATATCTTACCCTGATGATACCACATTTCTGTATTGGAATAAATTATCAAATATCTTGGAAAATACAATGATGAATTCACTAAAAGTTATACTAAAATATTTAGAAGATAACATAAATATAGACAAGACAAAATTGACGCATTTTAAATATCATAATTCAAATTTGAATAAGTCTGTAAATGTACAAAATACAATACTGGCACATGTGCAAGAGGACTAGTGTTAAATAGAAATGTGCCATTTGACCTTCACATTGACTTTATCTGTAGTAGAATAAGCTCAGGATTCTATCTATTAAGGAGACTATCCAAATATCTGGATGCTTCAGCATTAACAATTGTATATTTTGGTGTGATATATCATTATTTTCAATATGGAATTGAGGTTTGAGGAAGTACAAGTAAACAGAATTTAAATACATTGTTAATCTTGCAAGAGAATTGTAAAAGAACTATCTGTAAGCTAAGCAATAGCAATGTTGTAGAGTTTTTAAAGAGAGCAACCTGTGCTGTAATTTCTCGATATGTATATGTTGTTAGCTAATGCTGGATTTCTGACAATGAAGTCATTAATCCTCTTGCTCTCCAATATTTTTCACTGATGGATGGGAAGGGCACTAGAAGTGGCCGGGCATATTTGAAGGTGGTCTCGATCCATTTCCTCTTGCAGATCACATAGAGGACAGAGTGGTGAAGAATATATCCCAATTCTGTTTAAATGTTTTGCCAGACAATCATGTCCTGTAATCAACCTGAAGGTTGCAACTGCTGTTTTTCGAGGATACTCAGGAATCACTTTCATAAAAAAGAGAGCAATAGCAGTAATAGTAACCGTTTTTTAGAGAGCACCATATTTTTATGTTTTGGCGGTCACATCGCTCTCTCACAAGCCCCAGAATGTCTGGAGGACCACACCTGTCGTTGGTTTACGGGTCTCACCGACCTGACCGGGAGAATTATCAAAATAAATTCACCGACCATATCCTCTGATTACCAATCAGAAGACGTATTACATGCCATGACAGGTCAGCATGTTAGGGACAGTTACATATGTACAAATATCCATTTTGTGGAGTAATGTGCTAGCTGAATGTTGCATTCCTGAACACCCCCCTGCACCCATCAAAGGCCCATGGATGATATGTATATAAAGTAATATTATATATTGTAAATAAAAATGTACATATTACCAATTGTAATAATCAATATTATAGTCATAATACATGTAGAAATAATAATATGCATAGGATTAATGTAAATAAAAGGAAAAGTGAACGTCTTTAAGTGGAGTGAAATTATACAAGTTGCCACAAACTATAGAAGCCAAGCAAGGAATAAATTTTAAAAAAGAATTAAAGGAATATCTAATAATAAAATGTTTATACAGTATAGATGAATTATAATTATTAGTAGTGTCAACCTAAAATGTGACTTGCTGCTGTTTCCATTGGTGTTATCATTATCAGAAAATGATTGTTATTACTTATGATGTAAATTGTTGTTTTATATTCTTAGAATTGTATTTTGACAATGCTCAAAACATTGTATAATGTTTAAGGGCAAAGTAAATTTAAAAAGAAAGTTGCGCCGAACATCCTCAGTGGTGATATACTGTAGGCTACACCACTGAGCTTTGAACAAAATGTCTGGAAGATTTTCCACTAGACCACAGCCCACAAGTCCAGATAATCATTTTCTACTTTATGACACTGGCCATGAAAGCTTACAGAATTTGATTATTCATTTCAGTAAATTGCACCAGTTCAATGGAACTTCTCGCCTTCTTGGACACTTCTACATACCCAAAGTACATCTTCAGGGGAAATTAGATGAGACACAAATAAAGTTCAGTTTGCTAAGGAATGGAACAGTGCTAAGATGGCAGATTCCCAGCAAGTCTTTCAGTAGCAACACAATCTCAGATAGTGCTGGTGAAATTAAATGAGCTCATTAAGAGGGATCATGCTAGAAAAGTAATTATAGTTGTTGATCCATCTAACGCAGCAAAATATGAGTGCTGGTGAACTTCAGAAAGACACTCCTTACTGCAGCAAGTAGAATCAGATCAATTCTTACAATATGTATTTTCCAGTGTAAAGTCAAAGAAGAACTGAGGCAAGCAAAAGGTGAAATGTGGTGAAAATTCTATATGGGCTGAAAACTGTATACAGAAAGTATTCCAAAAAGTCTATAAAGTGTGCCTTGATTCAAGAAAACTGAAATATCCTTCTCATTAGGATATTTAAGTGCCAGGGGTAGCCTAACAGAATCCATTGAAGAGATTCTTATGATGACAGCAACATAGGCATAGATAAAATGTGCAAATCTTATTTAAACACAAAGTTTCTGTCAAACTTTTTGTGGCATCAACCATTTCTGAAATATTTTTTGTTATTAATGTGAATTTTCAAACAATTCCTTTCTTTCTAGTGCCAAATTACTACTCATTTTTACTTTCTCTGCTATGTATAGTAAGTAGAGGAAGTATTGTATTCCAGCCAAAAATGTGATGTCAGGATTTCACTGGAAATCTTGAGGCCCCCTGAATAAAAGAAAAGCATTTTTAGAAAAAGGTCCAGTGTGTGTAACTCAAAAATGAAAAGTCAGTTAAAAACCAAAGTTCGTGTTTAATTTTAATGTATTTTAAGGATGTGACAGAAAGATTTGAAGAAAATTCCTCTAACCTAAACTATCCTTTACATGGAAAATGTTTTGAAAATTTTGATTCTCTCTAAAATGACTCTAATGATTTTGATTAAAATGTCATATGTTTGAGGTATTTTTATGGCAAATGAAATGTATATCTTGAATTTTCTGACTATAGTCTATTTAGTCCTGTTTACTCTTGATGACTTTTGTATAACTGGTAAACTGTAAGAGAGACACCAAGTCTTACTATGCAAAAAATGTAGATCTTGCTAAAGCACACAATTTATGTCCAAATAATTTTTCTTGTACAGTGAACCATTTTTTAGGTATTCCTTGTTATTTGTGTGAGTTTTGGAAAACTTAACCTTTCATCAAATGGAAGATTGTGATTCATTTTTTTATATCTTAGCCATACAAAGAGAATGAAATCTCAAAGCTTTAAAAGATTTGACTATCTCTCAAAGCCTACTGTATTCCCACATTTCCCTTGTACCTACGAGAAAATAAACAATAAGATAATTTCTGCAAATGTTTATCTCAACTAACATGAAGAAGAATAAGGAATAAGGGTTTGTAAGAATGGTTAGCACAAGAGTAGAGAAAGTCATGTGAGTGCAATACATCAAATTTTTTTCTTGTGGTCATTCAAGGAATATGGAATTTAAAAGTCAATGCATAGGACTTACTTTTAAAAGATTGTAATAAAGTATAAATTGGGCACTATCAGTTTCAATTATAATAAAGAAACTTACTGCTGCTCCATTGGAGTCTGTTAAGGGCTCCAGTAAATCAAGTGCAGAAGTCTGCAAAACCTTGGATTTTACACTACGGAAGCTGTAACTGCCACGGAAATGGGGGTTTGATGACCATGAAGACCTAAAACAGATTAAATTAATTTTATTATTAATCCTTATTTTTAAATATATCCACTATCTCTGCATCGCTCTCTTTTTCTCTGTAACATTTTTAATTTCTCTAGCACTTTAGGTAGGCAGAGGAAGTAATGTTCCAACCAAAAATTTTATATTAAGATCTCACCAAAATACATGCTTTGAGGTCCCTTGTGTCCAAAAATAGTACTTAAAAGAATATCCTGCATGTTTGTCCTATTTTGTAGTTTAATTAAAAACGTGCCCCACTATAATGTAATACTGCATGTGTTACACAATTCCAATAATTTATATAAGTAATTCATATTTACACGTAATTTAGAAATGTGCTAACAGAACCTTATTGATACAAGTATGTAATGCATTTATATGTAATTTGCTGTTACAATACTAAACTTCAGAGAAATACAACTGAGTTTTACATAATTATAATGTGCACATAGCATACGCTGTCTTAAAAGAAACTTGAGACATATTTTCCTTATCTCTATTGACAAAGATACAAGCTTTCAGCTGCAAAAAGAAGACAAAGATGTTCGCTGTTAGAGCCGGCAGCTTTTGACACAACAATTTCATAGTAACAAACAAGAAGTAAAGGTGAAAATGTTGGTACCTGGCGTTTACTGTTGAACAGCAGTTTTGTCTCTCAGTTTTCAATTGCTTTTAATCAACCATGGAGAACAGAAAAAGGAAATTCTATACAGTATAGTGTGTTCATTTAAAATAGGCAGCTCAAGGTTACATTCTCCTCTTACATGACGCTCATGCATTACCCCATTCTTACAGCACTTTCTTTGAACTGTGTATCATTGCAGAAAACCATAACAGTATCATTGTGTCTATGAACGTAAACAACAGTGTCAAAATGGCTGAATTGAGTTCCTTTAGTTTAAATAAGTATAATATCAGATGGCAATCTAAAGGAGTAATTCATAATGTATATAATTTCTTCAGGTCTCTTCAGAATTGTGAAGAACTGGCAAATGTATTTTTTAGAAATGTGCAAAAGATTGCATCATACGTTTGTCAGGTATCTCGTATATGTAATGAAGCCAATAGAAGTGCAGTTATTGACATTGAGACCACAGGACCATCCTTCAGTTCTAAGATAAATACTCCCCGAGATATAAACAGAGCTACAAGCAGAGTTATCAAATAGAGCTTCATTTAAATTGCATGTACATTCATTAGGATTAGTGCTGATAAATTAGTAGTAAGAATATAAACATGTCTTATGCCCTTATTGTAGTATGCATCTATGGTTAAGTTAGGGTGCCCAAGAATTAAACATTGTTGTTCTTGGTTTGTTATGCCTTGTAGGGAAAGGAGGGAGGGTAGACAATTGCACAGAAAATACGATCTGAAGCTTTCCTGGTGACGAACATATTCAAGATGTTCTCGGGCTTCAAGCCGGGTGTAGTAATGAAGAGCCATCGAAGCTTTGGGAGTGTGCATCTCTCCCATCATCAGTATGATGAAAGACTAACAAGAGTGAAAGGACCAGTATATGTACTGTCTGCTAGTGTTTTCTGATATGTTGTACTTGATGAAACCATAATTCTGTAAAGAATTACTATGGTGAATGAAGAATTGAATTGAATTATTCATTAATTGATTGATCTTATAAATGGTCTCCAATTTAGTGTGAAAGTTGTTTCAGTATTAAGCACTGAAAGATCAGCAGTTAGTATTTGGCCTTAAAAATACTTCTAAAGGATTAAGTAATTTATCTTAGATATTAAAGAATGATGATACCTAATTATCCTTTCTGGCTGAGGAACAGATACATTAAGAGCATTTCCTATAAATCTTTCCATAAGGAAAACAACGCCAGCTGTTACTTGCTCGTTGGTCAATGTTTCCATATAATGTGAGGCTCGACCCACAATCCAACCACAAAGGACTAGAGGATGGTTGTCCACTTCATAGAATCCAAACACTTCATGTAACCAGTGTTTGCCATCTACGGACTGCAACAATAAGTTTTGGTTAGACATTATAAGATGACTTACTTTTAAAATGTTCTCCTTCAAAATTTTACAAGAGTTCTTGCAAAAGTATGCCAAATGTTTGCTTTAAGCTATTATATAATCTGTGACAAAATTATACTATACCCCTCCTGCATTTGTAGGCAGTTCAACTGAACTAAGATCTTCATCAGTCCATAAAAGATTGAATGCATTCCACTCATTAGGCCACCAACGATGTGTGAATTTGATATACATTTTATTCACTGTTCCAATACTTAAACCCTGCAAAAAACATTTTGTTTTATCTGTTTACTCTATAATTTCTCAATATTCTACACTAAGATATAAAAACACATTAAACTCAATAAAAATAAACAAATAAATAGATTGCGTTTTAGGTAATACTGGCAACTAAATATTCTACATGTGTATTACAAAGTTTCAGGTTACGTATGATTGTATGTAGTAGCACATAAACATGCAAGTAAATACTAAGAAATATTATTTATTCACTATTAAACATTTTCTTCTGGTACACTTTATTTCAATAACCGTTAGTCCGTGACAATGAAAGTTACTTCACTGAATGTGTATTATTATCTTTTAAGTTTCAGATAACATAGGCGTCCTTCATTCAGTTCATTATTTCCTCTGCAACAATGAGTGTTGCAGCACAAATAAATGTATAAATGACAGAAAGCGTTTGAATTACCGCTTGTGTTTATTTTAAAAAGCAATAATAAGTGTGGGTCTAACTTTGTTTTTCTTTCAGTTTTCATTGTGATGTTTTTGTAGCTAGCAGCAAGATGTTGAAATTTAGTATTCCTTTACACAGTAAATTGCAAAGTTACATTGATACTTTTGGATCCAATGTATTTTGCACCAAAGGTAAAGTATTCATGCAAAATATGCGAGCAATCAGGGAACCACTAAAAGAAGCATTATATCACAACATATCGGCACATTCAAACACATAAATGCACTTCCCAAGCCTACTGGGAAGAAGATTTCTTTGCTTTCAACAGTAATTGCAACATCGAGTTGAAAATCCTTTCCTCAGTGCCGGAATCTCTTTGTGGAAATTACAGAATCCTACATTCTCACAGTTTTTGGAGAAGTATACTAACTAATCTGTACCTAGTGAGACCAGTTTGCCAAAATGTTACTTAACCAAATGTTATGATGACACAATGAAAATCATTAAAGATAAACTGAAAAATAAGATCTGTTTTAGTATTTATAGTGCCTTTTTCCTGCCTATTTTACCTATTTTCCTTTTTGCCTGCCTATTTTAATGGTTTATAATGCCTAAACTTCTGGTCTCTGATGATTATGTATAAAAATAAATGCAGCTTTTATTTTAATGATTCAAGTAATGCAGAAGAATCTAAGAAAGAAAAAGAAGGAAATGCAAAGTGTGTAAGGGTACAAATCAAGTCATATGTTCTGATAGCTGTGGACAACAGTTACCTACCTCAATTGCCCTGAGTTTAGCAGGAGGCAGTGCAGGATGAAACATGGTGGGTGCCCTCTCCTTTAGCACCCCCAGACTTACAGTAACAATCACATGAGGGGCTTGATAGGAAGACCCATCACTGCAGTGCACAACTATAGAGTTGCTGTTCTCCCAATCTATCTGTGTCACTTCTTTGTTGTACTTTACTTTCTTATCAGCAAATATTGTGGGCTTGTCACTTGTGTATTTGTTCTGAAAAGGCAAATTTATTATATCATCATGAAGTACATTATACAATACACTCATTTTTAGCACATACTTATAATAGAAACATGATCAAGCTGGAAAGCTGAATCAAACTTGAAGACTTCAATTTTTCAACTTAATGCCAGTTGTCCTCCTTGGTGTAGGGGTAACATGCTAGCTTTGGTGCCCAAGGCTTCTTCTTTATTTGTCCTTTATCTGATTGCCCTCTTCTTATGTAGGACTTACAAGCCAGTGCCCCTAGGGTGAGACACCTCTCAGGGAGTAGAGGACAGAGTGAAGACCTGGAAGCGGGTGGTCAGCCAAGCACCAGGTATGATAGTGAGGAAGAGGATAATATGAAATGCAGACAAAATTGATGATTGGAAAGGTGATAATGGAGCAATTGGTGGAATGAATGGTGGGGAACCAGAGAACCTGGACAAAACCCATCCTGATGCTGTTTTGTCTACCACAATTACCACAGTGTGCCCCTAGGATCCAACCCGAGCCACCTAGGTGGTAGGGGAATGCTCTAACCGCTGGAACCACCGTGCCACCAGTGCCCAAGGTTGTGGGTTCAAATCCAGCAGAAGACAGGTTTTTTTCAGGCATATAAATCCTTAGCATCACTTCCTTTGGAAGGGAAGTAAAGTCTGTGGTCCTGTGTCATAGATTTATATGTAAAATAGCCTCAAGCCTGATTCACAGACCTCTGAGCAGTCTGTTTTGCCCAATGTAGAATAGGACCTTGAGAACCACAGTAGTTGAAGAGCCTCCATAAATAACACTAAATTTCAATATTAACTTAATGCCTACACACACCATGACAAAATAATCATCAAACTTTATTAAATCTTCACTTGGAATTTGTAGTGATTATTAGAAATGAATGATTTTGTCTCATATGCAATTGCAGGTGCAGAGGCCCTTTAACAACAAAATCACACATACAATCTGAAACAAGTAGCCCGTACCTTCTTGATTAATATTTATTCCTGCCCAGTGTCCTATAAGCCACATCACAGAAATTTTGTAATATTGCTAATGGTGTAATGGGATTGCCAATATTAAACTAGGTACCTGCTATCTATGGGAATGAATAGCAAATACTTGGAATTTGAAACTACTGTGTTCATAATAGATACTTATGTTCTCTGTGGAGTCTGCGTCAAGAATCATTAATTTCCTTTGATGCTTATTTTCAAATGCTATAATTTTGCTGAAATAGGGCATTTCTGCACTGGTTGCTATTCTGGCTATAAGGTACACATCGTAAAGTGTAATTAGTGAAATGGAACATGATCGTTTCACTTTCTTTTTCTGTTTGCTCAAGTTTCCAGTTTACAAAGAGCTGTATTTTAATAAAACAAAAATACAAAATGTTTGATGTATTGCACTTACATTACATAATACACTGCTCTTATAAAGTGATTTTTAGAGATAATTATGAAATCTACATAATTTTTTTTTCAATAAATGATAATGCATATGTAAAAATGGCTAAAACATAAACAATGTAAATTTACTCAATTACAGTAAGTTACACATATATGGTTTTTCCCTGGGTTTCCCCTTATCCTGAGAAGACAAATGTCCACTTTAAGACCCTGGACTATTTCACCAATGCTCATTCATTCATGCATTCATTCATTCATTCATCATCTGATGTGAGCTACAATATTAAAGGGGTTAAACTTCAAGCCACCCTGGACCCCCCTCAAAAAAAAAGTAAATTTAAAAAGAATCTATGGATTACATTCATGTGAGATTCTCCATACTTATAAACAACATACATATGGCTTTGTTTACTTTCTCTACTAGTAAGTAGAGGAAGTATTGTATTCCAGCCAAAATTTGATGTCAAGATTTCACCAGAAATATGTTTTGAGGCACCCTGAAACCAGAAAAAACGTTTTTAGAAAAACCGTGTTTGTGTGTGTGTGTGTGTGTGTGTGTGTGTATCTGTCTGTCAGACTGTGGACAGCATAACTCAAAAACGAATGGCCGGTTAAAAACCAAAGTTGGTATTTAAGATTAATGTCTTTCAAGGATGCAACACAAAGATTTTGAGGAAAATTCCTCCACCCTAAACTACCCTTTACATGGAAAATTTTTAAAAAATTTTGAATGGCTCTAACAATTTTGGTTAAAATGACATATGTTTAAGATATTTTTATAAAAACTGAAATGCATATCTTGAATTTTCGGGCTATAGCCCATAAAGTCCTATTTACTCTTGACGACTTTTGCATAACTGGTAAGCTGTAAGAGATAGACCAAATCTTACTATACAAAAAATGTACATTTCACTAAAACACACAATTTATGTCGAATTTTTTTTAGAGTGAACCATTTCAGAGATTTTCCTTGTTATTTGTGTCAGTTTCAAAAAACTTTTTTGTCAAATGCAACATCGTTGTTCATTTCTTTATATGTTAAGTGTGCAAAGAGAACGGAATCTCAAAGCTTTAAAAGATTTGACTATTGCTCAAAGCCTACTGTATTCTAATATTCCCCTATACCTATAAGGAAATAAGCAATATGATAATTTCTGCAAATGTTCATCTCGACTAACACAAAGAAGATATAGGAATAAGAGTCTGTAAGAATGGTTAGTACAAGAGTGGAGAAAGTCATGTGAGTGCAACGCATCAGATATTTTAATTTGTTTATTCAGGGGAGTCTAACACATATTCTCTGTGGAATCTTAAAATAAAAAGTTTTGGTGGAACAGAATACCAGAAAATAAAGAATATCTGACAAATACATATAAGAAGATTGAAAACTGTAGAAAACCAATATCTGTGGTTCTGAGACTACTGCTTAATTAAGCCTTAAGTACAAGAAGTATAAATACCATAAGAAGACTGAAAACATTGGCATATCCCCCATATTTCCATTTGATAAATTTGTTGCCTTCACACATCCACAACTCTGAATCAGCACTTGCAGATGTATCAAACCATGAATTTGAACCACCATCCAATGAATTTCGAAATCTTTGATACCACCTCAGAAAGTATTTTGAAGCTTTGTTGTCAATATTTGCTTCCTTCACTTTTTCTTCAAATCTGCAAAATTAAATTAGCAAACTCTTAAAAACAAAATAGAAAACTTAAAGCTGTAGTTCTGGAAATTAAGGTATCAGGTATGTGTATCAGCAGTTTTAAGCAAGTTTTATTAAATGTCAAAATCTATATTTGGTAAATTTTGAAAGCGCCAAATGTAAATAAAACTTCCTGTTTAGTTGCAGCTGAAAATGGGAGGAAATTTTCCCAAAGTATTTCAAACTAATTCTGTATCAAGTGAAATTATATTAACATCTGACTTTTCCTAAATGTACCACTTATTAAATAGCATTTTTATATTCTATACTTTTCTACTTCATTACTTAAAATATCTACTACGAAGAAGATACTTCTGTCAGGGGAGAGTTTCAAGTGGAGAAAGCTGTCTGGAAAAGGAAGAGATGTTGAATTATTTTGTACATCAAGAAAATAATGGAATTACTAATAAATCAGTATAGTATGCATCAGATTTTGAATGCCAGTCTGAAAATTAATGCCAGTCTAGCAGCTGTTAGAACAGTACCTGGTCACTTTATGGATGGTTAATGGCATAGGAATAGATGCATCAGGAATTAAACTCTTGCCCATACCCAAATTCTAAATAAATGATATATCTCCTTTATCGGTTTACCCTCCCCTTATGTAGGGCTTGCAAGCCAGTGCCTAGGGTTAGATGCCTTTTGGGGAGCACAGGAACCTATGGACCAGACAGTGTGAAGATGGTCAGCCCATCACCAGGTATGGGAGTGAGGAGGAGGATGATATGAAATGCAGGCAAAATGGATTATTGAAAGGTGATGATGGAGCAGTTGTGCAATGAGTGGCAGGGGAAACCAGAGAACCCAGACAAAACCTGCCCATATGCCGCTTTGTCCACCACAAATATCACACATATGAGTACCTGGGATCAAACCCAGGCTGCCTAGGTGATAGGTGAATGGTCTAACTGCTTGGCCAAAGTGATGGTATAAATAAATTATATTTACAGGTAACAAATCCATAATAGTAAGATACCTAGCAATATTTTGGTTAGGGCTGTATATCTTATTGTGCACATGTATCATTATATGGTATTCATTTATTATACAGCTTATAGAAAGACACTAATTGACAATAATGCACACTCTGGGTGTGCTAGTTTATGTGCTCCATGTTCATTCCATGTATCATCAGTGTCACCACCTGTGGTGCCGTAGTAGTAAAAGCGGGTGTTAAACACTACAAAAAAGTCTCTATTAAAATGTTCTAAGCATCAGGGTATAAAATCGTTAAAAGTTGGTGCGGGAAAGCATCTAGTAGTGTAAGTTTCGCTGTTTGTCCTGTTATATAAACCACCCCTGGGAAAATTTAGTGGGGCAGGGGGTGGGGAATTCTGGGTATAAAATTATTGGTGGAGGGGAATCCTACCCATCCCTCTGGGGTTTTGCTCTGTGCTAAAAGTATCCTCTTAGCCTTGACTGTATTTGAAGGATTAAACCTTCCATAAAAACATCCTCTTCTGTGATTTGATGACCTTTGCTAGGGGATATGGAATCACACCATAGGTAACATCACTGACGTTCCCTTTTGGTTTTTTACAGAGAACGAAAATAAGTTTGTATATGTCTGAGAATAAGCTCAGTCCAAGCAGGCTATCGCCATACATTGATAGTTGCTTAAACAACTTTTATGCTACTAATATATCAGAATCTGGAAAAATCTTCTGAAATAGGCAACTTTTGGAAATTTTAGAATTTTGATGGACAATCATAGACAGTTAAGTGTAGAATTGCTACATAGGAATTCTTCACAGGAATTGCTATACAGAAATGTTTGCTATGTGAGGTTTTATGACTGCACAGTGTAATAAAATGTTTTATAAATTTAAGATTTTATTTACTTTTAATGGTAGCAAATTGAAAACCATATCTTGGGTTATGTCCAGGTCCTCCTAACATACTTGGGCACATATAATGATAATATACCTATATATAAAATAGAAAGTGTAATCATTATGGTTACCCCTCAGGGGTCCCCGTTTAGGGGATATGTGGATCGCGACCACAAGGTACCCAAGCTGAGCAGAACATTACTTTCACTTACTGGTATTTTGCTCCGCAGTGTAGCTTTTCTATCTGACCTTATCCAATGCTACTAGGGTACCCGAGGGCTAGGGAGTCTTTATTTTTCCAACCTTTCCACTTCTCTAATTTCTCTATAACCTCTTAACCCCTAATGTGCTGGCCTGTTGTTGTTGTTGTTGTAGTGGTTAACGCTCGCTTTTACTACTACGGCACCGCAGGCGGTGACACTGGTGATACATGAAGATGGAGCACCGGTGGAATGAGATGGCAGGGGAAACCGGAGCACCCGGAGAAAACCCGCCCTGACGCCGCTTCGTCCACCACGAATACCACATGCGGGTCCCTGGGATCGTGCTGGCCTGTCATGGCATGTAATACATCCTCTGATTGGTAATCAGAGGATATGGTCAGTGAATTTATTTTGATAACTCTCCCATCAGTCAGGTCGGTGAGACCCATAAACTAATGACAGGTGTGGTCCTCCAGACATTCTGGGGGTTGTGAGAGAGCGATGTGACTGCCAAAACATAAAAATATGGTGCTCTCTAAAAAGCAGTTACTTTTACTACTATATAGCTCTCCAGTTTGAACAGAATTGGGATATATTCTTCACCACTCTGTCCTCTATGTGATCTGCAAGAGGAAATGGACCAAGACCATCTTCAAATATGCCCGGCCACTTCTAGCACCCTTCCCATCCATCAGTGAAAAATATTGGAGAGCAAGAGGACTAATGACTTCATTGTCAGAAATCCAGTATTAGTCAACCACATAATAATGGTTAAAAAAGTGCAACTGGACTGGAAATATGTGTTAAATAACAAATTAGATTTTCAGAATAGAAAGTGATGAACCTTTGTGTATAAAATTCTCCAAGAGATTCATTGTCTCCATGTGGCTGGGAGGTGCTGATATTTTGAATGTCATTCATAAAGTGCATCATTGTGCCAGTAAGCTCCGGGTCAAGCACCTGTCCCGATGATAGTACAAAGCACACATGAAAAGATTCCTCACTCAGTCTGCTCGATTCAACAAGATTCAGTTTGTCTGCCATTTCAAACACAACATTTCCTTTTTCCCCATGAACCCATTGTGCTCCTACCTCCAGGACAGCAGCATCTGAAACAAAAATGACATAAGAAAGCAGCATTAATAGCAGTTCATGCAGATGTAATAAAGCATAAACATTTTGAAAGCAAAGAGAGAGAGAACATTACATGCTTCAAGTTACCTATGTTGCCTAAGCATGAATGTAACTTGCATAAAAATCATTCAAAGTTCAATTGTTTTGAAATTCAATAAAACTAAGATTAGAAGAGCAATTGAGTAAAAAATATATATGTATATAATCCATAACTATGAAATAAAACAAATAATCAGGATATTTACAACTGAAAGCTTTTTTTGGAAAGGAAAACTTTCAAATTACAAACCAGGTCCCACATAATGGATGAAAAACTACTAGCACAACTAAAGGTGGCTATTATTGAAACAGCTCCAAATTTCAGTAGTTTGGTTAGTAAGCATGTAGCATGAGTTACTGTTTACTTTATTAATTTTGAGTGTTGATAAAAACATGTTTCTTGAGATTCTACAGAGCCATTTTAACAGAAAATATGTTTCTATTACTGTGTGCTGCTGCACCTTGAACCAGACAAACTCTGTCCCCCTTCCACTAACATACCTCTCCATCTTTCAGGTAGAGTATGGTAGAGTTTGACCACCTAGGCACAAAACAGATGCCAGACACAGCTATTTCTAAACAAGGCAGTAGAAAAGACAAGTTAGACTCACTTCTTAGTAGCGTCGCCCATTGCATTATTGTCTGCACTACCGCAAAGGAGCCGAAGGGAAGAGACAGAGAATGGCCGCATTGTTGGGCGCTTGCCGAAAGAGAGAGAAAAGGGTAGAGACTTCTGGAATTGTCTTTGCATTTGACTGCAATAATAACTGAACTTTCCTGAAGTTTCCAGAACAGTGCCTGGGAGATATAAATACAAAGACAATGTAAAAAGTTACTGTTTATGGAAATAAAAGTGTTTCTTTATCTCGACTACATCTGTCTTCTTTACTTTACACCCACCAAAGTCACAATATTCTGTATACCTCCGATACCCCACAGCCAATTCACCCTTCAGTTCAACTTGCCCAATATGCTGATGACACCGCTTATTTATATCTCCCAGGCACTGTTCTGGAAACTTCAGGAAAGTTCAGTTATTATTGCGGTCAAATGCAAAGACAGTTCCAGAAGTCTCTATCCCTTTCTCTCTTTCGGCAAGCGCCCAACAATGCGGCCATTCTCTGTCTCTTCCCTTCAGCTCCTTTGCAGTAGTGCCGACAATAATGCGATGGGCGACAGTATGTACAATGCAGGAACATAAAATGGTTTATGCTTCAAGTTAATTAATATGAAAGAAAACCTACCAAATGTAACAGAATTAATCCTTCCTCCAAGTCTGTTCCCAGCTTCTAGAATTGTTATATTGTTCACACCATTTTCCATGAGTCGTGTAGCAGCTGCAATCCCTGATACACCTGCTCCAATAATCAACACCTCATAGTTCTCTGTGCTGTAAAACATGTACACATTCATCATTTATTCTCCACTTCTCCAAGGTTTGAAATAAAGTATATGGAAAATTACAATTTAGCCATAGTCGTACTGCTATCTATATGTACCAATTCAGCACAAGCTTTTAATAAGTTAACCATTATTTGCTTTTGCTATTTTACTTTCTTCTACTCTGTACCTTCTACTCTGTACCTATTCTTAATAATATGAAACTTAATTTTTTATTTTTGTTGTTTCCTCATCTATTTCTTTAATACATTGAGATAAATGATTGTGTAAATCTTTGGCATTGCTTTCAATAGGTACATTTCTACTTTCTCTATGTAAAGTAAACAGGGGAAGTATTGTATTTAATGTAAAATTTTGATGTCAAGATTTCATCAAATGCTTTGAGGCCCTTTGAGGCCCCCTGAATCCAAAAAAAAAAGCATTTTTAGAAAAAGGTCTCTCTGTGTGTGTGTAAGTCTGTGTACAGCATAACTCAAGCACAAAAAGTTGGATAAACACCAAAGTTGGTATTTAAGTTTAATATCTTACAAGAATGCAACACGAAGATTTTGAGGAAACTTTCTCCACTCTTAAACTATTCTTTACATGGAAATGTTTCAAAAATTTTTATTTTCTCAAAAATGACTCTAACAATTTTGATTAAAATGCCATATGTTTCAGATATTTTTATGGCAAATGAAATGTATATTTTGAATTTTCTGGCTATATCCCATGTAGTCGTATTTACTCTGGATGACTGTTGCATAAGTGGTAAACCGTAAGAGATAGACCAAATCTTACTATACAAAAATGTAGATCTTGTTAAAACACACATTTTAGGTCCCCCCCCCCCCACACACACACACACACACATGGATCTTTTTCTAAAAACGCTCTTTTTTTGTATTCAGGGGGTCTCAAAACATATATTTCCGATGTTGTCTCGACATTGAAATGTTGGGTGAAATACAATACTTCCTCTACGTGCTATATGTAGTAGAGAAAGTAAAAATGGCCGAGCGAGGTGGCGTATGCGATAGCGCGTGTGCCTCGTACTCGGGAGGGTGACATCTACATTCTTTGTGGCATAAGAGGTTTTATGTATGTCTTACGATTTACCAATTATATAACAGGCATTCAGATAAAAAGGAGTTCCTTCACAGAACATTCCTAGAAAATTCAAGATACGCTTATATTTTATTTGTCAGAAACATATCTTTAACGTACATTTTAACCAAAATCGCTAGTGGCATTTTTGAGAAAACAATGCACTAAAAGGCAATTTGGCTTGGGGGTTCTTGTTGAAAATCTTCGTGTCGAATCCTCGGAAGACGAACTTATGCACCTACCAAGTTTGGCATTTAATCGACTTTTCGTGTTCGAATTAGGTATGTTAACCTACGATCGTACGCGAGCACGTGCGCGCGCGCGCGCGCGCACACACACACACACACACACACACACACACACACACACACCTATTTCGCAATTTTTATTTTATTTTTATTTATTTTTATTCAGGGTATTTCATAACTCGTATTTTCAGTGAAGAATTTATGGGTGGAATGCAATACTTCTTTTACATTAAAGTAGCAGAGAAAGTAAACTTGTGTTTGTATGAATCAATTTTAGAATAGGTATGTAAATGCATAGATGCTTTAAAAGTAACAGTGGGGATTGAAGTATTTTCATGTAATGTTTCATATTGTTTAATATGTACAGTTTTGTTTCTCGCGCTCAAACGGTATTCTGTTTCGTTTGATATCCTTTCCTAATTATTTGTGGTTAACATTTCGGATCTCTTTAATACAAGTGACCCAAGTTTGTTTTGCTCTGCAAGTACTTTTCGTAGTTTCCCTAGATACCTCCTTGCTTATTTCATAAGACTGTGGCAATGTTTACCAAATCTTCGCCGATTTTTACGCTCTTCATATTAGCCCAAACAAACAGATCTGGTGTAGTCTTCCTGCTTTCCATTTTTACTTTCTCTTTCCATTTCTACTTTCTCTCAAAAATTCGATGTCGAGATTTCGCCGGAAATGTATGTTTAGGCGCATCCTGAAACAATAACAACAACAACAACAACAACAACAAAAGCATTTTTAGAAAAAGGTCCGCGCGCTAGTGTGTTTGTGTATCTGTCAGTCTGTGGACAGCATAACTCAAAAACGAAAACTCGGTTAAAAACCGAAGTTGGTATTTAAGTTTAATGTTTCTCAAGGATGCGACACGAAAATTTTGAAGAAAATAGCCCCACTCTAAACTACCCTTTACATGGAAAATTTTTCGAAAATTTTGATTTTCTTGAAAATGACTGTGACATTTTGATTAATATTTCTACGGCAAACGAAGTGTATATCTTGAATTCTCCGGATATAGCCTATGTTGTCCTGCTTACTCTGGATGACTTTTGAATAACTCTAAACCGTAAGAGATAGACCAAATGTTAACATACAAAGAATGCAGACCTCGCTAAAATGCCAATGTATGTCTAAATAAGCTTTTTTGTAGAGTGAACCATTTCGGAGATATTCCTTGTTATTTACGTGAGTTATGGAGAACTACTTGTCAAGTTATTCATCGTTATTCATCAAGTTAACATCGTTATTCATCTTTTTATATGATAACCGTACAAAGAGAAGGAAATTTGAAGGCTTTAAAAGATTTGATATCGCTCAAAGCCTACTGTATTCCCCTTGTACCTACAAGGAAATAAGTAATAATATAATTTCTGCAAGTGTTTATCTCAACTAACACGAAGATACAGGAATAAGAGTTTGTAAGAATGGTACAAGGGTAGAGAAAGTCATGTGAGTGCAACACATCAGATTTTTATTTAAACGGGTCGTGCTGATTCCGGTCAAATACACAGTATATATTTGATATTTAGCTTTACCAACTTAAAGATGTTAGCAAATTACAGGGATAGACTTTGAGGATCTTGATCAGAACAATACAATGCTTCATTTTCGAAATTAATTGCAAGAAGCTTATAGGATAGACGGCATTTTCATACCAAAAGCCACTGATCAAATGCAGTAAAGTAGTGCCAAACATAGGGCTGAACTAATTTGGATTTAAATATACGGCGAAGTAGTTGTTCACTCAGCTTTTTCGAACGAAAAAGCAATCATGTGATGCTCCGCTTTAAGGAAACGTCAAAAACATACTCTTTAAATCTACTTGAAAGCAGCATTTTCTTTATTCAGTTGTTCTATCAACCTCCTCCCAGCATTTTGGGCAATCTTTCAAAACCATGATCAATATCACAGCATGCTTAATTGTAGGTCAGTTTTAAAACACTTCGGATCTGTTAATTGTATAGGAGTAGAATGTGTAAGTTATTATGAGTAAGTTCGTCAAGGCATTCCTGCAACTAGGAACTGGTAGGTATAACTTGAGAACAAGGACTGCGAAGTATTTCTGAAAATATGCGTATTATGTGAGAGATACGCACCTTACTGGTTGTGTGTTGCAGTTGCCGGTGTTCGCAATAGCTAGTGTCAAAGCTACACTTAAAAGTGTTCTAAATTTCAAGCCGACCATTTCTTTGGGTTCCAGTGTTACCACTTTCGTGTTTCTGCACTTAATGTTCACCAGGACGCTGGCGCTATTCTACTAAGCAAAACGTTTTGATAAAAAATTGTTTTTCAAGAATAGGGTTACGCAAGGTACATCTTGTGTGAAACTTAGCAGTGCCCCACTCCTGAAACAAAAATGCGCGATAGCACTGACCAGCCCACTTGTATAATAAGAGAAGTGGGGGTCAGTGTTCCAACTGGTGTGAGCATGTGTTGTGTATGTGACGACCTTTCAGTTCATTACCACCTTTAGACCCTTGTTCCACCACCACTTTTTGCTTCTCCTCTTGCGCACATGGAGTGTCACGCCCAGGGCCCGGGGTTTATGCTCCGGAACCTTCAAGTTACACCCTAGACCCCCGCTCTTAAAAAATGCACGGCAAATGAACTAGAGACGCCACAAAAACAACACAACACGCGCTAAGGGGTGGGAAGGAACTAACTGGAGGGAAATATAAACAAATTGCTAGGTATTGTATAGTCGGTGTATTGAAAGAGTAAATAACACGCCTGAATTTTTTTCCCTGTAATAAACTCAAGACACCAATACCCAGTGCTAATTTTTAATAATGTGTACATATAGAGTAAATGAATGCATTGCAGATCATCTATAATACAATATGTGTAATAAATAATCCCTGAGCTGTTAACTGCAATTTTGTTACAGTGTTCGTTTTAGTCTATTATGCAACGAGAGCATAATGGCAGCGATTATAATATTTATGTGTGTCTGTCTCTGTAGTCATGTTTCATACGACTATTTTTGCTTGAGCACGAGTCACAGTTATAACATGTTTTTAATAGCTACGTTGCATATTTTTGTCACTGAGTTCCGACATCTTAACTATTTGTTACTCGATTCGATTGTAAATACGAGAATCGATAATAGCGCCTTCAACTTTTGTTATGTTGGTCTTAACACAATGATGCAGTGAGTATATATGATATAACCTTTAAAAAAGTGGGCTTTCAAAAACAAAAAAACAAATTTAATTTATTAGAATGTTATTTACAGTATTAACACTAATTATGAAAGAAACAGTTGCTTTATTTCGTGTACGGGAAGCAGTAGTTTCGCTTTCAGCTGTGTGGGGAATGTGCACAGATGGCGAAGTATTCATTGCTATATGCGGATCTTTTGTTTGGTGACTAGAAGCGTTGTTGTGAATTGGTTCACCTTTGATTGGTAGATTAGCAGGGTCGTTATGAACTGGTGCACCTTTGATTGGTTGACAGCAGTGTCGTTATGAAGAGGTGGATATAATGAGGTCTATTGCAGTGGTGTAAGCGCTATATTATGGCATAGTCAGGCATAAAGGTATTTTCTGAAATTGTCAAACGTAAAACTCCCTCGGTTTTCATTCAGACAATCTTTATACCTACTAAGAAAATGATCGTTCCTCGTCACACGAAGCTATGGATGCATGTTTGATGTAGTTGACATCGATGTTCTGTATGTAGCGTACTAGGTCCTTCTGCTATTTAAGATAAGTTGCGCTTCACAATGTAGATAATATCCGGAATTGTTGTCAAGAACCTGTTTCAATTTCTGTTTCAGCATTATGCCGATGGAGTCATTTGAACCTACGTTTCCTAGTATCCAATGCATTTGCACATGCCGACGTTTGTTTGTTTTTAGCGTTGTATAGAGGATTAGTATTTCGAATCAATGATATTGTCTACGCTTGTGTCCTGACTAGGCGCCTCCCAGTTATTAGGTGCGAGGATACTAAGGGTGGTCGGACATGAGGAGAGACTACAGCAGAGAGTAGGGTCCCTAACGACTAAAGGCTGGAACTCCCTGGTGGCGGCTCGTGCACCGGTAATCCCCTTTCCCCTTGCGGTATGGCCCGGTAGTCACCTGTGATCTAATGTTTATATATACAAGTGTCCCAAAAACACAGACAGCGCTTTGTATATTGTGCGGGACGGCAAATTGGTCGATTTTCAAGTGACTCCTATCCAGAAATGCACGATTTGGACGTTGTAGTGAAGTGTGAGACGGGTGTACGTCCACATTTCGTCAATAAACCCAACACCGAGCTGTTTACATTACAAACGGGCTTTGAACTGTGTACCTCCTACGTCATTGTAGAGCCTATATCGGCGGTGGTGAGCCTCATGCACATGACCCAATACGTGCGGTTGTCTTTGAAGATTTTCAATCGCTCCGTGGACTCTAGCCATAAAGTCTTCCGCTGACGATACTCTTCATGCACCTCCACAGAAAATAGTCGAGAAGTGTCAGATCTGGCGACCGTGTTGGCCATGGAACTAGTCCACCTCTACTAATCCATCGATTTGGATATGGGACGTTGGGAAGATTCCGCACATTTACATCAAAGTGTGCTGGAGCTCAAGTCGGCCATTTCAGCAGCTGTGTACTGGTACCTGTCGCACTGCTGTTAAAACGCTATGTAGGTACTGGAAACTACACAAGTGACGCAGTAAGATGCGTACCAAGGGCTCTATGAAGGAATTTAGTGCGTACGTAGTCATGTTATTATGCTCAGGTCATTCATTCCAGTACACAGATGACTAAAGGGTTGCATACCTTCCGTATTAAGATACCAAAACGAATGTTAACAAATTGTCGCAACCATTAGTTCTCAAACTCCGACGCTCTCCAGTGGGTTCCTATTTGAAAAACCGATCAGTTTGCCATCCCGAACAATATACTAAGGGTTGTAGGTGTTTTTATTTTTGAGACACCCAGTATAAATAAAACCGTTAAAAATATCTGCAACTGTAAAATATTTGTTTACGAATTCTGCTACAAAGACACGCAATGTTGCGCTCTTATTGAGTGGCATTTTAATTAATATTATTCTTCTTCCCATGTTGGGTCGGTACACTCATTATGTAACTACAGAATTTAATATTTATGTACCTATATTACAAAACTAAACCACTATGGATAGTTCATGATGTGGGAGAAACAACAGAGAGCAGAAATACACAAAGCAGCCCAGCTTCAGAATGTGTTCAACAACACTTCACGTAGTGCCCAGTTTTGTGTTACCCTGAGTCAACACAACACTCTTCCCCCACTCCACCTTACCGACACCTGCGAATTGTGGTTAACCTACAGCCTTTGTTTTGATGTGTAAACCCCTAGCCATGGTCACACACGCCATACGTGAATTTAAGTGGAATGGGTGAAGGTTAACATGAGCTTATTTCATTGGCCGAGGTGCTTAAGTCCCCCCTCCGAACCTTGTGTATCCTATTCTAACATGATCTTATTAGGGAAGTTGCAAAACAGAATTTATCACTAAATCTGACATAGTAAACCATAACAGAAGCATGAGTGATATTCATCACATCACACATCATAAAATATCAAGGGCTCTAATAACCTACGATGGGCCCTTAAACCCTATATACTCACTCATTCACTAAAATATCAATGTATAGATCCTATGAGTTATATCGCTTAAGGAATTACAAAGTATGTATAATGGTAACTAATATATATATATATTTAGTATTATGAAAGTGCATTCGTTTTTGAGGTGAGATTAAGTAGTGCAGTTGTTTTGAATGAATGGAATCCTCCTCTGCATAAAAGTAGTCGAGTGCAGTTGCTTCGCAGAGAAAATGTGCGCTAACCACAACTAATGACGTCACACACCCATCTCCAAGCATCAGAAAAGGCAACACTCTATCCTTGTCCATGAAGACCAATAGCAACCCTGATTTTAAGGAAGTAACAAACAATTGCATGTTGACTCCACGTAGACTATCAGTTGTTATAATTCTGAATTGCAGTTAAGAAAGGACTAAGAAGGAAGGTTCCATGTGGTAAAACAATTACAAGTGTTTCTCAAGGAGGAAAACGGGAAGGAAGAAGAAATGGTAGGTATTTAAGTCTGGTTTGCTGTTATGGCAGTTTAATTAATAGAGAGGGAGCCATGATCAAGGCTAGAGCTCACAAAAATATTTTAAAACAACTGACATCTCTTGTCTCGTCTTTATTCCTAAGACAGTATGGAAACCATTTCTGCAAACGGTTTTGATTAACCTTTTGAGCAGTAGATTGTAGAAGAGACATAAAAATAAATCATAGTGGGTAGAAATAGTAATGTGAATGTAATATGTGAGACTTTTTTTCAGGGGGCGTATGATGGAACTTTGGAATCAAACAATATTAATTCATTATTCTGTTTGCCAAAAACTATAAAAGATCTGAGTTATAGTATTTGATGCTGATAAGTGTATTAAATTGTGCTAAATAAACACTGTTCTTTACATCAAAATTAAAACAAGGGTTTAATAGTAATAGACTTTAACTTCCAAGGGAGGGCCGCGGCACCTCAATTGCCCCTCCCCCTTCGCTTTTTGAGCGTATTTCATGTGTTTTAACGCTGGGTTACACCACGATAGGTTCTCTGATGCACATGGTTGTGAGGCGTATGTTGTCTAATCGACTTCCTTCTCAGTAACTTGATGCATGACCTCGGTGGGCAGTAAGGTTTTTCTGCCTTCTATTTTCTTGCCTATGAATTAATTGGAAGATGGAGTTTTGGCAGGATGTCCTTAGTTGTGTACCATAATTGCTTGTGTAACCTTGTTGATGACCTTGTTGGTTGAAGTTGCTGAGTCGTTTCCCTATTGTATCTATCTGTTTTATTTATTTTAATTTGCGAATACAACCTTGGATCGTGGTGCTGAATACCTATCTGCCATCCACCTGGCCATTGAGAAAAAACCACAAAATGCTGGTCATTCCCTCCTCCACATAGGTACACGCACTTACACGCAATTTATTATCGACTTTTCGAACCAAGTTTGTATTCTTTAGACTAGAAGGACAGGGAGTAAACATTCAAGGGGGCCATTTCACTTCCTCTGATGCGCATTTAATAGGTAGAGAATGTATGGATACTAGGCAAAATTTCGACATCGACATCTTACCGGTATATGGTTTGAAGCTCTTTGAATAGAAAGAAAGAAAGAAAAAGGAAAGAAAGAAAGAAAAAAAGAAACAAAGAAAGACACAAAGAAAGAAAGAAAGAAAGAAAGAAAGAAAGAAAGAAACAAACAAACAAACAAAGAAAGACACAAAAAAAGAAACAAAGAAACAAAAGGGTTTACGTGCGTGCGTGTGAGAACAGCCTCACCTAAAATGAAATGTCTAGATGTTCTTTTTTCTATTTCTTGTTATTCGAGATAGTAATTTATAGCAATTATTTCATGTATGTACAAAGAGCCCCAAAGAAACTCCTCGGCGGACTGTATCATTTTCTTGGTTCTTTTGAAGCATGAGCTCCACCGCCAACCTGGGTGCTCATCAGCTTAGATTTTAACCCCTTAAAAGGTCTGTGCTGCACCAGCCAATAAATGTATAGTATGAGTACCAATCATAAAGTCTATATGACAAGCTGAATGCACTCGCTGCACCTCTTTCTCGTTTAACCAATACGATCGAGAGCGTAAAGATATATTTCATTTCTACGGAATTTTTAACCTTTGTTATGGTTATTGGTGAAGCTATTTACCGGAAGGAGGCAGCAGCAGCGACAACAACAACAACAATGATGATGATAATGCCTAACCCTTGGATATTAGGCCCTAGATTGTTTAACAAACTACACCGTGTTCAAACCAAGTTACTGTACCCCGTTTTAAAGATCCATAAAATTTTGGTCATTGAATAATCCTGTTTACACTATAGAGGAATTTTGAAAAATGAATGATCAACTTTCGTGTGATATTTCTTGTCATTAAATTGTAAAAGTGTATTGCTATAACTGCTTAACAATTGGAATTATATTTAAAATATTTTTTGTTGTTTAACGACGCTGTCAATTGCCAGGATCACATCAGCGTCGCCGGTGTGCCGGAATTTCGTCCCGCAGGAGTTCTTTTACATGCCAGTAAATCTACTGACATGGAGCTGTCGTTTTTAAGCACACTTAAAAACCATCGGCCTGGGCCGGGTTTGAACCCGCGACCAACAATTGGAATTGAAATATGAAGGAAGCAAACAATATTACTGTATTTAATATTATTACTTTGTAAATATTTATTTAGGTACTACTATTTGCATCTCCATTTATTTCTCATAGTGGTGTTGTTGTTATTATTATTATTACTACTATTATCATTGTCATTATTATTATTATTATTATTATTATTATTATTATTATTATTATTATTATTATTATTATTATTATTATTATTATTATTATTATTATTATTATTATTATTATTATTATTATTATTATTATTATTATTATCATCATCATCATCATCATCATCATCATCATCATCATCATCATCATCATCATCATCATTATTATTATTATTATTATTATTATTATTATTATTATTGTTGTTGTTGTTGTTGTTTCAAATGTTTGAGGAAGCCTATCTTATATGACTCTAGTCTTGTCTAGGGATTGCGGCACGTCAGCCGATGGCTTATTCTGCGTCGACCTGGCGAGGATGATATGAAAGTACCCTACAGGCAGCCAGAACGCATCACAGGTAGAACTACTACGGTGGGTTCCTAACAGATGCAGTTCTTCAGCCCGACTGAGTTCCAGGTCGCCACAAACAGCGCGCCATCCGCCAGGTCCGGCTGATCAACCAGTCCCCCTGGCGGGCGACCAGCCGACCACAGCGCCTGCCCTCAGTCGAACACCTTATTTCCAGAGCGCGAACTCCAACACAGCGCATCCTGTCGGCGAACCTGCTGACACAATCTGGAAAGATCCAATAGAGAGAGAATGAAATAAAAAGGAGTGATCGGGAGATGTATAGGGGTAGAGGGTTTAGGGTAAACACGCATCGCGGCCAACCCTGATCTATTGTGGATACCATCCCCCAGGAGGCAGGGATGAAGTAAGCGAACCACAGGGTGTCACAGCTAGACAGACCACAGAGACGCGCGGAAGTCCCTAACAAGTGCTGAGATCTCTTCACCCCTGCGCCAGGCCTCGCCAAGCAGCCACCGCACACCGCGGGTCCGTGTTGCAGAGATTAGCGCTCTATGGGTCCGATGGGTGGCGCACAGGCGGCCCCCCCCCCTCCCCCGGCGTGGGGCAGCGGCCGCCCGAAGCTACCTAGCGCCGAGAACAGTAGTTACCATCCGCAAGCACCCGCGCCATTTGTTCAACACCACTCGCAGGAAGCACACCTGAAAGATAAGGAAATGATATGAAAGCATGCACCCCAGCGTTCGCGTAAGTGACATGGAGAAGCCATGGAAAAGCAGTCAGAGTGCACGGTCACGGGGGTGGAACCCACGACCTCCCGAATACGGGTCACAGATGTTATCGCCTAAGCCATTTCGCTCGGTTTGTATAAAACTTACATCACACTGACAATGAATAATAGGTTTTTGTAACGTCTACGAATAAGAAATAAACTGAAACTGAAGTAGTTTCCTAAGTGTAGTAGAGTGCAATGTGAAATTATTGAAAACGAAAAACTGAAAACAGGAACAAATAACGAGTGACAATTAGTGAAGCGTTTTGCAGTTAGTGTTACCTATAGTTTATAAATAATTATGCATATGCAGAAATTAAGTGAAATTTACTGCTGCGTATCTCCTAATATACGAGGGGAAATTGATCAAGTCTGGTAAAAAATACAATAAATAACCAAAAAGTTGTTTCTCCATAATCTCCTTTGACTTTAGTACACTAGGTTCAACGAGATTCTAGTTTGTTATTCTCTCAGAAAAAGAAATCCATCTAATTGTGCACAGCAGGTACTCATTCACAGCACAAATAACCACCTCATTGATGATTATGATGCTGCTGCTGCTGATAATGATGACCACGATGAAGATGATTATGGTGATAAAGATGGGTTGTATTCGACAGATGGCAGGTTCGATCCCCGTCGACCAATCACTATGACTTGGGCTTTTCCGGGTGTCCCCTTGTCACTAGGTGAATGTTAGGGAGGATTCTCTACTCCACGAATTACTTTCCATTCCTTTCTCATTTCCCTCCTTTGTCATCTTTCACATTTGGGTGGTAGTGTGGTGCGTTCCGGAAGATGCTGACAGATGGCACAGATGCTTGCATTCTGTAAACCCTTTTTTCTGTGTCCTCCTGGAAGTTGGTGCCCAGGCCACAAGGGTCGCCTCGTCCCCTTCTCCCTGGGTAGCGGAAATACTTTGGTTGTGAGCCAGGTGGCAATCTCTGTAACTGTTAGGGACTTCTGTGAGTCTCCGCGCTTTGCTTGCTCCATGAGAAGTCTGAGGTCTCACTTCACCTCATCCCTTCCCCCTGGAGGGGTTGGTAGCCCGGTATAGATCCCTGTCAGGTCACAGTGGGTCAAAGTGTCCCCCTCCATTCCCACAATCACATTATGTATTCTGTAACACTACCCACAGTTAGCTTTCATGAATACAGTGATTTCTTATTTATTAGCATTAACAAATTTTTGAATGGAGTATGTATCAATCAACCAATTATAAATGTTTGAATCTTGACACAGCTAATTGTATCAATTCCTGCAGTAAACTAATACAGAATTTTGGAACTAATACTTCAGAGCTGTTTGTTGTTTTAGTAGTCTAGGACGTGGTGTGTTTATTTGGTTATTATTGTTTATGTTATGATTACATATGTCTTACTTGATTTCCAAGTCAGGTTCTTTCTACATAAATGATTACAGTGAATATAAGTATACATTATACCTAACGTTTAATTTTATAAACAATACTATGCGGTGTTCAAGGTTGTGTGAACCAGAAGTTATATGAATAACCCTTTTCTGGAGTATAAGTGCACATATCACATAGTTACTGCTTCACCATAGTAAAATAGCATATAGTATTATGTCAAAAAAGAAAGCATTGCCTGCGGTGCCATAGTAGTAAAAGTGGGCGTTAAACACTACAAAAAAAAAAAAAAAAAAAAAAAAAAAAAAAAAAAAAAAAAAAAAATATTCAGTCCTTGCATAAGTATCAGGTACATGATATTTTTAGATTTTTGATCATTAAATGAATTACCCTTGACAGCTTTGCTTTGCTGATTCAAGTGCCCAGGATAATTTACTGTCTGCTACCAAACCCCAAAATTTTACATTTTCTGTGTCCTCTTCTTCTTCCCAACAAGGTTACCTATTGCAGACCACAAGTAAGGGGAGGCACTCACTGTGGTAATGTTTAATGGCACTCGCTCACTGTTTTCCCTTTCAGTTCTGCTTTCTGAATTATGCTTAACTTTTGGACACTATTGCAGAAATCAGACAAGAAGACTGTGGGTCCCATTACGATGTGCCAGAATCCTGTCAGCTTCTCTCCATCCAGATTCAACAGCTCCATGAACAGTTGAATAGTGGTGGGGATTTGTTGCTTCTCCTGCAAACTGCAACATCTGCAACAAGTAGGAATATCTTATGTTTAAGATATTTGTATGACAAAGGATATGTTTATCTTACATTTTCTGCGAATAGTTCTGCAAAGTCCTCTCATTCTCTATAAATTCTGCATAATTTTATACAAATGGTAGTTATATAAAATCTTGCTAGCTACAACAAATATGTAGTTCTTATTAAATAAAAAAATATACATCAAATTTTTATTTATTTATGCCTACAAACTTGCTGTTGGTGTTTTTAAATACACAAGCCGTGTGTGGGCAATGTTTGAGAGGTAGAACTGGAACTGAAAAATTCAATGCCACAGCTGGGACTTGAATCACAGACCCTCCGCTCACCAGGCAGGTGCTCTAACCATTAAGCTAGTACAACAAACTGCCAGAATGACATTGAATTCATTACTGGGAGAAATACGAACTAGTTGGAGAATTCAATGTTATTCTGGCAGGTCGTCACAGTAGCTTATAGGTTAGAGCACCTGCCTGGTATGTGGAGGGTCTGTGGCTCAAATCCCAGCTGTGGCATTGAATTTTTCAGTTCCAGTTCTACCTCTCAAACATGACATATTTTTTGTTGCTATAACCATTTCTAAGATATTTCTAAGATATTCTAAGATGTTTGAATTTTCAAAATTGTTTTTTCCAGTGCCAAATTGCTACATTTAAGCAGTATGGTATTTTAAAGTTAGCATTGGACCCAATTTTTAAAGATTTCACTATTGCTTCAGCCTACTATATAAGAAAAGTATTTCTGCAAACATTTAACTAGATAGAAGAATAACAGTTTGAAGAAGAGTAGGTAGTGAAAATCATGTGAATATATCAGATGTTTTTAAAATCCAATAATATCAAACATTTATTTGCAAACATAAGTAAAGGAAAAAGAGAAAACAAATAAAGAAGTTAAAAGAGGTAAAATGCTTCATTTGAGCACTATTGTCTTAATTATAATAAAGAAACTTACTGCCGCTCCATTTGAATCTGTTAAGGGCTCCAGTAATTCAAGTGCAGAAGTCTGCAGCAACTCAGACTTTACACTACGGAAGCTGTAACTGCCACGGAAGTGAGGGTTTGATGACCATGAAGACCTAAAACAGATTAAATTAACTTCTATATTAATCTTTTCCTTTTTTAATGTGCCACTCTCTGTAACCTGCTTAGTTTCTCTAGCATCTACTTACAGTAGGTAGAGAAAGTACTGTTTTCCACCCAAAAATTGATGCTAAGATCTCATCAGAAATACATGGTTTAAAGTGCCCTGAATCCAAAAATGGTACTTTTAAAAACATGTTCTGTGAATGTATTTGTTTATGTTCTCTTGACAAACTGTTATACTGTTTGTATATGTACTGAGCTAGGGAAAGTGACACCCGCACAATCTGCAGTGTTGCCAACTAGTTTTCGAGAAAACTAAAATATCTTCGTAGGAAATGGTCAGAGACAAAAATGTAGGATATAAAATGTGTTCCCAAAACTGAGATCTACCACTGGTTTAAATTAATGTAATGACTTCCCTTCCACCCTGTTAAGTTCTATTTTGTTAAAGCAATAAATGTACTTGGTTAATATATTTACTTATAATCAAGAATAAAGTAATATAGTTATGTAACTCTTCAGATATTTGACCAAACAGAAAAAAAAAGGTTACGTGTTTGTGTGAGTGTATGAGGACACATTAGCTCAAAAATAAAAACTTGGAGAGATAAAAAACATTATAACTAAAGTTCACCAACTTTCAAGGATGGGGCAAAATATTTTCAAGAAAATCTTGCCATCCCAAACAAGCCTTTAAGTTTTGTTAATTTTTTATATTCTCAAAAAAGGGTTTTATAATTTTGTTTAAAATACCAATGTGCACATACCAAATAATGTGTATATCTTGAGTTTTTATAAACAGTCACTTCATTTTGAGTGATCTGTCTATAATTTTGTGTAATTGTTAAACCATAAGACATAGTCCAAATATTAAATATAGCATGTAAATCAATATAACAGGGAGAACAAACAAAATAATATTGCGACAGTTATAATATTATTACAAACCAGTTAATATTAACATAAATTATAATGGTAAACCACTCAAAGCAGTTGATGATGCCAAATATTTAGGCATCACTTTCGACAGAAAGCTAAGTTGGAAAAAACATATAACAAACATCTCAGAAAAGGTTGAAAAGAAATTGCAAATCCTGAAAAGGTTAGCTGGTGCTAAATGGGGCTGCTCAAGGAGAGTCCTTAACACAACATACAAAATGTATATTAAACCAAACCTCTTGTACTGTTCTGAAGCTTTAATAACAGCAGCAAATGCTAACATCAATAAACTTGAACAAATACAAAATCAGGCTCTTCGCCTAATCACTGGAGCAGTTAAATCCACACCTATTGATGCCATGCTTGCCTTAACACGGACCCCATCAATAACAACAAAAATAGAAGAACAAGCATTGCTCCAACACGAGAAAATGTTACGACTGCCAAACTCTAAATGGACAGAAGAGAACCTCCCCCCTTCAATCCTTAAAACTCATAGTAGTTTCCTAGGAAAGGTAATACAGATTAAATCCAAATTGAACATTCCTAACACCAGAGAAAATCTACTTATAAGAGAAAATCCATTGGAATTATTGCAACCTACCTTCAATTTGGAATTAATAGAGGAAATAAGTAAATCAGACACACCAAAAGAAATACAAAAACTTCTAGCTCTGGAAACAATCAATACTAGGTATCCCACAGAAGAATGGCTGCACATATATACTGATGGATCCTCGAAGGAAAACCTTACTGGAGCTGGAGTTACGTGTTCACATTTTTCCTTTTATCATTCTGTTGGCAGAGACACAACAAATTATGATGGAGAAATAGAGGCTATATACATTGCTCTCCGACAATTATTAAATCTTCCCTTAAATAAATTTAACAAGGCAGTAATTCTTTCAGATTCTAAAGCTGCAATTCAGGGAATATGTTCAAATACTACAAAGAAGTCAACAAAAATTAGAGAATGCTACAAAATGTTAACACAACTCCAAAAAGTTAATAAGACTGTTCATCTCCAATGGATTCCAGCACTCTGTGGAGTCATGGGGAACGAAGCTGCAGACTCACTTGCAAAGAAAGGCACAACAATAAAACAAAAGTCTAAATTCAATTTCTCATATTCCTCAATAAAACGCTTGATCATAAAAAATTTTTGTCATTCATATCTACAAGAAATAGAAACAAATGCCAAAGATAAAAAATGGATTACACTACTTTCCAATCCAGATATAATCCCCCAGAGACCAAGGAAAACAGCTGTTGCAGCCTTCTGACTATTGACAAATCACGACTGCTTAGCAAGTCATCTCTACAGAATAGGTATCTCAGCCTCACCAATATGTGTCCTGTGTAACGATCCAGCAGAAATGAATGAAGACCACTTGAAGACCTGTGAAGTATTAAGATCAGAAGAAACTACAGTTCAAAAGTATTGGAAAGCACGAATGCTAATGGCTTCATTGCCAGATGCAAGGCACTAGAAAACAACAACAACAACAACATATTGCGACACTGGGGAGTCATGCATCTCAGATGCTCAAGGTCAAGCTACCTCATACCACCATGCGGCTTGGCTTGCAAATACGTGGCCAATGATGAGTGCAGCAGAACAAAGTATTTCCAGAATGTTTCGACTGCCAGATTGATTGTAAGAGGTTCAAGAAGAGGTGAATTTTGAGAAAGCTCTTTGCTTTGTCATTCTCACCTATATAAGTAAGGCAAGATGGCAATGGAAGCAAGTTTTTGTGATGGCATCATGGGTGTTGAATGAGACAGCTGTTAGCTCTCGTGCGTGTGTGTGTGTGTGTGTGTGTGTGTGTGTGTGTGTGTGCGTGTGTGTGTGTGTGTGTGTGTGTGTGTGTGCGTGCATGCGTGCGTGTGTGCATGCGTGCGTGCGTGCATGTGTGCAGTCATCATTGAGAGAAGTGTGTGCTGTCTACAGTGACAGTTTTGGGACATTTAACCGTCATGTCAGAATTAGTCTTGAAGTGTTGGAATTGTTTTAGTGTGTATGATCATCAAAGCCAGAGTAGGGCTGAAATATTTGTCAAGGTTATGAATGGACTGAAAAGCTGTGAGTTGCAAGGTCACAAAGAGTTGTAGATTGTGTTAATGATAAAAGAGAACTTATTCTGAATAACTTTTGTATAACTCATAAACCGTAAGAGATAGACCAAATCTTACCATACAAAAAAAGTAGACCTCGCTAAAACACACAATTTATGTCAAAATAATTTTTTTTTTGTAGAGTGAACCATTTCGCAGAGATTCCTTGCTATTTGTGTTAGTTTCTGAAAACTTAAAACTCTCATGAAATGGAACATTGTTGTTAATCTCTTTTATATGTTAAGCTTGCAAAGAGAATGGGATCTCAAAGCTTTAAAAAATTTTACTATCACTCAAAGTATTATAATATTCCCGTTGCACCTACAAGGAAATAATAAGACAATTTGTACAAATGTTTATGTCAACTAACACAAAGAAGCTGTAGGAATAAGAGTTTGTAAGAATGGTTAGTACAAGAGTAGAGAAAGTCATGTGAGTGCAACACATCAGATTTTTTGGTATGTAATCAAGATCAATGTGTAATTTATTTACAACTACAGAATATATGTGTAGATAGTTGCCAAAATCTGTCAAAGATAAAAATATGTAACATGCTCGGCAATATTTCTCTGCCCTGTATAGCACTTATTAACAACAGTGTTTCTAATTTGTGCTAGTGTTAAGCATTGAAAGTTCAGCAGTTAGTATCTGGCCTCAAAGTACTTCTAAAGCATTAAGCAAAATATTTTGGATATTGAGGAAAATTATTGTCATACCTAATTATCCTTTCTGGCTGAGGAACAGATACATTAAGAGCATTTCCTATGAATCTTTCCATAAGATAAACAACGCCAGCTGTTACTTGCTCATTGGTCAATGTTTCCATGTATCGTGATGCTGAACCCACAATCCAACCACAAAGAACTAGAGGATGGTTGTCCACTTCATAGAATCCAAACACTTCATTTAACCAATGTTTGCCATCTTCAGACTGCAATAACGAGTTTTGGTTAGACATTATAGGATGACTTATTTTAAAATTGTTGTTCTTCTCCAAAATTTTGCTAAAGTGCATCAAATGTTTTCTTTAAGTTATTATAACATCTGTGACAGAACTATACTATACCTCTCCGGCATTTGTAGGCAGCTCACTTGAATTAACGTCTTCATCAGTCCATAAAAGGTGGAACCCATTGCATTCATTAGGCCACCAGCGATGTGTGAATTTGACATAAATTTTATTCACTGTTCCAATACTTAAACCCTGCAAAAGTATTTTTGTTGTATCTGTTTATGTCATACTTTCTCAATATTCTACACTAAAGTATAAAAATGCAGTATAAAAGTATAAAAGTATAAAAATGCATTATATGCAATTAATAAATAAACAAATAAGTAAATATGAATAAAATGAAAATATTATATTTTAGATAATATTGGCGGCTAAACCATATATCTGTATTATATTACAAAGTTTCAAGTTATATTTCAGTATGATTGTGTAGTAAAACCTAACTATACTGGACTCCCTATATACCGGAAACCTGGAGAACCGGAAAATAAATGTCGGAGTGGAACTATTTTGTATGTTAAATAACACTCTAAACCAAAACTGCCTAACCTGGAAACAGAATAGTTTTTTTCTGGAACCGTTTGCATAAATAACCTAAGACGGATTTTCGTTATGCTTAATGTATAGTTACATGCTTTGAAAACGAACTTGCCATGACCGAAGTCATTCAAAGTGCAGCAGATACTGCTGTTGGAAACAGCAGTTGTGAAGTCATGGAAGGAATGGACCTTGACAATGAAACCAATGAAAGGGAGCCAAAAATACACGCTCTTAGAGAAGCATTATCTGTTGTCAGTGACCTTTAGGAAGAGCTTCCAAGAATGTTCCAGAACTCCTGGAGCTGATGCAGGATACAAAGGAGATCATAGGGCATTCTCTTGTGAAGAAGTCACAACAGTGCACTTTGACGGATATGTGGTGGAAAAGAAACTAATGGAGAAATTGCAATTACCTATGTTTGATATATAAGTTGAAAATACAGCAAAACATACAATTGAACTTATTATTTATTTACAAAATTTCATTTTAAATTATTTCTTCAATTTAATTCTGCTGTTAGCTAATGCTGGATTTCTGACAATGAAGCAAATTAGTGTTTTAGCAAGATCTACATTTTTTGTACAGTAAGATTTTGTCTATCTCTTAAGGTTTATGAGTTATTCAAAAGTCATCCAGAGTGAACAGGACTACATAGACTTAGCCAGAAAATTCAAAATATACGTTTCATTTGTTATAAAAATATCTTAAACATTTGGCACTTAAATCAAAATCGTTAAAAGGCATTTTCAAGAAAATGAAAATTTTTGAAAAATTTTCCACGTTAAGGGTAGTTTAGGGTGGGGCTATTTTCTTCAAAATCCTTGTGTCGCATCCTTGAAAGACATTTAACTTAAATACCAACTTTGGTTTCTAACCAACTTTTCGTTTTTGAGTTATGCTGTCCACAGACTGACACAGACACGGAGACAGACACACACACAAACCTTTTTCTAAAAATGCTTTTGTTTTATTAAGGGGACCTCAAAACATGTATTTCTGTTGAAATCTTGACATCAAATTTTTGGGTGGAATACAATACTTTCTCTACCAGCAGAGAAAGTCATATGAAAAATGACAAGAAAATACAAAAAACATTAAAATAGCCAAAATATGACTATATGACCCATCAAAATTGCGTAATTTTAATCACCATAAAATCATGCTTCACTTATATTTTCCATAGGAAAATTCCACAAAGAAAAACTATGACATTTCTTAAACATCCGGACTCTGGTTATGACAGTAGATAATCATAATTTTGTGTAACAAATAAATGCATCTTTCATTTTAATGATTCAAAGTAATGCAGAAGAATCTAAGAAAGAAAAAGAAGGAAATGCAAAGTGTGTAAGGGTACAAATCAAGTCATATGTTCTGATAGCTGTGGACAACAGTTACCTACCTCAATTGCCCTGAGTTTAGCAGGAGGCAGTGCAGGATGAAACATGGTGGGTGCCCTCTCCTTTAGCACCCCCAGACTTACAGTAACAATCACATGAGGGGCTTGATAGGAAGACCCATCACTGCAGTGCACAACTATAGAGTTGCTGTTCTCCCAATCTATCTGTGTCACTTCTTTGTTGTACTTTACCTTCTTATCAGCAAATATTGTGGGCTTGTCACTTGTGTATTTGTTCTGAAAAGGTATGAAGTACATCATAGAATATACTTAGCTCATTTTTATTAAAAAGATGTAAATGTGTCATTGCAAATCCATTAACTTATCTAATTAATTTTTCAATAGAACAGGGACAGTTTCCAGAAATGTTGAAATTAGGAATAATTAGGCCCATATTTAAAAAAGGTGATGAATTAAGCATTGATAATTATAGACCTATATCTTTAATGTCTGAAATAACCAGATTGTTCGAAAGGATTTTGTGGTTAAGATTAGATAACTATTTGAGTAAATTTAGTATATTACAGAACTTTCAACATGGATTTAGAAAAGAGAGATCCACTATTTCAGCTATTTATCAGTCGATACATGAAATAATTGAGAATCTAGAAAATAACGAGAAGGTCAGTACATTATTTTTTGATTTATCTAAGGCCTTTAATTGTGTCAACCATAATATTTTAATTAGTAAATTGGAAAACTATGGCATAAGAGGATTACCCTAGAATTTAATTTGTAGTTATCCGATTGAAGGTAAGCAGATATATACAACAAGTAAAATCAAATTTGGAAACTGTGAAGTATGGTGTACTGCAAGGGACAGTGTTGGGGCCTTTACTGTTTACTATTCATATTAATGATATTAAAAATCCCCTGAATATTCAGTGGTAACTTATGCAGATGATACTACTGCTATATGTTGGAATAAAACGGTAGAAGGATTAAATACTACATTAAATAATACCACTTCTTGGCTGTTACATTACTTTAAATCAATAAATTTACACTGCAATATGCAAAAAACTAAAATGATGCAATTCAATAAAATGGTAGTAATATGACACTAAAAGTAAGTAACAACAGAATTCTTGAGGCAAACACACACAAATTTTTAGGCCTTATTGTTGATAATAGGCTAACATGGGCTAAACATTGAACATATATGTGGGAAAATTAGTGAAACAGTATATCTACTTAGATACTTCAGCAATTACAGTGACGGTAATATATTGAAACTAATATACTATGGATGTTTCTAGCCACATATACTTTATGAATCCACAATTTGTTGTCTTTTTGTTGCAAGAAATTGTGGGCTTTTTAAATTTAATTTACACAAAAACCATTGATTGAATCTACTGAAATACGCCAAAGGAAAAAGTTGTCATTTATTCAATTTTCTATGAATATAGCCATAAATCAAGAACCTTCAATCAATAATAATTTAGCCAGGTTAAATTGTTTTGATAAAAATCTTTTTTTTCTAGAAAACTATAAACTTTTCAACATTTTGGTATTAGACTTTTTTGTTGTTCACAACATGAGAAATTCACTGTTAAAATCTGATGGATCATTTCATTTCCATTCTGTATATAAAAATCATACGTTAGTCTCACAAAAACTGTTGTTCTATATAGGGTAATTTGCAAAGTATTTTAGTAGGTATGCTTTTTGTGATTCTTTTTTACCAACTTCATTTACATGAATTTCATATGATAGGTATTTTTCAAGGTACATTCCTAAAAAGCTGCAGACAGACACCTGTTCTACTTTAGTGTTATCTAGTCTTACATTTTTGTAGTTCAATTCTTCACTTCTCTTTTGCTGATGTCGAAAATGAATCAGTTTGATATTTTTAATATTCAATTTGAGAGAGATAATTAAGGAATATACATACCATAAGAAGATTGAAAACATTAGAATATCCCCCGAACTTCCAACTGACTGCTTGGTTGCCTTCACACACCCAGTACTCTGCAAAACCTCTTGCAGATGTTTCAAACCAGGAATCTGAACCATCCACTGAATTTTCATATTTGTGATACCAACCCAGAAAGGATTTTGAAGCCTTGTTAGTAATATTCCTCTCCATCACTTTTTCTTCAAATCTGCAAAATTAAATAACCAGACTCTTAAAAACTCAGTATAAAACTTAAAACTATAGCTCTGGAAGTTAAAGAATCAGGTAGTGTTATTAACAGTTTTAAATTTGTTTTAACAACCATCAAAATCTATATTTGGTAAATTCTGAAAGAATCAAATATAAACAGAACTTTCTGATTAGTCTGTAACTGAAGTTGGGAGGATTTCTCTCAAAGCATTTAAAACTATTTCTGTAGCAAGTGAAATTACATTAACATTGATTCGTCCAAAATGCACCAGTTATTAAATAGCATAAAATATGTCCTCTACTTTTCTACTTCATTACTTAAAATATCTGCTATGAGGAAGATACAGGCACAACTCTGGCAAAGGAGTTTTTCAAGTGGAAAGATCTGTCTGGAAAAGAAAGAGATGTTGAATTGTACAATACATCAGGAAAATAATTAATTTACCAATAAACCAGTACTGGTTAAGCATCAGATTGGAGTATCAATCTGAAAATTAATGCCAGTGTAACAGCTGTTAGAAGAGACCTGGTCACCTTCTGGATTGTAAATGGCATAAAAACAGGTGCACCAGGAATTAAACTCTTGCCCATATACAAAATCTGCATAAATGATATTTATGGCTAAGAAAACCATAAAGCCATCAACTTTCAAGTAACATTCCTTGCACTATTTCTGATACACTAAAGAAACAAAAGGTGTGTTAAATAAATGAGGAATGTTGCTTTATAGCACTAAATAGATCCTCCAGATAAACAACAAAGTTAACACATAACATAACCTACAATTTAATTTTCAGTTCAGGAGCTAGATAACCAGCAGTTCATCAGGACATATTCAAAATATTTGAACCAACTATTGAGACTAAAACAAAAATGAACCTGCATATGCATTAACATGCTGACCTGTCTAAAAAAAGGTCATGCCAATTTTACTTCAAAAGAAACAAAATATTGGTAGGTATTTCATTTTCAGTTTATGTTGGTTTTTGTTTTACTGGGCCACTATGACCCAAAGTTATCAAGAGATAAATGCTGGGCAGTTGTAATTGTCAATGGATAAGCTGTGTGGTTGCCCAGCATAAACACAATAAGCATTAACTAGAATCTTCTAGAAGTTTTGTCATCATGAACTTTCTGCAACTGTTTGGAAATTTCAAACAGCTATATAAATGAGTGCTTTTACAAGTTGAGTCAGCAAACGAGTTAGCAAGCCCATTTTTGTTACAAAAAAGATGCTGTTTTCCGAGAGTTTGTGATGACTGTGTGACTTGAGTAACAGATGTCTTGTGTTTAACTTCTCTGCTATCTTTCGTGTACTAGGGGTTACGTTCAAGCTTCTGGTTCCTGAGGTCGCAGGTTCAAACTGATAGAGGGCAATACATTTTTTCTGTTTTCCTTTTCTTTACCTGATTACCCTCCCCTTATGTAGGACTTACAAGCCAGTGCTTAGGGACAGTCGCCACAGGAACCTATGGAACGGACAGAGTGAAGACCTGGAAGCGGGTGGTCAGCCAAGCACCAGGTATGATGGTGAGGAAGAGGATGATATGAAATGCAGGTAAAATCAATGTTTTGAAAGGTGATAAGGGAGCAATTGGTGGAATGAGTGGTGGGGGAAACCAGAGAATCTAGAGAAAACCCGTCCTTGCGCTGCTTATACACTATAAATACCACATAAGGTCCCTGGGATTGAACCTGAGCTACCTAGATGGAAGGGAAGTAAAGCCAGTGGTCTGTGTTGTAGCTTATGGCACATAAAAAACAATCTAAAGCCTGATAAAGAGGCCTCTGAGCAAAATTCAGTAGCTTTTTATGCTCGATAATGTATGGGACACTGTGAACCATAATGGTTAAAGAGCATCCATAAATAAAACTAGTTTAATTTTTCAACTCCCCAGCCTTCTTATACTCTACTCATATAGGGATAAAATTTACTTCATGCTTCCCTTGTAACACTACATTGCACCAGGGTGCTTGTCCATGGAAACCTTTATTTTTTCAAATGATAAAGCAAAATAACATCTCCGTTTCTGATTGCACAGCATTCTGAATCAGTGTGCTTAAAAACAAATATAAGCTTTTTATCCTTATAATTTAAAATGAACAGTAAGAAATGTTTGATGATAATACTCTCTAAAAAGCCATACAAGAAATACAGATTTAGAATGTGTTAATCATTTAAACTATAAGTTGTGCCTCACAAGCAGATGCAACATATGGGAAAGCAATCAATAAAGTTTGTAAAATGGTGGCTCTTATAAACAATTATCGCTTAAACTGAATTAGTACATTACTTCTTATACAAGAATTAGTGATATGTGCTAAAACTCCTTTTTAAAGTAGCTTTCTTCCCAACCCCATGGACTTTTTACAGCCTAAGGTGCCAGTTATTGATATTTTTTGTACCTGAGAAATTAGATTTTCAGAATAGAAAGTGTTTAACCTTTGTGTAAAATATTCTCCTAGAGATTCATTGGCTTCATGCTGTTGAAAAGTGCTGATGTTTTGAATCTCATTCATGAAGTCCATCATTATGTTGCTAAGCTCTGGGTCAAGCACCTGTCCCGATGACAGTAGAAAGCAGGGATTAAAAGATTCTTCACTCACTTTGCTTGCTTCAACGAGATTCAGTTTCTCTGCCATTTCAAACACAACATTTCCTCTCTCCCCATGAACCCATTGTGCTCCCATGTCCAGGATGCCATGATCTAAAACAAAAATTAAGTAAGAAAGCAGCATAAATAGCAGTTCATGCTTATATGATGAAGCATAAATATTGTGAAAGCACAAAGAGATACTACATGCTTAAAGTTGCTATGCATGTATGTAATTTGCAATAAAAGTTATTCAAATCTGTTCAAATTGGTTTGAAATCCAAAGATTAGGTAAGCAATTATGTAAGGGAATATTCAGAACCCATAAATATGAAGTAAAATAAATAGAATGTTTACAACAGAAAAGTGCTTTTAAGTCAATAAGGAGTAAACTGAGTCAGGAGTTAAGACATGAAAGACTGCTTATATTGTAACTACCTTAAATATGCTTTGAGATCCCGTTCTCTTTGCACACTTAACCTATAAAAAAATGAACAATAATGTTCCATTTCACAAAAGCTTTGAGTTTTCTGAAACTCACACATATAACAAGGAATATCTCTGAAATGGTTCACTCTACAAAAAAGTTTATCAGGACATAAATTGTGTGTTTTAGCAAGATCTAAATTTTTTGTATAGTATGATTTGGTCGATCTCTAACGGTTCACCAGCTATGCAAAAGTTGTCCAGAGTAAATATGACTACAGGGGCTATAGTCAGAAAATTCACAATATACAGTTCATTTGTCATAAAAATATCTCAAATATATGACATTTTAATCAAAATCATTAGAGTCATTTTCAAGAAAATCAAAATTTTTGAAAAATTTTCCATGTAAAGGGTAGTTTAGGGTGGGGCTATTTTCTTCAAAATCTTTGTGTCGCATCCTTGAAAGACATTAAACTTAAATACCAACGTTTCTAACCCAATTTTTGTTTTTGAGTTATGCTGTCCACAGACTGACAGACATACAGACCTTTTTCTAAAAATGCTTTTTTGGATTCAATGGGTCTCAAAATATATATTTCTGGCAAAATCTTGACATTGAATTTTTGGGTGGAATACAATACTTCCCCTACTTACCAGTAGAGAAAGTAAAAATTGACAAGATAACCACTTCATCATCCAGCACACACATACAAGAAAGAACTACAGCAGCCATCAGAGCAATATGCAACATCAAGAGCATTACCTCGTTAAAATTGGAAACAGCAATGATTTTATTTGAAATGATAAAAGCTCCAATTGCCACATATAAGCTTGAAATCATTTGGGATAAACTGAAGATCAGTGAATTGGAAAAACTGGAAAATGTAAAGGTGAGATACATAAAAAGGGCCTTAGGGGTAAGCAAGTATGGACTGAACAGAATGGCGTATGTGCTCGCAAGAGAAACATTCTTTCTGGAGGACATAAGAACAAAGATGCTGCTACCTAGCACGGAACCATACAAAGAAGTACTAACAAGAAGGAAACACAAAGAAAAAGAAATAGGCAACTTCTTCGGTACGGATGTCATGACAAATAGGCAGTGGACAAACAGCAACCAAACACAGAGATGTGCAATTGAAGGACTTGCAATTCACGGATTCCACCATAAAATGTACCAATGAGAAATACCACGTCGCCAAAGAGCAATGCGTGAGCAAAATATGTGGGAATAAGTGTGGACAGTACCACTTCAACAAGTGTAATAAAAAGACACAGACACTAAATGAATTCATAAAAGTATAACAGATAATTTGTAATGCTCTTTCGAGTGCACTTTTGTAATCTTATTATTAAAGTAAAAATTCATTCTCACCTCAATATTATTACACAAGGACCAAGCAGAGTAGGTACAGTATAGGAGGTTTCATTTGTCACGTTTCTTTTAGACAGAGAGAGAATATTCCCTATCTCTCTCTATGACAAAGCAGGTAAAAGTCACTCCCTTCAATACATCAGCTATGAGATACCACTCATCTATGCATTTGTTTCTCATTTGCAGAAAAATGACACTGTCACAAAATGCATGCGGATGAAGGTCAGCAATAAAAGTATAAGTCTAAACAGTGGATGGCATGTAGAACATGGTCATTGGCAGACATTTTTTCAGGGGGGGGGGGGGAGGTGCATGTTGTAAGTTTGCAATCAATTTATTATTCTGTTGTCAAAAATTATAATATTTGTTGCAGATAAGCATATTAATTAGTGATGAGCAAAATTGTTCTTTACATGGAAATTAAAACAATAGCCTAAAGTCAGTAATTAACTGCACATTAAATTCATTACTTTCCAAGGGGGCATGGACCCCCCCTTGCTGCTCTCCCTCTGGCAATGGACATGCAGTAGAACAATGGCTGCTTAAACCAGACAAATTAAGATAATAGGTTAGTCTCTAAGTATGCAGAACACTGATGATCCAGAACCCGAGGTTAGTTTATGCTTCACGTTTAAATAATTGAAAGAAGACCAACCAAATGGGAGAGAGTAAACCCTTCCTCCAAGTCTGTTCTCAGGTTCCAAAATTGTTATATTTGTCACACCATTTTCCATTAGTCGTGAAGCAGCTGCGATTCCTGATGCACCCGCACCAATAATCAACACCTCATAACTCTCTGTCCTGTAACAATACATTCAACTTCAGTTTATTCAGGAACTGTGATGCTCATATAAGGTATTTTCATGTGAAATTAGAAATTAGTACCTATATATATTATTATAATTTCATCACAAATATGCAGAGAGGAACTCCTATCTATATGTACAATCATAGCACAAGTTTTTAATAAGGTGACCATTATGTTTTGCTGTGTTATATTCTACTGTGCAAATGGCATACTAATCTAAGGCTTAATTTGTTACTTCTCATCTAAGTTTTTAATTCATTAAGGTAAATGAGTGTATAGTTCCTTTGCATTGCTTTCAACACATTTATTTTCTAATGAGCCCTCTTGATCTGTCTCTAACAGGTACTTTTGCTATGCTCGAGTGTTATGTTCACAAATATCTGTACTAGGTACATAATATGACTACACCATAGGCACTTGCAGGTGCAGATACAGGTGGGGTGCCAGGGGGCCCTGCCCCCCCCTCCCCCTCCTGTCATATCCTACTTTATTGCTGTAAATGCTATATGTGTGTTACCTCATCATCACACAAAAATGGTCAAAATGATTTCTATGAAAATTGGTATATGTACTACGTTCAATAGTTGGTCCCACTTAAAGAACAGACCATTGGGGTGGAAGGTTTCTAATGGGCCCAAATTGAACAAGTCAAAATAACTTGCCTTTTTTGGGAGTTTTTGCAAAAATGTTCCTTAACAAATGTTTTTAAACATGATGTTAAGTTTTGTAATAAGCAACATTTCGATTGGATGAGTATTTAACAAGTTTTTGGAATTTTTCTTTACCGCTATGCAGGTACGTGTAACATCGTGATGTACAACTGAGATGGTAGTAGACTGGAACCGGGCCCCTCCAATAAATATTTCCATATCTGCCCCTGTGCACTTGTATAACATATTTACACTTAAAGAGAAAAGACTGATATTTGAGTCAGAAGTTATTGTATGGCCATGGAAAAAATTTGATGTGTTATACTCACATGACTTTCTCTATTCTTATACTAAACATTCTTAGAAACTCTTATTCCTATATCTTCTTTGTGTTAGTTGAGATGAACATTTGTACAAATTATCTTATTGTTTATTTCCTTGTAGGTACAAGGGGAATATGGGAATACAGCAGTCTTTGAGCTATAATAAAATCTTTTAAAGCTTTGAGATCTCATTCTCTTTGCACGTTTAACATATAAAAAAATGAACGATGTTCCATTTCATGAAACTGTTAAGTTTTCTGAAACTGACACAAAGAATATCTCCAAAATGGTTCACACTACCACCAAGAAAAAAAAAAAAAAAAAAAAAAAAAAAAAATCTAGACATAAATTGTGTGGTTTTGTACAGTCACCTGCACTCACCTGCACAACTTCCTTCACAAACAAGTGCAAAGGAGGAAGGTCCGCCAATTTCTCCAAGGCAGACTGTGGGATACAGTATTGCTCCCATGATCATCAGACATATCAGTCTTCATAGTGAATTCAGTTTGGCAGTTACCAACTGTTCAGGCAGATGAAGCAGGCCAATTAACCAATGCCACATAGGTTACCAACCTTATCTTATAACCACAATGTATAACCATATGACCACTTTGGGTTGAAGCCCCTACTCAGTCCTATTGCCCTCCTACAATCCCACAATGCATTGCGTGTCTTCTTCACTTTAATTTCCACATGATTCTTTCAGGTCAGAGATAACTCATAGGTACTGATCCAATCCCATCACCTTCAACTTCTTCCTAAGGAGAAGGTGCTCTACCAATCCAGGCAGCCTCCTCCTCCTTGTGGAGAACACCATTTCAGTTTTGTTCAGATTGATGGACATGTCTGTTTCCTTACATCATTCCTCTAGATGTAAGAAGCCCTGCATGAGCTCCAAGGAAGTACTTGGGAACTTTCCCTCTGCAATCAGGCATGTGTTATCTGCATAGCCCTGTAATCACTCCCAACCATTGACTCTGTTCAGTGGCTCATCTGTGACCAGATACCGCAGGGTAGGTGACAAAACTCTTCCTTAGGGGCAGCTCTGGGATACTGATGACCTCACAGTTTCACCCTCTCCCTAGAAGTGCCAGCTTCCAAGAAAGTCATAATCCAGCCTGTAACCACTGGACTGACTTCTCTCTGTCTGTCTGTGTCTGTCTGTCTCTCTCTCTCTCCAGATTCTTCTTGATGGTGGTTAAAGAAATATTATTGAAGGCTGTTAAATGTCAAGGAAAATACCATGGCTAGCTCACTACAATCCAGCACCCCTTCAAGTCTAACGACTAATTGATTAGGTACTGACCCTGGAATTTACCTGGGTCCCCAGGTGTATAGGTCTCTGAACCAGCACCCCATCTTTTAAATGTACCTACCAGCATTTCCAATGCCGTCAACATGAAGGATGCCAGGTTAGTAGGACGAAACTTCCAATACCTGGGACTGTACGACTGGCTTATGTATAAAACCCACATTGGTCTACCTCCGGAGGTATTAAATATACTTTATTGCCAGGCAGGCCTTCAATATTTTTATAGGTGTAGAGAGACAATCACCCAGCCTTCTGAAAGAAGCACCGGGAAAAATCCTATCTTGTCTTGTCTGTTACACAGGGGATTCCGGCACGTCAGCCGATGGATTATTGTGCGTCAGACCCCGGGAGGGAGGATGATATGGGAGTAACCTATAGGCGGCCAGAACCTATCACAGGTGGAACTATGAGGCAGAAATTCAGTTTACGCGAGTAATGATCACTTGTTTACCGCGAGGGTGTCAGGTAGGCTTCACGTGATCAAGGTAGAAATTCGAAATCCAGAGGGACGTGCGAGTTATAGAGTCAGTAGACAGTTGCCATGGAGTGAGTGTGCGACGTACCTAAGGGGATTTTTAAGATGTGGAACAGTTTTTGGCAGTTACCTATGGTCGGCTCCTCTCAAAATTAAGAATGAAGAATTTGGCGAATAAATATACATAAAACGAAGTTTGGACTTCTACTTTAACACTCACGAATACCCTGAGAACTTTAGAATCCACGCTTATACAGAGCTAAGTCGAGGTAATGACGCAAGGAGGGGACCGCATTTTCGTTACAAGTGGCGTCTTTATTAATGTGGCGCTGGTACCCAGTAACATCTTACAGCATCCAATGGACACATTCAACGCGGGATAATTCAAAAATCTACAACCCTCTATCCATCAGCGGCACAAGTTAGCGTCTACTACTACGGTGGGTCCTAGCAGATGCAGGCAGCCCGACTGAGTTCCACGCTGCCAGGTCCGGCTGATCAATTAGTCGAAAACTGCATTTCCAGAGCACAAGCTCCGCCGCAGCGCATCTACCGCGACCCTACTGACACAACCTGGAAACATCGAATAGAGAGAGAATGAAATGAAAGGAAGTGATTCGGGGGGTGTAAGGTAAATATCCTTGCCAGCATTCACCTGAGTAACACGAGAAAGCCCCCGAAAAACCTAAGATCAAGAAGGTTGGCAGCGGGAATTGAACCCACGACCTGCCGAATGTGGACCACAGACGTCATCGCCTAATAATCTCGCTTAGTAAAAATCCTACCAACATCTAAGCTTTTGAAAGGCTCAAAGGAAAAAATGGCTCTCGTTGGACCTTTTTATAATCAGCAATATCAAGGGCAACACGCCAGTCCCCTTTCGAGGGCCTACGTGCCCCCGCCGAGACAAGTTCTTACTCCATAAACTGCACTTAGCAAATCTTGCTCTCTATTTGCTTCCTCTTAATTGATATAAACGTTCTGTACACATTTATCACATTGTTGCAAATATAAAACAGCAACTTTGTTGAAAATCTTCATCCAGTCTTAGAAGACGACATAACTGTATTCAAGCAACTTTTAATTTTTGAGTTAGGCATGCTATTCACAGACACATGTACACACACACACACACACACACACACACACACACACACACACACACACACACACACACACACACACACACACACACACACACACACACACACACACCTTTTTTTCAAGATGCTTTCCCCTCCCCCCTTTACTTTCTTTTTTCAGAGAGCCTCAAAACTTGTATTTCCGGTGAAGAATTTTTCTGGGGGTATGCATTACTTCCTCTCTTACAATAAAGTAGTAGAGGAAATAAAATGTGTGTTTGTATGAAAAGAAATTTAGAATAGATACGGAAATGGGTAGACCTAAAGAAGCACAGTATTTTTCACGTTATTTAACTCTTCTGCTACCAAGATAATTGAACAACTTCGTTATGATTACCCCTTGTCAACACTGTAAAACATTCTGCTATTGTGGCTCACATAGTCACAAAATAATTCAGAGTGACAATTATTAGAATAGTGTAAAGAGCTGGTTTATTAAATACCTACTTGAAGCAGTCAATATGTTATTGCCCAAACACACAATTTAGCTCCCACATGTATGGTCACTTTTCTTAGACCAGGTTTTTGTCAAAGAATACTTTGAGGCGCCGTTCTTCATGACGGAAGGGTGTAGAATGCCATGCTTGATCATACCTGAAGGAATTGGATTGTCATCCTCGGTGAGATCTTCTGATAAATTTTCTACCCCTGGTGGCTCTGCGTTCCACTCATTTGAACATTATCGATTTCATCGCCATCATACCACAAATTATAGCTACATATCGCAATCCTCAACACACAATCATCTGGATTATCAATATTTACAGTCTTTTCAAACTCCTGCAGACTGTAATGCTTGTCCATGTACAGGCACTCTTTTCTCACATTAATTTTTTTTTCGAATTTCGCTAAACGATTTCTAATTTTTGTGTTCTTTTCCGCTCTATATGGCTTGTATTATCGCTTTAATTTCGCGATATCTTTTTTTAATTTGTGGTAAATTAAGGTGGGGGAATGTTTTCCCTCATTCACTTTTTTTCGAATTTTGTGAAATGAGTTTGTTTTCGTTTTTTGTTCGCACTACATGGCTTGTATTTTATATATATCGCTAAATATCGCTATACTTTTGTTAGGTGCATATTTTTTATTGAATGTATTTAATATACATTTTAAGTTTTTTACTTGCTCTACTACGTATAATAAAGTAGAGGAAGTATTGTATTCCACCTAAAAATTCGATGTCGAGATTTCACCGGAAATATATGTTTTAAGGCCCCCTGAATCCAAAAAAAGCATTTTTAGAAAAAGGTCCACGCGTGTGTGTGTGTCTGTCAGTCTGTGGACAGCTTAACTCAAAAACGAAAAGTCGGTTAAAACCAACGTTGGTATTTAAGTTTAATGTTTTTCAAGGATGCGACACGAAGATTTTGAAGAAAGTTGTTCCACTCCAAACTACCCTTTACATGGAAACTTTGTGGAAAATGTTGATTTTCTCGAAAATGGCTTAACGATTTTGATTGAAATGACATATGTTTCGAATATTTTTATGACAAATGAAATGTATATATTGCATTTTCTGGCTCTAAGTCCATGAAGTCAGATTTACTCTGGACGACTTTTGCATAACTGGTAAACCGTAAGAGATAGACCAAATCTTACTATACTAAAAGTGTAAATCTTGCTAAAACACAATTTATGTCTTTTTTTTTTTCTTCTTTTTTTGGAGAGTGAACCATTTCGGAGATATTCCAGGTTATTTGTGTGAGTTTTGGAGAACATAGTTCTGTTAAATGGAACATCGTTATTCATTTTTATACGTTAAGTGTGCAAAGAAAACGGGATCTCAAAGCTTTAAAAGATTTGACTATCGCTCAAAGCGTACTGTATTCCCATATTCCCCTTGTACCTACAAGGAAATAAGCAACAAGATAATTTGTACAAATGTTTATCTCAACTAACACGAAGAAGATATAGGAATAAGAGTTTGTAAGAATGGTTAGTACAAGAGTAGAGAAAGTCATGTGAGTGCAACACAGCAGATCTTTGAAGTTTGGAATGGAAGGTGTATACTACATACACAAGCACGAAGTGCATAGCGTTTAGTTATCTCCGAGAATCGCTGGAATTTCGCGATTTTCGCAAAATAAGTAAATTTCACTTCAATTTGCACTCATCGCTAAAATTCGCTAAAATAAAAATATTGATTTTTGATCAACATCACATAATTCGGAAAGATATGGGAAATCGTTTTAATATGTTTGTCGCTTTTATCGTTAATGCGAAAAAAGAGAGCCCCTAGCTATGTTCACTTCAGAAGTACAAGCTAAGAATGTCACAGATAAAAATAACACCTGGCCCCGCAGTGCAGTTGGTAGAGCCGTGCAAGGGGTCCCGGGTTCGATTCCCAGCAGGTGGGTAGGAATTTTTCTGCAGCCAGGATTATTCCTCATCCTTCCCTGAGTCTGGAAGTATAATGGCGGCGCCATGGCTGAATGGTTAGACTGCTCGCCTGCCTTCGTGGTGGACGAAGCGGCGTCTGGGCGGGTTTTCTCCAGGTTCTCCGGTTTCCCCGCTATTCCATTATCACCCTTCCAATCATCCATTTCGCCTGCATTTCATATATCCTCTTCCTCACTATCGTACCTGGTGCTTGGCTGACCACTTGCTTCCAGTGAAGCAGAAGAAGAGGAGGAGGAAGAAGAAGAAGAAGAGGAAGAGGAAGAAGAAGAAGAAGAAGAAGAAGAAGAAGAAGAAGAAGAAGAAGAAGAAGAAGAAGAAGAAAACAAGGGTTGTGAAATGTTTCCGTGACAATATGCACCTTATGTGAGAGATACGCACCTTACTGGATGTGTGTTGCAGTTGCCGTGGTTCGCAATAGCTAGTGTCAAAGCTACACTTAAAAGTGCTCTGAATTTCAGGCCGATCATTTCTTTGGGCTCCAGTGTTTCTTGTTGCTGCACCAGGCCACTACACATACCCAACTAAATAAAGCGTTATGGCAAGCAGTTGTTTCGTAACAAAGGAATTACGCAAAGTAACATCATGGGTGAACAGTTAAGATGACCTTATTAGAGAAGTTGAAAAATGAGATTTTTTACACTTAATCAGAAACCGCACGCGACTTCCCTTATCGTGTGCTTTTTTAAAATTTTATTATGGATTCTTTTTAAATGATGTGTGTAAAACAAAGTTCGCTATTTCATTCTGTCATGGTCAGAAAGTGTACCCTTCGGTTCACTAAGTTGGCATTTACTTCTTTATCACTAGAGCTCGGTGCAACACGCGTCAACAAAGCTTAAAATGGGCGGGCAAATAGGCGCTATAAGTTCAAAATAGGTATTATCTATAATGATAAGAAAGTTCCGGGTTTGTATGCAAAATTAAACACTAAAATATGCACTATTACATGCAAAAACAAATCAACAAGAATTAAATAAATCATTTTTGGGTGATCATTCAACCTTATTTGTGGTTGTTACAGTCTGTTATAACTGATACACAGACACACGCGGACCTTTCTCTAAAAATTCTTTTTTTGGGGGATTCAGGGGGTCTCAAAACATATAGAGTCCCTAGTTGGGGCCCTGCGGCAAGGAAGAGCGCTTTTCGGTCAAGATGCCAAAACCCCTCTGCTAGTTGTCACTGAATCAGCAAGTAGAAATGGAACCCTCGTACATCACATGACGTCACAGCTGCATGTGAAAAACACTCTCTTCTTCAGTGAATGTGGAATGTAGTGTGGAATGGAATGTGGATTGGAATGTGGAATGGAATGTGGAGTGCAATGTAGAATGGAATGTGGAATGGAATGTGGAATGAAATCTGAAGTGGAATGTGGGATGGAATATGGAGTGGGATGTGGAGTGGAATGTGGAATGGAATGTGAGATACTGCTTGTTGCCAATAATTTTGAACTGCTGGTGTTACTTGTGAATTCTTGAAGTGACAGTGAAAGTTGAACTGGATGGTACTGGTGAAGTGATTCTGAGAACTAAGTGAGGTGACAGTGTGTGCTTAGAGAAGTAAGAGTGAGTGACAGTAAAAATGAACTAAAGTCACAATATTCACAGTAACTGATCTTTTGACATTATTATACATAGCTTTGAGGAATTAAAGCATTATGTCAATTTACAATCTTTCTACTTTGTGGTGCATTTCTGCATGAATTTAAACATTTCTTTGGACACTCTTTTTTTAAAAGTTTTATTGTCCACTTTCAACCCCCTATATGATAGGAAAGTCACACAGACACAATCGTTCAACAACTTAGCATTGACATAAAGTGTGCTATTGTGAAATTTATACAAACAAAATGTATTGTAAGGTCCACTGATATTCTTCTGCTTTTAAAAGTGTGTCAAGATGTCAAATACATTGTAAGTAATTTTACTTGCAGCTGATTTCCTGCACATTTATTCTGGAGAGCACAGGTTACACAAGTCCATTGTTATTCTTCGAATGCACCACCTAATATCATATCAAGTAATGATACATGACAGGTTGGGTAAAGGTTCAGGCAGTTGTCACCAGACATTCCACTTTTGTATGCAACATCGTACTCTGTTACTTCATTTTCTGGACCGTCATCCTCCTGTTCATATGGCATACTGCAACAGTAAGAATATGTGAGGTTAGTTCAATTACAGATTTGTGTATATGTATGTTTGTTTGCTTACTTTACTTTTTTGTAATGTTTACAAGTCAGGGAGATTGGTTGTTGCAGGATTCATGAGTCCATACTTCTGTGTGTGTGCATGCGTCTGTTATCTATACATTAGGTAGCAAAGTCATAACCATGTACCAAAGTATCTTGTCAGATGATTCTACATTTTTCACAGAATCAGATTTCTAAGGAGCAAACTGAAAATGTTCAGTTGCCAGAAGAGAAAGGTCAAGACAAACAATTAGCTCCTGGTCAATAGAGATATCCATATCCTTGAAAGAATGAATGTTGTATTAGAGATGAACTTATTGTAGCCAGCTCGAGTCAAGGTTGCAACCGCCTGGGAATATCTGAAAGAGCTCATCCTGGCGATTGAAACTCCTATAGTTGCCTGCTGCTTTGCCTACATGATGCGTGATGCCAATATATGACAGCGACTAATGCTGACAAAAACTATGCTGGCATTAAGTGACGTGTGTTTGGGATATCACCAGCCAAGAGAGTGAGTGAAGGACTGTGACACCAAGTCGAGGAGCAGGCAGAGGGTTGGGATAGCGCAGGGAGCTGCTGGCGGCCAAGGTAACAGCTGTTCCTACCTTGAAGACCAGGGGTATCAGATAATACGGTGACAGAGATCAATCCAGGGACTTCTGTGAATATGTAGTGGTGTGTGCTAGGTCTCTGGCCAGTCAGGACACTTACTGAAGCACTGTGTGCAATCAATCCCACAGCTAGACGGGAAGTGAATCAGGACCTGTGTGGCGAGGGGTACGTCGGGATCAGCGTCACCGTCCCCTTGAATGACGTTGTACAGAAGGAAAGCTGCACCGGGTATGTGGATACAGATGCAGCCGTAACCTAAACAAACCCAACTGGCGAGAAGCCGCATTGGCACTAACAGATAGTGATGGCATCGGGTGACACTTTTCCTGCGCACCTTGCTGCAGTTGACCAGGGACGAAGTGCTGTAAGTCTGTGGATGTATGTCGCGAGCGTGGCTGAGGAAGTAATGTTGGGACTGTATGATCTGAGAAGCCACGAGGTGACGGTCCATGTTAGTAAGAGGATCCTGCAACTCGGCCGAGAAGAGGTGATGCTATGTAGCCGCATCGAACATTCTGGAGTTCTGCAAGATCATCCAAGTGGAGCAAAGCAAGGTGGTTGTGAAGGCGCATCTCAAAGGCCAGCGGTCATGAAACCTCGTGATGTGCCCGTCAGCGCATCAAACACAGTTGGTTGGTAAGTGAATTAGAGGGTACGTTTCGGTGCGACAAAAAGTGCTGTTCTCCGAGTGAGTTTGTGACGATTGTTGTGACGTGCAGTGAGGGATGCTACTAAAATAGAAAATCAATTCTGTATTCTATATCCTGGTACCTGATTGCTTGTACCAGGGCAATTATCCCAAATATTATTATTTATTGCCACAATACCAATTTACAAAACAAACAAAATATTCTACAAATACGTACTAAACAAAAATAATTGTAAAATAAAATACAATACTTTTTTTTTTTACAAAATTCTTTTCAAGTACTTTTCATAACATATAAACACATCCAAAATACTTCTTAACTAAATAAATCGTTAATATCAATACCTAATTAATAGTATTATTGTTTATTACATAATTTAACATATTTTTAAAACTATTTGTTTATATTGTGGTCAATGAGAGCACCAGTTACTGCCAATCACAATTTGTTTGCCCTCGAATCTGTTGGCGTAGCACTAACATTCCACATAAGCCACTATTGAACAAATTCAGAGCAACAGAACTCACACGTCGAATCGAGTCACAAGAGAACTGTCACTACCGTATCACAACTCATCCGCCTCTGCAGCGTATCTGAGGAGACGAATGTTGGGTAACTTAAAGCTCTATGGACCTCGGGCTCATTTGAGCATCATTTCACCCATTTCAGTCACTCAACGTCCGATATGACATTACGTTGGAGCACGTTCAAAAAACAGTGAAACTGGACGAAACAGAATATGCACTTCTATGGCTTTCGTGTGTCAGTTTGAGTTTAATGTGGAAGTGTTTTAAAAAAGCTGATGTGTTGCACTCACATGACTTTCTCTACTCTTGTACTAACCATTCTTACAAACTCTTATTCCTATATCTTCTTCATGCTAAGATAAACATTTGTACAAATTATCTTATTGCTTATTTCCTTGCAGGTACAAGGTGAATATGGAAATACAACAGGCTTTGCGCGATAGTAAAATCTTTTAAAGCTTTGAGACTCCGTTCTCTTTGCACATTTAACATATAGAAACATGAACACCGATGTTCCATTTCACGAAAGCTTTAATTTTTCCGAAACTCACACAAATAGCAAGGAATATCTCCGAAATGGTTCACTCTACAAAAAAATTATTCAGACATAAATTGTGTATTTCAGCAAGATATACATTTTTTGTATAGTATGTTTTGGTCTATCTCTAACGGTTTACCAGTTATGCAAAAGTCGTCCAAAGTAAATGCGACTACAGGGACTATAGCCAGAAAATTCAAGATATACATTTCATTTGTCATAAAAATGTCTCAAACATATGACATTTTAATCAAAATGGTTAGAGCCATTTTCAAGAAAACCAAAATTTTTGAAAACTTTTCCATCTAAAGGGTAGTTTAGGGTGGGGCTATTTTCTTCAAAATCTTCGTGTGGCATCCTTGAAAGACATTAAACTTAAATACCAACTTTGGTTTTTAACCTACTTTTAGTTTTTGAGTTGTGTTGTCCACAGACACACACACGGACCTTTTTATAAAAATGCTTTTTTTTTTGGATTCAGGGGGTCTCAAAACATATATTTCCGGTGAAATCTCGACATCGAATTTTTGTGTGGAATACAATACTTACCAGTGGAGAAAGTAAAACTTAGTAAGTAGGTACCTTTTTCGTGGTTTCGACACCATGCCATGTACTCACGTGAATAAAGTTCGTAGAATTTCCTGTGCTATGGTGGTCCTTGGAATGAGCCGTTGGGTTGCTTCACACAGAGTGCGCAGTATGCATGATCGCCCATCCATATCGGCACTACACAAATAAAACAAATGACATATTAATGGCGGATTACAAAAAAGCTATTCTAACCGTAGTTAGTTACCAAGCCTATAACCCAGACCTCCCGAGCATTACTCCGAAGGTGTGAAGAGAGGAGTCCTCCTATCCTTAACTGCAGTAGCACGTGTTAGGTAGAGCCGGTTTCCGCTTTGTTTACAGGCTTTAGTTGGGCCGGTACTCACCGGTACTCGGTACCTGTAGTTATAGAATTGTCAGAAGTGAGTACCGGAAATGCAATTCCATTTTTCTTACAAGACCACCACTGTTTACTTGTTCTGATAATTTACTGATCGGAAAATAACCTTACAGTACCTAATGGAGGGGAGACGATAATACTGAAGAAAGATTTGTTGTTCGTGCACGGCCAGTTTGAAGGAATCGAAAGAAACCCACCTGAATTAGCAATTATTGTTGACCTCTTGGGCAAAACAAGTGTAAAATTTTATGTCGAAGAATGTTTAAAATAATGTCTCACAATTTTGTCATGTAACGGTGCCTGAGCTATAGTAGGCAGAGTTGTTGGAGTGCAACTTAAAAAATTCTTTTACGACTATTATAGTATAGGGTTGTGTAACCACAGACAAGCACTTGCTGTGAATTATTCCATGTAATAAATTACTTTCAGACATTCTTAGGAAACTATATAATCTGTACCACCAACCTCAAAAACAAAAAAGAAACAAACAAATTGTCAACTGGGGTGCGATCAACGAAAGGAATCTCCTGTCGCAAAAGAAAAGTGACTGCAGAAAACATCCCTTCGAGCCAGTCTGGAAACACTTGAAGAGTTAGTTGAGCGTCGGCTTTAACTTTCCAACCTAAAAGAGCATTGGTTTTACCCAGTTTTCCGCTTTGATTGTCACGAAAGGTGGGGAAGTAGGGTAATATCTTCACACCTGGTGAGTACTGTTGGGTTTTAACCAACAGCGCATGTAATTGTGAAATACAGAAACACGTTAGCTATTCCCTTTTTAAACAGGAGCATGTAAAAGACACATTAAGGAATACCTACATAGTATCGCGGGTATGGATATCACATTATTATGGAAAGCAAAACATTTGTACATAATAGCGCCCGAATTTCGATGACCTTGCATCTTCTGATGATGCTATGCAGAAAATATTAATGTGGTTCAGAATATTTTGAGTGAAATTAAACCACCTTTAAGGGCCATTTTTCACTACTTTTAGACATTTTTATTTGATGTGGCATTTTTTTTTCAGTTATAAGTCATTTTTACTTTCTCTACTACTCAAAATAAGCTAAACGAATATGTTCTTAAGCATTCGTGCTATAGCGTTATTGAATTTAACAACATCCATTGTAATCATTAGATTATCTATGTGCTACGTAATTATTTTGTAAATATTGTATAACTATTAACATATCGACATGTTCCACATCCTGTTGTGTAGGATCTACGGAGTGCAGAATAAATGTAAATATAAATGTAGAGTAAGTAGAGGAAGCATTGTATTCCACCCAAAAATTCGATGTCGAGATTTCACCGGAAACATATTTTGAGGCCCCCTGAATAACAAAAAAATATTTTTAGAAAAAGGTACGCGCGCGCGTGTGTGTGTGTGTGTGTGTGTGTGTGTGTGTGTGTGTGTGTGTGTGTATGTGTGTGAACATCGTAAGTAACTCAAAAACAAGAAGTCGTTTAAATACCAAAGTTGGTATTTAAGTTTAATGTCTTTCAAGAATGCGACACTTAGATTTTCAAGAAAATTTCTCCACTATAAACTTCCCTTTACGTGGACAATTTTTCCAAAATTTTGATTTTCTTGAAAATGGCTCTAACGATTTTGATTAAAATACCACACGTTTAAGCAATTTTAATAATACAATTATTATTATTATTATATTATTATTATTATTATTATTATTATTATTATTATTATTATTATTATTATTATTATTATTATTATTATTATTATTATTATTATTATTATTATTATTATTGTTATTATTCCAAAAGTAAACACAAGTATTTCTGGGAAATTGAAAATCAAATAGAACTGGTGAAGTCAGTTGCAAGCAATCTAAATCGTGTGGCATGTGAAGTAGGCAAATTTGTCTTTGCTGAAATGGAACATGTGTCGAACAAGAACAGTGTAAGATTGGTGATACACTGTAGCTAAGAAGTATTACCTATCTCGATGAAGGAGAGCTGCAAATCCGCAATATTTGTTGCTTTAGACATGTCCCAGTAATACAGGAACTCTAAGCTCCACCTCTAGTACGCTATTGGTTAACATAGTATCTGCACCTGCGCATATAAACAACTATATTAATATTGTCACGTCATTCAGATAAACTGAATTTTACTGCTCTTTTTTTGTTACACTAACCATTACATTATTGAACTTCTGAGAGCTTTTTTTTTCTTTTTGGTTAACATCCTCCAACGTAATGTCATGTCGGACGGTGAATGACTGAAACGTGAAATGATGCTCAAATGAGCCCGAGGTCCATAGAGCTTTAAGTTACCCAACATTCGTCTTCTCAGGATAAGGGAAAACCTCGGATAACTTACCCTAAGCGATATTCGCACTCGCGACCTCTTGAACGTGAGGCAGACACGCTAACCATCACGCTACCGAGGCGGGCCATCTGAGAGCCATTGTTTTTGCAGTAATCACATACATATATTACATTGTAAGAAAGAATTCTTAGATCTCAGCCAAGATAACACTCCAATTTTTTCTATGCATTGCTTGGAATGCGCCCGCTCTTAATTGGTAGAGTCATTGTCCTTTATTGTTACGCTTTACCAGATCGTTTATAGCCACGGTAAGATATTTCCCCGAAATCTTATTGAACACATTGGATGTAATAATCTTTTCACCGTTCCATAAAGGCTTTCGTTACACGTGTTTAAGAAAACCACCTGTACCCGATCGTGCTTCCATTTTGTACGCCAAGATGGCACTGAGGCAACAGGCAAACGCTGCAAGAGAACTCAATGTTCTGCGATTGGCGATAAAGTATTAAGTGTATTATTGCAGTATATTACATTACAACGTTATATTATATGTTATAACAACAATTTAAGTGGTTTATTGAACGCAGGTAAAGCAAGAAGCTAAATAGGCCGTGGAACTATATTGTGGAAGAATACATTAAAATGCACCAACCAATGAGGTTCATCTCTGCCACGTGCTTCTGCTTACATCTACTTTATGTTTACAGTAAATAGTACCCATTACAGAGCTAATTTGGCGTGGTAGCTATATGAATTCGGCCAGCACAGATAGTCACTAGCGATTTTTATTCTTTGCTTGCATATACTAAACTCCTTTTTCATGTACACGTTTGTATTGTGGATATCAACTCACGAATCAATAGCGACCTCCAATTTTCGATAAAGCTCACGGCGATGCCTTCTCCTTAAAAATGGCCGTCTCGTGTTAGGATCCCTTAAAGTGTCATTTGGAAGTTCGTAGGAAACTGCCCAGTTCATGCTGAACGTGTAGATGCGCAAATCCTCTGTCAATGCTCTCAACTGCGCACAGACTGCTATCTGGAACAACAAAAGTAAGGTTCAGTACATGTGTACTGCTCATGTACCCAGCAGATACAGAACGTATTGCATTCCACCCAAACCTTTTCATATGGAGATTCTTTGAGATCTCCTGAACTCGCACAAGAAAACAATCTGATGCGTGTGCTTACATGACTTTCTCTACTCACTCTTACACAAAATATTCCTTTGCTTAAGAAAGGTTGTAAGTTGGCTGTGCTGAAATGAATTCGATATTCGAGCTAAAATGCCGCGAATCTGACATGTTTTGCTTCCAAACAGAGAAATCCAGTCAGTGTTCTGTAATTCTGTAATCTTGCCAGGTTATTTCAGTGTTCCAGCTATATATTAGACATTGTTTAGGTAGTTAATACGTTTTAAGTTATTTGTTAGTCTATAATAGAGCCGCAACAAGCATATATTTTATAAATTTTGTGTATAAATTTACGAAAGTGCATTGTGTAGAGGTTAGCTAAGAACAATAAATTTCTAAATTTTGTGAACAATGTGAAGGTGAAAGGAAAGTTTTCATATTAGAAATAACCAAGAAAACTCAAAATTCTCAAAAGATCCTACTGAGGCCAAGAAGAAAGCAACAGAGTCCCACATATGGTGCTGGGGAATTTTAAGTTGATTGGATTTAGGTAAAGAACAAAGACATACTGTTAAACTATAAAATTAATTTTTCTCATTTTTTTTTCCTCAGCATTTTTCACTATTCAAAATGCTCTTTGGACCCTAGTTTATAACTTATTAGCTTGAAATTTTCAGGAGACCTTCAGAGATTAAGGTACTAAAATTTGTCGTGTGATAGTTAAAAATATCAAGTAATTGAGCTGAAATTAAATATTTTTCATAGCTCATACTGAAAAAACTGAAAATATTGATAAATAGTACCTATACACATTTTTTTCTTAAACTAATTATTTCTAAGCAATTTTGGTATGTCAATTTTTATATTTGCATACTGAACTCAAATTAAACACTTAGGAGGTGTAAACTGTAGGTTCCAAGGGTCATTTCATATGAGCATATCAAAAAGTGATTTATTATTAATCAATATATTAATAATTTAAAAATGGTTTGACGTATTACTTTGAAATTTTGTGTATACTATTTACTTTATGCTCTGAGCGCGTGGAAAAAAATTAAACCAATCAGCTGTGGACTTTTTAATTTTCATAGATACATTGCCTTAAAAACGCTTATTTGTCTCTCTACTTCATGTTTATCGAGATAGATGCTTGTAGGTATGGTTTTATTACATATTACCTTATAGGTACAATGGGAGTAGGAGAATACAGTAGGCTTAAGTGATAGATCTTTTAAGAGCTGGTCGCTATGTGATAACTTTGACATTCCATTCTCTTTAGATAGTCAGAACTTAAAAAAATCTGATGTGCTACACTCACATGACTTTCTCTACTTTTTTTACTAACCATTCTTACAAACTCTTATTTCTATATCTTCTTCGTGTTAGTTGAGATAAACATTTGCAGAAATTATCTTAAATCATTTCCTGTAGGTGCAAGGGGAATATGGGAATACAGTAGGCTTTGAGCGATAGTCAAACGTTTTAAAACTGTCATACGCCATTCTCTTTGCACGGTTAACATATAAAAAAGTAAATAACGATGTGCCAATTGACAGAAGTATAAGTTCTCCAAAGCTCACACAAATAACGAGTATCTCCGAAATGGTTCACTCTACAAAAAATTTATTCAGACATAAATTGTGTGCTTTAGCAAGATCTACATTTTTTAGCAGTAAGATTTGGTCTATCTCTTGCGGTTTACCAGTTCTGCAAAAGTCATCCAGAGTAAACAGGACTACATGGGCTATGGCCAGTAAATTCTAGATATACATTTCATTTGTCATAAAAATATCTCAAACATATGGCATTTTAATCAAAATTGTTAGAGCCATTTTCAAGAAAATTCGAAAAATTTTCCATGTAAAGGGTAGTTTAGGATGGAGCAATTTTCTTCAAAATCTTCTTGTCGCATCCTTAAAGGATATTGAACTTAAATACCAACTTTGGTTTTTAACCGACTTATAGAGTTATGCTGTCCACAGACTGACACACACACACACACACACACACACACACACACACACACACACACACACACACACACACACACACACACACACACACACACACACACAAACACACTCACACACGCACGGAACTTTTCATTAGATGCTATTTTTTGGATTCAGGGGGCCTCAAAACATATTTCCTGTGAAATCTCGACATAGAATTTTTGGGTGGAACACAATACTTCCTCTACATTGTACGTAGTAGAGAAAGTAAAAATAAGCTTTCCTAAAGGGGTGCATAGAAGCTATACAAAAATAAACGATAGCGAGTAGAGAAATTAATGTGAACGTAATTCGTAAGATTTATCTATTTACTTCATGTTACTGATAGTAGTAATAGCAGAAATGGTACCAACACACATTTTGTAGCAGCTTTACAGAGTACCGCATTGTTATTAGATTCTTGTGTGCACCTTGCTGTTCAAGGGAGTGAAATGCGATGAATAGCAGGAAGCAGATGAGTATAGGTAACTTGTCGAGTTGGAGCATCGACTTGCTTTTTGTGTTTACCTACATCGGCCTGATTTCGTTAGCTTTCACATTTCATTACCTATGTAGGTATTTTATGTGATTAACTTCTCATGGCGGTCGCATTGTCTATTGACAATTCAAATCGTCATTCTTCAATCTGTCGCAATGCATTCAATGCATTGTCCACTTACTGTTGGCAGCCCTGGACTTTCTTTGATCCGAATCGTTATTCTTTTTCCTACCCCTTGAATGATGGACGAAATGGCGGCAGATGAAACTGAATTCCAAAAACCGGATGAAATTCTGAAAGTTGCCGAAAGAGTAACTGGAATTGCTATCAAGAATATCCAGAAAACAGTATGATACAATATATAGGTAATCGCTTCATTGACTGGTGTAAGGTAAGCACTACTAGCAAATCAACAAAATAATTCTCGCTGCCCGCTTCTGTTGATTTCGCTGTAGGATTTTTCTATAGGACTGGAATCAACATAAGATTTTATTATTATATATTTCAAGGCTGTCTAAAAATAGTGTATCTTCTACGCGTTAAAAGTTAATTTATTTTAACATTTGCGTGTATCCTAAATAGTAATCATTATCGTGTTGTGGAGTCGGAAAGTAGAAGCCAATAATAGCATCTACACTTTTATACAATGTCTATACCAGTGGCGTAGCGTGGTGTGTGGACTTGGATATGCACTTTTAAACATGAAAGGTTATTTAGTGCAGGCGTCGGCAAACATGTACTCAATGAGGGGTGAGTATGACGGGTATGACGTCTCAACATGCAACCCGCAATACACATGACGTAATGTAGAACAGGGGATGGCATTGACCTTCGTTCAGTGTCAGTGCTGGACTCGCTCGCTACAGAGTACAAAAAGGAATAGTGCACATACTTGAATCCAGCTATTTTGGTCTACGATACTTTAGGTAGGCCTAGATATTTGAGCAATATATTTCAATTCACTTCTATTTGCAATGTACCATGAAAATCTAGTGATATACCACAAGTAGCCACTCTGTTAATCGCAATACAAGATTTTTTTGGATTCAGTTTCTTTCCTTCTACATATTTCTTAAATGCTTGAGATAATTCTGTCCCTGTTGTATGTTCCCTAAGTGGAATGACTTCAAGCATATATTCTTGTATCGAGAGGTTGTTAGTAACTCCACGAGTGAAAATTACCAATTGTGCTGTGTCAACGTTGTCAGTGCTTCCATCCAACGCGAGAGAAACGGCTATAAATTCATGGACCTCGGTTGGTAGTCTTTTTTCGGCTATTTCTCCTATTTTATATATCCTTCTCTGTATGGTTCGTGGTCATAATGCAATATTACTAAAAATATCATATTGTTCAGAGAAAATTATGTTGGCAACTTTACTCTCACATTTCTTATGAAATCTCCATCACTAAAACACCTCAGTGACTGAGCAATCTCCAAAGTAACAGCATAGCTGGGGTGAAGTTGTTTATCACTTGTAATATTTGAATTAATATTAGGTGTACTATCTGAATACTCTTTTGAGCTGTTGCAGTTGGTTCGTCCGATTTAGATCTTAAAAAAAAAAAAAAATACTAATACTAATACTAATAATAATAATAATAATAATAATAATAATAATAATAATAATAATAATAATAATAATAATAATAATAATAATAATAATAATAATAATAATAATAATAATAATAATAATAATAATAATAATAATAATAATAATAATAATAATAATAATAATAATAATAATAATAATAATAATAATAATAATAATAATAATAATAATAATAATAATAATAATAATAATAATAATAATAATAATAATAATAATAATAATAATAATAATAATAATAATAATAATAATAATAATAATAATAATAATAATAATAATAATAATAATAATAATAATAATAATAATAATAATAATAATAATAATAATAATAATAATAATAATAATAATAATAATAATAATAATAATAATAATAATAATAATAATAATAATAATAATAATAATAATAATAATAATAATAATAATAATAATAATAATAATAATAATAATAATAATAATAATAATAATAATAATAATAATAATAATAATAATAATAATAATAATAATAATAATAATAATAATAATAATAATAATAATAATAATAATAATAATAATAATAATAATAATAATAATAATAATAATAATAATAATAATAATAATAATAATAATAATAATAATAATAATAATAATAATAATAATAATAATAATAATAATAATAATAATAATAATAATAATAATAATAATAATAATAATAATAATAATAATAATAATAATAATAATAATAATAATAATAATAATAATAATAATAATAATAATAATAATAATAATAATAATAATAATAATAATAATAATAATAATAATAATAATAATAATAATAATAATAATAATAATAATAATAATAATAATAATAATAATAATAATAATAATAATAATAATAATAATAATAATAATAATAATAATAATAATAATAATAATAATAATAATAATAATAATAATAATAATAATAATAATAATAATAATAATAATAATAATAATAATAATAATAATAATAATAATAATAATAATAATAATAATAATAATAATAATAATAATAATAATAATAATAATAATAATAATAATAATAATAATAATAATAATAATAATAATAATAATAAAACGAATGAAAGACATTACGTCAGTGTTATGCTACTTTAAATCGTGATATAAATTTATGAATACATGCTTGTCTATAATTGTATGGTGATCTTATGACATGTATCATAATGCCGCTTGATGTTCCATTGATGAGTGCCTTTTTGAACTTTAAAGCACAACAAACACCTTACGTTCCTTACATGATGAGAGAAGAAATCATCAAAGTGCTATTCTAGATATCAAATTTAATAGACCAGGAATAATTACATGCGCTCTAAAGCGCAGAAATTTATCTTTAAGTCTTAGTATTAAATTACAGTTTGACAGACATGTTTAGAAGTGCAGGTAAATACGAGAGGACAGTTCGCCCGTGATCGGTGTGTATGCAGTGCCAGTTAAAGCTGCGAGGGAGGGGAGGGGAGGGGGAGGCAGAGTAAGCGCTGCCCCTGACACGTCATAGTTGCGAGGCCTCATTGAGTACCTACATGTTTGCCGACGCCTGGTTTAGTGTACTTAAACCGTGCTTCAAATGAGATTCAGCTTTTCTGCCTGGAGTTATATCTGTAAAACCGGTGAAATTTTCTTCAGTTGTACCCTCGGTTGTTACACAGCGGAAAGTAGTCGATAGCCAAGACCTTTGTCTGACATCGAAAGTTTCATCTAATATCAGAGAAACAAAAGATGCTTCAGAAATCTCTTCTGATTTTGTTGGTTATCACTGCTTATGCTGGATATTAAATCGTTCTGTGTATTCGGTGAGGTAGCACGAAATACACTGTATTCCTTGAGGGGTATGTCATATTTAGTTATTGCATTTATATGCTCAATGAAATTCTCTCTATTGAGAAGGTGGCTACAAAATGCAAGTCCTGGTTTCCCTATAAAGCAAACAGCTCTTACGAAGTGTGACAGTATTGTTGTTTTTTCTAATTTCCATGTTATGTTGAGCAATGGATCTTCTTCTGTTCTTACCAAGCATTATCAGTTCTTTCTCACAAAAAAATTGATTGAAGAAATAGTTGTGCTTTTTAGTACTTTCACACACACATCACACACACACGCACACACACACGCACGCACACACGCACACACACCTCATACCCGCTTGTGATCCAAAACGACTTTTCTTTAGAAAACAAAAGACCTGGTCAACAAAACGAATTTATTTAGAGTCCTATACCCATGATTCAGTTGCATACACTTTATCATTAAAATGCCTCTGACATTCTTTTGTGTTGGTTGTTATCTTTAAAGAATGTTTGGGAGATCCTACTTTCTTTTCCGTAAAATTTCTACAATGAACGTCTCTCACCTTCAGTTTGTTCATTACACAGCACTCACATTCCATATTCGTAGCAGCAGGAAATGCAGCGTTCTCTCTACAACACATGTTTTCCTCATAATGAACTACACGGAAGCACCTGAGCAATGTGCATGCCCTGCCTTCGGTTTCCTGATGTATTTTTCTTATACCCGTTCACATACATGTCTGTTCAAAATGTTTCTTGTATTCTGATTCCTGCAGATGAAGTTAAAAATATGAAAGAAACTTTCCTGCCAAACAAAATACTGAAAAACTTAGCTTTAAACCTCATTAACATTAACAAGCGAGATGCACTTTTAGGTGTCACATCCACTACGCGCGCACATCGTTTCACGTGACTGACGTGAGGCTAGTAACACCACCAGTCGCTCCGTTCCAATGCTTGGCGTGATACGCCAACAATACTAATTCATAGCAGATTCTTGTTCGATACATATTCCTCAGTAAGAATAATGTCAATTGGATTATGAATATCAGGGAAAGTTAGCTAAGGAAAACGGCAGAGTATGCAACACATCGCCCCTGATCTGCACCTACTATAAGGTCTGCAACATATATGCTAACCTGTTCCACGGGGTCTCTCTATTTCAGGAAGAAGCAAGGGTCGCCAGGAAAATCGTGCCATCAGAGGCGCACTAAACCAACGCCTCCTAAATTTAGGAGGCACTGACTAAACTCCTTACCTTACTGTAGATGCTGGGAATGTTGACGTTATGCTCTCAAACAGACAGCATACCTCGTAAAAACGTTGTCGCTCATTCGCCTAAGCTCAGGAATCCTTGTGATTTCTTGCATGATGTCATCACCAACTTCCTGTTGTGTAGATTAGCTTTTAAATATCTCACTATCGATTCGGTTTCCTCTATTTCTCTTGCACCTTCAACGAAGTGTCTAATTAATCCATTTCTGCAAAGGTTTATCTCGATTGACTGAACACCAGAACCAACCCGGGGGTTTAGTTAAGTGGAATGGGTCCAGCTTTAATCCGCCTTGCCCAAATCTTTCTCCACTAATCCTAACGAATACGTGCAGAAAAAGAGCAGCTTAGGATGACAGATACTGCATTAAAGTCTGGCCTACAAACAGTTGAGTGCATAACAACGAATATCTAAATTACAGATACTAGAATAAGGGGAAAAATCTGATGTTTTTCATTCGCATGACTTTTCCTATTCTTGTACAAATTATTCTTACAAATGCCAATTCTCTCTCTACTTGAGTTGAGATAAGCATTTGTTTATTACATATTTCCTTGTAGATATATCAGGAATATGGAAATGCAGTAGGCTTAAGGGATATTCAAGTCCTTTAAGAGCTGGTCGCTATGTGATGACTTGACATCCTATTCTGTTTACACGATTAGGAGGAAAAGGGGGGAAAAGAACCAATAACAGCTCCCCATATGAGTAAAGTATAAGTATTTGAAAATTGAAACTATTAACAAGGGATACCTCAGAAATGGTTGAGGCGTTGAGCGCAACAGTGGCCCAACCCACAAAAATTCAGTTATTAGCACAGACATGTTCCCCATATCAAAATCTAGGAGATCAGTAGTGACCTATACCACATTTCTACAACCACCGACAGATGGCATGAGAAGTGTGTTATTGAATGGAACTGAATCTGGCTTCCTGGATAGAAACAGTGGCACAACCACCCTGCATGTATGTAACTATGTATCATAATGTCGGTGCTATATGGATTAAAATTCCCAAATATCACGACTCTTGCTTAGTTATTAAAGTGAATATAGAACTTTCAAATCACAGATATTCTTTACACTCCATTATCTCCATTATGTACATTTAGTGGTTGGGCCACTGTTGCGCTCAACGCCTCAGTTAATCTCACCAAAAAGAGGAAAGAAATGTTATTTTACATAAATTGTGTGCTTCAACGAAATCAATTGCATTTTTATACAGTAAAATTTTATCTAGTGGGTGAGTGAGTGGATGGATGAGTGAGTGGGTGAGTGAATGGATGAGTGAGTGAGTGGGTGAGTGAGTGGATGAGTGAGTGAGTGGGTGAGTGAGTGAGTGGGTGAGTGAGTGAGAGGAGTTTAAGGGTCCGTTGGCAGCTGGGTCATTTGAGCCCGAAGATTTTGTATATCTCTTGTAGTTTACCAGTAATGCATGTCATTCAAAACTTCAAGAGACTATTCCCAGAAAAGCCAGAATATAATAACTTCTATTTGTCATAAAAGTATGGTAATTTAATCAAAATCGCTAGAGCCACACACATCTGTATAAAGATGAGTGGTTTCTAAGGTTGGTGCGTAGATGGGTATATGAAAAGATTCTCTATTTATGCGTTTTAAAGTAAAAATTCAAACTATTTGTAAAACTGCTCTTTGCGATGTAAAGTTTATCATTTTTAACCACATTTCAGATTTATGTTCTTTATTGAACTATAAAATAAGTCTGCTAAGATATAATCTTTTGAATTCAATTGGTTTGAAAAATACCTTTTATCTAACTGTGAGCTTCAGCTTTTCCAGAAAATATGCACCTATCAACTTTGGATGAACTTGGTTGTGCGTATATTTCCCTTATATTAATATCTGCACAGAACGATTTATTCAGCATATACAGAATGTCCCAAAATTAGACCAACAAACTTTGGGAGCTGATAGATAACATTTTAAACACTTTTCATTAAGGAAAGTTTTTTGCTGTGGTGCTTCGTTTAATCGCTAGACGAGTTAATGTCATAGATAACTACCTCCCACCCAGTTTAAGTATTTACAGCAAAATCAACAATGCAAATTAGTATTGCATTTATCTTAGTAAGGCACACAATCTTAGTGCAAAAAATAAACACAGAACACATAAACAAACCACAAATAGCTCATTGTTTACAGTTAATCACAGCTTTACTATTCAAAGTAAATGTTGGAACGCACGCCCATTGCGATTAACACAAAGAGTGCATCGGCTAGCCACATTCTGGCGTACTCTCGCAAAGACACCAGCCATTTCTCTGGTTTAAAAGTTTGTCGGTCTAACTTTGAATAGTGAAGCTGTGATTAACTGTAAACAATGAGATATTTATGTTTTGTTTGTGTTCTGTGTTGTTTCTTGCATTAAGATTGTGTGCCTTACTGAGATAAATGCAATACTAATTTGCACTGTTGATTTTGCTGTAAATACTTAAACTGGGCGGGAGGCAGTCATCTATGACATTCACTCGTCTAGCGATTAAACGAAGCACCGCAGCAAAAAACTTTCCTTAACAAAAAGTGAAAATAATGCTATCTATCAGCTCCCAAATTTTTTCGGTCTAATTTTGGGACACTATATATTGGGAAAACGAAGACCACTTGAAGACCTGTGAAGCATTAAGATCAGAAGAAACTACAGTTCAAAAGTATTGGAAAGCACGAATGCTAATGGCTTCATTGCCAGATGCAAGGCGCTAGAAAACAACAAACAACAACATATATTGGGAAAACTATTTCCGAAGTTTTACCCTGATGTTTAAAACTGCATTGTAAGGAGAGGTTTAAATGTTGAGAAATGTCAAATACTGCAATCGAGAAAAACGCGCCGAAGGATCTACTTATAAAAACTGGCTTTAAAGTCTGCTCGTCCATATTTGCTTTCTCTGCTGTATACCAAACAGGAAATAGAGGAGGTCGTGTACTCTACCCAAAAGTTCGACACCGAGATTTCACAGGAAATACATGTTCCGAGACTCGATAGAGGAATAATAATTTAAAAAAAAAATAGGTGAGAGAGAGAGAGAGAGAGAGAGAGAGAGAGAGAGCATACATAACTCAAAAATTAGAAGTAGATGGGAGAATAATCGTTTTTAAGAATAATTTGTAGAAGAGTGAGTAGAGGAAGTAATGAGAGTGCACACTTAAGGTTTTATTTTAAACAATTTTCACCGACCGGTCTCCTTAATCTGGGCATTAGAATCTTCAGGAGGGAATAAATTGCAGCTATTCCCTTGTAACAATGACTTAGGTAATTATTGCAACTATGCACAGTTTCTAACGTATTAGCCGTTACTTACGGAAAATGTGCTGCTTTCTGGAAAGACAACATAGCGTCTGCGTCGTGGCAATAATATATCCTCTTCAGTTGTTGACTGCAGCAACACTATGACTAAGAGAAGGCCCCTGAGAGTCATTCTGTGCTATCCGTTCCACACGCAAGGAGATACTGCTCAAACTAACAGCCAAAATCAACATCCCTGTACGGTTACATGCGTGACACTTCCCAAAGTCAACATAAATGAATACCATACTTAATATTAGTAAAGTGTTAAAATCAACGGGTCATTCAGATACAGAATACTTCGTAACCCGTCTTTTGGGAGGCGCTGTGCTAAATGGACAGTTGAGTGCTCATTTGTAATGCTTTTCAACTGTCAACTTCACTTCCTACTCTCTCTTTCTGGGATTCTCCCATGCTATTTATGTATGTCTTCAGCAATAGTTAGAAGCAATGAAGAATTAAAGAGTAGAATAAGCAATGTGCATAGATATCGAATAGTGCTTTGCACGGACAAGTCAAAGGGGAAAACACTGAGGGAAACAGTTTGTTGCAGTTACGGAACTTTCCCTACACACTTTTCTTACAAAAGCATGTTCTTCTGTTTATTTCTTGTTGAACGAGACAAATTTTCAATATACATTGGCGCTTTTCATTGCAAGTATCAGAAGAATATACTACCTATGATAAAGCGATAGGGAGTTTTAAGTAAGGATCGCTATGTGATAGATTTTTGAAATTCCTTCCTGTTGGCATGACCACGATAAAGAACGAATAGAGACTTGCCGCTTGAGAAAAATATATATTTGAACTACTTGAAAAGAAGAAGAACGCTTGAAAAATCTAACCAATAACGAAACATATTTCGAAAATGGTTAACGTGATAAAAAGAATTGGCATAAATTGTGTGTGATAAGATCTTGTGTACCTGTACAAGGATTATTCACAACGAAGAGAACTTCAAAGGCTACCCCCAGAAAATTCAAGATAAATGTATTTCATTTGTTATATCTTAAATATACGGCATTTTAACCAACATTGTTAGTCACTTTTGAGAAAATAAATATCGAACAAATTTTCAGGTGGAGGATTGTTTGCGATGTCACTGCGATGAAACTTTTACACTTCTGCCAAGGAGAAGGTTGGAATTTACTTTCAGTTCTTCCACCGCCCTTTTTTCGGACTTTCTGTATCATTACCGCTCACAGTGTTGTATTCATCATCATTACTAGCGTCATAATTTTTGTTAGGCTTACGACAATATCCTTTTCTAACCTTTGCTCACATTTTGGACAGTTGCCAGAGGACATTGGAATTATTCACTCCTATACCAATACCACCCTCACGAAGAAGGGTTCGTCCAAAGAACCATCCAGTCGGAGCTTTAGGTAGATTCTTAAAGAGGTTCACATCACTTTCCATTGCTATTATGTTGTAGTTAGTTTATCAGCTTGTATTAATCGTTTAGTCACTTTCAGCGTTCCTGCACCGTATGCTGAATCTAACTACATCAAAGGCATTCTAACATCATCTAAAATGGATCTAGTTGTAATACCTGAATGAATCCCGATGCTCCAGAACTTTGCCCTGTTATTACATTGTAATTTTCCGCAGATTGAAGTAAATAAAGATAATGTATTCATTATTCCATATCATTAAGCAACAGTCCTGGAATCGAAAAAGGACAGCTGGGATAGAGGTCCAAGCAATTGGTTTTCAGGGTTCCTATCAGCTGCGGTCGCTGATACATGTCCATTTCTTCAGCCTCCAACGCGAGTCCGTCGCTTCCTTCGGGTATTCTGTAACAAGCAGAATGCTTATGAAATTGGCTGCTTTAGTAAAATGAATATTAGGGCTACTGAATAATACTGCACGAACTTTACTGCCAAGAAATGGTTCCCAGGCAATCTATTTGAAGTAGCAAATCATTCATCAATGAAGTAACATTGGCAAGTTGTTTGAATTTAAACTCGGATATTGGAGTACGCAAATACGCATCAGAGCAGGACATGTGAATATAGTCTATTAGAAACGCGGTGCATCCTGTTAGTGAGTACAACTGCACTGAACGACTAAACAAACTTTCGGCAGCTGTACTTTGACCGAACGCTAGGTTGTACTACATGAAGTTCGGTATGTTTTTCTGAACTGATTATACTTACGTAAAGATGAGACGAAGCAGTTCTTGAAACAGACCCGCTCTAGATCTCATGTAGTGTGTAGCTTCACATATCGCTCTCAGGATACATGAACGTCCGTCAAGTCCTGCGCTGCTTAACAAACAACATCCCTATTATTACATAGCGCCTATTATACTTTTATCTTTTTAATTTGTTTAACAACATGTTTCATTACATTTACTATAATATACATGTACTAGAATTAATGTTATATCACGTTGGCAATAATAAAATTGTACATTAGTTAATGTTTTGCGTTGGCTTCGTTTGGTTGGCACAAAGGCAATGCATGTTATGACTAGGGCTCAGATCTCAATGACTTTGCATTGTTTTTTTTATGATGATACTAGTATGATGCTTTGTGGACAATGTACGTGACCCATAACATTTTGGGTGAAATTAAACCACTTTTAAGGGTCCGTACCTTTCTAATAAAGCATTTTAAATGGGTTATAAGATATTCTTGAAAAGTTTGGTTGTATCATTCTTATATTAGTAGAATAAAGTTTCAGAACTTCACAATTTTTTTTAATCTATAGCACACTAAGTTTTGTTGAAAAATGATTAGAGGGTAGCCAGCTAACAGATCTCTGGGACTAGTCCACAATAGTGGATGGATGTTGTGCTGAAGTCTTCAAAATGTTGTTCGTCACGTACATCATGTACAACCTATCTGTCGAAGATTTTGAATACTCACGACTCCATGGCAACCTCCAGCTTGCGGTAAACTTCACGTCGATGACGCCGTCGCAAGTATGGCCTCCTGGTCTCTGGGTCCCTCAGGGTCGTATTGGGAAGTTCGTAGGATACGGCCCAGTTCACCCCTGTAGTATAAATGTCTCTATCCCCTGTGAAAGTCTTCAATGTTTGGCAAAAAGCCACCTGCAAAGTGAAGTTATTGTAATTTATACTACCTTTTGTAACTGCCAGGGCTGATCAACAAATACTGAGACTGATTTTTCTTCACAGATGCTTATTACTCAATTTCAGTGTTTAAATATTTTTCAAGGTAATCCCCGCCCTAGTTGAATGCATTTTTATAGTGTCTCTATCATTTCTCGAATACATGGTGTGGGCCTTGGAATCGTCTCGCTTTCCTTGAGCACTTCTTCACAGCTCTCCGATCGAATGTCCCAGAGCATTGCCTTTAATGATAGGGTGCCAGATCGAGAATGTAAATATTCAAATATTCATGGTACATCCAAGAAGCTAACAAGGTAGCCTGCAGAGAAAAATCGGTCTCTGTCTTTGCTGATCACCGTATTCTGCCGTCTCGGACCCTTCTCACACAACCCATTTGATCCTACAACAAAAAGTAATACACTTTGTAATACACCATGCCACTTAGGCAAATAGAGTGGATTGCCTACAGTTCAGGGAGATTTTCAATAATATGATGTGAGTAGTGGAGAACACTTGAGTCACAGTGAGAACTAAACACAACTGATCTGTCGAATGAATCACAACTGAACTGCACTCGCCACTGTCCCCTGAACTCAAGTGAACCGTTACTGTCAATTTTATTGTCTTCTAAAAAACTGTCCGTTGAATTCAAAGGTCTACTCCTACTGTCCGGAACTCCAATGAGAACACAGACTCGATACGACTGTTCTCCGAGCGCTGGTAAGCTTCTTGTATGTATAGACCTCGAATACAAAGGGAGTGTTCTAGAAAAGGAACCTATTGACACCTGCCAAATCAATCTTCGGTAACAAGGAAACTGCTCACAATGGTTGTTGTTCTGCACGGCCCATTGTTCTGCAGGAGAAGAGCCATTAGTTGAATAGCCAGGCACCAACTCCTACTGCCGGTTGGTAGCCTCATACTGATGACAACATTGTTTCATAATATACTACAATTTTGAGTGCGTTCCTGCTGCATACCACATGTCTCAGGCGGTAACATCTGTGGTCCACATTCGGGAGTTCTTGGGTTTGATCCGCGCCTATCGTGCACTCTGACTTGAGGTTTCTCGTGTTTCCCGCTTGTCACTCAGGTGAACGCTGGAGGCCTTACACCTTCAAACGCTGTGTGGCGGTTTGCGGCTCGGCAAGGGCTTACACCTTTTTAAAGGTTATCCTGGCAATGCTGCTGTAGCCTACGCGGTGGCCCGCGTCCATGTATGGCTCCATCTGTGGAGGGACCGCTGGATAGGGTGCGGACGCCTCGGAGGCGTTCTATCTGGAATCGTTAGGGACCCTGTCCATGCTTGCGCTCGTCGTCATCTGGACCTGATCACCTATCGGGACTTTTCTCTTACCCCTCCTTCCAGGAATCACGGTAGAACCACGAAGGTCTAGGTGTGATCCTCCGGCCCGGTTGCGAGGGCCCCTCCGTTGTATATATCTTTACCACGTATGAGGGTAGGTTTCTCCATCTCTTGTACGCATGAAACAACTTTCGAAGGGGTGGAGTATTGAGTTAAAGTTGTGTAAACAGGGGTTTGAAGAAAAGTCTTTGGTACACTACAACTTTGATTGTCATCGGCGCAAAATTATGAGTGGTTTATATCGAGGGGTCTCCTAGAAACTTAGAATTTTTGGATTAATTATTCCACTTAAGATGCTGAAATGTTGGGTATAACATTGAGAAAAAATGTCGATATGTTTCAGTCTTGGATGAAATCGCTGCAAATTTAAGGATATTCATGCAAATTAGTGACTCCGCGGCCTGGTATGAGATATTTAGGTTCAACTGTACTAACAGTCTAATCCATTTCGAAGAAGAAGAAGAAGAAGAAGAAGAAGAAGAAGAAGAAGAAGAAGAAGAAGAAGAAGAAGAAGAAGAAGAAAAACATGAATCAGGAGTGAAGAATTTTTGTTTGTTAATGCTTGTATTTTCCTGTTTTATGTATTTCGCTACTTACACTGTACTTTGTGTTCCGTAATGCATTACATCAGCATTGAGCATTATTCTGCTAAAGCTAGTAGATAGAGTAAAGTAGAACAGGAGCAGGGATGTTTTCGGCATAGAAGTACATAGAAAGTTTGTCTCTGGGTGGAAGGAGTGAAATGAAGAACTAAGGAGCGACCAGATATGGCGCGGAGGGCGAGGTCCCTAACGTCTTCAGGTGTGAGATCACCCACACAAGCTTCTGTCGCTCCAAGAACAGCTCTTACCATGAGTTCGTCACATACCCGACGCAAGGACCGACAGTTAACTCAAAACACCATCGTCACACGGGATGTCGACCTCCGTAGGGTAACATGTAAGCCTCTGCCTCCCGAGGTCGCGGAAACCGGTGGAGAGCGATGGATTTTTTTCGGGCGTAAAAATCCTTAACATGGCTTGTTTAGGAAGGAAAGTGTTCTCGTGCCATAGATTTACGGCGCGTAAAAGAACGTCAAGCCTGATAAAGAGAGCTCTGAGCAAAATTAAGCGGTATTTTACGCCCAATATGGAGTGGAACAGAGAAGCATAGCAGTTAAAGAGCATCCATAAATAAATACATCAAGTCACACGCCATCCGCTCGCCTGATCCTCTGAAACATGGCAAGGAAATGAAATGACAGGAAAATTCGCGGCAGTACAGAAGCCAGCATTAAATGCCGGAATGAAAAAAAAAACTGCGAAAATCTCAAGGTGAAAGTTGACACTCAACGAGAATCGAATCCGAGGCCTAACGAATTCGAGCCCCAGTTACCGTGAGTTTTCTCGTTCTGTCTGCAAAGGGCAAATAAACAAATGAGACATAACTTATTTGTAGCTTAACTTCTTTATTTAATTTTCCTTACTAAAAACTAGAACATTTTAATACGTACTAATAATCCCTCAGTAACATTGTGCATTTTGATTGTAGATACTTACCGATAAAGTACTGCCTTCAGGAAACACCACATAGCGTTTATGGCGCGACTTCATCTGACCAAACGCTTCCTTTGGCTCCTCCAATGTCAAATTCAGAAGGATAAGCCAGACCACAATGTGTCTCATTTTCCTGGAAACATTTTTTTTTTCATGCATTTAACTTGAAACAATTAACTTCCATGAATATAAGCTTCTATGGCACTATGCTAACCAACGTAATACCCTCAAATAACATATGGTTAACTTGGTTTTAATAACCATCAGCTGTAAATATTCCAGAATTCTTGATAATCTAAATAGCTTAAATAATTAACGCCCAAATTAACGTAGTTATATATATTTAATATTCCTATAGGTTACGTCGCGACAATAACAATATCCTGTAGGATTTCATGTCAAATGTAATAGACTGCACCACTGCGAAAAGCCTGTGGGGAGTACGAAGTGTATTTTTATGCACTTAATGTTCCATTTTACTGTAACGCATTAGTTTCGCATTATAGGGAAATGTACCTACTTGTAAACAGCTAATTTTAAGTTATCAAGGTAGTCAGATTAAGGGAATTAAGAACGCATGATATTGTAAACTATGAAAATTGCTTTTTACGACTGTTCTGCAAACTTAACAGAAGCGGTTAATGTAAATAGTCTAAGCCAAGGGAAACGTCCAAAATCCTGGAAGCAGGAAAGTTTATTCTGTAGCCAATGGAAAAGAGGCGTAGAAAAAGTGAATAACATGCATTTAATTGAATTATTTTAGGGATATTAAATTATATGATTCAATACTATTTTTCTTCACGTATGACCCAGATGTTAGTGAAAGAGATTTGAACTACATAGAAGATTTTGTCCGTGGACACTGGAAAGATGTGTAACGTCCGAGGCTCACAACTCGTGGAACCGGCCACTCTGACCATGGGTTTTTCGTGGTTTTCTCTGGTTGCTGGAGTGGTTTTTCTTCCCCTTTTCCTAATTTCCTACAATGTCGCTATATTTTCCATGTTTCAGGTAGGCTATGCACTGTGGGACAGATGGCAGCTTTCTCTGAGCCGCCTCAAGTGGGTCGAGTTCTTGTTCCGCCAGAGGGAAGTCTTCTCTGAGGATCCCGCAGTGTCTTTGGCTGCGGCCTGTCACCTCCTGTGGTCCCTTTACCTTATTCGTTCCTCCTGTGGGTGACAAACGATTCTGGGCCAAAGTGCACTGGTCATACTCATACTCACTGTCCGTGAGTTATTGCTTCGTGAGCCCGATACGACGGTATGTTTAACGAGATTATATTAAACTTTGTGAACAAGTACGTGTGCCCAGGGGAAACGCATGTAGGTTATAAAGAACAACACTTTTAGATTTATAAGATTATACAAGAAGGGAAGAAAGAAAGCCTCAGATATGCATATATTGGGAATGATAATATAATTAATAACATCCTGTTTGCAGATGATCAGGTACTTTTAGCAGAATGTAACAAGTTAATATGACAAAGTTAAATAAAGGTCTGCAAAACTATAATATACGAATATCTATCCCAGAAACAAAAGTAATGACTCTGAGAGGTAAAATATTAGAGCTAAAATAGTTATACATAATCATATAATAAAATAAGTGAGTACTTTCATATACTTACGGTGTGAAATATCAATATGCAAAGCAAACAGGTTTAGACAGTGGTCTACAAAAATTTAATACAGTAACATAAACGATATTTGGGAAAAAAATATGAGTAAAGAAATTCAATTAACACCACATAACATTCCCTCAAAATATATTTTTGATGTATGGAGCAAGTGTTCTGTGCAAGCGATAAATGACGTATCGAAGCGATCTTGGTATCGATACTCGGTGCGAGCTTGGTGATAGGCTTGCCGAACTAGAAACTGATATAATGAACCAGTAGATATCTACACTAATGAACCATTTTTTTGTTTTTTTCAAGCTTGGTGTACATGGCTTTAAAATTTATCTTTAAAGTACAATTCAAACCGCAGAGATCACATGAGTAATCAAGAAACTAGAAGAGGCAATAACGCATCCTTATTGGTCGGACGTTACCGAGCATTTTGGCGCGATGTACTTGAAATAACAAAGGTTTTGCGAAGTGAAACGGAGACATACTGCGTTTGTTTCCCGTTTATTTTAGTGTATGGTGCGGTTAAGTGAAGTTTTTATTGTGTAGCGTATATAGCAGGCCGTTTTCCTTTCGGGATCAACGTGCATTCCGATCAGATGTTGAAGCAGAAGGGCTTAAGATCGTGAATAGTTCCACTGTGCACCAGTCTACCATGTACCTCTAGCATAGATATTGTTTATTCAGTGCGAGAAAAGAGCTGAAATCAGGAAGATAAGGATTTTGCCGTGGCGAAGAAATGTCAGCGGTATCTTTGGAGAAATCTGCGAGGGACATTTGACGTAAGCCAGACGTATTCCAACTATTTTCATGTTTTTATGCCCAGGGTTTTTCTAATATCAAGTCGTTATAACTTGCATGACACCTTTAACGTCTGTGAAAACTGCATTTAAAGCTTCAGAAGTCTTTAATACGTATTTAAAAGGTACCACATAGTTATGCACACATTATCACCCAAACATAACCTACTGCCAAATTAAGACAACATAAGTGCAATATCAATTATTGTTAATTTGAAGATGAACTTTTCAGTAAATGTATTTTTGGCATTCGTACACATCCCCAACCGTGTTCTTTAATTTATGTATTAATCTTCTCTAATTGTGTTGAATATTATTGTAATCAAATTCGAGTCGAACTATAATAACTTGATGGGATTGTTTTTAAACGTATAAGATCATCTACCTGAAAGACACGGCGGTTCCGTCTCATACCTGACATATGGTAGTGCTACTTTTATCGATTTCAGCTATCGCTATCGAGTTAGCATTGTAAACATCTATGCGACTTTGGACGAATAAAATACCCATGCCTAAGAGGATATAATTAAACCTTTTGTTGCCTCAGTTTAAATTTGAATTTCTTCTTTCAGGCTAACTTTCAATAAATAATTTCTTTGTGGTCTCTTTACGGAAAAACTAATAACTATATGTAGGTACTAATGCGGTCTAATGAATTTTTATCCATGACAACAAACCTTTAGATAGGTACCAGAAGTGTCAGCTTTGTCAACAGCCCTTCCTTCACATGTAACCTGAGAATGACAATGGTATCACCAAACAGACGAAGAAAGGACATGCCAACAGTCTAAAAGGCGGGTCAACTAAGGGCATTCACGTCACCAAGTGCTAAAAGAAGAAAATTAGCACCTTCTAACGTCATTTGTGGACGCGACGGTGTGTTTGAGTTTGACTTGATCTCGTTAAGACTGGCCTTTGCAACATTTATTTGAGACGTGCTAGAATGAGCAGAACTGTCTACGTATTTTCCATTTATTACTTAGATTTGAATTTAATCAAGAAAAAAGCATCACTCCTTGAAAGTAGATGGGAAGAACTGCGTTACATTCGCATTACTTCCGTACACATTTTTCTTAGGTACGAAAGTTTACTTTCTACCGGCAGAACAAGAAACCCCCGAACGGGCAGCGCGGTGTTTTGCCTGCGCGCTTCCTCTGCACTCGTTGCCGTCAGCCGCTATCATAGAAAGGCGCGGATGAAACCGTACTTCTTTAAAACTACTTTTAAAGGCTTTGCTGACCAAATTTATGAAAGGAGATGCGGCAACTGGTCACCGTCGTTGTCCATACATTTTTGGTACCTCTTTAGGAAACTATCCATCACTCGCTGTAGTTCACGTTGAGAAATGCTGGCAATTTCCTGGTGGATATTTTGTTTTATTTCTTCCAGGGTGTGTGGGTTTGTCTTGTACACTGTATGTTTTAAGTTATGTTTAAGTCAAGGCGTTTTTTTACTCTCCCGGTAATTCACATACTGATTGCATATAAAAGTTATTTTAAGGACACCTATAAAAGGTTTAGAAGAAAATAAAGTGAGAAAAAGTAATCTTGTCCAATCGACTAATCGTTGCATGATGTGTTTGTAACACTATGTGACGTGATAGGGCTAGTCTTATTATTGCGTTACTTTAGTCTATTCATGGGTAGAACTGCTATACAAGCAGAAAAAGAAGGTATAAGAAAGACAAGATAATTTAGAAAAATGCAACATGGAATTTGGAGTATAAGTGCAGATAATTTGTTAACTGGTATCTTAATATGTGTTAATTGTTTTTTCTCCACATACTCAACTTCAATACCTGACCTGCTGCCCAGACAGTCTGGGGTCATTAGTCTTGGAGAAAGCTTGCTCTACTCCCCCCTCCTCCCACAACAACCTATCTTTTGCTCTCTGGGAAAATAAAAATGTATAGCTTGTGTGTGAGACATGTACTTTGAGCTACTAACCAACTTGAAAACATACTACACTCATTAACTCAAATTATTGGTCTGCAAATGAAGTAAATATTGATGCAATATTGTTCATTACCCTGTCTTGAGTTACCATACAAATATCTGCACTTATGCCCCCAATTCCCTGTAAGATTCATCTTTTACTTGAAGAATCTGAAATTTTTTTTTTGAAACAGATCTCACAAAGCTGTGGCCATAGTTTGGGTACCTGGACGATACAAAAATTCATTGGGAACGAAGTGCACTTTGCAGCTATTACATGACATAGGATAAGGCTATTAGCAACCTGACAGTACGCACTTGTTAACACAAAAGATGGAAAACTGACCTGCTTTAATCCTAGTTTGGGACATTCTTTCCCTCCAGGTCACCTAGGAGTCAGGGTGATAACTGCAAAACAAAACATTTGAGCCACTGATGATCAAAAATTGATTTGTGAAACATGCTTGGAACTGGAATTTAACCCTGCATTAGGCGCGAACCCAGGTAAAACACTGTTAGTCCTGCGGGGCCTAGTAGGCCATCATGCTTATATGCTTGCATTTATTTTTTTTAATTGTATTTTTCCTCCAATCCCATGTTTAGTTCATTATACACGGTTTTTATTAGCAATAAAACGTAGCACGAGTACACTATACATAATTTGTACTGCACTACATGGAAACATAATAAATTATGACTTGTAATTTGAAGTGTACTTACAATGATGACGGTGATGGTGATGTTTGACAAGCATATGACGTTTCCTATAAAATACTTGTTATTAGGGCATAGGTTGCTTTCATCCTCTTCTTTATGATCAGTTTATGAATCTAAAGACCTAGTTTTCAGCTTATCTTCAGAATTGGAATCATCTCATTCATACAAATTATCACACATGGAGAAGACCATCATCACAAGGTAGATGATGCACTTCTTCCAAATTCTTGGAATTTTGTAAATCATACCTTATATAGGTACCTCTATTTAAGAAGTACTAACATCTGTTTGCAATCACAAAGATATATTGCACAACTAACGAGGAAAAACATGTCAGTAAAATGTAATGAGAGTCGGCAGAGTTTGCTTGACCTCTGCGATACATAACTGCCAATTAGTCATTCCTGGAGCTAAAGAAATAAACAGATCAGGTTGTCGCTTTGCCAAACAGTTGAGTAAGGTGTAATATTAGATGTCTGAGTCAGATGATTGCATAGGCATGTTTGTTCAAAAACTATGTTTAAATAAATTTAGGGGTTTCTCAGGCCCTTAGCGTCCATTGGAAAGTTAATTCACAATTGCAATGGTAAGTGAAGCTTTAGTTGCTAAATATTTATTAACATTTGTTGATTGCATTGCTACTAAAGCAGTCTTAAGGTGACCTAGGTGACATCGGCAAGTTCTATTAGAAATACAAATAAAACACTGCTTTGAATGTTTAACTACTTAATATTTTTATAAAACTTTTAAAATTTACATTTTTTTATATAAATTCTCTTTTTATAAACTTATGTTTATCAAAGTTAACAGAAACATTGTTAGTCATTTAACTTATCTTAAAACATAGGCTGCACTTTCATAAGTAGTTGTTTATAAAATAGAATTGTAAATAAGAAATGTATAACATTTGTATAAACCCTACATTGCAAACATTTAAGTGGAAGAATTATAAAAGCTCCATTATTTTCACTGTTCACAATTTTCTCACATACATACCATAAAATTATTTCAATTTTACACAAGGAAGAGACTATCCATCCCTTACAGGACTATGGATCATATGATCAGTGTAGATGCTGGAGAGCATTTCAGGCATTACTTGGAATGTTTATTAACAGTTCTGCATTAGCCACAAGTAAACCATGCTAAAGATAATGTCCTTGAGAAGTACAAAACAGAAAAAGTTTTTACATAATTTAATTGAATTATGTATTTATCTTGCACATATGGAGTGTCAAGACATTTTATACTACTTTGCAAAGCCATGAAGCGTATCGGAAAGAATGTGAAACTGCCCAGCTGTTTACGTGAGCTTATTGCACAAACAAGGCAAGACAGTATATGTGCACTCTGTTCAGATGCAATCATATCTTCAGGACAGCAACGTCTCATATATTTGCATTCACAAGAGATCATCTATTTGTGTTTTATCACTGACTATATGCAAAGTTACTGTTATTTCGCTGTTCTAATAAACAAGATAAGAAGTGATCATAGCGCTCGACAGCTGAGGTCAATACACTTCATCGCTTTGTCTAGTAGTACAAGCTGCAATTGGATGTTTACATCGAGTAGAAGTCTCTAGACGTTGTACGTTTTTCTGCCTATTCTATCAAAAACTTGTTGCTTAATACATTCTATGGCTGGAGCTGAAATTCCTGTCATTGATCCACCAAATGTACAAGATTTAAGTGCACAACTCAAAAGGCTTTTAGATCTGTCTGTACTCTTTACAATAGGGAGAAAAGAATTTCACCAGCCCCTTGCATGGCCTTTTGTTAGTCTAAAGTTAAATTTGCAGCCTGACTGCAATCATCTCTTTCCTGAAGCAGTTGGGACATAGATGCAAGTTAGCTCATTAGAGAACATGTTCAAGCAATGATTCTCTATGATTTTGAAAGTGGTTTAAATGAGAGCCAATGCCTTGTAAGATTCCTGCAGGCTTTTGGGGGCCTTACTTCTTCCTGTGGTATCATTTTCAATACTTTGCAGAATTTAGAAGGAGTCATAGATCTCCTAGAGATGAAAAAAGAAGAGGCTGGCCATCCATAGCAGTAACTGAAGACAGCTTCATAGCTGTGTAAAAAATAGTGAGAAAAGATGCACGTGTCATGTTGAGCCAACCTTGAAGATTGGATCATGGGCTGTTGCAAAAATAATGCATGATTTACAGAGTCACCAAGCTTCTTCCCACGGGATGCCTCACAACCTCACATAAACCCAAAGGACACCCAAATGGGATGGCACCAATAAATGCTCTGGAGATTCCATAATGGCAGCTCTTGCTGTGTTACTGAAAACATTTATTTTGTTTAAGAGGTAGAACTGGAACTTAAAAATTCAATGCCACAACTGGGATTTGAACCACAGACCTTCCGCTTGCCGGGCGGACGCTCTACCACTGAGCTATTGTGACAAACTGCCAGAATGGCATTAAATTCTCAAGTTAGTTCGTATTTTTCCTGGCATTGAATTTTTAAGTTCCAGTTCTACCTCTTAAACTTTGCCCACACACGGCTTGTGTGTTTAAAAACACCAACAGTAAGTTTGTTGGCATAAATAAATAATATTTATTTTGTTGTTTAACGACACTGTCAATTGCCAGGATCACATCAGCGTCAGTGTGCCGGAATGTTGTCCCACAGGAGTTCTTTTACATGACAGTAAATCTACTGACATGGAGCTGTTGTTTTTAAGCACACTTAAAAACAATTTGTCTGGGCCGGATTTGAACCCATGACCTTGGGATCAGTAGGCCAGCATCTAACCAACTGAGCCACCCAGACCGACATCGTGTTTCTGAGATGATTTCATGTGATGAGAAATGAATTTACCAGTATGACCCAGAAACAAACTGCTTGTCTTCAGAGCAGGTCTTCCCTGATGAATCAACTACAAAGGCCAAAAGGCCAGAAAGTGGTGGCAAAAAGATAAAGATAAACTTTTTTTTTTTGGTACAACTGGTCATGTTGACAACTATACCTCTAAAGAATGGTCACTACACAATAGTACACTAAAGTTGCACTCCCCTGGTTGTTTAAAAGGGTACAGGAAAAATGACCATGTGTCCATGTGTACTGGATTTTCTCCAGGCAGCCCCTATTCAAATGCTGATTCAACATCCCTACAATCTAGTATGATTCTTCCTGTTCCCTATGATGAAGAATTGATATGGGGTAAAAAGGTTTCATTGTCTCTGTGCAGCAGAACAGAGCGATTGGAGCCAGTGTATTTACACATCCTTCAGGAGGAGGAGTAGATGTATAGAGGCTGAGGGAGAGTACTTTGAAATTACGTTATGGTAAGTTTTATATTAAATATATTGGAAGGGTCCACGTCTAAAAACCACGAGGACCCATTTACTTGCACATGGAAATGGTAAGTTTCCAAACATGGGCTTCTTTAGTGAATTACTGAGACAGTCTCTTCCATGAATGACAATTCCAAAATAAGAATTTTTATATGCATCTAGTACATATACATATATACATTGGCATGCATCACCTGGTAAAACAAGTTAAGGAAAATAAGCCTGAGTCCTTTGGCACTTAACGTTACATCAACCATCCAGATTTGGAACTCAGGCCTCCATATATATACAATTTAAGGGCCACTCACTTAAGCCTGAACCTACATAATGCATTCTGTACATTAATGAGCAAATTGTGAGCTCACTACTGTGTTTCATTAAATATTCATTCAACAAGAACAGTTTATTTGATGAAATACCACTTATTAACTTTGGCTTTTTATTAGGTACTTTAAAAATTATCATTCAGCTTCTTCTAAATAACTACCATAGGGTAAGTATCACAAAAGCTGCATCAATCAAAGGCCCTTTTGTCAGAATCTCCCAGAATCTATCAAATCTGCACAAGGCAATGCATTTAAACTGCTAAGTACCTACTAAACAAAACCTTAAATAGAATTGATGAATTGTAGTATGTATGTACTTTGTAAATATTATATTGTGTAATTGTATCAGTATCATAAATTGTAATTTTAATGTGCATATTGTATGAACAAAATGTTAATTGTTAATCAAAATGTTTTGATTACTGCGACGGACAAGACAACTTTGTGACATAATAAAGCTGTGTTTGACCATTAATGTACAGAGGAGCAGATTTGTGGTTTAAACTTAGTGGGTCACCATTTATGTTATTGCACATACACTAATGGCATTGAAAGCTGCATGTTAGAATAGTAGGATTATGTATTAAGAAATATATGAACATAGTCCTAAATAGTTACAGATCATAACACAAGATACATAAACCAATAACAGCTAAGTTAACAACGTGTATAATATAAGTAGAAGGCATATAACTACACTATCCTTTCTGAAAGATAACCTAATATATAGTGAATTAAATTTACGTGCTATTACTAGGTAACTTTTTTTTGATAGTTGAAATTTAAAGTTTTCCTCTATACAGAGTGGAAGGTACTGCTTTGGCCAGACCTCAGTATGGATTCTATATAACAACTGCAAGTATATTTAATACAGATTTACTCAGGAGGAGAACAAAAATTAATAATAATGATTAAAGGCCGCAGGAATGTGTGCTTGCATGTGATACAGGTTAGCTGGACACAGAGTATGAATGACGTACCATCAAATGTGCAGACAACTGCCACTATAGAAGCAAGAGTTGAAAACAAAAAAACATAGTACTCTGCGAAGTAGTGAAACATTGCCTTGCAAGTGTACGCAGACGCAAGGTCAAGGTGTAGTATAACACGACTGTTTTATTTCTTCTTCCAGTAAGCTGCAGACGTGGAGTGAGTGTTATTTAGTGTTAATATGGTGCTTGTAGGTCATCTGCAGTGAGGCAGTTTTCATGGTCAGGCTAAACCAGGGGTGTCAAACAGCACTCACCAGGCGTGAAAAATCTTCCCCTATTTTCCCTCCCTCCGTGATGATCAAATCGGAAAATGGGAAAAACAAAGCGAAAACCGGTTCTACGAGCGCGTGCTACTGCAGTTAAGGAGGGGTAGACCCCTCTCTTCGCACCCTGGGAGTGACGTTTGACATGCCTGGGCAAAACCTAGCTGCAGTTGTTTATTTTTTTTTTTAATTAACATCCTCCAACGTAATGTTATATCGGATGGTGAATGACTGAAATGATGCTCAAATGAGCCCGAGGTCCACAGAGCTTTAAGTTACCCGACATCCGTCTTCTCAAGATAAGGGAAAACCTTGGGAAAAACCTTACCCGGATAACTTATCCTAAGCAAGATTCAAACTTGCGACCTCTTTGAGCATAAGGCAGACATGCTAACCATCACGCTACCCAGGCGGGTGCAGTTGTTTACCTGCGCAAGCTATAACAGTAAAATTCAGGTGCAGTATACCTATAGAAAAACGCACATGCCTCTGGCCTTTAATAATGATGGCAATGACAAAAGTGTCAAACATTTGGAGTGCCATATCTCGTAATGTCATTTTAATGTATCTCTAAACGTTTAGTCACAAATTAATATTAAAATATCATTCAAAATATAATTAGTCAGGAACCTTAACAACACTTATGGATGTAACATTGTTCCATTTAGTTGTTCCAGAGTACAGCGATGTAGCAAATAGATGGCACTATTGGTTTGTCTTTTCTGTTAGTCACAACCTACTTCTCGCACTTAACAAATACTAAGATATGTATGGAACTAAAATATAGCTTAATGTTTAATTTAGTACATTCAGTGTGCAGCAAAACAAACAACTGAATTACCATAGCAATGAAGTATATTTCTTGTTTATGGTAGTTTGAAACATTGTGAATTTATGTTTATTTCTGCAATCATTATTGTCATAACAGAAGAGGTGTTTAAGTATTTATTTGTTGATGATGATCTCAATTGCTAGTATCATACCAGAGTCACCAGTGTGGCAGAATTTCATCCTGCACGAGTTCTTTTACATATCAGTAAATTTACTGACATGGGACTGTCACTGTCAAGCACACTTAAAAACCCTTGCTCTGAACCAGCTTTGAACCTATGACCTTGGGATCAATAGGCCAGCGGTTAGGTTCAGCAGCAGCGTTTATTGTAGAACATCATTTCTGGTCATATGGAGTAGAATGTTAAAATGGACAGAGTATCCTCCATGTTAAAAAACAATAGGATTTAATATGGAAGCAGGAAACTTTGGTGCCGTTTAAGAATGAGTGTTAAACACTACCAATCAACCAATGAAAGAATGCTGAAAGACTCACTTTTCAAGACAAGTGACCCACCTACGAACACTTCCAAACTATGTGAGAAGATCATTATTATTTATTTATGCCAACAAACTTGTGTTTTAAACACACAAGCCGCATGTGGGCAGGGTTAGAGAGGTAGAATCAGAACTGAAAAATTCAATGTCACAGCTGGAATATGAACAACACATCTTCCTTAAAAACACCAGCAGTAAGTTTGTTGGCATAAATAAATAATAATTACCATCTAAAGGCTATTTAATCCTGGTATATAAAGTACTTAAGACTGTAAGCTGCCCTTGGGACATTTATCTCTGATGTGAGATTCCCTTGGTCTTCTGGGAAAAATACGAATCAGTTGGAGAATTCAATGTCATACTGGCAAGTTGCCACAGTAGCTCAGTGGTTAGAGGAGTCGTGCATGGACCAGAAGGTCTGTGGTTAAAATCCCAGCTGTGACATTGAATTTTTCAGTTCTGATTCTACCTCTCAAATACGTGAGAAGATACCATTTTTTGTATCCTTACAACAGCCTTTGTTCTAAAATGTTCAATAATCTTCAGAATTAAGGAGGTTACACATGACAGTGCATATTCTGTATTAACACCATTAACTAACACTTCAGTTTAACTTACAATTAAAATTGCTTATAGTGGACATGCACTAATACTTAGGTTAATCACAGATTAATTATTGAGTCAATAGTATACCCAATAATTAAACTAATAACATTCAATGTTATTTGTTTTGTTGCATATTGTATAGCTATATTTAATTTTAACACCACTGATGTTAGTTTACTTCAGTATTTCCTATAAACACACAATAACCCATATATATATTTTTAAGTACTTCCTGGATATAGACCCCGCAACTTCAATATAGTTCATAGAATTTATGCTGAAAAACAGAAAAAAGTTATTTCCCTTTCTGCCTTTGTTTGGTCATGCCATACTAATAATCAACAATAGCCCTAATCAGTCGATCAACAGCTGAATGATGGAGAGGACTCTCCCTGAAACAAGTCCTGTGATTAATACTATTACAAGTTGGAACAAAATGTGTTTCGACATATTTTCTAATTTATTAATATGCTCCACTGTTTTAAACCCTCCGTAGTGCAGTGGTAGCATGCCTACCTCTGGCACAGAGGACCCGGGTTCAATCCCCAGTGCCGGTATGGGGATTTCTCCCCTGCTGGTAGGTCTCACGTCGGGTACACTCAGCCTCGTTAGGACCCGGAGGGGCAAATTGAGAAGCTACTTGATAAAGACGTAGCCACCCCAGGTAGCAAAGGCCGCATAACTGGTCAGGAGAGCTCGGGGTGCTGACCACGTCCCATCCTCCACTACAGCACCCCACTCGTGATGCCTTAGTGGGCAGAGGTGGGGGATGCAGCGGTCAGGCAATAAGCCATGGCCTGTCAGGGCTGTTGCACTAGGGGTTACTTTACTATTTTAAACACTTCATTATCACCAGTTTAATAAACAATAGCCCTGCTGTAAAGAAGAATAAGGCTGAATTGCTTTAGTTTACTTGTATACTTTTTTAATGCCGCTTAACAGATAAAAGAATAAAGGCACTTTTAAGTCACAACTTCAGTGACAACTCCTATTCTGTCACAATACAAGTAAAACACACTTAGTCAGGCTATATCCCATAGGATAAGGTTGAATCTGAATTCCTGAGCAAATCCTTGCCACCATCCATACTGCAATTGTCAGCAAAATTAAAAGCAAATTAACATTTGTAGTGGTAACTCAAAAGAAACCAATTATTGAGAAAAACAACCCTATGGAATTCTGCGGCAAATTAAGAGTTTGGATTTCATTATTTTGATTAGGTGAAAAATGAAATTCAAACTACATCAGTTTGAAAAGTAGAATCTGACTGTAAGCTAGAATTTGAAGTTTCCCAGGAGAAATGCGAGTTATTTAGGAATTTATGTCATCAGCAAGTTACCATGATAGCTTGGTTGGGTAGAACAGCAGCAAGATTGGCTGAAGATCTGAGGTTCGAGTCAGAGCTACAGCATTGAGTTTTTCAGCATGATTCTCTCTTTCTAATTTTGGCCTGCATGTGGCTTGTGTGACAGAATTAATGATCACTGATTGACCTGATAGTGATATTCTGTTAGGCTCAGGACTCAGAGCGCTTACGAGATTGAAATTTTCATTATGACGTGCTATCTTAAAATGAACTTGATGACACATTGTGGTTTACCCGGAAAAATGTGTGTCATGACAATATGTTGTCACGATAGCTCAGAGCAAAGCTGAATTCTTTCCAATTTTAGTCCACACATGGTTTAGCTTTCAGAAAACCTAAAGAAAGTTGACTTAGCTATCTTAGTCTATGCATAACAGTCACAATTATTCAAAACCTTATTTTGGCCATAATTTCTCTGTTAATGGGGCAATTTCAAAAAACAAGCCAGGATATTAAAGGTCTCGTCACAGGAATGGTTCCAACAATTAGGATGAAAGTTTATATTAAGTTCATATTTTGCTTTTCAAGTTTATCTGAGTATCTTCTCCCAAAAAAATCACAATTTAAAAAAAGGAAAAGGAAAGAAAAGCCGAGCGAAGCTCGATCGCCCAGGTACTATGCTACTTATTCAAGAAACAGCAACAATGAATGATTGCAAACAATCCAATACCAAGCAGCAGTAATCTTATCAATGCAAATAATGAATAAACAAGGAAAAGAAAGATTCACATTCCATCCAAAAATTCATAACAAACACAACAAATTATTTCTACAATATGGCTCTATACAATAAATACAACCTCAGAAACTTCATCATCTGTTAAAGGGCACTATACCAAACACTGAGACAACTGCCATAAAATACACATAGATAAAAACAACAGAAATGTAATACCCAGACAAAAGGAACACCTAACAAATTTAAAACTTAAGCAAACAGACAAATCTGCAGTAACTTATATTTTTTATCTACAGAATACTACACTAACTGGGAAATAAAGATTTTAAAACATGCCAAAACACCAGCAAAGCACCACAGCATGAGAAAAAGTCATCACCAAAAATGGAATTTTAAAATGCTTGCAGTATATGACAGAGTGAAGTTCTCCACTGGGGAGCTAGATGCCAGTACAACCGATGCTGAATTAGCAGATTCCCTTCGAGAAGCTAGTACAGCTGACGATAGAGTTCAATGTCTTTGAAACATACTCTTGTGAAAACCGCCTCATCAGTCTAATCACAATTTCAATTAAGGAAAAACAAAAGGAAGCTGATGATGCAAGCAAGTGATTACAAAACATATTCTTCTTAATTCTTTTTTAAAAAACAAAAGCAAATCGTCACAAAGTAAATATATATTTTTACTTATATGTAAATGTTAATTCAATAGTCACTGGGAAAAGAATTTTTCACCATTAAAATTTCTGAAACCCTAAAACTGGACAGGGGACAAAAGGGTACTAATTCTGATACTGGGTAACACTATTAGAAACTATAGCTCTTGGTTTTGCATAAGTACTGGATTCTAATGATTTTACAATATTCCTATTTATCATCTAATGGGATTAATGCCAGAGTGTAGCTCAGAACATTTACTATTACATTTTCTGCATCGTTAAACTTTAAAAGTTTCAGACTTCTGTAAAATGAAATTTTGCAATAAATATCTTATTGCATCCTGATCGCCAATTGTATTTTGGGATCACCCAGGAAGAACTTGGAATAAAATGGATTCACTCTGATTTCTGACGGCACATACTTATCTAAGAAAGGACTTTCATTAACATTTTCATACTTAGTCCTTTTTAAATTGAAAACATTATAAAAATAGTGCATTTGTTCTAGTTCCTGCCTGATGACAGCATAGTATGTTCACTTTAAAAAGTATTATAATAAAAATACAATCTCTTAATATCACATAGATCCTTGTTCAAACACTAACATTGTTTAAATGACATCCAGTGCTGATACTTCAGTGGCAAGACCTGGAAAAAGAAAGCAATAACTTATGTTAAAATATAAGTGAAACAATATACTGCTGTGATGCACAAAAATGATTTTTCCAGATTAAAATGTCATGGTCTACTGGCCTTACTCCTTAAGCAGTACCAGAGACCATGAAGGATTACACAATGATGCTGAAGATGCTTACCACAACTATAAGCAAAACATCTGAGAGTAGAGAGGCGAAGGCCAGTAGATCACAGCCTTTTAGCACAGAAAATTAATCTTTTATCTACCATGACTCGACCATGAAAGCCTTCATTTATTAATATACTGTTAAATACTCTTAAGGGATCCTGGGACTGAATAATAACTGAAAACAAAAGTCAAATTGACAATTTTTAGGTGTATGTATATAAATGTTCCCCAAACTTTCAGTCATCGGGTGCCAGTGAAATTTTTTAGATTCTGCCATTTTTGAAGGTCTAGTGCAGGCTTTAAATGTCATGTGCACTACCTTTTAACACCCCCTTTTCTGCTTAACCACCCATTTCCACTGAATTTGGTTGTTTTTGAGTCCTTTTGGCCCATATTTTATTCAAATATTGCTGAAAATTTATGTAGCGGTATCTTGTGAGATGTCAGTGAGCTATTACTACATATTCAATATAAAATCTGTAATGAGTTTTAGGTCAAACAGGTAATCTGACTCATGATCATGATGCATGTCTGTAGAAAAATTGTTTTTCCTCGACATTACATTTTTAATACTCTATTTGCTCCAGTCGCATTAATTATTGTGCTATGCTCCTAGAATTTTTCCAGCATGTATGTGGCTTCAATCTCAAGTCTCTGGTTTCAACATCTGAAAATTTGTTTAACTTTAAAAAAATTAAATGCACAAAAAAGGTTTTAAAAATATTTTAAGTGTCCATCAAAGCAAAGAAATTAATTACTTTAAAACTATTTTTTCTTTCTACCAGAGACTGAGGGTGTTTGTTAGGCAATTAGAGTTTATAAAATAATAAAACTTGTAATATTTTAGTTTTTGAGACAGCTGTAGTATTTGAATACTAAGGTATTTTCGCACTGTGAATAAATTGAATAATTAATTCTATCAAAACTATAAATCAAATTGAGCTGAAACTTTGTGTGATAGTTTATAACATAAACACCCTTAAGTGTGCAAAATATTGATTTCATATCTTCCTTTCATAGAAGTTTGAAAACAGTGTTGTTGTAATTTAATTTAAAAGGTGAGTTAATTAATAACACTGAACAACACTTACAACATATTTTTCCGGGACGCGTTTCGAAGGTAACTTTCCTCCATTATCAACCGGACAATAACTGGGTTTCCATGGTGCTTGATGGTGCAGATGGTGATGCTTTTTCTGGTGTTTCTTCTGGTGGCGGTTCGATGAACTTACTGAAAATGTCTCTCTGAGGAATGTCGAAATTAAATACTCGGTTTTTATTTTTTAAAATAAAGATTTGTTCCCATGTGGACAGTTCTTGTTTTCCGGTTATGTGTTTAAGAAGTTTCGGTTCTAGCTTTATATCATGATTTTTTGTCCAAAAGTGAAATGCAACCGCTGATTTTTCTAATTGTTTACTCTTAATGTTTCTAACATGTTCCTTGCATCTAATTTCTAAATTTCTTTTGGTTTTTCCTATGTATATTTCATTACAACCACTGCATTCAATTTGGTATATGCCAGATTTTTTGTTAGGTGGAATAGCATCTTTGATGTTTGAAAGTAGTAGGTTTTTTATGGAGTAATGGTTTACTGCTGCTAGCTCAATGTTATATTCCTTGAACACCTTTTTAAATTTATCAAAGGCCCATGGATGATATGTGAATTTTTTGAATATCATTTTTGTTTTTGCTGCTGTGAGAGTTGTAGTTTCTTTTAATAATTTTTTCTTTTCTGCTTGTTTTACCTTTTTATCTACTAATTCCTTGGGAAAGCCATTTTTTGTGCTATTTCATACCTATAAAAATATAGAAAATTCAAAATTCAGTCCCAGGGTCCCTTAAGAGTTAATTCTCAATTCTTTTTACTTAAGTGTGAACACCTTTAAAGACTGCTTCACAGTAACCAAGAATGACAAAGTTAAACACATGTATTTTAATGTGAACATTCACAATTAACAGGAAACTTTCCTAGTTCCTGAAAACAGGAGCAAAGGCTCAAGTCAAGTTTTGACGTGGCACGATACATCCAAATTGTGCATATTAAACTTTTCACAGTACAAATTATTCAAGGTGGCTGTGAGATGAAACAGGTGCTATCTCTAGTGGCACGCTGGGACAATGAAACTGGAAGCAAATGTTTGTCCTGACTCCTTCAGGACCAACAAGCATTGGCTTTACTAGCAGAAGCATCCTCTGTAGTTTGTATACAACTCACTTTTTTACTTTCTCTACTAAGTATAGTAAAGTATAGGCAGTATTGTACTCCACCCAAAAATTCGATGTTGAGATTTCACCATAAATATGTTTTGAAACCCCTGAATCCAAAAAAAGCATTTTTAGAAAAATGTGCATGCGTGTGTGTATGTCTGTGGGCAGCATAACTCAAAGACCAAAAGCCGGTTAAAAATCAAAGTTGGTCGTTAAGTTTAATGTCCTTGAAGGATACGACATGAAGATTTTGATTAAAATGTCATATGTTTAAGATATTTTTATAGCAAATGAAACATATGTTCTGAATTTTCTGGCTATAGCCCATGAAGTCCTATTTACTTCGGATGACTGTTACATAACTGGTAAACCGTAAGAGATAGACCAAATCTTACTATACAAAAACTGTAGTTCTTGCTAAAACATACAATTTATGTCTAAATAAATTTTTTTGTGGAGTGAACCATTTCGGAGATATTCCTCGTTATTTGTGTCAGTTTCAGAAAACTTAACACTTTTGTGAAATGGAACATTGTTGTTCATTTTTTTATGTTAAGCGTGCAAAGAGAATGGGATCTCAAAGCTTTAAAAGATTTGACTATCGCTCAAAGCCTACTGTATTCTAATATTTCCCTTGCACCTACAAAGAAATAAGCAATAAGATGATTTGTACAAATTAACACAAAGAAAATGTAGGAATAAGAGTTTGTAAGAATTGTTAGTACAAGAGTAGAGAAAGTCATGTGAGAGCAACACATCAAATTTTTTTAATTTTAAATTTAATGAATTTAGTCACAATTTAATGTTAAAGGGACCTTGCCAAATCTCTCTTAGGAATTAGAGTTTGAATGACATTTTGACAACAAAGGCTTCTTTGCTCTGCAGCACACGAGTTGAGCCGAGCTTAACCGAGTTGCCATGATGCATGGTACAAGGAACCTCTGCATGTTGGACTGCACCCGGTGCTTTGAGATGCTCTGGTTTAAATGAGAATTTGCTGAACAGTGGGAGGATTCTAACACTATAGTGTCCTGTTGTATCAGCTTAAAACAAACCAACTTTTTTGGTAATTTTAGTTAACGCTATTAGGAAAAGCTGCACATGAGTGATATACTAACCACAAAGATTACTGCCAACAGCAACATACAGGTACCCCTTGTCTCCAAATTCCTCACCCCAAGAATTACGTAAAATGTAATAAGGCACTGGACCACTTCTGTCATATCCAACAATCTGGACAGCATGGTTGATATGTTCGGGTGCACCGTCACAGTGGAACTGAATGATACCTCCCAGGTAGTTCTGCCAATTGAGTGCATTCACTGCAGCCACTAGAGGTCCATGGGTTGCTAACAGACTCAGCATCACATCTTCTGCACCAACCAAGCTACAAAATCAAATCAACATTTTTTTGGCACAACAAATCCAAGATTACCTTTCTTACAGAACATTAACCTTTAACCCTTTCACTGTATTTGCCATCACATAGACGACGGGGCATTTAATCCTTTCACTGTTGAGATATTTTCCATTTTCTGCTATGCCTAACTTAAATAAATTGAATTGAGGTATTTGCAGCTGTTTCCTATTGTAAAATATTAAATTTTTGCAATAAAACTGTAGTCAAATGTAACCCTGTCAGCTTACAAGGATGACATTACACTGATTATTTTGCTTGGGCCCTCCCCTTCCTTTATCACAAGCATATTTTACTGCAGTTGCTGGGATGTGAACTCATGACGTTTGGTTTTGAATAAATGATCAGTTCATCGTATATTGCCTTAACCATCATGGCTATCTAAATCGCTTTGGCCAAGGTGCCTCGGAAAGGGATATGAAAACCGGTTTAGGAATTATGGGAAGAAAAGCATATGTACCAAAATATCTCAGCAGTGAAAGGGTTAAATGCATGCTGTTTTGATTTTGCTTTGCAAGGATGCTTATGAATCCAATGAAATATTTATGGGAATAGAGAATAATGACAAAATGTTGACCAATATTTGATGTAAAACTTAATCTTTCAAGAAGCTGCATAACCAGCTGGATAGCTGGAATGTTATGTGTGTGCATTGGGTGCACAAAAACAATATGCAAAAAATTGGAGAACAGAAATAAGCATTTTAAGGTTAGGAACCAGAAGATGTTTTACTGCACTACATGCATCAACATCAAATCAGAGTCTCCAATTATAGAGCAGTTTGTGGCATCCCAACTATATACAAAATGCACTCTTCTACAGTAGTAGTCACTGCCACTAGTTTTTTTTAAAGTCTTGTTCTTACTATATATTATGACATCAGGCTCGGTACACAACAAAGAACAGATGGGGCCAAGGTATTTCACACAACATACCAGGCTGGTGAGCAAACAAAGGCACAAGGTCAAGCTCCCCACACCATTCTTGCAAGTGAACATGTGGCTAACAACAATGAAGTGGCAACCCAAAGGGTTTTCAGAGTTTTTGAGAAAGATCTGGCTGAGGCATCACCCCCTCTATATAAGGAGGTGAGGAAACAGCAGAAACAGACATGAAACAGTCAGTGTGTTAGTGAGTGTGAGACAGCTGTGTGTGTGTCGGTGTGTCATAAAGAAGATTTAACGAGTGTTGAGTGATTGTATTGCTGTAGTTAGTGTTTGAGACACAGAGGAAGTGAAGAAAGACACTGAAAGGATAGAGTCAAGGTTATGAGAAGTAAAATTTGTAAGTTGTGATAGCACAAAAGACTATAGCCTGTGTTAACAAGGAGTAGAAAACTGTGTATTTGTGCAAAATTTTAGAAGACAATGGTCAAGATGGTCGCATAACTGGCTGGGATGGCTCAGGATGTTGACATGTACCACCCTCCAGTACTGCACCCCACCAATGACGTGTGTAGTGAGCAGAGGTGGGAGATGCAGTGGCTGGGCAGCAAGCCTAGGCCCTTTATTAGCTGTTGTACTGGGATTTAATTTTTTTTGTTTTTAGAAGACAAAGTGATAGAAAGGTAGCGGACTGGATTTTGTCGTTTTGCCAAAATATGATACCACAAGGTCTGGACACTGATAATATATGAAATTAAAAATGATATTTGGAAAAGGAATTTTAACAAGGAAATGTTCCAGATTAAGTTTAGGATACCCCAACATTTGCCAGTTATAATGTCTGAGGAAAATCTGGAGTGAACTTTAACCAGGAAAGATGGTCCTGGCAGGATTTGAACTGTAGACCTCCTGAGTGCAAGCCTCATACATTATCATGCAGTCACGTTCTGTGTCACTAAAGTAGCCATCAGGAATGATGGCAGTGAATGACATAACGTGCAGGTAGGGGTAATAGGGGAAGTGCTGCACTGCAACTGTTTTCCATCTTTCTCAGGAAGTATTTGTATTCTTTGGCTTGACATGGCCACACCATAGCCGAGTGGTTAGACCATTCACTTCTCACCAAAGCGGCCCAGGTTCGATCCCAGGCAACCGCATGTGGGATTCGTGGTGGACGAAGCAGCGCTGGGGCAGGTTTCCTCTAGGTTCTCTGGTTTCCCCCGCCATCTCATTCCACTGGTGCTATATCTTCATCCCATGTATCATCAGTGTCACCACCTGCAGTGCCGTAGTAGTAAAAGCGGGTGTTAAACACTACAAAATCAATCAATCTCTGGCTTGACTGTGAATAACGTAACATTTCCTTGCCTCTGCCATCGTCAGAACTGTTAACAAACTTACTCTCACACAATGGAGTGAACTTATTGCTCGGAATTATTTAATTTTACTGTTAAAACTGTAGGCAAGTACTCTCAAACGTGCTCTGAAACAGACTATGCCTGACTGGCTAGAAAACACGTGACTGTGATGTCGCTGGATATTTGTCTTCTGCCAAGCACCTTCATTTATGAACAGCGACTGACATGAAGCCTATTGAATGGTATGGTACCATCTTGTTCAGCACAGCACACTCATTGTGCATACCATCACATATTAGTTTACACACTATGTACATACTTATTATTTTCATGTTTCATAAGGTTAGATTACAAATATGTTCATGCAGAGTATCTGTGAGCCTTTGTTCCTAACCTCAAAATGCTTGTTTTGGTACTGCCATTTTATTCTATAATTTTCCACACATTGTTTTTCTACACTATATATAATCTCGTTTAATGCTGTGAGAATTTATCTTTGAGTAACACATTAAGCAATTGGATGCAGATGTAAGGGTTGTCCATAAAATAAGGTTCCCAATTTTTTTTCTTTTTTTCGCAATGAAAAGCATATTTATTGACATTGAATAATACATTTTTGGAAAGCTTAGACTTTTTCCTATTTTTTGACATAACCGCCATTCTGATCAATGCATTTTTGCATGTAGTGCACCATCTTTTGTATGCCTGCATTGTAGAACTCTCCCACCGCAAGGCAAAGATAGCTTAAAACAGTTTCTTTCAGTTCCTCTCTGGTCCTGAAATGCGTCCCATGTTTCTTCAAGTCAGGGAACAGATGGTAGTCACTTGGTGCTAGGTCTGGGCTGTAAGGAGGGTGTTTGACAGTATCCCATCCAAATTTGTTGATGAGATTGGTTGTAGTCCTGAAGAAATTTGCAGCCCACTTTAACACGTTTTCGTCTGAGGTCCTTCATAAGCATTCTCGGGACCTACCTTGGTATACCCTAAGTGATCTGTCAAAATTTTGTGAATGTAGGTCTTGCTGACATCAGGGATCAACTCGCAGATCTCTCGAACCGTCACCCTTCGATCTTTCAGCATTGCTTCTTCCACTTTCACACTGATGGCCGTCTAGAACGCTGGTCATCATGGACTTCTGTACATGCATCTTTGAATTCTCTGCACCATTTGCGCACATGTTGTACACTCATACATTGCTCTCCGTACACTTCACACAGTTGGGAATGAATGTCCACCGGTGCAGGCTTTTTGCACACAAAAAATGCATCACAAAGCTTAATTTGCATCTGGCAGGAGAAGCGAGTGGAAGCTCCATTTCTAACGGCTACCAAGACAAGACTGAGTGTCACAGACAACTCGCACGCTAGGGTACTGGGAGAGGGAGGACAAAGCTACATGCCAGTGTTGTCGGACGTTCCTCACTACTGCAGATCCCTTATTTTACGGACAACCCTTGTACAATGTTTGCAGCAAACTGATGCAAACATAAATTTAACATTCCCCTATTTTTTGTCCACCTTTGTCAATACATACTGAAGTCATGTTTAGCGTATATACTACACTGTTTATTCAGATTTCTATCCCCTCATCCCCATCTATATATAAGATGAATAAATCACACAATTTGTTAAACATTTGAATCTAATGAGTTTCCAGAAGATTCCAATAACTTGGTTATTTTATACTTACTATTCACAGGTAAAGTTGTCAGCTATATGGACACCTGCTCCCTTCGCACTGAAAATCAAGTACAAACAATAGGTAAGTTAAAATAAATATCTATAATAAGGATAAACTCTGTCAACAAAGCATTAGTAGTTGTATCAGGTACAAGCATAGCATATAGTCCTGAATGCAGTTAATAAAAATAAATCAATCAATCCTACTGTCCGTCAGATCACGGCAGATTTCCAAAATATACAATGTAACAGCAAGTCAAATTCTACTGGGTCCAAGGACACATTGGTCAGTATGGCAACAAAAGGGCAGACTTCCTTGTGAAAATAGACTCAAAGTCTCAAAGAATGATAGTATATAACGGAATACCTCTCATTTTGCAAACAAAGATTTCATCAATACTACACAAATATCTGGAACGCAATGTGTACATCCTCGCATAAAGACCACCACGCAAAACTAATTTTTCTGAACGTCCATACCAGGCAAGAAAAGTCCTAAACCTGACATTTATACTCACAAAATTCCTTACAAACCATGGAGCTCCACCACAGGGGAGCGCTATTTCCGGCCTCCTCTATATACTGTACACATCCGACACACCACAACCAACACAAAAAAACCTACACCTAGCCCAATACGCAGATGATACTGCGTATTTGAGCACACACGCCACGCTGATAGGAGCCAAGGGCAAGCTGGAAAAACAACTCCGCACTTTCCTTAAATGGACACAAAAATGGCGTATCAGCATAAACACGGACAAGACACAAGCCATTGTGATCAGGAAAATCATCAAACACTCATATAAAACAGCCACCCTCACCTTCAATAAACAACAGATACCATGTAAAAGGACCATAAAGTACCTGGGCATACACATTCACAACCGACTGAAAATTAAGACACTACACGCGACTACTCAACAAGACACGACCTGTTCACTCAACACTGACTTACTTAGCACGACTAAACGGACGAGGACTCACGCCACGCATACTACAAAAACTTTACACTGCACTAGTAAGACCACAACTGACTTACGCAGCCGTAGCCACCATGCCACTAATCACAACCGAAACAATGGACAAAATAAAATCCTTCGAGAGGAGGTGCCTCAGAACTGCCCACAAACTTTTACCCTCATTTAAGACAAACACACTTTACAACTACACACACACAACATCAATAGACACACACATAGCCAAACTTATGATCAAATACATACACAGGGCACACACCAGACAATACAGAAGAACACTCATCAACACCGCACAAAAAATTAAAACAATAACACAAACAGAGAAACACAAAAATCCTCCTTTCATAACACTAATTGACGTTTACGACAAATACCAGCAACAAGAAGAAGACAGACTACAAGAACACCTTCAACATTTCCAAAACATTTAAACACAAACACATAAAATAAAAACACACACATACACCTAACATATAAACACACAGACACAAACATACAAAAGTTACCGATGAGCTGTTGCAGTAGACATACAAACCTGACAAAACTACTAGCATAAACACCTTATACTTCTTGGCATACTTCTTGGGTAGACGACAGGCCACGCAGCTAGGGATGACCAAACACACACATCACCCATCCAAACACAAAACCCACAACACCAACACGCACACACGCACTCGCCACTGAAATCCGCCACACGACCATAAATAAAAACACAACCACTAGGCTGAAGAGGGGTGTCCCTGAACAGCCAGGGCATGTTGAAAGACATGCCCAAATAACTTTTTTGATTGATTGATACAAACCATGGAAAATTCCAACAATATCTACACAGAATTGGAAAAGTAACCTCACCATGTGCCCATGCTTAGATAACAGCCAAACAGCCACACATCTCTTACGTCACTGTAAGCTGCAAGCCAGACCAGCACATATGAAGAATCCCAACATAGTGTTACGAAAAGGCTTTCATCACCACATACAATCCAGTTTATAAATGAAATCTTCAGCACATTAGATTAAAATTACCTTCATAAGCATATGTATATAACTACATAGTATTTCTGAGATTAAATATCCTGTGATATACCCACAGGGTTAAATTCAGATTGTGTAAAGCTAAACCAAAATAAAAAAAAAATAGCATAGCATAGCATAGCATAGCAATTATTATTTATTTATGCCAACAAACTTACTGCTGGTGTTTTTAAACACCGTGTGTGGACAATATTTAAGAAGTGGAATCAGAACTGAAAAATTCAATGCCATAGCTGGGATTTGAACCACAGATCATCCGCTTATCAAGTGGCTGCTCTAACCACTAAGCTACCATGGCCAACTTGCCAGCATGACATTAAATTCTCCAACCAATTCGTACTCTCCCAGGAGACCACAAGAGAATCTCACATCAGAGATAAACACCCCAAGGAGGACGACTTACAATTGTAAGTACTTTATGTGTCCTGGGTTTAAGTAACCTTTAGATGGTAATTATTATTTATTAATGTGCCCCTAACATGTTGACCTGTCATGGCATGTAATACATCCTCTGATTGGTAACCAGAGGATATGGTCGGTGAATTTATTTTGATAATTCTCCCGGTCAGGTCGGTAAGACCCATAAACCAATGACAGGTGTGGTCCTCCAGACATTTTGGGGGTTGTGAGAGAGCGATGTGACCGCCAAAACATAAAAATATGGTGCTCTCTAAAAAGCGGTTACTATTACTGCTATTGCTCTCTTCAATATCATCAGTGAAAAATATTGGAGAGCAAGAGGATTAATGACTTCATTGTCAGAAATCCAGCATTAGCTAACAACAATTTATTAATGCCAACAAACTTACTACTGGTGTTTTTAAACACACAAACCGTGTGTGGGCAATGTTATAAAGTACTTATGATTGTAAGTCGCCCTTGAGGTATTTATATCTGATGTGAGATTCCCTTGTGGTCTACTGGGAAAGTATGAATCGGTTGGGGAATTTAATGTCATACTGGCAAGTTGGCTATGGTAGCTTAGTGGTTAGAGCAGTCGCTTGATAAGTGGGTGATACATGGTTGAAATCCTGGCTATGGCATTGAATTTTTCCAGTCCTGATTTTACCTCTTTAGCATAGCATAGCATTTGAATTGCTGGCTAGAGAAAGTATATGGTTCCACAGTGTGTGAAAATACATACAAGTCAATAGCCCAACTGGAACACTAATGTACAGTCCAAATGGAAGGTATTTATACACTGCTAATCCTGTAATGAAAATTGATATTCTGAAGAACATTTAATGGATATAGTGATATTTATTGGATTAACAGACAGCAACCTCAATAAGATTGTATTTATTATAAGGAAAAGGAAACAAGTTATAAACAAAATGTCACTTCTATGAAAATAAAGCTCATTTGTGAATTTCTTAAGCACAACTAGTATTTGTACACTAAAGGGAACTGCATTCAAAACAATGATCATGTCACATGTTACTTCTTTTTTCTTAGTATTTGTCTCACACAAGTCACCTGCATGCTTCCGACTGATATCAAGTATGGGGGATTTCCAAGAGAAACAAACAAAAAACAAAAAATTAGATTACACAATAATCTCAAAACTCTTTCCCAGATATCAGAGACAGTAGGAGATCATGGTCAACCACTCAGACCATCATTGACAAAACAGGGAGCCAGGAAATCAGTCCAAAGCAAACCTTGAAGAGGTGACCTAATCATATATATAGTAGAACCGATCTAATCTGAGCTAATTGGGGATGTGGTCTGTTCAGATACAACAATTTTCGGATTATTGAAAAAAAAAAGTATATAAATTCAGCTATAGGGTTAGCAGCTACTAGGTAACATAGCATAGTGATGGGAAGAGACAACGTTGTGATTATCATCATAACATAATGACAATGTATTCTTCTGACCTGTGGGCATACACGGTAGCCGACATAGCTGATCACATGCCATAGTGGCAGGATTGTTAGCAGTCATTCTACAGTAACTTGTGCTTTTTGCTCATAAATACACAACAGGTGCTTCTTTGTGTTATACTGTGCACTATGATGTCATAGCTCCTGTATGTTAAATGAAAAATTGAAATTATGGATTTTGTGTTCGGATTGTCCAGAATTTTAGATTTGCAGGGGTTCCACTGTAATTTGCAATAAATTCTGAAGTAGTGAACTTAGATATACATACCTTTTTAACATACATTTCTGTGTTTTCAGTGCTAATGGGTACGTCTTTTCCAGTGTAATAGCAATTTTCTTGCTCACTAACCATTCAAGTAAGCTGCATGTATCTCCTCCTGCACAACCCATATTTCCATTTCCAGCACAGTCAATTAGCTACAATAAGGAAAACACAAGATAGTCATGATCTATAGATAATTTACAGGTTTTGTTTCATGTTGCTTGACTAATCACTTCATGCTTTGGCTGTTAGTTGGAACTTTGTGGCTATGCTGAGGAAAGCAGAAATAGCACAAGAAGTATTTTAAACAAAACACTGCAAAATTTAAAGGAGTATTTTAACTCAATTGCCTCCTAAGAAAACAAAAAGAAAAATAGAAAGGAAAAAATCTGATGTGTTGCACTCACATGACTTTCTCTACCCTTGTACGAACCATTCTTACAAACTCTTATTCCTATACCTTTGTGTTAGTGGAGATAAACATTTGTACAAATTATCTTGTTTATTTCCCTGTAGGTGCAAGGGGAATATTAAAATACAGTAGCCTTTGATCAATAGTCAAGTAAGCTTTGAGATTCCATTCTCTTTGCAGGCTTAACATTTAAAAAAATGAACAACGATGTTCCATTTCACCAAATTGTGTGTTTTAGCGAGATCTACAATTTTTGTATAGTAAGATTTTGTCTGTCTCTTATGGTTTACGAGTTATTCAAAAGTCATCCGGAGTAAACAGGACTACATAGACTATAGCCAGAAAATTCAAAATATACATTTCATTTGTTATACAGATATCTTAAACATATGGAATTTTAATCAAAATCATTAGCCATTTTCAAGAAAATCAAAATTTTCAAAAAATTTTCCATATAAAGGGTAGTTTAGGGTGGGGCTACTTTCTTCAAAATCTTCGTGTCACATCCTTGAAAGGCAACCAACTTTGGTTTTTAACCAACTTTTCGTTTTTGAGTTATGCTATCCTTGGACTGACAGACAGACACACTGACCTTTTTCTAAAAATGCTTTTTCTGGATTCAGAGGTCTCAAAACATATATTTCTGGTGAAATCTCGACATCGAATTTTTGGGTAGAATACAACACTTCCTCTACTTACCAGTAGAGAAAGTAAAAATGAGTATGAGACAAGCTGAGGCCATCAGGCCATAGCGAGCTGCAGGGAATTGACACAGGGTCCTCTGGTTAGGTTAATGTGCACATATACGTATGATGCCAGAAATTGGCTGTAAAGGAGTCAAGAGCAAAGTTTAGACTCTTGCCTAAATCTTCAGCTTAATGATTAAATAAAAATAAAATTATTTTGTTTGTTAATGATGCTCTCTATTACAAGGACCAGTGTACCAGAATTTCATTCCACAGTTCTTTTAGATGCCAATAAATCTACTAATCAGATGTGACTTTTAAGCACACTTAGAAACCATTGGTCTGGGTCAGGTTTGAACCTGCAAGCTTGTGGTCAGAAGACCAGTGCCTAACCAAGCAACAGATTAAGGATAATGCATAACAAGGGTGCTAGAGGAGGTAAAAACTTCACTATTCTTGCAGATTACATTAATACAGTTGGGTTGGCAGCAATTACCTACTTTTAGGTTGTCATCACTGCATAGCAAGAGTAATTGGACACATTAAGCTAGCTATGTTTACAATTGTGAGTCCTACATTCACTGCTACAAAGCTTCAAAAAAGTTAATTATGTTAATTTGGATTTCAGAAACCATAGATCAGTGAGTCATTCAGCAGCATATATTCTGCAAAGAGCAGTTTAGTGCAACAAGGTCTGTTGTAGCAGTCAAGCCGGTGTTTTGGAGGGAACAACCGCAGAGCAGTTCCTTCATGTAAGATTATTCAGAATGGTGGACCCAAAGGTATAACAACGGGAGTGTTCAAAATCAACAACACATGTATGGAGAACAAAGATATGAATATCTAAAAACATTGTGCAGGTAAGTGTTGCCATCAAGCAAGTCCTCAATGTTCAATAACGAGTTACTCACAAACATTGCAATCAGCATGACGAAACCTGATGACCATCACTTCCACCTGTACGAGATACATGTTCAGCACCTGAAGGCGGGAGACAGACCTTAAAAGTATAGGTCTGGAACGCACTGCTAACCAGGATAAATGCAGATCCTGATTTCATTAATTTCCTGTTTATGACTGATAAGCAGCTGAGGAGTAGGAAAGTTCCTACAAAACTAGTTCTGCATAAGCCACAGTTTTTGAGAAGCATTCTTGTATTTATTTGATTTCAATGTTTGTTATAGCAATTAATCAAGCTTTCACCTCACAGGATATGCGAGTCAATATAATTTTATGTAGGTATTGGACGTCTCAAGACCCTCAAGTGACAAGACCCCAGTGTATGGTCAAAAGGCCATTGTGTGGTGCAATATGGGAATGATGGGGATCATTGGCCCATGTTCTTTTGAAGGCCATCAAGGAATGCCATTGTGAGTGCCGAAAGTTACCCCCTGATGGTGAGAGAATTTGTTATTCCTGAGCTGCAAAACTTTGGTTATCCTTTGGAAAGCTTCTGGTCACAACATTTCCTGTTTTGAACACATTCTTAGCAAGCAGTCTCCCGACTTGACTTGTCTAGATTACTTCTTCTGGGCTACTTAAAGTATAAAGCATTCACAATCAGACTGGAAAGTGTTGATGATATGAAGACAAGAATCAGAGACGAAATTGCACACACTGCTCCTGAGCTCATTGCAAATGTTCTACAAAGCTTTTTACAGCCCATGGGATGCAATAAGTTGCAAAAGAACAAGTGCATATGAAGGACATCATTTTCCACAGATAACATGTAAATTGTAAATCTATAGTTGTACATTTTGTTGTGAAAGTACTATCTATAAACTTCACAAGTACCTCGCTCTTTCTTTAAAACTAGGTAACTCAAAATGCTCCACCCTGTATTTACAAATTGGAATACTTTGTTGACATTACAGTGAAATTGTTTTATAAGAAACTGGGCCAAACTTCTGCATATGAATGTTGCATCATTACAACAGGTAATGTAAACAGTTGGCTCAAACTTACTTCCTGAACACTAAGTGTTTGAAGAACTCCTTTCTTAATGGCATTCATGGATTCAGCAGTTTGTACTGTGCTGAAAGCCCAGCATGCTCCACAATCTTTCTGGTTTCGCACTGCTCCAACTACGTTTTTCTCTCTCCTGAAACAGTACACCATGTGGATCATTTCCTTTCTACTTTCTCTACTACACATAGTAAGTAGAGCAAGTACTGTATTACAGGTAAAAATCGATATTAAGATTTCACCGCAAATATGTTTTGAGGTTAGGATATGTTAATCTTTTATATTTCCTATATTGTGCATTTATGTAATTTGCAGCATTATACTATGTGTTATGAATAACATACCCCGCATTCTGTGAAACTGAACATTTTGGTAACTCAATATCTTCTCAGTCCAAATTAGGTTGAGTTATTGGGATTCTACTGTATTAGTTCATTATGTCACTATGTCACAAAGAAAGTAAAGTACACTGACAAGGGAAGTAACCCAACTTGACCGGCTAAAACCGATTGGAAACGCATTGAAAATATAATGTTGTACCTGTTTGAATAGCTATCAACGTCATTCATTTGTAAAACTATGTGTGCAGCTGCTAGCGCCATCTGCACAGCAAGTAGTGGCCTCATTGTGCTGTAGCTGTACAGCACATTGGGTTGTGACAGTTTTGGGGGTGAAAGTGCAATTTCACTTTGACTTGCAGTTGCTTCATTTGCTGGAGAGGACGTTCCAGAACTGTCGGAACTCTCATAACCCTGTGCAGTTTCTTCTCCATTGTCAGGCTCACAATCAATACTCATATCCAATGTGTCAGTATGTATTTCTTTAAATCTCTATAGTATTTATGTATTCTGACATCTCATAACATACATGCAAACGGCTCATCATCCGACGACATTCACAGGATTAATTGGCTTCAGCCTACTCGTTTGATGCCAATATGTGCACTTTGCTACCGAACACTGCAACCATCATGCTCATGCTGTCTGTACAGCTACGGCACAGTGAGGCTAGTACACTGACCTTCAGGTGGCACTAGAGGCTGCACACATAGTTTTACAGATGAATCACTTCTATAGCTATTCAAACATGTACGGCACTATATTTTAAATGCAATTCCAGTCAGTTTTAGCCGTTCTCACTTCCCTTGTGAGAACTAAGCAAAATGGCAGTAAACAGTTGAAACAGATCACAGTGGCAGTGAAGATTCACTGAAATGATTATAAAAACTGGACTAAATCACAGACTATTTAGCCTTTAATGAAGCTGAACTTTCAAACAAATTTAATAAAAGTAAGAATTCTCGAAACCTCATCTCAAGTAATAAGATATTTCTTTATAAGTAAACAAAAACATGAATTACCAGTCAATTTTCACTGGAAGACTGTCTATCACAGCTCTTTTCTGAATATTGGCTGAATGTCCCTGATACACTCTATGATGATGATTATGTGGAGATTTTCCCAGCTTTAAGCGTGTGTGCAGCTTTGGTTGTAAGTGCATATTTTGGAACTCTTCAGGTGCCAAATCAGAAAATTTTGTTACTCCATAAATGGCAGATGTATTTGATGTTCTTGCAGCATTTAATTCTTCAATTACTTTTAGGGAGGTCTGAAAAAGAGAAAATTTTCAGTGTCATACAATTCAAAGCAAACACACGCAGCATATTTTGAACAGACCAATATTTCAAATTTGCATCCATGAGAGAAAAATAACATTTTACAAATGTGAGACAGAATATCAGAAGACCCCAAAAGAAAACCGTTCATGTGAATGTTTGTTAAAAGTGTAATTTGTTTTTTGATGTTGGTATGATTTGGTTAAATGGGGAAAACGTGTTGCAAATGCTCATTGTTACGAACAACTAAGTTTGCCCAAAGACGTCATAAATATTTCCATATTTGATTTTAATATATATGTATAAATATTAGAATTATATGTGTTCCATAATAAAAGTAAGGGAGGATGGTTAGGGATCGCTTCCCTAACAAGAAAGAACTATTTGATGGACGCATATGCGGATGTATACGAAATAGGCGGTGTCACGTGAGGACGCCATAAACTGTCCATTCGTGTGTGTGTGATCAAGACATATGGACGTATTGGTGTGACGTGTGGGTATGGAACTTTCACCAGACTTTCATCAAGCATTGGTTCCACTAAATGAGAAGTGGAAGCATTTTAAATCATTTAGAATGGTGCTGAGAGGAATTATTTAATGTAAAGTATCGATGAAGTGTTAATAAAATAATACATTGTGGTGAAGAAACATCCTGTGATTTTTCATTCCATTCGTTACCAAGCCCTGAGATCACAAAGATCTCATTAGCTCAAAGACACAACGATAATAAATAATAGCAAAAACCGCACCAAATGAATGAGGATATATGCTTATCATACACCTATGCCTGTGATATAAGTGATTAGAAAAATATCAAATAATAAAGCCAGGGTTAAGCGTAAAGCATGACTGTGAGAAAAACTGAGGTAAAAGTGAAACAAGTATTTGGTCATCTTTGGAGTGTTGTATCGAGGTTGTTTTCTTCTAGAGCCTCAAACCCACTCAGATTTGTTCTTTTATAGCTGGATTGGTGATGCTTTCATCTGTTTTTCTGCTTCTTGTCCACTTTCCACTGATGTAAGCATACACTGCAATTTGTTTGTTTGTTTGTTAGGTCCAGCTGTGAGTAAAGTTCAGGGACGTGATCACGTCATACAATTCGGAACATGCGTAATGACTAAAACATACCTGCCATCAATAATACTCTTTTTTCCCCCTCTATCTTGCATTATAAGTTACATATAGTACCCATACAGGGTGCACACAAATGATTTGAGCAGCTTTGTGATTTTTATAGTCATATTATTAAATATTAGGTGATGGTATTTGATGTTGTAAGTTAGCTATCTCTCCAAGTTTCATTTGCAGCAGTCATGATGCTTCTTCCTTCCACCGCAAGAGTCCAGTTGTGACTTATGCTTCCTCGTAAGGCCACGAGCTCCAACAGTTGTAAGATGGCGACCAACAGTGAAAAAGCGTTTGCTGCTCTTGAGTTTCATACCCGTGACAACCGTGCAACGAAACTTTAGAACAAAGTACTGGAAAGAACCACCCACTGCCAACTCTGTTCGTAAATAGTATCAACAGTTGATAACTACAGGATGCCTCTGTAAGGGCAAATCAATGGGTCAGTCAAGAATGCCTGAAGAAACAGCCGACTGTCTGCAAGCTAGCTTCACGTGTAGCCCACAAAAAGCAACTCGCCGAGCCAATAGAGAATTGAACATCCCACGTTCAACCATTTGGAAAGTGTTAAGGAGAAGATTGAAGGTGTGCCCTTACTGTTTGCAGCCGTTATAAGCATTGTCACCTGAGGACAAAGTGAAACACTTTGAATTTTGTAGCAGTTTCCAGGAACGTATGGAAGACGAGTTTTGTGATAAGATTGTTTTCAGTGACGAAGCAGCATTCTTTCTGAGTGGTAAAGTGAACAGGCATAATGTAAGGATTTGGGGAACTGAAAAGCCCCTTCCATCATGCAGTATGTTCGTCATTTGCCTAAACTGAATGTTTTCTGTGCGATATCGCAATCTAAAATTTATGGTCCCTTCTTCTTCAGTGAAAAATCCATTACAGGACACATCTACCTGGATATGTTGGAGATTTTGCTCCTGCCACAGTTAGAGACTGATACTGTCATCTACCAACATGATGGTGCTCCACCTCATTACCACCGTGATGTTTGTGACTTCCTGAACACCAGACTTCGAGATCAATGGATAGGTCGTACCAGGAATGAAGATAACGCACTTATGTCATGGCCTCCATGCTCTCCCGACCTCACCCCTTGCGACTTTTTCATATGGGGTTGTGTGAAGGATGCAGTTTACATGCCACCATTATCTGCTGATCTATGAGAACTATGGGTCCACATCATCAACGCATTTGGTGAAATTAAGATGGATATGCTTCGAGTGTGGGCTGAACTTGATTATTGAGTTCTTATTTGTAAAGTCACTGGTGGAGCACATATCGAGCACCTGTAAGCTATTAAAAAAACTTTTGAGTTGCTATATCTGAGTACATAGTGTTTGTAGTGTTCAGTCAAATAATATTGCTATCATAAATTTTTCAAACTGCTCAGATCATTTGTGCACACCCTGTATTTCTGTGTATCATTGGGTTTAACTAAACAGTTCCTTTGGCTATGCTGTCATCATTTCTAAGTTGCAGCTACTCCTCTTCTTATAAAAAACATCCCTTGGCTATGCTTTGTGTCTTAGGATACTCAAACCCTTGGATATGCAAATTAACTATATTTTGCAATGGCAGTTCGTTAGTCACATATTGGCACCTCTTCATAGATTTGCATTTGCAAAATGGCTTGAAGGAGCAAGTGGCATCTATAGGAAAACTGGGAATCACATATTCTTGCAGAGAAAAGTGGTAACAAATGTCTGAAGCCAGTCTTCCTTTCTGATAAATCTTTATTCCATTAAATTAATTCAATACCTGCGACACTTTTTAATTTAGCCCTGCAAAGAGTAATAGACAAAATTAACTCTAAAGGGACTATATTTCTCAAGTCTAGCCAAATATGTGCCTATGCAGATGACATAGGTATAGTGGCAAGACACCAAAGAACACTAGGGCAGCTTTATAAGAAACTCAAACAAAGAGCTAAACAAATAGGATTAGAAGTAAATGAGAAAAAAAATGTTGTTGTTGTTGTTTTCTAGTGCCTTGCATCTGGCAATGAAGCCATTAGCATTCGTGCTTTCCAATACTTTTGAACTGTAGTTTCTTCTGATCTTAGTGCTTCACAGGTCTTCAAAGAAAAAAAAAAAAAAAAAAAAAAAAAAAAAAAATGTCTGCAGATAAAAATAAAAAAAATAAAAAAAAAAAGTCTGCAGATAAAAATAAACAAACAATTTACAAATCTAGTAGTTGGAGAAAAGACATTTGAAGGAGTATCCCGATTTAAATATCTAGGTGCTTTTGTAAACAATAACAATTTGAAGGAGTGCATAGAAGAAAGAATCCAAAGTGGGAATGCAGCTTATTACGCTAATTTACAACTATTAAAAAGCCTTATGTGTTGCACTCACATGACTTTCTCTACTCTTCTACTAACCATTCTTACTAACTTAATTCCTATATCTTCTTCGTGTTAGTTGAGATAAACATTTGTACAAATTATCTTATTGCTCATTTCCTTGTAGGTGCAAGGGGAATATTAGAATACAGTAGGCTTTGAGCGATAGTCAAATCTTTTAAATCTTTGAGATCCCGTTCTCTTTGCACACTTAACATATAAAAAAATTAACAACAATGTTCCATTTCACAAAAGTTTTAAGTTTTCTAAAACTGACACAAATAACAAGGAATATCTCTGAAGCAGTTTACCCTACAAAAAAATTATTTAGACATAAATTGTGTATTTTAGTGAGATCTATATGTTTTGTAGAGTAAGATTTTGCCTATCTCTTACGGTTTACGAGTTATTAAAAAAAGCATCCAGAGTAAACAGGACTACATAGGCTATAGCCAGAAAATTTAAAATATACATTTCATTTGTCATAGAAATAGCTTAAACTATGTCATTTTAATCAAAATCGTTATAGCCATTTTCAAGAAAATCAAAACTTTTGAAAAATTTTCCATGTAAAGGGTAGTTTAGAGTGAGGCTATTTTCTTCAAAATCCTTGTGCCGCATCTTTGAAAGACATTAAACTTAAATACCAAATTTGGTTTTTAACCAACTTTTCGTTTTTGAGTTATGCTATCCACAGACTGACAGATACACACAGATCTTTTTCTAAAGATGCTTTTGTTTTAATCATGGTGCCTCAAAACATATATTTCCGGTGAAATCTTTACATCAAATTTTTGGATGTAACACAATAATTACTTCCTCTACTTACCAGTAGAGAAAGTAAAAATAGATCCATTAATAGAGGCAAAATACAAGATCTATCAGATCAGAAACATGGACCCTGAGCAATGCAGATGAGGAAATACTACGAAGATCTGAAAGGAAAATGCTAAGAATGATCTTCAAGATAAAGGATAAAGAGCACTGGAGAACAAGATACAACTATGAGCTAGATGAACTAATAAATAAGGAAGATATTGTGAGGTTTATGCAGACACATAGAATAAGATGGCTAGGACATATTGAGAGAATGACAGAAGATAGAATCCCAAGAAGAATATTGAAAGGAAGGTTGTTTGCTAATAGAAAAACAAGAAGGGTAAAATCAAGGTGGTTAGATAATGTGGACATAAGATTTAAGAAAGATTGGAATTAGCGGTGGAAAAGTAAAGTGGAATATAGGATTGTGCAGGAGGCCAAAGCTCACCAAGGATTGTAGAGCCAGAAGAGAAGAACCTTCACATTCATTAAAGTATATCTCAGAAGCATAACTAATATATGGGCTATGTGGACTTAATATGAACTATAGCACAATATATTCACCAACACTTTAATTACCTGGAAATTCTTGAGCCGCATTTTATATTCAGATTCATTTTCCCCATATGTTTTGTTGAATTTTGCTATGTAACTCTTAAATAAGTTCTCAGTCTCTATGTCAGTTTTTTCAACTTGTATTGGTATACCAAAAAAACAAAGTCCTACTAGACCAAGTCCTATTGCTATTTTCTGCCAAATTCCAGCCATTGTTATTCACTTTACTCTTTATTTCTGTATGCATTTGGTTCTTGTTATTTTACAATATAACTGTTGACATATTATATAAGAACAACATTCTCACTATATTGCACTTCAATCACGGGAATGTGAGAAACCAGGTACAAATCCTGCACAACCTACAAGTACAACTGCCACAATCAGATTATGACAGTCTTCCCAAAGAGCAATATTCCTATAATACAAATTAAATGTTTAAATGCACCGTAAGACCTGACATGCACAGTTACAGATCAAGGTTGTGTATCAAGGCGTTCTACTAGGTGTTCTGTGTATCAAGGTAAGTAAGTGGAGTACCAGTACAGTGGCTATAGATTATATGGTTAAGTTGGCAGCCTGGCGTTCAATGGTTGCCATCCGTAGCGTAATTACACTACGCGTACCGAAATACCGGTACGATATGTTTTTTACTGTTCTAATGGTCAACGTACGCTTTGCCTTTGTTTATTAGAAGCCTCTTGGATAGTATTTACCTGTCTTTGTTTATCAGAAGCCTCTTGGATGACATTTACATGTCTTCAAGAATTTAAGAATAGAGTTTATACATGGCTAGTAGAAAATCCTGTATATGGTATGCATGAATTTGAAGAGCTGGACAAGAATAATATATGATTAGAAATAGCTGTAAGTGACGAAATCTATTGTAAATTGTGTATTTACTTAATGACTGATCAATAAACGTTATTAGTTTATCAGAAGCCCCACGGCAAATACACGTTTACAGCGTGTTGAGAAAATGTTTAGGGAGCGTAGATTCCATCGTATAGAACAAATAAGTGCAGTACACCGTGAAAAAGGATCGAAAATATCAACTACAGTTCCATTAAAACGAGTCCATTCTGACAGTTGCCATTCACAGAACACTCTTGCCATCTGGGCTGCAACCACAGAACACCAACCTATACACTGCAGCGCATGTGTGCGGGGTGGGGAGCTCCTCCCTCAGCTGAACTGTGTGACTCGCAAACAGAGAACAGGTACAAACCCTCTTCAAAACGTATACTCACAAGTAAAGTCACAAAATGTTAAATTGTGTCGTTTTCTAATAAACAAGTATCTACTAAATTATTAAAACATTTGGGAAACGCACCTGCCCCTGACAAGGCAGCTGAGGAAGGCTTTAAGCTGAGGGAATATGCGGTGTGCAGTAAAGCAGTAGACTGGTTATTGGTGAAAGCGTCCGTTGCCATGGAAACTTTTTCAAGCGCCTGTCCGCACCTAGCTGTCAGAATGAACTAGTTGTTTTAGATACTGAGTCTTATTTCTGGACGCTCTTTAACTGCTATGGTTCTCAGCGTCACGTTCTATATTGGGTGTGAAATTCCGCTTAATTTTTCTATAGGCCTCTTTATCAGGCTTGAGGTTCTTTTACGTGCCGTAAATCTACGGCACCGGACCACCTTTCGAAGAGAGCCGTGCTAAAGAGTTTTACACCCGAAAAAATTCATCGCCGTTAACCTTGAGAACCAGAGGCCAGCATGTGAGCACTCGACCATCACGGACTAGTTGTTTTATTGAACTGTATGCTTTTTGCAACATTGAACAAAATGTTCTCAATTTGCTTACATGTGCATCGGCAGACTTTTTCAGGGGGTCGTGTTGGAATTTTGCAGTCAAACAATATTAATTCATTATTGTGTACGAAATATATGAGTTATAGTACTTTTTGCTGTTAAGCGTAATAAAATTGTTCTTTAGATCAAAATTAAAACAATAGTGTAGTAGTAATTGACTGCACATTAAATACAGACCAGACATTTCACCACAATACTGCAGGGGTCCTGGATACATCCCCACATCCTGAACAGCGCTTGTCATATTTGGGCTTCACAACAAACAGCGGTTACAGATTCCAGGCGCAGTTAGACCATGAATTCTGTTCCAAACTAACGTTTATTAGGCTGAATAGTGGATGGTGGGCGATTGTGTTTTACTTATAACAACATAGGCGAGGTGCTAGGGTATTCTCACCATATAACTTGCTATCATGACATCAGTACAGCAACCACACACGGAGAAATGTATGCACCGCGTTTTAGTGCATTCAAGATGCGAACACTATTTGTTGAGTACATTTCAATTCATTTTGTCACTGAATATCGAAGTGTGGATGATTCTCAAAACGGTTTTACATTAACCGCATTTAATGAACGGTTTCAACGACGTTGATTAAGTGACAAGTTAGAGACCCACTTCGTATGTGAAAAACTTAAACACGGAAAACAAAGTGAAGAACTTGGTGCGCACATTTAACCCTAAACTGTAAGCAATGATAATATGATCATGCGGCTCTGAAACTTTGCTGAAGTCTTCTGATGACTGTGTTTATTGCTCGGGAGGGAAATTTTCAAGATACGCCGCTGTCTCACTTTCATCGAAATCTTTGTAAACTATTCCAGTCTGTATAATAGTGCTGCAATCTTTTCAAAGGGAAATAGCCTTAGGCGTAACAATAGAGGGTGCAATTGACACGTTTTCGAGCTTAAAATGTTAACTGGAAGATGGCACTCTGCAATTGGATGAGCTGCATCCTTGGGTGCAGGAATATTACATTAAGCATTCTTGGGAAGGGCAAGGGGAACTTTTCTTTTTTTGACAAATCCGGTTCCACCCACCGGCGGGTGGCAACGCGTCCTTCAGTGTTTGCTGGAGAGGGTGCGCGGCGCTGTTTCCGACCTAAATATCGGTAGCGCCTTTGAGACGTAACTAGATAATTAAGTACAGAGGTATTTTTTAGAGGTGGCGTGTGACGTAATGTTGCGCAGCAGTAGTTCATGGTCGAGTCCACTTGGCTATTGCAATATAAAAGGGGTGTCTGGTTAGTATCTCTTCGACTTCTAGCCCACTAGCCAGCAGGCTGCTGCTGGAAACTTACCCCCACTATCGCTTTGCGTGATGTCACTCGCGCATATCCGAGCAAGGTCACGCGCCACCTCTAAAAAATGCTTCTTTTCCCTCCGGTCACCCCAAAACATTCTAAAACTCAGTTATATCCAACCGAGCGCCTTCGATTTGCGTAAAGCGTTGTTCTCCGCACAATGACAGTTGCTGCTACTATAAACAAGTAGCGATTGCAGGTCATGTGTTAGACGCTGCAGTGGGTGAAGTGGAATGCTTTGTGCGTGATTTATTTCACCGCTACGCACAAAAAGAAGTGGAGGCAGTGAAACTGAACTAAGTCGTACTAAAAAAGTGAAAAAGTAATTGCAAATTGAATAGATATAATCAATACATTGAGGTTAGGAACATTAAGTTATTTTGTTTATAACTGTAGAAGAAACTTCCAAACTGATGTATTGCCTCAGAGCCAATCAGAGAAGACCCCTCTCTACATAAATACCATATCACCGACAGTTAACATTTCAAACGCATCTGAACCTCCACCGAGACTTCGCTCGCGCCACCGATGATGTCCACTGCAGTTATGGACGAAACGTCTGGACACAGTCACTGCAGCATACCATTGCAAATCAACCCGGAAATTTGTTCTAGAATTATCAACTGCGGCCGTGAAAGCCTACGCTTACTGATTATTTTGTTTGCTAACGACGCTGTCAATAGTCCGGGCTATATCAGCGCCGCCGGTGTGCCGGAATTTAGTCACTAACGAGTTCTGGCATACAATGAGATATGAACCAATACAACTGTGCACTACGATTTGTGCAGAACAAGATGAGCATGCAGTATTACCACACCATCCAGTAGGCTTCACAACATGGATGTGACAATGAACATCAGAGCATCTAGGCACACTAATTAGTACTGCAAAGGAATGCATTGTGTTTACATCTGACATACCACAAACAGGTTTCACAATTTGCAGAATCTAACATGAATGATTTAACACAATATAACACAGTAAAAAGGATAAATATATGTAGCTATGTAGGTCTGTGCAGCTGACATTGGAATATGTTTTAGGAAAATTTCCAAATACAATCTGAAATTACTAATTTGTACCTTGAAGATTGTTAAAAAATGTGTATTAAGTGGAATAAAGCAAAGTAGAGATCACATTTCATATTATAATAAAGCCCCGGCACAACAGCCCATGAAGAGCCAAGCCTTACCGCCCAGCCGCTGCGTCTCCCACCTCGACGCCACCCACTACAGGCGGCATTGGAGGGTGGTACGTGGTCAGCTTCCCGATCCCTCCCGGCCAGTTATGTGGGACCACTACTTTATCATCAAGTAGTGGTCCCCCTGGGACTAACGAAGCTGAGTGCACCCCGTGCCAGAACTCTCAGATAAAATCCCCATGCTGGCACCAGAGATCGAACCCGGGTCCTCCGCGTCAGAGGCAAGCGCGCTACTAACCCCGCTACGGAGGCTTCATATTATAATACAGGAAAATTCGAAGTCCTGTTACTTTTCTATCTATTTATTTTCCTCTAAATTTTACTACCAATGTACAATTTCCTTCTCATTGCTAACACAGTTTATAGTCTTCTCTGCTATTACAATTCACAAATTGTTCTGACAATCTTTCAATGTTTTTCTCCACTTTTACTGTCTCTTATAACTTTACTATAACGAGACAATCACTCGACACATAGTACTCGCTGATAGGCTGGCCGACTCACTCACTTAACTAAAAACTAACTGTACACGATGACTTACACACTGACACCTACTCTATCACTCACTCAACTGCAACTGTGTCTGTCCTATTTATACTAGAGCCAGCGTCACTGACCATGGAGAACCCTCCATACACACGTGCAACGATCACTCAGCTGAATTAACTGAAATCTTCTGGAGACTACGTTGTTTTCGCACTGTTCGATCACATACACAGTCACTAGTTGCCCTGTACTCTCGGGCCTTTCTTTTGTGTTTACCGCCATTACGGTTACGTACACACACAGCCGCTCGCCCTATACAAGGTCACCCGACCTACTCTCGTCCGTCATTGTTGAACGACCCAATGTCACAATATGTAAATTCTTAAGCAACTGGTACAAAACAGCTTGAAATTCACATCAGACATCATTTCCATTTGCTATAGTTAGGGTGGGTATTGACATTAGATTTACTGACATATAAAACTAATAATTTTGTAAAGAAATGTTAGGGAGATAAATAATTGCAATAAATAATTTTTATATGACAAAATGTAACTCTTGTTTCTTTCATCATACTTTGATTTTAACATAAGAAAAATTCATTAGTCAACTTCTGTGCTAAGGAAAAGCAACTAATTAAAGCAGAGCAACTAAGGCAATTAGGGTTCTAGTGAAATCATGTTGACAAGAAAACCACTAGCTCAAGGCATTCCTGGAAGTAAGTACAAGGGGAAATACACATAGCCCAGTTCTAAAAATTATAAAGGAAATGAAACTGTTAGAATTTGGCAAGGTATCCTGTCAAAAATTGTGTTTGATTAGTAAATGAAAGCTTCAAACCTGGCAATATTAGTAGGAAGATTGGTGGGAGTGGCGATGTAGGCAGGACTGTTGATAACAGGGTATACTTCTAAAATTCATGTATTTTTATTCATATTTTACAATCTTACAGAAGTATTTACTGTGCTTGGTTTACATGTACTTAGAGGCTGCTGCGAGGGAACCTTCTGCTTATTATGTCAGTACCTCGCAGCAATTATGCTTATTATTATTATTGTAACAATGTGTTAGAAATTGAAAACTTTAATATTTCAACAGTTACAGTTTCTCATGTTATGATTCAGAAACAGTACAACATTCTGAAATGGCCAGCAACTCATTTGCTCATCATTAGCTTTCATTAAATTCGTAGCCAAATTAAATGGTGGTGTTTATTCTAGCACCCAGCTGTGCGCACCCTGAGAAAAATATCTCATAGTTTGCTATTGTAGGAGCTGGCAGTAGATTCTTCAAAGAGAGGAACATTAGAAATGGTATCAAAACAGTGATGCACACAAGGGAGATGTGATCAGGATGCGATGCAATATGCTGTGTGGCCTCAACTTCCCTGTGTAGATATGTATGAAATAAACAGTCCAGTGGTACTTAAGGGGGTGATGACATCACAAAGAAATAGCACTGTCAGTGAACAAAGCTAAGTGACAAGCATCAAAGCTTTCATTTAAATATTTCAATGTTCTAAAATGATTGCACGAGCTACATGAGAAGGACTAAGAACATGGTGTGTCTAAAAGTATTGTACATTTTCATACGGCTGTATTTTCACCAATACTTAACTAAGTAAACCATCATACCACCACTTGAAAGGGGGAAGTTTGAAGTTTTGTATTCACCTTGGATGCACTCGATGTGAGTACCACGTATACTACTGCTGACGATCCCATTCTAGCTGCACACTCTCAATTATGGCTTATATGATATTCTCGATGGCTGTAGTAACGTGCCTTCTCAATGTTGCCAATGTCGCTAGAACTGGAGGGATGTAAACATTATCTTTGCTGGATCATTGGGCTGCATTTTGTAGGGAATAACTTCATTCACTTCTGTGTAATCCTCCACACTTTATGCTGACATCTGCAACTGATGGCTAACTCTCCGTACTGATTTTTAGGGCTCCATTTGAAGCTTTTGTGCACTCTGTCAATTGTTTCTTCATTTACACTTGGCCTTCCTGCACTTTCTTTCTCTTGATTATAGATGCATCTCTGTCACGGAATTGATCGTACCACATTTGTATTGACTGCTTGGGAGGGCATAGGATGTCCAAATTGCTGTCTAAAAGCCTGTCGAACCGCTACAACACTGTCTGTCTGCACAAATTCAAGCACATTGCAGTTATAACTGGTGCATAAAGGAACCATTTGTAGACACCCCCTACAAGTGCTGCTTAGGGAGGGAAGTTCCAACAACCAAAGCAGTGCTGATGTTAAACTGCTGAACTTATAATGATGCACGTGATATAATGGTAGCAAGCAGTAGGGAAGCAAAGCTTGGACATCTCTCAAAATATCAAAGTGGAGTACAACCATAGCTTTTAATGTTTTTGGCTAATGCTGGATTTCTGACAATGAAGTCACTATTGCTATCCAATATTTTTCAGTGATAGATGGGGCGCTAGAAGTGGCCGGGCATATTTGAAGGTGGTCTTGGTCCACTTCCTCTTGCAGATCGCACAGAAGACAGAGTGGTGAAGAATATATCCCAATTGAGGAGCGTTTTTTCAGAACTCGATAGATGCACAAAATGTGTTTCTGAGGAAAATGGTTTTTTCTATTTATTGGCAATACTAATTGGTTAGCACAGCAACTGTATTAATTATTCAATTCTCCTTCCTGAAACTGTCTCATTGAATGTGAAAAGAAACAAACAGCATAGTTTAACAGGTGCAAATTTGGGGTTTGAAAATGCGGAGCTTTTTCAAAAGCCGATAGATGTTGATTGACTTTTCTGCGTGAGCGAGAAATTAAGACATGAAATTTCGTTATTTTTGTCATTCGTTGTTGTTGCTTTTTATTTATGCATTTATTATTTTTTATTTATTTTCACCTCTTTATACCACATAATGTACTATACAACCAACATATTAATGTTTATAAGGATTATTTTATTAGGTATAAACTTGGAAACTAAGTATTGCTACATTCACAATAACAATATATTTTGTTGTTTTATTTATATAATACACACAAAGAAATTTCAAACAATATGAATAAGTTAGCTTTCACCTTTATTAGTGCTTGTGCGGTCTGTACATGGTTCTTAGTTTGTTTCTCTTTTCCACATCTGCCTCTGTCTTAAACTTCATCAGTCCCATTTTGCAGGTTGAGCATGTGTCAGTGTGTGGTGTACGGAATGAAAAAATAAAGAAGTTGTAAAATATATTTTTATATTTTGACAATGAGCAGACTAATAGATTTCTTAATCTTCTTTCATTGCAGAAGTTGGTCCACATTTTTGTGATATTAAGTTCTGGAGGTAAATATCTTCTAATTGATTTTGCTCTTCCATAGTGGCTTTCTCTACATCTGTACTTCTTAATGTCTTGCTTTATAGTAGCAGTAATGCCCTTCTGTAATATTCCTGTTCTGTCACCTTCTCTGGTTACCTTTGGTGCATTCCCAGATAAGTAAAATTTTCTAGCCAGGAGAGATAATCTAACTTTTGACATCCCTGTGATTCCTTGGAAGCTTTAGTTTTAGGATTTCATGGAGTGCATTCGAGACCACGTGAACATTTAATTGCTGGAGTATGTGCTTTCCTTGACTTGCATTTTGATTTCCTTTCCTTGATTTTGCAATTCCTACCTCCAGCGCATTCTACGACTGGTACCTACAGTTTCACAATCTGAGCTCCTGTCCATTGTACGTAGTACAGTGCAGTGTCTCAACTAAGAATCAAAATGCCATGTAAGTATAAAAAAGCTTGCAGAAGCACCTGCCTGCTGTGCAAGGGGTCCCAGGTTCGATTCCCGGCAGGGGGGTAGAAATTTTTCTCCAGCCAAGATTATCCTCATCCTTTCCTGAGTCTGGAAGTATGAATGAAAGTGTGAATGTGTGTGTGAATTCAATGTATAAAAACCCCCAAAGACTGAAAAACCCACTGTTAAACAAGTAACACCATTGCCAATAGGCATGGGCGCCGATATGACCTCTGCAGCTAAAGGCGGGATATAAATGGAACAAAAAGTTTGCAGAAATTAATGTGAAATCCAAGCGCACAACCTGAGTTCGCAGTTATTTCCAACAAAGCAGACGTGTACAAAGCTTGCAGAAGTGATTGAGAATTCCAAGAATCGCAACAGTGAGATGGCAGTCAATGCCAACATGTGTTTCATAGAATTGAGGTTGCTACACTTTGGATTATAAAATCATAAAAATGCATCTAGTGACCTTTGCTTTAATTGAGCAAGTGCATCTATTGAGTTTTGAAAAAACTGCTAATATTCCCTAGCTTCTACACAGGACAAGAATCAAATTTTGCAAAATCTGATTTCACAGAATGATGCAGAAGGTGAAAATTATGCCGATACTATGTATAACTCAATTTCGTAAAATTTTGCACCTATCGAGTTTTGAAAAAATGCTCCTCAATTCTGTTCAAATGTTTTCTCAGACAATCATGTCCTGTAATCAACCTTAGAGGTTCCCATCTAGGGTATATGTGGATGGTGACCATGAGGTACCCAAGCTGAGCAGAACATTACTTCCACTTACTGGGGTTTTGCTCCTCACTGTAATCTTTTCTTCTGACCTACCTGGCCATCTCTTGTTCTCTTCCAACCCCGATGCTATTAGGGTTCCTGAGGGCTAGGGAGTCTTTATTTTTCCAACCTCTCCATTTCTCTAATTTTTCTATAACCTCTTAACCCCTAACATGCTAACCTGTTATGGCATGTAATGTGTCCTCTTACTGGTAATCAGAGGATATGGTCAGTGAACTTATCTTGATAATTCTCCTGGTCAGGTCAGTGAGACCCGTAAACCAATGACAGGTGTGGTCCTCCAGACATTCTGGGGGTTGTGAGAGAGCGATGTGACCACCAAAACATAAAAACATAGTGTTCTCTAAAAAGCTATTACTTTTATTGCTATATAGCACTCCAATAGCTTTAAATGTTTAAATGTTGTTGTTGTTAGCTAATGCTGGATTTCTGACAATGAAGTCATTAATCCTCTTACTCTCCAATATTTAATATATTGATAGAAAAATATTGTTTAAATGTGAAATGACTTATGTACAGTAATTTTCGCTTAAGGATAAAACTCATTTATTAAAAGTAAATTGTTACATAAAATTATACATACAACAATTAAATTATTTAAAAGCCAAAGAAATAGGATAACAAGAGCTGAGGAAAAAATTCTCATCGATTATGAAAAATATTTGGAGATTTCTGAAAATTGGAAACATTTCAGTGTTTTAGTATGACTAAATGTTAGTGAAGTAAAAATCTCATGAGGAAAACAATGAGCTTTCAAATATCTTTCTTGCTAAACTTCTTGACTTAAATTTTACATTTATTGCTTTCTGCCCTCCTAAATTGAAATAAGATGACTTCTAGAGCTCTGCAATGAAAGTGAGGTATAAATTTTACATTTGCATGGTCCTTTGTCCACGAGAATCACAACTTTAGGGTTGAATATTGGTGAACAAGAAGTGATATTTGTACTCTTGACTAACTTTCCTGCTACTGTGTATGATGTTTCTTAATGCATCTAACAAAATTTCAAATGTAGGGTTCAGTATTTTTTAACATGAGAAAAACTATATAGAAATTATTTTCATTAGGTACCTTATTTACAAATTACTGGAGCTTTTTAATTTTAAGAGACTTTGAAGATGTTTTTACTTTTCCTACCAAGTATCTATAATAAGTAGAGGCATATTGCATTTCCCCAAAACTTGAATATACAGATTTGAATGGAACAACAGGTTTTGAGGTCCACCAAATCAAAAGAGAAGAACAAAGCATTTTAAAAAAAAATTCTGATGTGTTACATTAACCTGAGTTTCTTTACCCATTCTTCAATAAACTACTTTTACAAAACCTTATTCTACTATCTACTTTATGTTAATTTAAAAAATTGTTTTATTACATATTTTCTTGTAGGTTCAATGGGAATAGGAGTTTAAGCAATGGTCAAATCTTACATGCACTGTCACTATGAAATGGCTTGAAATTTCATTCTCTTTACATGATCACCAGGAAAAAAAATAAAAGGAAACTATTAGAGATTTTGCAATTGAAAAAGTATACAGTGTTACACTATTACAACCTATAATAAAGAATGTACAGTATGTGTACTACAAAACTTGGCCAACAGGAGCTCGGCCCATCTATCAGTCAAATATGCCTACTGTATTCTAATATTTCCCTTGCACCTACAAGGAAACAAGCAATAAAACAATTTACACAAATGTTTATCTCAACTAACATGAAGAAGATATAGGAATAAGAGTTTGTAAGAATGGTTAGTACAAGAGTAGAGAAAGTAATGTGAGTGCAACACATCAGATTTTTTGTCTTTAATGTATGCTGTTTCTGAGACTAGGGTGGAAATCATCTGTGAATAAACTTGAAAACTGCTTGTATATGTGATCTGCAGTTAGTTACTGGATGCAAAAGAGTTTTTGAACCCCAACAGAGGCTATTCAATTTATAGGAAACACAAAGGGATGACCAGTTACCCATCATGGATTTGAAAATGATAAAATGTGCAAGTAGAATACTTTCAGCATTTAATGTAAAGGTAATCAGAAGCATGAGTCCAGCTTCAGATATCGCTGTGTACTGTACAGCCAGTGGATCTCCAGCCCTGGTATTTGGCAGTTCCCTGGAGTTGGAGGGCGAAGGTTAAGCTTGCCAATGTATAGAATGAGTTTCAGAAAATGGATGCTCAAAATGATTTAAAGAATAAAACTATAACTATACGATGTTTTATTAAGTTCAAGACACTGAAATCCAGGTTTCTGATTTTAGTTTCATGCAATATCTCTGTTACAACACCATTCTGTTGAATATTAAATTTGCATGTTATGGATAGTACTGTTACAGTTGGCCATACTGGAAGCAAGTAAAGTCTGTGCATCCTTAGTTGGTGATTGACATTTTAACCAGCGGAGACAACAGTGTTGCCACTTTTAACGCCTCCATCCATGTGGTAGCTGAATGTGTAGCAGAAATATGAATAATGCCATGCAACTTGCATGAATTAACAAGGACTGTAAACACTAATGGATCAAAGCAGATTAAGGCAACAAACACTAAAAGAAAGTGAGGATTCAATTCAAATGTTTAAACACACTGATCGTCATATTTTATTCAATACTTGTGTCAGCGTTTATTATAAAATGAGCATTAATTGTCTGCATAAATGCAATATTACATGAATGCTAATAAGGAAGCTTCTTGTTCTCTTGACTATAACATTTTGGAGCTATTTTAATTACATCGTGTTAAATAAAAGAACTATACCTACAATATGATGTTTTATTCCAATGAAATCTGCATCGCCGGGTGCGGGTGTCCAGTTTTTCTAATAGAAGTTTACGGCTATTAAGTTTTTTATAATGGAAGCCTAATTCCTTTACTATTTTCTGATGCGAAGTCTTGCTGCCTGTAAAAAGTTCTGCATCTTGCAAGAAGAATGCAATTTTAATTTGAGAGGAAGTTCCTTTCTCGTGTAATATGCATAAATATGGTGAGGAATTGCAACCTACTGATCCAGGTTCGTAACCGGGTTGCCTCTCCTTCTCTTCTTCCCTGAAGTTTCAAGTTTGGATGAAGACAGTTGGTTCGGTTCCAGTTCATATTTTTCTATGCCTACTCTATTATGTTCTTGATTATTCCCACTGCACGTGCTTTCCTATCTAGGACTTTAGCAATAGCAATTAGAGGCCCCAATTCTCTTTCTTCTTCAAAGACTTCCTTATGGAGCATATCATTTCACATGCTGTCCTCTTACTGGAATACCTCTTATGAAAACGCTTTTGTTCATTTTTTTCCCAGAAAGCTTTGATTTGTCTTTTTGACTTCCATTATTTTCAGTCGACATAGTTAAATAATAATGTTTAACATTACACACACATGCACACAGCCCCCCCTGCACACAATAATTATCACTGAATTTTGTGTTAGTAAACACGAGCGTAACATTGACACTGCACATAACAATTATCATTGAATTTTGTGTTCATATACGCGAGTGTAGTACTGACACTACACGTAATAATTATCACTGAATTTTGTGTTTGTAAATGCGAGCGTAATGCTGACACTACACGTAATAATTATCACTGAATTCTGTGTTTGTAAATGCGACTGTGATACAAACACTTCACAAACTAGACAGTGCACACGAAACAAGCAAACTGATGTCCCAGGTACGCGATATCTGACTCATCGATTTGGAGTAAAACACAATAGCATATTGTTAGCATTAGGTAAAGATTCCTGGAAAGGAATTCAGTCACTACGCTAAATGGAAAACACATAGTATTCAATGCTACTGCTGGCAACTGCACAATTGCAGCAGTTGTTGCTATGAGATCAGAGTGACATAACCCTCTCCCTCCACTCTGCTAAAGTTTTCAGAGCACATTAGCACATGGGTAGGAAACACCAATCACCTCTAAGAGTACGCCAATTATAGCACACTGGATGTTAAAACTTTCTGCTAGCACAGTCTCGCTGCTGGGTGTGGCATGTAAATTCATGAAGTAGCGATGTGATCTGAAAATGTGTGGAACGCTTGAAACACAAAATGTTTAAAATACGCTGTTTGAAATTCCTGCTAAAAAACTGGCAACACCACATTGCCACATCTCTAGAAATGTCAGAGCTGTAGATCCACTGGTCATACTATACCCAGAATTGTTTACTGATGTACTGGCTGCATTCCTGCGGAGACCATGAGCTGGTGAAGAAACTGTTTATATAAAATACAATAGCCAACTCAAATTCTTCTCAAATTTGTGTCCTGTTTATTCTTTAATGTCTTGACTCATTTAGTTGGAAAGAAAAGCAACAAACTAATGTTTCCTGTGTTTTCCTCAATGTGTTGACTCGTTTGTAGTGCAGCTTTTATAATTATGTACGACCAACAAGTCATTTAACCTATCAGGATCTAGCTGGCTGTTTCTGCTAGCGAGCAGCAGCCCAGCCTTGCTCAAATTCCTCTCGCTCGAGGCACTCGTTGCTGGAATACACAACACATGTCGAGCGACACGAAACAGAGAAGGTAACTTATGTTCCTGAAGATGCCACCAGTTCAGAAGATCTTCATCGTCTCCAACATCCATTTGCAGATACAGATCAACTTCATTGCGCGTGGAAGGTGCTGTTGCATGCCATTCCTTAAAGCGATCTCTCTTCTTCGGTGGGGATGGCATAATCTCTGAAAAATCTGTAACAGAGTACAAGTATTGCACATTAAATTATTTTAATTATAAATGAACAGTACAAGGGATGTCCCAGAATATCTGACCTGACGTATAGATAGCAGTTGTTTCAAACAAATGACTATGATAGAAAGCACCAACCTTATAAAGCTTAAGTTTGAAATTTGATAATGCTACTTTGTTTAGTATTTGTTTGGCAGCCATCAATAGTGAATGCTCTCAGGAAATTTGTAAGCATGGATAAAACTGGTCATGATTATGTGCTATAATACTTTCATTTAAAACATCTTAGTCAAAGCAATATTAAAGCTGAACTAGATTATACACTGGGGGAACCTGCTCCTCCATTTATAACAGTAAAATATTGGGTGGCACAGTGTAAGCAAAGACGTATGAGCTACCAAGACAAATATCGCAGTGGTTGACCAAATGAAGTGACCATACCAGAAATTGTAAATAAAATCCACAAAATTGTTGTTGTTGTTTTCTAATGCCTTGCATCTGGCAATGAAGCCATTAGCATTCGTGCTTTCCAATACTTTTGAACTGTAGTTTCTTCTGATCTTAATGCTTCACAGGTCTTCAAGTGGTCTTCATTCATTTCTGCTGGATCGTTACACAGGACACATATTGGTGAGGCTGAGATACCTATTCTGTAGAGATGACTTGCTAAGCAGTCGTGATTTGTCAATAGTCGGAAGGCTGCAACGGCTGTTTTCCGTGGTCTCTGGGGGATTATATCTGGGTTGGAAAGTAGTGTAATCCATTTTTTATCTTTGGCATTTGTTTCTATTTCTTGTAGGTATGAATGAGAATATTGTTTAACGATCAAGCGTTTTATTGAGGAATATGTTGTTGTTTTCTAGTGCCTTGCATCTGGCAATGAAGCCATTAGCATTCGTGCTTTCCAATACTTTTGAACTGTAGTTTCTTCTGATCTTAATGCTTCACAGGTCTTCAAGTGTTCTTCATTCATTTCTGCTGGATCGTTACACAGGACACATATTGGTGAGGCTGAGATACCTATTCTGTAGAGATGACTTGCTAAGCAGTCGTGATTTGTCAATAGTCGGAAGGCTGCAACCGCTGTTTTCCTTGGTCTCTGGGGGATTATATCTGGATTGGAAAGTAGTGTAATCCATTTTTTATCTTTGGCATTTGTTTCTATTTCTTGTAGGTATGAATGAGAAAAATTTTTAATGATCAAGCGTTTTATTGAGGAATATGAGAAATTGAATTTAGACTTTTGTGTTATTGTTGTGGCTTTCTTTGCAAGTGAGTCTGCATTATTGAGGAATATGAGAAATTGAATTTAGACTTTTGTTTTATCGTTGTGCCTTTCTTTGCAAGTGAGTCTGCAGCTTCATTCCCCATGACTCCACAGTGTGCTGGAATCCATTGGAGCTGAACAGTCTTAACTTTTTGGAGTTGTGTTAACATTTTGTAGCATTCTCTAATTTTTGTTGACTTCTTTGTAGTATTTGAACATATTCCCTGAATTGCAGCTTTAGAATCCGAAAGAATTACTGCCTTGTTAAATTTATTTAAGGGAAGATTTAATAATTGTCGGAGAGCAATGTATATAGCCTCTATTTCTCCATCATAATTTGTTCCACAAAACTGTAATGGATGAAAGTGCCCGGCAAGTGGAAGGTCTGTGGTTCAAATCCCAGTTGTGGCATTGAATTTTTAAGTTCCAGTTCTACCTCTTAAACTTTGCCCACACAGGGCTTGTGTGTTTAAAAACACCAACAGTAAGTTTGTTGGCATAAACAAATAATAATTACCATGTGAAGGTTATTTAATCCTGGGATATAAAGTACTTACAATAGTAAGTCACCATTGGGGTAATTGTCTCTGATGTGAGACTGCCTTTGTGGTTTACCAGGAGAAATACGAACTGGCTTGAGAATTTAATGCCATTCTGGCAGTTTGTCACAATAGCTCAGTGGTTAGAGCGTCCGCCCGGCAAGCGGAAGGTCTGTGGTTCAAATCCCAGTTGTGGCATTGAATTTTTAAGTTCCAGTTCTACCTCTTAAACTTTGCCCACACACGGCTTGCGTGTTTAAAAACACCAACAGTAAGTTTGTTGGCATAAATAAATAATAATTACCATGTGAAGGTTATTTAATCCTGGGATATAAAGTACTTACAATAGTAAGTCACCATTGGGGTAATTGTTTCTGATGTGAGACTGCCTTTGTGGTTTACCAGGAGAAATACGAACTGGCTTGAGAATTTAATGCCATTCTGGCAGTTTGTCACAATAGCTCAGTGGTTAGAGCGTCCGCCCGGCAAGCGGAAGGTCTGTGGTTCAAATCCCAGTTGTGGCATTGAATTTTTAAGTTCCAGTTCTACCTCTTAAATTTTTCATTGAATTTTAAATAGTCTGTCAGTAGTCTTATTATGTCATTTCAAAGTACAGCAGGAACCATATGTCAGTTTTTGAAGTTCATTCTCTCAGAGTTCCTCTGGAAAGAATAATTAAATGCCATTAAGCCTTGTGCTCTCCGGCATTTACATTGTCTTAAAGACTTCTGAGAGAAAAAGCCATAGTATGCAACTAAAGCTAAAATTCCTAAGCAATTTTTGAGACATAAAAACTAATTTTGTAATTTTTTGACATTTTTCCCCCAATTTCAGTTATGGGCACCCTTAAAAACTGTTTTGATATAGCTGGACAAGAAATCAGTGCATACCTGAATTAACTGCAACATTTCCACACATTTGTCGCACATGATGATAAACTTGTTCTCTTTCAACATCAGTAAGCATAGCCAAATGGCGGAAGGTTGGCCACAAAAAGGTAGCAACTTTATACGTAGTGCTGATCTTCATCTTTTCAATGAGAAACTCCTGTGCTCGTTGCCTTACTTTCTTTAGTTCCTGTTTGAATTAAATGCAATTTATTAATGTCAAGGAATGAAGTGTTTTGTTGCTGTGTTCTTTATATAGAGCTTTTGTTTGGATGAGTGGCCATATTACAGGGAATTGTTTGCCCTGCATTGCACTGTTTCTAACTGGTTATTTTTATCTCTCCACTTTCCCCTCTTCTAAATGTATCAGCTAATCACAAAGTCATTGTACAGAGCTTGATATGTTTTGAGACCATGTGTTTCAGTGTGTTAGTGCTATTATATTGCCAGAAAGTCCACATACTTCAGCATACACAATCTTCATGTACCATCCCTATGTAACAGATGGCACGACAGATTCTCTGCTTCCGTTTGTGTGCCTCGTAGCAAAACATATTCCTACACAGGAAAATCTCTATGATAAGGAAAAGATAAAATAAAGTCCAAAGAAATCCGTGGAAAAATTTGCAGAGGAAATAAGAATTTTGCAAACCTTAGTTCGGAATGCTTGTATGAGATAACTGTAGTTTTAGGAATGGCAACTGTGATGATGTGAGCAGAGTTATACTCCGCAATTTGGTGTGGGATAACACACTAGTGACCCACAATTAACTTTTTTTATGGGCAAAGTATGGTTTTATTTACGTGGCCAAGAAGAATTAGTGAGTGTTAATACAAATTTTGCTAAAAACTAAGAGATTTGCAGTCAGACAAGGACATAATTGCCAATATCTTCTATGACAAAAATATGTGGTTATTGTACCATGCGTTCATAGCTCAGCTGAACTGGGCAAGGGCCAGCACACTCTCTGTCAGAGTTATGCCTAAAGGACCAGCAAGTAGCGGGTATGGAACACTAACTGCTGTACTATCTTACATTAGGTTTATCTGCATCACAACAGATGTTGAAATTGATGATCTTCAACGTGAACATGTTCCTTATATCTCCAAAAACAATTCTGGTTTACTCGCAAAAGTTCATGTTGATTGCCTGTAATTCTCTCATGATATTGTCCAATTCTTATAATGTGTGCAGATTTCATGCATACACTTTATTCTTTAATGTTCCCCATAAATGAAAACCACTGAGACTTTTAGCACAAAAGAAATAACACTTCCAAGACTTCAACTTCTGAAACTTAAGCCATACAAGGTAACTGCAGTTCATGCTTTACAAGCTCAAGATCCTGCAAGTAAGGTTAACTATTGCAATTGGTTTTTGTAGTCCATTCATAATGCCAACATGGACCCACTTTTAACGTTCTTCACCGATGAAGTGTGGTTTTATCTTCAAGGTTGCATTTCTTCTCAGAACAATTGATATTGAGCTATAGAAAATCCCCATATTATTCATCAAGCTGTAAAAGTTGGAATTTGGCGCGCAGCGAGTGCACACAGAATTATTGGTACCATATTTTATGATACAACAGTTGATTCACACGTTAATGTAAATTCTATTTTAAATAATTTTTTTTCTTGTAACTAACAAGAAATAAAAGATGTGTGGCTGGTTTGAGCAGGATTCAGCTGCACTATATACTGCAGCAAATTCTGTGCATGAATTGTGAAATGGGTATGGGACAGAATAATTAGTAGAGAATTGTGGCCATCTTGTTCCCCTAATCTAACTCCATGTAATTTTTATTTATGGGGAATGTTCAAGAATAAAGTGTACACATCAGATCAGCACATGTTACAAGAATTGAAGGTCAATATCACAAGAGAAATAAAGGTAATCAGTCAATATGAACTGTTGCAAGTAAACCAGAATTGTTTTCAGAGAGAGAGGGAATGTGTTTGCATTGAAGGTCATCAATTTCAACATCTGTTGTGATCAGTGTTTGAATCAGACTTTCTGATGAGGAGGAAAACTTAAGTTTGTGTTATATTTATGGTAATAATGGTAGCTGGTATATTTCGTTAATATATGTCACTTTCAATGCTGCAGGTCTTACCTGAGAAAATTAACATTAATATTACTTGAAGTTGAAGCCTGAGATTCCAACTGGAATACATCACTGGCATTACTTTCTGTAACATTTTGTTTTCTTGTCGCTAATTTATCCAGGCTGACGAACAATAGAACAGTGAGTTCCAAGAAACTGGGCTGAATACTGCAAGATGCAATTGTCATTGCTGGAATTGTGACCCTAAATGCCAAATCAATTAATGAACCTGAGAACTGCTTATTGCTTAGCTTGAAACATGTCAGCGGTGGAAAATCTTGTAATATTACTAAGATAAGTGAAGCTTTTAGTTTCTAATTTGTTCTTATTTTAGATTCTGTTGCTTCACTGTTAAAAGCTTCAGGTTTTCCTTAAGTGTTCTGTCTTCTTGTATGTTCAAGGAGCAGTAACAGTAAATAAAGTAAAAAGAAAAAATACTTCCCTGGCAAGGAAAAATTCTTCTTTGACGAGCTGGATAAATTATTTAATGAGAGGGGGAAATCCCGCTCCCATCCCCCCCTGTAAATTCGAACCCTGGTTGTGATGCAGGTAAGCCTAATGTAAGTTAGTACAGTAGTTAGTGTTCCATACCCATTACTTGCTGGTCCTTTAGGAGTAATTCTGGCAGAGAGTGTACCAACCCTCAGCCGGTATAGTGTCACCTGAGCTACGAACGCACTGTAGTTACAATGTGCATGAGAAATCTAAGCATCTGTATTTAAGGGGCTATGAATATCCAACTGCTGATGAAAAGTGAACCTTTTTTTACCAAGAAAATTCCTGTAATGCTGGCCACACATCCAAACAGAGACTATAGAATCTTGAGAGATGGAGTATAAACATTTGCATATAATTGTAATTTTATAATTTCACTCACCTCAGAGTCACTCTCGGATGGATGACAGATTCCTTTTAGCTTGTGAAACCACAGTAGCACAGTCTGTATTGTAGGTTCATTCCTTTTGTCTAGATCTTCAGAAGCTTCTTTAAAATGTTTTAGAAATGCAGTAAGTTTTCCTGCGAGATAATGATCATAGCCTTGTAGTTTATCTTGCATATTATTTTCAACCAGTATCTCTAAAACCTGTTCATATTGCTGATGCACTGAGTTTAACATTGTGTACATATTGTTCCATCTAGTGTCTGTTTCTAGTTTTAAAGTATTGAATAAACCAGATGCCTTTCTCATGTACCTTACCACTTCCTTTGCAACAGCCATTGTTTTCATTACTTCTGGTGCATTTTGTTTCAGAAACTCATCTTCATTAAATGTGTGTGTTAAAATAGAGTTCAGGCAATGGATAGCACAAGGGTAATGTTCGTACTTTTGTAATGCATTCTCAAGTGTAGCTCCTTCATCGAAAATGAAAACTATTTTCTGCATCTGCTCCGGGAAAATATTCAACTCTGTCAATTTAGCTTCTATTTCTGCATGAATATTTTCGCCTGTTACTGTACAAGGAAACCTTATAGTAAACAGGACGTTACTAATCAGTTTAAAATTGCTATCTAAAATATGTGACGTCAATGTTAAATATTGCTGCTGATTGTAACAATCTGTCCACATGTCAACTGTACACGCACATGCATTGTTTTCTACTGCGATTATCACTTGTGGCATTAGCTTATTTCGTATTTTCTCTGCATGGTCCTTGATATGCCTACTGATTGTTGCAGGATGTGGCATGATGTCTGCAGTGCTTATGTTTCCATACTGTGCCCCAACTTTAATCAATTCCTGCCCGAGTTGCTTAAAACCATCACCCACAACAATATTAAAAGGCTGCAAATCTTTAACACACATATCCACACACTTCTGTGTAATGAATTGCTTTACGTCAGGTGATAATGTAAAAGCCTTAGATGATTTATCCTTCCAACCTTTGCACACGTGCTTGATTAGATGGGTGGTTCCCGAGGTGAAGGTCAGCAGTGCCGAACAGTCTGCACAGGATGCATAACCAACAGAACAGTTATCCTCATTCACTACCAGGTGGAACCTATCCCAAACTTTGCTGCTTAAGCCATCTCGTTTAAGTAGTCTATACTGCTTCTTATCCAATTTGGCTCTCACAACATCTGCTGTTTCACGTTCCATTCTTGTTGCATGTCTATAATGCTTACGTACCACTGAAAAGAAACAAGTGCATTGTTCATCATTTTATACACTTGTGACACAGCCTTCTCCAATCATGCTGTATGGTATCATTTTACAGAAAAGATGGAAATACTTGAAGGGACACATTTGACACACAGAGAAAGGGCCAAATATTAATGATGAGAACCACTATTAGTTTTTCTTTCTCTATTACTTATATGTAGTAAGTAGAGCATGTGCACAGGCGCACATACATACACACAAAAGCACAAGAAAGAAAAACAGATTTTTGCATATGGGTCTGAAAAGATAGCTCACAAAACAAAGAGTTGGTTAATCTCTTGTAGTCTGGTGTAGCACCTCTGATTAAAATGTGTTTTGTTAAGGTTTTAAGAAATTTTTAATGATTTGTTTACTTTCTCTACTAATGTGTAGTAAGCAGAGGAACACATGAGTGAGCACAGACTAAGAACAATCAAATGGGAACACAAAGGGAGCATTTGAGAGGTATCCAGCAGCTGGCTTGTTTGTTGACATTCGAGAAAGATCTGGCTGTGTCATCGCTGGTAAAGAAAGCTTGCAGGGTGAGTGAAGGAAGGCAGTTTTTAAGTTGGTCACTGGGTCAGTGAGTGCAAGACAGCTGTGTGTGTGGTACTATCATCGTGAGAGATACATCGTGTTAAAGTCAAGGAGCTGTAATGAATGTTGAGTGATTGTATCACCAGAGTTAGTGTTTGAGAGACAGTAAAAGTGAAGAAAGACAGTGAAAGTAGTAAGTCAAGGCTATGAGAAGAAAAACAGTACAGTGAGTTGTACTTATCATAAATACTGTAAACTGTGTTAACAACAGTAGAAGAGAACTGTGCTTTTGTGGAAAAGTTTAGAAGAAAATAAAGAAAGAAAAAGTAATTGGAGTGGATTTTGTCATTTTTGTCACAATGTCATCAAGTTTACAGTAAACATAGGGGGCAGCACCATGAGCAGTTCAAAGAAGGATTCCAGCCTTGACATCAATATACATACAGCAGATGATGGGGGCAGTTGTTGTCGAAACAACTGTCCAAAAATAACATAACCTAATGAGTGAAACTAAAGTGTAGTCATCTACTCATTAATTTTAACCAATACACAGATGAGATTTCCCAGTTAAAAGTCAGTAACAAAATTACATGTCATGAATTTTTAGATGTAATACGTAGTTCACTGTAGTATGAACAATAATTTGCAGAAACACTGCATGGCTGCCAATACAGCGCCAGTATCACACTATTTCTAAAGTCTGCAAGAGCTAACTAGAATAGCCTTGTTCGCAGGTGAGTGAATCAGCTAGCTGTCCAGTGCCAGGTTAATTCTCGACGATAGCTTTCATACTTTTGTCATGTATGTCTGTCAAATATCGTTAGCTCATGGCCTTTTACCCTCATGAATCAAATTATGAACCTTCAAGTGTCCCAATACAATCATGCCATTCTCATTATTCAGAGTAAACATGTTGTCACACACTAGTGCTACTACAATCTAACTTGTTTCCCATTCTGCTTACAATCATGAGATTTTCTTGATTTAAGCAGGTGGACACTTTGTTCTACGCAGGATGTTTCCAAGCCATCACTTCCATAAACTTCATAAATATTGACTTTTTCAAATTCAAGACTGCCCTTTCTCATTTTGAAATTGTCTTTTTCATCTAGATCTTCAGTCGTGAGCAGAGCTGAGCTTCCACTGCTGGCACTTGAAGCTGCTTCTGTGTATAACCTGAAATATTGCAGCAAATTAGTGATTAGTTCTGAAAGCATATTACTGTTTAATGTACAGCAGAGTGTAAGCTTAAATAGTAAGTAAGCTAATGTCCATTTGGGAGATGAGAGTGAGAAAGTCTCGACGTGTCCACACTATCTGACAGCTAATGGTGGCAACTACTGAGAGCTTGGTGCTCTCTGGTGGATATGACGAAGTGTGTGATCATAAAGCCATGAAACATGCAAGCTAGTACTTTAAGGATACAAACAGAGCTCACCTTGGTGATTCTGCTGGAGGAAATTCTTCATCTGCCCAGCCCTGTAATAAAATATAAGTGTACATCAAACATAGTTTACATCTTTAGATATTGTTGCCAAAACTGGATGCTTCTATTAAAATAAACAATCTCTGTATCTCTATTTTATTTTTAATAATGAACAGACTGTCAAATTGTTCATCAAGACAAGTATCATATTTCAAAGAATCGCTGAGATGGGGAAGGCATATTATCTCTAGGACAGATGCAAGAGAGAAAAAAACGGGGAAATTAGCAAGTGACAAGGTGACAGAAAAGAAGGAGAAGAAAGACAATATGATTGGTTACAGCAATTCAACAAAGAAAAAAGATGGTGGCGAGAAACGAGCAGATGATCAAGGGGCAATTTCAAATTTAAGTGGAAATAAACCGAGTAAACAAGAAGATGTGGGGTATGATCAGGTGGGATGGGGGGGACAGAGAAATAGGTTTTACATATGTGGGTAGATTAGAATGGGAGAAGGGTGACCGGAAAAGGCCAGCCCATATTTGGAAAGATATTAACTCAAATAAGTGGATATCAGATAATGAACATGTGTTAATATATAGGAAGCCGAAAACGAAAGAGAGAGGAAAATGGCAATCCATGCCGTGTGACAAGGAAGAGCAAGTGATTAAGCGAAATGTATTCGGGGGTGGTAGGAGGGAGGGAAGGAAAAGTTTAGGGATAAAGTCAAGTAGGTATTATAAGTGAAAGTTAGGTGAGGAAAAGAGTGAAAGAGATAAGAAAATGAATCCATGGAGGTGTAGGAAATTATTAGTAAATGATCATGAAACATAAGAAAAAGAGGGGGACAATAAATTTTAGAATGGAATGGGTAATTTAAAATAGTAATGAGCTTATGGAAATGGAAAGTATAAGAGAATTTGGTGGAAATAAATGAATCTAAAGATGAAAGACAAAAAGAAAGGTTTTAGCAAGGTTAATTGTAGTTGAATATCAAACAGCAGTCGTCAAATGAAGAGAACCTCAGAGGGCTGTCCAATGACAGAAGGGCCAAGGAGCCCAACATGTATATGCTCTAGTATTCAATAAATTCATTCATCAAGACAATGCGAGCGCTCAAACATCTTGTCTAACAACCAACTATTTGAACACTCGTCTGCCATACAGTCTTGATTTAGCACCCAATGGCAAAGAAAAAGGCAATTTTGAATTACAAATTGTTTTTTGTTATTAGCTTCAATATATAAAGTGACCCTCGTATGTAGCAAATTCCTGCATACACATTTTTAAAATATTAGTTATTCTTTAAGAAAATAATAAAAAATACGTTTACTAATATTTAAAAATTAATACTCCTTGTCTAGTGCAAATACTATAAATTTACACGGAAGCAAACTGTCTGTAGGGAGCATTTCATTATTATATGATCCAGAAGTATGAGAAATTTCATTATTTTCTCTCAGTTTGAGAAACATTCCCTAACAATACAAAAATGCAGGTATCATGAAATGAGTCACAAACTAATACAGAGGAAGCCATTTCCATAACTCAATGCACAAATTAGTGCAGAGTGCCTGGAAAACATTGCAGTCAAAAGGAGCACATCAGCACACAGACTGCAGCTGTTTAAACTTTAAAACCCATTTGGACTAATATTTTGACAATATAATTTTGTGATCTTCCCAAGACTTTGTGCTTCACTTCACTTTCTTGTGTTAAGAAATTTGGTCAATTTCAACTTTTATCTCCCTTAATTACAACCAAATACTATCTCCAAAACGTCTGATACTGGAGTATAAGATAAGGCAATTGGAAAACTATTTCCAGATGTCTTCGATTTTGGAACAATGATATCAATGGAAAAATAGAATCAAAGTGAAAAATTCAATGTCATAGCCATGATTTGAACCAAGGATCTTTGGCTTTTCATAGTATTTTGCTCTAACCAACTAAACTACCATGGTAACGTGTAAACTGACTCACATTTTTCTAGAAGGGATTCTGTAATTAATTTTGAGATAATACGCCCCAGGGGCGGCTTACAATTTCATAAGTACTTTTTAAGTTCAGGGTCAGTTGAGAAATGTAACACTTGCCAGTGTGCTGATATGGTAGCTCAGCTGGTTAGAGCAACAGCAGTTTGTTAGGAAAATCATAATTCAACTTGGTGTCAAAAATCTTTAACTCTACTGGTCTCTGTTACAAAAAACTTACCAATATTTCATTTTGCATTTGATAGTCTGAAACAGAAGCAGCTTTGGACTGACATTTCATTTCCGATGAGGTCCTTTCCAGGCACCAAGGTTCTTGCTTAATGTCAATCCCCGAGTCCATTTCACCATCATTGCTGCCTGTGGTAATCTTATTCATGGTATCTTCATTACTTGCTCTGAAGGAGAACATTCCTCATGTTGTAAGCCAATTAATTACATTCTTAACTCATTATAAATAAAAAGTATTGTATATAGTGGAATGACATGATTTATAAGTCAACAAATTATTTAAACATTTTTCTCTGCCCTTATGTATTATTCATTCAAGACCAGTTTCTAGGAACCTCTTCCCCTCATCAGGTGTCCAGTTGATGGGCATTCCTATGGATGATGTGGTCCTGTGTTGCATTCTGTGCAGCACTAAACAGGTCAAAACCACTCAGGGAACCCCACTCAACAACATAAATGATAGCAAAGAGGTTCCCAGAAACTATACTGATTTCATTGAAAGGATTGATCCTTATGTAAACAATGCCTAAAAACATATCTCTATGCTTTCTTGCTTTGACTGGACCAGTAATGGCACTACTTTCATAACCACATGGAGCCTGGAACTATCATCCCCTGCCTTCAATCCACCAACCTCTTCGTGCGAGTTTTAAACATGCTACTGTATAGCATTCTGAACTAAAAACATATATAGCACTATATCCTCAGAGTCAACAATGATGAGTTTACCTTTTCTGGAACTCGAAACCAACGTCAAGTAACAGCTTTAAAAAAAAGTTTGCTTGAACTGAGGAAGGTTGGGGTCATTGTTGACAAGCGCAAGCACTTCTTGATTGTAGGTGGCTCATTTATGCGGAAGAAATGGTCAACATTTTGATGTACTAATATCAAACCAAGATGCTGGAGTCATATGTCACCTCTTTTCCTATTACAAATCTTTAAGTTATGGAACTACTAACTTTGATGGAGAAATTGAAGCAATTCGAATGGCCCTACAAAATCTTTTGTACAGAATTTCACATTTTCAGCAAGCAGTTATTCTCTCAGATTCCAGGGCAGCAATTATAGCAATTACTTCCAAGTTGTCACCAAAAAACCAAACAATTATAGAATGTTGGAAAATCCTTACCCATCTAACCGCACTTCAAAAACACCTAGTCTTCCAATGGATACCAGCTCACTGTGGACTGAGTGGTAATGAGAAAGCTGATTTTCTTGCAAAAAAGGGTACCAGCGGTGTACAAAAATCTATAGTTGATCTACCATTTTATGCAGCTAAAAGATTAGTCAACTCTGAATTCAAAAAAATTATTACAAAATATTACTATGAAAAATCAAAGAATAAAAGTTGGGAACTACCAAACATTCAAACAGTAATTCCTGAGTATCCTTGAAAAACAGCTGTTGCAACCTTCAGGTTGATTACAGGACATGATTGTCTGGCAAAACATTTAAACAGAATTGGGATATATTCTTCACCACTCTGTCCTCTATGTGATCTGCAAGAGGAAATGGACCGAGACCACCTTCAAATATGCCTGGCCACTTCTAGTGCCCCATCCATCAGTGAAAAATATTGGAGAGCAAGAGGATTAATGACTTCATTGTCAGAAATCCAGCATTAGCTAACAACAACAACATTTTGATGTACTGCACTCCTAACAAATTCATCATACTGAACTTCTATCACTGACTTTTTACATTTCCTTAACTTTCCAGGCATGGTTAAGTTGCTTTTTTTTTTTAACCTTTTGCTGCATGTTAAATTTATACTTAATGCAGAGGCACCTGTAAACTCTGCTATCAGGTTAACAATATCCTTGATAGACAAAGTGAAATATTTCTCACATAGTGAAACACATTTAGAATTATAACTTTCTCACCATTAGTTAAGAGGCTTTCCTCCACAATATTTTACAAACTGCACTTCTTCAGTTATGATACTTCACTAACGGCACTTCCACAGCAGAAGATGGTTTGCACATACTCTTTGCTCATTTTCTGATTAAGTGCAATTAATTACTTTAGATTTATTTTGCTGTAGTTCTAAATACAATAATAAGACATTAAACATGCCATTTTTATGTAATACAGAGAACATCAAATAGTTTTTGTAGTCCTGAGTTAACTACTTTGTAACCGATGTACCTTGTAATGCACGCATCAGCCAATGAACATAAACTTGATGCACGTTTGTACATCTGTTTCTATTTACATAACGACCAATCCTTTCGATGAAACCAGTAGTCTTGAATGAATATGACTTAGGTGGAGAGAAAAGCATTTAAATAATTTGTCATTTTAACCCAACATTAATCATAACTAAACCCATTTAACAATTTGCTTGACATGTGAGACGTGAGTAAAATTAGGTAATCATTTATAAATAAATTGTTGCTAATTTTTGGGTCTACTTCAACGTAAATGAAATCCAAGTATAATGTATACTTTTATGATTTGGCACATAAACCAAAATTCATGTGAGATTTACATTTTATACAATTCTGTGGAAACACCTTTGTGAGTTTTATTGTAATCATGTACTGAGAGTATCATTTAATTCGTGTATACTAAAGTGAGAGATTCAGTCTTGAAAAGAAAGAAAATGGAAATTTAGTAACATATGATTTGACAAAGCATTACAATCAATTGTTAAAAATCTGATGTGCTGCATTCGCATGACTTTCTGTACTCTTGTACTAACCATTCTTACAAACCCTTATTCCTATATCTTCTTCGTGTTAGTCGAGATAAACATATGCAGAAATTACCTTATTGCTCGTTATCTTGCATGTGCAATGGGAATATGGGAATACAGTAGACTTTGACTGAGTCAAATCTTTTTAAGCTTTCAAATTCCACTCTCTTTGCATGGTTAACACATAAACAAATAAGTAGCGATGTTCTATTTGACAGAAGTGTAAGTTCTCCAAAACTTAAAGAAATAATGAATATCTCCGAAAAGGTTCACTGTACAAAAAATTTATGCAGATATAAATTGTGTGTTTTAGCAAGGTCTACATTTTTTGTATAGTAAGATTTGCTCTATCTCTCATGGTTTATCAGTTATGGAAAAGTCATCCAGAGTAAACAGGACTTCATAGGCTATAACCAGAAAATTCAAGATATAGATTTCATTTGTCATAAAAATATCTCAAACATATGGCATTTTAATCAAAATCGTTAGCCATTTTCAAGAAAATTAAAATTTTGGGAAAATTTTCCATGTAAAGGGTAGTTTAAAGTGGAGCAATTTTCTTAAAAATCTTTGTGTCAGATCCTTGAAAGACATTAAACTTGAATACCAACTTTGGTTTTTAACCAAATTTTCGTTTTTGAGTTATCCTGTCCACAACCTGACACACACACACATGGACCTTTTTCTAAAAATGCTGCTTTTTTTGTTCAGGGTGCCTCAAAACATATATTTCTGGTGAAAACTCAACATCAAATTTTTGGGTGGATTACAATACTTCCTCTACTTTACTAAACGTAGTAGAGAAAGTAAAAATGTAAGTGTGAGGAATTTTTTAACACCACTGTATTATCATGTATTATTGTGTGCGAAAATGTTGGACTTAAATTAAGGGATTATAAGAGTCTGGAGGAAAATCTTGGTGTAATTTAATTGGAATACGCTTACTCACAGAACCAATAAGCAACTGTGGCAATTTTATGCAACATAAAACAAAATTGTGAAGAGTATTTACAATGGTTTAAACCTGAATGGTGAACCCTACATTACAATCTAAGTGTGCAAAAATGTGTTATCACCGATTAAGAACCAAGCAGACCCCAACAAATATACCATTTGCTGCTTGAAGCAATTGGTTTGGAAACCTTCCAAAAAATCCACAAACAGTAGCTTTGGAAATCCCATTTATCATTAAATAAAAAGTGCCAGCAAGATAAAATCTCAGAGTTTAGTGTTTCTGTTGGTACAGGGTTCTTCATTTAAAATCTAACGGAGCACACAGCATTTTGCTTCTCCTGTGACCTTGCTGGATTCCCCCACCACTGGTTGCCATTGTGTGCGTGACTAGTCGGTACTGGACCCCTGAAAATCCACCTGTGTTCAAGAAATTCCTGATTATGATCAGAAAGCTGGAGCTTGATGCTCTGTTAACACTAGACACATAATTGGTCCAACTTTCTACGAGCAGACTGTAAATACAGAGGTACCGAAATGACATTTTGACCCCATTTTATCATGAACTGACAGAAGAAGAGAGAAATCATAAGGGTGGTTTCAACAGGATTCTGCTACTGCCCATATAGCAGAGGAGTCCATGAATAAAATTAGGGAAGTGTTTGAAGATAGAGTGATTAGTGTTGGTGTATGTCCCTCCTGCTCCCCCGATCTAACACTGTGCGGGGTAGTAACCTGAAAGACAAAGTTTACTCGACAAATCCTCATACATTGGAAGAACTAGATCAAAATATTAGAAATGAAATTGGAAATATTATAGTGGCCCAACTTAATCAGAATGTGTACTCCTGATATAATGCTTGTTTAGCCTTGCGAGGATGGACGACATTTCCATCATCTTCTGTAAGGTAAGAGTGTTATACATGATTTACGAGTGGAGTTTATGTGGGAGTAAAGCCAGCTATACCACACCCAATCACACATAGGCAAAATGCTGAGCACCCATTAGGTTTTAAATGAAGAACCCTGTAGTATTCAAATCTAACTTAGCTATTTGCTATAAAATTATTCTTATGACCACTTTGGAAAGTCTGTGTTACTTTAAAGATCCTCCTTTTACAGATTTTCAAGTTATGATGCATGTCCATTCTTCCATTAAAAATGGCATTTTTGAATGCCATATAACAAACTTGCATTAAAAGACTGGATTGCTGCAGCTATTTTCTCACTTCTAACATTTGTTAAACACCTTAACTCAGGGCTACACCTATGTTAAAATCAAGTTTAACTTTTTGTTGAAGCTAATATTGTTCGATGAAGCAGAAGGTACATTAACTACAGCATTAAATCATTTAATATTGATTGGTGAAACCACTCAAATGTTTAACTGGCTAATGGCCTGCAGTGCACGTTTGATTAATAAATTTTAACAAAAATGCATGTAAAAGAAAATATTCATTTTTATTCGCACCATCTAAAGACTTAACCAAGAGTCTCTTCTTTTATTTCCATTTCTGTATCCATTTCACAACTGATGTATGCTGAAAAGTTGCTAATCTTTATTTCAAGACCTGCAGAAGAAAGGGAGGAATAAGAAAGACTTGAAAAATTGGACTGGAAGTAAGACAATAGTATAGAGGTATTTTTTAGATGTGGCGAATGGAGAAAAGTTGTGCAGTGGTTTATGGTTGAGTTCACTTTTGTATTTATTGGACAATAGGGTCGTAAGGTTAGTATCTCTCAGACCTCCGTGCAGTAAACATCACAGGAATGCGTGTTTAAGTACAGTGCTCAATTGCATTATCAGCAGTCTCTTGTTTATGCAACCAAGACATTACCCCCATCAATTGCATGATGTCACTTGTGCAGATCCTAGCAAGGTCATTTGCCACGCCTGGAGAACACCTCTGCACATTGGATACAAATCTTTGCAGAATGAGGAAGCAGCTTGAAAATACAAGACGAAATTAAGTAATTTCACTTCTGAGTTTCTGCTTAATGCACACTACTCTTTCAGTCAAATTAAGCAGTTAGCAATTCAAAAACAGTATCAGGATTGACCACCTAAACTCTGCAAACTGGTGATTGAGTTGACATGAATGGTAGTTTTTTGTTGTTTAACGATGCTGTCAATTGCCAGAATCATAGCATCACTGGTGTGCCGGAATTTTGTCCTGCAGGAGCTCTTTTACATGCCAGTAAATCTACTGACATGGAGCTGTTGTTTTTAAGTACACTTAAAAACCATTGGTCTGGACCAGATTTGAACCCACGACCTTGGGATCAGCAGGCCAGCATTTAACCAACTGAGCTAACCAGACCAACCTCATGCATGGTAATTATGATCAAGTCAACAACTAAAGGTGACACGGCTGCTGGAGCTAAAAGTTATATTTTCATGTTGCAAGAATTAAATCAATACTAAATGTTAACAAATAAAGGGAAGATGGTAATATTTAAATAGTAAAGTTCAATACCAAAAATAAGTATATTGCATGTTCACAACAATACATATTTTTTCCTTTCTTTGATTATCCCCTTCATATAAAGGACTTACACTCACTAGCTCTTACAAGTGCTCAGATGCCTGTCAAGGAGCAGAGTCAAATCCGGATCAATGAGTAGCCAGTATGAGTAATCAGTCTGAAGCCTGGTATGAAAGTGAGGTTGGAGATGAAATGAGGGCAAGATGGATGATGGAACAGTTGGTATAGTGAATAGTGGGACAAACCAGAGAGCCCGGAGAAAACATGCCCCGATGCTATTTTGTCCACCATAAATCCCATATGCAGTTGCCTAGAATCGGATGAAAGGAAAGATGATGGAACAGTTGGTATAGTGAATAGTGGGATAAACCAGAGCCTGGAGAAAACATGCCCCGATGCTATTTTGTCCACCATAAATCCCATATGCAGTTGCCTAGAATCGGATGAAAGGAAAGATGATGGAACAGTTGGTATAGTGAATAGTGGGACAAACCAGAGAGCCTGGAGAAAACATGCCCCGATGCCATTTTGTCCACCATGAATCCCATATGTAGTTGCCTAGAATCGAACCCAGGCCCCTCAGAGACGAGCAACACTCTGCCATATCATGACCAAATATATACAGGGTTCATTTAAAGCCTAATGGAACACATGGCATTTCGCCTCTCCCACCACCTTCAGTGTCCAGTCCAAAAGTTCGTCTGCTCCCCAACAGGCATCTTGACCCTACGCTTGTATTGCGTTGCATCTTGTTCTTTTGATCCTAGAATGAGCCAGGTTCAAGGATATATAACACGTCATAACTGTCCTAAGGGCGTAATTCCTCCATACGGGGAGGATATCAGGTAAAGAAGAAATTCCTGCTGATTATAAGACCGGCTTTTTTTTAGTTGAGCTTCATATTATAAACCTTAAAATTGCTGATGTGTATACTTACTAATTTGTAATATTATGACAGGTATAGGCAACTGTTATACGTTCATTAGGTAAACCACATATGTAAACAAATAGTAGAAAGCACAGTAGAAAGTTTCTTGCTTTCTTAATTACCCACATGGGATACTGTGAAATGGGGCGGATTCAGCTGTTCATATAAACTAAAAATAAAGGATTTCAAGAATGCTTTACTATATTTATGAAAATTTGTGTATTGTCTACGATGCAATACATGACCCATTTCCATTACACTTTCGCTGCTTTCCGTCTTAATTTTAGTCACCAAGAACACCAAACTTCAACCACCGCAGTGAAGTGATCGTTGTGACTGTACAGGGCAGGATAACCAGCGCAAAGAACTGAATTACCTCGACTATTTAATACATAGGGGCTTTAATTTACCATATACAATTTACCATAGAACACCTAGTGGCAATTTAATAACCACTACCGATCATTCATTTGTTTCGTACCTTTTATCACTCGGTCAGTCTTTTGTTTATTCAGTATCGCCAACTTAATAAATAGCTGAAAAACAAAAGGTTATTTGTGAATGTTAAACAAAAAGTGAGATTTATTTGAGATTAGCTACTGGTTATCTATTATAACAACGAAAGAAAATTGAAATACATACATGCAATTCCTGGATATCGTTTTCCTCGGCTAAGTCTTTGGTATTGAGCAATTCTAGCTGCACTAATCTTAATGAATATATTTTAGATTATATATTTATTTAGAATTTAGCTTTTCCTGGTCGAATCTTTGCGACACAGTAATTCGAATTTACATTCATATTATCTAAATAGTCCAGATAAGTATCATTCGACGGTCTAACCCTCCCAGATAAATTATCACGCTCCACTCCGCTCGAGAACATATCGGTTAAGTCAGATGTCTTACATCACTTGTGACAAAGTATCAGCATCACTAAACAAAACCATAAATTAAATATAATTTTATTGTTCTTCTCTATCGATACTGCTGTAGTGATCATTACTACTAGTGAGGGAAGTATTCGAATGCAAAATTACGATGTATTCCCTTCTTGGATGTTTTCGAGTCCTTTATTCGAACCTTTCACTCGGATGAGGGCATGTGCACCGGTTCTCGTCTGTGTATGTCCCGAGTGCCGTATTCGAATGCTTCACTCGCACTGTCAATTGCCAGGATCACATCAGCGTCGCCGGTGTGCCGGTATTTCGTCTCGCAGGAGTTCCTTTACATGCCAGTAAATCTACTGACATGAAGCTGTCGTTTTTAAGCACATTTAAAACCATCGCTCTGGACCGGATTTGAACCCGCGACCTTGGGATCTGAATGCCAGTGTCTAACCTATTGAGCCACCCAGACCGACAACAAACTGTTCACAAACAATTATTATTGCATATACGTGATCATAATATTTCAATTACTAAATCATGGAATAATAGAATGTACATTGAGCGATCAGTTAACTACACCGAATGAACAACAATGCTATAAATTCAAAACCATATTCATAATGTGGGAGATGCCGCGCGTGAGGCCAGTAAACAAGGGCAATAGTTGTGCCGGAACCAAGACCAATTCTAGACGGTTCGAGAAGCTTTCGACTGCCGGATTGTTAGCAGAAGTTTTGAGAAATGTGTATTTCGAGAGAAATCGGCTGCTACCTAATTCTGGACTATATAAAGAGTGATACAGACAGAGAAATCATTTTTAAACGTGTGTTTAGTGTTGAAGCAATTCGAGTATTATCAGAGATGTTTGTTGTACGCAGTATTTGTATCAAGGTTACGGTAGAATCGAATAGCTGTGATTAGCAATCTCACGACAAATTGTAAATTGTGTTAGCGATAAACTAGAGAACTGTGGTTTTTTTTTATTTTATTTTATTTTTTTTTTAAATTTAATATTTGATTTGATTCAGTTTGAGAAGAGAAACTGATGAGACAAATCTGATGTGCTGCACTCCCAATCTTTATTTACTCCTGTACTAACCATTCTTACAAGCTCTTCTTTGTGTTAGTTGAGATAAACATTTGTACAAATTATCTTATCGCTTATTTCCTTGTATCTGTAAGAGGAATATTAGAATACAGTAGGATTTTTACAAATATTTGAAAGCTTTGAGATCCCGTTCTCCTTGCACGCTTAACATATCAAAAACTGAACAATGATGTTCCATTTCACGAAAGTTTTAAGTTTTTTTTCCGAAACTCACACAAATAACAAGGAATATCCCCGAAATGGTTCACTCTACAAAACAATTATTTAGACAGTGTTTTAGCGAGACCTACATTTTTGTATAGTAAGATTTTGTCTATCTCTTACGGTTTACGAGTTATTCAAAAGTCATCCAGAGTAAACAGATCTACATAGGTGCCCGCCTCGGTAGCGCGCTGGTTAGCGTGTATGCCTCACGTTCAAGAGGTCGCGAGTTCGAATCTCGCTTAGGGTAAGTTATCAGGGTAAGGTTTTTTTTTAAAGGTTTTCCCTTATTCTGAGAAGACGAATGTCGGGTAACTTAAAGCTCCATGGAACTTGGGCTCATTTGAGCATCATTTCACCCATTTCATTTCATTCATTCGTCCAATATGACATGGACTATAGCCAGAAAATTCAAAATATACATATATACATTTCATTTGTCAAACAAATATCTTAAACATATGACATTTTAATCAAAATCGTTAGAGCCATTTTCAAGAAAGTAAAACTTTTCGAAAAATGCTCCGTGTAAAAGGTAGTTTAGGGTGGGGCTATTTTCTTCAAAATCTTCGTGTCGCATCCTTGAAAGACATTAAACTTAAATACCAACTTTGGTTTTTAACCGACTTTTCATTTTTTATTTGTGCTGTCTACACACATAGACCTTTTTCTAAAAATGCTTTTATTTATTCAGAGGGTCTCAAAACATATATTTCCGGAGAAATCTCGACATCGAATTTTTGTGTCGAATTCTATACTTCCTTATACTTACCAGCAGAGAAAGTAAAAATAACCGGGCTAGTCATTTGTCACAATATTTAAATGTTGGCATGCTATTGATTTTCAAGTACAGACAAAGGCATCTCCTCAGGGCAGGCAGGGTCAGTTACTGTGTTTGACCTAGGAGTTTAGCTATGATATGTGCTGTTGTTTATTCCTTTCGCTCTGGCGTTTTACACCTTGCTTCAAAAGTGACTTATCCTTTCTTTCCCAGGACAAATATTACGCGAAAGAGCATCACTAATAAATTGCATTACCGCATAAACAAAGCAATTATGATCATACTTTCATTAATATCACTAACGAATTATGTTTATTGGAGACTCAATAAACCATACGATGTAATATTGTAGCGACATTGACATAGTTCAATTGCCCTCTAGATAATAATTTTGAACTTCTGGTATTATTCTTATTTACATCGTACCAGGAAGCACCCCACCCACACCGCGAATGCCCGTTCAAGGACAAAGACTTCTGAGCAAATGACAGTAGGCCTTCTCTAATAGTTCCAGAAAATGTTTATAAAAACTGGTTAACCATATTCAAACGTTTGAAAGAATCCCTTGAGTGGCCTTTTAAACTAGAATACGCTTGATACTGGACTGAAGGAAAGGCATTGTCGCTTACTGGTGCTTGTCTGTGAAGATTAGGCAAATATGAAGCCTGCCTTCCAAAGTCGCGATCACGGTTCCAACTATGTGGTTTGTGAGGCTCTCTACTAACTAGTAAACACTTGGGAAAAACGGCTTTTCCAAATAGCGGGGTGGCGCAAGCGTTGCAGATTCAGACAAGCAGAAAGGAAAGTTGCCTGCCTGGTCGATAGTTGACGGGCGCTTCCGCTGTCAAGACTCATGTACACAGATCGCCAAAGATAACCTTGGGCGGATTTTGTATCATTTCTTGGGGTCTTTTGGGGCGTCCCCTCCTTCTGACGTATCCTAGAGCGTGGTGCCTTGAGAACAGTCAGGGGGAAAAGGAGAGAGATTGATGCGTTTGCTTTTTCTGGCGTTATTGAAACCAAAATATGTTTGTCTCAGAGCCAGTCATGCAATACACTAGCGATGTTATTGCTATAGGGTAGTTAAATTATATCCCAACCCATTCTCGCGGTCTCTATACTGTGCGAGACAGTCGGCAGATGCCGGGGAATTTACGCCGGCAGAGGCGGATTAAAATACTTACCGTATAATAGATGCTGGAAATGTTGACCTTCTGCTCTCAAACAGGCATCATATCTCGAGTAAATATTCTCGCTCACTCTCTGAAGCTCAGCAGCAGGAATTCTTATGATTTCTTGCACAATGTTTTCTGCAGGTTCCTGTAGTGTGCGAGGATTGGAACAACACACTTTGTGTTTTAAAGAATCCCATAAATAAAAATCACAGCTCGTTAGGTCAGGAGAATGAGGAAAAACACCTCTCTTACTGCATTTAATGATACGGCTGCGAATGTGCTGCTACAGAATCTTGCTGGAACCAACCATACGATTTCTCTTCTTCTGTCAAGCGATTGAAAAATGGCCTCAGAATTAACCTCTAATAGCATTCTGTATTTGTTGTTTCATCAAAGAATATGGGCTCTGTTATTCTTTTAGCAATTATCATACACCACACTCCATTTTTTATCATAATGAGGCGCTTCATCCAGTAGCACAGGCTTTTCTGAAGCCCAGTAGCGACTGTTGTAGGTATTCAAATGTCCAGTTAGATGAAACCAAGACTCATCAGTGAAAAACAGCTGTGGGTCAATGAAGCCCTTTCTATGGAATGGAAAAGTCAGTTACAATAATTCCCACGTTTAACGGGATCATTTGGCTTTAACGTTTGTACTCGTGTGTAGCGAGGTCTGCCTGTTTGCTGCGCTAGTGTTGTCAGTAATTTTCGAGGCAAACGCTCCAAAGCGGCACCACACCTTCGTGCAGGTCTCACTGGAGTTGGGTATTTACTTTTGTGAAAGATAGTACATACAAGGAAATATAAGTTAAACCAAAGACCCAAAACCTACCCTAAAACGACCGATAGGCAACATGTTCAAAACGAGGAGCCGCGGATATGACCATTGGAGTTGATCCTCCAGGTAGTACCTATTTAATGAAGTAATTCCAGATACAGTAGTTATTTTTATTTCATTTTATGGCCTATTTTATATTTGCAACTAAGTCTATTATGAACAGTAAGTTTTCATGGACATATTTCTTTAGCTTCTTAATGTTATACCAAAATGAATGTTTATTTTAAAGTTTCTGATACTTAAGTTACATTTTTCTTCTAACCCTAGGAATGCATTTTGCCCAATACTTTTATACATTAATTTAGAGCTTACGCTTCATGTACGAAAAAAGCTTCTTCATTCTACTAGTAAAACTCCATCTTTTCCCGTTAGATGTCTCAACATCAGTACTTCTCTCCTGGAAACAGACATTACACTCTACATCGTTCTTTTCCTTTGCATCCCCTTCATGTTGATTGGAACTAGATTTCTGTTCGCCATCCGCTCTTGTTTTCCGCTCTGAAGTACAATGCCTGCAATGCTTTCTCTTTGGAGTGGCACGTAGACTGCGTCTAGATGGCCTCGGTCTTAGGGTAGATCTAAAGTTTGTCTCTAAATATTTTCGTGACCCCTCGCACTTTTGTTTCCCTTCTTCAATAGTTTGAGATGTAGCTTGCATTATACCTTGGCTGCTCTGTGTCGTAGTGCATTCCAATTCCTCCGTGCTTGCTATTTCTGCTGGTTCTAAGTTTGTTTTGATAATTACGGTTACGGAAGATTCCTTTTCTGCTAATGTATTGGCAATCTGTGTGCCATTTTCACTTTCCCTATCCTGATCAACCTTGGAAGTTGTAGAAGTAGCTAGTTCATGTTCTGTTATTTCAAAATTCACGGAAAGTGTATTTTCTTCTGAATCATCTTCTTTTAGAATTGTTGAAAGTTGTAATACCTCTCTTTGTCCTGATTGATACTTTATTTTTTCTGATTCAGTGTTTTTGTGATGATCCAAAGATCCTACGGATGCTGTATGAGGCACTTCTGCTCTCTCAGATATATTATCAGGTAGGATAGTGTTATCTGACTGTTCAGCAGCTCTTACCAAAATGTCATCATAACTCTGAACTTTGTTTGCCATTTTATAATTGCTATTGAAGTACTCCAGATGTTCTGCTTCTAGATATTCACTGTCTGCTGGTAGAAAATTAGCATGCGTCATAGTTTCCAGTCCATGATCACTGCTTTCATTTTGACAACCAGATGAGGGCACCCTTTGGGGATTCGTCTGAGAGTCAGAGACTGCTGGAGTACCCTGTGTATTAAGCTTGAGAATGTCTTCGGAATGTATATTAATGGATTCAATGTCATACAGATCTTCTTCCTCTGATTCCTCTTTTGATTTTTGCCCGTACATGGGTTCTGGCATTGAAAATGTTGTGATACTCATTTTTGGGGTAGAAATCTGTGCTTCTCCCAGTTCTTTTAGATCTTGTTTGCTTCCTAACGTCTCTTCGGTTTTTTCATCACACTTCACGGATTCAATATCATGCAGATCTTCCTCTGGTTCCTCGTTTGATATCTGTCCACAAATAGGTTCTAGCGTTGAAGGGTTTGTGATACTTATTATTGGGGCAGTGATCTGTGTTTTCTCAAATTCTGATAGAGCTTGTTTACTTGACAATGTCTCTTCGTTCTTTTCATCACACTTCACGGATTCAATATCATACAGATCTTCCTCTGGTTCCTCGTTTGATATCTGTCCACAAATAGGTTCTAGCGTTGAAGGGTTTGTGATACTTATTGGGGCAGTGATCTGTGTTTTCTCAAATTCTGATTGAGCTTGTTTACTTGACAATGTCTCTTCGTTCTTTTGATCACACTTCATGGATTCAATATCATACAGATCTTCTTCTGGTTCCTCGTTTGATATCTGTCCACAAATAGGTTCTAGCATTGAAGGTTTTGTGACACTTATTATTGGGGTAGTGATCTGTGTTTTCTCAAATTCTGATAGAGCTTGTTTACTTGACAATGTCTCTTCGTTCTTTTCATCAGACTTCATGGATTCAATATCATACAGATCTTCTTCTGGTTCCTCGTTTGATATTTGTCCACAAATAGGTTCTGGCGTTGAAGGTTTTGTGACATTTATTATTGGGGTAGTGATCTGTGTTTTCTCAAATTCTGATAGAGCTTGTTTACTTGACAATGTCTCCTCGTTCTTTTCATCAGACTTCATGGATTCAATATCATACAGATCTTCTTCTGGTTCCTCGTTTGATATTTGTCCACAAATAGGTTCTGGCGTTGAAGGTTTTGTGACATTTATTATTGGGGTAGTGATCTGTGTTTTCTCAAATTCTGATAGAGCTTGTTTACTTGACAATGTCTCCTCGTTCTTTTGATCACACTTAATGGATTCAATATCATACAGATCTTCTTCTGGTTCCTCGTTTGATATCTGTCCACAAATAGGTTCTAGCGTTGAAGGTTTTGTGACACTTATTATTGGGGTAGTGATCTGTGTTTTCTCAAATTCTGATAGAGCTTGTTTACTTGACAATGTCTCTTCGTTCTTTTCATCAGACTTCATGGATTCAATATCATACAGATCTTCTTCTGGTTCCTCGTTTGATATTTGTCCACAAACAGTTTCTGGCGTTGAAGGGTTTGTGATACTTATTATTGGGGTAGTGATATGTGTTTTCTCTAATTCTGTTAGAGCTTGTTTACTTGACAATGTCCCTTTGTTTTCATCATACTTCATGGATTCAATATCGTGCAGATCTTCCTCTGGTTCCTCGTTTGCTATTTGTCCAAAAATAGGTTCTGGCATTGTAGGTTTTGTGATACTTATTATTGGGGTAGTGATCTGTGCATTCTCTAATTCTGTTAGAGCTTGTTTACTTGATAATGTCTCTTCGTTCTTTTCATCAAACTTCATGGATTCAATACCATACGGATCTTCCCCTGGTTCCTCGTTTGATATTCGTCCACAAATAGGTTCTGGCATTGTAGGTTTTGTGATACTTATTATTGGGGTAGTGATCTGTGCATTCTCTAATTCTGTTAGAGGTTGTTTACTTGCTAATGTCTCATCGTTCCTTTCATCATGCTCACTAGTTTCATTAATTTGGCAATTTGGCACTGTGTTCTCCACATTCGCCTCTATATGATGTTTATTTGTTTCAATTGCAACAATAGTTTCTTCGACCCTTGACATTATATCGACTACTATGCTGGTGCAAAAAGCCAGCGTTTCAAGTTCTAATTCATCCGATACCGTTCTGATTGAGAACGTGTCGACATGTCTTTGATGTTGTAACTCATGTGGTCCAGTCTCTTCGACGACAGCAGTTCCGTCACTGAAGCCTACTGAGCTGCTTGTGTGAGGTGCATCATTTTCCCAGCAGTAAACAGGACTATCCTCGTCTTCATAGTCCGGTTCTATAACCTGAAAAGTTTCATTTTAATACTAAAGTAACAATAAATTACTTAATCTTATAATTTATTATAATATTAATTAATGTTAGTATATTACAAATTTATAATTTATTGAGAGGTAGAACTGGAACCTAAAAACTGTGGGATTTGAACCACAGACCCTCCGCTTACCAGATGGGTGCTCTAACCATTAAGCTACTGTGACAACCTACCAGAATGACATTGAAATCTAAAACCAGTTCGTATTTTTCCCAGTAATCCACAAAACCAGTCTCACATTGCCCACACACAGCTTGTGTGTTTAAAAACACCAACAGTAGGTTTGTTGGCATAAATAAATAATAATATATTATTTACTTTATTATTATTATTATTATTATTATTATTATTATTATTATTATTATTATTATTATTATTATTATTATTATTATTATTATTATTATTATTATTATTATTATTATTATTATTATTATTATTATTATTATTATTATTATTATCGTCATCATCATCGCCCGCCTCGGTAGCGTGATGGCTAGCGTGTCTGCCTCACGTTCAAGAGGTCGCGAGTTCGAATCTCGCTTAGGGTAAGTTATCCGGGTAAGGTTTTTTTCCGAGGTTTTCCCTACCCTGAGAAGACGAATGTCGGATAACTTAAAGCTCCATGGACCTCGGGCTCATTTGAGCATCATTTCACCCAATTCATTTCATTCATTCGTCCGATATGACACAATGTTGGAGGACGTTAATTCAAAAAAAAAAAAAAAAAAAAAAATCATCATCATCACTATCATTATTATTAGATATTTTACATTTTCGAAACAGACAAAATATAAGTTGCAATAAATGTCTCTTTTCTACCATAAACGTCAATAACTCTTTTTAAACCAAATTTTGTTAGAGTAAATACTATATGTTGTCCTGGATGATGCTAAATAACTATGCAGGTAAATAAACAAATATTTTCTTTGTCAAGGACGCTCTCAGTTACCAGGATCATATTAAAGCGTCGGTCGGTGGGAATAACAGGAGCACTTTGAAACACCAGTACGTCTACTGACACGGGGCTGACTCTTAAGGCACACTGGGCTCGGCTGGGTTTGCTACAGCTACCTTGAGTTCAATAGACCACCTTTTAGATAACTGATCCAGCCAGATTGACACTATGCTGGTAGGTAATACAGCATATTACATGCTTTTTATTTTCATATACTTTTTTATAAACTTAGCTTAGATACATTTTTCGGAGAAAGAGAAGTATAAATTCATTGTATAGATATCTTAATCTGTTCTTTCTCTTTCTTATTTTAAAGCATTATCTCCCCTCTGGTTCAGAGGTCCCTCTGCTCCCCGACAGGCGTCTGACCCTAGGCACTGGTTTGTAAGTCCTAGGGGGTGTAAGTCCTACATAAGGAGAGGGTAATCAGGGAAAGAAAGAAAGAAGGGAGGAAGGAAGGAAGGAAGGAGGGAGGGAAGGAAGGAAGAAAGAAAGAGAAGGGCTTTAACTGTAATACCTCTCAAGGGAAATGTTTTTTATACTGTAATTATTTTATTTGATATTTAGATATCCAATTATTCCTCAGCTAGCGGATGTACGAAGCAAAAATTTGAAATCTCTAGAAGGGTCAATCCACGTCAAATCGAACACCCATAAAACACGACTTTTTCGTAGGAGGTTCAAATTTTTTTTATGAATAATAGGCATAAAATAAGGAGACCCGTATTTTTTAATTTCCGTATTTTTAAATTACTTGCTTAGTTATGGCTATTAGAAACTATGCAATTTCTGCGCGCACCGTAATATAAAATCACTGGTTACTCTAAGGCCATATAGAGTTGAGAGCTGGGGTTTGGCGCACTGGAAAGGTAAAATACAACACTTTTAACAACTTTCGATGGATCATTATTACACACAAATTTTGGACTGCTTTTTTAAATGATATATTTTGTAAAACCAAAAATCGAATTTAAATCGATGTGTTAAAAATCTAAAAAAAAAAAAAAAAAAATACACACGTATTCGCTGACATTTTATCTATAAAATAAGATGTTGAAAACTATGGAGCTTGCATTAGTGCATTTGCTACAATTTTTTTTCTGGAGGCCAGCAAGCGCACACAGACGACATGAAGTAGCGATCCGTTTCTACAGCTGGATTCGCCTTGAAAGCGAGTAACGCCGGTGACTGCAGACAGCATGTGAATTGGTGCGCCAGCTTCATATGCTACTCACATAACTTCTTCTTACTAAGGCAGTACAGTCCATGCAGAAAAATGTCTCCACAATTTTTCTGATACTTCTGTGGCATCTGATACGCGCTTTTCAACTTTTGAATTTTTTTGAAAAAATCTTCTGATGTAAGCAGTTCTTTGCTGTTAGCTTCTTCCTTCATGTACGTCCATACATTTGAAATAATTTCTATACTCTGACTGATCCCTAATTTAGAACTTACAGGTTGGCATAATTGATTTACGCTATAATCAATGTCTCACAAATTCACTATATTCACTCTTTATCTCAAAGATCTATGTCTTCAACTTCACGCTGCACTAAAAGGCACCTTTGAATTAGCAAGGACTGTCTCAGATCATGCAGACATCACTACCTTCCCCCTCCCTCCCCATGTGCATGGTTTCATTCACAGAATTATACAATATGAGCTGATGAAAGAGGCGAAAGCTGTGGATTCACCAACAGGACTTCCAGTCAAGATCAGGGGCCAAGAACGAAGGGCCTAGCTGTGCTTTAAAATTACACTCCTTCATTCCTTTGCCTTTGTCAAAAATTGAAGCTTTAGTGAAACAATTTTCTTTCGAAGAAGGACGTAAAGCTGTGTTGTATGGAACCATTAGTTTAAAATGCATATTTTAAAAACGTTTTGAAGATGCTAATAGTGTACATATAATAGTGTCAGCTAGTAGTGTTCTCCTTACTGTACTGTTGTAACATTCATGGAACCTCAAGCAGTGGACAGTTGCCGTAATGGAAGGTGGCAATTGTGTGAGGTTACGGTAGCCGTGCCACGCGAGTGCGCTGCACTGATTTGCAAAGTTATTACAACTGAACTATTAGAGACTCCATTCTGATTTTTTCTGAGAATATTGAATAAACTTCATTGTATTTTTAGTTTTTTCTTCATATTTTTAAATGGTCGGGTTTATGTTATTATCAAACTTTAAAACTTTAATCGTATAAAATATAATATTAATAATAATTAATAAAAATTTCTAATAAATACCTCACGAAATACTGCAATTTATCTTTAATTTGAGCCAAAGATCAAGTAATTTGCTTCATTGCAATCGGAGGTATGATTGATCGAAGACTGAGAAGCGCGCGATTTTTGGGACATTTCAAAAATTAATATCTGCCAAAATATTTCTTTTTATATAAAAGAAACACGGGTCAAATATATTTTGTTCCAAAACAGCAAAAAAAAATTTCAAGAAAATCTGAGAGATCAAGGTTATTTTTTGCCTTATTTTGTTCGATTTGACGTGGAATGACTCAGAACTGTCTCTAAATATTATCTAAACCCTTTAGGAAAGTCACTAGTCGCTGTCTTTGAAATTCTGTCGATGTGTGACTTGAAAACACTAGATCCAGGGAGAAGTCACCAGAGTTGACCTCACTGTACCATACACACATTTCCTAGTAAACAGGTCGACTATGTGAGCAGATCAGTTCTCTTACCTCAGAATCCCTTTGCTTTCTTTTGGTGGGCAGACAATAGCGCTCTCAGCAGATCATTTTAACTACTTTCTCCCGAACATTCTCTAGTTTTACAAAGTCAAGCTTATTTATCGCCATTTTTAAATTAGCACATTATACAACTAAATACTAAGTTTTTAAAGAAAAGGTTGCGTGTTATTTAATACATTATTGCAGTTTGATAGAAATTACTATAACTTCAAAGGAAAACAGGAAAATAAAATAAGTATTTAACCGACTATCATATTTTTGAGTTTATCTGTTCACAAACACTAATAAATGAGAGGTAAAACTGGAACTGAAAAATTCAATGCCACTTTGCCCACACACGGCTTGTGGGTTTAAAAACACCAACAGTAAGTTTGTTGGCATAAATAAATAATAACACTTATATAGGTATATTCCGGGGTGTACTGCGGTGCCAATTGAGGAGAAAGTATCTAAGACCGCATTCACCGGCTGGGAAGGACTCGAGGTGCTGCATCCCAGCAATTGTTTATTGTTATCAGCTGTAGAAATTACAATGCAATTCATAGCGTCAGAATACATATGGTAATACATAATTACATATACAGAACTTTTACAAAGATAGTTAAACTAACGCGTGTTTATAATCTTACAGCTTTGGCTTATACCCTATTTAGAAATTCTTCTACTGAGTAAAACCTCCCATCTATGCAATACTTTTTCAATTCTACTTTAAATTTACGTATACGTTTTATTTCTTATTTGTGGTAGTTTGTTATATAGCAAACATGCAGCTACTGATGGTTTGGTTTTGTAAATTTAATTTATGTGAAAATCCATGTTACCCCTAGTGTTGTATTCATGAATCTGGTTGTTTGTTTTACTGCTGTTTTCTGTTGTTTTTGCAAGCAAAATTATCTCGAATATGTACAATGAATATGTCAAAATGTTCAGTTTCTTAAAGTATTCTCTACATTATTCCTATCTATTTAATCTTAAAGACCGCCTCCGTAGCGCAGTTGGTAGCGCGCTTACCTCTGGCGCGGAGGACCCGGGTTCGATCCCCGGTACCAACATGGGGATATTATCCCCTCTGGCACGGGGTGCACTCAGCCTCGTTAGGTCCTGGGGGGACCAATTGAGGAGCTACTTGATGGAGAAGTAGTGGCTCCAGGTCTAGAAGACCGCATAACTGGCCGGGAGGGCTCGGGACGCTGACCACGTCCCACCCTCCAGTACTGCACCTCACCAATGACGCCTGTAGTAGGCAGAGGTGGGGGACGCAGCCCCTCGTTGGCTGTCGCGCCGGGGTTTAGTTTAGTATTTAATCTTAAAATTATTCTTATAGCTCTTTTTTGTAATATAAATAGTATTTTTGTGTGTGCTGTTGCACTTTGTCCCCATACTGTGATACCGTAAGCAAAGTATTTCATTTTTGTTTTAGCATCTGTTATATCTTTGTTTATTCATTTATTCACTGTGTAGTTCTTTATTTCCTTTACTCTTTTTGGGCACGCAATATCAAAGTAGTAATTAAAAATCACGTATTCCATTTTTTGTTCACATCAACTTCTTTAAAAACATTTACCCATTTCTCATTAGCTATTATTTTGCCTCATTGATTTCTCGCATTTCCTTACTAAGAGTTTTTTAATTAAATCCCTATGAAATATGCTTATTTGCTGGGCATAATGATCAGACAGATGACCATTTAGTACTTGTACCTTATATTCATCTGGATCGAGATTAGTTACAATTTGATCCACTTTAGTCAATTACTCTTGTGGGTTCGTTTATAGTGATTTTCAAAAGGCTGTTGTGCCGCGGAGTTCCGTCAGTCTTTCCAAAAGGTGTATTTCCAGTGAATTGAGAAAGTTATTATAGAACGAACTCACCTGCACTTCTACCTCAACTGATTCTTCCCAAGCAGCAATGTCTTCCTTTCTCTCTTGGTGTATCCATTCTTCAGAGGAGGAGTTCTCAAGCAGCAAATCGGGTGTAGACGGACTTTCATAAATTTCTCCCTGGTCTTCAGGGACTGCTTCCACAAGTTCTGCGTCTCCTTGTCCTTCCGTTACAGCTTTACCGGGGCTGGGTTTACCTTCGCATGTTGATATTTGCAAAATAAAATTTTTTATTTCTTCCTCCAAGGACACTGTCTCACCGGAAACGACAGAGTCTTCTACATCTTTAGGGGTTATTGTGTCTACAAATCTGCTAATTTCATGTAAGATTGATATATCGCCAGGTGGCGCATCGGCTTCGTTATCTGTAGGCCCTTCATCATCAGAACTTGTTTCTGGAGGCTTCTTTGAGGTCATGGTAAATTTCCTGACGTGTAAACCTATAACAATATATGTACTGAAAATAAATACAAAATGCTATATGTGCAATCTCCTGACTTTCTATATTCCCTGTTGTAAAAGCACTCATTCTTCCATCTACTACATGGTAACCGAGTCATAGCGGATAGAAGAGATAGTGTGAGCTCTTCGGGAGTTACTATGGTTCACTCGCAAGATGGCACTGGTGTCGCGGTCGCTTGACTTTAGTTCACGAATGCATGGTGAAAATGGGTTTCATATTATCAATTAGTATTTTAAATACCTAAAATCGTAAGCAGGAATATTGGAAATACTGTTTTGAAACATCGTCTTTCCTTGACACATAATATAGGATGCTATTTTACAATAATGGGTATTATAATTAACGAAGAACAGTGGGAAATATCTGCTTACATGATTTTACGCTGAAAAATTAAACCATAATGCAAATTATGTATTTTTTAAGCATTGTATCTAGAACAAGCTTTTGTTTTTTACTTAAATAATTTAAATTGCGTTTATGTTCGCAACAATTAGTAGCGAATTTCTTTTCTACTATTTTTAATTTAGCCCTCTCTTTAGATAGCAGGATTTTAGTTCTAACTAAATTTCTATTGAGGTTTCTAATTCTTTTCTTCAGTGTAGCAATTTCATTATTGACACTTGTGTTTGTGACCTTGGAGGAATTAGAACTGTTTTCTGTGAATTCCTCATTGTTGAAGGACGGCGCGTTTGAAATAAGAACTGGTTGACTGGATCCTGCATCTGGTAATTTACTGATTGTTGAATATTGCTTTTTCAGTAATTTTTTGTCTCTGTTTTGTGGCGATTTTCGGGATTTATGCACTGTAGTTAAGTACCTGGGTAAATTAGGAAATATACAGGGAATTGCCCCTGGCTTTAACCGCCATTTAATTCTAGGGATTTCAACTAGTTTTCCATGCACAACGAATGAATCAACTTTCACTAAAAAGTCCTCTGGAAAATGTTTGTCACAAATACTAGATTTAACAGATAATTTAGTGTCTTTCCTAGGAATAGACTTTTCCCATTTGTAAAACAGATTTTTATCTTTAGGAGGAGTAAAAAAATGTCTAGCTTCTGAGCAGTTTGTGTATCCTGAACGACACCCGGGTACAAAACAAGCTGGCATTTTTAATCAATTATTGATGTTGCTTGAAACTTACGTTTTGAAGAACACACACATTTATGCACAAACTTAGAAGCAATTTCACAAGTTATGTACGTAATTACTCACAACACACAACGCATACGTATAAAATTGTCTGTACTTCCGAATCACATACTAGGCAGTTCGGTCGCATTTTAAGGCGACTGCGATCGCCACGCCGCAGTTTCGGTCAGTTGCCACGGGACCACGGATCATGCAGTGAACTAGCGGGAGAGCTCACACTTTCTCTTCTATCCGCTATGACCGAGTTAAACTTTTGTAAAAATAATTTCATAACAGATTTCTTTATAGCTATAATGAGAACAAGAGAGCACAGTAAGCTTAAGTGATTGTCAAGCCTTTTAAGAGCTGGTCACTATGTGTTGATTTCGAATCCCATTCTCTTTATATGGCCGGGACATAAAAAAGACGAATAAGGACTTCCCATTTAAGAAAAGTGTAAGCATTTAAAAATTTAAAATTTAATAGCAATATCTTGAAACTGGTTATCTCAACATTTTTATTTAACATAATTTGTGTGCTTAAACAAGTTTTACATTTTTCGTAAGATTTTGTCAATTTCTTAAGGTTTAAGAGTTATGCAAAAGCCATCCAGAATGAAGAAAATTTTGTAGGCTATTTAAATAAAATTAATGACATTTCATTATTCATGATAATATTAAACAGGGAATTTTAAATAAAAATCGTGACATCAACTTTTGATAAAATCAAAACTTTTGAAAAATGTTCCCTATCAAGGGTAGTTTGTGCTGGATGGATTTTCTTGACAGATAGTGAAATTAAATACCAAGTTTGGTTTTTAACCACTTTTCTTTTTTGAGTTGTTATTCAGAGGCAAACAAACGCGCGCAAACTTACCTTGTTCAATTTTTTTTGTGGTGGGTTTAGTGGACGTCAAGACATATTTCTGGTGAAATCTCGACATCGAATATTTTGGTGGAATGCAATATTTCCCCTACTTATTATACGCGGTAGAGAAAGTAAGCGAATATATAAAAAAATACCAGTGTTTGAGAAGTACATAACAATCACTTATAAGGCAATTGCAGAGGAGTTATAATAAATGAGAAAAAATACTGTCACACGTAATCAGGAAATTCCTTGCCCATTAATATATTATAAGATATGAAATTATATTTATGATTACAACTCAAGTGACATTTTAAGAATTTAAGCATTTATAATTAATAATGGGGTACTGTACAATACACAATGCATTTTATTTATCCAGCGCGTACCTATACTAGGTAGCGAAGTTATTATATTCTACTAAAATATTCAGTAGTGATATTTCAGCAGAACAATACATTTGGAGACCTCAGTATCCAAAAACAGCACATCTAGAATAACGTCCACGTGTGTGCTAGAGACACAGAGAAAGAGAGGAAGAAAGGGCGTGTGAGTATATCTGAAAACAGCATAACTAAAAACCGAAGAGAACTAGAACTAATAATATTAGCACTTACGAACATTTCCCCGCGATGAAACATAAATGCACTGTTGAAAACAATTAGTGGGGCAAAAGACCAAGTTCAAACTTTTGTGCCCCTAGTTGTTTTGAGCAGTGTATTTTCACGAAAATATCCTTACCACAAGCTACCCATCGCATGGGACGTTTTCGTAATTTTTTTGCATTGTTTCATTTTCATAGTCCCCTTTAACTTCTTTGGGCATATCGCTTAACTTTGACTTTTTGAAAGAGGTAATGGTTACACTGCTCGTTGAATTATAGGGTTTCTTTAAATTGGTTTTACTGTTGTTAAATATTAAAAAAGAACATATACATATTATTTTAATGTTTTGAATACTCAAATAGGTTAAACTGGTATTTGGAAAGACATACCTAATTCACTGTTTACATCACTAGTAAGATTAAGCAGAAGCCATTCACCAAATGAGCAACTGATTTTCTTGAGTCAGAATATTAATGAAGCACTTGACAAACAAAAACGCACATTGACAGTATTTGTTGTGCATTAGACACACACACACACACACACACACACACACACACACACACACACACACACACACACACACACACACACACACACACACACACACACATTTTGAAGACTCCTTTTTAGGTCATGATTCGCAAGGCGCCCCTTCCCTTTAGAGAATTTTGTTTCCTTGCCAATTCCACCCTCTTCTTTCTCTTTACCTGATTACCTCGAGCTAAATTATGAAACCACAGTTTTCTGTCGTTTCAATGCTTTTACTCAAGTGTTGGTAGTTCATTAGCATTGAATGTATGAAGAAGGAGAGACACACAATATCACATACTAACGGAAGCGTAAACTAACCAATGGAAGTTTGTTTGTAATTCGTTATCTCCATCGCGGTATTTTCCACAAATGCTGGAGGCTCTTCAGGATGGACTCAATTTTCTACAATAGTTACAAAGCACTCACTACTGGTCGAACCGTATAATGCACCACTGATTAGAAGTACCCACCATATTACTTTCTCTACTGGTAAGTAGAGCAAGTATTGTATTCCACCCAAAAATTCGATGTTGAGATTTCACCGGAAAATGTTTTGAGACCCCCTGAATAAAAAAAAGCATTTTTAGAAAAAGGTCCGTCTGTGGACAATATAACTCAAAAACGAAAAGTAAAACCAAAGTTGGTATTTAAGTTTAATGTCTTTCAAGGATGCGACACGAAGATATTGAAGAAAATAGCCCCACCCTAAACTACCTTTACATGGAAAATGTCTCGAAAACTTTTACTTTTTTGAAAATGGCTCTAACGATTTTGATTAAAATTACATATGTTTAAGATATTTTGATGACAAATGAGATGCATGTTTTGAATTTTTTGGCTATAGCCCATGTAGTCCTGTTTACTTTGGATGACCTTTAATAACTCGTAAACCGTAAGAGATAGACAAAATCTTACTAAATGTAAGTTAATGTAAGGAAAATATACTTATAGCGGGGCCTAAAAACGCAATTTTAAATAAGGTCACATCTAATACCTACCTCCTTTAGTTTTAAGCACGGCTTCGTGGAGAATTCTCTCTGTTACATCCTCTGCTGCTGCTTCTACTAATATGTCGTCCACTAAAGTAGCAATGATCTCATTTAGCTTCTTGTCCGTGCTATAATCTGAAAATCAAAACTAGTTTTAAAGTATTTAGCAATTCAGTGCTTCTCTTGCCTTTATAATTAGGAGTGCTTTAGACGGAATAGCACGAATGGTTGATTTAAATTTCTCAGCATGCTCGCTGCAACAAGCCCACAGGCTTTTGACTAAACTTCTTGTATTCATAAAATATTACCTCCTCTGAAATCGTATCTCCTAAGATCGACACAATAGCAGGGCAACGGCATTGCTGAAGATGTTATGCCACAATTCCTGAGGGTTTATATGTGCATCGTCAATCAGATGTTTGTAATTTGTTACCTTCATTCTGAATTTAACAATGTCAGGATGAAAACTTTCATGATGAAAGTGAAAATAAATGACTGCCGATATTATTTGTTTAAAGATGCCTTGAACCGCTAAGTTCCATTAGTGTCTGATTTTTACTTTGAAGATGCGTTAGTACTGGGTATCCAGAAATAAATTAGTAAATTGATATTTAGATTTTCATTTTACATTTTTATACATATTGTAATATAATTTTGAAGAACTTGTCTGGATCATATTTAATAACATTATTTTGTATAGCGAGTATAAGAATTGATTTTGAGTATTGTGGTTGGTACATACGAAGAGATCATGATCAAAGTTCCCATAGCTGCCGCAGTCATGGAGTGAGAAGCACAGAACACCTAGTAGTGAGAAGTCTCTTTTGGAAATTTGATATAGAAAGGCGGCCATGTGTGCAATTCCCAAAGTCATTCTTGATAATGCGGGTGAATCCTTTTTATTGAACGTACCGTGTTTAAACCAAATAATACTGTTGCTTTGATTAATTTTAGTATTGGTGGATGTAAATCTACACCTAGTTAAAAAATTTCTTCCGTTATGAGTTTAAGATCTTTGTTAACAGTTAACTGAATGGTAGAAATGATTCCTGAATCTCTTGCAGATTTTGCCAAGGCATCTACGATGATATGAATTTAAGTGGACCCGGTAAGGCATATAATGACTTAAAATTTAAACTTTCAAGCAACATTTTCTCAGAAATTATTTATTGTATATACTTCAAATTTTTACAGCACATTATATGGGCTTTCGTACACGCTTTAACATGGCTTTTTTTGGTAGAGTATCTATTTGAAGGGTAAATAATATTTAGCGGAAGTAAATTTTTTCCATTAAAAATATCATACCAATCACTTCAAAATTTCAAAACTATGGATCCTTTTTAAAAATGGCCCTGTTAAAATGTATATAATTTATTTAAACAAAATGCCTGGGAGTATGAGCTTTCTATGTCTAACAGTTTCTGAGAAAATGTTCCTTATGTATCAAAAAATGTAGTTTTGAGATATCGCGCTTCAAAGCTAGAACTAACCTTTTCAATACATTCCAGCACTATAATAGGTCGCCATGATAAATCAGTAATCAGTGTTACCAAAAATCAATATGGCCATTTCAAAACTTCCCCATCTAAATGCACCGGGAAATTTAAATGTACTAATTCCGTTGATAGCGAAAACAAATGTCAATAAATTGATCGACCACGCCCACTAAAAGCAGCCCCTTGGTAAATAATCTATATAAATCTTTATAATAGTGATATCAAGATTAAAATTGTAGCATTTTTCTTAGAAAAGTCTCTAGTATTTTTACATACAAAAAAGAAACTCATATTTGCCTTACCGGATCCCCTTAAGGCCTTGGTCATCAGCGCAGCATCCATTCGGTCACTGCAATTTTTGACTGACCATGAATCCAAACAACATTTATAGAGAAACCCTCAGCATATGCTCGGTAAATAAGAATTTTTATTTAAATTTCTAGGAGGTTCAGTTTTTTCCCCAAAGATACGGATTTCATTAACTTGCATAGAAGCATCTGTGAATAAGATTGTTTTTTAAAATGTCCATTCTAGTTTAAAATTGTTCCAATTTTGGATGGGATATTTTATAGGAAATTCAAGGAATATCTTTGGAATAAAGTAATCATTATTTCTTTAAGTTATCAATCTCTGTACTGAAGTTAACACAAACACGGAATAGATATAGAGATGGTCAGAAACTGACATATCTCAGATTTTGCGGATAACAACTCTAATAGCAAGTTCAGCAAAAATGCTGGAGGACATGATCTGGGACCTGGACAGAAAAAGCAGCGAAGTAGGACTCAATGAACCTCACAAAATAAAATTAATGACCAATGGATCACAAGACCCTATCTAAATATGTCAATCACCACTCGAGTATGTACAGCAGTATGTGTAACTTGGATAGAGCATCTCCCTAAACAAAGACACAGGGTGGAATCAAACGCAGAATAGAACCAGCATGGGATAAATTTTGGTCACTTCAGTTCCTCACAAACAAGTGACCAAAAGCAAGTACGAGAGCAGAAATTCTAAACTACGTGTTGTACCATCACTACTTTATGGCTGTCAGACATGGTCCCTGACAGAAAAAACCGAAAAAGCAGCTACAGCTGTGTCAATGGAGAATGGAGCGTAAGATCCTAGACGTTTCACTAAGACACCAAATCAGAAATGAGGGTAAAAATGCGCGATGTAGTAGAAAGAGCGGCGGCGCCGTGGCTGAGTGGTTAGACCACTCGCCTACCACCTAGGCGGGACCCCCATGTGGTATTCGTTGTGGATAACGCGGTGTCTGGGCGGGTTTTCTCCGGGTTCCCGGTTTCCCCCGCCACTCATTCCAATAATTCCTCCATCATCACCTTTCACTTCATCAATTTAAGGCTGAATTTCATATCATCCTCTTCCTCACTCTCATACCTGGTGCTTGGCTGACCACCTGCTTCCAGGTCTTCACTCTGTCTGGTCCAGAGTCGCTTTGCTCCCCGACAAGCGTCTGACCCTAGGCACTGGCTTGTGAGTCCTGTGGCGTTTAAGTCCTACATAAGGGGAGGGTAATAAGGGAAAGAAGAAGTGGTAGAAAAAGCAGAAAACCTAAAATGGAAATGGGGTGGGTACGTATAACGCATGGCTCACCAGAAATGGACGTACCGCATCACAATGTGAGACCCGTGAAATGAAGAAACGTGGGACGCCAAACGATCAGATGGGCAGACTACTTTCGAACCAAAGCGGGAAGTCAATGCTCAAGATTCCCAAGAAGCAGAGAAGCATAGAGACAGCTGGAGTCAGATGGGAATAAACAAGCCCCAAACAGAACAGAAAGACGAGGAACAACGAGCGCAAAAGCTGTGAAAACTGCAGTGCGCAAGTGTAAAATAGGATTAGGAAAAGGAACAGCTCAGCAACACAAGGCTTCCAAGCATTCACTCACCCTTGGAGCTTATTTACGAGCTAGTCTCTATGTAAACAGGAGGCCTTTGCTCTTACGGGATGCCTATCGCTTAAGACGATTATTATTATTATTATTATTATTATTATTATTATTATTATTATTATTATTATTATTATTATTATTATTATTATTATTATTATTATTATTATTATTATTATTATTATTATTATTATTATTATTATTATTATTATTATTATTATTATTATTATTATTATTATTATTATTATTATTATTATTATTATTATTATTATTATTATTATTATTATTATTATTATTATTATTATTATTATTATTATTATTATTATTATTATTATTATTATTATTACTATTAATATATCGAAATTGGGGAAATTAATAATCCATGATCCAATTATACAAAACTGAGGGTGGACTCGGACGTCTAAATGTCACTGTGGAGGCAAAATTTCTGGAATTGTTGCGCTAACTCCTCACGAGCCTAGGAATTGTTTACGTTCAGCATATTCGGGGTTGACGACACGATACCGTTGCAGTTTGCTTATGAAACAGCGTACAAAACATACAGCCTGCATCAGTAGCGTAGCCTGATTATCGGACTTAGGCGTGTAACCCGATGAGTATTGTAAAATTCGTTAAAATGTTAGCATCGTAAATAGTTCGCAGTTTTTATCTTTTATTATCATTGTCTGAAAGAAGTATTCGACAACATTGAGATCATGATTCAAAAGAGAATCTGCGTTTCTGTTAGAACTTACCCTGTAAAGCAAATACACATCTCTTTAACATTTCCGTTAACATTTATGTAACGAACAATACGGAGTAAGGGTAGTAAAGGGTAGTGATGCGCCTCCTATAGCCTCTCCTACCCAATTCCCATCCTCATCCTGCCCGTGAGGCACCCTGCTTTTAACAGATGAGGCTCTGGGGACCGAATCACAGCGCTATAACTGTTTCATCTAAAATGGAGGAAATGTCATTTACATATGTGCTGGCCTATCACAGCACAACAGCGTCCCTCAGAGGCACATGAGGGGAAGGTCGGTGGATCTAAATACTACCTATTTAGTCCTCCCGGCTAGGTCGGATGGACCCGTTGACCAACGATAGGTGTGGTCCCCCTTGCAAAATGGGGGTTTAAGTCGGGTGATGTAACTGCTACATTGTAAAACTGGTGCCCGTTAAGAAAACAGTTACATGAAAGCCACATACATGAATATGAGTCCTAAAGATAAGTCACAACACACTTTAACATATATATATATATATATATATATAAATGACCTCCCATCAATAATAAAAACTTTAGAAACCAAAATTGTTTTATTTGCTGACGATGTAGTCATTTGGACTTCAGACTCTCCAAAAAAACCTGAATTAATTAAAGACAGAATAGAAACAGCCCTAAACAAAGTACATGAATGGAGCTCCAAAAACCTCATGACTATCAATGTGGAAAAAAGAAATGAATTATTTACACTAAAATACAAACCAGTTAACATTAACAGAAATTATAATGGTAAACCACTCAAAGCAGTTGATGATGCCAAATACTTAGGCATCACTTTCGACAGAAAGCTAAGTTGGAAAAAACATATAACAAACATTTTAGAAAAGGTTGAAAAGAAACTGCAAATCCTGAAAAGGTTAGCTGGTGCTAAATGGGGCTGTTCAAGGAGAGTCCTTAACACAACATACAAAATGTATGTTAAACAAAATCTCTTGTACTGTTCTGAAGCTTTAATAACAGCAGCAAATGCTAACATCAATAAACTTGAACAAATACAAAATCAGGCTCTTCGCCTAATCACTGGAGCAGTTAAATCCACACCTATTGATGCCATGCTTGCCTTAACACGGATCCCATCAATAACAACAAAAATAGAAGAACAAGCATTGCTCCAACATGAGAAAATGTTACGACTGCCAAACTCTAAATGAACAGAAGAGAACCTCCCCCCTTCAATCCTTAAAACTCATAGTAGTTTCCTAGAAAAGGTAACACAAATTAAATCCAAATTGAACATTCCTAACACCAGAGAAAATCTACTTATTAGAGAAAATCCATTGGAATTATTGCAACCTACCTTCAATTTGGAATTAATAGAGGAAATAAGTAAATCAGACACACCAAAAGAAATACAAAAACTTCTAGCTCTGGAAACAATCAATACTAGGTATCCCACAGAAGAATGGCTGCACATATATACTGATGGATCCTCCAAGGAAAACCTTACTGGAGCTGGAGTTACGTGTTCACATTTTTCCTTTTATCATTCTGTTGGCAGAGACACAACAAATTATGATGGAGAAATAGAGGCTATACACATTGCTCTCCGACAATTATTAAATCTTCCCTTAAATAAATTTAACAAGGCAGTAATTCTTTCAGATTCTAAAACTGCAATTCAGGGAATATGTTCAAATACTACAAAGAAGTCAACAAAAATTAGAGAATGCTACAAAATGTTAACACAACTCCAAAAAGTTAATAAGACTGTTCATCTCCAATGGATTCCAGCACACTGTGGAGTCATGGGGAACGAAGCTGCAGACTCACTTGCAAAGAAAGGCATAACAATAAAACAAAAGTCTAAATTAAATTTCTCATATTCCTCAACAAAACGCTTGATCATTAAAAAATTTTCTCATTCATACCTACAAGAAATAGAAACAAATGCCAAAGATAAAAAATGGATTACACTACTTTCCAACCCAGATATAATGCCCCAGAGACCAAGGAAAACAGCTGTTGCAGCCTTCCGACTATTGACAAATCACGACTGCTTAGCAAGTCATCTCTACAGAATAGGTATCTCAGCCTCACCAATATGTGTCCTGTGTAACGATCCAGCAGAAATGAGCGAAGACCACTTGAAGACCTGTGAAGCATTAAGATCAGAAGAAACTACAGTTCAAAAGTATTGGAAAGCACGAATGCTAATGGCTTCATTGCCAGATGCAAGGCACTAGAAAACAACAACAATACGGAGTTGTACTTCACTATTAATGTCTGGAGTTTCCTATAATATTAACGAAACAAAAGAAGGCATCGTAAATTTCCTTCTTAATTCCATATGACATGACGGTGCTCTCACTTCAAGTTAAGTCATTCTGAATACCAAGTGAAGTTGCACGAAAAACAAGCGGATTTTCCAAGTTATCTTTCAGAGAGGTGCCATATATTGTTTATGCATATAAATATTCAATATAATTTCTTTTTGAAGATAATTCTCATTGTGGCCATGAAAAGCAAGTGGCTGTTTTTCCTAGAAAGCTTACAACCTGTACAAAATGAGAAAGTAAAGCTGTATTCTTTTTCACTTCATTGTTATGCTGTTCAACTGAGAGCTTATGATAATTATTCAACGAATTCTATTCCTGAATATCTGCCAAACATTTAGTTGTTTTTAGCACATTATGTGATCACAAGAACAGTTGTTTTTTGACTGCTTTATAGGCAAGTGTTATTTAAATGTTTATAACAGCTGGAATTCCAAACTCACTTCTCTTTTTCGGGAAAATAATCAAGAAAACATTTATTTTAAGAGTTACCACTCAGCCAGGATTCACTTTCATAAACTTTGATGTTTAAATGCCTTACACAGCTTTTAATGGTCTTAGTAATACTGAGTGCAAGCTTTGGAGGATCTGCTTTTTTGTAGTGTTTAACGCCCGCTTTTACTACATACGGCACCGCAGGCGGTGACACTGGTGATATATGAAGATGGAGCACCAATGGAATGAGATGGTGGGGGAAACCGGAGAACCCGGAGGAAACCCACCCCAGCGCCGCTTCGTCCACCACAAATCTCACATGCGATTGCCTGGAATCGAAACCAGCTTTGGTGACAAGCGAATGGTCTAACCACTCGGCTACGGCGTGGCCGGATGTGCTTTAATTGCGTATTGCTTTTGAGAGAAATCCGTATATGTGGATGCATCTGGCCTTGAGTTTGTGGATCCACAGCAGTTTATTTCTATTTTCATTGCTGCAACGGCACAGAAACGAAGCTTTGTTTTCTACTGTAGCTCTGACTCATGTTGTGATGTCATGGATATGGCATATATGGCTGTGTGCATGCCTTCGTCCCAGAATCCGCGCAAATGTTAACCTACATTTGCTTTAATAGTAAGTAACCAAGTGTCCAAATCATGCTCAAGTGTCCACAATTGAAAAGCACACATACAAGAAACAAAACAAACCGCAAATTACTCTCTATTCACGATTATAAATGCAATAGTGTTAGCATGAGCCGTGCAAAAACACCTTACACCCCCTGGGCCAAGATCACAGCTGACGAGAGAGACCGTTGATCCAAGCTTTGTTTCGAAACATACTGCGAGTTATTACTGAATGGCGCGAATTCAAATTATTGTGTTTAGGAAAGCTTGATTTTTAATGACATTAGAACGATTATGTATCATCAAATTAAGAGCATACCTTTCTTGTTCAACGAACTCTGCAATTCTTCGTTTTCTTTCTGATACATTTTACATCCTATTAAAGTGTAAAGTGTATTCTAAATTTTCATATTTACCATAACTACAACAGTGAGTCTTTCTTCTTCATTAACGGAAGAAAAAGTGGAGGAGTCAAGACCATGTGTTTTTTCAATGCAACATGAATCTTTTCTACGAGAATAAATATAGTTGAATGGCGGGACCACCGGCTTTGCTTCTCTTTTGAAGGACGCCTGCTAAGGATTTTTACGCCCCAAAAACTCAAAGTCCTCCGCCGGGTTTCAACCCGCGACGTCGGGAAGCAGAGGCTAGTATGCTACCTCTGGATTGAAACACACAAACCTGTAGTTTTATGAAAGACCATTTACTTGCCAAAATGTCAACACACTTTTTAGTTTTTTCTTCAATCTTTGATACATTCTTTTTGCTTACAAAATACTCCATTTTACTAATATTGACAGTCAAATAAACCAATTCCGACACTTTCTCTCTCTCTCTCTCTCGCTGTCGGTCTTCTAAATTAATCTCTCCAACATAACGCCGTTTTTGACCGGAACTGATTTAAATATTTTACGTGCTTTAAGGCGGCGCCGGGGCCGAGCCGTTAGGCTGTTCACCTACCTCCTAGGTGACCCGGGTTCAATCCCAGGGATCCGCATGTGGTTTTCGTGATGGACGAAACGGCGTCTGGGCAGGTTTTCTCCAGGTTCTCGCACCACTCATTCCACCAGTTGCCCATAATCACCTTTCAAATAATCCATTTCACCTGCATTTCATATCATCCTCTTCCTCACTATCATATCTGGTGCTGGGCTGATCACCCGCTTCCAGGTCTTCACTCTCTCATGTCCATAGGTTCCTTTGCTCCCCGGCAGGCGTCTGCCCCTAGGCACTGGCTTGCAAGTCGTAGGGGTTGTAAGTCCTACACACGCCCTAGTTAAGGAGAGGGTAATCAGGTAAAGAATAATAATGATAACGATACCGTTACCGATAACGACGACAGTAACGGTAACAACAACGTCGACGACGACGACGACGATGATGATAATAATAATAATGATTTGCTTTAAAATGTAACATTAATTATGTAAAAGAAACTTGCTAAACTTTTCTGGAGTTTAGATACTGGGGTGTAAAAGTAAATACTGGAGTGTATTTTGGACGGTTTCCGGGTAATTTTATTGACATGCATTGGCTGCACTGGACGGGACATTAACAAAACTAGGCGCTGTAAATAAATGTACCAATGTCATCAGAGTGATTTGTAAAGGAATGTGAAAAGATAAGAAATTGCTTTGTAGGATTAGTTTGTGGAAGTGGAAATTGAGGTTGCCACAATGAAAATTTATTTGTTTTTAATTTTTGGTATTTTTAGTTGGAAATCCTATACTGTGTCTGCCATTCAATGCATGGTAAGTGACAGAATATTGAAGAGGTTATGTTAGGAGGTTTTCCGACAATCATTTACAAACGTGTAAATGTGAATGTAAAGAACGAAGTAGAACCACTAGCGTAAGTTCTCACGTTTCTCATTGTAAATATCCTTGTGGTAAATTAGAATAGAGAATTATAAGAAATTCAAAGGAATAATAATAAATGGACATTTCTGGCACTATTCGTTTATCAATCAATAGAGTATCTCAGAGCATTGCTCACAGCGAAATCAAAGAGCAGAACAAAGAAACAGATAAACTATGCTTTTAACACAGTGGCAACATTTGAAAAAGTATGGCATATTGTATGCTCGTGAATTTCCCCATTGACTCTTTTACTAGTTATTCTTATGGAAGCCTACATTTTTACCTAAGACAAACCAAGCCGCGGCACTACAGCCCATGAAGAGCCACGCCTTACCGCCTAGCCGCTACGTCCCCCACCTCGGCCCTCTATAGGCTTCATTGGTGGGGTGCAGTATTGGAGGGTGGTACATGGTCAGCGTCCCGATCCCTCCTGGCCAGCTATGCGGTCTTCACGACCTGGGGCCGCTACTTTTCTATCAAATAGCTCCTACTTCTTGTTAATTCACATAAACTTTCATTTCACATTTTACTGTAGCCATAAGATTACAGTAGGCCAAAGCCATATATAATGAGATTTTTGTAAGTGGGTCCTGTATGAGAGCTTTGAAATTTAATGCTCTTTGTATGACTATTAGAAGAAACAACTAGCAATTTAACACTTGAAAAGTCGATATATATTAAAAAAATTCAGACTATTAGCAAAGAATGTCTTGAAACTGATTAATAGCACAAAAAGTCTTTTTTCGAGGGGGCAAAAATTGTGAATGAGATCTACATGCTTTGTGCAGCAGATTTTGCCTGTGTTAGGGTTTATCAATTATACAAAAGTCATTCAGAATGAAGAGGACTTATAAGCTGTTTCCATAAAATTTAAGGAATAAATTTTACTGGCATTGCAAATGTCTGAAACGCATGCAAAATTTTATATATTTATTTATTTTAAGCAAAATCATTAAGAACTATTTTTGAGAAAATTTAAAAAAATTAAACCTAGGGTAGTTAAATTATATTAAAACCCATTTGTGGCCTCTTTCTCCTTCACTACTCCTGTGCCGGGGCTTCAGACTGGCAATTCCCGCTCGAAAGTGTGCTAGGCGCCAACTCTCATTGGTATTGCTGCATCAGGGGCAGTCATACAGTGTGAGCCAGGTGCCTCTGTTGTGCAGTAAACATGCTGCCTCACTGATCTGTGGAAGAATGCGTGTTTATTTGTAAAGTTTACTTCAAAGATGCATGTGCTTGCTATGTGTACAGGAAGTTTCTTGAAAAGTTTCTGAACTCTGTACCACCTGCAAGGACAACCATACATGTGGTCGTAAATAAATTTGAAGCTTCAGATGCGGTGTTGGACAAGAAATATTTGAGAAAAAGGTCAGTGTTAACTGAAAATATACTGGATGATATTGGTGCTGCTTTGGAGCGTTTGCCTCGAAAATTGCTGAAAACACTAGTGCAGCAAATAGGTGCATCTCGATCTTCTGCGATAAATGCTACATGTCTGTTGCTATTAAAGCCCTATCGCTACACATGAGTGCAAGTATTAAAGCCAAATGATAGCACTAAATATATGAATTATTCTAACTGGTTTTTTCAATCCGTAGAATGGGGTTTCATTGACCCACAGCTTTTGTTTTTCACTGATGAATCTTGGTTTCATCTAACTGGATGTGTGAATACTCACCACAGTCGCTACTGGGCTTTAGAAAAACCATTGCTTCTAGGTGAAAGGCCACATTATGATCAGAAAATGGGAGTGTGGTGTACAATAAGTGCTAGAAGAATAATGGGGTCTGTATTGTTTGATGAAACAATAAATGCAGAGTGATATCAGAGGTTATTCTGAGGCCATTTTTTAATTGCTTGATAGAAGAAGAGAAATTGTATGGTTGGTTCCAGCAAGATTCTGCAACAGCACATTCGGCTGCCATATTAAATGCAGTAAGAGAGGTGTTTGATGACAGAATAATTAATGTTGATTTGTGGCTCTCTTGCTCTCCTCACCTAACGAGTTGTGATTCTTACTTATAGGGTTCTTTAAAAGACAAAGTGTATCGTTCCAATCTGTGTACACTACAGGAACTTAGAGAAAGCATTGTGCAAGAAATCACAAGAATTTCTGCTGCTGAGCAAGGTAAGGATTTTAGTCCGCCTCTGCCAGCTGTCTCGCGCAGTAGAGAGAGGCTGCGAGAGTGGGTTTGAATGTAACTTAACCACCTTATACTTTTCCATTGAAGGGTAGTTTGTGTTGGGGGATTGTTGTTTGGAAATCTTCCTCTCACTTCTAGGAGGATGATGATCTTAAATATCAAGTTTTGATATCAATATTTCGTTTTTGAGTTGTGCTGCTTAAAGATACACACACAGATCTCGTTCTAAAATTGCTTCATTTAGATTCAGGGAACCTCTTAACATCTAATTCTGGTGAAATCTTTGTATAATATTTCTGTGGATTGAGAAAATAGAGGAGAAAAAAGCTGATGTGTTCCACTCACATGACTTTCTCTGCTCTTGTACTAACCATTCTTACAAACTATTATTCCTGTATCTTCTTCATGTTAGTGGAGACAAACATTTGCAGAAATTATCTTATTGTTTATCTTCTTGTGGGTACAAGGAGAATATGGGAATACAGGAGGCTTTGAGCAATAGTCAGTCTTTTACAACTCTCAAATTCTGTTCTCTTTGCACACTTAACATATAAAAAATTGAATAACTATGTTCAATTTTACAGAAGTACAAGTTCTCCAAAACTCACACAAATAACAAGGCATTATCTCCGAAATGGTTCACTCTACAGAAAATTTATTTGGACATAAATTGTGTATTTTAGCAAGATCTACATTTTTTTTTTTTTTTTTTTTTTTTTTTGTGTAGTCCGATTTGGTCATCTCTTACGGTTTACCACGTATGCAAAAGTCATTCGGAGTAAATACAACTACAGGGGCTATAGCCAGAAAATGCAAGATAGACATTTCATTTGTCATAAAAATATCTCAAACATATGGCAGTTTAATCATAATTGTTACGAGCCATTTTCAAGAAAATCAAAGTTTTCCAAAAATTTTCCATGTAAAGGGTAGTTTAGGGTGGGGTTATTTTCTTCAAAATCTTGGTGTCGCATTCTTGAAAGACATTAAACTTAAATACCAAGTTTGGCTTTTAACCGACTTTTCGTTTTTGAGTTATGCTGTCCACAGACTGACAGACACACAGACACACACACACGGACCTTTTTCTAAAAATGCTTTTTTTTGGATTCAGGGGGCTTCAAAACATATATTTCCAGTGAAATCTCGACATCAAATTTTTGGGTGGAATACAATACTTCCTCTAAATACCAGCAGAGAAAGTAAAAATGAACAACGTTGTTGCATTTCGCTAAAGTTCTAAGTTTTCCGAAACTCACACATATAACAAGGAATATCTCCGAAATGGTTCACCCTACAAGAAAATTTATTGAGGCATAAATTGTGTATTTTACCAAGATCTACATTTTTTGTGTAGTATGATTTGGTCTATCTCTAACGGTTTATGAGTTATGCAAAAGTAGTCCAGAGTAAATACGACTACAGGGGCTATAGCCAGAAAATTCAAGATACACATTTCATTTGTCATAAAAATATCTCAAACATATGGCATTTTAATCAAAATCGTTAGAGCCATTTTCAAGAAAATCAAAATTTTCCATGTAAAGGGTAGTTTAGGGTGGGGCTATTTTCTTCAAAATCTTCGTGCCACATCCTTGAACGACATTAAACTTAAATACCAACTTTGGTTTTTAACTGACTTTTCGTTTTTGAGTTATGCTGTACACAGACACACACACAGACCTTTTTCTAAAAATGCTCTTTTTGGATTCAGAGGGCCTCAAAACATATATTTCCGGTGAAATCTCGACATCGAATTTTTGGGTGGAATACAATACTTCCTCTACTTACCAGTAGAGAAAGTAAAAATCAAAATTTTCAAAAAAATGTTCCTTATAAAGGGTAGTCTGTGGTTGGAAGGTGTTGCATACTTGGAAAATACTGAACATAAATACCAAGTTTGGTATTTAAGCAACTTTTGGTATTTGAGTTATGCTGTTCAAAGATGGGCATACACACATGGCTGCACAAAAAAAAGTATTTTGTTGTTTAGCGACGCTGTCAATTGCCAGGGCCACATCAGTGTCATTGGTGTGCCAGATTTTCATCCTGCAGGAGTTATTTTACATGCCAGTAATTCTACTGACATGGAGCTGTCATTTTTAAGCACACTTAAAAACCACCAGTCTGGGCCAGATTTGAACCCGTGACCTTGGGATCAGTGGGCCAGCATCTAACCAACTGAGCCACCCAGACATACTGGCTGCACAAATGTACACACACTCATACACATGGATCTTTTTCTAAAAATGCCTTTTTTAGATCTAGAGGGTCCCAAAACATGTATTTCCATTGAAATCTCAATCGTTAACTTCTGGGTGGAATGTAACATTTCTCCTACTTACTGTAAATACATCATAGAGAAAGTAAAACAGCATTCATGATGGAACCTTACAGACACAAGTAACAAATTCTAAAGGAGTTGTTCATACTAGTATTCATAGAATAATTAAAATTTATAATTTTATGTAGAACTGTAAGGAGATATCTTGAGGTAATCCTGTTTGTTACTTTATTACATTTGTTCCAGAAAAAAGCTGAAAATTTTCAGCAGTCAGGGCATACTAACAACTGGGCAGTTCTTGTTGATACTTCAAGATTCTGGTTCAACTACAGGCATGTAGCGAATGTACTGTCAATTTATAGAAGTGTAAAACGATTAGGAATCCCAGATAGGTAAGTAAAGACTATTGTGATCTCTCTCAGGTGCATGCACACACACACAGAGAGACAAATCTGATGTTTGCACTCGCATGACTTTCTCTCTGTACACTATATGAACTATTCTTGCAAGCACTTATTCCTCTATCTACTTTATATTGATTGAGATAATTTTTTTTCGAGTGGAGGAAAAATCCGTTTATGGACTGCCACTGCATTGGAGGGCACAGTGGGGAGTGTCGGCTTTGCCACTATGGCACTACTCGACTAGAAAACCTCCACCAGATAGGAATGTTGTGGAGTTTTAGAGAGGATTAGGATAAGGTTTGTGGAGTCCCATATAGCACCGCATTAGTCTGCGTGTAGTTGGTTGGCTACATTGGGCGGCAGCCATGACTGCAGCACTAGAGTGTTCGAAGGTGATGATAGGTAAGGAAAGGTAAAGGAGAATTAGGGTTTCTTCCTTTGTCGTCCTTCATTGAGCGCACAGCACTTTTGTTCAAGTAAGCGCCAGTGCTCTGGAAGCATCTCGATGGTCTGCGGCTGATGTGGTTGTTGTGTGGTGATGGCGCTGACTGGGCTCCCGATGCCTGTAGGCAGGTGGTGATGCTGACAGCTCAGCAGTTGTGCTCTCCTGTCAGAGGCATTGTGCGTTGAGCGCCACTTGCAGGTCCTGGAGTTTGTCAATGATGGATGAAGTGATCTCTTCCAGGGCAGCTAAACAGCACCAATGTTCAGCTGGTCAGCATGGAGATCTTGAATGGCATCCGGTGTCGCTGCTCCAGTTGAGGGTTTTGGTGATGCTGCACTGGCTGGTGTGTGTGTGGCTGTGGTGGCAGCACTGGTAATGCCTTCCTGTAAGACTGCAGGGGGGAGAGCTCCTGGCCGGTTCCTCCACAGGTGGCACAGTAGTGGCAGCATTGGTGAAGGTCTTGCTGCTGGCTTGCCAAAGTGAGGCTTGAAGCACCACAATAGTGGCACTTCAGTGGCGCTGTGCAGTTATTCTCAGAGTACCTAGCACAGCAGTGGTGGCATAGAGCAAAGTGGTCGTGTTTGCTACCTAACAGGGGCAGGGTCAATGCCAAGGCAGCTTCCAGGTTAGCATGGCTGCCTAGCTGTACTGTAACCAGGCAGAGTGGATGTCAGTGGCTCTCATTGCTTAGTCTCTGAACTGGCTGTGCTGTGTTGTGCCTTTACACGTCCTTGGCGCTTGTCACTGACTGCCACTGTCAGAGAACAGCGCAGATGAAACCATACAACATTTTTAAAACTACTTTTAAAGGCTTTACTTACCAATGTTATTAAAGGAAATGCTGAAACTGGCCACCTTCGTTCATACATTTTTGGCACCTCTATAGGAAACTATCACTCGCTGTAGCTCATGTTGAGAAACACCGGCAATTTCGTGGCAGATATTTTGTTTTAATTCTTCCAGACTGTATGGGTTTGTCTTATGTACTTTATGCTTTAAGTAACCCCAGGGATAGAAATGGCAAGGGGTTAGGTTGGGTGACCGAGGGTGCCACAAATTTCTACTAATAATTCTGTCCTGAAACACACTTGCAGTTGTTCTCATCGAAAGATTGGCTGTATGAGCTGTTGCAGAGTCTTGTTGAAGAAAGGCAGAATCATGCTCCTATTAGTTAATTCTCTAAAAATAGGGGGCAAAATTGTATTCACATATGTACAGGTGTCAACTGTTGACTTCAAAAAAATTGGGCCTATAACTCTCTAATAATGGTGCACCATACACCAATTTTTTGATCATGAAGCGTTATTTTATGAACAATATTAGGCTTCTCAGAGCTCCAATTACGATTATTTTATGTACACACATATTCATGAAGGTGGAACCAAGCCTTATCCATGAAAAAATTAATGTGGGTTAATTTTGCCACTATTGAGAGTCCACTCACAAAATGTGCACCTAATTACAGGATCACCTAGTTGAAGAGCATGTGCCACAGTTGTTTTATATGGTTTTAACTTCATCAATTTAGTGGCTCTTTCCGCAGAGCCATAAGCAGTGCCTGCCTGTTGTGAAAGGTGTCTAAGCAATTTTTGTGGGAAATTCTCCAAATGATAACCGTTGTCGCCTAGTGTTTCTTTGGTAAGAACTGTATGCTGTCTTTTAGATTTCTGAGCCTGATCACTTCCTGTGGCCTGAAATTTATTGTAAACTTCATGGATTTTTGTATGGCCTGGAACTTCTATGCCTGGAAATCTTTATGCAAATCACACTTTCACTTGGCGAACTGAGTTAACACATATGAATCATAAATAAATACACGCTGTGCAGTAGAAAACAAATGCTGGGCCATAATACACTTTGTGACCAAGTACAGAACAATGGCAATAGTTCAACCACACGATATCACCATCAGCTCTATACTGCATTTTCAGAGCACAGAAAAACAAGTCATCCACATGACCTTGTGTAGAGCAGCTGCTGTGCACAGTGGAAAAACACTGCGAGGCGGTTCGGATGTTTCTGGGTCTGTCTACAACTGGTGAACTGTAAACACTATACAAAAAGTGTAGATCTTGTTAAAGCACATGATTTATGTCTAATGTATTTCTTTGTGGGGTGACCATTTGGAGATATTCTTTATTGTGTCTGAATTTTCTAAATACTTGTACTTTTCTCGAATGGGAGGTTGTTATCAGTTTTTTTTATCTCTTGGCCATTCAAAGGGAGTGGCATAGCAACTGGTTTCAAATCATTTGACTATCACTTAAAGCTTATTCTATTCCCATAATCCCCTTGCACCTGCAAGGAAATTATCAATAATTTCTACAACTGTTTATTTCTGTTAACATGGAGTAGATACGGGAATAAAGAGTGAGCAGAGAAAGTCAAGTGAGTGTAACACAGGTTTCTTTTTTTTTCTATAATACCCTTTTGTTGACTGTTTTAGTTATTTTAATGCCGCTTTGTGTGCTTATTTTAGTGATTTGTAATGTCTAAACTTCTAGGTTCTGTTTATTCTTAACAGTTTTAGCAGTTTTTAATAAATTGTTGTATTAATTCTTTAAATAAATGAAATATATAATTTTCAGTCAAATTATTTTAATGGTGGCTGATGACATGGCCTGCAATCCCAGAAATCCAAGACCTGCTACTGTATTCAACAATGCAAACCAACATATCAATGTCTATGGAGATGATGTTGAAGTGGACTACAGAGGTTATGAGGTAATGTTGAAGTATCTGTCATTATATCATGTGTCCTGTGTCTATGATTGTTACTCTTAATCAATACATACATCAAAATGAAATATATTTTGACATCGTTTTAAAATTATACGAGGTGCACCCAGAAAGTAAGTTTCCCAATTTTTTTAAAATAAAGAAAACATGGTTACCAGAAAAACTATATTTGCACCAGGTACAGCATTGTATCAATTATTATTCAACATAGTTACTACCAGAATTTAGACACTTGTCATATCGTGGAATCAACTTTTGTATCCCTGTGTCGTACCAGTCTGCCGCCTGTGAATGGAACTAGTATGTGACAGTCGTCTTCAATGCTTCGTCATTGCCAAAACACTGACCGGAGGACAGGAATTTCTTGAGGTGTAACTAAGATGGTAATTGCTGGAAGCCAGATCAGGACTGTATGGTGGACGATCAAACAACTCCCAGCCGAACCCCTCCAGAACAGTTGCTGTGTGCCGAGCCATATGTGGAAGAGTATTGTCATGGAGCAGTACAACAGCTGCAGTAAGCATTCCACGCCCCTTGTTCTGAATGGCACGTTGCAATTTCCTCAGTGTTTCACAGCGTTCACTGTTGTATCTCTGGGCAGGAAGTCAATGAGCAGAGTGCCCTTCCTGTCCCAAAACACTGTGTACATCACTTTCTTCACCAACACAGTCTGTCTGAATTTCGCCTTGACCGGAGATCCACTGTGACACCAATGCATTGACTGCTGCTTGGTTTCCAGGGTAAAGTACAAAACCCATGTCTCATCGTCTGTGATGATCCTGTCGAGGAACTCGTCACCATCATCATATTGCTGCCGAAATGTCAGTGCTGCTGCTAAGCGTTCTGTTTTGTGCTCGGGTATCAGGTTTCTCGGCACCCACCAGGCACACAATTTCTTGAACAGCAGGTGCTTAGTGACAAGGATCGTGATATCTGCAGAAAATGGTTGCTGAGCCCCGTAGTCGTGAACCGATGGTTTTCCATGATGTGCTGCCACATTTGCTCAAAAAAGTCATCATTGATGAGACATGGTCGCCCACTGCGCTCTTCATCATGGACACTTCGATAACCTTGGGAGAAAAAAGCCTACACCAGTGACGCACCATCTGTTTGCTCATGATGTCCGGTCTGTAGACCTGACAATGAATATTGATCAGCGCTGTGTTTTGTGCATTAAGGAACCTTATCACAGACCGAACCTCCCAGGCGGCGGGAGAACGAATAGGAGCCGCCATTTCAGGCCACTGGTGTTCACTACTGAAGCCAAGCAGGACCTGACTGGCTGACACATGATTGATATGTCATAGATCTGTTATGCATGTATATTTGCCCCGGCTAAATACGTTGACTTTAAGGGAAATAAAATTGGGAAACTTACTTTCTGGATGCACCTCGTAGTTCAGGTTTGCCTGAGTCCATTTTGTGTTGAATGAACATAATTGCTCTTCCCAGAGTCAAAACTATAAATATGATCTTAGGTGGAAAGTTTAGAATGAGACTGCAAAATTCAGTGTCATAGCTAGAATTTGAACCACAGATCATCCAGTTTCCATACAGTCCCTCTGACCACTGAGCTACAGTGGCAATGTGCCAGCACAACACTAAATTCTGCAACTCGTAGTTTACAATCTCACAACGAGATCTCAAATTCATATGAGTTAACATACCCTAATGGTGACTTACAACTTATAAGTACTTAAGTCCCGAGCTTCTAGCTTAAACAACTATAAGGTCAATCAATGCAATTAATCATTCTTCCACACAATAGCAGTGTGTAGGACAGGGTTGGAAAGTTTAGAATGAGACTTGCAATGCAATGCCAAAGCCAGGATTTGAACCATGGATTCCTGTTTTGTCCTCCATACAGACTTGTCAAATATTGTTTCATCTTCCTTACTCTTTTTACTACTATTTTCGGTAATGCTGCCGTATACAGGCTCCTTAAGGTGCAGTGTCGCTAAACCATGACAACTTGACATGAAGATATACACTACTGGACAAAGAGGTTGGCAACTACAAATCAGAGAGGAACATGATAATAGAACGGAAGCACTAACACTGAAACAATGGAACAGAAATACAAACTGAATATTGGATTAATGTAAATAAAGGCAACATAACATTCCAACATTTAGCAGAAAGTGTCACGAAGTGAAGGTTTTCTTTTACCTTATTCCATTTAGATGTTACTCCTAATTATTAATGGAAATCTGCATTTCAAATAACATTGAAATCACTAGTAATTTGTGGCAATTATTTCCAGTAAAATCCAATGTTTAAAGCATTGTTTGTTATTTATTGCCACAGGTAACTCTTAGAACTTTGTATTTCTTTCATAAACATATATCCACGAAATATATTCCCATTTAAGGTTATCTACGCACTGCACAGCTGCATGAGCTTATGATGTCATAGTTACTTTAGGTTGTTCGATATATGCCTCTAAAAGTAACTTTGTATTTTTTTATAAACATGTATTTACGAAATACATTCTCATTTAAGGTCATCTGCATCCACATAAGTGCATGGACTTATTTCATAGTTATTTCAGGTTATACGGTTGCAAGGGTAGTGAAGTGTGACATAACCTCTCCTACCCAAAAATCCAACTCATCCTCTCACCTGCCACGGTGCAATCTACTTTTACAAAAGAGACTCTGTGGACCAAGTCACAGCGGTATAACTGTTACACCTTATTGGAGGAAATGCCAATATAAATGCTGGCCTGTCACAGCATTCAGACGTCCTGCAGTGGTGAATGTAGGGATAGGTTGGTGGATATGCATATATCCTCCCAGCGAGGTCCAGGGAGACCCATCAACCAATGACAAGTGCAGTCCTCCAGTCACGCTGGTGGTTCACTGGTGATAAAAAAACAAAACGCCTAGCACAATAGGCAATGAGTCTTGGTTCAGAGATAACATAGTCCAATGAAGGGCCCAGGCGCTGCATCCCCCACCTCTGCCCGCTACAGGCATCATGGGTGGGGTGCAGTACTGGAGAGTGGGATGTGGCGCAAGTCCAATGGCAACTTATAAATTAGCAAGTATTTGAATTTCCAGGTACACATAGTGAACCTTAACTGTAAGATCAGTGACTGTTTGTTAATTGTTCTTTCATCACAAGAACCAAGCTAAGCCACTTGTTAATCTTTCAGAACTGAAAAACAAAAGAAAAGAATTATGTATGAAGATTTCTTCTTTATCATTTAATATTATAAAACAATTATTTTGCAGGTTACAGTTGAAAACTTTGTGAGACTTTTGACTGGTCGGCTACCACCGGGCACCCCACGATCAAAACAGCTGCTGACAGACGAAGGCAGTAATATTCTTGTCTACTTAACTGGGCATGGTGGTGATGGCTTCCTCAAATTTCAGGATTCAGAAGAAGTCACAAGTCAAGAGCTGGCTGACGCAGTTGAACAGATGTGGGAAAAGAGACGGTGAGTAAACCATATTACAAATCTCTTGATTCATTCATATAGGTGGGATTCAGAGTAACAGAATTGGGTTGGGCACATACAGAAAAGCTACTCATAGACAACTACATATAAAACAATAGATGCAATTCTAATTTACACCAAGATGCAATATTCCAGACTGCTAAACTTACCACTCCAAGAAGAATGAATACAACAGGGAATGTCAACATATGCAAAAAGTAGATCTTCTAGAGGATCATTAAACTGCATGTAATACGGGGGTTCTTCATTTAAAATCTAACGGGTGCATGATTGGGTGTGCCACAGCCAGCTTTGCTCCTACATAAACTGCATAAAGCATGTATAACACCCTTATCTTATAGGAGACGCTGGAAATGTCCACCCTCAGCTAAACAAGCATTATATCGGGAGAACACATTCTGATTAAGTTGGGCCACTGTAATGTTTCCAATTTTATTTCTACTCCTAATATTTTGTTTTAGTTCTTCCAATGTCTTTCAAGTTGCCCCATAAGTGAAAATCATACACTGTTAGATCAGGCTTTGGCTTTGATTTTAGTCTCCTGCAGGAAATTTTGCAGTTGTGAGTTGACTATGCTGAAATGATTTTAATATATCGAGCTGAAATGCCACAAATCTGACATGTGTTTTGCTTATAAACAGAGAAGTGCAGTCAGTGTAATTCTATATTCTTGCCACATCAGTTCAGTATACCAGTTATATATTAGGCATGTTTTCTTTCTTTTTTAAGTGTTCCATTTATATCTCGCCTTTAACTGCAGCGGTCATATCGGCGGCCTTGCCTATTGGCCATGGTGTTACTCGTTTAACAGTGGGTTCTTTTTCAGTCTTTGGGGTTTTTATACGTTGAATTCACCTACACATTCACACCTTCATTCATACTTCCAGACTCAGGGAAGGATGAGGAATAATCTTTGCTTTATCCCCCCTTCTGGGAATCGAACCTGGCACCCCTTACACAGCAGGCTGGTGCTCTACCAACTGCGCTATGGGGCCAGCCATATTAGGCATTTTTTAAGTATTTAATAGGTTTTAAGCTTTTCATTAGTTTATAGTAAAGCAGTAATAAGCAGATATTTTATGACTTTGGTGTACAAATTAGCGAAGTGCATAGTGTAAGGGTTAGCCAAGAACAATACATTTTTAAATTTTGTGAACAATGGGAAAGTGAAAGGAAAGTTTTCATATTAAGAAATGACCAAGCTCCCAAAGCGGTCCAGACCAAGCAAACTTAAAATTCTCAAAAACTGTTATGAGGCCAAGAAGAAAGCAGCAGAGGGTCCCACAGTTGGCACTGAGGAATTTAAGTAAATTGGATTTCGGTAAAGTGCAAAAATATAACTGCTAAATTTTAAAATCCATTTTTCTCAGTTCTCTTTTTCCAGCATTTTCACTATTCAAAATGCTCCTTGGGATCCTAGTTTATAACTTAGTAGCTTGAAATTTTCAAAAGAGCTTCAGAGATTAAGGTATTAAAATTTGACATGTTTAAAAAATATTAAATACATAATTGAGCTTAAATTAAATATTGTTCAAAACTACTGCTAAAAAAATAGAAAATATCAATAAGTTGTATGCAAAACCTTATTTCTCTTAAACTAATTAAATATATGCAATGGCTGTACGGCAATTTGTTTAAATCTGTATACTGAGCTCAAATTAAAAATTTAGGAGAGATACAACAAAGTATTAAATATATTAATAATTTAAAAACGGTTTGACATAGGACATCAACATTTTGTGTATACTATATATATTTTATGCTCTGAGAGTGTGAAAATAAATTCAAAACAATTGGAAGAAAATTGGATTTTTTAACCTCATAGATGCATTGCCTTAATGGTGACTACAATTGATATATGAATTCTGTAGTGTGCAGATATATGGAGAACGTATCAGATGTAATCACTTCCTTACGGTCACAATGATTCAAGAACTTTATGTAACTGCAAATCCTCCTGACATTGTAGGCACCATTGACTGAACTCATGTGCCTGTTTTTTCACATGGTGAATATAAAGTAGAAGAATATATAGAAATGGGGAGTCATTTTTCCCTTACTATTCAGGCAGTTTGCAGTTCAAATTTACTTATCACCAATATTCTAGCATGCTCATTAGGTGCCATCCTCAGTAGCATGATGGTTAGCATGTCTGCCTCACGTCCAAGAGGTTGCGAGTTTGAATCTTTCTTAGGGTAAGTTATCCGGGTAAGGCTTTTTTTTTTTTTAAAGGTTTTCCCTTATTCTGAGAAGACGAATGTTGGGTAACTTAAAGCTCCATAGACCTCAGGCTCATTTGAGTATCATTTCACCCATTTCATTCATTCACCGTCCAATATGACATTACGTTGGAGGACATTAATTTTAAAAAAAAAAACTCATTAGTAGGGCTCGGAAGTTCATGCCCTAAAAAACACTGAAATATGCATGCAAATATGCTCTTAAAAACTTGAAAATATGCCAAGAAATATGCACTTTTTAATTAAAACAATTAATGTCCCTTTGCAGTAGACGAGTTAGTATAAATACGAGTAATAAATAAAGTTACCTTATTCTTTAGAGGTTGAAGCAGAAGTAGTCCCGCTGCTAGTATTAACTGCTAAATTGCAGTTCACAACCAACACTTTGCACAAATTTTCAACTGTAAAGCATCGTCTGTTGTCTCGCAAAACACTTTTGTAACGTGAAAAACTTCTCCCCACGTCACGCATATTTAAATTATGCCAGCTCCTTCACACACACGCGCACGCACGCACACACACACACACACACACACAGAGACAAGTCTCTTGGTGAGACATGGTTTTCTTTTGAGGATGTCTCGAATACCGCACATCTGTTTATAACCAGAATTTTTTGAAATTACATAATTCACTTTCTCTTTCACTTTTTGTCCTATGCTACCAGGAACCGAACTTAGGTCACATATTGTTTTTTCAAAGACCGTAAATGATTCATTTAAAGGAGATCCTACAGCTTCCAATGCCGTTATGGCTGTTGGTAAGAAAGAAAAATGGGCAGATATGAAACCAAGATCCTCTTTTAACCTAGTGCCTGACAGAATATTTTGCACAGTTTCTATTGATGAAGCATCTTTCAAGTCCAATGAATTAATAACCTCTTCGGCTATTTCTATGTGCTCAGCATAATATAAAACTGCATCGATCCATGTTCCCCATCGATTAACACTGGTGCAGGAAGAAGTCAGATATTAGGTGCTGTTGATCTAAACAACTTAACTCTTTTAGGAGATTTAACAAAAATTATCTTCGTACTGGACACAAATCTATCTACCAATGGGAAAGAACCATTGTCTCAGAAATGCTACCAATATGAAAAATATTATACAGATGAAAAAATAAAAAAAAGCATAAAAATCATTAAAATATGCAATATAGGAGCAATAATATTGAAATCTTCGTGAATTGCACCATCATGTGCAGTACTGCCAATATAAAAAATATTATCCAGACAGAAAAAAATAATAAAAAGCAATAACAATCATTAAAATATGCAATATAGGGGCTATGGTATTGAAATAATATGCATTTATCAAAAATCAAGAAAATATGCAGTTATATGCACCATAAAGTCATGTCCAAATAACTGAAAATTCCATAATTCGTGCACATAATGTAAAAGCATACATTTTTAACCCCTATGAAAAAACATGCAAATGCATGAACTTCCTAGCCCTACTCATTAGGTTCTGTTCATGACAATTCACAACAGTCAATTGGGAAGGATGTTTGAGACAAAAAAACTGCATGGCGACTACTTGGTGACTAGTTCTTCAGCAGCATGTCATGAGTTTAAACTAGGTATGGAACCTCGATACTTGCGATACCTCAATATCATCAAACGATACTGCAGAAAATTAGCTTGGTACTTTTTCAATACTTCAGTGATGATTCTGCAATTTTTATTTTATTTTAAAATCACAAAATATTATTGCCAGAAGCAGAACATTTTAAAGTGATCACAATGATCACATAAACAGTAGATACGAAGACGAAGGTCAGGAAGAGCCTTCCATCAATTCCTGCTTATTCACTGCAAAATGCAAACCCAAACATCTAGTTACCTCACTGCAAGAACCTGACTAATTACTTGTTAAGTTGAATTTTCTAGGAAGTGTTTTTTGTCTGGAGACAACTAGAAATGTCATTGCAGGTAAACTGACTTGTTCTTCCTGCATCCAAAAATGATGAGGTAAAATTTATCTTAAACTTTTTTTTTCTTTCAGATTTTTGGGTACCTATTGTAGGGATAGGCATGTAATATGGACATAATCATAAAAATTGTTCAGTTCACAAACTTTTCTTTATTTTATTTTAGATGCTGCTTGCTGCAAAGCCTAAGAAATTGCCAGGTTCACTGCCAGTTAACAGTTCCCAAGAAGAAATCACTGTATATTTCAATGACGATTTGTCACTCTTTCTACTGCACTGGATTACAGGAAAACAAATTAAAATTTCCAAAACTAAACAAAACTAGTCGCTAAATATTTGCGTATTCCACCTGCAGCAGTTTTCTCTGAAAGACTATTTAGCACTGCAGGACTCACATTTGACAGAAAAAGAAGTAGACTTGACCCCAAAAGTGTGAGAATGCTACTATTTTTGAACAAAAACTTATAAAAGTGAACTGTTTCAAAAACACATTTTGCTTTTAAATGTCTAATGTAGAGTTTAAAAATAAGTACGCTGATAGTTTTAAATTTTGTCTCATTAAGTATGTGCAGCTAATTAATTTAATTGGCATTGCACAGTTCTCCCAACATTCTATTTTGTATTGAAACTAGAAGTAGAAATGACAGTATCGAGTATCGGGTATCTTGGAAAATATCAAGTATCGAGAAAAACTGATATCAACCCATCCCTAGTTTAAACATATGTATGCATTATGCATATCTTTTGTTTTCAAAGCCATAATCTCAGCCAATGAAAAGCAATATAGCAAAGATTATTGTTGTCAACTTTCACAAGCTTATAGAACAAGTTATCATAGTTCACAAACTGTCATGTTGATGTGATTGTCGTTGACAACATGGCGAAAGTTGAAGAAGCATTAGCTTGACATTCCTTAAGCTAAATTTGTAGTTAGTTGCTGCAACTCAGCATTTGTGTCATATTTTTGTCTTTCTAAATATTGTTGCTTGTAGAAAGTGCATTTGTCAAGCCTTGAGAAACGTTAAAAGAGGTGGAATCAGGACTGAAAAATTCAATGCCATAGCCGGGATTTGAACCATGGATCTTCCGCTTATCAAGCAGCTGCTTAACCACTAACCTACCATGGCCAACTTGCCAGTATGACATTAAACCTTCCCCAACCAATTCGTACTTTCCCAGTAGACCACAAGGGAATCTCACATCAGAGATAAATACCCCAAGGGCGACTTACAATAGTAAGTACTTAATGACCCAGTTTTAAGTAACCTTTACGTGGTAATTACTATTTATTTGTGGCAACAAACTTAATGTTGGTGATTTTAAACACACAAGCCGTGTGTAGGCAATGTTCAAGATGTGAGAAAAGTGTTTAGGTAAAGAAACATGTGCAGTTGCATTTGTAATTAATTCATGTTTTTTCTCTTTCAAGGTACCATGAGATCTTTTTTATGATAGATACCTGCCAGGCTGCTTCTTTGTATGAGAAATTTTACTCTCCCAACATTCTCTCTGTGGCAAGCAGTCTCGTGGGGGAGGATTCCCTTTCAGTAAGTTTGTTTTTTCTTTCAGAATTTTAGCATAATCTTAGTGTATCCAGCCTTAGTTTGATCCTGGTGTCAACAAAATAACATGGTTGCAGTCCTCTCTTATTGACTGCAAGACTAAGAGCACCAAATAAGGGTTGGTTTGGGTGGCTCACTTGGTTAGGCACTGGTCTACTGATCCCAAAGTTGCTGGTTCAAACTCAGCCACGACCAATGGGTTTTAACTGTGCTTAAAGGTGACACCCCTGTGTCAGTGGATTTACTGGCATGTTAAAGAACTCCTGCAGGACGAAATTCTGGCACACTGTTAGCACTGATACGATCCTGGCAGCATCAATAATAAACAAATAATTGTTATTATTGTTATTGTTTTTATTGTTGTTATTATCGCTGTTATTTTATTAGGGTGTTTCCGCACTTGAAGTATAGTTACTGGTGTAATACTTTATTGAGCAATACCAATCAAATGTGTTTACAAAATTAATTTACATGTAGACAAGGATTTGTAGAATAGTGCAGAATACCTCCAAACAGGCTGTGCAATGTTCCACTGTGCATGTGGAAACACGATAACGGACTGCTGACGTGGTTTTGTTCTGAAGTATTAAATTGACAATGATGTGATGTGGTTCAATTATTATGAGTGATTTATTGTGTTGTCCTGTACTTAGACACAAAGTATTATGGCTCAGCATATGTTTTCTATCGTACAGTGTGTATTTATGTATGATTTGTATGTGTTAACTCAGTCAGCTCGCCAAGTGAAAGTACAATTTGCAGAAAGATTTTCATTTAGTTTTTTTCACGAATGAGGCTTGGTTCCACCTTCATTGAAGTGTGTACACAAAATAATCATTATGAATCTCTGAGAAATCTAATACTGTGCATGAAGTAACCCTTTATGGTGAAACAATTGGTGTATGGTGCGCCATTAGTGGAGAAAGTGTTGTAGACCTAATTTATTTTGAATCAACAGTTGAACATATGTGATTATAATTATGCCCCCACCTTTTTTCTTTTAGACAATTCACAGACAAGGAGCGTGATTTTGCCTTTTTTCAACAAGACTCTGCAACAGCTAATGTGGCCAATCTTTCGAGAGAACAATTGAAAGCTGTTTCAGGTTGGAACTATTAGCAGAAATTTGTGATCCAATGACCTAACACCCTGCGATTTCTTTCTCTGGGTTAACTTAAAATATAAAGTGTACAAGACAAACCCACACACTCTGGAAGAATTAAAACAAAATATCCACCAGGAAATTGCCAGCATTTCTCAACGTGAACTACGGCGAGTGGTGGATATTTCCTAAAGAGGTTCCAAAAATGTATGGACAACGATGGTGACCAGTTTCAGCATCTCCTTTCATAAAAGCCATTAAAAGTAGTTTATAAATGTTGTATGGTTTCATCTGTGCCTTTTATCTCACAGCAAGTGCGGCGGTTGCCGAAAGGTAAAATCTGCACTGTTTGGAGGCTCTTACTCCCCCCGTATTAGCACAAAGTACCATTTAATTTATAAAGTTTGTTTTTGTCTTTATGGTATTAGTAGCTAGGAGTCTGCTACACTTGCATGTACTCCCAGTTTAGTGTACCATTATGGTGACGCTACTGATTAGTCTGTTATAAAGAAGGTAACCTTTAAGAATGTAGAGAGTAATAATGCGTTTTGCATGAAGCAAAGGTTATGAATATACACATGTGGAGTTTAAAAATGTTTGCATTTAGTTCTCCATTTTGAATGGGCTAGGAAGTGTCATTAGATGGGCACAGTGTATTTGTTGACATCAGGGTTAAACTAAGGCTGGGTCCAGTGTTATTTAAACCATATGACTTTAACCTCATAATTTTAAACTGAGAATTAATGCCTTGTTTACAATGTTTAAAAGTTCCATACTTTTAAAACAAGCTTCCAACTGTATGTGTAGTAGTAGACAAAGGTTCAATTATAAGCTATTGATGTGAAAACTCAGCAAAGTGGTGTAGACAGGAAGTATTATATACACTGGAGAGTCATATGAACTTATATTACATAGGACATTCAGATATAAATGGTAATTTTGTTTTACTTCACTATTTCTCTAAATAACTTCCTTCGCACTCTACACGTTTTTGCCAATGATTTGAAAGCTTGAATGTTCCTCGATAAAGAAAAGTTGAGAATTTGTCATCAACCAACTGTGCACCTGCTCCTTAATGTCTTCATCGTTTTCCATTGTTTCCCTCCAAGCGATTATTTTGTGGGGGCAAACAAAAAAATAGTCTAGGGAGCACAAATCTGGAGTGTAGGGAGGGTGGTCAAGGATTTCCCAGTGTGTGTCCTCCAATGTTGTTGTTGTTAGCTAATGTTAGATTTCTGACAATGAAGTCATTAATCCTCTTGCTTTCCAATATTTTTTACTGATGATATAAGCACAAAAATATCATGCATAAACACTCTTTGTTGTACTGTATACTGCAATCGATTCATTTTGAAAACACTTCAAACAAAATTAAATACTTCTAAACACTCCTAATGTTTGAGATGTAGAACTGGAACTGAAAAATTCAATGTCAAGCTGGGATTTGAACCACAGACCGTCCGCTTATGAGGCAGGTGCTCTGACCATTAAGCGGTTGTGACAACCTGCCAGAATGGCATTGAATTCTCCAACCAGTTCATATTTTTCCCAGTAAACCACCAACAGCAAGTTTGTTGGTATAAATAAATAATAAATACTCCTAATGTTATTCATATGTGAACAGGACTAGAACAGCACAGAACACCTACCTAACAGAAATAAGACTTAAGCACGTGTGATGATTAGCACACAAGTGCAGGGAAATGTAGTGAATGTCACACAGGCCGTGCTCCTGCCAGCCAAGTTTTGTGGTAAACGTACTGCTCTTTTGTAATTTTCTGTATTGTAATGACATATTTATTGCTATTAGCTTGTTATTTTATTGAGTGATATTGTTTTTCATTGCAGCATCACGTAGATCCTGCTATTGGAGTGTACATTATTGACAGATACACATATTATGCACTTGATTTTCTTGAGCGAGTGGAGCCTGATAGTTCCAGAACAATGGGAGAGTTTGTGAGTAGATGTTCAAGAGATTTAAGTAATTGGTTTCCTTTATTGCATACTGTAAATGAGGAGCGTTTTTTCAAAACTTGATAGATGCAAAATTTTATGAAATTGAGTTCTATATAGTATCGGCATAATTTTCACCTTCTGCATCGTTCTGTGAAATCAGATTTTGCAAAATTCGAATCTTGTCCTGTGTAGAAGCTAGGGAATATTAGCAGTTTTTTCAAAACTTGATAGATGCAATTGCTCAGTTAAAGCAAAAGTTGATAGATGCAATTTTATGATCTAGAGTGTAGTAACCTGAATTCTATGAAACACATGTTGGCATTGACTGCCATCTCACTGTTGCGATTCTTGGAATTCTCTATAATTTCTGCAAGCTTTTTACACTGCTGCATTGTTGGCAATAACTGCGAACTCAGGTTGTACACTTGAATTTCACATTTATTTCTGCAAGCTTTTTTATTTTTTGTTCCATTTACATCCCACCTTTAACTGCAGAGGTCATATCGGCGGCCATGCCTATTGGCAATGGTGTTACTCGTTTAACAGTGGGTTTTTCGGTCTTTGGGGCTTTTTACACGTTGAATTCACACACACATTCACACTTTCATTCATACTTCCAGACTCAGGAAAGGATGAGGAATAATCTTGGCTGGAGAAGAATTCCCACCGCCCTGCTGGGAATTGAACCCAGGACTCCTTGCACAGCAGGCAGGTGCTTCTGCAAGCTTTGTTATACTTACATGGCATTTTTATTCTTAGTTGTACTATGCACAGTGGACAGGAGTTCAGATTGTGAAACTGTACCAGTAGTAGAATGTGCGGGAGGTAGGAATTGCAAAAACAAGGAATGGAAATCAAAATGCAAGTCAAGAAAAGCACATACTCCAGCAATTACATGTTCTGTGGTCTTGAGTGCACTTCACGAAATCCTAAAAGTAAAGGGCATAAGCACTGTGATGCAGCTGATTTGACTTATAATGATATAAATAGATTTCACCAACACCTTTCCATGCTCAACAAAATAGAGCAAGATAAATTCCTTATGAAATATATGAGTATTACATCTCCTAATCACAGAGTGGTGAATAAAGAAGCTGCAAATAAAAACCAGACTGTTAGCATTAAATACAGTGTGAGAAGTAATGATGGCTGAGTATTGTCAGTATGCGCTGCAAGCTTCCAAGGAATCACAGGGGTGCCAAAAGATAAATTATCTCTCCTGGCTAGAAAATTTCACTTACCTGGGAAAGCGCCAAAGGAAACCAGAGGAGGTGACAGCAGGAATGTTACAGAAGGGCATTACTGCTGCTATAAAGCAAGACATTAAGAAGTACAGATGAAAAATGTGGACCAACTTTTGCAACGAAAGAAGATTAAGAAATCTACCAGCCGGCTCATTGTCAAAATATAAAAAAATATTTTACAACTTCTTCAATCTTTTATTCCGTACACCAGACACTAACACATGCTCAACCTGCAAAATGGGACTGATGAAGATTAAGACAGAGGCAGATGTAGAAAAGAGAAACAAACAAAGAACTATGTACAGACTGTACAAGCACTAATAAAGATTAAAGCTTACTTATTCATATTATTTGAAATTTCTTTGTGTGTATTCAATATGTTTGTTATATAAATAAAACAAAATATATTGTTATTGTGAATGCAGCAGTACTTAGTTTCTAAGTTTATACCTAATAAAACAATCCTTATAAACATTAATATGCTATATAGAAACTGATTATCCGGGCTTGTGGGCCGTGGCCTAGTCTGGAAGGAGTTTCCTGACTAGGCCACGGCCCACAAGCCCGGATAATCAGTTTCTATATAACGACACCGGCTGTGAAAGCCTATGCAGTTTGATCATTAATATGCTGGTTATATAGTACATTATGTATTATAAAAAGATAAAAATAAATTTAATAAATACGTAAATAAAAAGCAACAAAAACAATAAATAACAAAGCTTCATGTGTTAATTTCTAGCTTACATAGAAAAATGTATCAGCATCTATCGGTTTTTGAAAAAAGTCTGCATTTTCAAACCCCAAATTTGCACTAGTCTATTTGTTTCTTTTCACATTCAATGAGACAGTATCAGGAAGGAGAATTGAATGATTAATATAGTTGCTGTACTAACCAATTAGTATTGCCAATAAATAGAAAAAAACGTTTTTCTCAGAAACACATTTTGTGCATCTATCGAGTTTTGAAAAAACGCTCCTCAAATAGACTATCAGTTTTATGGTGTGTGTTTAAAATTCTCCTTCTGCTCCTTAAAAGTATTTTGAAGTACTTAACTGAATATGATAAAAACAGGAACACAAGTGTAATTTATAAAATTAAAAATGAGAGAGACATGTGTAAAACAGTGGAGCATGATAATTGAATGTTGTAAACTTCATCAACCTTTAAAAACATTTTTTGCTGTATTTGTCAACTAACATTACAGTACCTGGGCGACCGAGCTTTGCTGGGATTTTCTTTTCCTTTCCTGTTTTTAATTGTGTTTTTTGGGGGATAAGATACTTACTTAGATAAACTTGAAAAGCAAACTGTTAACTAAATATACATTTTCATCCTAATTGTTGGAGCCATTTCCGTGGCGAGATCTTTAATCTCCTGGCTTGTTTGTTGAAATTGGTCCATTAACAGAGAAATTATGGCCAAAATAAGGTTTTGACTAATTGTGACTGTTACACTTAGACTAAGATAGCTAAGTCAACTTTCTTTAGGTTTTCTGAAAGCTCTTGACGAGACCTTTAATATCCTGACTTGTTTGTTGAATTTGGCCCATTAACAGAGAAATTATGGCCAAAATAAGGTTTTGACTAATTGTGACTTACGCATAGACTACTATAGTCATCTTTCTTTAGATTTCTGAAAGTCTTGACCAGAACTTTAATATCCTGGCTTGTTTGTTGAAATTGGCCCATCAACAGAGAAATTATGGCCAAAATAAGGTTTTGACTAATTGTGACTTACGCATAGACTACTATAGTCATCTTTCTTTAGGTTTCTGAAAGTCTTGACCAGAACTTTAATATCCTGACTTGTTTGTTGAATTTGGCCCATTAACAGAGAAATTATGGCCAAAAAAAGGTTTTGACTAATGGTGAATGTTACACGTAAAATCACGTTTTTTCAGGAATGACACCTATACAGATAAACTTAATAAAAAACCCTGTCTGACTACAAAATTTGATTGTAATTGTTTGAGCCGTTTTCAAGTTGCGCAGAATATATTTTTATATATATACAAGAATTGCTTGTTTAAATGTATTTCCTTCTCATTCTCAGCTGACTGGCTGTCATGAGATACCTATCATCAGATGTCTGTTTCATCTATTGATTTCTTATGTTATTAAATAATTAAAAGATTTTCAATTTCATAAGGAAATTCAGCTTTATGCTTTTTCATTTATGCATTATTTTAGCCATCTCCCTTTGAAAACATAACTGAGGCTATACTATATTTTGATACTGTAAAGAAACAATATTGCTTTGTTCACAATTTTGTTTTTCATATGTACTTCATTCTTTCCCCTTTACTTTTCAGCTTGCTGTTTGTCCAAAACGAGTCTGTATTTCAACAGTGGGTGTGAGAAAAGACCTGTTCCCTCGGGATCCACATAAAGTGTTAATCACTGATTTCTTTGGCTCACTGCGTCCTGTGGAACTCACAGAAACATGTTTGAATGTGTTATCTATGCCATTAGTACAGAACAAAACACAAAGGTAAGTGTATTATAGCAGCAGATTTTGTTTACTTCTTGAGTGTAGCCATAACATATTCAGATATATAATTTTATAGCTATTCACATTTCTTTAACCTATTATGTTATGGATGGAACAGTTCTTTCATATGCAGATATCCTTCACCTGTTCTGAACAAATACTTCTGTGCTTGGATCACAGCTATGTTAAGTTAAAATGTCTTGCAGTTAACTTATGGACAGTATTATTACTTTTGCACCTTATGTAATAACTGAATCATGCTGTGAAGGCGTTTTACCATGTTAGCATAATGTTTCACATAATTTTATAACTTAACTGCTTATGAACATTTTTGTCTCCTGCTGATATATGAGGGCCTTTTTCTTTTCAACCTCCGATCGCTTAGTATAGAAGCTATGCGAGCGGCAGAAAGTGGACATGCACTGTAGGCTACTGCACAACTCTTGCACTACACAATCCGCCATTGCCGACCTCAAGACATCAGTCTGCGTTGCACTACAGCCACGTAAACATGGATGTCATCATTGTTGCTCCCACCAAGTGTGAATTAGGAAGTGTAATTCGATTTCTGCAAGCAGAAGGGAATAGTGCAGCAGAAATTCATCGGAGAATGAACCGAGTGTACGGTGTTGACTTCATGACTAATGTTGTTGAGTGTGAATGGTGTCAAAAGTTTAACAATGGCCGAAATGATGTGCATGATGAAGGGGGCCAAGGACGCAAGTCTGTCGTTACAGCCGACCTTGTTGAACGAGTTGACAGAATGGTTTGAGAAAATTGTACGTTCACCTTAACTGCTTTGTCTATGGAAATTCCGGAAGTTTCAAGATCTGTCGTACACTTTACCATTACTGAACATTTAGGCTGCAAAAAACTTTGTGCTCGTTGGGTTCCAAAAATGTTGATGGATGTCCACAAGTCACGGAATGGCATCAGCTTTGAATTTCCTTGACCGTTATCACGATGGCAAGAACTTTTGGAAATCAGTTGTTACTGGAGATGAAACTTCGATACAATACAACACACTGGAAACAAAACGACAATCATAACAATGGATGCATCCAAATTCACCAAACAAACCAAAAAAACTCAAACATTGAACAACAGAAAGGTTGTGGCTACCGTGTTTTGGGACCAAAAAGGTGTGTTGCTTGTAGAGTTCATGCAGCCCGGAACCACTATCAATGAAGCTGTTTATTGTGAAACTTTATGACATTTGCGGAGCGCCATTCAAAACAAATGAATGCTGACTTCAGGAATTGTGTTGATCCATGACAACGCTCATCCACACACTGCTGGCACAACCCAACGGCTCCTTGAACAATATCAATGAGACATTTTCGATCATCCGCCATGCAGTCCTGACCTGGCACCCAGCAACTTTCACCTTTTCCCTGAAATGAAGACGTGGCTAGGAGGGCAGCACTTTCAAACCAACGAAGATCTTCAAAACAACATCATTGCTCATTTGAAATCATTGGCGGCAACATTTTTTGAAGAGGGTATTGTAAAGCTTGTCCACAGGTACGACAAATGTCTCAGTTATTATTTATTTATTCCAGCAAACTTACTATTGGTGTTTTTAAACACACAAGCCATGTGTGGGCAATGTTTGAGAGGTAGAAGTGGAACTTAGAAATTCAATGCTGCAACTGGGATTTGAACCATGGATCTATCGGCTTACTAGGTGGGTGCTCTAACCATTGAGCTACTGTGACAACCTGCCAGAATGACATTGAATTCTCAAACCAGTTCGTATTTCTCCTGGTAAACCACAAAGGCAGTCTCACATCAGAGACATTTACCCCAATGTTGACTTACTATTGTAAGTACTTTATATCCCGGGATTAATTAACCTTCAGATGGTAATTATTATTTATTTATACCAACAAACTTACTGTTGGTGTTTTTAAACACACAAGTCGTATGTGGGCAATGTTTGAGAGGTAGAACTGGAACTTAAAAATTCAGTGGCACAGCTGGGATTTGAACCACAGACCCTCCACTTACTGGGCGACTGCTCTAACCATTAAGCTACTGTGACAAACTGCCAGAATGACATTGTATTCTCAAACCAGTTCGTATTTCTCCCGGTAAACCACAAAGGCAGTCTCACCATCCATCTGAAGGTTATTTAATCCCGGGACATAAAGTACTTGCAATAGTAAGTCACCATTTGGGTAATTTGTCTCTGGTGTGAGACTGCCTTTGTGGTTTTAAATTTTGTTTGGAGTAATCTATAATAAGGTCTTACGTCCTAAGATTTGTATGGATTGTCATATCGTTCATTTGCATGAGTGGCAGAAACTGAGTCTGAGAACAACTACTTGATTTTCTTTTATATTAGTCCTATAGTATATCTGTCCTGATGCTCATTGTATTACAACTACTTCATATTGTAAAATGCATAAGACATGCATTTATATAATTTGCAGTATTTTGCTATGAGTTATAAATTTCCGTAAAACTTGACATTTTGATAACTCAGTGCTCTCTCAGTCCACATTAGATTGAGTATTAGGATTCTGCTGTACTGACTGCACATAGGAGAAGTACATAATTGTATTGCTTGGTAATATTGGAATGGATTGTGTTTTCTTTGTTCTCAGTGAGGAAGATAAAGGTCCCAGTAGGCTCCATTATGCTAGCCAGTTTCCAAGTGCAATCTTTGAAGCGAGTACTGCACTTTAAAGGCTCTTAGGTAAGTATTTTAAAGAGATTAAAAGTCTCCTACCACTAATGTTAAATCTGCTATATTAATGACCTTTTGTCTTGGAAACAATTTAAAATATTGGACTCCAGTTTTTACAGGTTGGAGATGCATGCGTTCTAAGGATCTGATCTATTTTTACACAATGAATTTGTTTATTAAGGAGGATAAGATTATTTTCTTAATTATACCACATTTTGATGAAAATTTATCAGCAAATGTTTGTTTAATATAACCATACTATGAATACCAAAGTAGACCCACAACCACACTTAGAGGTTGTTTTTATAATCCTAAAATGTAATTTAACTATTTGCAACATTTTCTGAGAAAGTGTCACTTTTGCCAGAAGATGTCGTGCTCTGGAAAAGCTGTTCATAGGAGAAATATATGAAACAAACTTGTAGATCTAATTGTAGCAGCTTTTACAAAGTGGCTTTTATTTTTAGTGATGTAATAATGGAGCAATGAGTCATCTTCTGGGTATCATAGGTACAAGTGGACAAATAAGGCTGAGATATTATTAATATTTCCAATAAATATTTAAATTTTCTACTACTTCAACTTTATTGCCATTACTTTTTAACACTTGAACATATTATCTTCACTCTTTTACAAGTAATACTTTTAGGTTCCGAAGCTGTTGTATTCAGGAACTTCGTGGTTTCATACAAGTTAAGTCCTCACTTCTTTCTTTTGTAAATATTTTAGGATTATTTACAATATTTGCATGTATTGAATATTTACATGTGACATCCTTCAGTGATATAATCCAAAGTCGGATTGCCAATAGAATCTCTTCTGTAGCATGAATATGCAACCGTCTTTAGCAACTCTTATATCACTAGTAATGATTCATTACCTCTCTGTAGGGGTAATTGTTTATTCCCCTAGTTACGGGCATAGCAACCACAATTGATTGGCTATTTATCGATTCAATTGTGATGCATCGATCATATGGTCATGATCGACCTTGAACATATGTTATGTCTAAACAACTTCGCATATTCAATATTTGTATTAATCTATTTTCCGATGCATTTCAACATAAAATTTCTGCCACACAGTCTTGTCTGTACTGCAGAGCTGTATTAATGGCTTTGACCTTTTCAAAGATACTGGACGCAGTTTTTGGCAAAACATCAGTGAAGAAAACAATAGAACCACAGCCTACATGCCCAAAAAACATATACTGGAGTTAAACTTGCATATATTTTGCAACAAAAGAAACATATGGGCCTGAACACACAGAAAGTGCCATACTTAACAGGAGTGCCAATTTGTAGAAAAAACCTTTGCCTAAAAATACGAAAGAAACAAATGGGCCTGAACACACAGAAAGTGCCATACTTAACAGCAGTGCCAATTTGTAGAACTAACCTTCCCCTAAAAATAAGCCAAAGTTTACTATTCTGCTGCCTTGTTCCTGTTGTCAAAATGCTTAATTTGGCATTAAAATAGGATTTGAGTTGATTAATAATGCTAAACAACATCCAATTTTTAAAATTTCTTGGAACATGTTTCAGAGGCTTGCTTTCCTCCATTGTCAACTGGACATCGACTGAACTGTAGAGGCTGGTTCACAGGGCTGGTATCTCATGTAGACTGCACTGGTGGTGTTTTTAAGAACTTGTGTAATGGATCGCCTTGTGGTACATCAAAATTGAAGACTCTGTCTTTGTTTGGTGTTGTTAATCGACTCATATCCTATTTTAATGTGATTCCAACACTGTCATAAACTTCCAGTATTTATCTAAAGTAAAAACACCAAACAACTTGGAATATTACTAAGATAAGTGAAGCTTTTAGTTTATAATTTGGTTTTACTTTAGATTCTTATTGCTTCACTGTTAATAGCTTCATTATTTCCTTATTTCCAGTATTTATTATTATTAATGCTTAGTTTGTTACTGCCTTTTTATTTTATAGTTTTCATCACATTGTTTTTCTGCAACCAGTATGTGTGTATACACTGCATGGAAGGTACTGCTTTGGCCATGCATCAACCAGAGATTCTACATGATGGGTGTAACAAATATATACAATGTATATATAACAGATGAAAATGAAGTGTTTAAAACAGTCGAGCAGATTGATAAATTGAAAAATATGTCAATATTTTAAACACATTCTGCTCCAACTTACTTGTAATTATGTAATTATGTTATTCACAGAACTAGTTTTGAAGAGGATTCATCATTCAGCTGTTGATTGACTGGTTCAACATCAGGTAACTTCCTCCCCCTTCTCTCGTTGCCTGGTATGCTGTTCTTCCTATTGGCTAGTCGTAAGACATTGTCTATGATTGATATGTTGAAATTCATCAGGTGATCTTGATCCTTAATGATGTAAATACTTTCCCACATTGTTAGCTCCTAATAATTTTTTGCTGGTAACACATTCTGCTCCAACTTTAATTATGTTAATCACAGGACTAGTTTTGGAGAGAGTTCTCTCTGTTATTCAGCTGTTGCTCGACTGGTTCAACATCAGGTAACTGCCTCCCCCTTCTCAATCACCCTCTAAAAGTATTAAATTATCAGGAATCTACTATGTCAACTGTAAAGACTGCCATAAGATATATATCGGCAAAACAAAAAGAAATTTGGATAAATCAGCCATACCTTGCCACTTTTTGTCTTGCAATCATTATATCAACATAAATATCCAACTTTTAAAACCAGACGTGACCTTGAGCCACATATTCCAACTGAAAATATAAATTCATTCGAATTGAAATAAAAAGATATTACAGCATTGTTCACACAATGTTTGCGTGCCAGTTAGTGAAACAATAAACTATTTATATCCATTCATCAAGAAGCTAGATGGCTCCAAATATTCAACACAATTTCTTTCGTTTCTTTTCTTTTTTTTTTGTGGGGATGGTTCTTTATTGGTAAGTGTAGTGTACATATTTGTTACACTTATCATGTAGAATAGGCCGAAACAATGCCTTCCATCATGTATAGTAGAGACTGTATTGAATGCAAGCCACTTTAAGATGCAAAGTTTTTCTTTTTAGACTGAGTTTTGCTTCACTGCCAGTATTTACAACAGCCAACTAGTTAACCCAACACATTTGTTACATACTTTTGTTCAAATATTGAATGAACTGACAGAAGAGAATGAGGAGGAAGACTTAGAAGAGAAAGCACCAAGGATATGTCACAGTAAGAGTTTTGCTGTGCTGGACGTGGAACAACAATCGGAAGTGACACCATGTTAGTTAAGCAATGGTGTGACATCACTGTAGAAAAACGATGCAGTGTCCTGTACCATAAAAGCCTTATTAAACACTTCTTCAAAAAAGAAATCCAAAATTGTTGTACATACATATTCTTATTTATTTCTAGATAAAACTGGCATCCTTTAACTCTTTCACTACCGAGATATTTTGCTGCATATGCCATTCTTCCTCTAATTCCTAAACTGGTTTTCATATCCCTTTCCGAGGCACCTCGGCCAAAGCGATTTGGATAGCCATGATAGCTCATTCAAAGCCAAACATTGTGAGTTCGAATCCAGCAACTGCAGTCAATTGTGCTTGTGGTAAAGGAAGGGTAGGGCTCAAGTAAAATAATCAGTTTAATAGCACGCTTGGAAGCTGACGGTGTTACATTTGACTGCAGTTGCATGGATTTTGCTTTTTTCTCAAAAAAAAATACAGTTTTATTGCAAAAATGTAATATTTTAATTTAATATTTTTACAATAGGAGATGGTTGCAAATACTTGAATTCAGTTTATTTAGGTTAGCATAACAAGAAAGTGGAAAGTATCTCAACAGTGAGATCTCAGTTTGCTTTTATAATTTGTCCTATAGTCAGAGTTATCCCAAATCTGAGGTCTCTCACTGCGCAGCAGTAATGTTGTCAGTAGCTGCGACTGATAACATGAAAAGTGAATAATTAAGTAGACATTAATTTTTTAAGATATTGATTTTTCTTTGCGTGTCAGTTGTACATTTTAATAAAAGAGAAATACTGAACTTCATAAGAATTCACAACTCCAGTTGTTATTTTACCCTAGAACATTATTGGTTTGGACAAAAAATGCATAGAACACTGTAAATTTTTGTTGAAAAAATAGGAAAAGAAAGAAGCATTTATTTTGTTTTAAAGGTATATGAGTCAAACTATAGACATAGTTTCACTTATACTTACTTTTGTCCAGACCAGTGTCTTTGAAACACATCTGAACAAAAATGAGTGTAAGTGAAACTATGAGTGTCTATAGGTCGACTCATATACTTCTAAAACATTTGAAGAGTCTCACTGTTTATATCACTATATATACATATATATATATATATATATATATATATATTAGGTGAAGCTTTAATTTCTCAATAAGTACAAGGGCCGTTTTTTTTTTTTTCAACCTCCAATAGGCTATAAATAAAAGACAATTTCATAGAAAACAATTATTTTATTACTAAAAGTTTTGTACACTTATGGTTACTTTTCAGCATAATCACCGAAAAGACAGAAACATTTGTCATGTCTGTGGACAAGCTTTGCAATATCCTCTTCAAAAAATGTTGCTGCCAATGATTTCAAATGAGCATTGATGTTGTTTTGAAGATCTTCGTTGGTTTGAAAGTGCTGCCCTCCTAGCCACGTCTTCAGTTCAGGGAAAAGGTGAAAGTCCCTGGGTGCCAGGTCAGGACTGCATAACAGATGATCGAAAATGTCCCACTGACATTGTTCAAGAAGCCATTGGGTTGTGCCAGTAAAGTGTGGACAAGTGTTGTCATGGATCAACACAATTCCTCAAGTCAGCATTCCTGTTCATTGGTTTTGAATGGCTCTCCGCAAACGTAAAGTTTCACAATAGACAGCTGCATTGATAGTGGTTGCGGGCTGCATAAACTCTACAAGCAACAGACCTTTTTGGACCCAAAACACGGTAGCCATAACCTTTCTGTTGTTGAGTGTTTGTTTGAATTTTTTTTGGTTTGTTTGGTGAATTTGGATGCATCCATCCAAGTTTCATCTCCAGTAGCAATTGATTTCTAAAAGTTCTTGCCATTGTGATAACGGTAAAGGAAATTCAAAGCTGACGCCATTCCGTGACTTGTGAACATCCATCAACATTTTTAGGAACCCAACGAGCACAAAGTTTTTTGTAGCCTAAATGTTCAGTAAGGGTAAAGTGTACGACAGATCTTGAAACTTCCAGAATTTCCAGAGACAAAGCAGTTATGATGAACCTACGAGTTTCTCTAGCCATTCTGTCAACTTGTTCAACAAGGCTGACTGTAACGACAGATTTGTGTCCTTGGCCCCCTTCATCGTGCACATCATTTCAGCCATCCTTAAACTTTTGGCACCATTCACGCACAACACCATCAGCCATGAAGTTATCACCATACACTCGGCTCATTCTCCAATGAATTTCTGCTGCACTATTCCCTTCTGCTTGCAGAAACTGAGTTCTTACGTGGCTGTAGTGCAACGCAGGCTAATGCCTTGAGGTCGGCAATGGCGGAGTGTGTAGTGCAAGAGTTGCGCAGTAACCTACAGCCATGTCCACTTTCTGCTACTCGTGTAGCTTCTATACTAAGCAATCGGAGGTTGAAAAAAAAAAAGGCCCTCATAATATATTATTTAAAAATTAATGACTAATCGTTAAGCTTACAAAACAAGCAAAAGGATTAATTTATTATTCTACTTCAAATTTTATGTTGCAAAGAATATTCAAGGTTCTGGCAATGTTTTATATGAAAGTTTTATAAAATGTTGAATATCTGGGAAAGAAATTATTGTATCAAATTGCAACTATTCACATGAGTTAATCTAATTCAAAATACCTGTGCACAAAATTGAAACATAACTTCAAAATTACAGCAATGGTGTAGGGTCCCTTAAGTGCATTAAGGGAGGCATTAGTGAAATTTGGGCAAATATGGTGAAAATCATGTCTGTACCTTGTACTTTCAGAATCTACAGTCACTTTTGCCGTATCACCATTTAAAAGTCTGTTCCATCATATTTAAATGCCCATGTGCGGGTGGACATGACTCCTGAAATGCATTCCATTACCCCATTCCAGGAAAATTGCATACAATTTTAAAGTTTAAATTAGGTGGTCAGATTTAGTGCTGGTGCATGTAAGCAGAGACATCTTGTGGGATTTTCTGCAAATATTCATCCTGATAAAACTGTGCTAAGCTATGGCAAAATGTTTGTATGCATGTGTTAACCACGTGGTCATGTTTTTCTGAATTTTATGCAAGAACTTTTATTTCTAAAAATTAATTTCAAATTGCAGTGACTTCAGCTATTATTGCATTCAATATTTGTTGTGAGGTCACTCTCTACATAAAGGAAAGGGTCACAGCTAGTAAAGTAAGTCCAGTCATTTTACAAATAAAATGTTTAAGACTGCCCATTACTATGAGTATTAACGCTAGAGATTTCTTCCAGGCTTAAAAGCCGTGGTCTGCTGGAATTTTGAGGTCCAGACATTTCGTCCACACCTGCGGTGGACATCATCGGTGGCGTAGTCTGAGTCTTCTCGGTGAAGGTTCAGTTACAACAGAATCGTTTATGACTGGAGGTGTTGTATTTATATGTAGGCCGCTCACAGCTTGTGGGCTTGAGTGGGAGGTGTGTGTTAGATGGGTGGGCCATTCTGATTGCTGATTGGCTGCCTTCTTCTTCATTGCTGATTGGTTTACATGATTTTTCTGCATTAGTGTTTTTTTTTTTATGTTCGAGTATCGAATGCCAGGTTTTGTTCAATTTTAGAGTTTCTTCCTTTCTGTTTTAAACTCACTCACTCCATGGGAATTTTCAAAACACTCGTGATCTCCAAACTTCCGGCAAGATCTTGTTCTGTGGTGAGAGTGCTTGTTTATACTGGGTGAGCACGTGGCTTATCTTGTTTATGGTTCGGCACCACCCCTCCGATAACTTTGGTCATAGCCACTGAACCACATAGCAACTCCCCTCTGAGTTGATACTGAATGCACACAGGAGGTGGATATCATATGGTAGGTATCACCTCTCTTAGGATACCACCAACAAAATCGGCGACGTCACTTCACGTTCAGATGCCTTGCGATTGGTCTGGTATGGTATCCCCTCAAGGTTCCCTTTGTTGCCCTCGGTAGTATTAGTTGTCCTACCTTAATTTACCGGCAGCGGACTCCCACACTCACTCCAGTGCACCATTTCTGATCACCAGGGTATCCCAATACATGCGTTAGCTCTTATTGTAGATGGGCCCCATCAGAGTGATGGCCATCGACACGGTCGTTCACCAAATGTTTTATCGGCCATATTCTACGGCTGTATAAGCCAGTGCTCCCGCGAAGTGAGAGAGGTCTATGGGAGTCCATAGTCCTGAGTCTTGAGCGAGGAATTCGGGCGAGTAAGAAAGTCTCGCGGAGTTGCGCAAGTGAGCGATCTTTGCGGTGAGGCAAATAAAGTGAGTCTTGAGGAAGCCTTGCGGTGAGCAAGTGAAGTCAGTCGTGAGCAAGTCTGATGGTGAGAAAGTGCCGCAAGTGAAGTTTGTCTTGGGGATGGCACAATGAATTGACGGTAAAACTAGGTCACATTAGTGAAGTGAACTAAGAGAATGCTTGGGGAAAAGGGAATGAGCCTATTGCAGTGATGGTTCGGAAAGTTTTGGACCAAAAGTCATTTGGCACCAGGAGTGGCATATAGGCGCCACAATGGAGGAAATGCCGGAAAAATATTAGATGGGAGAAAATGGACTCCAGGATGGAACAAATTTAAAGTATATATCCTGGTTTACTCAACTACATACCAGGATGGTATGTTACACATTTATTTTATTTGATAACTGAATTCTAGGGTTACCAGACGTCCGGAAATTCCTGGATATGCCCTATATTTTGACCATTTGTCCGGCGTCCGGGGGGAACTTTGAAAAGTGTCCAATGTCCTACATTTTCAAAAACAAGCAGTGATAATTAGAAAATGAACTGAAAACTGCGAAAATAGAAATTAATAATTGGTTATTAGCGGCAAATGCAACTCGCTATGGCAGCATGGCAGTACACCAACTACAGTTTACTCATGCAAAGTAACATTGAATAAGAGGTTGGCAAAGCAGTATTTGCACTCGGAAGGAAAACGTTGGTATTCTGTGGAGGCAAAGCAATACAATGCTAATGTTAAAAGAGCATTTTCACTAATAAGAGTACAGTGAATAAATGAAAGGAACAAATTGTTTATTGATTCAGTTAGAAGTACTGTTTTAGTGAAGGACAAAAACATTCAGTTGTGTGGAATTTCTTGATTGCCTATATTTCAAGTAAGCTAGATGTTTTGCGCAATAGTACTTCTTCAGAAAAGTATAACTGACCGTTCATTATTCAAATTTAGCACTGTATGTTTCAGGATTTTGATAAAATATAAGTGTATATGTCTATGGGCATATATAAATAGCACTTAAATTATACATTTACATTATTTTTGCAATGACGGCAGTATCCTACAGTTTTGTCCTATATATTTTTACCATTGTGATCTGCATTTTTCTCAAGTGTCCTACATGTTTTACCATTGAGTTCTACATTTCCAAAAATTAATCTGTTAACCCTACTGAATTCTTACACGATACCACAGAACACACTATTAGGCTGCTCGATACCCTTTGCATGCAGAAACCCAACGTAAATACACAATCGATCAATCGATAAAAGCCAATTTTGTCTGAATATGTTTGTCGACGTGGTTTACATGTGGCAACGTCGTGGGAAATAAAAGTGGCCGCTTGTGATTGGCCTGCCATGTTACGTTTGCTCGTAGCAGACAGCACAAACAGTTGGGAGGGTATATTGCTATTTGAGTTTGTTATGAAATACAGTATTTTTGTAGTTTGGTAATGACTTTATTAAAATCATGACAAACATAAGCCATTTTTGGTGTTTGTTCACATATATTTTTCTAGTAGCGCGATTTGTGTCAATACGAGGTGGCGATGTTAAAGCTTTTGATGATACTGTGCTATTCAAGATAAATTGGCCGGGATGGAATGAACTGGTGGGTACTTACAGCTTACAATAATCATTCCAAGCTTATAATGCAGTATACTACATTTTTCAGAATGTCGTAAAGGATTCATGCAGTAATATCAGGTGTACGTTTTCCTTTGAGGTTATGCTAATGTAAAATATTCCACATGTCGCATTAGTTGCTTACCATTTGTCTCGAGAGGAATAAGTAATGTTTAATTTATGGTAAATGTTTACAGAATCGGCCGCTCGAGAAAGCGAATGAAATATAGTGCAATGGAAGCAGTTTTTATTGCTGATTACGATTTTGAAAGTTTTATTTTGCGCTCAAGCTTCGTTTTTGTTCTATGAGTAAATTTCGTGCGTGCGATGCAGTGGTTTTATTTCGCTTATGCGGCGGATATTTACCAAATACATGTGTATAAACGAGTATAATATATGGTAGAATGATTGATTAATGCATTTACGTTGAAATTATTGTATAAACACTGCCAAATTGTAAATATTTCGATAACACAGGACTCTTGATACCCCACTCATATACACACACTAAATCTAACCTAACTTAACACGTGCAAAACGAAAACGAAAACCGCCAAATAAAACTTCCAAAATCTAATCAGCAACAACAATTTCAACGTAAATACATTGATCGATCATTTTAGCATATATTATACTTGTTTATAAACATTTATTTGCTAAATATCTGCCGCATAAGCGAAAAAATCTGCTGCATCGTAGGTACGGAATTTGCTCATAAATAAAAAACGAAGCTTCAGCGCACAATACGACTTTCAAAATCGTAATCAACAATAAAAACTGCATCCACATATGTCTGCCAGAAAATTTACATTGGTAATATAAGACAAGGAGAACCTGTCTTTAACCAAAAACATAAATTTGCTGTACAAGTATGATGCTCTAAAATATCTTCAGTCATTAAGTACATATTTATGTGCACCTTTTGATGATATACCTTTGGTAACAAGTTTTCACATGATATGGTGAAAATGAAGGTCCCTGATAAGGAAAAATGTCAAGACACTAAATTAGATTAGCAGTGTCACATAGGTTATATCTAATAGGTTTGCATTCAATGTGGTCATAAAATTAAAACTGCATTTTAATGCAAATAAATCCCTTAAAAAGCTATTCATCAGTGAATATAACAAACTAATGTGTAGAGGCGAACAGTAGCTTTATAGACATCACAGCAAAACTTAGGATGAACTTGAGTTCATGCATCGCTGACTCGCTAACACCACATAACTACTATTGTCTAAAATAATAAATTAGGTAATTGTTTACAAAATTGACCACTCGAGAAACCAAATGAAATATAGTGCAATGGATGCAGTTTTTGTTGATTACTATTTTGAAAGTTTTATTTGGACATCAAGATTCATTTTTTATTTGTGAGCAAATTCTTTACATACGATGCAGCAGTTTTATTCAGATTCATATTTATTCACCAAGAAAATTCACACAGAACATACGCTTTGTAAAGATTTTTAAGACAGACATTATCATATTGACAATATTTCAGAAAATACTAAGTCGCACTGAAGTGAAACACAGATACTCAGCATTTACCTTAAGGACTGAGGGAAACCTCGGAAAAAACCTCAGTCAGGTATACAGTAGCATTTAAACATTTTAAACTGATTCTATATACATTATATTTACAACTGAGGTGCTAGAGAACTAAATACAGGTGACGTCGAATACAGTCTTGGTCTTGGAGGCTGTCGTCAGGCTTCCTCTTGTACCGAAGTGCATCTCCCAGATAGAATAAACAGTTCAGAGCGACAATATTTTAAAAAATTAGCTAGGATGGGCGACTTATTTACCTAAATTCTAATTCAGCAAGTGGTTCAGTACAAAGGGTGATCAAAATTGGGTATTCATGAATTCATCAACTGAATAAAACATGTATTTTAAGAGCAATTTTTTAACTTTGTTTTTAAATGCTTTGATCTGTGGAACTTTGATGGCCTCAGGGATTTTATTATATAAGTTAACACCTTCATGAGAAACTGAATTCAAACTTTTTGTTAATCTATGTTGTTGAAGATGGATTGCTGTTGCTATTCATGTATTGTATGAATGGTATTCATTATTAAGCTTGAAGGTGCTTTTATTTACATGTATAAATGAAACTGTTTCTAAGATATAAATACATGGTTAAGGTAGAATTTTTAAATCCGAAAAAGTGGTTTACTTGGAGTGCATTGGATCACTTGTTTGATTAATCTTATTATTCTTTTTTATAGTTTAAACACTTTAATGCAGTTGATGGATGATCCCCAAAAGGGGATTCCATATTTCAATACTGAATATACATAGCCAAAGTATACTGCTTTTAAGACATCTAGGTTGCATGTTTTAGCTAGCATTCCTATAGCACAGCATATATGACTTAATTTGTTGACTAGAAGGTTGACATGCTCTGTGGACAGTTGTGGTTCAAATCCCAGTTGTGGCGTTGAATTTTTAAGTTCCAGTTCTAGCTCTGTCCAGTTGAGTTAAGAATCAATAACAATCCCCAAAAACTTGATGTAAGGGCTCTCATCAACCAATCTATTAAACATTGAGACTGAAACAGGATTAGGAGCTCCCAATTGTTGATTGAATTTAAGAGTTGCTGTCTTATATTTATATGAAGCTTATTACTTGTTATCCATTTCCGTAATGGTGTAATTGATTTCTTCCTGCATAGGTCTTTCATCATTATTTCTAAAAATAAGGTTTGTATCATCTGCAAAGACCACTATTGATTGGTGATAGGTATGATGGAAGATCATTGATATGATATAAATTAGGAATAGAATTGATCCCAAAATGGATCCCTATGGAACACTAGATTCTATAGCAGCAGGATTTGTACAAGCACGTAATTCAACCATTTGGTACCTATTTTCCAGATAAGAAGCGAACCATTTCTTAGCTAGTCCTTAGCTAGTCTAACACTTTAAGCATCTAACTTCTTTAAAAGAATAACATGATCAACTGTATCAAATGCTTTATTTAAATCTAAGAATAGGCCTGCTACTTGCTCTTTTTTGTCTTTTGCTTCTAAGAGATATTCTATAAATTAAAAAAATTGCACTATCAATTGTTTTACTTTTCTGAAGCCAAATTGAGCTTCTGATATAATAGTATGCTTTTCTAAGAAGGGAACAATTCTATTGTACATCATTTTCTCTAGAATTTTTGAAAACACAGATAAGGAAATATGTCTATAGTTTAACACGGTTTTCTCGCCCTTGTTGAATAATGGTTTGACTTTAGCTATCTTAAATACATTTGAAAAGCACCATGTTTCCAGTGAGGCATTGCAAATACTGGTCAGTGGCTTTGTGAGATATTGCACACATTGCTTGACCAGAAAATCAGGGATTTCATCAATGCCACACAAGTTCTTATTTTTCAGATTTATTGTTATATTTCGCTTATGCAGCAGTTATTTAGCAAATAAATATTTATAAATGAGTATAATATATGCTGCAATAATTGGTTAATGTGTTTACATTGAAATTGTTGCATAAACACTGCCCAAGTTGTAAATATTTCGATAACACAGGACCCTGTCATCCCACTCATATACATATGCTAACCTAACCTAACACGGGCAAAATTTCGATAACACAGGAAGGACCCTCTTACCCCACTCATTACACACACTAAACTTAACCTAACACAGACAAAATGAAAACAAAACTTGTCCACCAAATAAAACTTTCAAAATCGTAATCAGCAATAACAATTTCAACATAAATACATTAATCAATCATTGTAGCATATATTATACTTGTTTATAAACATTTATTTGCTAAATATCCACCGCATATGCGAAATATGACTGCCGCATCGCACATACAAAATTTGCTCATAAATCAATGGCAAATAAAGCTTTCTAAATCATAATCAGGAATAAAAACTGCATCCATTGCACTATATTTCATTCATTTCTTCGAGTGGCCAATTTTTTTAACATTTACCTCAACTTTTACCTAGTCTTTTGTTAAAACTATAAATGTAGATACATACGTTCCATTATAAGTACCCTGTTCATTTCTGTTGTAACAACTTTGGATTTATCTTTTCCAGTTTTCTGTAGTGCTAGTTCCCAAGCATTTATCTGGGATGTTCCATTATAACATTGTTGTCATCATCAGCTGTGGATGCAACCATTCAACATTTTTAAAACTGCTTTTAAAGGCTTTACTTATCAAATTTATAAAAGAAGATGCCGAAATTGTCCACTGTCATTGTCCATACACTTTTGGCACTTGCTGTAGTTCATGTCTCTAGGCTTCTGGCACCATTAACATCCGATTTTTACTTTCTCTACTGGTAGAAGGAAGTATTGTATTCCACCCAAAAATACGATGTTGAGATTTCACCGTAAATATGTTTTGGGACCCCCTGAATCCAAAAAGAGCATTTGTAGAAAAAGGTCCATGTGTGTGTGTGTGTCTGTCTGTCAGTCTGTGGACAGCATAACTCAAAAGCGAAAAGTTGGTTAAAAATCAAAGTTGGTATTTAAGTTTGTCTTTCAAGGATGCACGGCGGCGCCGTGGCCGAGCGGTTAGCGCGCTCGCCTACCACCTAGGCGGCCCGGGTTCGATCCCAGGGACCCGCATGTGGTATTCGTGGTGGACGAAGCGGCGTCTGGGCGGGTTTTCTCCGGGTTCTCCGGTTTCCCCCGCCATCTCATTCCACCGGTGCTCCATCTTCATTCCATGTATCATCAGTGTCACCGCCTGTGGTGCCGTAGTAGTAAAAGCGGGCGTTAAACACTACAAACAACTTTCAAGGATGCGACACGAAGATTTTGAAGAAAATAGCCCCACCCTAAACTACCCTTTACAGGGAAAATTTTGATTTTCTTGAAAATGGCTCTAATGATTTTGATTAAAATGCCATATGTTTGAGATATTTGTATGACAAATTAAATGCATATTTTGAATTTTCTGACTATGGCCTATATAGTCCTATTTACTCTGGGTGACTTTTGAATAACTCATAAACCGTAAGAGATAGAGAAAATCTTACTGTACAAAAAATGTAGATGTTGCTAAAGCACACAATTTATGTCTGAACAATTTTTTTGTAGAGTGAACCATTTCGGAGATATTCCTTGTTATTTGTGTCAGTTTCGGAAAGCTTAAAACTTTCATGAGATGGAACATTGTTGTTCATTTTTTTATATGTTAAGGGTGCAAAGAGAATGGGATCTCAAAGCTTTAAAAAATTTGTTTATCGCTCAAAGCCTATTGTATTTTAATATTCCCCTTGTACCTACAAGGAAATAAGCAATAAGATAATTTGTACAAATGTTTATCTCAACTAACACAAGAAGATATAGGAATTAGAGTTTGTAAGAATAGTTAGTACAATAGTAGAGAAAGTCATGTGAGTGCAACACATCAGATTTTTAATATGTCTTGTGCTTCACTGTGGACAGCAGTAGCTTCCTGCAGTGGTGTTTTATTTTTGCAGTATGTTGGATAAATAAGACTAATGTGCTTCCTTTTCTGTGTGGTAGTGTCTGCAAATACTACAGTTTGTTTTTCTTCATCTTTAGGATACAACTGGAGTAGAACGTATGTTTGTTACAACAACAAACAAAGAAAGATACAAGTGTTTGCTTCCACAGTTTCAAGAAAAGGAGAAGGTAAGTATGAATTTATTGAAGTTAAGATTCTTCAAGTCCTTAAATATAGGGTCTTTAATGCGCAGGGTTCTTCATTTAAAACCGAACAGGTACACAGCATTTCATCTGTGCCACAGCTGCCTTTGCTCCTACATAAACTGTGTGTAAAGCATGTATAACACTCCTACCTTATGCAAGATGCTGGAAATGTTGGGAGTCAAAATGTCACTTTGGTACGTCTCTGCATTTACAGTCTGCTTGTAGAATATTGGATTGATTATTTGTCTAGTGCTAACTCCAACTCTCCGATCATAATGAGGGATTTCGTGAGCGTGATGTGGATTTTCAGAGGCCCAGTACCGACTAGCCATGTACACAAAAGTAGCCGGTAGTGGGAGAATCCAGGAAGGTTGTAGAAGAGGTGAAACGCCGTGTACTCTATCAGGTTTTAAATTAAGAATCCTGTACATGGTAACCTGTGATTGATGCTCTTTCCACTGCATGAGAGAACCAAGAATTGGCAGAAAAATTTTGTCATCAAAGGTGCACTAATATCATTAAAATGTTGACCTTCTGCTCTCAAACAGGCAAGATCTTGTAAAAATGTCGTCACCTACTTTCCTAAGCTCAGCAGCATGTATTGTACTGTAAGAATTTTAGTGCACCTTTGATGGCACAATTTTCCTGGCAACTTTCACGGTGAAGAGAGCTCACAAAACGGGTTACCATGTGTGTAAAAGACCCTAAGACGTAATTTATTATCAAATTTATTTTACTTACATTTGTATTGTGTTTCAGGATACAACAGAGACATATAATGGTCCCAACCCATTGGAACTTCTTGCACCCCTTTTTACCCAGTCGTCATGTTCATATCGAGTAAGTATTATCTATGATTATCTTACATTTTGTTAAAAATACTGGAGAGCATGAGATTTAATGGTTTCCTTATCAGAAATCCAGCATTAGCCAACAATAATAACATTTAGTTGAATACTGATGCTTAGTCAGTATTAAATTCTGTTTAATATTTATTCCTTCTTCTTTGCTTGATTAACCTCCCCTTATGTAGGACTCACACCTAGGACTTACAAGCCAGTGCCTAGGGTCAGACCCTGTCGGGGAGCACAGGAACCTATTGACCGGACAGAGTGAAGACCTGGGAGCGGGTGGTCAGCCAAGCACCAGGTATGAGGATGAGGAAGAGAATGATATGAAATGCAGGTGAAATGTATGATTTGAAAGGTGATGATGAAGCAGTTGGTGGAATGAGTGGTGGGGGGAACCTGGAGAAAACCTGCCCAGATGCCACTTCATCCACAATGAATATGGTATGCAGGTCCCTGGGATCGCATCAATGCCACCTAGGTGGTAGGTGAACAGTCTAACTGCTCAGCCACAGTGCCACCTAATATTTACTCCTGTTGATCTTAACTCTTAGATTGTACAACATTTCTTTATGGTTTTGGCCAATAAGGTAACGATTCTAACAGCTCACTTCAAAATAATTTAAGAGTTTCTGCACAATTTCTTTGTCTTGAAAATTAAAGCTACATTAATATTATAGAGAGAAAATTTGTGTTGAGGTAATTGTCTCTGATGTGAGACTGCCTTTGTGGTTTACTGGGAGAAATATGAATCGATTGGAGAATTCATTGTCATTCTGGCAAGTTGTCACAGTTGGGAGAAATATGAATCGATTGGAGAATTCATTGTCATTCTGGCAAGTTGTCACAGTTGGGAGAAATATGAATCGGTTGGAGAATTCATTGTCATTCTGGCAAGTTGTCACAGTTTAATGATTAGAACATCTATCTGGTAAGCGGAGGGTCTGTGGTTCAAATCCCAGCTGTGGCATTGAATTTTTCATTTCCGATTCTATCTCTCAAATATTTTGAGAACTTGAATCTGGTTATTGGGGAGAAGTTATTTTAGTGACATGACATTGGATTTTATAAACTCTGCATCTGTGAAAGGTTACATTGCTTTTTTGATTTTCATAGCTATATGATAGCAAATAGCTACTTTTAAATCATAGTTGGAACTTGTACATCATCCTTGCGACATTCACATAATGCTGTTGCATATTACTGCTGTTGACAGCCATTAATACTTTGGAGCACAATAAACATCTCACATTCTCGGTTTTACTAAGAAAATATATTTCTCCTCTCTCTTAACCCTAAATGGAGTTTCTGTTGTGTTATATGCAGTAGTCGGATAACAGACTGAGCCAACGCTGATAATGCTGCCTAAGCTGGGGGAGGGGGTTCGCCAAGGAGAGGGATGTTATGTCACAGTTCAGGTGCTGTCTCGTGAGACCAAGATTTGCTATGCCTGGTCTAAAGTAATCCATACACAACACAGATGTTTGAACAACTTTCACTTTTGGGATATACAACAGTTGCAGCAGCAACTGACAATTGGCACTCACAGGTGATAGAGTGTAGCCCTGAGTGTGTCATTTACTGCTAGTGAGCTTATGGACGGCCTGGGTTCAATCCCAGGGACCTACATGTGGTATTTGTGGTGGACAAAGGGATGTTATCAATGTGATCAATTCTTCACGGTGATCAGCCGTGTTAAGTATGAGAATGTCGAGCTTTCGGCCATTGTATACTCCATGGCCATCTTCAGGACTAAAAAGATGAAAAGTCTCCTCAGTTTTCCAAATATATACTATGGTTAGGTTGTATTGTCCTAGCCAATGCGCGGATGATGGTTTCTGATTGGGCTGCTGTAGGCTCGGCTGCAGTGTTTTCCCGCGGGTACGAACTTTGTGCAGTGTCGCCGGTTGGGGTGTCTTCCTGCGGGTACGTATTTTGTTCAGGGTCCATGGTGTTGCTGTTTCTGTAGGTGTTTCTGATAGCTATTGTCCACACGGAACTTAGTTTAAGTTCGCCATCTCTGTTGTAATTGTTGGGGTGTAATTTGATGTAGATGGCCTCCTTGATGACTCTGTTATCAAGTTTATCAAGTTTACCCCGCCACTCATTCCACCAATTGCTCCGTCATCACCTTTCCATTCATCAATTTTGCCTGCATTCCACATCATCCTCCTCACTCTCATACTTGGTGCTTGACTGACTGCCCGCTTCCAGGACTTCATTCTGTCTGGTCCATAGGTTCCTGTGCTCCCCGACAGACATCTGACCCTAGGCACTGGCTTGTAAGTCCTACACAAGGGGAGGGTAATCAGGTAAAGAAAAAAAAGAACAGGTGACTGCAGTGCAGACACATCATACTAGAATGTGGTGGCACAAAATGTCCACTCGGTGTAACTGATTGTAGCAGTAAGTTGTGATTAGGGTTATGTTAGCTTTAATTAGTTACATTATTTTATTTTGTTTGCAGCTGGAGACTTACTGGACATATGAATTGTGTCATGGGCGTTATGTACGACAGTATCATGAAGAAAGGGAAGGGAAGAAAGTTAGACTGCAAGAATACTATCTAGGAAAGTGGGACAAGACGCAGTTTGCTAAACTCAGTAAGTAGATCTCGTACAGTTGCTAAATGCATGCTCCCTTCACTATAACAGAGTGCTATAAGAATACATTGCTTAAAATAGAAAATGATTATGTGGGGTTGTGGACTGTGGTCTAGTGGAAATTCTCCTTCAAGACGTTTCATTTGAAGCTGCGTTGAACATCCTCATTGGTGTGATTAGTACTCTGCTAGTCTCGGTGCGACGACTGATATGGAACTGCTTGGTTTTACAGGTTTTATACGTTTAGCATTTATGGACATTTGATGGTTGGTCTGATCTTTGTGTATTGGTTCGGCTGCTACGTGGGCTGGACTAAAGTGGGGGCTGCTTTCACTATCTGTGATTGTTGTCGATGGGCTGGCATTTACAGTAGCTGAGACTGTTGAAGGCCTTGAATTTGTCTCTGCTCAGGTTTTTTTGTGTTTTGTATAATGCTGGATGCCAAGCTTTATTTAAGCGCTTTGTTTCTTCCTTCCTATTGAAGTTATCTTTATGTTTGAAAATCTCTATGGCTTTGTGATGGGCGCTTAGGTTGAACAATCATAGACAATGGAAGCAGCCTTGTAGTGCTGTATAACATGGTAACACAATATATCATTACAAAAGTATAACATTTTCGTGCCAGAGTTTCATCACTTAATGATTGCGCACCAACATTTTTCTTAAAAAAAGTAGTATGAATGACACATTTTTCATCCAATTGGCAGTTAATTTGAGAGGAAGAATGAGTCATGAATGTTTAATCAATAAACAAGCACATCATTCCACCTTAAAATTATGACGGGAGGGTCTTGTTACACAAAATAATAGTAATTTAAATATTCAGACAATTTAAACTACCTATTATAAAGGGCAAAATCTTGCACAGTAGCTATTGTGAAATAAGTACAGTAGTGTCCAAAACTGGTGGATATACATATTATAACATTGTAGATATTAGAGACTTGAGTTCAATGAAAACAGATTCCATTACAAAGCTGTAGAATTCTGTTGCTCATAATCTGAGGAACTCCTGCTCATGTGCCCCTTGAATTAAATCTTGTGGTAAATGGTTCACCACAAACGTCACACAATAATCTGTGAGGCATTTTGATTAACATACATGCCAACTGGTAATAAAATTGTATCACGGTAATAATCATGCACATACAGTTTAAGTGCGATAATTTCCTGGTGGAAATTTCAACATCATCACATAGTTCTAAAGTAAGAACAAATTAGGAACTAAAAACTTCACTTATCTTAGTAATGTTGTTATTCTTTTGCTGACCCTGGGTTTCAAGTTGCCTCTAACTCATTCTCAAAGCCATAAAACATTTATTGCTTTAAGCCTACAGTAATCCCAGTGTAATTACAAGGAAATATGCAATAAGACAGTTTATGCAAATGTTTGTCAATGAACGTGAAGTAAATAGAAGAATAAGGATTTGTAAGAAAGAATAGTTTGCACAAGAGTGAGTAGAGAAAGTTATATGAGAGCAACATATCTGCTTTGTAAAGTTATTTTATCTCGCCCCCTCCTATAAAGCCTGGAGCCCTGCCTAATCTTCACTCCCGGCTACAGGCCTGCTTCATTGTAATGTATTTTCTGTTTTAGATGAACAGTTAAGTCATGAAGACCAGAGCAGTAGCAAATCATCAGAAGTACCCATGAAGAAAATAGATGGGCTGAATATGCCCTATTTGCAGGTGAACATGAGTGATGGTACTCTGTGTGACCTGAGCAGCAAACCTCGTCTCACCAAAGTTCTCTATGTGTGCTACAGTCATGGGAAGCACGAAATATACTCATTAAAGGAGACCTCGACCTGCGAGTATGAGATCATTGTTCTCTCTCCACTTCTGTGTCAGCATCCAAAGTACAAGTATGTCTACATTATAAGAAATTAATATTTTAATTTATACAGTATAGATTTAACTATAACTTAAACTTGATGGAACATAAAATACAAACAAATTAGAAACTAAAAGCTCCACCTATCTTAGTGACATTGCAAGATTTTCCACAGCTGACATGCTTCAAGCTGTATCCAACTTATTTTCAAAGCTATACAAACAGGTTACCATAGTTACTGATGCTCATTTTAAAACTCTGTCACTAATCTCTGAAAACAAAAATCTATAAATATAATCTATTGGTGGTATTTCAAATTTCATAATGAGGTTCTTGTTTTTTAAAATAAAAATTAAAATTTTCCCAAACCATTAAATCTATAAGTCCATTTAATAGTTTTAATAATTTAACCAGTGGATTAATTTCATGATTAAATGACCAAAAGTGATCTGCCACAGCTGATTTATCAATTTGTTTATATTTAATATTTCTAAAATGCTCTTTTATTCTGGTTTTTATATGATGTTTAGTTTTACCAATATACACCCTATCACAATCCAAACAGCTAAATTGATAAATGCCAGATTTTTTTATAATTTGGAATTTTATCCTTTTTAGAAAAATGTAAATTTTGTATATTAAATTTATTTTGAGGGACCAAATTTATTCCATATTCTTTAAAAAAAATTTTTAAAAGTTTTTACTGGTCCATGGATGGTAGGTAAACTGTTTAGAAATATAATTGAGACAGAATATGTGGTCAGACCCCGAAAAGAAAGTATTTATGTAAATATTTATTGTAAATATAGTTTATTTTTCATGTTGGTAAGGATTTGTTAAGTACATAGTGTTATACCATTGTTTCATTGTTAAGAATATTATTTGTTTAATAATGTCATTAATGTTTAGTAATGTGTTCAAATTTAATATGTATAATTATAAGAATTATTTTAGGTTTAATATTAGGAGTGTTGGGAGGATGGATTGAAATCACTTCCTCAACATTTTGGGAACTATTTAACATGTAAGATGACGTCATAGGGGACACCGTAAAAAAGTATAAGCGTATTCTAAAGTTGCTCTACGGTGTGCTGAGTTGACCAGAAGTGATGGACTATGGCTGATTTGTTGATGTGTTTGAATGTTATGTTTCTAATGTGCTCTTTGTCATGTTTTAAGATTTCTTTTCATTTGGCTGACGTATATTTTTGGGCAATCTTCTCATTTTATCTGATAAACACCGGATTTTGAGTTTGTTGGTATTGTGCCATTTAATGGATGGTTTAGCAGGTTTCCCAGTTTGAATGGGCCAGCTTAATGTTATGATTCTGGAACAGTTTCTGGAATTTGTTGTGCAACTTTGTGTGGAAGGCGAATTTGCTGTAGGATGGGATCTATTGTTAATGTTGTGATGTCCTTAATCTGTTTTTGTCTTTCGTATTTTTACTTTCTCTACTGGTAAGTAGAGGAAATATTGTATTCCACCCAAAAATTTGACGTCGAGATTTCACCAGAAATATGTTTTGAGACCCCCTGAATCCAAAAAAGGCATTTCTAGAAAAAAGCTCGTGTGTGTGTGTGTCAGTCTGGGGACTACTGCATAACTGGAATGAAAAGTCAGTTAAAAGCCAAAATTGGTATTAAGTTTAATGTCTTTCAAGGATGCGACACAAAGATTTTAAAGAAAATAGCCCCACCCTAAACTACCCTCTGCATGGAAAATTTTGATTTTCTTAAAAATGGCTCTAACGATTTTGATTAAAATTACATATGTTTAAGATATTTGCATGACAAATGAAACGTATATTTTGAATTTTCTGGGTATAGCCTATGTAGTCCTGTTTACTGTGGATGACTTTTGAATAACTCATAAACTGTAAGAGATAGACAAAATCTTAGTGTACAAAAAATGTTGTTGTTAGCTAATGCTGTACTTCTGACAATGAAGTCATCAATCCTCTTGCTCTCCAATATTTTTCACAAATATTGAAGAGACTTAGCAGTAAATGTAACCGCTTTTTAGAGAGCACCATATTTTTATGTTTTGGCAGTCACATCGCTCTCACAACCCCCAGAATGTCTGGAGGACCACACCTGTCGTTGGTTTACGGGTCTCACTGACCTGACCGGGAGAGTTATCAAAATAAATTCACCGACCATATCCTCTGATTACCAATCAGAGGATGTATTACATGCCATGACAGGTCAGCATGTACAGGCAAAAATGTACTTTAAATGTTAACAATATCTATTGAAAAACAAAACAAAGAATTAATTTAGGAAGAATAACAAAACCAGTTCATTTTCATTTGTAGGATTTCCATTTGCTCCTTAAGCTATAAAAAATTTCTTGCTGTTAAGACAGCAACTATACAGATCTTTTCACTAGGAACATTAATACATCTTGTTGCCTGCATAAAATGTAAATGTTACATAGAACAATTATTCAAACACTAATTTAAAAAATCACACAAAATCATACAGCGGCTGCTAAAAATCTCAACCTTCTACTCACAGGTAGTTATTTCTGCATTAAAACTTGTGCTATATATCCCTAGTAAATGACAAAATGAGAAAAGATTATATGTAACTCCAGCACCTGTATTACCATTCACTGATAGGATATTTGGTGTGTATAGTTTCTAAAGCAAGAGCCTTTAAAATATCTGTAAATATTTTTGATTTTTGTTTCCATTTCAAGATTTAAAGTAAAACCAATTGGTTCAAAATTCAGAGGGGTTTATGTTAAGTAAGAGGTTTTCTCTTTAAGTAGGGATATTTACATTTATTTGTAGATGCTGACTTGATTTTTTAAAGTATTTTGTAGTGACTGTTCCGTGTTAAAGAAGGGCTTTTTCAGTCTTTGATGTTCATGAACAGGTCTGTGTTATGGCTAATAGATATCTCTAGGTGTGGATTTTACTCCTCCTGTAATCAGTCTAAGGGCATAATTTTTTAGTTGTTCTAGTTTATGGATATAATTAGATGTAGCTATTATTAGACTTCACTGAGTAAAGAAAGACAGGTTTAATATACAGGGTTTTTCATTTGAAACCTAACGGGTGCACAGCATTTCACCTGTGCACGATTGGGTGTGCCACTGCTGACTTTGCTCCTACATAAACTCCACGCATAAAGCATGTATAACACTCTTACATGTACAAAAAATGTAGATGTTGCTAAAGCACACAGTTTATGTCTGAACAATTTTTTTGTAGAGTGAACCATTTCTGAGATATTCCTTGTTATTTGTGTCAGTTTCGGAAAACAAAACTTTTGTGAAATGGAACATGGTTCATTTTTTTACATGTTAAGGGTGCAAAGAGAATGGGATCTCGAAACTTCAAAAGATTTGACTATCGCTCAAAGCCTACTGTATTCAAATATTCTCCTTGTACCTACAAGGAAATAAGCAATAAGATAATTTGTACAAATGTTTATCTCAACTAACGCGAAGAAGATATAGGAATAAGAGTTTGTAAGAATGGTTACTACAAGAGTAGGGAAAGTCATGTGAGTGCAACACATCAGATGTTTTTAAAAGTCTTTCAACTAAAACCATTTTGAAACCGTTTTTTCTGCCACTGCCTTCATGTGTTGATGTTTCTTTTTAAATTCTTCATCTGTCAGTGGTCTATGGGTTGACTCATATACTTCTAAAACATGGAAGAAGTAAGTTTTACTTAAGTTTTGTCCTTCTTTTCCAGACCTCAAGAATCTGGGGAGAATCTAATCAGCTGTCATCCACTCGAGGGTTCCCCAAAGAAACCAAGGAACCTGTTGGCCATGGAAGCCGAGAGTCTTAAACTGAGGCACCAGAAGATAACTGTAAGCATAAAGGGCTTGAATTGGAGATGAAGAAATTAATTTGTTTCGAGCAAACATTGTTATTATATTTTTGTTTCTCTTTTAATTATTGCATTTTTTGTTTTGTAATATTATTTGTATGTTTTTAAACTTGCTTGTTATAAAATTTAGAGACATTATACATTTTCAGTTTAATAAGTTTTTTATTTGATTTAGTAGCACATAAATTTAGTTCTTCTTTTGTTTTTTTAATGCTAATTTGACTAATTGGTGATGTTCTCAACAGGATGAAAAGATGCAGAAGGTTTATGCAGTTTTCGCTGTGGACAAGGAAGGGGAGGGACAGGTTGGTTGTGCATTTATAAAATGGGAGTAATTTGTGTCTTTTAAGCCTTGCTTTCCTCCAATCTGAAAACTGAACGAAACTGAACTAGAACTTAAGATTTTTCAGTTGAGGGTCACATGATCTTGAATGGGTGCAATGTTTGGTATGGAAATGCTTTCCTCCAGCCAAGAACTGAACTGAGAACTGAATCTCTTCTTATTCGTTTGTCACTAGATTTTTCAGTTCTCCACCAGAAATCTAGGCGACAAAAATTACGGTGGCAGTTGTTCTTTCAGTTCAGTTGAACTCTTAACGATCTGAATAGGTGTTCTGTGATCAGAAGTGAGGTTATAATAGCGATATTGTTTTGTTTATTTGCAAGTGTGGACAAAATAAGTGTGAAGCGTAAGTTTTCATACCTGGAAGAGGAAAGGATTATTGATTTTGTTTGGCAGAATGAACTTCCATAGGACCTGCTGCATGCAGTATACAGAAATAGTGAGAAAAAACAGAGGCTGTGGAAGGAAATGGTAGAGGAATTAGGAAAAACAAAAAAAGTGTTTTTAGAACTTACATTTCTATGTATACAATTACTTTTATTCACCATGTGCTTTCAGTACAGAAATATCAGCTTTGTCAAATCAAGTAATGAATCAACACAGAATCATGCAATATCGACATGAACATCTACAAGTACATATTTATGTAATAACATTAGGTAAAATATGTCTATTGCATTATTTTCACAGTCACTGTTTAAGCTATTTGTCGACTAAAGGTAAAAGCAAGGTACAGATATATAACATTGACATGTCATATGATAGCTACGGTTCTAATTGGACATTTATCCTTTTGAGTTATGTATAAGGACAGGGAAAGAATATGTATTTACATACAAATCCTAGCTCTATTTAATAAGAAATGTGTATTATACATAATTAAACATTTAATATAGTAACCTTAAAACAATTATTCTGCTCACCTCAAGGTAACACACAGGTGTAATGGGTTCGTTATTTCTGTTGTATGGTGTAGCTTCAATACCTGGTTTAATTCTCTCTAAGATGTAGTGAAACAGCATTGGTGTTGATCTGAAATACTCCACTGTCCTTGAGGTGCCTCATAATCAAAATCTCATATGCACCTTCTGAACTACTATTAGCATACATGGAATGTATCTCAGAGCATTTTTCACAACTTTACTCATTATCAGTATTATCAGTTAGTTCATCAACCAGAATAAACAGCAAAGTATCCAACTCCAACTCACTTTCTTCAGTGCCATGCAACTTTCTCAACCACATTTCAGTCATTATACTCAGTTCAGTTCAGTTCAGTTTTAGGTTCAGCTTTCTAGGACAGCATAACTGAAAACTGAACTGAACTTAACTTTTCAGTTTAAGTTCTGGTTCAGTTTAGTTTTCAGATTGGAGGAAAGTAAGGCTTAAGTCATGTTTTCCCAGTTATTATTGTACTAGGAAGCCAATTTCACATGAAAACTCCATTTATCTAGCATTATGACTCATTGCTTTAGCAAGGTAATGGACATTGATACCTAAAGTTTATAAATATTGTAAATTACATTAGAGCTAATTGTTGAACTAATAATTCCTGTGTAGCAAGAAAACATTTTACCTCGTAGCATTGCAGTGTTTAGGTAATTGCCAAAGTAACTTGTTCTTCACTAGATATGAATTAGCGCAGTAATTACTAAAATGTAGAATTGTGGCTGCTTCAAGTTTAGTAGCGAGCGACGAGTTACTCTCAGGAGCACAGACATCGTTCACGTAAATAATTAAAATCCGTCAGACTTCCAATGAAAAACTGAGGCTATTAACAGTGATTTAATATAAATCTATTAATACCAGATGAGTCAGCTGCCCCTTATTTTCCAGTTTTATGCTATCCGCATTTTATACTCTAATATGAACACATCGGCTCCTACGCTAACTTCCACCCAAGTATTCAACATGTCTTCATTTATCTCTTAGTTACTAGGTAGCTCAGTTGGAACAAGTGCACGATTCGTAAGTCATCCATGTGCTGTAAAGGTAATTCGAATTCTCTGCGTGTACTAATTTTTTTACTGCGTGATATTTACAAATAACATTAGTTGAACAATTATTATGTATAAAGCTGTTATCATTTGAATTTGTAATTGTTTTATTTCTACTTTATGGTATTGTTGCATTTGAGGATATCTATCCCGGTATAGATGTTGAGATGCTTGCACTTTGCCTGTTGCTTCTCTGTAGGTAAAGGCACATCAACATACTTGTCTGTCTAATACAAGGTGAAGGAATGGCGCAAAATATCGTGCGACAGCATACACGTTTAGAATGAAGGGAGTTGGTATTCATAATAACACACTACGTCATGCCAGACCAATGGGACAGAAGTCATTATATTTATTCTATTACAAAATGCAGACAACCAAAAACGTTTTAAATTATATCCTAAACCCTCAGAGACTTTAAAATTAGATTATAGTGAATTCAGTTTCCAAGTTTTGAACCGAAAGAAAGTTGTGCAATGTCGAGACGTGAACCCATGTTGTGGAGTGTTAGTGCACAGAATACGTTAATAATTTTATTCAGCTATTTGGAGGCTTATCTTGCACTGCCAAGGCACTATTCTGTAACATGCATGGATTACCTGCAACTTATGTTCTGTTACGAATAAGTTAGTATGGACAGCTAATATGTGCATTACTAACATCTGGTGGCTCGATTATGTCTATGTACAAAACAGGAAGTCAATGCCTGCGAGGCACTTGGCGAATGTACCTTGTTAGTCACAAAGTGTATTATGGCTTAGCATTTGTTTTCTACTGCACAGCGTGTATTTATTTATTGTTTATATGTGTTAACTCATTCAGCTCACCAGGTGTATGGTGCGCCATTAGTGGAGAAAGAGTTATAGGCCCAATTTTTTTGTGTCAATGGTTGTACATGCATGAGTATAATTTTGCACCCTTTTCTAGAGAATTAACCAACAGGGAGCTTGATTTTGCCTTTTTTCAACAAGACTCTGCAACAGCTCATACAGCCAATCTTTCGATGAGAACAATTGAAAGTGTGTTTCAGGACAGAATTATTAGTAGAAATTTGTGGTCCCCTCGGTCCCCCAACCTAACCCCCTACGATTTCTATCCCTGGGGTAACTTAAAGCAAGAAGTGTACAAGATAAACCCACACACCCTGCAAGAATTAAAACAAAATATCTGTCAGTAAATTGCCAGCATTTCTCAACGTGAACTATGGCGAGTGATGGCTAATTTCCTAAAGAGGTGCCAAAAATATATGGACAACGATGGTGGCCAGTTTCAGCATCTGCTATTATTATATTGGTAAGAAAAGCCCCTAAAAGTAGTTCTAAAAATGCTGTATGGTTTTATCTGCACTGTTCTATGACAGCGTCAGTCGGCGACGAGCACAGAGGATCCATACAGACAAAACACAGTGCAGCTGGTTCACCCGTTATTATATAAAGGCCATTTCCATACATACTTGTGCATTATAATTATTTTCAGTTAGTGTTTTATAAAGTTGAAATTTCGTTAGGTATTTGCGTTGTTTACTATTTCAATTATGTATTTATATCCTTTTATTATTTAGTATGCTTTGTTTGTACCTACGTGCACATCAGGTGTGCTAATGGAAGGAACACGAGATTTAACCCATCCCCTGTTTTGTTCTTCAGTTTGCCTACTGTCGAAGGAGTTTCTATTCTGATCACAAAGTCGACACACAACGCAAGGTGGTGGAGGGGGAAAATAGAAGAATAACACTGCGGGAGACAAATTGGATTGCCTGATATATGTACATACAGTCAAAATTGGTTATAATGATGTTGATAGGACTAGTGGTTTACAATCATTATAGTCAGTAGTCGCACAAAAGGGTGTTTACTTTGTTTTTTCTTCCTCTCTCTCTCTCTTTTTTGAAGGGACTTTTTAGTGATGTAGTAATGTAGCAATGAGTCTCTTCTCCAGGGTGTTATGGGTACAGGCAAACAAATAAGAGCAAGGTTTTATTATTCCCAATAAATAATCAAATGTTCTGCTACGTCAACCTTATTACCATTAACTTGCAACACTTGAACATACTATCTTCACTCTTTTATAAAAAATAGTACTTTTAGGTCCCAAACCTATTGTGCTCAGGAACTTCGTCGTTTTGTACAAGATAAATCCTCACTTCTTTCATAAATATTTTAGGACGTTTATGATAGATGTACTTATTGAATATTTACATGTGGTTTTCAACCAATGTCCTTTGGTGATATAATTCAACTTTGTCGGACTGCCGACAAAATCTCTTATTCTGTAGAACCAATATGCGACCGTCTTTAGCCATGCGTGTATCACTAGCAATTGATTACCTCTCTATAGGGGTAATTGTTTATTCCCCTAGTTACGAGCATAGCAACCTTGATTGATTGACTATTTATCGATTCGATTGTGATGCGTCGATCATATGGTCATGATCGACCTCGAACACATTTCTTTTCGTTTCACAATAGATTTGGAACATGGATTAAGAAATACAATTTTGATAATTACATTGTGTATACAATATTATGGTGCTGTTTTTGCGATTATTATTACGGAATGTGCTGTGCTATGAGACTCGTTTTCTATCTAGGTCGTGGTAACGGATGGAATGAAATATCACACAATGTTTCTTTACCACAATGTACTAATTTATTATCACTTCATCGATTCTCTACATTAAACAATTTCTCTCAGCACCATGCTAAATGCTTAAAAACCTTTACACTTTTTCACTTAGTAGAACTTATGCTTGATGAAAGTTTGGTGAAAGTTTCTTGTTCACACTACCTAAATATGATCGTCTTTTCATCTCGAAGATACACACGCGAGTGAACAGTTTTTGGCGTCGTTTGATGCGACACCGCCTTTTTCATATTCATCCGCACATGTGTCCATCAAATAGTTCTTTCTCGTTAGGGAAGCGATCCCTAATCCTCCTCCCCTACTTTTATTATGGAACACATACAATTCTAATATTTATACATATATATTAAAATCAAATATGGAAAGATTTATGACGTCTTTGTGCAAACTTAGTTGTTCGTAACAATGAACCTTATCAACATATTTTCGTCATTTAATTATCTTATACCAACATCAAAAAACGAATTACACTTTTAACAAACATTTACATGAACGATTTTCTTTTGGGGTCTTCTTATATTCTGTCTCAATTATATATTATGTGTAAACAACTTGGTGTATGCAGTATTGGCATTAATCTTTTCCCTGATACATTTCAACATACGATTTCGGCCACACACAGAAACATGGGGTGGTGTAATAAAGCAAGCATTAGCTTTATTCTTGCTAATTTTAAGCAAGAGCTTGGTTTTGTATAAATAAAAATGTTCTACTCAATCTCCTTGCGAGCTAAAGCTTGCTGGCCTTAACGGCTGAGTTATTGCTTGCGAAATGGTATAAGTAAGAACAAACCTTGTTCGCTGTTGGCAAGCTTTTACTGGCTATTTTTTGAGGTCACTGTATAGTTACCTCAGCTTGCTCAACCACAGTTATTACTATGGCAGAGTTCATGATGGTGATTCCTCAGCGGAAAATAACAATTTATACAAGACACAGGGACTTAATGTGAGCAGATACAAACGATTATACTGGTTTGACTAAGAAAATGTAGACTGGCTTGCACAACATTTTTTACCAGAGTGAAATGAAACACGACGTGGAGCTCTTAACAATACCGAAAAAATGTGGAGTTTTTTAAGGTACGTTGGAGATGAAGCTGGTGTTGTGGAAGATCTTGGTGTTCCACAGGCTACAATCTCAAATGCCTTCTGGAAAGTCGTTAACACTATCAATGCTAGAGCAAGGAATTGGGTACAGTTTCCTACAACTGCTGCTGCTTTTCAGGAAGCCCGGGTGGAGTAAGTGTATGAACGTTATTGTTCGGATGTGAGGTGAACCTCGGTTTTTATTTTATTTGCCAAATGTTCACTTACATTTCTGTTATCTATAATCAGCATCTCTATTAGGTTTATTAAACGAGGATACATTTAACATGAGTAAGCATATGAAAATTTAAATGCAGCAAATTTTCAAATTGCCTCCAGAGAGACAAATAGGCATGTTTGTTTACTCAGCATGGTGAAGGTCACCAAGCTAAAGCTTAGTGTTGATAACAAGAGCTGCATGAAGAGGGGACGTTTTTATTTATACCATATCACGACCTGTTGTTTGATTCTCAACTTGCTTACCAGGTGCAACTCACAAGCATTAGCAAGTTTTTATTTATACCATATCACGACCTGTTGTTTGATTCTCAACTTGCTTACCAGGTGCAACTCACAAGCATTAGCAAGTTTTTATTTATACCATCCATAGTCTTAGATAATGAATGAGGTAAATTTTTGAGCATGCCCAGAACTTTCTGTAAGTGTTGAATAGTATAATAATCAATTTAAAATCTACAGTCTACAGAAGAAAAGAATTTAGAAATAAATGTTACATTATTGTTAAGAATCCTCAAATATATAACAAAAAAATGAACGTTGTACATTATAGCCAATATACTTCTCGGAAAATGTAATAAAAAATCTGATGTGTTGCACTCACATGACTTTCTCTACTCTTGTACTAACCATTCTTACAAACTCTTATTCCTATATCTTTGTGTAGCAAGAGGATTAATGACTTAATTGTCAGAAATCCAGCATTAGCTAACAACATTTTTTGTAAACCGACGACAGGTGTGGTCCTCCAGACATTCTGGGGGTTGTGAGAGAGCGATGTGACCGCCAAAGCATAAAAATATGGTGCTCTCTAAAAAGCGGTTACTATTACTGCTCTCTTCAATAAATATTGGAGAGCAAGAGGATTAATGACTTCATTGTCAGAAATCCAGCATTAGCTAACAACATTTTTTGTATAGTAAGGTTTGGTCTATCTCTTAGGGTTTACGAGCTATGCAAAAGTCAACCAAGAGTACGCAGGACTGCATAGGCTGTAGCCAGAAAATTCAAAATATATATTTCATTTGTCATACACATATCTTAAACATATGGCATTTTAATAAAAAGTGTTAGCCATTTTCGAGAAAATCATCATTTTTTAAAAAGTTTCCATGTTAAGGGTAGTTTAGGGTGGAGCAATTTTCGTCCAAATCTTCGTGTTGCATCCTTACAAGACAGACTTAAATACCAACTTTGGTTTTTTGTTTCAATTAGCTTTTCGTTTTTAAGTTATGCTGTCCACAGACTGACATGCACACAAGCTCGCACGCACACACATGGATCCTTTTCTAAAAAGAGTATTTTTTTTTTATTCAAGGGGCCTCAAAACATACTTCCAGTGAAAGAAATCCCGACATCAAATTTTTGGCTGGAATACAATATTTCCTCTACTTGCTATACATAGTAGAGAAAGCAAAAATATATTGCTTTATACAATAAGTCACAATGCATGATATTGTACTAAGTGATTTTTTTAAAATATAGCATTTACATAGGACTTTATGGGACGGTTAGATTTCACTGTTATAAACAATATGTCCAATGCGATGTCGCTATAATCAATTTTGACTGTAATATATGTATACAGGGTGGAAGGGAAGTCATTACATTCCTTCTTATATGTGCTTCATAGAAGCATTACAAACAAAACGATCTAATGGCATTTTGTTCTTTGATCAGCCGATTTTGAAAAAATAAATGGTTTTTTATCCAACTTGGAGGCGGTAATTCCACAGGAATGTACGTAGATAACAGTTTGTTACTTGTAAGATGCGCAGAGTAACTTATTTCTGACATAGCCTCGGCAGTAACTATACGGCATCGTACAGGGTTTCGAAATAATTAATAACTTAAAAGATGTGAAGGAATACTCCAAGCAGCTTTTTCACACGTGCAGTAAGTTGACAACATTGCATTGAGGTTGGTCAGGGAATTGAGATGGTTTGTGGATGTAAACAGCTTGGGCACTTTCGCTTTAATGTTTTGGGAGCTAACGCTTGTGATTGGCCTACTCTCGTGCAGTAAACACAGAAGTACAAGGCAAGGTGTTTGTGTTCTCAAGAAGCACCGTTACTGTGTTTGTTCATGTACTGAGCTAAGGAAAGTGACACCCACACAATCTGCAGTGTTGCCATTATGTTTTCAAAAAAACTAAAATATCTCTGAAGGAAATGGTCAGACAAAAACATAAGATACAAAATGTGTTCCAAATACTGAGATCTATCACTGGTTTAATTAATGTAATGACTTCCCTTCCACCTGGTATACACACGCAGTACCTTGTAGGAACTTTGTATGGTACAAAATATGAAATAGTCTTCCCTGAATATCTATTATGGAATGTATCTAGTAATTGCATTCACCAATGTTCCACCACTGGGTTAGAAGACTGCATGTGTGTTGTAAGCAGGATACGAGGAAGGTGGAGGTCGCTTGACATGGGTGATGTGCTCATGCTTGGTCTAAGCTTATTAACGGGTTCTTCTAATGTATATTCTTACCTTCAACGGGATAAATAATTGTCATTTGTGAATTTGCTATTAAAAGAGAATGTGAAACTCAGTTATATAAAACGAATCAACATGAAACGCTCATATTGCTCCACTTAACAAATTACTGACAGGACAAGTTTCGAGGACCTGTTGTCCTGCCAATAATTTAGTAAGTGAAGCAATATGAGTGCTTAATGTTGATCCATTTTCCATAACTCATTTGCCTCACTATGTGCAAGTTCCAGTGATTTAGAATGTAAAATGTTTGTTAGGATGGTGAAGCAAGACTTCGAGTGGAGATCCATCCAGTTGAAGTTACGGCTGTTGATGAAACTGTTGGGCTCAGTCCCCCTGATGATAACCGGGAAGCACTGCAAGAAGAGTCCATCACTGCAGATACTTCACCTGTCACAAGCTTTCTCTCTGGCAAAAACTGTTTAAATGGGGTAGGTAAAAGTTTGTTTGAAAGTACCATGTTCATAAGGAAACTGTGGTTTGAACAGCAAAGCCCTGAAGCATGCCTATATTGAACCTCACTTGTACGTTAACCTTCTTAATTTTACCATGTAGAATATCTTTTTTTGCTGTAAAGAGAATTAGATCACAGAATTTTTTATTTAAAGGTTTACTTGCTTTGGTTTATTAGAATGTTCTTGGAATTTGTTCTCCAACTTGTATATGTATATCCCCTCTAATTTACCCTTTTGAAACTTCAGCATAATCTGGAGTTAGAGTAAATAGTGTTGAATTGTCAGATTGCATAACAACATGGTCTGTGGATCTCCAATGAATTTTTTGGTTGATTTTCTCAACAAAGTCTGAAGTGGCCATAGAATATCTGGATTACTGAGAGGTAAAATCTTAACTGAAAAATTCATTGTCACAGCCAGGATTTGAACCATAGACCTTCCTACTTGCTGTGTGGTTGCTCTAACCATTAAGCAAATGTGACAACCTGCCAGAATGACATTGAATTCTCCAGGCGATTCGTATTTCTCCCAGTAGACCACAAAGGGAGGTGATGCCGTAGGTTCGATCCCAGGGACCACATGTGGTATTTGTGGTGGACGAAGCGGCATCAGGGCGGGTTTCATCCAGGTTCTCCAGTTTTCCCCACCACTCATTCCATCAATTGCTCCATTATCACCTTTCCAAACATTGATTTTGCCTGGATTTCATATCATCCTCTTCCTCACTGTCCGATCAATAGGTTCCTGTGCACTGGATCCTAGGCACTGGCTTGTAAGTTCTAGGGGCTGCAAGTTGTACATAAGGGGAGGTTAATCAGGTAAAGAAAAAAGAAAAAATGATATATATTCTTTGTAATCTAAAATAAGAGCAATTAGAAACTAAAAGCTTCACTTGTCTTAGTAATTGCTGCAAGTTTTTCAAATCCTGCTGACTAGTTTCATGGTGCTTTGAAAATGTGAAAACACAATGAAACTAGTCAGCAAGATTTGAAATACTTGTAGCAATTACTAAGATAAGTGAAGCTTTTATTTTCTAATTGTTCTTATTTTAGGTTCTGTTGCTTCATTGTAAACAGCTTCAGTTTTCTTTGAATATTCATTGTAAATTTCAGGGTTCAGGATGGTGGCGGTATGAATTCTGCTATGGTGTCAGTGTGGACCAGTACCATGTGGAAAAGGACGGTTCACGTACTGTGGTTCACTTGGGTCGGTTTGACAAGGAAAAGCATCTGGAATGGCTAGAGAGGAATCCACATAAAAGACCCAAGCCCCTGGCCTTCCGCAAACAGATTGTGCATCTTTACTCTGGAGGGTCGCCATGTGAAAAGACTGGAAAGGTCAGACAGACAGAGGTAAGAAGTCTGCTACATGCCATTACTTTATCTACTACTTATGTATATAAACAAGAAAATATATGCCACCCAAAAATTTAATGTAGAGATTTCAGAAATAATCTGTTCTGAGCATTCTGGAATGCAAAAGGATTTGTATGTGGGTAACACAATGAATGGTATCAATGGTGTTAGGGATGAAGATGGTCTTATGTGAGCGAACACCAAGATTATGGTGAGAAAATATGTTCATGCGATAAGTGAGCTGTGTTATATTATTTTATTTTCACTGAAATTATTCCCACAAATTCATGGTCAGAGGAATGTTGGAAATCTGGTTAGCAAAGTCACAGGTTTAGTTACGACTTAGTTGTCACTTGTTAAAAAATGGAGTCAGATTTGGTATTTTAATTGGACAGATACTGTCTGGTAAATAATGTCGTTTTTTAAGAAAAAAAATTATTTGAAGTGTGTTCTGATAAGTAATTAACTAATGTTCAAAGTACAGACCATTAGATTCTATGGTCTTGAGCCATCTTTCAGTGAGGTTTATTATCCTACGATGGTACCAGTCTCTTTTTTTTTTTATGCGAAGAATTCGGCAAGACCCACTTGCATTGCTTCAATGTTGTCAAAATGTCTTCCACATAGAAAATGGGTCATGGATCGAAAAAGATGATAATCTGATGGTGCGAGATCAGGGCTGTATGCTGGGTGTGGTAGCAGTTCGATTCCTCCCAATTTCTGAATTTTTTCCATGGTGGTTTGTGCAGTATGGGGTCTGGCATTGTCGTGTTGCATTAGAACTCCATTTTGGTTAACTAATGCTGGGTATCTCCATCTCAAAGTTTCATGAACTCGTTCCAGTTGTTGAGAATAAAGATCCACATCAATCGCCCACCTGTTTTGAACAAACTCCCAGTGAATCACACCTTCAAAATTCCACCAGACACATAACATTACTTTGGGACCGAACCAATATTTTTTTAACAATGACTCTGGCAGGTTGGCAGGGATCAAGCCACTGTTTTGAGGCATCACATTTTGGTATAATATACCCATTTTTCATCACAAGTGACAATTCTCCTGACAAATCTGTCATCCATGGGATTACGGATAAGCAGACGACAGATATCCACTCTACGTTGAGCCTGTTGAGGAGTCAGTTCATGAGGTACAGAACTACAGCTTCTGTATGATTTTCCAAGTGTCTTAATGTGGCGATATATAGTATCTTTTGATGCACTAAATTCTTCTGAAAGCCTACGAGTACATTTTTTGCGGATTTTCTCGCAAAACTTGGCGTGTATCCTCAATATTTCATACTTTAGGTCTTCCAGAACCTGATAAATCTTTAGTGTTTTCATCTCCATTGTTGAAATGTTGGAACCATCATTGTGCCACACGCTCACATGACACCTTCTCCTTTCACTTAACATATTCTTCGAGTAGTGGCAGCGGCTTTATAATCTTGTTTCCAATAGTGCTTTAGAAGGACTCTAAGTTCAAACTTTGTTATCTCCATTTTGTGATTGTTTATTGACAACTGAAGACTGATACATGCTCGCAATGTACACAACACTAGCCATGGCATCCCCTAAATAGCATTGCCAAACCAAAGAAACCCAATAAATTCAAAACACCAAAATCAAAAAACCGACATTACTTATGAGACAACCTAATAGATTTATAACACTTAGACAAATTATCTGCAGTACCGGAAACTGAATGGCGTGGATGCTTCCAGAAGTGGTTCTGGAGGATGGAATGCTGCATACAGTGCCAGGGAGAAGACTTTGAGAAACTGGGATAAACAAAACGTTTCTGTGACTATTCATATTTTGCTGTCTCTATATATATCTAGCAACCCTCATAATTATCATGGAGCTAAAATCTTAATAAAACAAAAACTTGTGTGAGATATTGTAAAACCATAAGAGACTGTTTACTTCTGCAGGTTAAACTAAAGTGTATGGAGAGTGGTTCGAGTCCTGGTGCTGTAGCCCTATATCTACTAGAACCAAGAACTTGTGAGTATATTCTTGGAGTGGAGTCCCCTCTTATTTGCAACATTTTGCCTCACGCTGATGACAATGGCCTCATCAAAATGCCAGAGACAGATGATTCAGGTGATGATGTCACTGTTTCTTCAGAAGACGACGACATAGGTAGCATTGTAGGTGACGAACCATGGGCAAATGACGGACTTTGAAGATAAAGTTTCCTTAAATGTGAAGTTGGTTGTGCAGTAGGAATTTGTCACATTCTGCGTGTTTATGCACTCTGATGGTGTTGTTACTGTGATGCATTTCCTAGCTTTAACTCGGTGTATAAGTCAACTGTATCAATGTATTAAATAGGAGAAGTTTGTTTTATAATCCTATCATTTCATTTTCCTTGTGTGTAGGGGTGGGCAAAAGTTTTATGCTTAGGAAACACAAAGTACAGAAGCAATAAAGCAGTGTAAACAACTTGTTGTATACAGTCAAACCTGCCTAAATGGCCACCAATGTTTCTGTGGAACCAATTAAGTTTCCCATAAAGTGTGTGCCAATATCCTCTCCATTAAATGTTATTTTCTAAAGATATATCTATCTTAGTTGAAAATTCAACAATGCAGTAGAATCTAAAATAAGAACAAATTAGAAACTAAAAGCTCCGCTTATCTTAGTAATATTGCAAGTTCTTCCAACGCTGACTAGCTTTAAGTTGTATCCAACTCATTTTCAAAGCTATCCAAACAAGTTACTAGTTACCAATGCTCAATGTGAAAGATCTATTTGTCGCCAACCTCTGAAAACAAAACTTATAAATACAATCGATTGGTGGTATTTCAAAATTCGTAACACGGTTCCTGCTTTTTTTAAAATGAATATCTTTTCCCAAACCATTAAATTTGTAGGTCCATTTAATTGTTTTAATAATTTAACCTCTGGATTTATTTGATGATTAAATGACAAAAAATTATCTGCCACAGCTGATTTATCAATTTGTTTATATTTAATACTTCTAAAATGTACCTTCATTCTGGTTTCTAAATGATGTTTAGTTTTACCAATATAAACCCTATCACAATTTAAACAACTAAATTATAAATGTCAGATTTTTTATAATTTGGAATTTTATCCTTTTTAGAAAAATTTACTAAATTTTCTAATTTAAATTTATTTTCAGGGACCAAAGTTATTCCATATTCTTTAAAAAAATTTGTAATTTATTTATTGGTCCAAGGATGGTAAGTAAACATTTTAAAAATACAATTATCTTTTTGATATGTAAATTGTTCTACCTTTTTATGTATAAAATTTGTATTAAAACCATTAATTTCTGCAGTGTTAATGTGTTTATATCCTGTGTTAAATTCTTGCTTATTAAACAGTATGTTTATTAACCTTCTGTGTTAAATTCTTGCTGATTAAACGGTATGTTTATTAACCTTCTGTGTTAAATTCTTGCTTATTAAGCGGTATGTTTATTAATCTATAAATTAAACTATTGAAAACAGCAAATTTGTGTGAAATAGTATTAAAACTTTTATTTTTTATGTAATCAGTATGAGTAGATTTTCTATAAATGGCAAACTTCAATTTATTATGCTTTTTTAATTTTTCAGTCTAGGAATGGAAGGCGTCCATTGTTTTGTTTCCAAAGTGAATTGTATGGCTTTATCTTGTAAATTTAAAAGTTTTAAGGCACCATTTATCTGTTTCTCAGGAATAACAGCAAAAATATCATCCACATATCTATACCATATTCTAAAAATTAAAGGGAATGACTTTGTAACTTGTACTTCAAAAAAAGCTCATGAAAAAATTAGCAAGAAATGGCGAAAGTGGACTACCCATTGCCAAGCCAGAAGTTTGTTGAAAGAAATTACAATTAAAACTAAAAAGATTTTGATCCAAAGATGTTAGCCATAGAGGTTGGTAACACATAGATATTTTAAGTAGTTGAGCATCTGTAACTATGGTAACTGTTTTAAATAAAGCTTTGAAAATGTGATGGAGGCATTATGAAACATATATTAGCTGCATATTAACTCAAGGACTTGCAGCAATTACTAAGATAAGTGAGGCTTTTACTCTCTAAGTTTGTTTTTATTTTGGATAATACTGTAAATTACATAAATGCACAATACAGGAAACAGAAAAGACTAACATCCAAAAATTTATTGCGTATTAATATATACTCCTTTGTTTGGTCTCTTTAACCTATCCAGTTTAATTTCCATTGTCATGAGAGGTAGAACTGGAACTTAAAAATTCAATGCCACAACTGGGATTTGAACCACAGACCTTCCGCTTACCAGGCAGCTGCTCTAACCATTGAGCTATTGTGACAAACTGCCAGAATGGCATTAAATTCTCAAACCAGTTCGAATTTCTCCTGGTAAACCACACACGGCTTGTGTGTTTAAAAACACCAACAGTAAGTTTGTTGGTATAAATAAACAATAATTATTCCATTGTCATGTTAACTTGTCATATTTTCTTATTTGACATTTTCATTGGAACAGACACAACTCAACACAACATTAACAGTGAGCTTGAAATCTGAGAAATGATACTGTAATCAGAAATATGCAGTGCTATTTTTCTGGGGGAACGCTGGGGTACGCATTCCCTTAACATTTTCTGACCTCAGAATTTAAAAACCACGAAATTTCCCCTCTAAAAGAAGGAAATGTGATTTTATAACTACTGATTGGTTTTATTCATATTTGTTGGATTGGCTGCCATTTAAAGAGGTTACAGTAATGTTAAAACTGATCACAACCTCTTTGCATGTGTCAAAAGTAACCTATAACAACTGCTTTGCTATCCATCTCCTCAACGAGTTTCTGTTTACTGTTGGTGTTCATGAATACCATAGCTATCATGGTCAACGTGCCGACATGACATTAAATTCTCCAACTCACTCGCATTATTCCCGGTAAACCACACAAGGAGATCTCAATCGACTATTATTACACACAGCTGTTGTGTGAAAAAACATGAATTAAACAAAATGGTTTTTTTTTTTCTGTAACTAACAAGGAACGAAAGATTGTGCAGCAGGATTCAGCGACAGCATGCACTGCTGCAAATTCTATGCATGAATTGGAGGTGTGTATGGTCACGGAATAATTAGTCGAGGATTGTGGCCACCTCGTTCCCCTGACCTATTTCCATATTATTTTTATTTATGGGGAATGTCAAAAAATAAAGTGTATGTATCAAATTTGCATGTGTTACAAGAACTGAAGGGCAAAATCATGAGAGAAATACAGTCAATCAGTCAACTTGAACTTCTGCGAGTAAACCAGAACTGTTTACAGAGATATAGGCGGAGGAAAAGATAAAGTTAATCCACTCCACTTTTTGCCGACAGATTGTGAGTGTTGACCTCGAGGGGAAGTTAGCGTGGCCTGTGTTCACCTGTATCTAGGGGTATAAAGAATGACCAGGCACATATTATCAATGGATTGGATAATGCGTTGCATATCCTACCAGTTTTGCTTAGTTAACTTTTCCTATTATCTGTATGCTAATCCAGTTGGCGTAATACTTGCTGAAGAGTATGTTTCGAACAACAATCATCTGTGAATTAGTATTGTTAGGATATCATGCCAAGCGTAGAAACAGAGCGGCTGGGTGGTTGTGCTTGCTCACGCCAAACGACGTGCATGTGCAGTGGATACAATGCAGAAGGGTGCATCTCGTTTGTTTATGTTAATGGGGTTTAAAGCCAAGGCTTTCGGTATTTTGTTTGACAGTGAAGGTTAATTTCATATTTTTAACTTCTTCTGTGCATATTAGAGTACAAGCAGCATTTTGAACAGTAATGTGTGTGAATGTGTAAGAGAAAAATATGCCAGGAAACTGAAGGAAGGGTATGCACACTGCGCTTGTGCATCTGTGTGGTTCACATGTTGTAGAGAGAACAGTGCATTTCCTGGCAACTACTGCTTATAATCAACAAACTTAGAATGTAGAAAAAAATAGGGGGAGTGATTCTTCTGTAGCTTTAATATTTACCAGATGGTGAATTATAAAGTTCCATAAAAACTATAAAAATTGTGAAAACAATTTATTTTTTAAGGTTAGTAATTTTTATTTGATAAACCAAAGCATTATAAAATTTTCTATTCCCAACATTCTTTTGAGAGTACTTATATATAACGGAATAATATTTAACATTATCAAAATTTTGAAATCTTCATCGTGTAGAGCAGTTTAGGTACGTTGCCAAAACAATAGCTTGAAAAGATAATAAATTTAAAGGTGTTAAAGATCTTAAAATGAAAATTTGAATGTACATTATTCTTTATTTGTATTATGTCTGATATGAGTTTGACAAATCTGCTAATAATTGTAGAATTTAGAAATTTCACTTTTGTGTACCCTTAACACAAGTTCAAAGTGCATACCTAAGTCCACACCATGCTATGCCACGAATCTGGTTTATGCATGATGGGGCACCACCCCATTTTCTGTGCATCGTACGGTAATACTTAAACCAAACATTTAATGGATGACAGATTGGTTGAGGAGGTCCAGTAGCATGGCCTCCCCATTCGCTGGACCTCAGTCCATTGGATTTCTGGCTATGTGGTCGTTTAAAGATATTGGTGTGTGCCAAAACAATCGAAAATGTGCATATGTTGCACATTTTGGTAAAATGGCTCATCTCATCGCATCACGTATTTGTTTCTAGACATAGGTTTATAGGAACGTTTATTCTAGTTTTGACCAATCCCAACTCCTGTTGCAATATTGGACACCTTTTTTAAACACACTATACTGACATCATTTGTGCTGCAAAATCATGTGACAAGGGAAAGTTTTCATTAGACAAAAACTTGTACAGCTCAATGCCGTTTTTTAACACGCCATTTTAATTGGAGTACTGTTTTGTAAGTGAATTAACTCTAATTGCAGAGTACATTGGGAACTATAACAGTCCTGAAGGAATGGGATCGGTGAATAAACACATTTCATTCTCCATTGTTATTGTATCTGAAAACCTAATCTTGAATTCTTTGAGAAGATTCTCCTTAATATGTTGTTAGCTAATGCTGGATTTCTGACAATGAAGTCATTAATCCTCTTGCTCACCAATGTTTTTCACTGATGGATGGGGTGCTAGAAGTGGCCGGGCATATTAAAAGGGGGTCTCGGTCCATTTCCTCTTGCAGATCACATAGAGGACAAAGTAGTGAAGAATATATCCCAATTCTGTTTAAATGTTTTGCCAGACAATCATGTCCTGTAATCAATCTGAAGGTTGCAAGTGCCATTTTTTGAGGATACTCAGGAATTACTGTTTGAATGTTTGGTAGTTTCCATCTTTTATTTTTTGATTTTTCATAGTAATATTTTTCAATAATTTTTTTAAATTCAGAGTTGACTAATCTTTTAGCTGCATAAAATGGTAGATTAACTATAGTTTTCTGTACACTGCTGGTACCATTTTTTGCAAGAAAGTCAGCTTTCTCATTACCACTCAGTCCACAGTGAGCTGGTATCCATTGGAAGACTAGGTGTTTTTGAAGTGCGGTTAGATGGGTAAGGATTTTCCAGCATCCTATAATTGTTTGGTTTGTTGGTGACAACTTGGAAGTAATTGCTATAATTGCCTCCCTGGAATATGAGAGAATAACTGCTTGATGAAAATGTGAAATTCTGTACAAAAGATTTTGTAGGGCCATTCGAATTGCTTCAATTTCTCCATCAAAGTTTGTAGTTCCATAACTTAAAGATTTGTAATAGGAAAAGAGGTGACACTTGACTCCAGCCCCTGCTCCATCTCGATTTGATATCAATGATCCATCAGTATAAATATGGAGCCATTCGTGTTGTGGAAATCTACCATGGATTGTCTCTAATGCCAATAATTTTAGAACACTAGTTGGAGTATCACTTTTCTTAACTTCTTCTGTCAGGTGTAAATAATATGTGATGTTTAATGTTTGCAGCCTTAATATTAGAATAGCAATCATAAGTATCTAGTTCATAATGCCTAATATATTTAATATGTTGTTGTTGTTTTCTAGTGCCTTGCATCTGGCAATGAAGCCATTAGCATTCGTGCTTTCCAATACTTTTGAACTGTAGTTTCTTCTGATCTTAATGCTTCACAGGTCTTCAAGTGGTCTTCGTTCATTTCTGCTGGATCGTTACACAGGACACATATTGGTGAGGCTAAGATACCTATTCTGTAGAGATGACTTGCCAAACAGTCATGATTTGTCAATAGTCGGAAGGCTGCAACAGCTGTTTTCCTTGGTCTCTGGGGGATTATATCTGGATTGGAAAGTAGTGTAATCCATTTTTTATCTTTGGCATTTGTTTCTATTTCTCGTAGATATGAATGACAAAAATTTTTTATGATCAAGCGTTTTATTGAGGAATATGAGAAATTGAATTTAGAATTTTGTTTTATTGTTGTGCCTTTCTTTGCAAGTGAGTCTGCAGCTTCGTTCCCCATGACTCCACAGTGTGCTGGAATCCATTGGAGATGAACAGTCTTATTAACTTTTTGGAGTTGTGTTAACATTTTGTAGCATTCTCTAATTTTTGTTGACTTCTTTGTAGTATTTGAACATATTCCCTGAATTGCAGCTTTAGAATCTGAAAGAATGACTGCCTTGTTAAATTTATTTAAGGGAAGATTTAATAATTGTCGGAGAGCAATGTATATAGCCTCTATTTCTCCATCATAATTTGTTGTGTCTCTGCCAACAGAATGATAAAAGGAAAAATGTGAACACGTAACTCCAGCTCCAGTAAGGTTTTCCTTCGAGGATCCATCAGTATATATGTGCAGCCATTCTTCTGTGGGATACCTAGTATTGATTGTTTCCAGAGCTAGAAGTTTTTGTATTTCTTTTGGTGTGTCTGATTTACTTATTTCCTCTATTAATTCCAAATTGAAGGTAGGTTGCAATAATTCCAATGGATTTTCTGTTATAAGTAGATTTTCTCTGGTGTTAGGAATGTTCAATTTGGATTTAATCTGTGTTACCTTTTCTAGGAAAGTACTATGAGTTTTAAGGATTGAATGGGGGAGGTTCTCTTCTTTCCATTTAGAGTTTGGCAGTCGTAACATTTTCTCGTGTTGGAGCAATGCTTGTTCTTCTATTTTTGTTGTTATTGATGGGGTCCGTGTTAAGGCAAGCATGGCATCAATAGGTGTGGATTTAACTGCTCCAGTGATTAGGCGAAGAGCCTGATTTTGTATTTGTTCAAGTTTATTGATGTTAGCATTTGCTGCTGTTATTAAAGCTTCAGAACAGTACAAGAGGTTTGGTTTAATATACATTTTGTATGTTGTGTTAAGGACTCTCCTTGAGCAGCCCCATTTAGCACCAGCTAACCTTTTCAGGATTTGCAATTTCTTTTCAACCTTTTCTGAGATGTTTGTTATATGTTTTTTCCAACTTAGCTTTCTGTCGAAAGTGATGCCTAAGTATTTGGCATCATCAACTGCTTTGAGTGGTTTACCATTATAATTTATGCTAACATTAACTGGTTTGTATTTTAGTGTAAATAATTCATAATTTGTTTTTTCCACATTGATAGTCATGAGGTTTTTGGAGCTCCATTCATGTACTTTGTTTAGGGCTGTTTCTATTCTGTCTTTAATTAATTCAGGTTTTTTTGAAGAGCCTGAAGTCCAAATGACTACATCGTCAGCAAATAAAGCAATTTTGGTTTCTAAAGTTTTTATTATTGATGGAAGGTCATTTATATATATGTTAAAGAGTGTTGTGCTCAGAACAGCACCTTGTGGAAGTCCTCGGTGTGTTTGTTTATATTTGGAAATGTATGTATTATATTTTGTGGCACAAAATCTTTGTGAAATAAACTGAGTTATCCACTTAAGCATGTTACTTTTCACACCTATTGATTGCAACTTCTCAACTAATTTATTTCTCCAGACTGAGTCATATGCTGATTTAAAATCAATGAATACTGCCAAGGTATCCTCCTTTCTATTGAAAGCTTCCTTGATGTCTTGGCTTAGTAGGAGTACATTTTCACTTGTACTATGATTCTGTCTGAAGCCGGTCTGTGAACTATTAATTAAGTTGTAATATTCTAGAAACCAGTTAAGTCTAGATGCCACCATTCTTTCCATCACTTTTGCAATAACACTGGTCAAAGATATTGGTCTGAAACTATTAATATTGTTTGAGGGTTTGTTTTTCTTTAAAATCGGGATGATAATGGCTTTTTTCCAGTCGGAAGGTACAGTCATTCTCCAACACGTGTTATACAGTTTAAGTAGGATTTCTTTTCCTTTCCTGCCAAGGTGTTTAATAAACTCTGGGTGGATCTTGTCAGGTCCAGGAGATTTTTTGTTCTGTAATTGTTCTATTGCTAAATCCAGTTCTGTTTCACTAAAATCCTGAATAAAAATATCATTTCGTATACCTTTTGGCTTACTAGTTTCTCTGATAGTTTTTTGGATAGCCTTATCTTGTTTTTTATACGCTTGGGGTATTCTTTGTGACTGAGCATAAAACTTGTTAAGGGATTCTGCTATTTCCCTATCTGTAGTTAAGCTTTTGTTATTATATTTTAATGGTTCAGTTGTATTTTTTGATAATTTTGTTTTATTAAGGAATTTGTATATTTTATTTCCATCTTTCCTATAGTCCATATGTTCTACAAAATTTGTGAAACTGGCCCTTTTTGCTGTAATTAATTCTTTCTTAAAAATGGCTGCTTTTCTTCTCCAGTTTTGTACATCTTCTGGACACTTGGTTCTTTCGGCTTTGACTCTTGCTATATTTCTTTCGTGTTTTAACTTAGATAAAGATGGAGACCAAAAGTAGCTATATTTCTTTAACTTTCCTTTGGGGAAAGAGAGATGAGGCAGTGGGCTTTGTCATTTCGTGAAATAAAATATTTATGCTCTCCGGCTTCTTGAAAATTACAACATAACCTATTGCGCTGTGATATGTTGACTTCGTACACACCTGATACTATAAGCCACACTGTAATGCCACTGCTTGTAACACAACAGAAAAATGTGGAGGAAGTGAAGGGGTAGCAAAGTCAATTAGAGTCTGTGCGGGTAGATAGTCTCCTTGCCTGCCCTAGGACTTACAAGCCAGTGCCTAGGGTCAAATCCCTGTCGGGGAGTAGAATAATCTATGGACCAGACAGAGTGAAGACCTGGAAGGGGGTGCTCAGCCCAGCATCAGGTATGAGAGAGAGGAAGAGGATTTGAAATGCAGTGAATTGGATGATGGGAAAGGTGATGATGGAGCAGTTGGTGGAATGAGTGGTGGGGGAAACTGGAGAACATGGAGAAAACCCATCCAGATGTCATTTTGTCCACCATGAATACCATATGTGGGTCCCTGGGATCGAACCTGGGCTGCCTAGATGATAGGCAAATGGTCTAACCTCTCAGCCACGGTGCTGTCTAACCTCTTCTCAGGTTTCAAAAATATCATGACCTTAACTTAGCACACATCTAACAACCATTTTTTTAGAACTGGTGACCACTTAAGGCAGGTTTAACTGTATCAATAAAGCAAAAAGACAGTAATTTATAAAATAATTGGTATTGGGGTAATAAAATTAAAATTTTGAGATTATGGTTGATAGCTCTTATTTTGTTAAATTTTTTTACAATGGAAACAGTATGATGTAATACATTTTAGCTTTGCTAAATGTATCGTAATAACTCCTTCTGTATCTTTCATTAAAGAAATTATTTGACAACCCCTGTGGTCTCGTGGTTAGCATACTAGCTTCCAAATCCAGAGGTCTCGGGTTCAGTTCCTGGCTACAGGATGGGAAGTTTTCATTAGCCAGAATTATTCCCCATCCTCTGTAGCATCTGCAAGTGTGAATGAGAATTTGTGAATTTTATGTCCATAAAAAAAACCAATGAAACAAACCAAGATACACAAATACACAAAATTGCCGATGAGCAATTGTTCCAAAAGAAAAGGTGCCGATATGACCTTAGATGTTAAAGGAATGTAATGGCTTTCCTTCCAGCCTGTATATTTCCGGTGTAATCTCGACATTGAAATTTTGGGTCGAATATAGTACTTCCCATACCTACTGTATGGGAAGTAAAAATGAAAAGTCGGTGTTTGATATTGTGTTAGCCATATTGCATTCTTTTAAGAAACACTACTAAGATCAATGATTTATTGTAGATACTTAGAATTTTAATTATCTTAAATTACAAAAGGGTATATGTAGCTAGCATGTCATGTGATACATTAAGGCTTAAACTTTATAAATACAAATAGATACAAATTATTTTCTAATTATTTATTTAGTAGCTGTTACCATAATGGTTTCGAGCAGGAAAAGAAGCAACAAAATGCCTTTTATGCAAACATGAGCACAAGAATATTCACTTGTCCTTTTTAAGAGTTGTTTGCATCCCTTCTTCTTGGTGAAAGACAGTTTGAATATTACATCAGTTCTGCCTCTAGCTGATTGAATCGTATTACTCTCTGATTTCTAAAACAGCATGTAGTACATAATTGTTGAGTATCTGAGAGTGCACAATTGAACACCATACAAAGGAATATGAGTACTAAACTACACTGACTTTCAACAATCACAGAATAATAAGCAGCGGTCCACTTTGGTAATTGAGAAGCATCAGTTAATTCTTGTCTGATGGCCTTTCACTTCTTTGCAGACATCAAAACAGGTAACACAATGTCATATTCACATTTTCACTATAGTTAACTTACCTATCTACATTAAAATGCAGGTTTTTTCCAGCAATCTAATTAATAACTTGTCTATAACTATTATTTCTAGTATTAATACAGCATATTAAACCTTCTATTACGCACAGAACTACAACCTTTTTTGCAACAGCACCAGTATGAACATTAATCTGTATTTCGTTATCATACAAAACAAGAAAAGAAAGAAAAAAACATCCATGGGTGAATAAATTTAAATGCACTTCTTTTTCTAAACGGGAAATGCATGCTGTAACCATTAAGACAGTGCATCAGTTAATTTTGCCAAAACTTTATCAAAATTTAAATTTTGGTTTTTATTAAGCTTATACATATTACTTCAAGCTACACGCTAGTAATACATACTTGCCAACTTGCTGAAAATGAAACCTGTGAAACTCCCTTACCCAGCACAGTGTAATAATTTTGTGACAACAGGAAATTTAGAATGTATAAAATGACAAGTGCAGTAAATGTATACAGTGTGCAAAACTTTTGGAATTATGAACCTGATGACCAATCTATCCTCTGTCTTCCATGAACCTTAATAGAAAGATAAAAAAATAAGATATTAAATTAAGGAAAATTGAAGCTATTAACAGTGAAGCAACAAGATACTAAAGTAAGAACAAATTAGAAACTAAAAACTTCACTTATCTTAGTAATGTTGTTATTCTTTTGCTAACCCTGGGGTTTCAAGCTATGTCCAGCTCATTCTCAAAGCCATATAAACAAACTCGTTGCCAAGCTACAATCTTTTATTTTTTCTGAAAAACAATTACTCTTATTCAATTTTTATTTACCAATCTCTGAAAACAAAAATTTATAAATACAATCTACAGATGGTAATTCGAAGTTCATGACACGGTTCCTGTTTTTTAAAAAAAAAAATACTGATTTCAAAGAACTGGTGGAGGTTGCATTATCAGTGATTTCGTTGCTCCACAGAAACACTTCTTGTGAAAGAGTTTTTCCTAAACTGGCTTTAATAAAAACCAAAGTTAGAAATAGATTGGTGCTAGAATAGAATAGATTGTCCGCATAGAACTAGCCTGGGCCAAAGTAAAACAAATAGAGAAATGTAACAGGTGACTTATTCTTATAGGAATTACACGATATAATGCTCAAGGATATATCACTTTTGACCAAAAGAGACTGGAAGGGTTTTGAAAACACATAGAAAAGGTAGAAAATGATCAGTGGGAGAAAGACAGAGTAGTTAACAATATTGTTTGTGCTATAAGCTAAATATACTGCATGAACTAAAAATAACATTTAAGTTCTGCTGTTTTGAGTGACTTCTTTGCTTTGAGCTAGCGTGAATACTCATTCCAACATTGGTATTACTGTTGCAAGAGTGAACAGAAGCACGAGATATCTCTGTTTGTCTGGAATTGTTTACTGACGTACTGGCTCGCTGCATTCCTGCCAGAGTCCAAGAACTGGTGAATAAACTGTACAAGCAGTGGAGATGGATGGAGTTCGTAGAGGAGCAAGAGTATCAAGACTTGAAAGAAAGAGGAATGTGGAGATAAGACAGATGATGGAAATGGAAGAGTCAGTTATAGAAAAGATTGTTACAATGGTATATACATGTCAACCAAATATACAAGGAGAGATGTTGCTGGAATGGTCACTGCATGAAAGGAGAAAGAGCAGATGACCTAGAGAAGGTATGACCAACCAGCGGCCCTCAATCCCATCATAGTTGCCCACAGTGATATTTGTAAATTATAATATTATTTATGAAATAAGTAATTCTATTTAAACTTTAAAGGGCAAGATTTTTTCCATTTCCAATACATGTTAATCAGTCATCCCCTTACTCAAAACTTGGAGATATCACATTCATTTTAAGAAATACCCAGTCCGGGTTTTTATTTATGATCCTATCTACCGCACATCTTTGAAGTTTCTGTGCATTGTTACTACTTTCAAAGGTGAGTGTCTACCAGATGTTTTATTATCGTTACATTTTGTAGAAATTTAAAGTTACTTTCCAGTTTGCAGTGGTTCGCTCACATTGTAGTCTCAGTGTTAGTGAGAGGTTTGAGGAATATATTATGTATTGAATTCTGTGATTTTTTATAAGTTGATTGAAAAGAATGTATTCCATCCAAAAATTTGATATTCACTGGAAGTGCACTTTATTTGAAATGATCTACCTTTGTCTGGAACTTTCTTTTCTTGCCGCTACATTTAGAAGCCCTAATTAATCACCTAAATAACTTAACTAATATATGATTAATATTTTAACAAAAATAACATCTCAGTATATTAGCTATTTAAATTCATTGGTTTATCTTAGAAATTTGATCCTATTTAATACGGCAAAACTTTGAATCATGTGTCTCATGAACCAATTCACCATAATGACAGCAGCCCTTTTCCCAAAAAGGTTGGCATACCTGACCTAGGGCTTCATGGAAATTCAATGTTAACCAGATGATGAGAGAGAGAAACCTACAACATGGAGATTGGATTGACCAAGAAACATGGAAATTGGGAATACTGACAAGTTGACAAGTCCTCAAAAGTAAAAGCAAATGACCAATCCAGCTGCCAAGCCTAGGAATTGTTTAATGTTTAGCTTACTTGTAGTAAGTGATATAACTTCTGCAGCAAAAGTGTTCCACATCTGGTTGTGGTTGTGTTTTCAAAGAAAGTACTAAATAATGCTTATTGTGTGTGATGTTCATAACAATCACTTCTACGTTTTCAAATTTAACTGGCAAGGTATTACATTAAGTAAGGAAATAATTGCAAATATCCTCAATTTTATGAAGCAAGGTTAAGAGTTGATCAAATGAATAAAGATGTGCAATGCATAACCAGTGAAGGGATATTTGTCACTGACTGTCCCATGTACTCTCCAGCACACAGTCAAGCGGTCACCTGCTGATTTAGTAACTAAGTCACTTCTAGTTCTTATTAAAATTTTCACATGTATAGATATGTTGCACCAATTATACAGATGCATTGCCTTAAAGTATTTATCACAAAGTTCATTTCCAATAGGCTAACTAACTCATACAGTGCATTCTTAGCTCAGCCAGACTGCCCTTTGGCGGCCAAGTGCCCGTCTCCACCAGAGTTACGTCTAAAGGACCGGCAAGTAACGGGTACGGAACACTAACTGCTGTACTATCTTACATTAGGCTTACTTGTATCACAACAGATGTTGAAAGTGATGACCACTGTTAACACATTCCCTATATCTCCGAAAACAATTCTGGTTTACCCGCAAAAGCTTATGTTGACTGATTGCCTGTATTTCTCTCGTGATATTGTCCAATTCTTGTAATATGTGTGGATTTAATGCCTACACTTTATTCTTTAATGTTCCCCACAAATAAAAACTACTCAGACGTTTAGTACAAGAAGTTTAACATTTCCAAGATGTCAGCTTTTGTGGCAACAAAACTTTGAAACTTAAACCGTACAAGATAACTGTAGTTTATGCTTTACAAGCACAAGATCCTGTAAATTGTGTTAATTATTGCAATTGGTTTTTGCAATCCATAATGATGACGTGGACCCACTTTTAACGTTCTTCCCTGATGAAGGGGCTGCGCCGTAGCTGAGTGGTTAGACCATTCGCTTCTCACCAAAGCAGCCCGGGTTTGATCCCAGGTAACCACATGTGGGATTTGTGGTGGACAAAGCAGCACTGGGGCAGGTTTCCTCCGGGTTCTCCGGTTTCCCCCACCATCTCATTCCATAGGTGCTCCATATTCAATCCATGTATCGCCAGTGTCACCACTTGCGGTGCCGTATGTAGTAAAAGCAGCCATTAAACACTACTACAACAACAACAACCGATGAAGCATAGTTTTATCTTCAAGGTCGCATTACTACTCAGAACAATTAATATTGGGCTAAAGAAAATCACCATATTTTAATGAAGTTCATCATGCTGCAAGTGTTGGGATTTGGTGTGCAGTAAGTGCACATAGAATTATCAGTCTCGTATTTTACGACACTACAGTTCATTCACATGTTTATGAAAATTATATTTTAAATAATTTTTTCCATAACTAACAAGAAATAAAAGATTGTGTGGCTGGTTTGAGCAGGATTCAGCTGCATTGCATACTGCTGCAAATTCTATGCATGAATTGGGAAGTGTATATGGGGACAGAGTAATTAGTTGAGAATTGTGGCCATCTTGTTCCCCTCCATGCACGTTACAAGAATTGAGGGACAATATCATGAGAGAATTTCAGACAATCAGTCAACATGAGCTTTTGCGAGTGAACCAGATTTGTTTTCAGAGATACAGGGAATGTGTTCATGTTGAAGGTCATCAATTTCAACATCTGTTATGATGCAGGTAAGCCTAATGTAAGTTAGTACAGTAGTTAGTGTTCCGTACCCATTACTTGCTGGTCCTTTACATGTAACTGTGGCAAAGAGTGTGCCAGCCCTTGCCAGGTCCCGCCACTGTGGGGCAGTCCAGCTGATCTAAAACACACTGTATAAGAATATTTCTTTCTTAGGCTATTTATTAGCCATTTTTACTTCTATTAAGAACAAACTTAGATGAATAGAACAAATTTTTGTGCTTTGAACAGCATTATTTATTTTGTTAATATGTACAGTTTACAAGCTGTTTGCAGCTTCATTCACTATTAGACACATAGGCTTTGTATGTTATCATTCAGAAATGCTAGTTGGTACATCATTTTTAATGAGTTTTCTGAAGAATATTATCTCAAAACCATAACCCTTAATACATTAATAAACATAAATATTATAACACAATAAATACTTTGTTACACAACTATGCTTATCTGTTTTTAAAAGTATAAATTCCACAGGACATGTTTCACAGTCAATCAATTGCATCATCAGCTTTTGTTGACTGTTTAAATTGTAATGGTTACTTTCTCCTAGTGATGGATTGTTTGCTATCATAATGAGAACTACTGGAAGTAAACAAGTTTGGTGACAGAATCAATTGATGGTACTTCAAAATTCATTATGTGATCACTATTCTTTAAAATAAATATTTTCTCCCATACTATTCAATCTATAGGTACTTTTAAATGCTTTAATAATTTAAGCTCTGGATTTATTTCATTATAAAAATTAACACAGTGGTACAAGAGCCCTATCTGGGCTAGGCCCCACCACCTGGCCGTTGTGTCCTCCACCTCTGCCCACTACAGGCATCATGAGTGAGTTAGAGTATAGGAGGTGGTACGTGGTCAGTGCCTTGTTCCCTCCTGGCCAGTTATGTGGTCTTTGCAAGCAGGGGCCCCTACTTTTCAATCAAGTAGCTTCTCAATTGGCCCCTCAGCGACCTAATGAGGCTGAGTGCACCCTAGACCAGGTCTCCCAGTGGGAGAAAATCCCCATGGAGGTACCAGGAATTGAACCTGGGTCTCCCGCTTTTACCAGTGCTAAGGAGACAACCTTATTTCATGATTAAATGACCAAAAATTATATGGTATAGCTAGTTTATCCAGTATTTGCCTAAGTGACATGGAGAAACCCTGGAAAAACCCATGTCAAAGTGCGCGGCCACAGGGATTGAACTCATGACCTCCCGAATGCAGGCCACAGATGTTACCGCCTCAGTAATCCTGCTTAGTGAGGAAGTTACTATCATGCCACATTTTTTAGACATTTTTGTGAATTTTTTAATTAGCAATTACTGATTGTAAAACATATCCTGTGGAATTTATATTTTTAAAAGTAGATAAGTGAAGCTGTGTTACAAAGTATTTACTGCATTGTAATATTCTGTTGCTTCACTGTCAATAGCTTTAGCTTTTACATATAATTTTTGACATCTTCCCTTGAAAATGCTTCAGAGCAATAGCAAACCACATAGTGAGTGCTAAGCGAAACCTAAATATATACTTCAGGTTCACCCAAATGACCTCACTGTTGACGGGCCCTTAAACTCCACTCCACTACTTCAGGTTCATGTCAGAAAAAGAAAACCTTATAATGCTCTCTGGCTTCTCAGATATGCTATGTGACATTTAATTATAAATTTTGGCTAGTTCAATGAGGTTACAGCATGAAATCTGAGAGATAATCATGTCCTGTGATAGATTGTAACAAAAAAATATGAGGTTACTGATAATGTAAACTAATGGAAATCTTCAAAAAAGAACCAGCATGTGGAATGTATCAAATTGTGTCTTATGTAATCTTCAGATATAGGAAAATATATGAATAGTGTTGCTTATGGAATGGTCAGGTTTATGTGATTAAAATGATGGGAATAGGAGAACAGGTTTCATTGTTAAAGCCGATAGTAAACCACTCCAGCTTCACGTAAGTCGTATCAAGATAATACAAGCATGTGAAGTGATTAAAAATATCTCCTTGTAGACAGCAACTTATCAGGCAAGAAAACGTACTCCTTAAAGTTAAATTAATAACAAGCCATAGGTCCCTTCCCTATACAGAGAGTACCAGTATTGTCTGGTCGCTGTGTCCAGCCGCAGCCAGAGCCATGGAGGAGTGCAGGATATGGGTCACCACGCTGACTCCCTCAATGGTAAGGCCACTACTGGACCTTGCCATCAGGATAGCTACTCGGTATCACGAGGCTGAGTGCACCCCCTACCAGACCTCCAATTAGGAAACATCCCCACAGTTGAACCTGGTTCCCCGGGCCAAATCTTAAATTAAGGACACAAATGTGTTTTTCCTGTACTACTTTGAAGAGCAGATAACACTTTTTCGGAGTTAAAATTATTAAAGTTTGTATACCTTTCATGATATTTGAAGAAACAAAAGCTTAAGGGATCATAGCGTTTTCAGATGTAGGACAATGTTTGTGATCAGTGTTTTGTTTGGGTACAGTTATTTTCCATTGGTAATTGATTATCAAAATCATCAAAGAATGTCAGAGCTGGGTAGTCAGAATGGTAAATAGATAAGCAGCATGCTCCTTCAGGGTAAACATTGGAAGTGCTACTGCTAGATAATCAGAATCTTCTGGATGTTTCTCAATCTAAAACATTCTGGAGCTCTGTGGAAATTTCCTCTGACTGTGAAGTGAATGAAGTTAAGTCTGGTGGATTTAGGAACATTTCTGGTGTGATGAAAAGCAGTGTTCTCTCAGCAAGTTTGTGATGACCTTGGTGATATGTAGTGAGTGCTGTTTCTGCAGGAGATTAGAGCTGTCTTGTGTTCGACTCCCCAGTGAGTGAACTATTTGGAAGAAGAGGCTATGTTGGGCGTGTTTCATTATGCCTCTACATCTGGGAAGGAAGTGAAGTGTATGTGTATTGACAGCAAACTAGTTCATATTAATGAATTTACAATGCAAACTAAGCAAAGTTTAAGAGGGAACTGAACTAGGTTATTAAGTGATAATAAAAACAACAGAAAAAGTTCACAATAAAACAAAATTTACAGTATTGAAATGCCACACAGAATTTTTTGACTGAATCCGAGATGTCAGAGCACACTGTAGCCAATTTGTTCTCATTCAGTGAGTATTTCTACATATACAGCGAGTTGCAGTAATGGAATAAGAAATCCCTGAAAGCAAAGCTTCTTTTTTTTTTTTAACTAAAGTGACATTCCAGGTTTAGAAAGTATTTTTTCTCTCTTTCAGCATTGAACATGCATGATTGAGAAAGCATTTGAGGACAATTTGATAAATCTGTAACTTTGAGGAGAAATCGTGCACGACTCGCAGATTTCTTGTTGGCAGCAAAATCATTCATCTATTCTGTGTATAATTCCAGAAATTCATTATCTGTTTCTTAGAGCATCTTTGGGAACCTGTAAAGTTTTGTGTTGCTTCATAGAAAATGGAGAAATCAATTTTGCATTCAAAAAAGGCATTACTTTTTGTGTGATACGACAATGAAGTAAACAGAAGAAATATGGGGAGCCTGCTCTATCACATAGCATGGTTCACAGAATTTTAATGTGACCATTCGAGCATGAGAGGTGCCGAGGGCACAGGATGGCCAGTTGATGTCACAACAGAAGAAATGGTGAGCAAAGTTCTGGGTATTGTGATAGAAGGCCAAAAAGTGAAAATCCATGAGGTACCCAAGACCCTACACATCTCAAATGAATGAATATGTAATATGCTACACAAATATTTGGGTATGAGAAAGCAACATGTGTGCCGCAGTTGACGAGCGAAATTGTGTGACCATTTGAACATGCTCCAGCACAATCCAAATGAGTTTTTGCAGCAGTTGATGAAACCTGGATCCATTACTGTCAGCCTGAGACAAAGCAACAGTCCAAGCGATGGATTTGCTTCAGCGATCATGCTCCAAAGAAAGCAAAAACCATTTCGTTAGCAGAAAAAATCCTGGCAGTCATCTTTTGGGATTTTCAAGGTGTGATATTCATCCACTACCTTGAAAAGGGTAAAATGATCACAGATTCATATTATTGATTAGAACTTCAGTGGAAAGAAATTCACATCCAATGAAGACATTATGTCAGAAACAAGTTGTATTTTACAGACTTTCAAAAATCGTATTTTATGGAAGTGTTAAAAAAATTGGAGAAATGTTGAGCAAAGTGTATAGAGTTAAAACAAGACTATGTTGATACATGAAGTTTATTTTTTGGGAAAAGGGGTAAAGGGTACAGACACAGAGGGAACACCTCGCTCACTTTGACCTATACAGTTCTATTGTGGCTACCTCCCTCCAGGAGGCAGGGATGAAATAAGGGAGCCGAAGGTGACACACAGGGTCACAGCTAGACAGGCGCGGCTCCTCAGGGTAGGCAGGGTAGGCATTGCCTACCCTATCGTAATACATAAACAAATAATGTTTAACTATGATTCTGCATTTTATCATTTGAGCCATCATTTTCCCCTAAATTGCAGTTCAAGAAAAGTTTTCTCGGTTATAATGACCAGCGCATGGTCAAATCCTTTAATCTCAATTCCGATTCATCAAAAGTGCGCTGCGTGTTTGAAACGCGCAGCAGAAATGATACGCATGGAACTTGGGTAGTGGAGAGCAGGCTAGCTTAACCTCTGCCTGCCCGGCCCCATTTCCTCAGTACGAGGCCCTTGAACAGGGATAAGGAAACATTCGGTCTGTATATGCACTCCGAGCATGCGTAGACGCGTCTGCCAGCAGTCCGAATACTTGCCTGCCCAAATCCGAATTTATGCGACATTTTCCGAACAGCCATACTCCACGAACGAAGATCTCAGAGGTCTGAATCTGTCGTTATCTCTGTGTAATACCAGTATGACCGACTTAATTAGTGAACTATTACAAATTTCGCTTTCGCGGCGCACTGACAATGAAAAGAGGAGTGTTTTAGCTATTTAACACAAAGCTGCAGTCAGACAATTTTTCAATTTCTTAATCTATTTTAGTCATGGGCGTCGCGAAACGGGGGCAAGGGGCGCCACGGCTCCCCCTTGGAAGTTGGTGAACTTAATGTGCAGTCAGTTGCTGACTTTTAAACTATTATTTTAATTTTGATGTAAAGAACAATTTTTGTTTAGCACAATTAACTGCAACAAATACTATAAATTTTGACAGTAACATAATGATTTAATATTATATGATTGCAAATTTCCAACATGTGCCCCCCCCCCCCCCCCCTGGAAAAAAGTCTGCCGACACTCGTGATTTTAGTTTTGGCGGTAATTCGTCCGTAAGTCACACTCATTCACTCTGCTCTTATTAAACAACCAAACAATATATTGTTTGCGTTATCCGCAATGACTTCGCCCCCTATCTTTCGGATAAACGGGGTTTATTATTATTATTATTATTATTATTATTATTATTATTATTATTATTATTATTATTATTATTATCATCATCATCATCATCATCATCATCATCATCATCATCATCATCATCATCATCATCATCATCATCATCATCATCATCATCATCATCATCATCATCATCATCATCATCAACATTATATTATTATTGTTGTTGTTACTGTTACACTTTGCCTGCCCTAAAATTTCAACTGCGAGCCGCCACTGCAGCTAGACAGACCACAGAGATGCGTGGAAGTCCCAAACAAGTGCTGAGATCTCTTCATCCCAGTGCCAGGCCGTGCCAAGCGGCCATCACCCCGTGGTTCTGGTGTCAACCTGATGGAGGACAAGGCTGGCCAAATGCCACCTAGCGCCAAAAATAGCAGTTACCATGTGCTATCTGCCATGAAAGATGAGAAGGAAATGGAATGAAGGGAAATGATGGAAAGGAAACTGTGGTATGAAATAATGCACCCCAGCATTTGCCTAAGTGACATGGGGAAACCACAGAGAAACACATGTCAGGCTGCGTGACCTTGGAGATCTAACCCATGACCTCCTGAATGCAGGCCACAGACATTACCACCTGAGCCATCCGGAAAATATTTTCTTTAAAATGTCACAGACTTATCAAACTGCCTTCTTACTTACCAATCTTGTGGAATTAAAACATGTAAAACTTTCCTTTAACCAGCAAACAGTAATTTTGCAATGACATAAAATTTACAATCTGCAAGATGTTCACTGCAGTAAATGTAGGAAAATTCCCTGTAAAATAACTGACAATTCCATTTTACAAGAATCCTTGAAGACCTGGTAGTACTGCTTCTCTCTCTCTCTCTCTCTCTCTCTCTCTCTCTCACACATGGTGAAGTTCTTCCTGGTACCACAGTAAACACATATTAAAGCAAAGAACACCACTTCCTAGGTTGTACACCAATTTCTAGTCCATGTTTTATACTTGGCAATATGAACTGTGAACAGAAACTGTCACAAAAATGGGAGATTTATACCTTATAGCCATAGAATGCAAACACGATAAGCAATTTACATGAGGGATTTGACTTCACAAATTGCGATGTCCATCATTGAACATTCTCACCCACTTATGCAGGTTACTAGAGGTCACTGGTGGTGCAATTAAAATTTATATTGCATGTTATACATTTTACTGCAGCTCAGTGCAAGGGGGCCACGATTGTGATGGAGAGATTAGTGCAGTACATACAGTTATGTATAATGCAATAGAATGTAATGCTTTATCATGTTGGTGGTGAAAATCTACACCTTTGGGGTAGATTAAAAATGTTATAAAGTACCTCCACTGCCGCACATTTTACGGGCAAATCATACAAGTTGGCAACTATGTAAAAGTGTTAAGCATAAACTTGCAACTAATGGAGCATACAGTTTTCTTTTGTGGAAAAGTAACTTTAATTTCTAATACGCATGCACTAGTTTCATGAATGAGCACTTTCTAAGAGCTATGATACAATCTTACGTGACCAAGATTTCAATCATTGATTCCAAAGTGAAATCTAAGATAGAAACTAAACAAGAGATATTTTTAATATATGCACACATGAACTAAGAGACTAGTACCTGAGCAGAATGGCACAAGTATTTATGTTTGGGTAGCCATTTATTACTCACAGATATCCTTTAATACACCAATTTATTTACCATAGTTTTTATTGTACAGTATGTAGCAAAACAAATAACTCTGAAGTTATCAATCATCATTTGCAAGTTTCTGTAACAATTAAGTATTTATTTCTTGTATATACAGTAAAACCTCCATTCAATGGACCACTTAAGTGGAAATCTGTTTTCAACGGAAATATTTTGTGGTCCCATAAATTTAGGGTTGAAAAACATGCTAAATTTCCATCATCAAATGGAAACTGTGTTACACAGACAACAGAAATACAGGTATGCCTTTTAATGGAAAATTTCCAGTTCCAGAATTTACAAAATTTTCAGTCACAAAACATCATCAATAAAAGTGCTTTCAATTGCAATGTCACGGAATATGTCAATGTAAACAGTAATATGCAGACTGAAATAGACCAATTGATATAGATGCCTTAATTAAGAATATGTTAAATTGGAAAGAAGAAGAGAAGGCAGAGGAAGATGAAGAGGAATATGTCCCTGAGTTGGAAGAAGAATGTAAGCTAAAGACTTAATTGGATACTATCAAAAGTTTAAAGGAATGGCAGGAATTCGTCCTATGAATATGTTTAGTGTAATTTCTCAGTCCAAAGTGTTTGTGGAAAGCCTAGCAGCTAAGCAGTAATGTGTCCAGAAAACTCTCCTTGACTACTAGAAAGAATAAATGAATTGTGTATATAGCTACTGTTTTTGTTTATTATACACTTTGGTGTGTATTGAAGAAGAAATATATAAATACATGCAGTTGTCCATTTAATGTATGTTCATGATTTAATTTTGCTAATAGTCTAGACCCACCTTCGTTAAACAGAAATCTCTCTTTAACGGAAATGTTCCAGAGTCCTGTTTGATTCCACTGAACACAGGTTTTACTGCAATAGGTTGATACATTGTGAATTCAGTTTTATGTTCATTTCTGTAATTATGGTTCACACCATAAGAGAACAGAACAGAAAAGAAGGATCAACTATTGATTCACACCTGTTAATGCAGATAGAGTACAGGCAGAAATATTCTTACATATGAGGCATGTTTTTGAAGTAAGTAACATTTAAATATGTTAGTGCTGTAGTTGCGATTTTGAGCAAGCACAATCACTTTCTCTCTTCATTAGGAAGCCAGACGCAGCTGAAAGTGATCATCACTTTGTGTTTTCCTATTGTTAGAGCATTAGGAAACACTCAAAACAATTGAACGGCTTGCCAGTTGTGAAGTCACATCACTGATTCATTTTTTGAATGTGAGAAATGTTACGCCAGCAAACATTGGTGAGGAAGTGAGTTAGATCGTTTAACGAAGGTGATGAAAATGTTTATAATGAGGTGTAGAACAGCTGGCTGTTTGTGATCAAGGATGATTTGGTATAAGCTGTGGAAGAAAATTGGCTTTATTTCCCACAAATTTTAAAGTCAGTCCTGTATTATGATTATGAGAGAAAGCTTAAGATTTTGGAAACTGTACTGCCCAAAAATCTTATTGCTGGGCACAAGAACAAGTGATCTACTGCTGCACTGACTTTTCTCACTCATTTGCTGAGAAAGGCAAAAAGACATACAACATCCCCACAAAGAAGAAATTCAAACAGATGTCTACTCGCAAGATCACATGCATGGTTTTCTGGGCAGACAAGGTGTTTTATAAGTTGAATTGTTGCTCAGGAATGTGACAGTCAACATACATCTAGTGTGAGTGCTTTTATGTGGAATCCTTTTGGTTCATGACAATGCCCGGCCACACACAGTCCATCAAACTCCAGATCTGATCACCTGTACTCAATATTTTCAAGGTACTCAGTAAAAATTAGTACTGCAAAGTAGGTATAGTATCAGGAATCTATTGAACTCGACATCCAACATGTTCGGTAATCTTCAGAAATGTTATAGCCACAGACAATTCTTTAGCTTAGTGAGGATGTCTTTCAGCTTGGTCATTACTTGCCTATACTGGGCGAGTTAAAAAGTTATACACACTTATTTACATAGGAAATATCTGAGAAAAAATGTTACATTTTTACAACAGATGGCAGAATCCTTGATCTAGCTACACACTGTCACAGAGATTTGTGGACATACCTGGATCAAAATGTACCTAGTCAGTGCATAGGATGCAGGGAGTTTCCTGAACGCTCTCCAGATGATATGACAGTTTTTGAAGTGAAACTTCTTATGGGAGGGCTTTGAAATTCTGATCCGCAACCTTTTTGTGTGACGAAAAGTGGTGGGGGTAAACACTGTATTGGGTAGAGTGGGAGCAGTGTCTCGCTTGCCTTTGGGTATTGGAAAAGAGTGAGATGTTCGCTCTTCTCACTTTCTCTCATTCTTGTTATCCATGGTTGCGTGTACTGTGTTCAGGCAGTGTGGCGATCACTGAGTACAGCTGTTTGTTGTCAATAGAGCAACATGTGTGTATAACACACAATATTTCAAATATTGTTTAGTGTTGTTGTTGTTTATAATCTATTTTCTTCATTAAAATATACAATATTTGTTGTGAATATGTCTAAGTCAGGCACAGAAAGAACAAGAGCGTGGTGTGAGAGAAAACATGCGGGTGAAGTGACAGTTCATAATGTGAAAAAAAGAAAGAGTAGATCTGAAATTGAACGAGATAGTAGAGAAAGGAGTGGAATACGTGCTGGTTTGGACAGTGTAAATAATGAAGACAATGAACCAGCAACTAGCACCTTGGCTCAGCCACCTCCTCTTGCACCTATCAGTGATTATAATTTACAGTATTCTAATTTTAACAAATTCAAGACTGCACATAATATTTTCAATTGAGCTTTTGTAAATAATCCATTTGGTTTGAAGTATTGTGTGTGAGACAGATTGTGGTTTAAAAATAATTAAAATGTTTCCCTGTAATAGTTTCAATTGAGATTTTGTAAATAATCCATTCGGTTTGAAGTATTGTGTGTGTGAGACAGATTGTGGTTTAAAAATAATTAAAATGTTTCCCTGTAATACAGAAGTTTCACTAAAATAGTGTGTCTTTAAGGCACACCCTTTTTTTCTTAAGGGCTACAGTAAAAGACCAAGTGTACTGTTGTAAACCATGTAACCTGGACACACTTTGGGATGTGGTTCAAGTCGTGTGCAGACATCTCACTGAGTATTTTGGTGCTTGCTACGGAAGCTGTTGTGCCTCGTACTTAGAAATGTATCAATGATTTTGAATATTTTGCGTAACCACCATTGAAACATTTAATCTGACCACAAAGTTCACTTTTAGGTCGGAAAATTAAAGTTCAGAGGTACTGCACTGTAAAAGAAAATGTCAATCTGTGCTGGATCAAAGAACATATGTACTTTTCATTTGTTTAGGATTTGATTCCTGGTTATTCAGAAGTGTGCAAAATAAACAGCACGCAGCTTGCATTCATAATGTATGCAATACGACTTATTTTAAATATGCTATGCATAATGCAATGCAACTTTCTCACAGTTACAAGCACGTTTTTAGTGAAAACTGAAGGAATTTAACTTTTTGACCCTAAAAAATGTACATTGTTATGTAGTGTAACAGAATACAGTTTGTATCATAGTCATGTAGCTATGGTAGCTGCAAAATTTAAAGGCGTCTGATAGTTTACTATTACTATTATTTTTCCTGTTGTACAAATACATTTTGTGTGTGCAAATGATATTTATATCGCCAGCTGTACAGCGTGATTTCTTAGCGTGTCTAACTACACAATACTGCAAGGCGTGGCAAATCTAAGATTGGATTTTGTGTTGAGCTAGCAGCCATTAAATTTTGCGGCTACCATAGATTACAAATATGTATAAGTGATATTGTGAACTTATAAATAATTAAGGCGCATGCAATGTGCATACATATTACATGGCAATGGTAACCTCTACAGGCTGCCGTATCGCATGCTTGTTCTGCCGATCTATACCAACAGTCACCTGCTCTTATCTACTAGTAAACACAGATACTCTATACACCAGTCAAACTCGCAGCGAATTAGGATAAAATGCCAACCCTGGTGGTATGTATTGGTACACATGTTGAACACACTGTACCAACATTTCAGTGTCGTTTGTTTTGCAGCATACTGTACACGTTTTGTCAAAGTTTTACCCCTGGATAGAGTGATATTGCATTTCCAGCAAACTGGATTAAGCAGTCGCTAAGTTGACTTAGGCGCTGAGCGATATGCAAGAACACATGGGTACCTTCTGTTACTTAAGATAACATTAGTTCAACGCTATGCTCATGCCTTCCCAGGAATACAAGTTGAGTATACTAGGGATGAGTTAAATTTCCTGGTAACTGCTCTTGATGTACCTACAGATGAGTACCCCTACATCTACAACTTTCACAGTCTTAACAGGGATGGCACTAAATAGTTCTGAACACATAAACAGCCATTCTCTGGCACAAACAACACTAATTTGTTAGTATTAATACACTTTTCATTAAGCAGAAATGTCAGATTGTTTTGTGGGCAGGCACAAGTCACATGCTTGCTAGTCTTTTGTTAAATGCCCATTCCATTATTATGGCCTTGCATGTGGTCTGTGTAGACACACTCACTACTTGAAGGTAAAATCTGTTTTAGTCTTTTGTATAGAATGTTGACAGAATTAGAGACTTAAAGTATAAGCACTCATATTTTCTGCAAATTTCTTTACATACGAGATTAACAGACATTAAGTACAGCATTTGACCACAGTCTGTAGTTACCCTCCTAAACTCAAGCTTGGTACAAACATTTAGTATTTAAAGAACCAAAATCTAAGCTTGGGGTACAAAGTCGCTATATGTGTAACTGAGCTCTGATATCGGAGCCAGAGTGATGAAAGTCCACATTGAATGTCTGCACACTATTTAAAGTCTTCATCGCGATGTGGGTATGCTCTCCATACATCAAACTTTTCTTCTTTCCTGGGGCATCGCCCAGCGTGCCTCTTGTAGGTCCCAAACTCACAGCTGGGGGGTTGACAATGGCCATTTACCACACACCTGCAAACGAAGATTAGTTAGTCTTCATCTCACGTTTCCTCAATCATTTTTACAAAAGTTAATTCTTTTTAATGAAGATAAACCTTTACTACATATTTACACATTTCACCCCCCCCCCCCTCCCCCAGTTGAACCTAAAAGGAAGCTATTTAGAAAACTCTGATGTGCTGCACTCAAATGACTTTCTCTACTCCTATACTAACCATTCTTACAAACTCATTCCTCTATCTTCTTCATATTAGTTGAGATAAACATTTGCAGAAATTATCTTATTGCTTATTTCCTAGTAGGTGCAAGGGGAATATTAGAATGCAGTAGACTTTGAGCGATAGTCAAATATTTTAAAGCTTTGAGATTCTGTTGTCTTTGTACGCTTAACATATAAAAAATGCACAACGATGTTCCATTTCGTTAAGTTTTAAGTTTTCTGAAACTGACACAAATAATAAGGAATATCTCCAAAATGGTTCACTCTACAAAAAAAATTTGTATGGGCATAAATTGTGTGAGCGAGATCCACATTTTTGTATAACATCCAGAGTAAACAGGACTACTAGGCTATAGCCAGAAAACTCAAAGTATACATTTCATTTGTCATACAAATATCTTAAACATGTGGCATCTTAATCAAAATGATTAGAACCATTTTCAAGAAAATAACAATTTTTGAAACATTTTCCATGTAAAGGGTAGTTTAAGGTGGGGCTATTATCTTCAAAATCTTTGTGTCGCATCCTTGAAAGACATTAAACTTAAATACCAACTTTGGATTTTAACCGACTTTTTGTTTTTGAGTTATGCTGTCCATAGACGGACAGACACGCACGCATGCACACACGCAACCCCCCCCCCCCCCCACACACACACACACACACATTTTTCTAAAAATGCTTTTTTTGGATTCAGGGGTCTCAAAACATATATTTCCGCTGAAATCTCAACATCAAATTTTTGGGTGGAATATATTTCCTCTACTTACCAGTAGAGAAAGTAAAAATTTGATGTGTTACACTCATATGACTTTCTCTGCTCTTGTGCTAATTGTTCTTACAAACTCTTATTCCTCTATCTTTTTCAATATAGTCAAGATAAACATTACCAAAACTTATCTTATGAAAGACAGTAGGTTTTAAGCGATAGTCAAAACTTCTAAAGCTGGTCGCTATATGAAGGCTTTAAAATTACATTCTCTTTGAATGGACAAGAGATAAAAAAGTGAATAACAACCTTACATTTGAGAAAAATATAAGTATTGCAAAGCTCACACAAATAACAAGAAATATCTCCGAAATGGTTCACTCCACAAAAAAATAAAAAATACATTGGAACATAACTTGTATGTTTTAACAAGATTCACGACCTTTGTATAGTAAGATTTGGTCTATCTCTTACCATTTACCAGTTATGTAAAAGTCATCAAGAGTAAACAGGACTACTTGGGCTATAGCCAGAAAATTCAATATATACATTTTGTCAAAAAGTATCTCAAACACAGGCTTTTTAATCAAAATCATTAAAACCATTTTTTAATTTTCCATGTCGTTTATGGTGGAGGAATTTTCTTTACAGTTGCATCCTTGAAAGACATTAAACTTAAATATCAACTTTGGTTTTTAACCGACCTTTCATTTTTGAGTTACACTGCCCACAGACAGACACACACACACAGGGACCTTTATCTAAAAATGCTTTTTTTTCTTGAGGATTCAGGGGGTCTCAAAGTGTATATTTCCCATGAAATCTTGATATTGAAATTTTGGGTCGAATACAAAACTTCCCCTACTTACTATACGTAGTAGAGAAAGTAAAAATGAAAAGTCAGTTATAGTCAGTATTTAAGTTCAGCATGCAATCCACAGGTTTTCAAGAAAATCCTGCCATCCAAAATCACCCTTTACAAGTAGAAGTCTTCAAAACTTCAATTTTGTTTAAAAATCGTTCCAACAATTTTGATTCAAATACCATATTTTAAATATATTTTCATTTCAATAACATGTGTATCTTGAATTTTCTGTCAATAACTTCATTGTGAATGACTTACATAATTGGTAAACCATCAAAATTTTACTACACAAAATATAGATCTCATTAAAGCACACCATTTATGTTGAATGCAGTTTTTTTTTTTTTAATTTACCATTTCCAAGATATTTCTTGTTATTGGTTTGAATTTTCTAATATTTATATATGTTTCTCAAAGGAGAAGTCATCATTTTCTTCTTTTTCACCTTCCAAATCATGCAAAGAGAACAAAATTTTAAGTCCTTATACACGGATTAGCTCTTAAAAGATCTGACCGTAGCTCAAACCTGGACTGACTTGTTAGAATAGCTTGAGAAAATCATATGAATGTTGTATGATAGACTTTTAGAGTATATGGTATTAATTTTATATTTAAAGATTTCTAATAAATTCTATTTGTATATTCAAATATTATTTACACAAGATATTGAGGTCACTTCATACACGACAAACTTAACCGAAGAATATAAAATGTGGGGACTTGACATTAATTTTAACAAAACAATGTTTATCATCATCGACAATAGACATGGATGGGAAATAGGGTTCTACATGAGGAAATTAGAATGATTGTATGTTTAAGTATTTGGGATCAATAGTAGAAGCAAGGAATAAGGCAAGGGAGAAAACATTTTTTTCAAAAATTTTGATTTTCTAGAAAATTGCTCTAACGATTTTGATTAAAATGCCATATGCTTGAGATATTTTATGACAAATGAAATGTATATCATGAATTTTCCGGCTATAGCCCTTGGAGTTCTGTATACTCTGGATGACTTTTGCATAGCTAGTAAACCATAAAAAAAAAAAATTTCCATTCAAAGGGTAGTTTAGGGTGGAGGAATTTTCTTCAGAGTCTTCGTGTCACATCCCTGAAAGACATTAAACTTAAATACCAACTTTGGTTTTTAACTGACTTTTCGTTTTTGAGTTATGCTGTCCACAGACTGATACACAGACATGGATGTTTTTCTAAAAATGTTTTTTTTTATTTTTTATTTTATTATTTTATTATTCAGGGAGCCTCAAAACATATTTCCGGTGAAACCTCTACATCGAATTTTTGGGTGTAATACCTACAATCGTTTCCGTACTTTACGTAGTAGAGAAAGTAAAAATGGTGCCAGAATGGGAAGCAGAGGATGGGGAAGACCAAGATAATGGGTGAATGGGTTATGAAGAAGCGTGGCATCTGATAGAGATAGAGAAGTTGTGAATGGGTTGTAGGAAAACTACTCACATTTGATCCTGTAGACTCAGGTATTCCTTGCCCCTCTTTGCCCTGATGCACTCCCTTTGCTTATCGAAGCACTCGCAAGTGCAGGTTCCATCTGCAAGTTGTCTCTCTGAGAACATCCTTGGACATCGGCAGCTGAAAACATATCGCATCGTCACATTAGTCACAAGTTACCCCATCACCAACATTTCGGGGCAGCAAAAATATTCAACTATTGAACATATTTATTACAATTTTTTAATTAAATACTATTATTGTATCTTGCACTATCCTTCCTCTCTCCGGCAAATCTCTAAACCATAGAGCATTTTTCCTTCACTACCTCTTCATGCACCCTTTCTAACCAATGTATTTGCTTTTGTACCTCATTACGTTTTCCTGCCTTCTCCTTGTATTCATTTGATCTTGAGTTAAATTTTTTCCTAAGTTTAAACTCTATTGAAAATTTCGTTTTTCTGTATCATCGCATTTCAGAGTATAAAGCCCATTCCAACGGTGCGAGCTGCAGTGACGTAATTCTCCTAGTCTGATCATGGCCCAATGAAGTAATCCACAATCGTCTAATACACCAATATTCTAATGTATCCGACTACCATTATTACGCAACTCCGATTCGCACCGTAGCCTGCCTTTCTCGTTAGCCAGATGTATTAGCAAATGATGTAGTGAAACTAACCTCTGAATATAAGACGTCAGTTGATACTCGATAACAAATGTCCATATGGAGCTTAAAGAAGTGATTGATTGAGTGAGTGAGAGGGGTTTTAGGGCCCGTCGACCAGATCATTTGTGCCTGAGGATAAGAACACCAAGGAATAAAAGAATCCGGCAAAAACCCAGATTTGCCTAACTTTAAGAGATCCACTTTTAATAAGCTGTTAATTGATTTGGGCCTCTAGCATTTAAAGAGAAACAGGGTTAATGTGACTATTCCAATCATGACTCTTGGTCGTGGTATTATCGCTTTGCTTTTGTTACGCTCCTGAACATCTGAAGCATCCAAGTGCATTTAAAATGGCAGACAAAAGATTTGACGAATATTCTCGTGAGGATGTTATTATTTTAATCGAAGTGCCGAAGCCAAACAACTGTAATATTAAATACAGCACACCTACCTTTAGTGAATAACGTACTCACGCAAATTCGTTCATTTATATTCACCATGTCTAATTCATCATTTCCCTGGATAAAGAGGTAAAGTTATTGTTAGCCTACTGGATTATTTGTAGTGCCAGCTGTGCATATAAAACTTAATATGTATGAATATTATTGTAAGTTGTTTAGTTTTAAATCACTATTAGTATTAAATAAATGAACTGTTAATTATTTGGTGCAATACTCTTAAGTAAATACTTCTCGAGGTTCTCACACTTTGCGCGTTATATGAAACCCTCTCGTGATATTACTAGAGATGATATTGTGCCATGGAGACAAAAACATTTAAGGAATATGAAATTATACTGGAAGGAGAGCACATAGATTAACGTGAGTTAATACTATTTAACTAATAGAGTCCCTATTACTTTGTCTACTACGTATAGTAAGTAGAGGAAATATTGTATTCCGCCCAAAAATTCGATGTCGAGATTTCACCGGTCCCTGAATAAAACGAGTATTTTTAGAAAAAGGTCCTCGCGCGCTCATGCGTGTTTGTCAGTCTGAGAAATCCATAACTCAAAAACGAAAAGTTCGCTAAAACCAAAGTTAGTATCTAAATTAAGGACAAATTAGAAACCAAAAGCTTCATTTATCTTAATAACATTGCAAGTTCTTCAAAAGCTGACTAGTTATAATACAAATTGCAGCTGGAAACTAGTCAGCTTTTGAAGAACTCATAATGTTACTAAGATAAATGAAGCTTTTACTTTCTAATTTGTTTTTAATTTAGATTCTGTTGCTTCGCCGTTAATATCTTCAATTTTCCTTAACCAAAGTTAGTATTCAAGTTTAATATTTTTCAAGGGTGCGACATGAAGATTGTGAAAAAAATTGCTCCACCCTCAACTACTCTTCACAAGGAAATTTTTTCGAAAATTGTTATTTTCTCAAAAACGGCTCAAACGATTGATTAAAATGCCATATGTTTTAAGATATTTTTATGACAAATGAAATGCGTGTTTTGAATTTTCTGGCTATAGCCCATGTAGTCAAAATCTCACTGTAAAAAAATGTAGATCTCGTTAAAACATACAATTTATGTCGGATTGGTTCTTTTTTGTGGAGTGAACTGTTTCGGAGATATTCCTTGCTATTTATAGGAGTTTAGCAATACTTATACTTTCCACAAATGTAAGATCGTTTGTAATTTTTATATGTTAGCCGTGCAAAGAGAACGGGATCTCAAAGCTTTAAAAGACTTGACTCGCACAAAGCCTGCTGTATTCCCATATTCCCCTTGTACCTACAAGGAAATAAGTAATAGGATAATGTGTTCAAACCTGAAATTTATAACAAATGAATATTTATACCATGCTATTAGGAATCTGGCAACAGAGCGAGGGTAGAAAAGGACGCGGCTAATGGCAACTTGTATGCCCTAGATAGAGATAGAGATGTCCCATTTAACTCCATACTGTCTTCTAAGAGTGAAACGCTATATAATTTAGCTCTTAATGCACACCTTTGGGACAATTTTATTAATTACAATGTGTCTGGGTATTGCACAAATGCATTTGTTTGTTGATTTACACAAGTTAGTAGCATGGGTTAATAATCACGTGACAAATGGTGAAGAAGGGAGGTGCTTTTGAACCCATCCATGACAACTCGCCCGGCGGAAGAATACAAAAGCGATTTATTTACATCTAGTCAGTTCTTAAGGTGACCGGAGTATAGTAGCTATTACGTGTAACCGTTACACGGACTGTAACTGTGACAGTTATAACCGTCACAAGAGGCGGGAGCCAGTCCGTTTCATCTGGAACTATTGTTATACACATGAAAGAGAAACTGAAATACATATTTCTCTTGAGTGGAGAACAAATACATGCAGCAGGAACACGAAATGCCTGGCAGCGATGCATATATTTGGAGTTATTAATGTGTGTCTGCACAAGTGAAGGTTAACAATTTTTCGTCTGGTCCTAACCTTATTAGGAAAGAGAATTGGCGGGCACTTGCCCTCCAGGACAGGCATTCTTCCTCGAGGGCAGGAATCACCGCTATTCTTAGCACCTTTTATAACTTCTTTGACCTTGTGTGTAGCGCTCCGTTCTCCCAACTCTAGCAGAACTTTCAATTTCGTTATTAGGTATTATACAATTCAGTTGTTTCACAATGCTCTGGTCTTTTGACTGCCAAATTCACATTAAATTATACATATTTTGGTTTTGGTAAAACCCATTGTCATCTTTAATTTCTCCTTCATGATTTCCATAACTTAATTGGTCCATGTCCTTGGAGTATGCGCTCTTCTCCGTCTACTTGATTGTATCCATTCAAAAGCTATCACATTGAGGCAATGTTTCTATGTAAGCCCTCTAAAATAATCTAACACAACATTACAGGGGCGGCACAAAGGCCTCCTCTTGGTAAAGTGAAGATTCAATTGTCTTCTTTCCATGGCTTGGGTAGGCGTCACATCGAGAAAGACAATGTCCGCAGAAATTTAGTAATTTGTCTGTATAAAGCGTGTTTATGACCAACATTTATGGTGGTGGAAGAATGTAAAATAACGACATACAGAATAAGTGTATATTCTGCGAAGTGGCACGAAATAGGGAGAAGAATATGAACTTATGAACATTTATAGCCCGTGTTTGTGGAATTGTGGACCCACTTCAGGTGAACTATTAATGATAAAGCGCTTTTGTAACCGTACTTCGTTCAAACGCCACACATGTTTAAAACAGAAGACTTTAGCTTAATTTTTTAATAAATTATGTAATTTTATGTGATTAAGGTTTTATATTAATATTTTATAAATAATATATACTGTGCACTGTACATAATCTTCTTACAAGACATTTTTTATCGTGATAAACGGCAAGTCTGCTAATAATTTAAGGATTTAAGAATTTTGTTTCGCTTATTACCCATTTAAGTCGGATTATTCAGATTTTCGATTTTCTGGATTGCCTTTGGTCCCAGTTAGTCACCCAACTCAGATTACCATTTACATGGAACGTTTTTCCAACATTTTGATTTTCTCAAAAATGGCTATCTATTTTGATTAAGGCTGGTCCCGTAGCTCAATTGGTAGAGCACCTGCCTGCTGTGCGAAGGGTCTCGGGTTTGATTCCCGGTCGAGGAGTGGAAGTTATTTTCCAGTCAGCATTATTCCTTATCCTCCCCAGAATCTGGAAGTATGAAGTACGAGAAAATCAAAATTGTTGTAACATTTTCCATGTAAAGTGTAACTTGCGTAGGGCGATTTCTCGAAAATCTTAGTGTCGTATCCTTGAAACATACTGAGCTTAAACACCAACTGACTTTCGATTTTGAATGATGCTGTTCACACACAGGGATACCTGTGCTTTTGGGGGGTTCAGGGGCCTTGAAACATGTATTTCCGTTGAAATTTCGTCATTAATGTTTGAATGCTTTCTGTAGTAGAGAAAGTTAAAAAAAGATCATAATCAAAATAATTTGATACATTTTAAAAGCTGATATAATTGGGAAATAATCTTAGCTTTCTTAATAAATATACTTATAATAATTTGTCTCAAATTAGAACGATATTGTTGTAAACATATAGGAGGAGAGACAGGGACACTGTAACGCATAGATGGGGACAAGTGACACATTGTGTTACTTCCCCTAACCCCTTCCACTGCCTCTCAGCGGTTAGCTCCCGCCATTATCTGTCACCTCAGTCCTTTAAGCTGTGTCAGTAAGTGGACAGAGCTGCATTGCTCTCACCCCTCTTCCCCATGCCTGCTATAACGGAACACTGTTAGACCGTGGGTCGTTCTACTTTGAGCAGACTATGTGTACTCGTGTACATTCTGTCTGTTATCGCGATTGATGAATGGACTTACATTTGGGCAGGATCTGGAGAAGGTTTTGTGTTGGACTGGTGGTTGTGGTGATGGTGGCTGTTACCACCGTCTCGGGGCATCACTTCCTCCAGACGATCAACACAGCTGCACTCTGTGTGGTTGTAGAAGATCAACTTCTCCACGTTGGTTACTGAAGAACCGCCCGAAGAGCCGACCTTCTGGGTCTGCAACAGAAAAATACATCGTCCCAATTCAGTTCCCTTCAGACTACACAAACACTTACCTAAACTTCACAAATCACAAGGTGTGTTCTTCTTTGTTTCTTTATTACACAATTAGCAGCTATAATGTAAAATAGTATTGTACAGTAACAAATTCGACGTTGAGATTTCACCGGAAATGTATATTTTGAGACCCCCTGCATCCAGAAAAAGCATTTTTCGAAAAAGGTGTGTGTGTGTGTGTGTGTGTGTGTGTGTGTGTGTGTGTCTGTGTGATGTCTACAGACTGATACACACACACACACACACACACACACACACACACACACACACACACACACACACACACGGGCCTTTTTCGAAAAATGCTTTTTTTTTTTATTCATGGGGTCTCAAAACATATATTTCCGGTGAAATCTAGACATCAAATTTTTGGGTGGAATACAAATACTTCATTCCACTTATCAGTAGAGAAAGTAAAAATGAAAGGTCGGTTAAAAGCCAAAGTTGGTGTTTATAAGGTTAATGTCTTTCAAGGATGCGACACGAAGATTTTGAAGAAAATTGCTCCACCCTAAACTACCCTTTACATGGAATTTTTTTCGAAAATTTTCATTTTCTTGAAAATGTCTCTAACGATTTTGACTAAAATGGTATATGTTTAAGATATTTTTATGACAAATGAAATGTATATCTTGAATTTTCTGGCTATAGTCTATGTAGTCCTGTTTATTTCGGATGACTTTTGAATAACTCGTAAACCATAAGAGATAGACATAATCTTGCTATACAAAAAATGTAGATCTCGTTAAAACACAATTTGTCTACATTTTCTTTTGTAGAGTGAATCATTCCGGAGATATTCCTTGTGTGAGTTTTGGGGAACTTTTACTTCTGTCAAATGGAACATCGTTTTTCATTTTTTTATGTGTTAACCTTGCAAAGAGAACGTAATTTGAAAGATTTAAAAGATTTGACTATGCTCAGTCTACTGTATTCTCATGTTGTCCTTGTACCTACAAGAAGTTAAGATAGTTTCTGAAAATGTTTATCTCAACTAACTCGAAGGAGATGTAGGAATAAGAGTTTGTAAGAATGGTTAGTACAAGAGTAGAGAAAGTTATGTGAGTGCAACACATCAGATTTTTATATGAGCCTTTGACTTAACAAACGAGTAGCATTAGGCGAAGAAGTGTTCGTTGTGTTTGGAAAAGAGAACAGCTGAAGAACGTTAATGCACAAAAAATTCCACATGAGGTAGGAGGAATGGGATGGAAAATATCCAATCGGTCTGGCATTCAGTTGAACGCATCTGGTGCACTTGATTTATAGACAGATGCCAGCACCTTGCCGAATTACCTGGCTGCCTTCACTGCCGAAAGGAATTCTTCTTCCTTGCAATCCATACCAAGAACCTCAACTGTCACCGCTCACTGCACTTTCTTTCAACTTTCTTAAATCACTTGACCAAACAAATGTTGTCTGCCACAGAAACACAAAAGAACTAAACATTTTTAGAATGCCATGTTTCTAAAAACAAATGAAATGTGTTTATATCCAACAGCTGCTTGTTCAGTTCGATTTGTTGTAATTGTTATCATCATTTACAAGGTTTTTCCTCATCCAAAAATGAAAGGCTACAGGACACTTAAGGGCTATGAAATTTTTACGACATTAAATCACCATCAATGTGTAAACAACGTGGACATCGGCTTAGAAATACATTGAGGAAGAAGTCCCATCAAAGGAACAATTAATAGTTGATACAGCGAATTCAAAAGAGATCGGATTTTCCTTAGTGATGAATTTCGTAAAGGACGTCCAAGAGCACCTGTTACTGATGAAAATATTGCCGCTTTCGAGCAATGCTTGAAGAAGATCGACGGGCATCTTATGTACTTAGTCGGACGATATTCGGCATTAGTGTGAGTCAAATAGGAAGCATTTTACATCAACAGTTAGGCTTGAGAACTGTTTTTTGATCGAGATTCAGTTTATGTGCAACCCATTGACAACAAACAAGTCATTGATTGGCACGAAAACTGAAAAAAATTCTAAGACGGCACTTCAAATTTAATTTGCAATATCGTTACTGGCGATAAATCTTGATCTTGAAAGGAAAAGTCAATCGGCTCAATGGTTTCTTCGGACAAAACCTAAGCGTATAAAAGTTCGATTAATTCCAGTGCTGGTAACAAGATGGTTGCTTGTCCCCCCCCCCCCCCTAATATTGCTATTGTAACAGGCATGAGCACGACCGGAGAGGTAGCGATTGAACTTGCCTTATTCACCCCACACTCTTGCAAAGTGACAAAGGTTGTTTGGACACAACACGTGTAGTGGTGGCTTCGATCCACCTGCGCGGTAGTAATTTCTTCACTATTATTAACTATTTTGTTTATATTTAACATATTTTGCATACAATTACAGTCGCCTACTATGGTTAGACAAATTATATAATCTTCAAGTTTATAACCTCCCTGTATCTTATGCACGTAATATCCTTACACTGCCGTATGATTAACATACTCAATTGTTTCTCTTTCACAATGAATAAAGCAGTAAAGTTCCATTGCTATTTAGCCGTTAAAGTATTTTAAAACTATTTGATGAATATAAATTGTTTGGTTTTAAACTCTAGCGCCCAAACCGTGTATTTCCGGACAGGGATTCCTATTTGAACACCCAGTATAAATATTTGGGACATCCGGTAGATATAAGTGTTCGTGACTGATAATATATTCACAAATAAAAAGGTATTTGCAATAATTTTTGGAACTTGTTAAATGCTTTCTTGTTACATTTGAAAGATTCAAAAGCAACAATTTCTGTATGTAAACTGAAATGTGAAGTTCGCAGAGGAATTGAGGAAGTTTGGTGAAGGATCTCCAGCGTCTATTTGTCACTGTGTATTATTGAAGCTTGTGAAGACCAAAGCGGCGGCACTGTCATCCAAACCAGTTTGAGTGGTGCTTCTTTATTTACGGTCGTGGTCCGTGGAATTTACGTGCTAAACGAGACTTACCGCCTGCCATGAAACATGAAACTTCTCGGTTCTTGTGAAACCGCATTTAAATATGAAGCTTTCTTAACGTATGATGGGACATCAGCTACCGGCGTACACTTATGGGCTCCAGGATTGACGAAGGTATCTTCTGAACAAGGAAAGAATTTAGTAACTGACTAGGTCTGACATATCTTGGATTTAAATATTATTTTGTTTGTTAACGACAGCGTCAATTGCCAGGATCATATTAGCGCCGCCTATGTATCAGAATTTTGCCCCATAGGAGTTTTCCTGCACCTCTATTGACATGGAGCTGTCGATTTTAAGTACCTACACTTAAACTACACTCTTATTTTGTAGACCGTGCTTACATCTCCCCGAGAAGACCGGAACAGTGCAATACATATTTGTTTTCTATTAAACCATACAGGGTCCGAAGCTTACACAAACTGTAGTGTGGAAATTGCCAGATTCTCCAACACTAAAAAGGTGGAAAGTTGTTCCATCTGCAGGAAAGCTGATGATGGTGTAATGGAATGGTTTCCCAGCATGCATTTCTCACATTAAGGTCACTATTGGCTAAACTGAGGAAGCACATTTTAAGAAAAGTACCTGACCTTTTCGATGACAACTCGCGGTCTGACATTGCAAATCAAGTCATTGTTTTTTGGCTAAATTCAACATTTCCTGTGTACCTCATCCGCCTTACAGCCCCAATCTTGTACTTTGAGATCAAAGGTGCATTCGATGTGAGAACTCTGAGGCAGTGTTCAAGAAAAATGAGACGGTTCTCAAGGTGTTCAAGAAAAATGAGGCAACCATCAAGGTGTTCAGGAAAAATGAGGCAATCATTCCAGGTGTTCAGGAAAGATGAGATAATCAAGCTGTTCAAGAAAAATGAGGAAGCCTCACAAAGAATGGCCTGCGAGAACTGGCAGAGATGCTATAAAACTGCATCCAACTAGAAGATTAATTTCAAAAAATTAAATATTGAAATGGAGTAATGAAAAACTGTAAAAGATACCAGTCTCACTCTTTGTTGATCAGTTGTATACCTTCATTTGAGAAATCCACTATCACAGGTTGTAGGTATAACATTTGCTGCTGATTTATTTTTGTGTTGGATGACGCTTCGTGAAATGGGACCAGGATGCCCACCGTTGTGTGTGTGTGTGTGTGTGCGCGTGCGTGTGTGGCAGGAGACCCAATTAATGTGCTCTATGCTAAACACGACGCCGAGATGCCGATGCTATCTCTATTCCCAGTGAAAATGGTCGTTAATGTTTGATGTTCTTGTCCAAATGGAGGTTTCCAAAAATGGTAGGACCCAAAAGTGCCCTAAACGTACCTAAGTGGAATGCCAGAGTTAATGTGCCCTCTATAGAGGCTTTGCCGAACTTAGCTTGTTCAGGGTCACGCTGCCAATCTTTATTGGCTGATACTGCTTAACATATTATTTCTATGGAATTTGTCTGGGACATCAGTTTTCTGCATCTATCGTAGCAGTTCTTCTAACCTAGATAAAAATCTGGTGAGACGCACTCACGTGACTTTCCCTATTCACTCTCGTACCGACTATTCTTACAGTCCTTCTGTCCACTTTATCTTAATCAAGATAGATTTGTTGAAATGGTTTTATTAAACATATCTTTACAAGTACATTGAGAATAAAAGAATACAGTTGACTTAAGTGCTATTAAAATGTTTTAAGAGCTGGTCACTAGGTGGTGGCTTTGAAATTCATTCCTTTTAGTGATCAGGAGAAACAGACAAACGACGACTTCCCAATTGAGAAAAGTGTTATGGATTAAAAAATTCAAACCAATATAGAACATCTAGGAACAGATGAATCCACAAAACTTTATTATATTTATTATTATTATTATTATTATTATTATTATTATTATTATTATTATTATTATTATTATTATTTTTTTTTTTTTTTTTTTTTTGAACATAAATGGTGTGTTTTAACGAGTTAAACGAGGGTTTACCAGTTGTGTAAACGCCATTTAGAATGGTAGAACTACAGAAGCTATTCTCAGAAAATTCAAGATAAACGTTTCATTTGTCATGAAAATATCTTAAACATTTGGAATTTAATAAAGATCGTTCATACACATTTATAAGAACATAAATTGTAAAAAATATATTTCCATATAAAGGGTAGTTTAGGGTTAGGGAAGTTTTTAGAAAATCCTCTTATCTTTAGTAAATACCAACTTTAATATTAAACCGCGAATGGTGCTGTACATTTTGTTACAGTCCAGTGAAGAAGGTCCATGATAATGTTGCAAGACACACAGATAAGTTGTAGTCTATCATAACACTGTATATCATTCGATCTGTAAACTTGCGACATAATGCAGTAGAAATTAATGTTTTGTAATGAACCTGGTGAAAATCTGCGATGTTTTTAATCTGCTAGAAGGCTGTAAAAGCGTTCACTTCGTCTTGAAGTCATAAACAGGCCGCTACTACAGTACATTTTATGAGCAAAGCGTGAAGTGACTGAAAGTAATTAATGAACGAAGGAATACAGCGCATGTTGATAGTGTTCCGGTTGATGCTTGGCGAGTCTTCAGATACATACAAAACAGGTTCCAGTCGAGTGCACGTGTTTGCCCTATATACTTATGTACATACATATATACAACTCCTTTAACACCTGTTGCCTGTGCACGGCCACGGCCTGAGTCGTTATGTGATAACGAAGCTGTGTGCTTGTTACGTTAGCGCTCCATAATTGGCACAATGAACAAGTTTTTCTAATTTTCATCTTCTTCTCCTTCTTATTCTTGTTCGATTTGTTCAATGTTTTGTTATTCATTTAAAGTTCTGTTGATATTCAGTTGTTTCTCTTGATTGCATGGAAGAGAATGGAATTCTGAGACCAACCTGTAGCCTTAAGTTGTGAAACATTTGACTAGCTATAAGGGGATGTTAATCAAGCTTTTAATGTAATGGTTTATCTCGATTGAAATGAAGTAAAGAAAAAATCTGATGTGTTGCACTCACATGACTTTCTCTACTCTTGTACTAACCATTCTTACAAACTCTTATTCCTATATCTTCTTTGTGTTACTTGAGATAAACATTTGTACAAATTATCTTATTGCATTTCGTTTTAGGTACAATGGGAGTATGAGAAAACAGTACACTTTGAACGATAGTCAAATCTTTTAAACCTTTCAAATTCCGTTCTCTTTGCACCGTTTACAAACAAAAAGCCGAATAGCGATGTTCCATTTGACAGAAGTGTAAGTTCTCCAAAACTCACACACATAACGAGGAATATCTCCAAAATGGTTCACTCTACAAAAAAATTTATTTCGACATAAATTGTGTATTTTAGCAAGATCTACATTTTTTGTATGGTAAGATTTGGTCTATATCTAACGGTTTACCAGTTATGCAAAAGTCATCCAGAATAAATACGACTACAGGAGCTATAGCAAGAAAATTCAGAATATGCATTTTGTCATAAAAATAGCTGAAACATATGGTAAATTAATCAAATTTATTTGAGCCATTTTCAGGAAAATTAAAATTTCCGGAAAATTTTTCATGTAAAGGGCAGTTTAGGGCGGAAATCTTGAAAGACATTAACCTTAAATACGAACATTGGTTTATAATCGACTTTTCGGTTTTGAGTTGTACTGTCCACAGACGGACCTTTTTCTAAAAATGCTGCTTTTTTGGATTTAGGAGGCCTCAAAACATATATTTCCGGTGAAATCTCTACATCGAATTTTTGGGTGGAATACAATACTTCCTCTAGTTTAGTATACGTAGTAGAGAAAGTAAAAAGATATCTGTTATGTTGCACTCACAAGATTTTCTCTACTCTTGTACAAATTCATCGTATAAACAATTCTTCTTCTATCTAGTATATGTTAATTGATATAAACAATTGTAGAAATGTTTTTGTTGCATATTTCTTATAGGTGCGTGGAAATACGAAATATAATAGGCTTAAGCGATAGTCAAATCATTTAAAAGTTGACCCCAATGTGACATTCCATTATCTTTGCATGTCCAGCACATAAAAAAGAATAACGACTTCCTATGTGAAAAATATAAAATATTTGCCACGAAAATATCTTACAGATTTGGTATTTTAATCAAAATCATTACAGTTATTTCTGAGAAAACCAAGCATTTTGAAAGGTAGTAAAGGTAAAGGGTTATTTGGGATGGGGCGATTATGAAATAACCTCGTCGCACACACTTTAAATAAATTATTTTTTTTTTTTAATTCAGGAGGTCCCAAAAACATGTATTTCTGGTGAAGTTTCAACCTGAAGTGGTCTCACTTAACACAAATTGACACAAATACACTTACAACCCTTTTGGTAATTTAACTTTCTCAATTCCCGATAAAAGAGAATGTCAAAATTACTGTCTGCCTCCTTGCCAACATGACGTCATCCAAGAAGCATTGGATTTGGGATGCTTGCGTACCCCTTAATAAATGTGGATAGGGAAACTCATGTGAATGTAAAACATAACTTTTTTTCAACTCTTCGTCATTTGTAAGTCATTTTTCTAACAGTTTAGGTCGTCAGTCCAGACACGTGGAAGCTGCTCGCACTTTATAACAATAATTAAGAAGGATGGATTTAACAAGGAAGACAACACCACGCGAAATGTATGCCTAGACTTGTTTTGATGTTCGATTAACCTCGAACGAAGATGACAAAAAGCGCCGATGTGCAGAGTCACCGGAAAGCAATCGCCACGCCGCGCCGACTTGCGATAGAATCAATGGCCGCCGAATACCACTGATCAGTGCAGAGGAAAAACGGCACAAAACATTGTCACTTTGATTATATCTTATAATGCCACATGTCAGATTACAATGTGATGTAAAATATAGCAAACATACACCACGTGACATTCTTATATGTCCAACAGCAAACTGTAGAATTAAATGTAAGTTTTGGTGTGCAGCCCAAGAACACGTGGTGTTTGTTTAACCTTGAACCACATGTTTCTTGTTTTTGTGGCAATAAGTTATTAATCTCATCGTGTGTCTTTACAGAAACTGCATCTCACTATCACTTTTTATTTTTTCTTAACCCGTGCTATTTGTTATTCGATTGAACGTATGAGAATAATCGACAGTTGCGCTTTCTTCTGATTGGCGGAAATGTACACTTTAATCAGGTGCATTAAAGAGCAGCTATCAGACATATAAATACATCTAGGTATGCTCATGTTAAGTTAGGATGTGAGTAGAAAATAACTGTGTCGTCTGCATACATTACAGCAGATGTAAGATTTGTATTTGGTAGATCATACATAAATAGGTCGAATAATAATGGTGCTAGAATTGATCCTTGCGGGACTCCCGCTATTATTTGTCTAATGGTACGTTTCTAACTATTCGCACCAGGAATTGACGCTGTGAAATGAAACTTTTGGTTAAATTAATGAGGTAATCTGAAAATCCTACTTGATGTCATTTAAGCAGCAAAGCTTCATGATATACGGTGTCAAAAGCTTCAAAATCAAATTTCATAATCTAATTTTCACAAAATGTATTGGTGATGTGCGTACTTCGAAGAATTGTCGGCTACATAAGCTAGTCGGCACACAACACACACACACACACACACGCGCGCGCGCGCACGCACACGCACACGCACACACACACACACACACACACCAAATTCCCGCTAATTTGAGTAATGGAACACCTGTCCAATTGGCAGTATACTTAAGCGAGTCATTTTTTACGAGTTCCTCGCTATGTGATAACTTCCAAATTCCGTTCTCTTCACGTGACCAAGAGAGAGAGGGGGGGGGAACTTTCCATTTGAGAAAAGTATCAATATTAGAAAAGTCACAACAACAACAACAAGAATATCTCGGAACTGATTAACTCTACAAACAAAAATGTATTTGACATACATTGTCCACTTTAAAATTATATACGTTTTCCATATAGTAATATTTTGTGTTATGGTTCACCAGTTATACATAAGTCATCCAGAATTAAGAAAATTTCAAAGGCTATTCCCGGAAAATTCAAATGGTGAAAAAAATGTTTGTCGCCCCCCCCCCCCATCGCAAAAAAAAAAAAAAAAAAAAAAATACAATTCGGCGTTACCACAAGGATTAGTTAAAGGGGAGGCAAGAATCACTTGCTGGACATAGAAAGTGAAGCCTTTTTAACACGTGTCTTGGTCAATGATCAATGAATCTAAATGAAGTTCTATCAAGGAATGCCCCAGGAATAATGGGAAATGTTAAATTAGGTTACAAGAGCGAGTCGACATGATTCATCAATATCTGTCGGAAGGTTCGCGTGCTGCAGAACGAAACAGCAGGTGTTTGGCGTTCAGCTCGGGGTCAGAGGTCGTCATTGCGTCGCTCACTCACGTGGTCCAGCTCAGGGTAGTGTCGAACGAGTTTTGTACTATACCTACACTCGTGTGTACGTACTGGGGTTCGAGTGGAGTCCCACTCTCATGCACTGTACAGCAATAAATAACATCTAAAATTAAAAAGATAACCATTTAAATGATAAGAATCAACAATAGCCCACGAACTAAGAGAGAAAACCATGAATTCTGTTACAAAGAAGTGTTTATTAGACTGAATACCGGTGAAGGGAGGATAGGTAGTGCCGGGGTGACATTTCACACCACTAAACATACTCGTGACGTCATCGCGCTCTGTACTGCTGCCGCAGGGGAAGAGAAAATAGTTTGAGAAATGCGGGATGCAGCAATGTAGGAAACACATCAACTAATATCTTGGATACTGTCATATTAACGTTTTAATTACACAATTGATTATAAACAATTATACTTCGGCTCTACGTTATGAGAAATTCTAGTTTATGCAAACGACAGTCATGTTACAAAGTAAATAGAACAGAACTATGGGAATTAGAAGACAGAGATACAGAACCAGTTACGTGGACATTTTCCGACACTTTCTGTTTCGTGCTTTAATATACAGATAATAGGAAAACTATACCTCGGTATTGATTTGCAAAGGCATAATTCTACTTTTTACTTTCTCTACTGTAAGTAGAAGTATTGTACTCTAGCCAAAAATTCGATGTCGAGATTTCACCGGACTTATGTTTTGTGACCACCTGAACAAAAAGAAAAAAAAAAGCCTTTTTAGAAAAAGGTCTGTGTGTGTGTCTAAGTCGGATAAAAACCAAAGTTGGTACTTAAGTTTAATGTCTTTCAAGGATGCGACACGAAGATTTTGAAGAAAATAGCCCCACCCTAAACTACCCTTTACATGGAAAATTTTTCGAAAATTTTGATTTTCTTGAAAATGACTAACGACTTTGATAAACATGTCATATGTTTAAGATACTTGTATGGTAAATGAAATGTATATCTTGAATTTTCTGGTTAAAGCTAGTCCTGTTTACTCTGGAAGACTTTTGAATAACTGGTAAACCGTAAAAGATAGACAAAGTCTTATTCCACAAAAAATGTAAATGTTACTAAAACATACTTTGTATAAATACATAAACAATTTCGAAGACATTATTTGTTATTTCTGTGAGTTTTGGAAAAAACTTCTGTTAAATGGAATATCGTTATTCTTTTTTATATATTAGCCTTGCAAAGGAAACGGAATTTGAAAGGTTTAAAAGAATTGACTACTAACACGAAGATACAAGTCTAAGGGTTTGTAAGAATGTTTAGTACTAGAGTAGAGAAAGTCATGTGAGTGTAAAACATCAGATGTTTTATGTCTTGGCCAAACAAAGAGAACGGAATTTTAAAGGCAATCATGTAACAAACAGCTCTTAAAACATTTGACTATCGTATTTGCCTACTGTACCCAGAAGAGAATGTGTATAAAATGATGTTTACCTCGATTGACAAGAATAAGCGTTGTACAAGAGTGAGAACGAGACTAAAGTTAGAAAGGCGCAGATTGGTCTATTTGAATGTCAACACTAGAGACGTAATGAATGAACGAGAGAGAGAGACTCTCCCACATTTTTTCCCAAGACCACACCTGGCACGTGTTGTGCGATTTGCTGAGACAGCCAAGCGCGCATGCGCATGCGTAGGCGTATCCCGCTTTACCTCTCAACTCCGACCTTTGATCTCCCCATTAATGAGACTTGTGGGGACATGGAGTGCAATTATGACCACGGCAGGAGGGAGATACCGATCAAGAGGGGAAAACGTCTCTGGAATGTGCTGTCTACAGTAACGCGCTTCAACAAATATTGGAGAAGCAAACACTGCACATGCTTTTCCTTACCTAGAGTAGCCCTTTATTTAACATGAAAATACATGTGTACATGTGCAGTGTTTTAAATATATTTTATGCTCGACCATACTTATATGTATTAATTATAAGTCTGATAGCGATCCTTTAATGGACGTCCTTAACCTCAAACTTCAAAAAGGACAGGTATTCCACCAATCAGAGAATTCCCATGCAGCAATGGCAAAGCGTAATATCGATTAATTCTCGAAACGTAACTAGCGCGAGTTTAGAAAACGCTAAAATATCGGGCAAACACAAAACACACCAATAAGCAAATAAGCGAATGTTTATCTCAACCAACATGAAAAAGATATAAGGAATAAGAGTTTCTAAGAATGGTTAGTACAAGAGTAGAGAAAGTCATGTGAGTATAACACATAAGATTTTTATGAAAGTATAAGCCAAAAATAATTTAACATTTCGTTTATGGTGGAGGATTTAAGCATTGTTACTAGTTTTAATAATATAATTATAGTAATGATTGAGGTTAGGACCCAGAATGTGATCTATAAAACAAGTAATATAAAAGAAAGTGATATAAAACAAATGATGCACGCACATTCCGTAGAGATGAAAATGATAATAAAAACCACTTACACGGCCATTACCCTGGCGATAGTTGCGCAAACAGAATGCGTGTGAGTCAGCAACAATGTGCAAGGCTAAGGGCGGCGTGCTGGAGCGCCTCAGCCTGCCACTATCAAAGGAAACTGAGAACTTCTTAACGCATTTATGCACGAGTAGACTTAGGTACAGTCAACCAAATAATGTGTTACCTACGGCCCGTATCTCATAACTGTCACTTCTCATGGAATACCTTGTTCTGCGCTGCAAAGTACTTCCTTATTTCACATGACTCTTTATCTTTATTTTAATATATTCCAAGATATTTGTCAGTTTTGCATTATAATACAGCGAGTTATTGCCATTATACTCAACTTTCATACGACTATTTATGTTCGACTATGTATCTAAGTTCAGAACATTTATAATGTATGTTTTGAGAACCCTGAATAAAAAAAAGAATCATTTTTAGAAAAAGGTCCGTTTGTGTGTGTGAAACCAAAGTTGGTATTTCAGCTTAATGTCTTTCAAGGATGCGACACGAAGATTTTGAAGAAAATAGCCCCACCCTAAAGTACCCTTTACATGGAACATTTTTATTTTCTTGAAAATGGCTCTAACGATTTTGATTTAAAATGACATATGTTTAAGATATTTGTATGACAAATGAAATGCATATTTTGAATTTTCTGGCTATACCTATGTAGTCGTGTTTACTCTGGATGACTTTTGAATAACTCGTAATACATTTTTTGTAGAGTGAACCATTTCAGAGATATTACTTGTTATTTATGTCACTTTCGTAAAACAAACTTTCATCAAATGCAACATTGTTTATTGTTTTATATGTTAACCGCGCAAAGAGAATGTAATTTGAAAGCTTTAAACGATTAGACTATCGCTCAAAGCCTACTGTATTCCCATATTCCCCTTGTACCTACAAGGAAATAAACAATAAGATAATTTGTACAAATGTTTATCTCAACTAACACGAAGAAGATAGAGGAATAAGAGTTTGTAGGAATGGTTAGTACAAGAGTAGAGAATGTCATGTGAGTGCAGCACATCAGATTTATTGTACATTAGATCACACACTCTCATTTACACTTCCAGGTTCTGGAGACGATGGGGAATGATCCTGACTAGAGAAAACTTCCCATGATCCAGCCGGGAATCGAACGTGGGACCCCTTGCACCGCCTGGACTACGTACTTCAGATTTAGAATTTATTAGAGAGGTAAGCTCTTCCGATTTTGTTTTCTACTAACCTCTCTAGTCTACGATCAGCAAATTACTTGCAAAAATGTTGAGAGTAATTCAGTAGATTGCCTTTTTTGGTTTTTCATTTTATCTGCAGCAGCAGGAGCAGGAGGGGCCTGGGGCCTAATGCATGATAAATTATTATTATGTGATACAATCTACTGATAGGTCTCCTTGGGGAGCCGCTTTTTCTTGTCGATTGTTCTAGCTAATTAGAGTCGGCTTTTCTTTTGCAACATAAATTATGTGCAAGTCGGGTCGGTCGGTCCGTCGCTCGGTCGCTCGGCTAACATGGGATCCCGTACAAGTACCTCTTTTGCATAAATTACCTGTCTTTTGTCGGCACGCACAACACTAGTAGCATGCTTCCACCTTGAATTGACGCTTATTCTAAAACTGCACTTTCTGCAAATTTAACTGCCTAACTTTATGTTTTAATATGTAGCCTATACGTAAAGTTAGGAGTATTATAGAGAACAAACGTATCTAATGTACAGAGCTAGGACAAATATCGAGTGAGCTGGTATTCAACATAAGTACCACTCTAACTAGAACACGTGACGTCATACGCAACACACGGCGTAAAGTCGCTTGCAAATGTTTGCCGACACACGTGAGACTCGCCGTGGAGAAGGATGGGGTAAAAGTTATCGAGTAGTCATTCCAGTCTCCAGTGGTTTACCTGTCTCACGAGTCTAATAGCTGTAATGCTAACGTTTTCCTGCTTCAACAGAAGAAACTATCGTGGTGACTGGCTTCTTTGGACTTTGCTGTAAAACAGCGAAGATTATTAATTGGGTGCTAGATTACTGAAGATAGGAATGTGACATAAATATGTCTGCAAAACTATTTTCGGTAGCAGGGTCACAATATACACTACATAAACGATGTATTTTACGATATCCATGTCCATATCCATGTAATATTATTAATGAAACATTTATTACATTCGTTATCTGTTCTAAAAACACGTTTAACCACGTTTCTAAAACAACAGCACTATCACACAATGTAAACATTAATTTGTTTAAACACCTGGGGAAAGGATGCGCGGATTTCTTTTGTTAGGACAGAACTAACTTCTCTTGTTTCAAAAGAAAATTTCCCGCCTTTCTCACCTTAGAGAGCTGCATGCATGCGAATGTGTCGGTCTGGGTGGCTCAGTTAGTTAGACGCTGGCCTACTGATCCCAAGGTCGCGGGTTCAAACCTGGCCCAGAACGAAAGTGCTTATAAACGGCAGCTCCATGTAAAAGAACTCCTACGGGACAAAATTCCGGCACACTGGCGACGCTGATGTGATCCTAGCAATTGACAGGGTCGTTAAACAACAATATATATTATTGTATGCATACGGATGTGAAATAACCCGCCCCCAGGACAGGCTCAACTACTCTCCTTCTCTTTCCCCTCAATATCTCTCGCACACTGGAAAACATTTGGATCCGGCTGTACTGTGCAGTATTACTAACTTGAGGTTGTATTTTGAACTAGGATATGATATTCCAACAGGACGTTGTTGAGTTGTTCAAGTGATAGGTATGCAGCAAGCACAGGGGAACTACTTTCTCGCGGATGATACAAAGAGTTTGTTTACAGTGATTTGGAACGGAGAGTAAGTAGTGCAGCGCAGTGCAAAGCATGAATGAAGAGTGAATCTCACGCTGAGATTATGTTCAAATGACAGGCAAACCTGAGCTGCAGATTAGCGTCTGTACGTCAGGGAACTACTAGAACTCCCTCAAAGACATGGTAATCGGATTACCTTGTACATTGCAACCTTCCCAATAAATCAATCATTGCAGTACCAGGCTTGCGCTCACCGATGACCAAGAAATGTGTGTGTGTGTGTCTGTGTGTGTGTCTGTGTCTGTGTGTGTCTGTGTGTGTGTTCGTGCGTGTGTGTGCGTATGTGTGTGTTCGTGCGTGTGTGTGTTCGTGCGTGTGTGTGCGTGTGTGTGTTCGTGCGTGTGTGTGCGTATGTGTGTGTTCGTGCGTGTGTGTGCGTATGTGTGTGTTCGTGCGTGTGTGTGTTCGTGCGTGTGTGTGCGTGTGTGTGTTCGTGCGTGTGTGTGCGTGTGTGTGTTCGTGCGTGTGTGTGCGTATGTGTGTGTTCGTGCGTGTGTGTGCGTATGTGTGCATATGTGTGCGTGTGTGTGTGTGTGTGTGTGTGTGTGTGTGTGTGTGTGTGTGTGTGTGTGTCTGTCTGTTAGTCTGTGGACAGCATAACTCAAAAACGTAAATTCGGCTAAAAACCAAAGTTGGCATATAAGTTTAATATCCTTCAAGGATGCGACACGAAGATTTTGAAGAAAATAGACCCACCCTAAACCAGCCTTTACATGGAACATTTTTCGTATATTTTGATTTTCTTGAAAATGGCTCTGACGATTTTGACTAAAATGCCATATGTTTAAGACACTTGGATGACAAATGAAATGTATATTTTGAATTTTCTGGCTATAGTCCATGTAGTCCTGTTTATTCTGGGTGACTTTTGAATATCTCGAAAACCCTGAGAGTTAGACAAAATCTTACTGTACAACAAATTTAGATCTCGGTAAAACACACAATTTATGTCTAAATACAATTTTTTGTAGAGTGACCATTTCGGAGATATTCTTTGTTATTTGTGTCAGTTTCGGAAAACTTGAAAACTTTCGTGAAATGGAACATCGTTCATTTCTTTATGTGTTAAGCGCGCAAAGACAAAGAAATTTGAAAGGTTTAAAAGATTTGACTATCGCACAAAGCCTACTGTATTCCCATATTCCCCTTGTACCTACAAGGAAATAAGCAATAAGATAATTTGTACAAATGTTTATCTCAACTAACACGAAGAAGATATGCGAATAAGAGTAGAGAAAGTCATGTGAGTGCAACACACACATTTTATAACCCCAATATGCTCGTATTCAGGTACAAAGGCTTTGTAAGTCATTTTTAATATTTTATTAATTTATGAAATGAAATTAGAAGTGTTTTATATCCTTAGTCCACGAGAAAGTCCTGGCCATTCCAATGCTGAAAGAATTATGGACATCGGATGAGTGCTTTTGAGTTTATCCACATTCACAAACAAATTTCCTTGATTTTATATTAATATAGAAATATAGGTTATGTTTCCTCCAGATATAGCTAAACACGCAGTTAGCAAAATAACTACACAATCGCATTCGATTCCATTTTCTGTAGTTGACGAATGAATTGAATCAAGTTCCTGATTTCAAAAAAAACATCTCAACCTGTCGAAAACGTTATGAATATTCCAAGTGGAAGTAATTTCATTTGCTAATGAGGCAACAGTGGATGAAAGTTGCATGTTTAGAGTTTGACAGATATCGCGAATTTGGACCATACATATGACGCCCGCTAAATGAGGCGTGTAGTACAGTGATAAGGCGGGGTCAGTGACACTTATCCTACACTCACACTCATCTATTTTCCTTCCTCATTCTCCTTGACACTTCACTCAACTTTTGCATACATTTCGCATTTGTACTTAAAAATACCTGTGAGCCATAAAATTAAAACGTATTTTGAAATTTTATATCACAAATACCTATATTTATATAATGTAAATTAATACTTCTCAATGAAATCTTTTTCATTTTGAAATTTTAGGTTTTTGGCAATTATTACTTCCTCTACTACATATAGTAAGCAGGGACAAGCAGATGTCGAGATTTCAGCGGAAATATATATTTTGAGGCCCCCCCCCCCCGAATTCAAAAAATCATTTTTAGAAAAACGATCTTTGTGTGTGCGCGCGCGTGTATGTGAACAACATAATCCAAAAATGAAAAGTCTTTGAAAAGGAAAGTTAGTATTTAAGTTTAATGCCTTTCAGGATGCGACACGAAGATTTTAAATAAAATTCGTCCATCTTAAACTACCCTTTACGTGGAAAATTTTGCTTTTCTCAAAAATGGCTCTAACGACTTTAATTAAAGTTATGTACGTGTAAGATGTTTTTATGGTAAATGGAATTTTTATATTTTGAATTTTCTGCCTATAGCCTATGTAGTCCTGTTTACTCTGGATGACTTTTCAATAACTTATAAATCGTAAGAGATAGACTGACTAAAATGTTACTACACAAAAATGTAGATCTCTTTACAACAATTTTTTTTTTTTTTTTTTTTTTTTTTTTTTTTTTTTTTTTTTTAGAGTGAGCCATTTCAGATATACTCCTGGTTTTATTTGTGTGAGTTTTGGAATGTTTAAATTTTCGTCAAATGGAAGATCAATATTCATTTTTTATGTTAACCGTGCAAGGAGAACGGAATTTGAAAGCCTTAAAAGATCTGACTACCGCTCAAAGCCTACTGTATTTCCGTATTCCCCTTGTACCTACAAGAAAATTAGCAATAAGATAATTTCTGCAAATGTTTATATCTATTAACATTAAGTAGATATATGAGTAAGTGCGTGTAAGAATAGTTTGGACAAGAGTAGAGAAAGTCATTTGAGTGTAACAGATTATTTTTTCTGGTGATCATGCAGAGAATGTCATTTTAAAACCATAATTTGTCCAGTTTTCCTAGATAATATGATGTAGTTCAACTTTCACTGAGACTTAGGGCAGCTCACATTGTCACTTCACTTTCTTCGTATTGTATTGAAATATGCAGCACGATGAGGCCTCTTCCTCCGGACAGCTCACTCGCTAGAAAGTTCAACACAATCCCTTGCACTAACAACACTCATTGTACACCAGCCTGTACGGGGAACAGCGCTTTTCTTCGCAACAGAAACGTACTAAAGCACTCCATTCCACTCCACAAAACTAGTGAGAGTGCTCGCTTATATAGCCGTAAAAAATTTCTACAGAGCTCCAGGTCGTTCGAGAACGCGAAACTTCTAGGAGATTGCCTAAACACGATCAGGCACAAAGCCTATCAGTTTAGTTACCAAAACACATTATTCATGTTTAACGATGATGATGATGATGATAATAATAATAATAATAATAATAATAATAATAATAATAATAATAATAATAATAATAATAATAATAATAATAATAATAATAATAATAATAATAATAATAATAATAATAATAATAATAATAATAATAATAATAATAATAATAATAATAATAATAATAATAATAAACAATAAATTCCGTCTTTGGACATCTTCACTACCTGAAAAGTTAAAAAGCTGTTCGTGGTGAGATTTTTCTATTTTCACAGAGAATCTTTGGGATTCCTGTAATATTGTTCTGGTTGAAATATAAAATGTATATTAAAAAAAGATTATACATGTTTTTGCAATATGTGATATGTCAGTTAATCCTTGTTAACACATATTTGGTAGTGTAAGTTAATTTACAATTCTTTGATCAATTCTCATGGCAACAAGGCTAAAACTGGCCATTAATACTTACGGTACCAGTAGGAAATGACGTCACACCCAACAGCATAGTATCCTAAAAATAAGTTATTAATGAATCCTGAGTAAAATATATAAACGTATGAGTTATTTATTCGGTATATCTTGAGGTGGAACCTGGATTTTCACATGAAATATACAAATTATTAGGCCTATCTGAGAAGGCTTTGCCCATATAATTTAGATATAGATTTCCATTTCTTCACATTGAGAATTCATTTTTTCTTAATGTCCAATAAAATATGGAAAAGCTTTTTTTTTTTTTTTTTTTTTTTTTTTTTTTTTTTTTTTTTTTTTTTTTTTTTTTTTTTTGCTGTCAACATTCCTGATCTTCAGCTTTACACACACGTCAAAGTTGCACGATTTTCAAACGTATGTCCACAAATTTATTGCAAAGGATACTTTGGAATCCAATTAGTTGATACAATTTTATGGCTCAACGACCCATTTTAGCAACAAATGGAAAATGCACAAATAATTCATCCGTCGAGGCTCTATCTCTCTATCCTAATTACATAAGTAAACGATAAAGATGCTGAGATATTGACAATATTTATACAACCTCCACTATAAAGGAAAATGTTAGAGGAGTTCATTTTCCAGAAGTTGCCATTAAATTCCACGCACTCTACCTCTAAAATCTTGTATATACTAGTCCATGGGTGTGATGGGAAACAAGTGAGTATTCCTTCTTCCTGGTTCCTTCTTTTGTCGCACGAGCAGCATTGTTTCTGAACCAAACAAAGGAAGATTAAGAACTGAGTCATTCAACTGTCGACCTGTTTGGAGCTGTTAAATGTTAAGGAATAAGGAAGACAAGCACATGTAAATTGAAAAGGTTACTACATAAAGGAAATGACCTTTTCAGCGTCGTCACGATCTCAACAGAAGCACAGATACACGATTTCAATCACTTAATGTTGTTTTTGTCTCTTCCCCTGCGAGTGCGGCAACCCGTTTGTTACCAGTGTTGTGCGGGCGGCCTAACACGCGGGCGTTATGCTTTAACGAGACACCACAGCACTTGATCTGGGTATTACGTGTTGCTCCTTCAACTGTGCTAGTTATAATCTGTTACATCCATATGGCATTCTATACCCGGTACAGTGTATTTCATAAAACTTCTACAAACAAAAAGGTAATTTCTATTTATTTTCAATTAATACAGATTGTTTCATACATATAGGCATTAAATTAGCACATACGAATTATTACGTGGTGATTCTTCTGTTTACTCAGTGTCGCCAACTGTATCCCATAAATCGCTGGAAAAACAATTTCTTACACATTACGCTCGATTAACAATCGAAATACCGCTCCATTTCAATTTGATAAGTGTGTTCTAACTATTGTTCTTCTAATAATTATAGTATTTTTCCAGAAGAAAGGTTATTTGTTAATTATGTTAAAATTAAAGTGAGATTTATTTGAGATTATGAACTTGTTTTTTGTTATAACAAGAGAAGATCGAAATACATGCAATCCTTGGCTTTCGTTTTCTTCAGTTGGCGGTTCTAAGTAAGTCAAACTGCACTAACGACAGGTTAGTTTTTATAAAATTGAACATTTTTATGGCCAAATATAGTATTTAAATTTATATTTTATGTATAAAATAGTCTGGATAAATATCCTTCGATGCTGTGGCACTCTCTCTGCTCGAAAATGTATTGCTTAGGCAAGACGTTTTATGGTATTACTTGTGATAACGTTTAGATGAATGCTTCTAAAATTTTGTTCTAGGTGGAAATAGAATAGCGTTAGTTAAACTTTATTTTCATTACTATGTATTTACAGTAAGTAGAGGAAGTATTGTATGTGTCTGTATGTCTGTCTCTGTGTCTTCTGCGAACGACATAACCCCAAACCGAAAACTAGGTTAAATACCAAACAGTGTTTAAATTAAACAATGCAACGGTAGGACACGCGATTTTCAAACTGTTCTTTCCATGGAATATTTTTCGATAATTTAGTATTTTCTCAAAAGTTATATTAAATTTACTCGTATTTTTTGTGGCGTTAACCATTTTCGGGATATTGTTTGTTATTGGCTTAAATTTTGGAATAGTTATACTTTTTAAACGGGAGGTCGTTATTTCTTTTTTTCCTTTCTTGGTCATGCAAAAGGAACAGAATTTCAAAGCCATCACATAGCGATCAATTTTAAAGGATTTGACTATCGCTCAAAGCCTACTGTAGTCCCATATTCCCCTTGTACCTACAAGGAAATAAGTAATAAGATAATTTCTGCAAATGTTTATATGTACTAACATGAAGATATAGGTATAAGAGTTTGTAAGAATGGTTAGCACAAGAGTAGAGAAAGTCATGTGAAAGTTAGTCGATTTGTTGCCGCAGTACTGTGTGTCCGTGTTGACGAGATAAACGAGGTCATAAGTGGAGGTTATGTGATTACAAAAGGACAGATTTAGACACTTCCATTGTGGGTACCTACTTCTTTTCGCTTGAGTGATTCCATTAGGAGCAAGAGCAGCTGCACATTGCTAATCGTGGCCACATGCGAGAGCAGAACAACAAAAAGCGCTCAGGCAATGATGATATTGGGGGTCATCGCCCCACTCCGCTTGTCATTCCCTCCCTGCATTAATCTGAATCGGCCGACCCGCCGACCGACACACTTGCTGAAACACGCTCGTCTTATGTTTACCTCTCTACTCCGTGTCAAACTAAATGTGTCCTTAACCTCACTTTTTCAGCAAACTCGCTCACTTAATAGATGTCCCTTCTGTTCTATCTCGTTAGAATCTCAATGGCTGCATTTGTTAGATCCGAATATCTTCATTCTTATCTCCCTTCCTTCATTCCAATCTTCTAGAATACAGCTGTTCGCCGTTCACTTCTAATCTTTCGTAATTAGCTTCCGCATCCCATTAATATATTAAGCAACGAGACTATTATTGCCATTATATCTACTGAAGTTTCATACGATTGTGTGTCGTAACTTTAAAACACTTATACGCTGCATGTTATTGTCTCCGGTGTCCGACATTTTAATCATGTTATTCATTCGATTGTACCTACGAGAATCGATAGTACCGCCTTCAACTTTTGTTACTTGGGCTTGATACAATGATACACCGAGTATATATGCGCTAATCTTTAAAAAAGCAGACTTACAAAAACGAGAAGACAAAATTAATTTATTAGAATGTTATCTACAATATTAACACTAATTAACAGAGTAGTTTAATATCATATGCAGGAATCGATAGTCTCGCTTTCAGCTGTGTGGGAATATGCGCAGATGCTACATGCTACATGTGCATCTATTGATTGCTGGTTAGCAGTATCGTTATGAATAGCCTTACCTTTGATTGGTGGTTAGCAGTATCCTTATGGATAGCCTTACCTTTGATTGGTGGTTAGCATTATCTTTATGAATAGCTGTACCTTTGATTGGTGGTTAGCATTATCTTTATGAATAGCTGTACCTTTGATTGGTGGTTAGCAGTATCCTTATGGATAGCCGTACATTTGATTGGTGGTTAGCAGTAGCGTTATGAATGGCTGTGCCTTTGATTGGTGGTTAGCATTATCTTTATGAATAGCTGTACCTTTGATTGGTGATTAACAGTATCGTTATGAAGTTGTGGATATAATGAGGTTCATTACAGCGGCGTATAAGCGCTGCATTGTTGCATGCCTAAATGTAATAATTACAGGTCTCGTAGCTGCACTTAAATAGGGCTCATTAAGACACATCTTTCCACCCATCAGAAAAAGGCAACTACTGATTATTGTCGTACGTTTAACCGAAGAACAACTAGTGGAGTTTAGAGAAAGTAAAAATGTGGGACACGTGTCACAGTGAGATGCAACTTATTCGCCCGAAATTTCTGCAAAGACATACAATGTGACTAATAACTTATTGTCACAGAATCAAGAAACATGCACCAAGTTCTACACACGATTAATGGATTGGGGAAAATGAAAATACATTACCTCACTTGAACAATATGTATTGTTGGTGCACTTCGTAGAACTGTAGATCTAATTAAAACACATAGTGTATGTCAAATATATTTTTTTCGTGGAGATAACCATTTTCGAGATATTCTTGTTACTGGTTGAACTTTTAAAATACTTATGCTTTTCTCATACAGGAATTCATTATTTGTTAAATTGCTTCACCTTAAACTATCCTTTACAAGCCAAATTTTGATTTTCTTGAAAATGATTAACGATTTTCATTAAAATGCCATCTTTGATATATTTCGATGACAAATGAAATCTATATTTTGAATTTTCTGGCTATAGCACATGTGGTTATATTTACTGTGGATGGCTTTTACATAGCTCGTAAACCGTAAGAGATAGACTAAATCTTACTATAAACAAATGTAGATCTTGCTAAAACACACAATTTATATGTAGATAAATTGTTTTTTTAGAGTGAACCAATTCGGAGATATTCCTTGATATTTGCGTGAGTTTTGGAAAACTCAGAGTTCTGTCAAATGGAACATCGTTATTCATTTATTTTTATGTTAACCGTGTAAAGAGAACGGAATTTGAAAGCTTGACTATCGCTCAAAGTCTACTATATTCCCATATTCCCCTTGTAGCTACAAGGAAATAAGCAATAAGATAATTTGTACAAATGTTTATCTCAACTAACACGTAGAAGATATAGCAATAAGAGTTTGTAAGATAGCGATGTTATGTTCATGTTTTCTTAGGAGTAGCTATTGATCCCAAAAGCATAAGTAATATTTGATTGGTCGCTATGCGGAGACATGCATATACATATTTAACCCTACTAGGGCAACATATGAATGTTTAAGATGACCTTTAGGCTTGCCGCATCTCTATTAATTAACCCACTGAACTTGCTCCAGTCCTAATCTGGGATGGAATATTTACTAATTGGAGACATTCAGAGACAGCCATGGCTTAAATCTTATCCTCAAACCTTCATATAATACAATCAGGTTTTACAAGTGTTCAAGGTTTTCATTAATACTAGCAAAACCGTTTGTAATTCGTAGGTAACTACTGTAACAAACTCTCACAATTGATTATCTTTTATGCTATTGTTTTCTTTACTTACTACGGTAAACTGCCCTCAACACAAGGCGACGTCAGCGCATAGAACATAAAACAGCGGGAATGTATCCCGCACGGAAGCTCGGCATTTAGGTTGTATAAACGTTCCGTGCCATCGCTACAATAAAATTAACATACTTTATTCGTATATCTTGAATTTTTTGAGAATAACCTATTAAGTCCTCTTTATTCTGAATGACTTTATATAACCAGTAAATAAACAAAAGCTTACGACAAAAAGAATGGAGATTTTGTTAAAGCACACACTGTGCCAATACATTGTGGAGATAGTAGCTTCGTACCTCTTTCAAAAAGGAAGGTCGAAACACTGATAAACATAGCAAGGATGGATTAGAAAATGAAGTTTGCAATTTTGGCGCTGTTTGGTCGCTGGTAGAGCGACTGGCAAGTTTTGGAATGGAAGCAAAGTTGACCCATACAACAGGCTGATATATGTGACTGGGCATGACCGTGAAAATGATGCACATTAATTTGTCAGATGTGAATGTAGCTATTTCGCATAAATGCAACTGGAAATAAAGGAACACTGCAGCCCATTCATAAGAGCTGCAGTTTAACAGAATGTCTTAAATCATTGTATGGTCCGGTCCGGTCCGGTCCGGTCCGGTCGAGTCCGACTGCCCGTAAATCATCATGCTGAATGGAGGGAGACAGTGCTATCCTTGCAAATGATCCGATTCACTTACGAGTTATGAGACATGCAATTTTGTGGCCTCCCTTTATCTGCCAGGTCAGTACACTGACTTGCAACAAACACGTCCTCAGCATGCCACATAACCTGCTAGATCTCTCTCACCACACGCGCGCGCACACACACACACACACACACTCACACACACTCACACACGCACGCACACACACTCACACACACTCACACGCACACACACAGACACACACACACACTCACACACACACAGACACACACACAAACACACACGCACACACACACGCACGCACGCACGCACACACACACGCACGCACGCACGCACGCACACACAACCTGTGATTCATTGTAAATAATGACATGTTTAGGTATGTGTTCTGTGTTTTTTTCTTGGATTAAGATTGTGTGACTAAAATAAATGCAATACTAATTTACATTGTTGATTTTGCCGTAAATACTTAAACTGGCTGGGAGGCAGTAATCTATGACATTAACTCGTCTAGCGCTTAAATGAAGCATCGCGAAAAAAACTTTCCTTAACAAAAAGTGTTTAAAATAATGTTATTTATCAGCTCCCAAAGTGTGTCGGTCTTATTTTGGGACACCCTGTATGTACTAGAGGAACTATTGTATTTCACCCAAAAATTCGATGTCGAGATTTCACCGGAAATATATGTTTTGAGGCCCCCTGAATCTAAAAGAAGCATTTTTAGAAAAAGGTCCGTGCGTGTGTGTGTGTTTCAGGCTATGGACAGCATAACTCAAAAACCCAAAGTCGGTTAAAAACCAAAGTTGCTATTTAAGTTTAATGTCTTTGAAAGATGCGACACGAAGATCTTGAAAAAAATTGCTCCACCCTAAACAACCCTTTACATGGAAAATGTTTATTTTCTCGAAAACTAAAACATCTTGAGATATTTTAATGACAAATTAAATGTATTTCTTGAGTTGCCCAGCTATAGCCCATGTAGTCCTGTTTACTGTGGATGACTTTTGAATAACTCGTAAACCGCAAGAGATAGACCAAATCTTACTATACAAAAATGTAGATCTTGTTAAACACAATTTATGTTGAAATGAATTTGTTTTGTAGAGTGAATCATTTCGGAGATATTTCAACTTTAAAATTAGTTATATGGTCGAGCATAAATTGTCGTATGAAACTTAATTAGTACCATTATAGTCTCGTTAAATAATATACTATTTACCTTCAGTAGTGTAATACTTCACGGGGTGCACTCAGCCTCGTTAGGTCCCGGAGGGACCAATTGAGGAGCTACTTGATGGAGAAGTAGCGGCCCCAGGTCGAGAAGACCGCATAACTGGCCGGGAGGGCTCGGGGCGCTGACCACGTCCCACCCTCCAGTACTGCACCTCACCAATGACGCCTGTAGTGGGCAGAGGTGGGGGACGCAGCGGCTGGGCGGTAGGCCTTGGCCCTTCGTGGGCTGTCGCGCCGGGGTTTACATTTACAGTGTAATACTTACATATTGTTGACGTTCTCGCATAAGGATGCACGAACCAAGGAACTATATACCAGTAGGAAGTTAATTCTGTAGTACTTACCTGAAACAAAAGAAAAACATGTGTAAACGATGATGTAACGTGCAAGGTACATAGTTCATAACAGAAAACTGAGACAAGGACACGACTGCGTCATCCTCTGCCTCCGTGCGCATGGTATGAATAATTACAAATGTTATCAGCAAGACTGCAGAGGAAAAGAATATGGAATATTGAAAAGAAAAGTATTTTCAATTTTGACTGACGAAAGTACAGACTTAGGAAGTGCATTGTCACGAAGTCTATTGGCAGTCCTCTGTTAGACTATGTCCGAATTAAAGACGCTCAGCGGAGAATCTTTTTGTGTGTTTAAACGCTGTGTATCAAAGCATGGTCTGTGTATTGAGAACATTGTTGGTTACTGTGACAATAACGCCAATATCATGATGAGCGAACGCAGTCCTTTTGTGTGTCGTTTTCTAAAGGAATATAATCAAATTGTTGTTATTGATTGTATTTGCCATTCTCTTAATTGTGTTCCCAAAAATGTTGAGTCACTGTTACATCTAATTCAAGAAGTCCGAAATAACAAAATATTCTAGATGAGTTACAGTCAGTGAGAGGTAACCTGGCAGTTGACAGCTACCTGCGAACAAGGCTAGACTTACCTCGTCCAATCGTGTTACAAACACGAGATAGTGCTAGCCTCATTCGCAGGTGAGTGAATCAGCTAGCTGCCAAGTGCCAGGTTAGCTCTCGCCGACTTTAGAGAAACTCAACAAAAGTTAGGTTTTATGGCCAGAAAGAGAATTATTTTGTTTTTGAGGGATTTTCTGTGCCAAAAACCTGGCAACACTCCCCGGTACTGAAGCAATGGCAAATGTAACACACAACACGCCCAGATTAGCGGCAACTTCTTCTTATACGAGGAGCGTGAAAGACAAAACACGGGTCAAGGAAACAAGATCGGCACGCAGGTGTTTTTACAAAGCTGCTCCCAGGCGATGAGCACTTTAATTTATCGCTATCTTTTGTTTGCTCACTGTACGCCCATATATGGAACTTCGCTTGCTTTTTGTTTGCAAGGTCAAAATAGCAATTATCTTGACATCTTTTGGAAGAGTGGAAATATATCATCCAGTAGGTATAGCAGCATAACGCTGGTGCTGATAAAATGATTGTGTGTGTGTGTGTGTGTGTGTGTGTGTGTGTGTGTGTGTGTGTGTGTGTGTGTGTGTGTGCATAGATGCAAGAGAGATGCTAACACATAATTACTACGTCCAAACTGACTAACATCATTCTTATTTTGTGAATAAACAACCTCGTTAAGACTTCACACCGATCTGTAATTAAATTACTCGTTAATTTCATTGCGAGTGGTCGAGAAATCATAATAAACTACAGCAGACGTATACTCCCCCCCCCCCCTCCACCCACCTCCCAACGATAAGTGTTTTCTGATCTATTCCGAGTTCATGCAGTCATGATGTAATGTTCAATTTTCTGCATTCAGTGCTGGCAATCTAAACTACCTGAGAGTTTTGAAGGGAAAAACAAATCAGAAATAAATACTCCAAGGGCAACTTACAAATCCTTCTTAATTTACCGGCAAAATACGAATCACTTGAATTCAATGTCATACTAGCAAGTTGTCATGGTAGCTTAATAGTTAGAGCAGCCGAAGGTAAAGCGGAGGGTCTCTGGTTCAAATCCCGGCTGTGGCACTTTTTCACTTCCGATTCTACCTCTTAAACATTACCTACACACGGCTTGTGTGTTTAAAAGCTCCATCAGTAAGTTTGTTGGAATAAATAAATAATAGACTTGTTAGTAATTTCCATTGTAAGTTGGCAGTACTGCTTTTCGGTGTAATGTCCACTGCACTTTAGTGTAATGTCGCCCATTTCAAACTCTTGGGAACTGTTCTTAAGCTATTTCCCCTTTACCAAAACGGTTACTCTCTACTCAGCTCTTTTAATTCACGAGACTCCCCCTATTTAGTTTCTCTACTGGTAAGTAGGGGAAGTATTGTATTCCACCCAAAAATTCTATGTCGAGATTTCATCGGAAATTATGTTTTGAGGACCCCTGAATCCAAAAAAAGCATTTTTAGAAAAAGGTCCGTGTGTGTCTGTCAGTCTGTCAGTCTGTGGACAGCACAACTCAAAAACGAAAAGTCGGTTAAAAACCAAAGTTGGTATTTAAGTTTAATGTCTTTCAAGGATGCGACACGAAGATTTTGAAGAAAATAGCTCCGCCCTAAACTACCCTTTGTATGGAAAATTTTTCGAAACTTTTGATTTTCTTGAAAATGGCTGTAACGATTTTGATTGAAATGTCATATGCTTGAGATATTTTTATGACAAATGAAATTTATATCTTGAATTTTCTGGTTATAGCCCCTTTGGTTTTTAACCAGCTTTTCCTTTCTGAGTTATGTTGTTCACAGAAACACACGCGGACCAAACAAATTTTTTCAGGGGGCCTCAAGACATACATTTGCTATAAAACCTCGACATTGAATTTTTGGGTGGAGTGTAATACTTCGTCTATTTACTATATGTAGTAGAGAAATTTAAAAGTGAGCATTATTAGTTCACTATTTGAAAAGCTTCATCATGCATATCTTTAAGAACTAGGTGATGTAAAATTAACTTAAGAAGAGCGAGTAGAAAAAGCCATGTGAATGCAATGTTGTGGATGGTAGAGATGACAAGCAAGTCCAGGGCACCGACTACCATATTCTATCATTTTGCGAACCTCGTTAAAGCAGTGTTGACTTTGCACGTAGGTACACAAGTTACTTGCAATTAGTACTTACATGCTCTTGAGTGAATGTCACTCATCAGCTTGCTTGTTGACACGGACATTTGTCATGTCCGGAGACAAGCCACTACAAGCGTCTCGACGTATGACTGCACCTTGGCTCCCAGTGCAACATTGTGCTTCAAACCGAAAACGCGAGAGTTTGCACACATGCAATTTAACACTTCAGTGGTTTGACAAGCGCATATTGAGAGCCTATTTTAGAACATTTGAAAGGTTTTTTGTTATTTTCACAGTACACTGTCCTTTAAGAATAATATTCAAGTACTTGTAGCTGAATTTTATATCATAAGATACACTGACAGATAGATGGACGGAGTCCCAGACAGATAAATATACCCACAGATCGACCGGATATGCCGACCATAACACATCGAAGGGAACATACCGTACACACAAACCCTAACATAGTGAACACACCGACCCGACAGCTCTAACCATTAAGCCGACACTTTCTCTAGCTCCCTCTCATTTTTCCCGGGAAATCACACACAGAGATCTCAATTTATATGAGATAACATACCTTAAGGCGACTTAATATACTGAGGTCATGGCATTAACATTTTCAGTCTCACTCTATCCTTTTCATATTATAAGAAATGGAGATAAAGTCATTAGCAAGTTCCGTGCTAAGGAAAAGGAATTTGTATAAGACCATGACGCTTCCGGTGAACTCAGTCAATAAGAAATTCATTTACTCAACGTTCATGTAATCAAAGCCAGGACATTGTAAATGCACGTAGGCCAATTTGTCAGGATATACCAGGTCACATGGTAAAAGTTGTGTTACAGAGACGAATAAGAAATTAAAATATTTACACTCAGTGGCGGTCCTAGCAAGAGGATTCCCCGATTAACCTTCCACATACTTTGGCTTTTCATTGTTACGGAAATAGTTATTTTAAGTTAATAAACATAATAGTTCCACAGTTACAGTTTCTAATGCTAAGATTCTGAAACAATTTAACCCTACAACTTCAAACAGTTGACAACTCACTTCAAATAGGGCATTTATTAGTCTACTGCGTATAGTAAGTAGGGGAAGTATTATATTCCACCCAAAAATTCGAAGACGAGATTTCAAGGGAAATACATGTTTCCAGGCCCTTGACTAAAAAATGCATGTCTATGAACACCATAACTCAAAATGAAAAGTCGGTTAAAAACCAAAGTTGGTATTTAAGTTTAATGTATTTCAAGGATGCGACACAAACATTTTGAAGAAGATTCCTCCACCCTAAACTACCCTTTACATGCAAAAGTTTTAAAGATTTTGATTTTCTCAAAAATGAGTTCAACGATTTTTATTAAAATGCCTCTGTTTAAGATATTTTTATGACAAATGATATGCATATTTTGAATTTTCTGTCTCTAGTCTATGTAGTCCTGTTTGCTCTGAATGACCTTTGAATTACTGGTAAACCGTAAGAGATAGACCAAATCTTACTATACAAAACACACAATTTATGTATAATAATTTTTTTATAGAGTGAAACATTTCCGAGATATTCCTTGTTATTTGCGTGAGACTACTGTATTCCCATATTCCCCTTCAACTAACATGAAGAAGATAAAAGTATGTAAGAATGGGTACCACAAGGCTGGAGAAAGTCATGTGAGTGCAATACAGAGATTTTCTTTAGTACATCGCCAGTGTATTCCATAAATTGCTAAGAAACAATTACTCATTACATTAGATTAACAAACATCAAAATGGAGCGCAGTTGAAAACGTCTTGGTAATGCATCAAATGATGAAACTGAAACTAATTCAAAATTTTATACCAAGGAAAAAACGCATGACAAGCGTGCGCAATAAATTAAATGATTTCTTAATGAACAGGAATGGGATCTGTTTCTAGGTAAAATAAGATTTGTTTCTCATTATCAACTGGTTTTCTTTTGTAACGAGAGAAGATGAAATACTGGTTATTTTTATGTTTCTGGTCAAATATTTGCGATATTATTTAAATTCATATTTTATTTATAAAACATTCCATATAAATATAATTAAACGGGTTGACTCTCCTCCGCTAGAGAACTTATTGGGATTTTAGTCATTTTCACAGAAGCTTCCCTTCCTTTAGTTCGTTTGGCGGTTGTTATATTTACCGGCGTAGCGATAGAGAAACTCAATTCTCTGCTTATATAATGGTAGTTAGCTATTATGAAAAGCACCGCGCCAGACACATACAGACTCAAGATGCAAATGGCGTCAGCATATGTTGTTATTATGCAAGTGACGTAACGGCTGTGAATGTTTCAACTGACAGTGCATTCAAATCCCCAGACATGGAATGTCTACGTCAGCAGGCTTCTTGGAGACGACCATCTTCATGCCACAAATTAACAATGCAATTATATTCACACCGCTATTATTGACTGGTAACGTTTTGCCGAGACAATGCTCTCAATAACTTACACGAACAATGTATGAGGATTTGTCTTTCAGGTTACTACCCCATACAGTGTTAGATCGGGGGAGCGAGACTATCTTCAAACACTTCCCTTCATGGACTGTAGCAGCTTCTTGTTGAAACACCCTTCTTCTGTCAGTTCATGACGAAACGGGGTCAACATTTCATTTCGGTACCTCTCAGCATTTACAGTCTGCTCGTAGAATATTGGACCGATTATGCGTCTAGCACACCAAACTCCGATCATGAGGAGGGATTTCTTGAACGCGATGTGGATTTTCAGAGGCCCAGTACCGACTAGCCACGCGCACAACGGCAGCCGTGGTGGGGGAATCCAGCAAGGTCGCGGGAGAGGCGAAATGTCGTGTGCTCCATTAGATTTTAAATGAAGAACCCTGTATATTATGCAATGAGAGCATAATGGCAGTAATTAAGATTCGAGTATATTTTATGAACCGAAAGCTAGCGAATTACATAATATTCATACGGCACCATAATAGTCATTATACTCAAGTTTCATACGACTATTTTTGCTCGGATATATTCTACGCTGCATGCTATAGTCACTGATGTTCGACATTTTAATCTTGTATTTGTTATTTGATTGAACATACGAGAATCGATAGTGGCGCCTTCACTTGCAAAATTATTGATTTTATTACTATGTTGATCTTGACACAACGATAGTAGGAGTATATATTATAACTATAAAAAAGCCGACTTTAAAAAAAAAGAAAAAGAATAAATTTAATTTTTAGAAGTTATTTATTACATATCACTTTCATTCGTGTCCAACATTTTTAGTTTCCCTAACTCGAATTGGCTCTTATTAGATTGATTGAATATACGAAAATCTATAGTTTCGTTTTCAGCTGAATGGGAATATGCACATATGGTACACTATTGATTGCTCCATGCGCATCTTTTCCTTCGGGACTAGCGGTATCGTTATGAACAGGTGCACCTTTGATTGGTGGATAGCAGTATCGTTATGAACAGGTGCACCTTTGATTGGTGGATAGCAGTATCGTTATGGACAGGTGCACCTTTGATTGGTAGATAGCAGTATCGTTATGAACAGGTGCACCTTTGATTGGTGGATAGCAGTATCGTTATGAACAGGTGTACCTTTGATTGGTGGATAGCAGTATCGTTATGAACAGGTGCACCTTTGATTGGTAGATAGCAGTATCGTTATGAACAAGTGCACCTTTGATTGGTGGATAGCGGTATCGTTATGAACAGGTGCACCTTTGATTGGTGGATAGCAGTATCGTTATGAACAGGTGTACCTTTGATTGGTGGATAGCAGTATCGTTATGAACAGGTGCACCTTTGATTGGTGGATAGCAGTATCATTATGAACAGGTGCACCTTTGATTGGTGGATAGCGGTATCGTTATGAACAGGTGCACCTTTGATTGGTGGATAGCAGTATCGTTATGAACAGGTGTACCTTTGATTGGTGGATAGCAGTATCGTTATGAACAGGTGCACCTTTGATTGGTGGATAGCAGTATCGTTATGAACAGCTGCATCTTTGATTGATCCATAGCATTATCGTTAGGTATGTTATTCAATCGAATAACAACTACTTCGAGTTTAGAATTTATTTCAATCTACCATCATCTTACAGTACTGCACAAACCAAAGTCCACAAATATATTTCAACAATTGTTCAATAAACATTTATTTATGAAATAAAGTTACTCCGTTTATTTAACAATCAGTGCTAATATTGTGAATAATATTCTAATAGATCCAGTTTATCTTCTCGTTTTTGAAATTCTACCTTTTAAAAGATATACTCTATATTATTGTGCCAAGGGCAACATAACAATGAAATGAATAATTTGGTAGTTGAAAACGCAGCGATTAGAGCTTGTTTCATAAGATATACTCGCATCTTAATTGCCGCACTATTAAGGGACTGTTGTGTTTCTCACTCTCTCCCAGACCAGCAGATGAACCGTAGGGGCTGCAGCCCTTGATGAGCCAGTGACAGAACAATGTGTGGGCGAACCAAATGTCAGCAATGAAGAAGTAATTAAGTCTGTTGTACTCTTACTTTTATTGTTTCCAATAGTAACAATGATTTACGGGGTGCATTAATAAGGACATAAGGTTTCGTATTACAGAGGTCAGCGAGTGTGTCTGATTCATAACAGCAGCTGCAGCAGCAGCGGGTTTGCTTCTCTCGCATTTTAAACACGTCCAAGTATTTACACTGAGGCATGTCTAAATGTAGTAATTATACGCCTGGTACCTGCACTTTAATATCCTCATTAAAGTGCACGCTTCCGCAACCATAAGAAAGCGCAACTATCGATTATTCTCGATATACGATGAATCGGAGAACGGCTCTTGCGAGTTTAGGAAAATCTGATGTGTTGCACTCACATGACTTTCTCTACTCTTGTACTAACCATTTTTACAAACTCTTATTCCTATATCTTCATGTTAGTTGAAATAAACATTTGCAGAAATTATCATATTATCTTCTTGTAGGTACAAGGAGAATATGGTAATATAATGGACTTTGAGGATACTCAAATCTTTTAAAGCTTTCAAATGCCGTTCTCTTTGCACGGTTAACATATAAAAAAACGAATAATGATGTTCCATTTGACAGAAGCATAAGTTCTCCAAAAGCTACTCAAATAACAAAGCATATCTCCAAAATGGTGCACTCTACAAAAAATGTATTCAGACATAAATTGTGTATTTTAGCAGCATCTACATTTTTATAAAGTAAAATTTGGCCTATCTCTAACGGTTTACCAGTTATGCAAAAGTCATCCAGAGTAAATACGACTACAGGGGCTATAGCCAGAAAATTCAAGATATACATTTAATTTGTTATAAAAAATATCTCAAACATACGGCATTTTAATCAAAATCGTTAGCCATTTTGAAGGAAATAAAAATTTTCCATGATAAAGGGTAGTTTAGGGTGAAGCAATTTTCTTCAAAATATTTCGGATCCTTAAAAGGTATTAAACTTAAATACTAAGTTCGGTTTTTAAGCGACTTTTCGTTTTTGAGTTATGCTATTCAAAGACTGACAGACGCACAGAAACACACACACACACACACACACACACACACACACACACACACACACACACACACACACACACACACACACACACACACACACAGGCATACACACGCGCCTTTTTCTAAAAATGCTTTTTTTGATTCAGAGGGTCTCAAAACATGTATTTTCTGTGAAATTTCGACATCGAATTTTTGGGTGGAATACAATACTTCCTCTACTTTACTATACGTAGAAGAGAAAGTAAAAACATGTGCAAATGTGTACGATTTAAGAGCCCGTCAACAGTTAGGTCCATAACGCCCGTATAAAAATGTGGAAAATTCTAATTTCATCACGCGTAGCAATCAATTATTATTACTTTTAATTACCAGCTAATGCTTTGACGGCTGCATGAGGTCGCGACCCCGTTTTAGGAAACAAAGTGATCCACTACGTGACGTATGAACCAACACACGCAATTTGTGTGCAATTTTGTGCAACCAGCGGCACCTGCCTTTGATCCACTCAAAGTGAAGTTGATGTTTTTGGTCAGTTTAAAGAGTTAGGTACCGGTTTCTGATGACAGGCAGATGTTGCTTCTACCAAAACCCTACCATTAGAGTGGTGCATGAATCAAGACATCAGCTTGCAGCACTGTCTACCGATCCCTTTGTCTTTCGATCCTTATCGATAATAACAAACCACTACACACACATCGACAACGAGGATAATTCACCTTCATTCAAACGCTTTTTCCATTCTCTTTCTCTTATTTAATCCACTTACTCCTGGTTGCATAAATATCGCTTACTGGAGATCAGATTTAATGTGTCAGAACCTGAACTGAACGGAAATCAAAGTAGAATCGTATCGTATGAAAATCATCGAGTCTCAGTTCAACATTCATCTTTAATATAACATTTGACAACGTCGTAAAATAGCTGAAAATCACTGCTTCCGGGCAGCAACAGTCACTTGTTTTTCAGCTTCGGAGTCATTCGACAGGAATAAAAGAAAAGGAAATCACTGGGGATTTTAATTCCAGGTTAGTTTTCTATTTCTATATTTTACCAATTATTGGATCAAAGCATATTTAATTCCAACATATTCTTCTTAAATCTGAAGAGCACAATTGTAAATTGATTACAAATGTTCGTGTTTTTAGAAGTCTCAAACACAGTAACTTCACTTTTTACCATTTGTGAAACATTTTCTGGGTTAGGATTGATCAACTTTTGCTTTCCTTGTAAGATTTTTTGGACAACATACAAACTGGAACAATACTCCTATTACCCAAATAACTATAAAAATGTATTGCTTATGATATAAGTATATATAGTAGAGAAAGTAAAAATACTTTCAGGGAATACTACTACAAATATTTTTCGTGAAATACTGGTGTCCAATTTTTATATATAATGCAAAAGTAGGCAGCACGGAAAGTTAAAAAAATGAATAACTACTCGCCATATGAGAAAAGCTTAAGTGTTAGAAAGCTGAAAAGAATAATAAGGAATTCTCGGAAATGGTTAATTCCACAGTGCTAGTGTCAAAGAATCTTTCTCAGCAGCTATCATGTGAAAGGTTTACTATAAACATCCATAAGAAAAGGCGACTCATAAAATAGTTGAAATATTGAAGAACGTCTACGAAGCGTCCAAGTGTGTCTTTTGGCAGTAAAGTTAACAAGTAATTTACATTGAATTCACGAGCATGTTTGCATCTCATTTGTTTTCTATACACGATATCTACCGTAGCAGGAATTGATACATGTCAACTTGTTTCATTCCTGTACTGAACAGCAGCTATGCTACGTCATCCTAACAAAAGAAGCACTAAACACATGTTATTGGAGAATATTTCGTTATTCCTGAGTTTCTGAAAGCATTAAGGCTGTTTACGTACTGCACAAGTACATGCGCTTATGATTTCCTAGATATTTCAGGTTATGTGATGCGTGAACTAATTCGTTTCATCGTAATATGAAATGGCTCATGTGCAAGTTGCCCATATTTGCCTGTGCTAAACCTTGATACATTTTGCTGACACTTGCAAGTAAGACAGTTGACGCACGTTACGTTCCCAAGTACTTAAGTACATTCCTGGAGGGGAAACCGAGGAGACGAGTTAATCAGGGAACAAGTAGCCACAAGCTATTCCCACAGTTGTCTTCTGACGTCACACCAACATAATAATCTTACACTGTTTATTATTGGCGTCACGTACTGGTGCTTCCTTGGGCGATAATTTGTAGCAATCTCAACCTGTGTATCAAAATACATTTTAATAAAAAATAATAGTTACCTAGCCTTCCTGTCAATCTTATTTGTCTAAAAACAAATTTACATTCAACTTAAATAAGTTTCTCTCGCCTGTATAAAGGTAAGGAAATTGAGGTATCGACGATGTCTTATTTTCGTGTACAAAGTTGCGCCGTTCGATACCGAGAATTTACTGCAAATGCATGTTTTGAGATCCCCTGAATAAAAAAATGATTATAGAAAAATCTGATGTGTTGCACTCACATGAGTTTCTCTACTCTTGTACTAACCATTCTTACAAACTCTTATTCCTGTATCTTCATGTTAATTGAGATAAACACTTGTATCAATTATCTTATTGCTTATTTCCTTGCAGGTACAGGGGGAATATGGGATAGTCAAATCTTTTAAAATTTGAAATTCCGTTCTCTTTACACGGTTAACATATAAAAAATGAATAACTATGTTCCATTTGACAAAAGTAGAAGTTCTCCAAAACTCACACAAATAACAAGGAATATCTCTGAAGTGGCTCACTCTACAAAAAACATTTATTCAGACGTAAAGTGTATGTTTTAGCAAGATCTACATTTTTTATAGTAAGTCTCACGGTTTACCACTTATTCAAAAGTCAACCAGAGTAAACAGGACTACATAGGCTATAGCCACAAAATTCAAGATATACATTTCATTTCTCATAAGAATATCTCAAACCTATGGCATTTTAACCAAAATCTTTAAAGCAATTTTCAAGAAAATGAAAACTTTCGAATAATTTTCCATGTTTAGGTTGGAGGAATTTTCTTCAAAATCTTCGTGTTGCATCTTTTAAAGACATTAACCTTAACCAGTTTGGTTTTTAAGCGACTTTTCGTTTTTGACTTATGCTGTTCACACACATACGGACCTATTTTTTGGGCTTCTGGGGGCGTCAAAACATATATTTCTAACATCGAATTTTTTGGTAGAATACAACACTTCCTCTACTTGACTATACGCAGTAGAGAAGGTAACAATTGACCTATCTTCCCGTAAGAACACGTTCAGAAACAGCACAAAAGCAATGCAATCGAGTAAGCGAACAAAAGGGTAAGTTGTTTATTTTCGTTTTCAGCATCACCTTAGTTATGACTTCCATAGATATCCCAAAAGCCTCCGGAACTCGAAGACCTTGTGCAGCAGGAATAAATATAGATGTTTCAGTGGGAAGATGCATCGCACCTCACCCCACCCCATTCTCGCGCTGTAATTTTAGGTTAGGGAGCCTTATTCCTCTCGACACGCATGAGAAATGAGGTATGAAATAGCATTACAGAAATAAATGTGTCGATATATCACCAGGCAAGGGAGAAGAACACTGCAAACAAATGGTTCGGAAACCAAATAAATAACTGGAGCAGTCAGAGAGGGTGCATGAAACTCGACGTAATTCTGCACATTTCAACACTTACAAATGTGCACGTCAACATTTTAGTGGTATAAGATATTTGTTTTAGCAAATGGTGACGTGATGAAGCTACGCAGAACAGCCTGCATTTGTCTATTCATGTTCAGCCACAAGAGCTGAATATTGTATCGTATTTAAATTCTATTGTGCTCCAGCTAAAAATTCGATGCTAAAAGTTTATCGGAAATACGTTTTGTGACCTCCTTAACTAAAAAATATGTTGTCACTCACATGGCTTTCCGTACTCTTGTACTAACCATTCGTACAAACTATTATTCTTCTGGTTAGTTGAGATAAACATTTACAGAAATTATCTTATTCCTTACTTCCTTTTAGATACAAGGGAAATATGGGAGTACAGTAGACTTTGAGCGATAGTCAAATCCTTTAAAGCTTTCAAATTCCGTTCTATTTGCATGGTTAACATATAAAAAAATTAATAACGATGTTCCATTTCATAAAAGTGTAAGCTTTCCAAAACTTGCACGAATAACCAGAATATCTCCGAAATGGTTCACTCTACAAATTTATACAGAGATAAATTGTGTATTTTAGCAAGATGTACGTAGGTACATTTTTTGTATAGTAAGATTTGGTCTATCTCATACGGTTTACCAGTTATGCAAAAGTCATCCAAAGTAAACAAGACTAAATGGGCTATAGCCAGAAAATTGAAGCTATACATTTCATTTGTCATAAAAATAACTTAAACACATGACATTTTAAGCAAAATCGTTGGTCATTTTCGAGAAAATAAAAATTTTCGATAAATTTTCCATCTAAAGTGTAGTTTAGGATGGAACATTTTTTTCTCAAAATCTTCGTGTATCATCCTCAAAAGATGTTAAACCTAAATACCAATTTTTGTTTTTAACCGACTTTTCGTTTTTGGGTTATGCTGTCCACAGACTGACACACACACACGCGCGCGCGCGCGGACCTTTTTCTAAACTTTTTGTTTTTACTCAGGGGGTCTCAAAACATAGGTATATCTCGACATCGATATTTTGAGTGGAATGCAACATTTCCTCTACTTAATATACGTAGTAAAGTAAAATTGTGGCTATGTTCACGGAGTGGAGGATAAATTGTGTGCCAAATGCCACTCGATGTTAATTGGATGTACCCACCAGTTTTCCGTTTTTCCTTCTCTTTAATATGAGATAGGTAAAAGGGGTAATGGGTACAGGACGTCGATTTACACAGGTCTATTGTGGCTACCACCCCCAGGAGGCAGAGATGAATGAGGGAACCGAAGGGGTGTTATCAGACTCGTAGCTAGACAGGTCCACCAGGTGCTGAGATGTCATCATCCCGGCGCCAGGCCCCCACAAGCAGCCAGAATCATACCGCGAGTCCGGGGCGGTATCGCACGAAGCGCCCCCTCCCCTCCTCGACAGAGGACAAGGGCCACCAGACGCCACCCAGCGCCGAGAACAGCAGTTACCACGCGCAGTCATCCACGCCATCTGCCCGACACTGCCCACACCATACGCCTGGAACTGCATCACCTGAAAGATGATAAGGAAATGTAATGAAAGGAAACCGTGGTATGAAATAATGTACCCCAGCATTCGCCTAAGTGACAAGGGGAAACCACGGAAAAAACCCATATCAGAGTGCGCGGCCACGAGGATCGAACCCGGGACCTCCCGAATGCGGGCCACAGACGTTACCACCTGAGCCATCCCGCTCGGTTAGGTAAGATCCACTACAGCAATAACTTCATCAGCTTCCATCTTGGAGAACTAAAAGAACAATGTGTGTTTATATCTAGACGCGCGCACATATTACGCGCGTAAAAGCGGACGCAAATATTACGCGCGTAAAAGCGGACGCAAGCATTACGCTTGTAAAAGCGTACTCTAAGATCAAGCGCGTGTGGGCCCGGTGTTAGGGAACCTGGTGCGGTAAACACAAGTTGGTGGGAGGTGTCATAGGTGAAGAAGCCTTCATTAAACTCCGGCCTATGTGGACGTCCTTAGGCTTTGAGTGACGCGGCGGTATAATCAATTTAATGTGTGCTGCTTGATGTTAATATCCTTGCTTGTCAGGGAGTGAAAGTGGCAATTATACACTGCCATTCTTCAAGGTGATTGATGCAACGTGACAATGTCATCCCGTGCAGCAGGCGAAGGCATCTATACATACCTACATGTCCCATATGCATCCAACTACGATACAACTTTGTTAAGCTCTTGTACACATTCCCACAAAGGTTTCTGAGTTGATCAAGCCATTTTGTAATAAGTAGGGCGTAAGTTGTTTCAATAATACAACGAGACTATAATGGTAGTAGGTAATCAACACGCGAGTATATATTAGGAAACCAACGAAGTGAGTTACAGTTGAAATATTGTATAATGTTGTACACTCACCAGGGACAATGACCTGTATATTGCATCAGCTGATATTGGTTGTTCTGCGCAGGCGCTAAACGATCGGTTCGTTTCCAGCACGTCACAGCTGCATCATGAAAATGATAACCTTGTAATGCTACGTAACATTGACACATCAGCTATTCCCTTTTATTATTATTCCTTTTATTTTACCTTCTTACCATAATGTGTGGATTAGCCCAATTTTGTTACTTGCTATAATTTAGATTTCAAATATGCAGATTGATATATTGATTTTTTTTTTTCAATTTCAGCAAACGGAGAGCTCCTTGCCATAGGAGTCAGTAGGTAATATCGGTAACTCCTTCGTGCAAGCAAGGATCACTCTCCCGAAGTGGAGTTCGTACAACGCTTTACACGGGTAAGTTGAAATTACTATCTAATCAAGCCCTAACTCTAGCTAACTTTCTGCTATCAATTGCTACAGCAAGAAATCGTCTGAATCTGCACTCAAATAGATACAAGAAACTCACCAACTAATAATTCTAGTTATATGACTCAGTGCAAACAATATGTGGAATGATTAATTCATTTTAACTTATCTCTAAATGAGGTAAAAATGTTTCAGTTCCAGGGGGTTACGGTTACAAAGGTGTTTTCCTTTTTAATTATAGCCTGCCCCATTCCGTATGAATACTACATGCTTGCATTTATTAATTTACATACAATTTATATTTTATATACATGTACATATTGTTGGTGATGTTCTATTTGAACATTTACATTTTTATTTACCTCTAATTTTTTATCTACCTTAGTCTAATTGAGCACTTCTCTATTGTGTATATTTACAATTTTTTATTTGATGTTTGTTGTTTAATGCTATTTATTTCTTTAACCTAATGCTATTTTACAAATCATAAATCTGGTACTTATCATATAGTGAAAGGCAAATATTATTATACTTGTAACAGCAGTAGAGTATTGAACTGTGTTTGGACAATGATACTGATTGCAATTTTGGTAACGAGTAGAAATTATATATATTTGGACTTAAGTCATTCTATTTCTGTGAATTGTATAGCATTAATGAAGTTAACGAAAGGTTGTATGAAATTGTTTCCAAGTTCTTCTTTGTTTATGGGCCAAGTAGCACCTTTACTTTGTATTTTCCTAATCATGGCGTTTCTCTGGTTATTTATCATTTTGGTTCCAAATATAATGTGGTTTACTGTTTGGTCCTCTTCTTCACATTTGCACATTGGGTTATCTAAAAATCCAAACCTGTGGCGATATGATCTTAGCTTTCCATGTCCTGTTATCATTGCTGTGAACTCCGGAGATATTGGTAACCGTTGCTTTAATCTTCTTCTCATAGATGGGAAATATTCTTTGGTTACTGCTCCTTTCCTTGATGCTGTCCATTGTTGTTGCCATTCTTCGAGTGCAGTTTCTTTCTCTCTAGTTACTATAGCTTCTTTTGATACTTTGTCATATATTATTTCAGTGTCATCCGCGGCAGCTTGTTTTGCTAGTCTGTCCACAAGTTCATTTCCGTGTATTCCCGCGTGTCCTTTCACCCAGCCGAAATGTAGTGTCCACTTTGATTTTGAAAGTTCAAGGATTTTGGTTTTGATTGCTTCTATCAGCTGGTTATGAGCAGATCTAGAGTTATCTTACTGTCTGTGAGTAATGCAGCTCGTTTTTCATCGCATTCTCCATATCCAAGCTCATCTAGTTTCTTAAGTGTTTTTAATATTGCCAGTTGTTCAGCCTGGTTATTCGTGCATCGTGGATGCAACCTGAACTTTAATTTATATGCCAGGTTGCCATGGATGAAGATGATCCCTGCTGCCCCAACTTTATCTGCAGTTTTGCTACCATCCGTGTACATTTCAACTGCATATACCTCATCTATTAGGGGTATTTGTGTGTGTGTGTGTGTGTGTGTGTGTGTGTGTGTGCGCGCGCGTGTGTGTGTGTGTGTGTGTGTGTGTGTCTTTGCGCGCGCGCGCCCTTGTTTTCATTCTTGTCTGTTGCTTGGAATATTGTATAATGAAAAAAGATGTGCATTTTGTGAGAAAGAATGTCGGGTAAAAAGTGGTGCTTGCGTTAAAAAGTGAAGTGATAATGATAAAATTAAAAGAAAATGCTGTAGTTCAACTGTAGCAAAAGAAAAATCTACGAGAGTACAGAAAGACTAAAATAATATATTTAACGAGGTAACAGCCAAAGAAGCCCACCTCGGTAGCGTGTCTGCCTTACGTCCAATGGGCTGCTAGTTCGAATCTCGCTTAGTCAGTTATCCGGATGAGGTTTTTTTCGGACGTTTTCCCTTATCCTGAGAAGATGAATGGACCTCGGGCTCATTCGAGCATCATTTCAACCCATTTCATTCGTTCACCGTCCGATATGACACTATATACGACACTCACACCTACGTTGCAGGACATTAATAAAAAAATGTGATGTTGCACTCACATGCCTTTCTCTACTCTTGTACTAACCATTCTTACAAACTCTTATTCCTATATCTTCTTCGTGTGAGTTGAGATAAACATTTGTACAAATTATCTTATTGCTTATTTCCTTGTAGGTGCAGGGGGAATGTTAGAATACAGTATTGACTATTTGTACGATAGTCAAATCTTTTAAAGCTTTGAGATTCCGTTCTCTTTGTACACGTAACATAAAAAAATTAACAACGATGACCCATTTCACGAAAGTTTTCCGAAACTCAACAAGGAATATCTCCGAAATGGTTCACCCTACAAGAAAATTTATTGAGACATAAATTGTGTATTTTAGCAAGATCTACATTTTTTGTATAGTATGCTTTGGTCTATCTCTAACGGTTTACCGGTTATGCAAAAGTCGTCCAGAGTAAATACGACTACAGGGGCTATAGCCTGAAAATTCAAAATATACATTTCATTTGTCATCAAAATATCTCAAACACATGACATTTTAATCAAAATCGTTAGAGCCATTTTCAAGAAAATCAAAATTTTCGAAAAAATTTACATGTAAAGGGTAGTTTAGGGTGGGGCTATTTTCTTCAAAATCTTCGTGTCGCATCCTTGGAAGAGGTTAAACTTAAATACCAATTTTGGTGTTTAACCGACTTTTTGTTTTTGAGTTATGCTGTCCACAGACTGACACACAGACACACACTCGGACTTTTTTCTAAAAATGGTTTTTTTTTATTCAGGGGGCCTCAAAACATATATTTCCGGTGAAATCTCGACATTGAATTTTTGGGTGGAATACAATAGTTCCCCTACTTACCAGTAGAGAAAGTTGTTGTTAGCTAATGCTGGATTTCTGACAATGAAGTCATTAATCTTCTTGCTCTCCAATATTTTTCAATAAATATTGAAGAGACTTAGCAATAAATGTAACCGCTTTTTAGAGAGCACCATATTTTTATGTTTTGGCGGTCACATCGCTCTCTCACAACCCCCAGAATGTCTGGAGGACCACACCTGTCGTTGGTTTACGGGTCTCACCGACCTGACCGGGAGAGTTATCAAAATAAATTCACTGACCATATCCTCTGATTACCAATCAGAGGACATATTACAAGCCAAGACAGGTCAGCATGTTAGGGGTTAAGGTTTTATAGAGAAATTAGAGAAATGGAGAGGTTGGAAAAATAAAGACTCCCTAGCCCTCAGGAACCCTAATAGCATCGGGGTCGGAAGAGAACAAGAGATGACCAAGGTAAGGTCAGATAGAAAAGTTACAGTGAGGAGCATAACACCAGTAAGTGGAAGTAATGTTCTGCTCAGCTTGGGTACCTTGTGGTAATAGAAGGCAAACGGAATATATTGGTTTTCAGGCGAAAGTTTATTTCATGTATAAGTTATTTATTGTACAGTTAGTGAAATTAATTTGTGGGATTGTACTTAGTGCAATATTCTTGGAAGTTGGTGCTGTATTGAGGTTAATTTGTGTTTTGTGTAAGTTGTATCTCACTGTCAGTAGTGTCCGCCCGCCCGCCGACATTTTAGTGCTTTCTAAACTCGCGCCACTTGCGCTTCGAGAATTAATCGATATTGCGCTTTGCCATTGCTGTATGGGAATTCTCTGATTGGTGGAGCACCTGTCCTTTAATGTAGCGAGGCCCATTAAAGGGCCCGTTATTGGACATAATTTGGGTATGGTCGAGCATAAATTACTTTATAAATGTATGTTGGTATTATGAAATCGATAAACTCCAATACCTGTTGACCGATCACCATGAAAATTGCTACATCTAAGTGGTTTTCATGGACAAGGTTTTTATGCTGTCCATTTTACTATGCAACGTATTACATTCATATGGTTTTCTCTACTCGCTTTTCTTTCACTTAACACATTCACCTGTCCTTCTCCACTCACTCTTCAACGCACAATTCATGCAATTTTCTCTGGATGAGACAGAAATGCAGCGTATTACAGTCACACAGTTTTCTCTACTAGTTTCTCTTTTACATAACACATTTATATGTTCTTCTGCACTCGCTCTTCAACATACAATTCATACAATTTTCAATAATTAAAGAAATGCAATGTATTACATTCAAGCTGTTTTCTCTACTCACTTTTTGAACCAACTGAAGCGTTTCATTGAAAGGAACTTTGCATTCCATTCAAACATTAGCTATTGTGATTTCATTAGGAATGCACCCTTTGAGGCCTCTGGATAAACAGATACATGTTATACTGTCTTCCTGTATTGCAAAACTCACACAAATAACAAGGAATATCTCCGAAATGGTTCATTCCACAACAAAAATTTATTTGTATATAAATTGTGTATTTTAGCGAGATCTACATTTTTTGTATAATAAGGTTTGGTCTATCTCTTACGGTTTACCAGTTTTGCAAAAGTCAGTAAAAAATAAAAATCTATATTTTTGAGAAAAAAATTTCGAAACATTTTCCACGTAAAAGGGTAGTTTAGAGTACAATACTTCCCCGACTTACAGAAAGTAAAAAGAGAAGCAGCCGAATTTGCTAAAGATTAACCTAAATATTTTCTTATTCCAAACAGGTTCGTATTTAACCGTTATACGAGAACATGTAAATAATTATAACGGATTTATATTTTGGTTATTTTGTAGGAGCTAATGAGCCAAGCCAAGAAACAAGCTAATAAGAACAGCGCGCTGTCCAAAGCAAATCAGATAAGGATCACTGCTGATATGCAAATAAGATTCCACAGCAAGCTTGGTGCTCTGAAAATAAAATAGTGTAAAACTCGTGAATAACAGTTTCTTCTGAATAATCATGAATTGCGAGAATACTAATGTGCTTCTTTATTACTAAAATTCTTGGTCTAAATATGAGGCTTCTTGAAATTATCTTTATTTTTTTATTTACTTACTTATCCTTTTTACCTTCATTACTATGTAAGCAAGTTAATAGAGGGTGTACTTTACTCGACACAAAAATTCCATACCGGTATCTTGTCGGAAATGCTTGTTTTGAGACACCCTGAATCCAGAAAAGTTATTTTTACTTTCTCTAGTACGTTTAATAAGTGGGGAAAGTATTGTATTCCACCCAAAACTTCGATGTCGAGATTTCACCGGAAATATATGCTTTGAGAACCTCTAAATTAAAAACAAAAATTTTTTAGAAAAAGTTCGTCTTGTGTGTATGTGTGTGTGATGTCTGTGAACAGTATATAACTCAAAAAACGAAAAGTCGGTTAAAAACCAAAGTTGGTATTTAAGTTTAATATCTTTCAAGGACGCGACACACATATTTTGAAGAAACTTCCTCCACCCTAAACTAACTTTTACAACATACATTTTTTGAAAATTTTGATTTTCTTCAAAATGGCTCTAATGATTTTTATTAAGATGCTATATGTTTACGGCACCTTATGACAAATGAAATATACATCTTGAATTTTCTGGCTATAGCCCATGTAGTGCTGTTTACTCTGGATGACTTTCGTACAACTGTTAAGCCGTAAGAGATAGATCAAATCTTACTATACAAAAATGTACATCGTGCTAAAACACACAATTTTTTGAGTGAACCATTTCCGGAAATATTCATTGTTACGTGTGTGAGGTAGGCAATATTTTTCTCAAATGGAAGGTCATTATTCAGTTTTTTTAATTGTTGCCTTGCAAGATGAGAACCACAACAGTTAAAGAACGTACCTTGTAAATAAAGTTCGTCTCTCATTGTCACTTCTGAGCGACATTTTTGCTTTCTCTAAGCTCGTACTAGTTATTTGAACGTACGAGTTGTGCTTTCAACTGTTGGTGGAAACCTGTACTATAATGAGGGCCATTAAAGTGCAGATATCAGACCTATAATTACTACATTTAGGTATGCTCGAGTGTAAACACGGAATATATATTGTTTAAAGTGTTTCCTGACTTGGGATGAAGTGGTTGCAGCTAGTTCTACTGAAGGAGCATTCCAACTTTGAGCCAAGTGTTTCTTGGTGGTCGTAACTCCCCTTCAGCAACTTACATATAGAATGAATACAAAATTAATTATTTATGAACACTCTGGGCTGTAATAAAACCAGTTTGACCACACGTACGTATCAATAAAGTTTTTATAAACATGCATGCATATATCAACCCAGACCAGGTTAATAAGAAATAACTATTCTTTATGTGTCATCTATAATAAGTGCAAGATATTTACTTAAGTCGATATTGGTGCCTGAGGAGCTAGCTTTATGAGTTACTAGAGCTAGTGACTAGCCCCGCAAATAAATCGCACAATCTTGATTAATGAGTAGGTATCTAGTGTAACATTGTCATTAGTGGTGTTTAAATGCTGAAGGCGTCTGTCTGGTTAACAACACTGGAATTAAATTTACAAGCTGAAAAACATTCCATATAATTACCGTAATAAGTTGCGCGTTAGACGTTGAAGCCATCTACACAAATATTTATTATAATGAGAGAAAATGTGTATGTATAGTAACAAATGACCAACCCCAGTTACTTTTTCTGTCACTTTATTTCTCTTCTAAAACTTAGTCACAAAAATCTGATGTGTTGCACTCACACAACTTTCTCTACTCTTGGCAATGTGGCCTACTGTATTCTCCAGCAATTGGTAGTGATTCATACACGATTTCAGTATTTCGAAACATGACTTTAGTTGAGAATATCTAAGCTCCTACTGCTCAGATAAAAATTTAATTTGGGATGAATATTTAGTGATTCATTGTGATTACATTGATATAGAGAACATCAAAACAATTATTTAAAATGGGCATGTAATAAGGCAAAAAATGATAACATGTTTTTGAAAAAATATAATATATATATATAGTACTAACGGTACACATTCCTTCTACAACATTCAAGCCTATGTGTTGAAACTTTTGTAGTGCACTAGGCAATGCGTATTCATAATTTTTAACCTAAAGTTATTTAAATATCTATGGCTATATTCAAAAGAAAAAATATTTAACTTTTGTAAAAAATAAAAGTAATTTTTTTTGCACAATTTTTTTTAAAATGTTCTGTTTTAGATTTTTCCAATAACAATGGTTTACGTTTGAAGAGTACATGCTTCTGGAACTACTGTAAAATTTTCATTCAAATAGGTTCAGTTGTTTTGAAAAAAAGTGGACCTGAGTTTGAAAAATGTCAAGTTACAGAAAACTACATTTAAAGGAAAGTGTGTCATCTCTGAGGCCCTCTTTAACCCAGCATGGCCCAGCACTCCGCCATATTTAAATGGGGTAATTTAAAGCCTTAAATATGCCGGTACCCTTACAATGTATATATCATTTTGAAGGGGAAGATTTCTACTTTTTTTTAAAGAGGAAAAACAAAAAATTGACTTTTTGAGCCCAAATCACTACCCTGTCCCCTTAAAGAGGGAAAGGGGGTGAGTCACTCTCCCGGACGTAAATGCCCGGAGCACCTTCGAAACGCAACCATATAGTTCTAGACGCTCTCTTCCCCCGCCTCCCGCGAACATTCTGGTGACAGAACTAAGTCAATTCTGCTTTACGCTCGGAGATTTGGGTTATGGCAGAAATGAGAAAACGACGATTCAAACAGTAGAAATGAGATTTTTCAGTTCTGTTGTAGGATAGGCCCTATTATATAAAAAAGTAGTGAACATATACGGAAGGAACTAATGCATTTAAATTAAGGGACAATAAAATAAGGTAGAAATGTTGGTGGACCGAGAACAAGATGAGCTCAACAGTGTTGAAGCAAATAAAAGCGGAACAAGCCATATTAACCAATAAAACTAATGATGATGACGATAATGACGATAATGATCATTCTGAATGACCTCTGCATAACTGGCAAACTGTTAGAGATATACAAAATCTTACCACAGAAGAAGCAGATTTCATTAAAGCAATCAATTTACGTTATTTTTTTATAGGATAACCGTTTCCGAAATATTTATTATTTGTATTTTAATGTACTGGCTATGCGAAGAGAATGGAATTTAAAAGCCATCACATAGTGACCAGCTCTTAAAAGATTTAAGTATCTTTTAAACTTGATGTGTTCCGATGATTATTCTCTTTGTACCTATAATGAAATATGTAATAAATGTTTATGTCGACTAATATCAAAGAGATGGAATAATAAGTGCTTTAAAGTATAGTTTGTAGAAGACTGAGTAGAGAAAGTCACGTGAGCATACGTCAGTTTTGTATAGGTACTTTATACTTTAAAGTGTCTCGTAATGCTGATGCTTGAGATCAAACACGCTGGTTTACCAAGCTACTGCTATACGAATAACAAAGGCCCATGCGTGAAGAATTTAAATGTAGGTAGGTGCACTTAACTCGCCTGAATCCGATCTTAATGACTTCCTATTGTTATACTTACATCCTTCTTAAATGGTGGGCTGGACTTGCTGAGTGATCACACAAGAATGTTTGGCTTGACTCACGCGCCTCAATGCAAGGATAGGCACATCTTGCTATTGGATCATTTGGTTTTACTGCATTGTAAACCACAAAAATATTGCCTTTACGTTGTCCACCATGTATACCTACAGGGAAAGCATTGCATTCTGAACACAAAACACAAGCTTTTCCCAACATTACATAGTAACTTTCAGAGCGCAGCGTCAGTAGCGGTTGCAAGTAGACATTTAAATGGCTGTTTAATACTAGGGCAGAAATGTAAGCAGTTTTGGAATGCTCAAACATGTGACATAAAAATCCCGAAAGGCATGTTTTCGTCACCAATCCCTCGCCGTAAAGCTTGAGGCATTTATCCTGCATCAAAATTATAGAGCATAATTCCACATATGTAATTACGGTATCTTGATTATGTCTAAACACACATTCATTAGAAGCAGGTAATAAAATGTGTTGGTATTTTGAGGTTGAATGTAAACATTTTATGTAAGTAGGCCGACATAAAGTTGATGGTTGGGGCCATAATGAGCCAGCCCAGTTTTAAAACTGGTCTTTCCAGCGTCTCATCTATGTGTATGAGAGAATGTGCTTGTGTCATTTATTTCTGTAGTCGTCCATACAGCGTGCGTTAATTTTACAAGTGTTTCTTTCTTTCCGGTAATGATGATCACAAAATCAATGTTCATACATCGTGAGTGTGTTCCGTGACGTCATTGCAGCTAGAAGTTTACTACTTCCTATTGTGTTATATAGAGTCGTTTATACAAGACGACTTAGAAGTTTTCAGCCTGATAGCAGTCATCTTGTAAATCAATACATTTAGTCCAATTGCTTTACCCAGGCCTGGTTACATAAATATCGCTGACTGAAGATCAGAGTTAAATCGCATTGTATATGATCATGGAGAATCAATTCAACTTTGATCTTAGCTCGTTTTGGCAATGTCGCCGCGGAATACAAGATATAACATTTGCACACTTTAATTGTCTAAGAAAATAATTTAATATTTACAGGAAGATACACTTTAATATATATAGTATGTATTGAACAATATAACCAATGCTGTATGCCGATTTAAACAAATACTAATTTAGAAAGTTACTAATTAACTTAAATTAAAAACATAATAATTTTTGTACAACTTTTCTATTCGTACATTAGAAATAATAGTTTAATAATAAAGACAGTTAATAAACTAATACTTTGTTGGGTACCCCTTGGCTCTGATAACTGCCTCACATCTTTTCTTCATAGAAGTAACCAAGTTCTTGGATTCCTCTGGACTGACTTTATCATTTGTTATTTCATGCAACAGTATTAGTTTTGAAATGCACTGTCCAGTGGAATATATTTGAATTAGGTTCATCAAGCACGTGTATATGGTTCACAAAGAAAACAAAACTTTTTAAGTAAATATAGGTTTCATTGTAAACCTCTTGTGTACGAATATGAATGTTATACACTGTACCTTGAAGTGTCTACTGCAAAAGGGGTAATGTCAGTTTTTTTTATTTTGCGTAAAATGAATATCAAACTTTAAAAGTAGGACAGTAAATTGAGCAAATAGAAATGGCTTATTTTTTGTCACATAAGTGAATACGCATCCCTTTGTTGATATATGACAACATAAAGTTTTAACTCTCATTGCTTCGCCTCATATAGCGGGGATGAACGTAACACGCACCTTTCTCGAATTTAACCTTTTGTGAAACTTCTAAAAATATACCGCACGCCTCTCGAATAATCTCAAAAACCGTTTTTACTGCCGCGCTCATTATCACGTATTCACAAGCGCGAAGCAACCTGACCTTAAGCGACTGGTATGTAGTGTGTAGTAGCCCGACCCCGATCGTTCCTTCTTGTGCGCCGCAACCGGCGTTACAGTACGTTATTCCATTTTACTTTTACATCTCCTTGTGGGAAAATGCCAAGGAATGCCACGATAAAGCAAAGTCAGTTCGGCAGTCGATCGAACCCTGGATATCCCGTTACCCTGGAGAACTCGTTGCAGGTGTTTTCATTAAACTGTGCGTTTCAGCGAATATAGATTAATTAAAGGGCGCTATTCTGTCTTTATTAGGAGACACGGTGTTGTTAATAAAATACCTAAAATTGTGTGTAAGGCCTTCAGCAAGTACGTACGTAAGTTTAATCTTGATATAAGAGGAGCAGCAATTAAAGGCAGTCCCAAAGCGAGGGGAGTAATTATGTTTGGAATACAGAACGGCGGCTTACACATAATGGAGAGTTATTATAAAGTGAAATTGCAGTTTAAATGTGCAGGCCATTATGGTAATGTTATTCAAATAACCTACGTACTCCAACAACATCCATTATATCACATTAATTGCTCCCACAGTGACAGACGTTTGGGACTTTGGTTACATTAGCTCTTTTTATAAGTATGTACCTACTAGGTACCTCTACCAGTACCTACAGCAACTTTCCATGTAAAAACAGTAGGTAGTCAATATTTGCCGGAAATAAAAGCTTTTCTGCTAACTGTTCCTACACAAGTTGGCAGAAATTATCTTACTGCTATTTTTATCGTAGGTACAATTGCAATATGAAAATACAGTAGGCATCAGTTTAACCACGTCGCACCGTCAACTACTACACCCTAATCATGACGTCCGTTGTGGGCAAATACGAGGGTTAATTTTGTATGTGCATGCATAAGTTTATTACAAAGTTGTAATTGTTGACCGTAATTTATTGTTGACATAGAAAAACAAAGCAATGACAGAGGCGGCGTTGGAAAGCGCCCTGTGGTGGGGAGACCTGGAAGCTTGGGGAGAGTTGTCAGTTTCTGTGTTATTCTGTGTTGTTACGTTGTTAAGCAGTTTAGTGTAAAATAATTGATTAAGAATTGTGTTATAGTTGTTACTTGTCATAAGAAATTTGCTCACAAGTGTATGTGCAGCCAAATCTGTACACGAGTCTTAGAGCAAGGTTGTAAATTTCAGCAAACCAGTGTGAAGTCAAATTGCAGATATACGCGATCCACAATGATCTTTTCCTTGGAAAAAAGAATTCTGAGTGTTGACTCCCTCTCTGGCCTGGTGATTAGTACGTATATATGTTAATTTTCCAAAACCGGAGGTCCTGGGTTCGTTTCACGGTTGAGAGGTGAGATCTTTGTTTAGACAGAAGTATTTCCCATCCTCCGTAGAGTTGACAAGTATGCACGAAAGTGTGTCTGAATATAATTTAACAACCAGAGGTAGGACAAATATCCTTTTATTTGCAAGGGTTGCGCGATAGGGATGTAAAAACATATCTAGTTCAAAAAATAGATATTGAAAATACGTGCACATGGATAGTACCAAAAATATAAACATTTACGTGTTTTATTATTTTCTCATTTGTTTGTCAAAAGTTTAGTACATTTACTAATGAATTTTTACTTTCTCTATTACGTATAGTACAGTAGAGGAAGTATTGTATTCTACCCAAAAATTCGATGTCGAGATTTCACCGGAAATATTTGTTTTGAGACCAGCTGAATAAAAAAAAATTAATGTCTTTCAAAGATGTGACACAAAGATTTTGAAGAAAATTGCTTCACCCTAAACTATCCTTTACATGGAAAAATTTTCGAAAATTTTGATTTTCTTGAAAATGGCTCTAACGATTTTTATTATAGTGCCATCCATATATTTGAGATATTTATAAATAAGAGGAAGAGTTCATAACAATACTTAGGTTCGCATGGAGCCTTGAAGTATCGCGGGCCAATAACTGGTCCGCGGGCCTAGGGTTGGTCACTCCCGTCTAAGATATTCCTCATGGATATATAAAATCTGTGAGAAAGTGAAAGCGAGCGTACCATAATAATTTTATTCCTCAATTTGTAAGTAATTATCCTACAAATTATCATATAATACTCCGGTAAAAGCCCCACAGTAAATTTGTGTCAGTAATTTATGTATGTGTACACTCCTTAATGAATGCAATTAGCTGTAATAAAGCTGTTTTGGGTGCAGTTGAGTAAATCCTGAGTTAAACACAAGAGGAGCGGTTCATTTGTCACTATTTATTAAGCAAATTTTTACGTCTTCATTATTACTTTATCACAGATGTATATACCTACTAGGTGAATTCCACCCAAAACTCCACTGTAGGCATTTCACTAGAAATATACATATCACGCATCGCAATTAAAAATTTGATGTGTTGCACTTACATGACTTTCTCTACTCTTGTACTAACCATTCTTACAAACTCATTCCTATATCTTCTTCGTGTTAGTTGAGATAAACATTTGTACAAATTATCTTATTGCTTATTTCCTTGTAGGTACAAGGGGAATGTTACAATGCAGTAAGCTTTGAGCGATAGTCAAATCTTTTAAAGCTTTGACATCCCTTTCGCTCTGCATACTTAACATACAAAAATGAACAATGATGTTCCATTTCACGAAAGTTTTAAGTTTTGCGAAACTCACACACATAACAAGGAATATCTCCGAAATGGTTCACCCTACAAGAAAATTTATTGAGACATAAACTGTGTATTTTAGCAAGATCTACATTTTTTGCATAGTATGATTTGGTCTATCTCTAACGGCTTACCAGTTATGCAAAATTTGTCCAGAGTAAATACGACTACATAGGCTATAGCCAGAAAATTCAAAATATAAATTTCATTTGTCATACAAATATCTCAAACATATGCCATTTTAATCAAAATCGTTAGTCATTTTCAAAAAAATCAAAATTTTCGAAAATTTTTCCATGAGAAGGGTAGTTTAAGGTGGGGCTATTTCCTTCAAAATCTTCGCCCCTAATTTTTTTTATTTTTGGAAATTTTGAATTTGTTTTCTAGTAATCCAGTGCACTAGAAAGAGCTGGTGATGACAAATGGTAGTTGAGATATACAGTGATTTCTTCTTGGGAACTGTTAACTGGCAGTGAATTTGACACAGATTATTTTCTTGCATAACGTTACTGTACAGGCAATTTCTGGGGCTTTGCAGCAGGTGACATCTAAAATATTATGATCTGATCGATTTTTACTAGTATGTCAGTATTACACGACTAGGTATCAGACAATTTTAAAAAAAAGAATTTAAAAAAATTTTACCTGTTCATTTTTGGATGCAGGAAGAAGCAGTTGTCTGTTTTACCTACGTTGACACTTGTAGTTATCTGCAGATAAGAGGCGCTTCTTAGAAAGTTCATCTCAACATGCAATTAGTCAAGTTGTTGCTTGACTAGATGTTTGGGCTTGCACTTTGCTCTGAATAAACAGGAATTGAGGGACGGGTCTTCCTAACCTATCTCTTTCTTCGTCTCTACTGTTTACGTGGTTATTGCGACCATTTTAAAATGTTCCACTTGCGACAGTAATGTTTCGTAATTTTAAAATAAAATAAAAATTGCACCGAAGTATCGAAGAAGTACCGAGCGAATTTTCTGAAGTATCCTTCGATGTCGATACCATGCAAGAATCGAGGACCCATCCCTAATTATTAATATTGTAGATGGCAGAATAACAACCTAATAGCCGAAGTTAGCCTGTTTTACGGTAGGTATATCCTACATTTTTACCAGTGGCATCACAACATATATTATTCCGTTGTGTAAACGTTTGCCATCTTTCTGCACAACAGGGTTCTGTGACAATCAATTTGCAGAGAGATAGGCTGCTGTTTGTCAAGCAAAATCCTTTGTTAGAGACACGTTTTATGGAAGCCATAACCACGTGTTTTAAACATTTTAGTGCTGTCTTTGAAAGTTAGTATTCTTTAGAAGAAGGTCGACAACCACTGGAAACGGAAATGTTGCACGTTTATTGTTTGCTCGTGAATAGGTTTTTGACCGGTTAAACGCGGCAAGGAGAAAATAATATAATTTTGCATAAACACGTGCTGTCAGGAGGGACAATAAAGTGCGTCTTGAAATATTGTTGCTGCCACACTGCAGACAGAAGACGACGCCAGGCAGACAACAACCGGCCGCGCCTGAGTCGGCGGTTCAAAATAATTATTGTATCTTCTACTCAACAACAGTAGCTACATTAAACCTAAGCTTTGGAAACCGGGTTTAATCCGAAATACACCTTCTAAAGCTTTGTGTGTGAGTAAAAAAAATCGGTTTTACTTTCTCTACTACTATAGTAAACTACATGAAGTATTGTATTCCACCCAAAAATTCGATATCGAAATTTCACCGGAAATATGTTTTGAGGCCCCCTGAATCCCCCCAAAAAAGGAATCATTTTTAGAAAAAGTTCCGCGCGCGCGCGCGCGCGCGCGTGTGTGTGTGTGTGTCAATTTGTGAACAGCATAACCCAAAAACGAAAGGTCGGTTAAAAACTAAAGTTGGTATTTAAGTTTAATATCTTTCAAGGATGCGACACGAAGATTTTGAAGAAAATCCCTCCACCCTAAACTACCCTTTACATGGAAAATTTTTCGAAAACTTTAATTTTCTTGAAAATGGTTCTAATGATTTAGATTAAAATGTCACATGTTTGAGATATTTTTATGACAAATAAAATGTATATTTTGAATTTTTTGGCTATAGCCCCTGTAGTCCTGTTTACTCTGTATGACTTTAGTATAAGCGAGTATTTGAGAAACCGTACAAAACTGTACAAAAAATGTAGATCTCGTTAAAACACACAATTTAAGTCAAAATACATTTTTTTTTGTATCGAGAACTATGTCGGAGATATTTCTTGTAATTTGTGTGAGTTTTGCAGTAGTTAAATATTTCTCAAATGAAAGGTGGTTATTCAGTCTTTTATCTCTTGCTCGTGCAAAGACAAAGAAAGCCTTCATATAGCGACCAGGTTTCAAAGATTTCACTATCACTTAAAGCCTACTGTTTTCCCATATTCCCCTTGTACCTACAAGGAAATAAGCAATAAGATTAACACGAAGAAGGTACAAGAATAAGAGTTTGTAAGAATGGTTAGTGCGAGAGTGAAGAAAATGAAATTATTTGTAAGATTGCATGTAGGTATAGGTTCACTTATGTAAAATGTGTTGCACGTGTAGGAAGCGGGTCACTGGGTGAACATACGTAATGTGCCGAGTGGCATTCATTTGTCATGCGCACACTTGAGGAGGACCTCCCACATGGATGGCTAATCCCTTCTCGAGTACTTGCACTGCGATATTATCCTAAAAGACTTCCACTCAAAGTGAAATATGCCACTTGACGCGCTCTCCCATTTCGCCCCCCGCCACTACAGCCTGTTTTACAACATTTCATAACGATACCTACACGAGTCTAAACTTATTTGTGACAAATGACAGGTCCGGCCGGCAGTTTTTCTATCACTTTATTTCTTCTAAAGCTGAACCACAAAACCACAGTTCTATGTTTTATCGTTCACTCAATCTGCAATTCTTATTGACCTTGCAACTCACAGCTGTTCTGTCTGATCGAAATCTTGACACACAGTTCGTCATGTTCTCGACTGTTCAAACAAATAACTTCAACGCTACACTCTCTAAAACTTCCTCACATAACAAACAACTCCGTCACGACGATTAAATGTCTAAAACTGTATACACACGCTCAAGCTTTAACACTGTATTCACACAATGTTAAAGACTAACTCAAAAAGTGGCTTTTCTCGTCGTCCCGGCTCGTTTATATAGACCAGGCGAGTTGCCGACGAATTCTCTGGAAAAGACACCCTCCCGATGTAGTGGAAAGCTTCTTCTACCACCTACAATCGGTCTTTGTTTCGACCCGCCCCATTGTTACCCTGTTTACTCGCCGTGTGGTGGTGTGGGGTAGTCGATTTCGGCTCTCGTTGACGTGCGGTCGGCGCCGCAATATACACGCATTTTTTTTATTGTTAACGAAGTTGTCAATTGTTAGAATTATATCAGCGCCGTCGGTGTACCACAATTCGTTCCAGAGGAGTTCTTTTACATGCCAGTAGATCTACTGCACATGGGGCTGTCGCTTTTTGAAAAGCTATCTGTCTGGGCTGGGCTGGGTTTGAACCCGTGACCTTGGGATCAGTACCTAACCAACTGCACCAACCAGATCGACATACACGAGTTTGGTCAAGCCTTGAGATTAAGTTTTTCGGCAAACAAGAGGTCCCAAACTATCTGCTTATCCTACGTTGCTGATTTTTTGTTTTCCTTTGTTTTTCAATTTAAATAATCCACTTAATATCTATGACATATTGGTTCACTGATTTGTAAGGCTAACATTGTTTACTTTCTCTACTACGTATAGTAAAGTAGAGAAGTATTGCATTCCAGCCAAAAACTCCATGTCGAAATTTCACCGAAAATATATGTTTTAAAGCCCACTGAATCCACAAATAGCATTTTTAGAAAAAAAATCCGTGTGTGTGTGTGTGTGTGTGTGTGTGTGTGTGTGTGTGTGTGTGTGTCTGTGTGTGCGTGTGTGTGTCTGTGTGTGTCTGTGTGTGCGTGTGCGCGGGGTTAAAAACCAAAGTTGGTATGCAAATTTAATATCTTACAACGATGCGAAGATTTTGAACGAAATTCATCCTAAACTACCGTTTATATGGAAAATTGTTCGATAATTTCGATTTTCTTGGAAATGGCTCTAACGACTTTGATTAAAATGTCATATGTTTGAAATATTTTTTGACAAATGAAATTATATCTGGAATTTTCTGGCTATAGGCTATGTAGTTCTGTTTACTCTAGATGTCTTTTGAATAACTCGTAAACCGTAACAGACAAAATATTACTGTACAAAAAATGTAGCTCTGGCTAAGACACAATTTTTTTTGTAGAGTGAACCATTTCAGAGATATTCCTTGTTATTTGTGTCAGTTTCGGAAAACCTAAACTTTCGTCAAATGCAACATCTTTGTTCATTTTTTATAGGTTAACCGTGCAAAGAGAACGGAATTTGAAAGCTTTAAAAAATATGACTATCGCTCACAGCCTACTGTATTCCCATATTCCCCTTGTACCTACAAGGAAATAAGGAATGGTTAGTACGCAATACCATGACTAACAGATAATAATCGGTTAGTTTTCTGCACGGTTAACTTTCCTCTAAGCCTGTGCACTTCGTACAAAAGGAGTAGTACGAAATTCATTTAACAGCAACTAGACAGAAAAAATTGGCATCTCAGACAATTCAATTTGTCTGGTACCGACGTCGGCGCATGCGCTGTGAATACATTTAGACTTAGATTTTATTCGACTAACTTGATAGGAGTGTATATATTTCTGACCGTTTAGATAGTATTTAAAGTTATTTTGGGATCTATTTCCTGTAGAGATAAAGAAGAACCAAAAGTATAAAATCACACAATGCAGGTTTATTGCTTTGCGTGTCATGAAATTAGGAGCTACACTATCCTATTCCTAATTGCCACAACTTGGCCCGAAAGCACGTCCACTCTTTAGGATTTTACTGCTCTGTTGTTAACACAGCACACAAATTCCAGTCTTTAAATTAGAGCCGTGATAAAACGTCTCTATTATTAGTAATAAAACTTTTAACTTGTGAGGTCTCAGCTCTGAGAAAAACATTTTATGGATAATATTTGTGATACAATGTTGACTTTTTACGTATTCCTCTGCGTGTAATTTCCTGACTATTAAAAATACTAAATAACTGTGACAAATGAGAAGCGGAGTTACTTTTTCTGCCATTTTATTGCTCTTAGAGTAGACTCATAAAACTCAGTCCAACTTTTACTTTCTCTACTCCCAAAAATTCGATGTCGACGTTTCACCGGAAATATATGTTTTGAAGCCCCCAGAACCTCCCCAAAAAAGCATTTTAGAGAAGGTCCGTGTGTGCTGTCTGTCAGCCAGTCTGTGACAGCATAACTCAAAAACGAAAAGTCGGTTCAAAACCTCGAAAATTTTGATTTTATTGAAAATGACTAAATATTTTGATCAAAATGGCATACGTTTGAGATATTTTTATGATAAATGAAATGTGTATCTTGATTTTCTGGCTATAGCCCCTGTAGTACTTACTCTGGATGACTTTTGTATAACTGGTAAACCGTGAGAGATCAAATTTTAGTATACAAAAATGTAGATCTTGATGAAATACACAATTTATGTCTAAATAAATTTTTTGTAGAGTAAACCGTTACGGAAATATGTATTTTATTTGTGTGAGTTTTGGAGAATTTATACTTCTGTCAAATGGAGCATCGTTATTCATGCTTTTATATGTTAATGGTGCAACATTAAAAGATTAGACTATCGCTCAAAGTCTACTGTATTTCCATATTCCCCTCGCACTTACAAGGAAATAAGCTATGTAGACACTAACAGAATCTACTTTTTTGTGCTTTAAGATCTGGTCTATCTCTTACGGTTTGCCAGTTATGCAAAAGCCATCCAGAATAAGTACTACATGGGCTATAGCCAAAGCATTCAAGATATACATTTCATTTGTCATAAAAGTATGTCAAACATATGCCATTTTAAAAAAAATGGTTGAGCCATTTTTAAGAAAACCAAATTTTTCATGTAGAGGGTAGTTTAGGGTGTAGGAATTTTCTCCAAAATCTTCGTGTCGTATCCTTGAAAATATTGAACTTAAATACCAATTTTGGTTTTTCACAGATCTTTATCTAAACATGCTTTTTTTTTTTGTTTTATTTAGGGGACCTCAAAACATATATCTCCGGTGAAATCTCGACGTTCAATTTTTGGGTGGAATACAATACTTGCTCTACTTTAATATATGCAATAGAGAAAATAAAAATGCACATCGTTTGGTAGTCAAATATTAGTAAACATTGAGGCGATATTTTACAATCAGAAGAAGTAATAAAATATATTGCAAGTTAACACATTATTTGCATGGACACATCTAGTGAAACTGGTTTCAGTACATACAATAAATGTCAGGATAAGGCCATTTCCCTCGTTAGCAGCTCTTGTGTAGAATGAACAGTGCATACATAATATTTACACATGATATACCTTGCGGACGGACTGTGGGATTTAAGACTCCCGTTATGTGGTAGTGTGTGCAAACAACCCTTAAATCCTGCATAATCCAACTAACCGTTAAATGATGCTTGTGAGAAAACTCCCATCCCAAATATGATTAATGTCCCTGACATCCAATAGAACAGGGCTGAACAAACTTGGGTCAGCACCTTGCTCACATCTACCTTGTGTATGGTTTACGAAGGAAGCATGTGTTCATTATGACTTGCTTACGTTTAACAAGTGTATCAGTATTTGGTGAAGTGCACACATAGTCTTAGAAGATCGTCACGTAACATATTGCGATATATACAGACTTTTAATATGGAGAAACTCTGTTCACAAATATATGTAGAGCTATACTACACTTTAATAACATAAGAATTTTCAGAAATTATCTTATTGCTTATTTCCCTGTAGGTACAAGGGGAATATTAGAATACAATAGACTTTATGTGATAGTCAAATTTTTTAAAGCTTTGAGATTCTGTTCTCTTTGCACGGCTAACATAAAAAAAAAGGAAAAGAAAAAAAGAAAGAATTACGATGTTCTACTTGACGAAAGTTGGTTTTCCGAAACTGACACAACGGGGAATATCTCTGAAATGGTTTACTCTACAAAAAAAATATTGGGACATAAATTGTATGTTTTAACAAGATCTTCATTTTTTGTAAGTAAGATTTGGTCTATCTCTTACGGTTTACCAGTTATACGAAATTCATCCACAACAAACAGGACTGCATGGACTATAGGCAGAAAATTCAAAACATACATTTCATTTGTCATAAAAATATCTTAACATACTAAATTTTAATGAAAATTGTTACAACCATTTTCGAAACATTTTCCATGTAAAGGGTAGTTTAGGCTGGAGCAATTTTCTTCAAAATTTTCGTGTCGTATCCTTAAGAGATGTTGAACTTCAATACTAAGTTTGGTTTTTAACGACGTTTCTTTTGAGTTTTGCTGTCTACAGCCTGACAGACACACACACACACACACACACGGACCTTTTTCTAAAAATGTTTACTTGTAATCTCAACATTGAATTTTTGAGATACTTTTTCTACTTACTATACATAGTGCAGAAAGTAAAAATGACAAGAAAATGACAGAAAAAGTTTAAAAAAGTGAAATATGACTTTATATGACCAATGAGAATTGCATAACTTTGATGAATATTGATAAAATCGTGCTTCAGATATATTTTCTATGGGAAAAAACCACAAACAAAAACTATGGCAAAACGGATTCTTAGAATGAGGATGCAAATTTCTGTGGCGGAACTTTGTGTGTAAATGTTATGTTGCCCTAACACAAGGGCTTCACGTTGGCTCGGCTGGTCGCCCCTGCTATACTGCCACAAGATAAGAGACACTACTAGGTATATATGGAGTGAGTCATTTGGTATGTAGAATTACTGTGTGTGTGTGTGTGTGCCAAACAGCCACTCCTCGTTCATTCCTTCCATCTTCTTAAGGAATGCTTAACTTTATGGCCCATTTTATGGAAATTTGTGTGTGGCCAGTAGTTCCAACTTCTCTTTTCTAATAGCCCGTTTATGTACAACTCGCAACAGGGATTTCCTCTGTCCCTCGCAAACCTCTCCACTCCATCATTTTACTTCCTCCACCACAATCTCTCTTTTCTCCGCTTCTCCCTACTCCCTTCTTTACTATCTCTCATTTCTCTCTCCCTCTCTCTCCATCTCTTGCACTTCATATTTAGTCTTCCTCTTTTGGCCCCCTTTATTACTTCTCATTTTTACTTTCTCTATTACGTATACTAAGCAGAAGGAAGTATTGTATTCCACTCAAAAATTTGATGTCAAGATTTCACTGGAAATATATGTTTGAGGCCCTCTGAATAATAATAATAATAATAATAATAATAATAATAATAATAATAATAATAATAATAATAATAATAATAATAATAATAATAATAATAATAATAATAAAAAGCATTTTTAGAAAAAGGTCCGCGTGTATGTCTGTCAGATTATGGACAGCATAACTCAAAAACGAAAGGTCAGTTAAAAACAAAAGTTGATGTTTAAGTTTAACGTCTTTCAGATAAGATTTTGAAGACAAGATTTTGATTAAAATTATATATGTTTAAGATATTTTTATAAGAAATTGAATTTTATGGCTATAGCCTATGTAGTTCTATTTACTGTAGATGACGTTTGCGTAACTGGTTAACCGTAAGAGATAGACCAAATCTTACTATAAAAACAGTGTAGATCTTGCTAAAACACACAATTTATGTCTGAATAAATTTTTTTGTAGAGTGAACCATTTCGGATATATTCCTTGTTATTTGTGGCAGTTTTGGAGAGCTTATACTTCTCTCAAATGAAACATCGTTATTCATTTTTGTATATCTTAGCCGTGCAAAGAGAAGCGGAATTTGAAAGCTTTAAAAGATATGACTATCGCACAAAGTCTACGAGAGGACCAAATATTTGATTTTTTTTTTTTTTTTTTTTTTTTTTTTTTTTTTTTTTTTTTTTTTGTAATTTGACTGTTATTAATTAAACTACTTTGGCAGAAGTAAGTACAACAGATTTAGAATCTGTAAATATAATTAATAATCATAGTAAATGTTAAGTGGAGCATTGTTTGTATTCCCATATTCCCCTTGTAGCTACAAGATGATAAACATTAACATAATTTCTGCAAATGTTTATGCCAAGTAACATGAAGAAGATATAGGAATAAGAGTTTGTAAGAATGGTTAGTACAAGAGTAGAGAAAGTCATGTGAGTGCAACACATCAGATATTTTCCTCTGCGCATTGTTTGATTGTAGCAAGATGGAGATAGATACACAGAATCATCTTGTTTATGGTACTTATCACTTCACCAACATAGAGAACATCTTCATGAAATCTTCGCGAAATTCTTAGCAATGCAATGGCCAAGGTCAACGCTAGGGCTAACGAAAAGTATATTCCAGTACTGCTCTTTCAAGACAATTTTAAACTTAACTTTCAAAAATAATAAATAAATAAAATGTACCGTCTATTTTCGGGGGACATACTTTCCCCCGCGTTAAATCCGAATCCGCGGTACTTTGGACCGCGCTATTTCGGGCTTCTACTGTATTTATGAACACTAAAATAAGGATAGCACCATAAATCAGCCAGTGAGCTAGAGAAAACATTGCAGATGCGGTAGCTCGTTTTATGGCCCCCCTATCGGGTTTGTTGTTGAGTATTTAATTTGCAGGTTAACTGTGAGGAGAATTTCGAGAGAAGCTGCAGTGTTTATTGCCACATCCGGCGAATCGCTGCCAAACCAGTCACGCTATGCGTACGCCTTACCCGAACTTGGTCTGTCTGTCTCAAATATACCTACGTACCCAAGCATTGTACTCGCAGTAACCGAACTTCTATAGCGAAACATATTATGCTACAAGACTATAATGGTAGTAATTAAGATAGTAGGAGCATGTTAATTGCCATATAGTCAAGTTTCATACGACTATTTATACTCGAGCATGTGTGTAAGTTCAAAATATTTATACATTATATTTAATGTTCAACAGTTATATGAGTCAATAAGTAGTTCGCAGTTTGCAGTAGTTTGCAGTTCCTTACAAAGCGACTGTTTTATTTATGTGTCAAGCTAGAATCAAAGAAGCCGAAGTGGCAACGCAAAGAGGGGCCCAACTATACTACTAGACTAACACAATCTTTTTCAACTTCCGTTACTCGTAATTTCATGTTCCTTATTTTGTCTTTCTTGGAGATCCTGGCTGATCTTCTCCAGAAGTCCATCTCCAGCGCATTTTTACTTTTTGTAAACTCGAGCTAGTTGTTGTTCGATTGAACGTACGAGAATAATCAATAGTTGCGCTTTTTTCTAATTGGTGGAAACTTGTACTTTAGTGAGGTCCATTAAAGTGCAGCTACTAGACGTATAATTACCACATTTAAGGACACTCGAGCATAACTGAATAAAATCATTATATTAGAAGTGATTATGCGTTTAGAACAATCCCCCAATCCAACAATTTTATTTATGGGAAGTAATGTGTATTTCACCCAGAAGTTCGACACCAAGATTTCATCGTAAAAATAGATTTTGAGGTAATCTGATATTTTTATTCACATGACTTTCTCATCATACTCTTTTTACAAATCCTTAATCTTCTTTCTAACTTTTAATATTCGATATAAACTTTCGCAATACATTTACACAGGTTGTTCTTTTATGTGTAAGGAAGTATTTGAAAATTTAAAATAAGAACAAAGAGTATCTCGGAAGTGCTTAACGCAACAAACATTTGATGTGATAAAAGCCATGACTTTAAAGAGATCTACATTTTTTGTATACCAAAATTTTGTCTATCTTTTACGGTTTACCGGCTATTCAAAAGTCATCCAGAGTAAACAGGACTACAGGGGCTATAGCCAGAAAATTTAAAATGTGCATTTTATTTGTCATAAAAATATCTTAAACATATGGCATTTTACTCAAAATCGTTAAGAGCCATTTTCGAGAAAATCAAAATTTTCGAAAACTTTTTCATATAAAGGGTAGTTTAGGGTGGAGGGATTTTCTTCAAAATCTTCGTGTCTCATTCTTAAATGTTAAACACACACACACGGATATTTTTCTAAAAATGTTTTTTTTTTTTATTCAGGGGACCTCAAAACATATTTCTGTTGAAATCTCGATATCGAATTGTTGGATGGAATACAATACTTGCTCTACTTCTATACGTAGTAGAGAAAATAAGAATGAAGAATTTGATTTTAATTCGCCTGAAGGCCTATTTTGTAAAATACTGTTACGTGAGTACACTGTAAGGCTCTGAAGTCTGCTGTAGCCAGGTGAAGCGCTGCTTCTGCTCGAAGGAAGGATTTGTGTGACCAGGAACAAAACCCGGACAGAGAAATTTGCGAGTTGATATAGAAAGACCTATTCAGAGAGCAGGAAGTTATTTGGTGACGAATGATGTAGCCCCTTCAGATCTGATAAACCTCTCAGATGTTGCACGAAACAGGTTCCAGAATTTTAAGTGCTATCAAAGTTGTACAAACGCGATTGTGAAAACTGTAAACTACTATACAGGATGACTCTAAATTTAGGACCAGCACTTTATGGGTAGATTGAAGGTGCGACAGCAGCCTGTTGGCCCTAAGCAGACCACCACAGAGAGAAGTCGAGGTCGTAAATTCCCATAATAGCGATTTTCATTAAAGTCCCGTACGTTTAAGATGTTTTCATCACAAAATGTACATCTTGAATTTTATGGTAATGGCCTAGAAAGACCTCTTAAGTCTTCTTCATTCTGGATTACTTTTGGATAACTGCTAAATCATAAGAGATACACAACAATTTATACCTAATATATGGTGGTATTAGGGGTCGGCGTACAACAATGGACGGACAGGGCCGAGCTATTTCACACCACATGCCGGGCGCGCGGTGCAAAGAGAACCGGATCTCAAAGCTTTAAAAGATGTTCCCCTTGTACCTACAAGGAAATAAGCAATAAGATAATTTGTACTAAATGTTTATCTCAACTAACACGAAGAAGATATAGCAATAAGAGTTTGTAAGAATGGTTAGTACAAGAGTAGAGAAAGTCATATGAGTGCAACACATCAGATTTTTTTTCTATTGTCACAGCTGCCAGTCCATTTTCAGTGCTTGTTTCTGGAAATGTAGATTTTTCAAAAAGTCCCCCTGGACGCCGGACGAATGGTCTTGGGGCGCTCACCACGTCCCACCTTGTATTACTGCATCCTACTCATAAGGCCCGCTGTTGGAAGAGAGTCTGGGCATCGGACTGTGCGACACAGTCACTCGTTTTTGCAACAGTGTGTGGTCCCTCATCTTTCCGACTAATATTTTACAATCTCAAGTGGGACTGAGAATAGTTTTTATAGCGCCATTGAAATAAATTGTGTGGAAGAGCAAGCATCACATCACGATTCCGCTGACAGACTTGCGTGTGAAGATGCAGCAGATGGAATATCGCTCTGTGTGGGCTAGAGACTGGCGTTTATTGCCCATTATCGCGACAGATTAACATGGGGAGGAATGTATTTTGACAGGTGTATGCTGCAACCCTCGTCACGTCTTCACCACCACCCCTCTGCCTCTGAATACTTCTCGGGACCATCATTTTCCTATCTACAAATCTCACTTTCTCTACTACGTATTCCACCCAAAACTTTGATATTGAGGTTTCACCGAAAATATGTTTTGTGTGTCTGTCTCTATCTGTGGACAGAAAAGATAATTAAAAACCAAAGTTAGTATTTAAGTTTAATATATTTCAAGGATGCAAAACGAGGAACTTGAAGAAAATTCCTCCACTCTTTACATGGAACATTTTTCAAAAACTTTGATTTTCTTAAAAGTGACACTAACGATTTTGATGGAAATGCCATATGTGTAAGATATTGATGATGATATTTTTATGACATCTTGAATAAACTGACTAGCCTATGTAGTCCTGTTTACTCTGGATGACTTTTGAATAACTCGTAAACCTTAAGAGATAGACCAAATCTTACTATACAAAAATGTAGATCTTGCTAAAACACCCAATTTATGTTCACATACATTTTTTGTAGAGTAATTAATTTCGAGGATATTCCTTGTTATTGGAATTGTGAAGGAATTTTCTTCCAAATCTTCGTGTCGCATGCTTAAAAGAAATTAAACTTATATACCAACTTTAGTTTTTAACCGACTTTTCGTTTTTGAGTTATGCTGCCCACGGCCTGGCGCGCGCGCGCGCGCACACACACACACACACACACACACACACACACACACACACACACACACACACATTTACACTCTCACTTAGGTAGCATGGAGAATAATCCTAGCTAAAGAAAAATTCCCACCCTCTAGCCCGGAATGGAACCCACGACCTGTGAATTTCGAAGCTAGCATGCTAACCACTATACCACAGAGGGATTCAAAATATCTAAACTCTTTTATCCAAAAAATAATTTTTAGAATGTTTGTGTGTGTGGGAAGGGGGGCATGCGCGTGCCTCTTTCTGTGAACATCTTCCAAAGGGACAACATGAAGATTTTAAAAAGTATAACTTCATCCCAATATACGCTTTCCAAGGAATATTTTTCCAAACTTTTTTATTTTATAAAAATAGCTTTAATGATTTTGATTCAAAGAAGATAGTTATGAAATTTTAGCCACAAATGAAATGTACATCTTTAATTCCCTGGGAATGTCCTTAGAAGTGCTTTTATTCTGGAAAACGTTAGTACTAAAATTGACGATCTGGTTAAAATACATTTTTTAGAAATAACCAATTCTGAGATATTCTTTGTTATAGGTTTGAATTATCCAATAATTATATTTTGCTCGGATAGGAAATCCTTATTCACTTTTTATTTCCCTTGTACCTATAACGAGGTACGGAGGAAGAAGCAGGGAAACTGAGAGAGCTACCCATCAAGGAAGTAGCATCTGGTCTCAATACGCATCATCTTTGGCACTGTCATGCGCCACGAAACCTAATGAAAGAGCAACAATGGCAAGGCGATTGTGACATCCCAGTGCAATATTCGCTTCTCGACCTGGTGAAACCACGACAGGGAATCGAACCCGGGATGTAGCTCACACCAGGCCGTGGTTTTGTGAACACACCCTGTTACGGTTCTGTCCTGCCACAATGACAGGAAACCAACCCACTGTTACTAATCACCTATTCAAAATGTCTACACCAATAATTGATTACTGCTGCAGACAAACTCCAGTGATAAACCTCTCGTGTGCTTATATCTTCAACTTGTACTTTCTCTCCTACGTATCAGGGAATTATTGCATTCCAGCTAAAAAATCCATGTCGAGCTTTCACAGGAAATATATTTGAGCTTCACTGAATTACACCTGTACTAACCATTCCTGAAAACTCTTATTACTGTCTTGTACGCACAAGGGGAATATTAGAATACAGTAGAGTTTGAGCGATAGTCAAATATCTTAAAGCTTTCAAATATCTTTACACGGTTAACATTAAAAAAATGAATGCCTCTGCCTGGTGTGGTGGAGTTTTTTTTCCTTTTCTACTTTTACAGTGCCTGGGCTCGAACCCGGGTCCTCTCGCTCCACAGTCGGTCACGCTTCCACTACGCTGCGCAGGTAATGTACACATCCCGTCCGTCACAACATGGCAAGGCAAATTTTGCTGTCGCGAGATAGCGCTCGGCCTGTGACGTAACTTCCGCCTGTGTGTTTGTGTGTTTCAGCAAGATCTACATTTTTTGTACAGTAAAATTTGCTCCTTCGCTTACGTTTTCCTAGTTATGCAAAAGCCATCCATATTAAACAGGACGGCATGGGCTATACCCAGAAAATTCAAAATATACATTTCGTTTGCTATGAAAATATATCGTTAGAGCCATTTTCAAGAAAATAAAAATTTTCGAAACATTTTCCATGTAAAGGGTAGTTTATGGTGGAGCAATTTTCTTCAAAGTCTATGTGTGGTATTCGTAGAAGATGTCAAGCGTCAATACCAACTTTGGTTTCTAACCGACAGACAGGCAGACACACACACACACACACACACACAGAAACACACACACACACAAACACACACACACACACACACAGGGACCTTTCTTCTAAAAATGATTTTTTTTTCAGAGGGCCTCAAAACACATATTTCCGGTGAAATCTCGACATCGCTTTTTTGGGTGGAATACAATACTTCCTCTACTTTAGTAGTAAGCTAGTGTTATGCAGCGCCTGTATAGGACCTTTAAAACTAGTCATACCTACATGGAAAAATGATATCCAGATTGGGGAAGCATCTTATGACAGAATCCAAACTTAGAATTTTTGACCATTTTTGGTTATAAGCTCATGAAGAGGTTTTGGTCATTCTATCTTCGTCCAATTCGTCCTAAATGATTTGCCTACACTCAGGAATATCAATTTCATTTACTGGTATTTAAAGGTCTAAGCTTTCGTCTTAGAGGTAAAAATTTACAAAGTTAGGTTTCTAAACTTAATTATGATTAAATATTTAATCTAAAAGACAGCTTTTTATAACCATTTTCAGTTAACTTCCGTTCTGAATAAATAACAGATCATTTATTTATTAATCCTTCTAAATTAGTTTTCGCGAATAGAAAAACCTCAGGGTGGTTCTTTTCTTTCTTTTTTATTTATTTATTTATTTATTTATTTATTCATTCATTCATTTATTAGGATGTTCTTGTTGAAATATCCAGGGAGCTTACCACTAAAATGATTAGCCATCTTTCCCACTATGATCACATAAAGAAGGAACATTTTTAAAAGGTTCGTCGTATTAAGTTTTGATCTAAAGTTGATTTTTAGAACTTCAAAATTAAAATAAATATGAAAATAAATTTAAACCCGTTGAATGTGTACGAAGAGAAACTTACGATTGTATTTGTAGTTAAATTTATTAAAAATTCTAAAAACAACATATTTTGAGAGGAAATTAATATCAAATGCAGCCGTATCATTTAATAATGAACTTTTCCATGAAAATCTAGGTTTACAGTATCGGTTTACATAGAAGTAATACAAGAAGAGTTGGGGTCATGAGGTTTACCACACGAGTGAGCATTATCTATATCAATATCACTATTTCTTGAGAACGTAATTTCGCTATAACAACTGCGTCATTTGGCACAATCTTTGTTTACGCTTGGACATTGAAATGGTTCACTCGAAAAGAAAAGTGAAAGAGAGATAAATTGTGTATTTTAACAAGATCTACGTTTTTTTGTATAGGTATCTCTTACTTTTGGTTTATCAGTTATACAAGAGTCAGGCAGAGTAAATAGGACTACGTGGGCTATAGGCAGGAAATGCAAGATATACATCTCCCTTGTGATAAACACATTTCAGACATATGTCCTTGTAACCAAAATCGTTAGAGCCATTTTCAAGAAAATCAAAATTTTCGAAAAATTTTCCATGCAGTGGACTTTTTTTCTTCAAAATCTTCGTGTCGCATCCTTCAAAGATATGAAACTTAAATACCAACATTGGTTTTTTACCGACTTTTCGTTTTTGAGTTATGCTGTTCACAGACATACAGACACACACGCGCGCGCGCGGATCTTTTTCTAAAACTGCTTTTTTTTTTTATTCAGAGGCCTAAAAACATATATTTCCGGTGAAATCTCGAAATCGAATTTTTGGGTGGAATAAAATAGTTCCTCTACTTTACTTTACGGTAGAGAAAGTAAAAATGACTTATAACATTGCCATGTTCTATGAAATATAAATGAACAAAATGCACAGACATGAACCGTAAAGTAGTTTAATTTCACTCAAAAAGTAAACCGCCGAGTATCTCGGAAATGGCTGATGCCGGAAAATGGTTGATAAAATAAATCGAGTGTTTTAAAAGATCTACATTTTTCGTTCAATATGGTTTTATCTATTGCTTATAGCTTAGAATAATTACACAACATTCCTCTCCTGTAGGCTATTCTCATGAATTTCAAATTGGTTTATAATTTTTGAGAAAACAGAAAGCAACAAAACATTTTCCATGTAAAGTGTATTTTGGGGAGGACGGGTTTTTCGTTAAAATCTTTGTTTGGCATCTTTGAGCGAGTTCAAGTTATTAAATTACCAATTTTGGTATCTATTAGATATTTAGTTGTTCAGTTATACTCTTCACACACATAATTTTCTAAAAGCGTTTCTTTTTCAGACTCTGGGGACCTCGAAACAAGTATTTCCGGTGAAATGTAGACATCCATGAACATTTTCAGAGTGTAGCTTTTAGTGATTTCTCAATGAAATACAAAGTATGGTAATTAGGTAAACAGGAATGAGTTAGAAATGAACGCTACACTGCGCCCGTTGTATCGTCACCATTCATGTGACATTTAGAGTACACTGTCACAGTTATTCTTAGCAGGTAGTTTATGTTGCCAGCACTGAGCAATGTCCTGCAGCAGGTAACTAGGCTAACTTCCAAACACCTGACCTTCTCATGGCTCTTTCCACCATTTCCTATTTGAAAATTCAAACCAATAACAAGAAATACCTCGGAAATAGTTAATTCCACCCCCTATATTCCACCCAAAAAGTCGATGTCGACATTTCACCGGAAATATGTTTTGAGACCCTCTGAATCCAAAAAAAGAATTTTTAGAAGAAACTCCGTACTGCTCTAGCCATTTTAAATGTTCTAAAAAAAGTATTAAACTTTATTTGTACAGCTTAAATCCACAAACAGTATAACTCAAAAATAAAAGTAGGTTAAAACCAAAGTTAGTATTTAGGTTTAATGTCTTTCAAAGATGTGAAGGAAATAGCCCCACGCGAAACTACCAATTACATGGAACATTTTTCAAAAATTTTGATTTTCTTAAAAATGGCTCTAAGGATTTTGTTTAAAATGTCTTTTTTTTTTTTTTTTTTTTTTTTTTTGGCGGGGAGTTAACTATTGTTTGTTCGTTTGAGTTTTGCAGTACACTTTTCTCAAACGGGAGTCATTTAATTTTGTTTTGTCTTAGGCATGCAAAGAGAACGGAATTTGAAAACTACCAAATCGACACCAGTTCTTAAAATACTTCAGAATCACTTAAAGCCTACCGTATTCCCATATTCCCATACGCGTTTGTAAGAATTGCTTTTATAAGAGCAGAGAAAATAATGTGAGTGCAACATATCAACCTGTTGTAAATTCAGAAAGCTTCAAAACATGTAGTTTTGGTGAAATATCGGTGTAGAATGGTAAAACGAACCATAAAAATAACAACGATTAAGTTTAAATTCAATTACTGGAGAGCTATTTTGTATTTTAAAAGAGAGTCGAGATTAAATGAAAAATAATGGCTGAGAAGGCAATCATGGTGTTCGTAACTCATTATCTGAGATAATTATACAAGCGGAGTTACTAAGCCCTAAATTGTTGTGACGTTATCTATGTCAGTGAAATATTGTCGAGCACACACCCATATTTTTCACCTTCATCAGTTAGTTTCACTGCCGTGCACGTTTTGCACGTCTGTCTCACAACTGTTTATCTCTGCAGCTTGTTTTGTTTAATCGGATATAGTGTCAGGGAACTGTATCATTCTCTAACCTGCAGCTTGCTGTTTCTGGACTGAGAACATGTGACTTGAACCTACTCATGCAGGACTTTGTAACTTTAAGTCTCGTTTATGCATTAGCAAGGCTCGGTAATACACTTTAAATTAACATTATACTGAAAACCTACTTTAAATATCTAGCACACTCAATAATAAATAAATAATATTATTTTTATTGTTTCGTTTTGAATTTGTTTAATTGCTCATAACCCTCAACTCTGCACACAATTAAATAAATGTCACATTTTGAAGGGCGATCAGATTGAACATTACAGTAGCAAGTTACAACAATTTAAAGTTTGCAAATAGGAATGATCTTGTATTTGCACGCAACATTGTAACGGGAAAAAGACCTTTTAATATTGCAGACAAGAAGTAGAAGATGTGCAAGCACTAACACGAAACTGGAATAGGAATATAAATATGTGACAAAAATACAACATTTAAGAGAAAATATGAATACAATATCAAGAATTACAAGAAAATGATAGAAAACGTTAAAAAAACAATATGACTTTATGTGACCATGAGAATTGTTATAACTTGAATCACCATTGATAAAATCGTGCTTCGCTTATACTTTCTACGAAAAAAAAAAAAATAAATAAATAAAAATACACCTCATAAACATACGGGTCGTGGTTATTACTGTTGTCCCAAACAAGAGATGGCAGCACTAATCAGAAACTCCTTGGTTTTGAGGATTTGACCGTTTTTACGCACATACATTCAGCGTCACCAAGAAATTCGTGGTCCTTTAAACAAAAAATATCTGTGTTACATTCACATGGCTTTCTCTACCAGTTGATCAGCAAACTACTCTTATAAAATCTTATTCTACGATGCACTTCATATTGCCGATATGCTTTTATTACATAATATTTCCTTTGTATCCAATGGGTGTGGGGTGTGTATGCAAGACATTGAAATATATTTGTGGATAACTGAAATTTCAAATTTTGACCTACTTTTCTACTTTCTGTACTTCGTATAGTGTGTGTGTAAATTTCTCCACCCTTTGAAGTCTGATTTTCTCGAAAATAACTAGCGATTCTGATTAAAATGCTATATGTATAAGATATTTTTATGCCAAATGAAATGCGTATTTGAAGTTTTCTGGCTATACATTACCCAGTCCTGTTTAGTCAGGATGACTTTAGCAGAGCTGGCAAACCGTAAGAGATAGGCAAAATCTTACTGTACAAAAATTGTAGATCTTAAAACACACAATTTATGTCCATACACATTTTTGTAGAGTGAACCATTTCGGAGATATTCCTTGTTATTTGTGTGAGTTTTGGAATAATTAAAATTTCCGTCTAAAAGATCGTTATTCATTTTTTATATCTTAGCCATGCAACGAATTTGGAAGCTTTAAGAGATTTTACTATCACCCATAGCCAACTGTATACCCATATTCCCCTTGTACCTACAAGGAAATAAACAATAAGATAATTTATACAAATGTTTATCTCAACTAACACGAAGAAGATATAGCAATAAGAGTTTGTAAGAATGATTAGTGTAGGTACGCCTCCGTAGCGCAGTTGGTAGCGCCCTTGCCTTTGGCGCGGAGGACCCGGGTTCGATCCCCGTTACCAGTAGATATTTTTCCCCCACTGGGAGGTCTGGAAAGGGGTTGCACTCGTTAGATGCCTGGCCAATTGATGGAGAAGTAGTGGCCCCAGTCGAGAAGGCCGCATAACTGGCCGGGAGGGCTCGGTGCGCTGACCACGTCCCATCCTCTAGTACTGCACCCCAGCAATGACGCCTATAGTGCGCAGAGGTGGGGGACGTGGCGGCTGGCCTTGGCCCTTCATGGGTCGCTGCGCTGGAGTAGAGAAAGTCATGTGAATGCAACACACCACATTTTTAAATTTATTTCAAAAGTTTAATGTAACGTTAACATATTACGACCTGAATTTCATCCATTTTGCTATAAATTTTAGAAAATGTGATCAAATGTGTTTTTTATTACATCTCTAAAAGGTCCCTTACGACAAACAATTTAAATTTTGGTCTAATATTTTAACCCTGGGTTTAAAATACATCTACTTTATATTCCAATATTTTTTAAAACTTACACATAACTTTTTGCATAAAAGTTCCATTTTTTTCTTGTGTTTCGAAATTAAAAGTATAGGCTTAGATACAATAAAAGCTGGGGCAATTTTTGTATATGTCTCGGTAAACATGTGTAGCAAATTTCATTTGTACAATTCAAAAAATGCTGAAAATATCAGTATCGAGAAAACATTTGAATGTATAGCTCACATTAAAATACACGCGGCATTTAAACATGTAGAAGGACATTTAAAAATAGCGTTTGGAGGTAAAGATACATTTTTCGCATTCACAAATACTTTAATTATTTTATAGAATTAAACTAAATAAGTTAGTTGCTTCTCTATTTTAATGAAACTATAGTCATGCACATCCTTAAGTGACAGTCAAATCTTTTAAGAGCTAGTCAAGGGGAGGATAGGTAGTGCCAGTGTGACGTAAACTGTCATGTGATAAGGTAAACGGAACATACATGTCATTTTTTCTACAAATTAGAAGAGAGCCATGCAAAAAAAAAAAAAAAAAAAAAAAAAAAAAAAAAAAAAAAAAAAAAATTTATTTAATTAGATTATCAATGTTAGGACACAGTGGCTGGGAAGACTGCATGTTATGATCTGACAAGGTACTTATGTATTTGGACTTTGCTAATTGCTGGCCATGTTGTTGTCATCTAGTTCCGTACTCACAGTGCCGCCGTTTATCTAGGAAACATAGTATTACACGTCACACGAACTGATAGGCTTGCTCTTTGCGATAATATGTCACAACATTTGAATGTGTATAAAAGGGATAACGAATCACGATCTCAGACAAGTTTATTTTAACACAAGGAATACCTCGGAAATAGCTAAAACTACAAAAATACTATATTTGATATCAACTATGTACTTTAGTGTGATGTACATTTTTTAAGTATTACACACGATTTTTCTATGACTTATCAGTTATGCAGATTAAAATCAACTCTTACTAATGCTTTATGAAAGTTCCTCTCGATTAACGAGAAGTGGAGAGAAGAATGAGCATGAAAGTCATGTGAATGGAACACACATCTCCTGCCTTCATCAGCTCATTGCCTTTTACGTCCCTATTTTATGCTAATTGAACGGGTTTTAGTCTATTGATCATTGTTTGTTATAATGCCTTCCTTGCCGTCTATGTGGGATGTTTGAATGGGGCATTGAAACTCTCTTGGAGTGGATTGATTGAGGAGCGCATACACACGCTTGAGTTCACACCATATTTAACTTATAAACTTCCAGTCAGGCTTTACCTTGCTTATTCCTATGTCAATACCGTATGCCCATAACTAATTTCTTCTCAAAGCTTGTGTCGGTGTCGGTCAGTCTGTATGCCTGCCTTCCTGCAGGAAATATTCCACAATATAGTGGTTTCCTTCATCCCACAACGTACTCAATTTAGAATTTTATGTTGTTAGCTAATGACAATGAAGTCATTAATCCTCTTGCTCTCCAATATTTTTCACTGATGGATGGGAAGGGCACTAGAAGTGGCCGGGCATATTTGAAGGTGGTCTCGATCCATTTCCTCTTGCAGATCACATAGAGGACAGAGTGGTGAAGAATATATCCCAATTCTGTTTAAATGTTTTGCCAGACAATCATGTCCTGTAATCAACCTGAAGGTTGCAACTGAGGATACTCAGAAATTACTGTTTGAATGTTTGGTAGTTCCCATCTTTTATTTTTTGATTTTTCATAGCAATATTTTGCAATAATTTTTTTGAATTCAGAGTTGACTAATCATATCTGTATATAAGTATAGGCTGTATAGGGTCACATAGCCTACATCATATGTGTATATAAGTATAGGCTGCATAGGCTCACATAGCCTACATCATATCTGTATATAAGTATAGGCTGTATAGGCTCACATAGCCTACATCATATCTGTATATAAGTATAGGCTGTATAGGCTCACATAGCCTACATCATATCTGTATATAAGTATAGGCTGTATAGGCTCACATAGCCTACATCATATCTGTATATAAGTATAGGCTGTATAGGCTCACATAGGCTACATCATATGTGTATATAAGTATAGGCTGTATAGGCTCACATAGCCTACATCATATCTGTATATAAGTATAGGCTGTATAGGCTCACATAGCCTACATCATATCTGTATATAAGTATAGGCTGTATAGGCTCACATAGCCTACATCATATCTGTATATAAGTATAGGCTGTATAGGCTCACATAGCCTACATCATATCTGTATATAAGTATAGGCTGTATAGGGTCACATAGCCTACATCATATCTGTATATAAGTATAGGCTGTATAGGCTCACATAGCCTACATCATATCTGTATATAAGTACAGGCTGTATAGGGTCACATAGCCTACATCATATCTGTATATAAGTATAGGCTGTATAGGGTCACATAGCCTACATCATATCTGTATATAAGTATAGGCTGTATAGGGTCACATAGCCTACATCATATCTGTATATAAGTATAGGCTGTATAGGCTCGTATAGGCTACATCATATCTGTATATAAGTATAGGCTATATAGGCTCACATCGCCTACATCATATCTGTATATAAGTATAGGCTGTATAGGCTCACATAGCCTACGTCATATCTGTATATAAGTATAGGCTGTATAGGCTCACATATGTGTATATAAGTATAGGCTGTATAGGCTCACATAGCCTACATCATATCTGTATATAAGTATAGGCTAGTATAGGCTCACATACCCTACATCATATCTGTATATAAGTATAGGCTGTATAGGCTCACATAGCCTACATCATATCTGTATATAAGTATAGGCTGTATAGGCTCACATATGTGTATATAAGTATAGGCTGTATAGGCTCACATACCCTACATCATATCTGTATATAAGTATAGGCTGTATAGGCTCACATAGCCTACATCATATCTGTATATAAGTATAGGCTGTATAGGCTCACATAGCCTACATCATATCTGTATATAAGTATAGGCTGTATAGGGTCACATAGCCTACATCATATCTGTATATAAGTATAGGCTGTATAGGCTCGTATAGGCTACATCATATCTGTATATAAGTATAGGCTATATAGGCTCACATCGCCTACATCATATCTGTATATAAGTATAGGCTGTATAGGCTCACATATGTGTATATAAGACAGGCAGCGAACAACAAGGACCTACCAGTTAGTTTCGACAGGATACCCGTGAGTGACATCATGCGAAAGCTACATGAAGAAAGTGTGAATCAGTGGGAAAGTGAGTGGCGAAATACCAAAAATGGAGCAGTGACTAAATCTTATTTCCCCACAGTGGCAGATAGATTACGACTTAAATTTCCACTTACTGGTAAAGTCACAACTTTCCTAACCGGACATGGCAGACTGAATTCTTACTTTTACAGATTTAAGATAAAGGACTCTCCAATGTGCTCCTGTGGAACAGCAGAACAGACCGTAGAACACGTTTTATTTGAATGTCCAAAACTTGACAGAGAAAGAATCAAATTCAAGAAAGCTATGTTAAACAAATATGGAAAATGGACATTCCAACAACATAAATTAGTAACGGAATACACAACTGAATTTATTGAATACCTAAACACAATAGAACTGGATAAACTCTAGAGTGCAACTAACGATATCCTATAAGTAAAACTATGTATTAGTAAATTTATTAAGCATGTACTATAATGGCATGTAGTATTACGTTTTTTGTAATGGAACATGCCGAAAATAAAGAATGTTTATATTAAAAAAAAAAAAAATGTGTATATAAGTATAGGCTGTATAGGCTCACATAGCCTACGTCATATCTGTATATAAGTATAGGCTGTATAGGCTCACATATGTGTATATAAGTATAGGCTGTATAGGCTCACATAGCCTACATCATATCTGTATATAAGTATAGGCTCACATACCCTACATCATATCTGTATATAAGTATAGGCTGTATAGGCTCACATAGCCTACATCATATGTGTATATAAGTATAGGCTGTATAGGCTCACATAGCCTACATCATATCTGTATATAAGTATAGGCTGTATAGGCTCACATAGCCTACATCATATCTGTATATAAGTATAGGCTGTATAGGCTCACATAGCCTACATCATATCTGTATAGGCTCACATAGCCTACATCATATGTGTATATAAGTATAGGCTGTATAGGCTCACATAGCCTACATCATATGTGTATATAAGTATAGGCTGTATAGGCTCACATAGGCTACATCATATGTGTATATAAGTATAGGCTCTATAGGCTCACATAGCCTACATCATATCTGTATATAAGTATAGGCTGTATAGGCTCACATAGGCTACATCATATGTGTATATAAGTATAGGCTGTATAGGCTCACATAGGCTACATCATATGTGTATATAAGTATAGGCTGTATAGGCTCACATAGCCTACATATGTGTATATAAGTATAGGCTGTATAGGCTCACATAGCCTACATCATATGTGTATATAAGTATAGGCTGTATAGGCTCACATAGCCTACATCATATCTGTATATAAGTATAGGCTGTATAGGCTCACATAGGCTACATCATATGTGTATATAAGTATAGGCTGTATAGGCTCACATAGCCTACATCATATCTGTATATAAGTATAGGCTGTATAGGCTCACATAGGCTACATCATATGTGTATATAAGTATATGCTGTATAGGCTCACATAGCCTACATCGTATGTGTATATAAGTATAGGCTGTATAGGCTCACATAGGCTACATCATATGTGTATATAAGTATAGGCTGTATAGGCTCACATAGGCTACATCATATCTGTATATAAGTATAGGCTGTATAGGCTCACATAGGCTACATCATATCTGTATATAAGTATAGGCTGTATAGGCTCACATAGCCTACATCATATCTGTATATAAGTATAGGCTGTATAGGCTCACATAGGCTACATCATATCTGTATATAAGTATAGGCTGTATAGGCTCACATAGCCTACATCATATCTGTATATAAGTATAGGCTGTATAGGCTCACATAGGCTACATCATATCTGTATATAAGTATAGGCTGTATAGGCTCACATAGGCTACATCATATCTGTATATAAGTATAGGCTGTATAGGCTCACATAGCCTACATCATATCTGTATATAAGTATAGGCTGTATAGGCTCACATAGGCTACATCATATCTGTATATAAGTATAGGCTGTATAGGCTCACATAGCCTACATCGTATGTGTATATAAGTATAGGCTGTATAGGCTCACATAGGCTACATCATATCTGTATATAAGTATAGGCTGTATAGGCTCACATAGCCTACATCATATGTGTATATAAGTATATGCTGTATAGGCTCACATAGGCTACATCATATGTGTATATAAGTATATGCTGACATAGCCTACATCATATGTGTATATAAGTATAGGCTGTATAGGGTCACATAGCCTACATCATATGTGTATATAAGTATAGGCTGTATAGGCTCACATAGCCTACATCATATCTGTATAGAAGTATAGGCTGTATAGGCTCACATAGCCTACGTCATATCTGTATATAAGTATAGGCTGTATAGGCTCATATAGCCTACGTCATATCTGTATAAGCTGTATAGGCTCACATAGCCTACATCATATGTGTATATAAGTATAGGCTGTATAGGCTCACATAGGCTACATCATATGTGTATGTAAGTATAAGCTGTATAGGCTCACATAGCCTACATCATATCTGTATATAAGTATAGGCTGTATAGGCTCGCATAGCCTACATCATATCTGTATATAAGTATAGGCTGTATAGGCTCGTATAGGCTACATCATATCTGTATATAAGTATAGGCTGTATAGGCTCACATAGCCTACGTCATATCTGTATATAAGTATAGGCTGTATAGGCTCACATAGCCTACATCATATGTGTATATAAGTATAGGCTGTATAGGCTCACATAGCCTACATCATATGTGTATATAAGTATAGGCTGTATAGGCTCACATAGCCTACATCATATCTGTATATAAGTATAGGCTGTATAGGCTCACATAGCCTACATCATATGTGTATGTAAGTATAGGCTGTATAGGCTCACATAGCCTACATCATATCTGTATATAAGTATAGGCTGTATAGGCTCGTATAGGCTACATCATATCTGTATATAAGTATAGGCTATATAGGCTCACATATGTGTATATAAGTATAGGCTGTATAGGCTCACATAGCCTACATCATATCTGTATATAAGTATAGGCTGTATAGGCTCACATATGTGTATATAAGTATAGGCTGTATAGGCTCACATAGCCTACATCATATGTGTATATAAGTATAGGCTGTATAGGCTCACATAGCCTACATCATATGTGTATGTAAGTATAGGCTGTATAGGCTCACATAGCCTACATCATATGTGTATATAAGTATAGGCTGTATAGGCTCACATAGCCTACATCATATGTGTATATAAGTATAGGCTGTATAGGCTCACATAGGCTACATCATATCTGTATATAAGTATAGGCTGTATAGGCTCACATAGCCTACATCATATGTGTATATAGGTATAGGCTGTATAGGCTCACATAGCCTACATCATATGTGTATATAAGTATAGGCTGTATAGGCTCACATAGCCTACATCATATGTGTATATAGGTATAGGCTGTATAGGCTCACATAGCCTACATCATATGTGTATATAGGTATAGGCTGTATAGGCTCACATAGCCTACATCATATGTGTATATAAGTATAGGCTGTATAGGCTCACATAGGCTACATCATATCTGTATATAAGTATAGGCTGTATAGGCTCACATAGCCTACATCATATCTGTATATAAGTATAGGCTGTATAGGCTCACATAGGCTACATCATATCTGTATATAAGTATAGGCTGTATAGGCTCACATACCCTACATCATATGTGTATATAGGTATAGGCTGTATAGGCTCACATAGCCTACATCATATGTGTATATAAGTATAGGCTGTATAGGCTCACATAGGCTACATCATATCTGTATATAAGTATAGGCTGTATAGGCTCACATAGCCTACATCATATCTGTATATAAGTATAGGCTGTATAGGCTCACATAGGCTACATCATATCTGTATATAAGTATAGGCTATATAGGCTCACATATGTGTATATAAGTATAGGCTGTATAGGCTCACATAGCCTACGTCGTATCTGTATATAAGTATAGGCTGTATAGGCTCACATAGCCTACATCATATCTGTATATAAGTATAGGCTGTATAGGCTCACATATGTGTATATAAGTATAGGCTGTATAGGCTCACATAGCCTACGTCATATCTGTATATAAGTATAGGCTGTATAGGCTCACATAGCCTACATCATATCTGTATAGGCTCACATAGCCTACATCATATGTGTATATAAGTATAGGCTGTATAGGCTCACATATGTGTATATAAGTATAGGCTGTATAGGCTCACATAGCCTACATCATATCTGTATATAAGTATAGGCTGTATAGGCTCTATAGGCTCACATAGCCTACGTCATATCTGTATAAGCTGTATAGGCTCACATAGCCTACATCATATATGTATATAAGTATAGACTGTATAGGCTCACATAGGCTACATCATATGTGTATATAAGTATAGGCTCACATAGCCTACATCATATGTGTATATAAGTATAGGCTGTATAGGTTCACATAGCCTACATCATATGTGTATATAAGTATAGGCTGTATAGGCTCACATAGCCTACATCATATGTGTATATAGGTATAGGCTGTATAGGCTCACATAGCCTACATCATATCTGTATATAAGTATAGGCTGTATAGGCTCACATAGCCTACATCATATCTGTATATAAGTATAGGCTGTATAGGCTCACATAGGCTACATCATATCTGTATATAAGTATAGGCTATATAGGCTCACATATGTGTATATAAGTATAGGCTGTATAGGCTCACATAGCCTACGTCATATCTGTATATAAGTATAGGCTGTATAGGCTCACATAGCCTACATCATATCTGTACATAAGTATAGGCTGTATAGGCTCACATATGTGTATATAAGTATAGGCTGTATAGGCTCACATAGCCTACGTCATATCTGTATATAAGTATAGGCTGTATAGGCTCACATAGCCTACATCATATCTGTATATAAGTATAGGCTGTATAGGCTCACATAGCCTACATCATATCTGTATATAAGTATAGGCTGTATAGGGTCACATAGCCTACATCATATCGATATATAAGTACAGGCTGTATAGGCTCACATAGCCTACATCATATCTGTATATAAGTATAGGCTGTATAGGCTCACATAGCCTACATCATATCTGTATATAAGTATAGGCTGTATAGGGTCACATAGCCTACATCATATCTGTATATAAGTATAGGCTGTATAGGCTCACATAGCCTACATCATATGTGTATATAAGTATAGGCTGTATAGGCTCACATATGTGTATATAAGTATAGGCTGTATAGGCTCACATAGCCTACATCATATCTGTATATAAGTATAGGCTGTATAGGCTCACATAGCCTACATCATATCGATATATAAGTATAGGCTGTATAGGCTCACATAGCCTACGTCATATCTGTATAAGCTGTATAGGCTCACATAGCCTACATCATATATGTATATAAGTATAGACTGTATAGGCTCACATAGGCTACATCATATGTGTATATAAGTATAGGCTGTATAGGCTCACATAGCCTACATCATATGTGTATATAAGTATAGGCTGTATAGGTTCACATAGGCTACATCATATGTGTATATAAGTATAGGCTGTATAGGCTCACATAGCCTACATCATATCTGTATATAAGTATAGGCTGTATTGGCTCACATAGCCTACGTCATATCTGTATAAGCTGTATAGGCTCACATAGCCTACATCATATGTGTATATAAGTATAGGCTGTATAGGCTCACATAGGCTACATCATATGTGTATATAAGTATAAGCTGTATAGGCTCACATAGCCTACATCATATCTGTATATAAGTATAGGCTGTATTGGCTCACATAGCCTACATCATATCTGTATATAAGTATAGGCTGTATAGGCTCACATAGCCTACATCATATGTGTATATAAGTATAGGCTGTATAGGCTCACATAGGCTACATCATATGTGTATATAAGTATAAGCTGTATAGGCTCACATAGCCTACATCATATGTGTATATAAGTATAGGCTGTATAGGCTCACATAGCCTACATCATATCTGTATATAAGTATAGGCTGTATAGGCTCACATAGCCTACATCATATCTGTATATAAGTATAGGCTGTATAGGCTCACATAGCCTACATCATATCTGTATATAAGTACAGGCTGTATAGGCTCACATAGCCTACATCATATCTGTATATAAGTATAGGCTGTATAGGCTCACATAGCCTACATCATATCTGTATATAAGTATAGGCTCACATAGCCTACATCATATCTGTATATAGGTATAGGCTGTATAGGCTCACATAGCCTACATCATATCTGTATATATGTATAGGCTGTATAGGCTAACATAGGCTACGTCATATCTGTATATAAGTATAGGCTCACATAGGCTACGTCATATCTGTATATAAGTATAGGCTGTATAGGCTAACATAGGCTACGTCATATCTGTATATAAGTATAGGCTGTATAGGCTCACATAGGCTGCACCAGATCTGTATATAAGTATAGGCTAACATAGGCTACGTCATATCTGTATATAAGTATAGGCTAGTATAGGCTCACATAGGCTGCACCAGATCTGTATATAAGTATAGGCTAACATAGGCTACGTCATATCTGTATATAAGTATAGGCTGTATAGGCTAACATAGGCTACGTCATATCTGTATATAAGTATAGGCTGTATAGGCTCACATAGGCTGCACCAGATCTGTATATAAGTATAGGCTGGGGAGATAGGCTAGTATAGGCTACACCAGATCTGTATATAAGTATAGACTGAGGAGATAGGCTATTAATGGAAATTTATAAATTGCTAGACCACTAGCGCTTTTCAACAGAAATGTAACTCCAAATAACATGGAAGTACAGGAATTCTTGAACAATCTACTACACGACTGACTCACACATTGACACAGGACTGTTCCCTTCTCTCTCACTCAACTAAACCTTGCTTTTCCCGGTTTCAGACCGCAGCCTGCCACAGAGCCCTACTAGCCCTCGGCGACCGCCGAGGCGGACCGGGAGAACTAGGGCCTTCCACTAGTTCCTATGTGCGCGGTGTAAGCTGGCCACCGTATGATGGAGTAGGACACACTGACGACCTGGCGATCAACAGGGATTAACGCAGACACGACAAGACCTGCCGGTCTCAGGCAGACGAAGTGGAATTCTAGCGCAATACCGTACATCAAGCACGTATATAGTTATTAACCAATAGCTGAAACTAACAACTTCCAGGTATATACCTGTGCATCGCTAGATATAAGCTTAAATATTGCACGAATAACATCATTTTTCGCTAACACTAACATTGGTACATACCATAACGACTTGCAGGACTATACCTGTGCCACACTAGATGTAAGCTTAAAGATTGCACGAATAATACATCTTTTCACACAGAGAATCATCAACACTAGCATGTAACACAACGACTTGCAGCGCTATCCCTGTGCAACAATACAATAACCTATGTAAAGCTAATAATGTAGTCACTACTAACAGGCCTATGCCTGTGCATTAACACCAAGTTACCACAACGCATGTAATCCTCTTGGTCCTGTCCAGGTCTCATAGGCATTACCAAAAAGCAACATCTGACTCCGTCACATGTACTACATACCAGCTTAAAAGCTTTCAATTACTAACCGGGGTGCTATGCGGGACCCGACTAACGCACCATGCTGCACGATAACATTAGCATTACACGAACTAACACGTGGAGGGTTTTTTTAGTGACTAACCCTCCCCCTTCAGGGCTCAGGGACACTCACACTGTTGGCCTCAGCATGTCGGCCATCGCTTGTAACGGGTTCTTCCCCTCCAAGGTAATAAAAAAAAGGGGGCTAGTATAGGCTCAGATAGGCTATACCAGATCTGTATATAAGTATAGACTGAGGAGATAGGCTAGTATAGGCTCACATAGGCTACACCAGATCTGTATATAAGTATAGACTGAGGAGATAGGCTAGTATAGGCTCACATAGGCTACACCAGATCTGTATATAAGTATAGGCTGAGGAGGTAGGCTAGTATAGGCTCACATAGGCTATACCAGATCTGTACATAAGTATAGACTGAGGATATAGGCTAGTATAGGCTCCACCAGATCTGTATATAAGTATAGACTGAGGAGATAGGCTAGTATAGGCTCACATAGGCTACACCAGATCTGTATATAAGTATAGGCTGGGGAGATAGGCTAGTATAGGCTCACATAGGCTACACCAGATCTGTATATAAGTATAGGCTGAGCAGATAGGCTAGTATAGGCTCACATAGGCTACACCAGATCTGTATATAAGTATAGACTGAGGAGATAGGCTAGTATAGGCTCACATAGGCTATACCAGATCTGTATATAAGTATAGACTGAGGAGATAGGCTAGTATAGGCTCACATAGGCTACACCAGATCTGTATATAAGTATAGACTGAGGAGGTAGGCTAGTATAGGCTCACATAGGCTACACCAGATCTGTATATACGTATAGGCTGAGGAGATGGGCTAGTATAGGCTCACATAGGCTCCACCAGATCTGTATATAAGTATAGGCTGAGGAGATAGGCTAGTATAGGCTCACATAGGCTACACCAGATCTGTATATAAGTATATGCTGGGGAGATAGGCTAGTATAGGCTCACATAGGCTACACCAGATCTGTATATACGTAAAGGCTGAGGAGATAGGCTAGTATAGGCTCACATAGGCTACACCAGATCTGTATATACGTATAGGCTGAGGAGATAGGCTAGTATAGACTCACACAGGCTACACCAGATCTGTATATACGTATAGGCTAGTATAGGCTCACATAGGCTACACCAGATCTGTATATACGTATAGGCTGAGGAGATAGGCTCACATAGGCTACACCAGATCTGTATATACGTATAGGCTGAGGAGATAGGCTAGTATAGGCTCACATAGGCTACACCAGATCTGTATATAAGTATAGACTGAGGAGATAGGCTAGTATAGGCTCACATAGGCTACACCAGATTTGTATATAAGTATAGGCTGGGGAGATAGGCTAGTATAGGCTCACATAGGCTACACCAGATCTGTATATAAGTATAGGCTGAGGAGATAGGCTAGTATAGGCTCACATAGGCTACACCAGATCTGTATATAAGTATAGACTGAGGAGATAGGCTAGTATAGGCTCACATAGGCTACACCAGATTTGTATATAAGTATAGGCTGGGGAGATAGGCTAGTATAGGCTCACATAGGCTACACCAGATCTGTATATAAGTATAGGCTGAGGAGATAGGCTAGTATAGGCTCACATAGGCTACACCAGATCTGTATATACGTATAGGCTGAGGAGATAGGCTAGTATAGGCTCACATAGGCTACACCAGATCTGTATATACGCAAAGCCTGAGGAGATAGGCTAGTATAGGCTCACATAGGCTACACCAGATCTGTATATACGTATAGGCTGAGGAGATAGGCTAGTATAGGCTCACATAGGCTACACCAGATCTGTATATACGTATAGGCTGAGGAGATAGGCTAGTATAGGCTCACATAGGCTACACCAGATCTGTATATAAGTATAGACTGAGGAGATAGGCTAGTATAGGCTCACATAGGCTACACCAGATCTGTATATACGTATAGGCTGAGGAGATAGGCTAGTATAGACTCACACAGGCTACACCAGATCTGTATATACGTATAGGCTAGTATAGGCTCACATAGGCTACACCAGATTTGTATATAAGTATAGGCTGGGGAGATAAGGCTAGTATAGGCTCACATAGGCTACACCGGATCTGTATATAAGTATAGGCTGAGGAGATAGGCTAGTATAGGCTTACATAGGCTACACCGGATCTGTATATAAGTATAGACTGAGGAGATAGGCTAGTATAGGCTCACATAGGCTACACCAGATCTGTATATAAGTATAGACTGAGGAGATAGGCTAGTATAGGCTCACATAGGCTACACCAGATCTGTATATACGTATAGGCTGAGGAGATAGGCTAGTATAGGCTCACATAGGCTACACCAGATCTGTATATAAGTATAGGCTGAGGAGATAGGCTAGTATAGGCTCACATAGGCTACACCAGATCTGTATATAAGTATAGACTGAGGAGATAGGCTCACATAAGCTACACCAGATCTGTATATACGTATAGGCTGAGGAGATAGGCTAGTATAGGCTCACATAGGCTACACCAGATCTGTATATAAGTATATACTGAGGAGATAGGCTAGTATAGGCTCACATAGGCTACACCAGATCTGTATATACGTATAGGCTGAGGAGATAGGCTAGTATAGGCTCACATAGGCTACACCGGATCTGTATATAAGTATAGGCTGAGGAGATAGGCTAGTATAGGCTTACATAGGCTACACCGGATCTGTATATAAGTATAGGCTGGGGAGATAGGCTAGTATAGGCTCACATAGGCTACACCAGATCTGTATATAAGTATAGGCTGGGGAGATAGGCTAGTATAGGCTCACATAGGCTACACCGGATCTGTATATAAGTATAGGCTGAGGAGATAGGCTAGTATAGGCTCACATAGGCTACACCGGATCTGTATATAAGTATAGGCTGGGGAGATAGGCTAGTATAGTCTCACATAGGCTACACCGGATCTGTATATAAGTATAGGCTGGGGACATAGGCTAGTATAGGCTCACATAGGCTACACCAGATCTGTGTATAAGTATAGGCTGGGGAGATAGTCTAGTATAGGCTCACATAGGCTACACCAGATCTGTGTATAAGTATAGGCTGGGGAGATAGGCTAGTATAGGCTCACATAGGCTACACCAGATTTGTATATAAGTATAGGCTGGGGAGATAGGCTAGTATAGGCTCACATAGGCTACACCAGATCTGTATATAAGTATAGGCTGGGGAGATAGGCTAGTATAGGCTCACATAGGCTACACCAGATCTGTATATACGTATAGGCTGAGGAGATAGGCTAGTATAGGCTCACATAGGGTACACCAGATATGTATATAAGTATAGACTGAGGAGATAGGCTAGTATAGGCTCACATAGGCTACACCAGATTTGCATATAAGTATAGGCTGGGGAGATAGGCTAGTATAGGCTCACATAGCCTACACCACATCTGTATATACGTAAAGGCTGAGGAGATAGGCTAGTATAGGCTCACATAGGCTACACCAGATCTGTATATAAGTATAGGCTGGGGAGATAGGCTAGTATAGGCTCACATAGGCTACACCACATCTGTATATACGTAAAGGCTGAGGAGATAGGCTAGTATAGGCTCACATAGGCTACACCAGATCTGTATATAAGTATAGGCTGGGGAGATAGGCTAGTATAGGCTCACATAGGGTACACCAGATCTGTATATACGTATAGGCTGAGGAGATAGGCTCACATAGGCTACACCAGATCTGTATATAAGTATAGGCTGAGGAGATAGGCTAGTATAGGCTCACATAGGCTACACCAGATCTGTATATAAGTATAGACTGAGGAGATAAGGCTAGTATAGGCTCACATAGGCTACACCGGATCTGTATATAAGTATAGGCTGAGGAGATAGGCTAGTATAGGCTCACATAGGCTACACCAGATCTGTATATAAGTATAGGCTGGGGAGATAGGCTAGTATAGGCTCACATAGGCTACACCGGATCTGTATATAAGTATAGGCTGGGGAGATAGGCTAGTATAGGCTCACATAGGCTACACCTGATCTGTATATAAGTATAGGCTGAGGAGATAGGCTAGTATAGGCTCACATAGGCTACACCAGATCTGTATATAAGTATAGACTGAGGAGATAGGCTAGTATAGGCTAGTATAGGCTCACATAGGCTACACCAGATCTGGATATAAGTATAGGCTGAGGAGATAGGCTAGTATAGGCTCACATAGGCTACACCAGATCTGGATATAAGTATAGGCTGAGGAGATAGGCTAGTATAGGCTCACATAGGCTACACCAGATCTGGATATAAGTATAGGATGAGGAGATAGGCTAGTGTAGGCTCACATAGGCTACACCAGATCTGGATGTAAGTATAGGCTGAGGAGATAGGCTAGTATAGGCTCACATAAGCTACACCAGATCTGGATGTAAGTATAGGCTGAGGAGATAGGCTAGTATAGGCTCACATAGGCTACACCAGTTCTGTATATAAGTATAGGCTGAGGAGATAGGCTAGTATAGGCTCACATAGGCTACACCAGTTCTGTATATAAGTATAGGCTGAGGAGATAGGCTAGTATAGGCTCACATAGGCTCCACCAGATCTGTATATACGTATAGGCTGAGGAGATAGGCTAGTATAGGCTCACATAGGCTATACCAGTTCTGTATATAAGTATAGGCTGGGGAGATAGGCTAGTATAGGCTCACATAGTCTACACCAGATCTGTATATAAGTATAGGCTGAGGAGATAGGCTAGTATAGGCTCACATAGCCTACACCAGATCTGTATATAAGTATAGGCTGAGGAGATAGGCTAGTATAGGCTCACATAGCCTACACCAGATCTGTATATAAGTAAAGGCTGCGGAGATAGGCTAGTATAGGCTCACATAGGCTACACCAGTTCTGTATATAAGTATAGGCTGAGGAGATAGGCTAGTATAGGCTCACATAGGCTACACCAGTTCTGTATATAAGTATAGGCTGGGGAGATCTGGACAATGTGAAGACTTGGAAGCGGGTGGTCAGCCAATTGGTGGAATAAATGGCAGGGGAAACCGTGAGAAAACCCGCCCAGACGCCGCTTTTCCACCACGAATGCCACATGCGAATCCCGCCTAGGTTGTAGGTGAAAAAGCTTTAAACGATTTGACTATCGCTCAAAGTCTATTGTATTCTAATATTCCCCTTGTACCTACAAGGAAATAAGCAATAAGATAAATTGTATAAATGTTTATCTCAACTAACACGAAGAAGATGCAGGAATAAGAGTTTGTAAGAATGATTAGTACAACAGTAGAGAAAGTCAAGTGAATGCAACACATGAGATTCTTAAAAATGCATTGAAAGCAAAACTGAATAATTAACATATAATTGACATAGGTGTTTTCCTCTGGCTACGTACTTTCATACGCTGGTGCCTTATTGATCAAGATTTTCCACTTGTTGCATATATTTCAATTTCTTTCTGATGGGCCATCTTCTCTGTATTCATTTCCAGTAGACAGGATGCACTTGTCACCATTACAAGGTAAACATTCATCTTACCTACAGTTACACAGATGGTACCTACATCATTTGTCTTAATTTTCATGACGTGACCACCAAGCGTAACGGTTCGTAATCCTGGTGTAGTGGGCACCTGTTGAAACTTCCTCAACAAGTACCACCTCTTAATGATACATTTAGGAGAACTGGAATCCAAGCATTTCTAACATGCAAACCAGCATTTCTCAATCTTTGTAACACAACGACCCCTGGTACACTGTCCACGACCCTCCTTAGGTTCGCGACCCACCGTACTATGGTACAAACTAGTCTTACATCAGCTAAAATCAGATGTGTTGCACTCACATGACTTTCTCTACTCTTGTACTAACCATTCTTACAAACTCTTATTCCTGCATCTTCTTCATGCTAGTTGAGATAAACATTTACAGAGATTATCTTATTGTTTATTTCCTTGTAGGTACTAGGGGAATATGGGAATACAGTAGGCTTTGAGCGATAGTCAAATCTTTTAAAGCTTTGAAATTCCGTTATCTTTGCACGGCTAACATATAAAAAAATGAATAACGATGTTGCATTTGACGAACATTTCCAGAACTCACACAAATAACAAGGAATCTGAAATGGATCACTTTACAAAAAATAATTTGGACATAAATGGTGTGTTTTAGTGAGATCCACGTTTTTGTACACACGATTTAGACTCTCTCTTACAGTTAAAGAATTATTCAAAAGTCATCCATAGTAAAAAGGACTACATAGGCTATGGTTAGAAAACTCAAAATTGCATTTCATTTGTAATAACAAATATCTGAAACACATGGCACTTTAATCAAAATCGTTAGACCCAATTTTTCGAAAAATGTTCCATGTAAAGTGTAGTTTTGGGTGGAGCACTTATCCTCAAAATCTTCGTGCCGCATTCTTAAAAGATTTTAAACTCAAATACCAACTTTGGTTTTTAACCGACTTTTCCTGTTTGAGTTATGTTGCCCACAGACTGACTGACTGACTGACTGACTGACTGACTGACTGACTGACTGACTGACTGACTGACTGACTGACTGACTGACTGACTGACTGACTGACTGACTGACTGACTGACTGACTGACTGACTGACTGACTGACTGACTGACTGACTGACACACACACACACACACACACACACACACACACACACACACACACACACACACACACACACACACACACACACACACAAGAATTATTTGGTGGAAGACAATACTTCCTCTACTTACTATATGTACATAGTAGAGAAAGTAAAAATCTAATTGTTGCTCTAATAAGACTTTTTCTACTCTTGTACTATTTTCAGAACCTCACGCATTTCGGCATAACTTGTGTATTTTAACAAGATCTAAATTTTTGTATAGAAATTTCAGTTACCATAAAAAGATCTCAAACGCGTGGCCAAAATCATTAGCCATTTTTGAGAAAATCAAAGTTTTCGAAAAATTGTCCATGTAAAGGGTAGTTTAGGAGGACGAGTTTTAACAAAATCTTGGTGTTGCATACTTGAAAGATGTTAAATTAAAAAGGAACTTTGGTTTTTAACCGACTTTTCGTCTTTGAGATTTTTACTATACGTTGTAGAGAAAGTAAAATAAGTTATTGGCCGTTACTTTCCGATCTTCCCGAGAACGGTCTGTAATAAAGTCCACAATGCATTGTTACCTACCCTTAAGGGAGCGGCACGTTTATAGCCCTATGCATCAACTAATATACACCAATTAGGACTAACTGCAGTTCCATTTCCGTTACTCTGCGACGGTTATTGTCCTCTCGAAAATTACTGCGCTATTTATAGTTTCACTTTACAAATATAGTAAACAAAGGTAATTTAAACTTTTCTGCAAGTGTTGGCGACCAAAAAGCTACAGTTTACCTTATAAGTAACACGATTTAACCCTCCTATATCTCTCACCACTTTGGTAAGTAGAGGAAGTATTATATGCAAAATTCGATGTCGAGGCTTCACCAGCAATATGTTTGGAGGCCCCCTGGATCCAAAAACAGTATCTTCAGAAAAAGTTCCGTGTGTGTGTGTGTGTGTGTGTCAGTCTGTGAACAGGATACATAACACATTTTTTATATTTTTGGATTCAGCTAGCTTCAAAGCATATATTTCCGGTGAAATCTCCACATCGAATTTTTCGGCGGAATATAATTTAATACTTTGTATATCTATTTATCCAGTAGAGAAAGTAAACAATGGCTTGTGTAAACTTAGGCTTACATGGCCGGTGTCCTGACTATTAGGTATGTTTATTTCTTTTGAGGTTGTAGGCCGTGGTCTAGAATGGCTTCCCTTTCGGGACCGTAAAGCGTGTATTTATAGTGAAACTTAGGTATGGGAGTGGAGTGCGTATATAACGAGATTTTACCAGAAATATATGTTCTTGAGCTCCGTGAATACACAAACGGATTTTGTTGAATTAATGACTGTGTGTATAGGGTATGTGTGAGTGAGTGTGTGAGTGAGTGAGTGTGTGGTGTGTGGTGTGTGGTGTGTGGTGTGTGGTGTGTGTGTGTGTGTGTGTGTGTGTGTGTGTGGTGTGACTGAGTGAGTGTGGTAAATGAGAGTGACTGTGTGTATGTGTGTGAGTGAGTGTGTGTGGTGTGTGAGAGTGAGTGTGTGTATCTGTGGAGTATGAGTGAGTGAGTGAGTGTGAGAGTGTGTGTGAGAGTGTGTGTATGAATGAGTGTGTGTGGTGTCCGAGTGAAAGTGTGTGTGAGAGTGTGTAGTGTGTGGTGTAAGTGTGACTGTGTGAGTGTGTGTGGTATGGAGTTTCATTGTGAGTGAGTGTTTGTGTGGTGTGAGTGTGTGTGTGATGTGAGTGAGTGTGTTTGGAGTCTGAGTGGGTGAGTGAGTGTGTGGTGTGTGTGGTATGGTGTTTGATTGTGAGTGAGTGTGTGGTGAGAGTGAGTGTGTGTGTGTGTGTGTGTGTGTGTGTGTGTGGTGTATGGTGTTTAAAGTGTGGGTGAGTGATTGTTGGTGTGTGTGCGGTCTGTGTGGTGTATGAGTGTGAGTAAGTGTGTGGTGTATGGCGGACTGTGAGTGTGGTGTATGAGTGAGTGTGAATGAGTGTGTGGTGTGTTTGAGTGAGTGAGTGTGTGGAGTATGAGTAAGTGTGTGTGTGGTGTGTTTGAGTGAGTGTAAGAATGAGTGAGTGTGTATGGTATGTGAGTGTGTGTGTGAATGAGTGTGTGTGGGTGAGTGAGTCTGTGTGTGGTGTGCTGTTCGAGTGTGGGTGATTGTTGGTGTGTGTGCGATGTGTGAGTAAGTATGTGGTGTATGACTGAGTGTGAGTCAGTTGTGTATGAGTGAGTGTGTGTATGGTGTGTGAATGAGTGTGTGGTATGTGTGTGATATGTGTGAATGTGTGTGGTGTGAGTGTGGTATGTGAGTGAGTGTGCGTGGTGAGTGTGTGTGAGTGTGTAGTGTGAGTGAGTGACTAAGTGTGTATGGTGTGAGTGAGAGTGAGTGTGCGTATGTGTGTGGTGTGTGAGTGAGTGTGTGGTGTGCATGTGTGTGAGTGGGTGTGTGGTGTGTATGTGTGAGTATGTGAGCGAGTGAGTGTGTGGTGTGTTGTGTGGAGTATGAGTGAGTGTATGTGAGTGTGAGTGTGTGTGGTGTGTGAGCGAGCGACATGAGTTGTGTGGGTGAGTGTATGTGTTGTGTGTGAGTATGTGAGTGTGTGTGAGTCAGAGTGTGAGTGTGTGTGGTGTCTGAGTGTGTGTGAGAGTGTGTGGTGTGTGAGTGACTGTGTGTGGTGTATGAGTGAGTGAATGTACGTGTAAGTGTGAGTGAGTGTGTGTGGTATGGAGTTTGATTGTGAGTGAGTGTTTGTATGAGTGAGTGTGTGGTGTTTGGTGTCTGAGTGAGTGTGTGGTGTATGAGCGGGTGAGTGAGTGTGTGTGTTTGGTGTATGAGTTGTTGAGTGAGTGTGTGAGTGAGTGTGTGGTGTGTGTGAGTGAGTGTGTGGTATGGTGTTTGATTGTGAGTGTGTGTGGTGTGTGAGTATGAGTGTTTGTGTGTGAGTGAGTGTGTGTGGGGTGTGAGTGAGTGTGTGGTATGGTGTTTGATTGTGAGTGTGTGTGGTGTGTGAGTATGAGTGTTTGTGGTGTGAGTGTGTGTGGTGTGTGAGTGAGCGAGTGTGTGGTGTGTTAGTGATTGAGTGAGCGTGTGTTTGAGTGAGTGTGATGTGTGAGTGAGTGTGTGGACTTTGTGGTTTATGAGTGAGTGTACGTATAGTGTGTTGGGGTGTGGTGTGAGTGTGTATGAGTGAGTGAGTGTGTGTTGTGTGAGTGAGTGTGTGGTGTGTGTATTAGTGTGAGAGTGAGTGAGTGGGTGTGTGAGTGTGTTTGGTGTCTGAGTGGGTGGTGTCTGAGTGGGTGGTGTGTGAGTGGGTGAGTGTGACTGTGTCTATGGTGTGTGAGTGTGTGGTGCGTGTGTGAGTGGGTGAGTGAGTGTGGCAAGTGTGTGTGTGGTATGGTGTTTGAGTGTGGGTGAGTGATCTTGGTGTGTGAGTGTGTGTGTGCGGTGTGTGAGTGTGTGTGGTGTATGAGTGAGTGTGAGAAAGTGTGTGGTGTATGACTTAGAGTGAGTGAGTGTGGAGTATTGGTGTGTGTGTGTGTGAGTGTGGTGTATGGGTGTGTGAGTGAGTGTGTGGGTATGAATGGTGTGTGTGTGAGTGTGGTGTATGGGTGTGTGAGTGAGTGTGTGGGTATGAATGAGTTGGTGTGTGTGAGTGAGTGTGAGTGTGTGGTGTGAGTGTGTTTTGGTGTGAGTGTGTGGAGTGTGTGGTGTATGAGTGAGTGTGAGTGAATGAGTGTCTGTGGTGTGTGTATGGTGTGTGTGGTGTGTGAGTGTGTGCATGTGGTGTCTGTGAATATGTAAGTGTGGTGTGTGTAAATGTGTGTGGCGTGTGAATGAGTGAGTGTGTATGGTGTGTGAGTGCGTGTGGATGGGTGTGTGAGTGCGTGTGGATGGGTGTGTGAGTGTGTGTGAACGAGTGAGTGTGTGTGTGTGGAGTGCGTTGTGTATGAGTGAGTGAGCGTGTGTGTGTGTGGTGTGTGTATGGTGTATGAGTGAGTGAGTGTGTGTTGGGTGTGAGTGTGGTGTATGAGTGAGTGAGAGTGTTGTGTGTGGTGTGTGAGTGAGTGTGCGTTGGGTGTGTGGGCGAGTGTGCGTTGGGTGTGTGGGTGAGTGTGCGTTGGGTGTGCGGGTGAGTGTGTGTTGGGTGTGTGGGTGATTTTGAGTTGGGTGTGTGGGTGACTGTGCGTTGGGTGTGTGGGCGAGTGTGCGTTGGGTGTGTGGGTGAGTGTGTGTTGGGTTTGTGGGTGAGTTTGTGATGGGTGTGTGGGTGAGTGTGTGTTGGGTGTGTGGGCGAGTATGTGTTGGGTGTGTGGGCGAGTGTGTGTATGGTGTATGAGTGAGTGGGTGTGTGGGTGAGTGTCTTTTGGGTGTCTGGGTGAGTGTGTTTTGGGTGTGTAGGTGAGTGTGTGTTGGGTGTGTGGGCGAGTGTGTGGGCGAGTGTGTGTTGGGTGTGTGGGCGAGTGTGAGTGTGGTGTGTGGGCGAGTGTGTGTGGTGTATGAGTTAGTGTGTGTTGGGAGTGTGGGTGAGTGTGTGGCGTGTGAGTGAGTGTGTGTGGTATGTGAGTGTGTGGTTTGGTGTGTGTGAATGTATGTGGTGTGTGTGAGTGGAGTGTATGAATGAGTGGGTGTGTGTGGTGTGTGAGTGTGTGTGGTGTGCGAGTGTGGTGTGTGAGTGTGAGTGAGTCTGTGTTGTGTGTGAGTGAGTGTGTGTTGTGTGAGTGTGTGCATGGTGTGTCTGGTGTATGAGTGAGTGTGTGTGGTGTGATGTGTGTGGTGAGTGTGGTGTGTGAGTGAGTGTGTGTGATGTGTTAGTGTGTGTGAAGGAGTGAGTGTGGTGTGTGTGTGGTGTGAGTGAGTGTGTGCATGGTGTGTGTATGAATGGGTGAGTGTGGTGTGAGTGAGTGTGTATGTTGTGTGTGAGTGTGTGGTGTGTGCATGGTGTGTCTGGTGTATGAGTGAGTGTGTGTGGTGTGTGACAGAGTGTGTGTGAGTGTGAGTGAGTGTGTGTGTGAAGTCTGTTGTGTATGAGTGAGTGTGGTGTGAGTGAGTGTGTGTGGTGTGTGAGTGAGTGTGTTTGTGAATGAGTGAGTGTGTGTGAGTGTGTGAGTGAGTGTGTGAGTGAGTGTGTGTGTGAAGTGTGTGGTGAATGAGTGAGTGTGCGTGAGTGTGTGGTGTGTGTGGGTGAGTGAGTGTGTGTTGTGTGTGAGTGAGTGTGTGTTGTGTGTGAGTGACTGAGTGGGGTGTGTGAGTGTGTGGTGTGTGTGTGAAGTGTGTTGTGTATGAGTGTGGTGTGAGTGTGTGTGTGGTGTGTGAGTGTGTGTGTGTGTGGTGTGTGAGTGTGTGTGTGGTGTGTGAGTGTGTGTGTGTTTGAGTGAGTGTGTGGTGTGTGAGAGGGTGAGTGAGTGAGTGTGTGTGAGTGAGTGAGAGAGAGTGTGTGGTGTGTGAGTGTGTGGTGTGATGTGTGGGAATGTGTTTGGTGTGTGAGAGACAGTGTGTGTGTGTGTGAATGAGTGAGAGTGTGTGAGTGAGTGTGTGTGTGTGAGTGTGTGTGTGAGTGTGAGTGAGTGTGTGAGTGAGTGTGTGTTGTGTGCATGGTGTGTCTGGTGTATGAGTGAGTGTGTGTGGTGTGTGAGTGTGTGGTGTGATGTGTGTGGTGAGTGTGGTGTGTGAGTGAGTGTGTGTGATGTGCTAGTGTGTGTGAAGGAGTGAGTGTGGTGTGTGTGTGGTGTGAGTGAGTGTGTGCATGGTGTGTGTATGAATGGGTGAGTGTGGTGTGAGTGAGTGTGTATGTTGTGTGTGAGTGTGTGGTGTGTGAGTGAGTGTGTGGAGTGTGTGGTGTGTGAGTGTGTGCATGGTGTGTCTGGTGTATGAGTGAGTGTGTGTGGTGTGTGGTGTGATGTGTGTGAATGTGTGTGGTGTGTGACAGAGTGTGTGTGAGTGTGAGTGAGTGTGTGAAGTCTGTTGTGTATGAGTGAGTGTGGTGTGAGTGAGTGTGGTGTGAGTGAGTGTGTGTGGTGTGTGAGTGAGTGTTTCTGAATGAGTGAGTGTGTTGTGAGTGTGAGTGAGTGTGTGTGTGAAGTGTGTGGTGTATGAGTGATTGTGCATGAGTGTGTGGTGTGTGTGGGTGAGTGAGTGTGTGTTGTGTGTGAGTGAGTGTGTGTTGTGTGTGAGTGAGTGGGGTGTGTGAGTGTGTGGTGTGTGTGTGAAGTGTGTTGTGTATGAGTGTGGTGTGAGTGTGTGTGTGGTGTGTGAGTGAGTGTGTGAATGATTGAGAGTGTGTGTGAAGTGTGTGGTGTGAGTGAGTGTGTGTGTGTGGTGTGTGAGTGTGTGTGTTTGAGTGAGTGTGTGGTGTGTGAGAGGGTGAGTGAGTGAGTGTGTGAGAGTGAGTGAGTGAGTGTGTGTGTGGTGTGTGAGTGTGTGGTGTGTGAGTGAGTGAGAGTGAGTGTGTGGTGTGTGAGTGTGTGGTGTGATGTGTGGGAATGTGTTTGGTGTGTGAGAGACAGTGTGTGTGTGAATGAGTGAGAGTGTGTGAGTGTGAGTGAGTGTGTGTGTGTGGGTGAGTGTGTGTAAGCTTGTGATGGGTGTGTGGGTGAGTATGTGTTGGGTGTGTGGGCGACTGTGTGTTGGGTGTGTGGGCGAGTGTGTGTATGGTGTATGAGTGAGTGGGTGTGTGGGTGAGTGTGTTTTGGGTGTGTGGGTGAGTTTGTGTTGGGTGTATGGGGAGTGTGTGTTCGGTGTGTGTGTGAGTGTGCGTTGGGTGTGTGGGTGAGTGTGTTGGGTGTGTGGGCGAGTGTGCGTTGGGTGTGGGCGAGTGTGCGTTGGGTGTGTGTGTGAGTATGCGTTGGATGTGTGGGTGAGTGTGCGTTGGGTGTGTGGTTGAGTGTGTGTTGGGTGTGTGGGTGAGTTTGTGCTGGATGTGTGGGTGGGTGTGTGTTGGGTGTGTGGGCGACTGTGTGTTGGGTGTGTGGACGAGTGTGTGTGGTGTATGAGTGAGTGTGTTCGGTGTGTGTGAGTGTGCGTTGGGTGCTTGGTGAGTGTGTGTTGGGTGTGTGGGTGAGTGTGCTTTGGGTGTGTGTGTGAGTGTGCGTTGGATGTGTGGGTGAGTGTGCGTTGGGTGTGTGGTTGAGTGTGTGTTGGGTGTGTGGGTGGGTGTGTGGGCGACTGTGTGTTGGGTGTGTGGACGAGTGTGTGTGTGGTGTATGCGTGAGTGTGTTGGGTGTGTGGGTGTGTGTGTTTTGGGTGTGTGGGTGAGTTTGTGTTGAGTGTATGGGGAGTGTGTGTTCGGTGTGTGTGTCCGTGTGCGTTGGATGTGTGGGTGAGTGTGCGTTGGGTGTGTGTGTGAGTGTGTGTTGGGTGTGTGGGTGAGTTTGTGCTGGGTGTGTGGGTGGGTGTGTGTTGGGTGTGTGGGCGACTGTGTTGGGTGTGTGGACGAGTGTGTGTGTGGTGTACGAGTGAGTGTGTTGGGTGTGTGGGTGAGTGTGTTTTGGGTGTGTGGGTGAGTGTGTGTGGTGTATATGTGAGTGTGTTGGGTGTTTGGGTGAGTGTGTTTTGGGTGTGTGGGTGAGTGTGTGTTGGGTGTGTGGGTGTGTGTTTGGTGTGTGTGTGAGTGTGCTGGGTGTGTGGGTGAGTGTGTGCTGGGTGTGTGGGTGAGTGTGTGTTGGGTGTGTGGGTGAGTGTTTGTTGGGTGTGTGGGTGACTGTGTGTTGGGTGTGTGGGCGAGTGTGTGTATGGTGTATGAGTTAGTGGGTGTGTGGGTGAGTGTGTTTTGGGTGTCTGGGTGAGTGTGTGTTGGGTGTGTGGGTGAGTTTGTGTTGGGTGTGTGGGTAAGGGTGTGTTGGGTGTGTGGGTGAGTGTGCGTTGGGTGTGTGGGCGAGTGTGCGTTGGGTTTGTGGGTGAGTTTGTTGGGTGTGTGGGCGACTGTGTTTTGGGTGTGTGGGCGAGTGTGTGTGTGGTGTATGAGTGAGTGTGTTGGGTGTGTGGGTGAGTGTGTTTTGGGTGTGTGGGTGACTGTATTTTGGGTGTGTGGGCGAGTGTGTGTGTGGTGTATGAGTGAGTGTGTTCGGTGTGTGTGAGTGTGCGTTGGGTGTGTGGGTGAGTGTGCGTTGGGTGTGTGGGCGAGTGTGTGTTGGGTGTGTGGGTGAGTTTGGGCTGGGTGTGTGGGTGTGTGGGCGACTGTGTGTTGGGTGTGTGGACGAGTGTGTGTGTGTGTGGTGTATGAGTGAGTGTGTTGGGTGTGTGGGCGGTGTGTGTGTGGTGTGTGAGTGTATGGTTTGGTGTGTGTGAATGTATGTGGTGTGTGTGAGTGGAGTGTATGAATGAGTGGGTGTGTGAGTGTGTGTGGTGTGTGAGTGTGGTGTGTGTGAGTGTGAGTGAGTGTGTGTTGTGTGTGAGAGAGTGTGTGGTGTGTGAGTGTGTGCATGGTGTGTGTATGAGTGAGTGTGTGTGGTGTGTGAGTGTGTGGTGTGATGTGTATGAATGTGTGTGGTGAGTGTGGTGTGTGAGTGTGTGTGATGTGTTAGTGTGTGTGAAGGAGTGAGTGTGGTGTGTGTGTGGTGTGTGAGTGTGTGGTGTGAGTAAGTGTGTGCATGGTGTGTGGTTTGTGTATGAATGGGTGATTGTGGTGTGAGTGTGGTGTGTGAGTGTGTGGTGTGAGTGAGTGTGTGCATGGTGTGTGGTTTGTGTATGAATGGGTGATTGTGGTGTGAGTGAGTGTGTGGTGTGTGAGTGAGTGTGTGCATGGTGTGTCTGGTGTATGAGTGAGTGTGTGTGGTGTGTGAGTGTGTGGTGTGAGTGAGTGTGTGTGGTGTGTGAGTGAGTGTGTGTGTGAATGAGTGAGTGTGTGAGTGTGAGTGAGTGTGTGTGTGAAGTGTGTGGTGTATGAGTGAGTGTGGTGTGAGTGAATGTGTGGTGTGTGCGTGAGTGTGTGAGTGGGTGAGTGAGTGTGAGTGAGTGTGTGTTGTGTGTGAGTGAGTGAGTGAGTGAGTGAATGTGTGGGGTGTGTGAGTGTGTGGTGTGTGTGAAGTGTGTTGTGTATGAGTGTGAGGTGAGTGAGTGTGTGTGTGTGGAGTGTGAGTGAGTGTGTGTGAATGATTGAGAATGTGTGTTTGAAGTGTGTGGTGTGAGTGAGTGTGTGTGGTGTGTGAGTGTGTGTGTGTTTGAGTGAGTATGTGGTGTGCGAGAGGGTGAGTGAGTGAGTGTGTGAGAGTGAGTGAGTGAGTGTGTGTGGTGTGTGAGTGTGTGGTGTGTGAGTGAGTGAGAGTGAGTGTGTGGTGTGATGTGTGGGAATGTGTTTGGTGTGTGAGAGACAGTGTGTGTGTGAATGAGTGAGTGTGTGTGTGAATGAGTGAGAGTGTGTGAGTGAGTGTGTGTGAAGTGTGTGTGTGTGGGTGAGGGTGCGTTGGGTGTGTGGGTGAGTGTGTGTGAGTTTGTGATGGGTGTGTGGGTGAGTATGTGTTGGGTTTGTGGGCGAGTATGTGTTGGGTGTGTGGGCGACTGTGTGTTGGGTGTGTGGGCGAGTGTGTATGGTGTATGAGTGAGTGGGTGTGTGGGTGAGTGTGTTTTGGGTGTGTGGGTGAGTGTATGTTGGGTGTGTGGGCGAGTGTGTGTTGGGTGTGTGGGTGAGTTTTTGTTGGGTGTGTGGGTGAGTGTGCGTTGGGTGTGGGTGAGTGTGCGTTGGGTGTGTGGGTGAGTGTGCGTTGGGTGTGTGGGTGAGTGTGTGTTGGGTGTGTGTTGGGTGTGTGGGTGAGTGTGTGTTGGGTGTCTGGGTGAGTTTGTGCTGGGTGTGTGGGTGGGTGTGTGGGCGAGTGTGTGTTGGGTTTGTGGTAAAGTTTGTGTTGGGTGTGTGGGTGAGGGTGTGTTGGGTGTGTGGGTGAGTGTGCGTTGGGTGCGTGGGCGAGTGTGTGAGTTTGTTGGGTGTGTGGGCGACTGTGTTTTGGGTGTGTGGGCGAGTGTGTGTGTGGTGTATGAGTGAGTGTGTTGGGTGTGTGGGTGAGTGTGCTTTGGGTGTGTGGGTGAGTGTGTGTTGGGTGTATGGGGAGTGTGTTCGGTGTGTGTGAGTGTGCGTTGGGTGTGTGGGTGAGTGTGCGTTGGGTGTGTGGGCGAGTGTGCGTTGGGTGTGTGGGCGTGTGTGCGTTGGTTGTGTGTGTGAGTGTGCGTTGGATGTGTGGGTGAGTGTGCGTTGGGTGTGTGGCTGAGTGTGTGTTGGGTGTGTTGGTGAGTTTGTGCTGGGTGTGTGGGTGGGTGTGTGGGCGACTGTGTGTTGGGTGTGTGGACGAGTGTGTGTGTGGTGTATGAGTGAGTGTGTTGGGTGTGTGGGCGAGTGTGTGTGGTGTATGAGTGAGTGCGTTGGGTGTGTGGGTGAGTGTGTTTTGGGTGTGTGGGTGAGTGTGTGTGTGGTGTATGAGTGAGTGTGTTGTGTGTGTGGTGTATGAGTGACTGTGTTGGGTGTGTGGGTGAGTGTGTTTTGGGTGTGTGGGTGAGTGTGTGTGTGGTGTATGAGTGAGTGTGTTGGGTGTGTGGGTGAGTGTGTTTTGGGTGTGTGGGTGAGTGTGTGTTGGGTGTGTGGATGAGTGTGTGTTTGGTGTGTGTGAGTGTGCTAGGTGTGTGGGTGAGTGTGTGTTGGGTGTGTGGGTGAGTGTGTGCTGGGTGTGGGGGTGAGTGTGTGTTGGGTGTGTGGGTGAGTGTTTGTTGGGTGTGTGGGCGACTGTGTGTTGTGTGTGTGGGCGAGTGTGTGTGTGGTGTATGAGTGAGTGTGTTGGGTGTGTGGGTGAGTGTGTTTTGGGTGAGTGTGTTTTGGGTGTGTGGGTGAGTGTGTGTGTGGTGTATGAGTGAGTGGGTTGGGTGTGTGGGTGAGTGTGTGTTTGGTGTGTGGGTGAGTGTGTGTTTGGTGTGTGTGTGAGTGTGCTGGGTGTGTGTGTGAGTGTGTGTGATGTGTTAGTGTGTGTGAAGGAGTGAGTGTGGTGTGTGTGTGGTGTGTGAGTGTGTGGTGTGAGTAAGTGTGTGCATGGTGTGTGGTTTGTGTATGAATGGGTGATTGTGGTGTGAGTGTGGTGTGTGAGTGTGTGGTGTGAGTGAGTGTGTGCATGGTGTGTGGTTTGTGTATGAATGAGTGTGTGGTGTGTGAGTGAGTGTGTGCATGGAGTGTCTGGTGTATGAGTGAGTGTGTGTGGTGTGTGAGTGTGTGGTGTGAGTGAGTGTGTGTGGTGTGTGAGTGAGTGTGTGTGTGAATGAGTGAGTGTGTGAGTGTGAGTGAGTGTGTGTGTGAAGTGTGTGGTGTATGAGTGAGTGTGGTGTGAGTGAATGTGTGGTGTGTGCGTGAGTGTGTGATGTGTGAGTGGGTGAGTGAGTGTGAGTGAGTGTGTGTTGTGTGTGAGTGAGTGAGTGAGTGTGTGGGGTGTGTGAGTGTGTGGTGTGTGTGAAGTGTGTTGTGTATGAGTGTGACGTGAGTGTGTGTGTGTGGAGTGTGAGTGAGTGTGTGTGAATGATTGAGAATGTGTGTTTGAAGTGTGTGGTGTGAGTGAGTGTGTGTGTGGTGTGTGAGTGTGTGTGTGTTTGAGTGAGTATGTGGTGTGCGAGAGGGTGAGTGAGTGTGTGTGTGAGAGTGAGTGAGTGAGTGTGTGTGGTGTGTGAGTGTGTGGTGTGTGAGTGAGTGAGAGTGAGTGTGTGGTGTGATGTGTGGGAATGTGTTTGGTGTGTGAGAGACAGTGTGTGTGTGAATGAGTGAGTGTGTGTGTGTGAATGAGTGAGAGTGTGTGAGTGAGTGTGTGTGAAGTGTGTGTGTGTGGGTGAGGGTGCGTTGGGTGTGTGGGTGAGTGTGTGTGAGTTTGTGATGGGTGTGTGGGTGAGTATGTGTTGGGTTTGTGGGCGAGTATGTGTTGGGTGTGTGGGCGACTGTGTGTTGGGTGTGTGGGCGAGTGTGTGTATGGTGTATGAGTGAGTGGGTGTGTGGGTGAGTGTGTTTTGGGTGTGTGGGTGAGTGTATGTTGGGTGTGTGGGCGAGTGTGTGTTGGGTGTGTGGGTGAGTTTTTGTTGGGTGTGTGGGTGAGTGTGCGTTGGGTGTGTGTGAGTGTGCGTTGGGTGTGTGGGTGAGTGTGCGTTGGGTGTGTGGGTGAGTGTGTGTTGGGTGTGTGTTGGGTGTGTGGGTGAGTGTGTGTTGGGTGTCTGGGTGAGTTTGTGCTGGGTGTGTGGGTGGGTGTGTGGGCGAGTGTGTGTTGGGTTTGTGGTAAAGTTTGTGTTGGGTGTGTGGGTGAGGGTGTGTTGGGTGTGTGGGTGAGTGTGCGTTGGGTGCGTGGGCGAGTGTGTGAGTTTGTTGGGTGTGTGGGCGACTGTGTTTTGGGTGTGTGGGCGAGTGTGTGTGTGGTGTATGAGTGAGTGTGTTGGGTGTGTGGGTGAGTGTGCTTTGGGTGTGTGGGTGAGTGTGGGTGAGTGTGTGTTGGGTGTATGGGGAGTGTGTGTTCGGTGTGTGTGAGTGTGCGTTGGGTGTGTGGGTGAGTGTGCGTTGGGTGTGTGGGCGAGTGTGCGTTGGGTGTGTGGGCGTGTGTGCGTTGGTTGTGTGGGTGAGTGTGCGTTGGGTGTGTGGGTGAGTGTGTGTTGGGTGTGTGGGTGAGTTTGTGCTGGGTGTGTGGGTGGCTGTGTGGGCGACTGTGTGTTGGGTGTGTGGACGAGTGTGTGTGTGGTGTATGAGTGAGTGTGTTGGGTGTGTGGGCGAGTGTGTGTGGTGTATGAGTGAGTGCGTTGGGTGTGTGGGTGAGTGTGTTTTGGGTGTGTGGGTGAGTGTGTGTGTGGTGTATGAGTGAGTGTGTTGTGTGTGTGGTGTATGAGTGACTGTGTTGGGTGTGTGGGCGAGTGTGTTTTGGGTGTGTGGGTGAGTGTGTGTGTGGTGTATGAGTGAGTGTGTTGGGTGTGTGGGTGAGTGTGTTTTGGGTGTGTGGGTGAGTGTGTGTTGGGTGTGTGGGTGAGTGTGTGTTGGGTGTGTGGATGAGTGTGTGTTTGGTGTGTGTGAGTGTGCTAGGTGTGTGGGTGAGTGTGTGTTGGGTGTGTGGGTGAGTGTGTGCTGGGTGTGGGGGTGAGTGTGTGTTGGGTGTGTGGGTGAGTGTTTGTTGGGTGTGTGGGCGACTGTGTGTTGTGTGTGTGGGCGAGTGTGTGTGTGGTGTATGAGTGAGTGTGTTGGGTGTGTGGGTGAGTGTGTTTTGGGTGAGTGTGTTTTGGGTGTGTGGGTGAGTGTGTGTGTGGTGTATGAGTGAGTGGGTTGGGTGTGTGGGTGAGTGTGTGTTTGGTGTGTGGGTGAGTGTGTGTTTGGTGTGTGTGTGAGTGTGCTGGGTGTGTGGGTGAGTGTGTGCTGGGTGTGTGGGTGAGTGTGTGTTGGGTGTGTGGGTGAGTGTGTGTTGGGTGTGTGGGTGAGTGTTTGTTGGGTGTGTGGGTGACTGTGTGTTGGGTGTGTGGGCGAGTGTGTGTGTGGTGTATGAGTGAGTGTGTTAGGTGTGTGGGCGAGTGTGTGTTGGGTGTGTAGGTGAGTTAATTGGGTATGTGGGTGAGTGTGTGTTGGGTGTGTGGGTGAGTGTGCCTTGGGTGTGTGGGTGAGTGTGCGTTGGGTGTGTGGGTGAGTGTGTGTTGGCTGTGTGGGTGAGTTTGTGCTGGGTGTGTGGGTGAGTGTGTGTTGGGTGTGTGGGCGAGTGTGTGTTGGGTGTGTGGGTGAGTGTGTGTTTTGTGTGTGGGTGAGTGTGTGCTGGGTGTGTGGGCGAGTGTGTGTTGGGTGTGTGGGCGAGTGTGTGTGTGGTGTATGAGTTAGTGTGTGTTGGGTGTGTGGGTGAGTGTGTGGCGTATGAGTGAGTGAGTGTGTGGTTTGGTGTGTGTGAATGTATGTGGTGTGTGTGAGTGGAGTGTATGAATGAGTGGGTGTGTGAGTGTGTGTGGTGTGTGAGTGTGGTGTGTGTGAGTGTGAGTGAGTGTGTGTTGTGTGTGAGAGAGTGTGTGGTGTGTGAGTGTGTGCATGGTGTGTGTATGAGTGAGTGTGTGTGGTGTGTGAGTGTGTGGTGTGATGTGTGTGAATGTGTGTAGTGAGTGTGGTGTGTGAGTGAGTGTGTGTGATGTGTTAGTGTGTGTGTGAAGGAGTGAGTGTGGTGTGTGTGTGGTGTGTGAGTGTGTGCATGGTGTGTGGTGTGTCTGAATGGGTGAGTGTGGTGTGAGGGAGTGTGTATGTTGTGTGTGAGTGAGTGTGTGGTGTGTGAGTGAGTGTGGTGTGTGTGGAGTGTGTGGTGTGTCTGGTGTATGAGTGTGTGTGGTGTGTGAGTTTGTGGTGTGATGTGTGTGGTGTGTGAGTGAGTGTGGTGTGAGTGAATGTGTGGTGTGTGCGTAAGTGTGTGGTGTGTGAGTGAGTGTGTGTGAGTGTGTGTGAAGTGTGTGGTGTATGAGTGAGTGTGTGTTGTGTGAGTGAATGTGTGGTGTGTGCGTGAGTGTGTGGTGTGTGAGTGGGTGAGTGAGTGTGTGTTGTGTGTGAGTGAGTGAGTGAGTGTGTGGGGTGTGTGAGTGTGTGGTGTGTGTGTGAAGTGTGTTGTGTATGAGTGTAACGTGAGTGAGTGTGTGTGTGGTGTGTGGAGTGTGTGGTGTATGAGTGAGTGAGAGTGTGTGGTGTGATGTGTGTGAATGTGTGTGGTGTGTGAGAGAGAGAGTGTGTGTGTGTGTGAGTGTGAGTGAGTGTGTGTGGTGAGTGAGAGTGTGTGAGTGTGTGTGTGAGTGAGTGTGTGTGGTGAGTGAGTGTGTGAGTGTGTGTGTGAATGAGTGAGAGTGTGTGAGTGTGAGTGAGTGTGTGTGTGTGTCTGAACAGTATAACTAGGAACATTTCGGAAGAACCTGATTATTTACACTGACATAGCTTGTCTATTACTAACGCTCATTCTTCTATCTATGAGATACACTTTTCCAAGAATTGTCTAAATGGGTGTTTCTAGGACAATAGGGACGCTATCTGAGTAGCTGTAGTTGATTATACGCTGCTCTACGGATCCCAAACTCACGAGTTCTGATCCGACGCAGACCATACCAGTAAGTTTACTGCCATACGAAATTTTAAGCACAAACGACAGTCATTCAGTCAGGTGCTATGTGTGCGTTACATTTCTCCCTCGAATTGCTAGTTGAATTATGACATTTTCATTATTTCTCGTGAAACACATACAAGGGCATTCACGTGGACAACACCTAACTATTCCGTGAACTGTATTCTGTGTACTCTCTATATGTAAGATGGTGCTGTGGAGCCCTTTCTTACCGTAACAAACTGTTTGTGGGCCTGGTTATTTAGCTCAGGCCAGCTCACTGTCCCTTCACTCAAGGACATTCATCTAGAACAAATGAGTGGCCTATAGAAGAACTCCTGCGGGACGAAATGTCCCATATACATAGAACCGTACACTAAGTACCATAGCAGTCAGAAACACTCAATGTTAATTCTGCAGTAACTATTACTAGGAATTGCCCTATGAAATATGGGAATGAGTCGGGCATGTTTTGATTGACGTGGCCGTTTAAGGACCGTGAGAAAAGGTCGCTGGTTTGTCATCAAGATGCAAATATCGTACACGAAGCTTGCATTCCTACCGCTTGGACCGTACCTACCTACCTACCTGCCTGGCTTCCTGACTTGCGCATGTTTCTCTAATAAATACCTTTCATAAGATACCATCGTCATCTTTATCATCCTCATCGTTTCACTTTGCAGTAGCTTCTTTCCACTCGTAAATAATGTCACTTAGCTTATAATCACTATGTCCATTTAATTGGTGGAGTAGACATTACTTCCTCTTACAACTTAAAAGAACCATATATAATCTAAAATATATCGCGTATTATATTAGCATACTCTACTGTTTTCAGATGCACCTGTTCATAATGGTTCTGCTGTCCACCAATCAAAGCTGCACCTGTTCATAACGATACTGCTATCCACCAGTGAAAGATGCACCTGTTCATAACGATACTGCTATCCAACAGTGAAAGATGCATCTGTTCATAACGATACTGCTATCCACCAGTGAAAGATGCATCTGTTCATAACGATACTGCTATCCACCAGTGAAAGATGCACCTGTTCCCAACGATACTGCTATCCAACAGTGAAAGATACACCTGTTCCTAACCATACTGCTATCCACCAAAGATACACCTGTTCCTAACGATACTGCTATCCACCAAAGATGCACCAGTTCATAACGATACAGCTTTCCACCAATCAAAGATGCACCTGTTCGTAACGCTACTGCTATCCACCAGTGAAAGATGCACCTGTTCATAACGATACTGCTATCCAACAGTGAAAGATGCATCTGTTCATAACGATACTGCTATCCACCAGTGAAAGATGCATCTGTTCATAACGATACTGCTATCCACCAGTGAAAGATGCACCTGTTCATAACGATACTGCTATCCACCAGTGAAAGATGCACCTGTTCCTAACGATACTGCTATCCAACAGTGAAAGATGCATCTGTTCATAACGATACTGCTATCCAACAGTGAAAGATGCATCTGTTCATAACGATACTGCTATCCAACAGTGAAAGATGCATCTGTTCATAACGATACTGCTATCCAACAGTGAAAGATGCATCTGTTCATAACGATACTGCTATCCACCAGTGAAAGATGCATCTGTTCATAACGATACTGCTATCCACCAGTGAAAGATGCATCTGTTCATAACGATACTGCTATCCACCAGTGAAAGATGCACCTGTTCATAACGATACTGCTATCCACCAGTGAAAGATGCATCTGTTCATAACGATACTGCTATCCACCAGTGAAAGATGCACCTGTTCATAACGATACTGCTATCCACCAGTGAAAGATGCATCTGTTCATAACGATACTGCTATCCAACAGTGAAAGATGCATCTGTTCATAACGATACTGCTATCCACCAGTGAAAGATGCACCTGTTCCTAACGATACTGCTATCCAACAGTGAAAGATACACCTGTTCCTAACCATACTGCTATCCACCAAAGATACACCTGTTCCTAACGATACAGCTTTCCACCAATCAAAGATGCACCTGTTCGTAACGCTACTGCTATCCACCAGTGAAAGATGCACCTGTACATAACGATACTGCTATCCACCAATCGAAGATACACGTGTTCATAACAATACTGCTATCCACCAATCAAACATTCTTCTGTTGTTAACGATACTGCTATCCACCAATCAAAGGTGCACCTGTTCATAACGGTACAGCTGTCCACCTGTCACAGGTGCAGTAGTTCATAACGATACTGCTATCCATCAAAGGTGCACATGTTCATAACGAAACTGCTATCCACCAATCAAAGATGCACATGTTCATAACGATACTGCTATCCACCAATCAAAGATGCACCTGTTCATAACGATACTGTTATCCACCAATCAAAGATGTACCTGTTCATAACGATACTGCTATCCACCAATCAAAGATGCACTTGTTCATAACGATACTGCTATGCACCAGTCAAAGATACACCTGTTCATAACGACACTGTTATCCACCAATAAAAGATACCTGTTCATAACGATACTGCTATCCACCAATCAAAGGTGCACTAGTTCATAAGGATACTGCTATCCACCTGTCAAAGATGCACCAGTTCATAACGATACAGCTGTCCACCTGTCACAGGTGCAGTTGTTCATAACGATACTGCTATCCATCAAAGGTGCACATGTTCATAACGAAACTGCTATCCACCAATCAAAGATGCACATGTTCATAACGATACTGCTATCCACCAATCAAAGATGCACCTGTTCATAACGATACTGTTATCCACCAATCAAAGATGTACCTGTTCATAACGATACTGCTATCCACCAATCAAAGATGCACCTGTTCATAACGATACTGCTATACACTAATTAAAGATGCACCTGTACATAACGATACTGCTATCCACCAGTCAAAGATACACCTGTTCATAACGACACTGTTATCCACCAATAAAAGATACCTGTTCATAACGATACTGCTATCCACCAATCAAAGATGCACCTGTTCATAACGATACTGCTATCCACCAGTCAAAGATGCAACTGTTCATAACGATACTGCTATACACTAATTAAAGATGCACCTGTACATAACGATACTGCTATCCACCAATCGAAGATACACGTGTTCATAACAATACTGCTATCCACCAATCAAACATTCTTCTGTTGTTAACGATACTGCTATCCATCAAAGGTGCACATGTTCATAACGAAACTGCTGTCCACCAATCAAAGGTGCACATGTTCATAACGATACTGCTATCCACCAATCAAACATGTACCTGTTCATAACGATGTTGCTATCCACCTGTCAAAGATGTACCTGTTCATAACGATACTGCTATCCACCAATCAAAGATGCACCTGTTCATAACGATACTGCTATCTACTAATTAAAGATGCACCTGTACATAACGATACTGCTATACACCAATCAAAGATACACGTGTTCATAACAATACTGCTATCCACCAATCAAACATTCTTCTGTTGTTAACGATACTGCTATCCACCAATCAAAGGTGCACCTGTTCATAACGGTACCGCTATACACCAAAGATACACCTGTTCATAACGATACTGCTATCCACCAATCAAAGGTGCACCAGTTCATAAGGATACTGCTATCCACCTGTCAAAGATGCACCAGTTCATAACGATACAGCTGTCCACCAGTCACAGGTGCAGCTGTTCATAACGATACTGCTATCCATCAAAGGTGCACATGTTGATAACGAAACTGCTGTCCACCAATCAAAGGTGCACATGTTCATAACGATAGTGCTATCCACCAATCAAAGATGTACCTGTTCATAACGATACTGCTATCCACCTGTCGAAGATGCAACTGTTCATAACGATACTGCTATCCACCTGTCGAAGATGCAACTGTTCATAACGATACTGCTATCCACCAGTCAAAGATGCACATATTCATAACTATACTGCTATCCACCAATTAAAGGTGCACCTGTTCATAAGGATACTGCTATCCACCAATCAAAGGTGCACCTCGTCATAACGATACTGCTATCCACTAATCAAAGATGTACCTGTTCATAACGATACTGCTATCCACCAATCAAAGGTGCACCTGTTCTTAACGATACTGCTATCCACCAATCAAAGGTGCACCTGTCCATAACGATACTGCTATCCACCAATCAAAGATGTACCTGTTCATAACGATACTGCTATCCACCAGTCAAAGATGTACCTGTTCATAACGATACTGCTATCCACCAGTCAAAGATACACCTGTTCATAACGACAGTGTTATCCACCAATAAAAGATGTACCTGTTCATAAGGATACTGCTATCCACCAATCAAAGATGCACCTGTTCATAACGATACTGCTATCCACCAATCAAAGGTGCACCTGTCCATAACGATACTGCTATTCACCTGTCAAAGATTCACCAGTTCAGAACGATACTGCTGTCCACCAGTCAAAGGTGCAGCTGTTCATAACGATACTGCTATCCATCAGTCAATGTTGCACCAGTTCATAACGAAAGTGCTGTCCGCCAATCAAAGATACACCTGTTCATAACGATACTGCTATCCACCAGTCAAAGATGCGAATGTTCATAACTATACTTCTATCCACCAATCAAAGGTGCACCTGTTCATAACGATACTGCTATTCACCTGTCAAAGATTCACCAGTTCAGAACGATACTGCTGTCCACCAGTCAAAGGTGCAACTGTTCATAACGATACTGCTATCCATCAGTCAATGTTGCACCTGTTCATAACGAAAGTGCTGTCCGCCAATCAAGGATACACCTGTTCATAACGATACTGCTATCCACCAGTCAAAGATGCGCATGTTCATAACTACACTGCTATCCACCAATCAAAGGTGCACCTGTTCATAACGATAGTGCTATCCACCAATCAAAGGTGCACATATTCATAACTATACTGCTATCCACCAATCAAAGGTGCACCTGTTGATAACGATACTGCTATCCACCAATCGAAGATGCATGTTTTCATAGCGATACTGCTATCCACCAATCAAACATGCTTCTGTTGTTAACGTTACTGCTATCCGCCAATCAAAGGTGCTCCTGTGCATAACGATACTGCTATCCACCAGTCAAAGATGCAACTGTTCATAACGATACTGCTATACACTAATTAAAGATGCACCTGTACATAACGATACTGCTATCCACCAATCGAAGATACACGTGTTCATAACAATACTGCTATCCACCAATCAAACATTCTTCTGTTGTTAACGATACTGCTATCCATCAAAGGTGCACATGTTCATAACGAAACTGCTGTCCACCAATCAAAGGTGCACATGTTCATAACGATACTGCTATCCACCAATCAAACATGTACCTGTTCATAACGATGTTGCTATCCACCTGTCAAAGATGTACCTGTTCATAACGATACTGCTATCCACCAATCAAAGATGCACCTGTTCATAACGATACTGCTATCTACTAATTAAAGATGCACCTGTACATAACGATACTGCTATCCACCAATCAAAGATACACGTGTTCATAACAATACTGCTATCCACCGATCAAACATTCTTCTGTTGTTAACGATACTGCTATCCATCAAAGGTGCACATGTTCATAACGAAACTGCTGTCCACCAATCAAAGGTGCACATGTTCATAACGATACTGCTATCCACCAATCAAACATGTACCTGTTCATAACGATGTTGCTATCCACCTGTCAAAGATGTACCTGTTCATAACGATACTGCTATCCACCAATCAAAGATGCACCTGTTCATAACGATACTGCTATCTACTAATTAAAGATGCACCTGTACATAACGATACTGCTATCCACCAATCAAAGATACACGTGTTCATAACAATACTGCTATCCACCAATCAAACATTCTTCTGTTGTTAACGATACTGCTATCCACCAATCAAAGGTGCACCTGTTCATAACGGTACCGCTATACACCAAAGATACACCTGTTCATAACGATACTGCTATCCACCAATCAAAGGTGCACCAGTTCATAAGGATACTGCTATCCACCTGTCAAAGATGCACCAGTTCATAACGATACAGCTGTCCACCAGTCACAGGTGCAGCTGTTCATAACGATACTGCTATCCATCAAAGGTGCACATGTTGATAACGAAACTGCTGTCCACCAATCAAAGGTGCACATGTTCATAACGATAGTGCTATCCACCAATCAAAGATGTACCTGTTCATAACGATACTGCTATCCACCTGTCGAAGATGCAACTGTTCATAACGATACTGCTATCCACCTGTCGAAGATGCAACTGTTCATAACGATACTGCTATCCACCAGTCAAAGATGCACATATTCATAACTATACTGCTATCCACCAATCAAAGATGCACCTGTTCATAACGATACTGCTATACACTAATTAAAGATGCACCTGTACATAACGATACTGCTATCCACCAGTCAAAGATACACCTGTTCATAACGACACTGTTATCCACCAATAAAAGATACCTGTTCATAACGATACTGCTATCCACCAATCAAAGATGCACCTGTTCATAACGATACTGCTATCCACCAGTCAAAGATGCAACTGTTCATAACGATACTGCTATACACTAATTAAAGATGCACCTGTACATAACGATACTGCTATCCACCAATCGAAGATACACGTGTTCATAACAATACTGCTATCCACCAATCAAACATTCTTCTGTTGTTAACGATACTGCTATCCATCAAAGGTGCACATGTTCATAACGAAACTGCTGTCCACCAATCAAAGGTGCACATGTTCATAACGATACTGCTATCCACCAATCAAACATGTACCTGTTCATAACGATGTTGCTATCCACCTGTCAAAGATGTACCTGTTCATAACGATACTGCTATCCACCAATCAAAGATGCACCTGTTCATAACGATACTGCTATCTACTAATTAAAGATGCACCTGTACATAACGATACTGCTATACACCAATCAAAGATACACGTGTTCATAACAATACTGCTATCCACCAATCAAACATTCTTCTGTTGTTAACGATACTGCTATCCACCAATCAAAGGTGCACCTGTTCATAACGGTACCGCTATACACCAAAGATACACCTGTTCATAACGATACTGCTATCCACCAATCAAAGGTGCACCAGTTCATAAGGATACTGCTATCCACCTGTCAAAGATGCACCAGTTCATAACGATACAGCTGTCCACCAGTCACAGGTGCAGCTGTTCATAACGATACTGCTATCCATCAAAGGTGCACATGTTGATAACGAAACTGCTGTCCACCAATCAAAGGTGCACATGTTCATAACGATAGTGCTATCCACCAATCAAAGATGTACCTGTTCATAACGATACTGCTATCCACCTGTCGAAGATGCAACTGTTCATAACGATACTGCTATCCACCTGTCGAAGATGCAACTGTTCATAACGATACTGCTATCCACCAGTCAAAGATGCACATATTCATAACTATACTGCTATCCACCAATTAAAGGTGCACCTGTTCATAAGGATACTGCTATCCACCAATCAAAGGTGCACCTCGTCATAACGATACTGCTATCCACTAATCAAAGATGTACCTGTTCATAACGATACTGCTATCCACCAATCAAAGGTGCACCTGTTCTTAACGATACTGCTATCCACCAATCAAAGGTGCACCTGTCCATAACGATACTGCTATCCACCAATCAAAGATGTACCTGTTCATAACGATACTGCTATCCACCAGTCAAAGATGTACCTGTTCATAACGATACTGCTATCCACCAGTCAAAGATACACCTGTTCATAACGACAGTGTTATCCACCAATAAAAGATGTACCTGTTCATAAGGATACTGCTATCCACCAATCAAAGATGCACCTGTTCATAACGATACTGCTATCCACCAATCAAAGGTGCACCTGTCCATAACGATACTGCTATTCACCTGTCAAAGATTCACCAGTTCAGAACGATACTGCTGTCCACCAGTCAAAGGTGCAGCTGTTCATAACGATACTGCTATCCATCAGTCAATGTTGCACCAGTTCATAACGAAAGTGCTGTCCGCCAATCAAAGATACACCTGTTCATAACGATACTGCTATCCACCAGTCAAAGATGCGAATGTTCATAACTATACTTCTATCCACCAATCAAAGGTGCACCTGTTCATAACGATACTGCTATTCACCTGTCAAAGATTCACCAGTTCAGAACGATACTGCTGTCCACCAGTCAAAGGTGCAACTGTTCATAACGATACTGCTATCCATCAGTCAATGTTGCACCTGTTCATAACGAAAGTGCTGTCCGCCAATCAAGGATACACCTGTTCATAACGATACTGCTATCCACCAGTCAAAGATGCGCATGTTCATAACTACACTGCTATCCACCAATCAAAGGTGCACCTGTTCATAACGATAGTGCTATCCACCAATCAAAGGTGCACATATTCATAACTATACTGCTATCCACCAATCAAAGGTGCACCTGTTGATAACGATACTGCTATCCACCAATCGAAGATGCATGTTTTCATAGCGATACTGCTATCCACCAATCAAACATGCTTCTGTTGTTAACGTTACTGCTATCCGCCAATCAAAGGTGCTCCTGTGCATAACGATACTGCTATCCACCAGTCAAAGATGCAACTGTTCATAACGATACTGCTATACACTAATTAAAGATGCACCTGTACATAACGATACTGCTATCCACCAATCGAAGATACACGTGTTCATAACAATACTGCTATCCACCAATCAAACATTCTTCTGTTGTTAACGATACTGCTATCCATCAAAGGTGCACATGTTCATAACGAAACTGCTGTCCACCAATCAAAGGTGCACATGTTCATAACGATACTGCTATCCACCAATCAAACATGTACCTGTTCATAACGATGTTGCTATCCACCTGTCAAAGATGTACCTGTTCATAACGATACTGCTATCCACCAATCAAAGATGCACCTGTTCATAACGATACTGCTATCTACTAATTAAAGATGCACCTGTACATAACGATACTGCTATCCACCAATCAAAGATACACGTGTTCATAACAATACTGCTATCCACCGATCAAACATTCTTCTGTTGTTAACGATACTGCTATCCATCAAAGGTGCACATGTTCATAACGAAACTGCTGTCCACCAATCAAAGGTGCACATGTTCATAACGATACTGCTATCCACCAATCAAACATGTACCTGTTCATAACGATGTTGCTATCCACCTGTCAAAGATGTACCTGTTCATAACGATACTGCTATCCACCAATCAAAGATGCACCTGTTCATAACGATACTGCTATCTACTAATTAAAGATGCACCTGTACATAACGATACTGCTATCCACCAATCAAAGATACACGTGTTCATAACAATACTGCTATCCACCAATCAAACATTCTTCTGTTGTTAACGATACTGCTATCCACCAATCAAAGGTGCACCTGTTCATAACGGTACCGCTATACACCAAAGATACACCTGTTCATAACGATACTGCTATCCACCAATCAAAGGTGCACCAGTTCATAAGGATACTGCTATCCACCTGTCAAAGATGCACCAGTTCATAACGATACAGCTGTCCACCAGTCACAGGTGCAGCTGTTCATAACGATACTGCTATCCATCAAAGGTGCACATGTTGATAACGAAACTGCTGTCCACCAATCAAAGGTGCACATGTTCATAACGATAGTGCTATCCACCAATCAAAGATGTACCTGTTCATAACGATACTGCTATCCACCTGTCGAAGATGCAACTGTTCATAACGATACTGCTATCCACCTGTCGAAGATGCAACTGTTCATAACGATACTGCTATCCACCAGTCAAAGATGCACATATTCATAACTATACTGCTATCCACCAATTAAAGGTGCACCTGTTCATAAGGATACTGCTATCCACCAATCAAAGGTGCACCTCGTCATAACGATACTGCTATCCACTAATCAAAGATGTACCTGTTCATAACGATACTGCTATCCACCAATCAAAGGTGCACCTGTTCTTAACGATACTGCTATCCACCAATCAAAGGTGCACCTGTTCATAACGATACTGCTATCCACCAATCAAAGATGTACCTGTTCATAACGATACTGCTATCCACCAGTCAAAGATGTACCTGTTCATAACGATACTGCTATCCACCAGTCAAAGATACACCTGTTCATAACGATAGTGTTATCCACCAATAAAAGATGTACCTGTTCATAAGGATACTGCTATCCACCAATCAAAGATGCACCTGTTCATAACGATACTGCTATCCACCAATCAAAGGTGCACCTGTCCATAACGATACTGCTATTCACCTGTCAAAGATTCACCAGTTCAGAACGATACTGCTGTCCACCAGTCAAAGGTGCAGCTGTTCATAACGATACTGCTATCCATCAGTCAATGTTGCACCAGTTCATAACGAAAGTGCTGTCCGCCAATCAAAGATACACCTGTTCATAACGTATCTGCTATCCACCAGTCAAAGATGCGAATGTTCATAACTATACTTCTATCCACCAATCAAAGGTGCACCTGTTCATAACGATACTGCTATTCACCTGTCAAAGATTCACCAGTTCAGAACGATACTGCTGTCCACCAGTCAAAGGTGCAACTGTTCATAACGATACTGCTATCCATCAGTCAATGTTGCACCTGTTCATAACGAAAGTGCTGTCCGCCAATCAAGGATACACCTGTTCATAACGATACTGCTATCCACCAGTCAAAGATGCGCATGTTCATAACTACACTGCTATCCACCAATCAAAGGTGCACCTGTTCATAACGATAGTGCTATCCACCAATCAAAGGTGCACCTGTTGATAACGATACTGCTATCCACCAATCGAAGATGCATGTTTTCATAGCGATACTGCTATCCACCAATCAAACATGCTTCTGTTGTTAACGTTACTGCTATCCGCCAATCAAAGGTGCTCCTGTTCATAACGATACTGCTATCCACCAATCAAAGGTGCACCTGTTCATATCGATACTGCTATCCAGCATTCAAAGGTGCATCGGTTCATAACGATACTGCTATCCAGCAATCAAAGGTGCATAGGTTCATAACGATACTGCTATAACCAATCAAAGATGCACCTGTTCATAACGGTAGTGCTATCCACAAATCAAATATGCACATATTCATAACTATACTGCTATCCACCAATCAAAGGTGAACCAGTTCATAACGATACTGCTATCCACCAATCAAAGGTGAACCAGTTCATAACGATACTGCTATCCACCAATCAAAGATGCACCTGTTCATAACGATACTGCTATCCACCAATCAAAGATGCAACTGTTCATAACGATACTGCTATCCACCAATCAAAGATGCAACTGTTCATAACAATACTGCTATCCACCAATCAAAGATGCACCTGTTCATAACGATACTGCTATCCACCAATCAAAGATGCACCTGTTCATAACGATACTGCTATCCACCAATCAAAGATGCACCTGTTCATAACGATACTGCTATCCACCAATCAAAGATGCACCTGTTCATAACGATACTGCTATCCACCAATCAAAGATGCACCTGTTCATAACGATACTGCTATCCACCAATCAAAGATGCACCTGTTCATAACGATACTGCTATCCACCAATCAAAGCTGCAACTGTTCATAACGATACTGCTATCCACCAATCAAAGATACACCTGTTCATAACGATACTGCTATCCACCAATCAAAGATGCAACTGTTGATAACGATACTGCTATCCACCAGTCAAAGATACACCTGTTCGTAACGATACTGCTATCCACCAGTCAAAGATGTACCTGTTCATAACGATACTGCTATCCACCAGTCAAAGATGTACGTGTTCATAACGATACTGCTATCCACCAATCAAAGATGCAACTGTTCGTAACGATACTGCTATCCACCAATCAAAGATACAACTGTTCGTAACGATACTGCTATCCACCAGTCAAAAAATCCCCTTATAGCAATCAATCTGCGTAAGTATCGATTCTCGTACGGGCAATTGTACAACTGGTTCGATTTCGAAAAACTTTTGTTAAATTTAATTTGTCTACTCAGTTTTGAAGGTCTATGTTTTAAAGATTATAGCATATATGTATCTGTTCTATGTGTAGCATTTTTTTGAGGCCCGCATAATAAAATGAATAATTTTGCATCTCAAAGCCCAAGTCTCGATTCCCGTATTTACAGTCGAGTAACAAGTACATGCATAGCGGGTACATGATTAAAATGGACACCAGTGAGAATAGGTAACATGCAAAATAGAATATTAAAAACGTTTTACAAATATTTTAAACTTAGGCACATAGTCCAACATAAACAGTGTATGAAACTTGAGTATAATGGCAATTAAACTAATATTGTGTAATGTGCTATTAATGCCTTCTGTTGTTTTTACATTGTTGTCGCCATTCAGCTATTTCTCGTGATGTCATGCAAAGAGTATGGACTTTCTGAAGCTAAACATCTGGATATCGAAGCGGCAGATAAATAATGTTTCATAAGAACAGTTGTAGAAGGCATATTGCGTAAAGAAATTCATATGAATGTAAGACTTTCGAGAATATGATGTTATGTTAAAGTTATGCAGTATCAATGTTGAGTCATCAACACACCAAATAAGGGAATAACTGTGAAACTGCATTTGCAAGTAAAAGCACAGATGTGTGCAGTTTACAAGGACAACACACAAACAGTTAATGTTTATTACAGGAAGGCGAAAGGAATGGCGAGCAAATAGACATTTCATCAAGGTAACTTTCAGGGGAAACAATACTTATATGAATGACTCGAAAATGGTTTCTTCTAATGCACTGAATCGTTTCCAATTCAAGCCACGTAATCAATGATATCACAACTATAGCAATTCCGGCGTAAGAAAGTCACTTAACTAATGTATTAGTCCGCGCAGCACGTGGGGAAACGCCCTGTCGGTAGTGAGAAGAGATATTTGTCATTTATGTGTTACACGAGATGGTTATAATATCTGCTGAAATAGCTTCCATTTAAAAGAGCCCTTTAATTTTGGTGCATATGCGTTTACAATAATGCACGGCGACTATTAAACCCAACAATTTAACATTTAGAAAGTTGAACAATGGCGTGTGTACTTACAAATCAGACTGGTGGTCCGTTTTCAAAAAAGAACTTATGTTTTTTTAACAGTTTTCCCTTAGCGTGTTTTCTGTAACTCTCAACACACAGACCCCATATTCCTTACTGGCCGACTGGCATAGTCTGCGCACGAGTTCACAATTTAAACAGCAGTGACATTAAAAAGCGGTGGACCTATTTTCTTTTCTTCCTCAGAGTGCTTCGGTGAGACTACGATTTCTGTATTTCTAAGCTAACCGAGCGGAGCGAGAAGGAAGGCCAGGCCATCGAATGTTATTTATTTGGACTATTTCAAAAATAAAATATGAATTTAAATACTATATCGCAAAGATTTGAACACAAAATGTGAAATTCTATATAAAATAACCTAAAATTAATTCCCTGCGATTAGTGTAGTTTGACCTACTCAGTACTGCCAACTGAGGAAAACGAAATACAGTCATTAATGTATTTCAATATTCTCTTTTTGTTATAACAGAAAACCAGCTTATATTCTGAAATAAATTGGAGTACTATTCTGATGATTAATTGGTTATAATGTGGAATATGTTGTTTTTCCAGCGATTTAAAGGAACACAGCTGGCAACACTTCCTGAACAAAAGAATGTTCTAGTCATAAATGATACAAAATATAAGAATGACCAGGTAGTAGCCCATATATTGTAAATTAACGCTTCTATGTAAGAAATAGTAGTAATACTACCTTTTCAACGCACATTGCAATAATAAAGGTCAGAATTCCATCACATAAATAAAAATGTGACGCAGCAAACTATGGGCCAAGCCGCGTAAGCATCAGAAGCAGAATCTGCTTCAGGTCTTCCTGGCTGTCGCCTACAGAGCATACCAGAATCCCCTATGTAAACTTCCAACGGCTTTATGAGCGAACACTCGCGACATCAGATGTCCCTCTAAGAATGTGGTTATGTGCTACTGCTGAGCAAGAGATTAGAGAAGTCCTGTGTTCGACTCCCCAGCGAGTAAAGCAAAAGTAAACCCATAATACTCATGTTGAGTGCTTGGATAGATTTACCTACCTTATAAGTATGCCAGGTTCAAGGTGTGATTTAGGAGTAACAGTTCAGAGAGGTAGTACTTACCTGAAACAAAGGAAAAAACTGAGTTATACAGATTGTAAATGAACATGATAGTGATATTGGTTATGATGATAATAATAGCAATATAATGAAGATGATGATGGTGGTGGTGGCAGCGGCGATGATGATAATAATAATAATAATAATAATAATAATAATAATAATAATAATAATAATAGCTATAGAATGAGCTGGTTGGCTGTAATATCAGTTACGTTGGCCGATGAATTTAATGAGGCTAAGACCAATCATGTGCACAAAAAGAGAGAAAATTAGAGAAAGAGAGAGAGCGAGAAAAAGACAAACAGAGAAACAAAGAGAAAGAGAGACGGAGAGCAACAAAGAGGAACTGAGAGAGAAGCAAAGGGAAAGAGAGAAAATGATTAGAAAGGGAGGAACAGAAAGAGAAACAAAGAAAAAGGGAAACAGATACAGGGAAAAACAGAGAGAAACAAAGAGAAAGAGAGAAACAGAGGAACAAAGAGAGAAACAGAGGAACAAAGAGAGAAAGAGCGAAACAGAGAGAGAAAGAGAGAAACAAAGAAAAAGAAAAGAGAGAAACGGTAAGAGAGAGAGATGGAGAGGAAAATAGAGAAAGGGATAAAAAGAGAAAACAGAGAGAAAAGGAGAAACAAAAACAGAAACAAAGAGAAAGAAAGAGAAGGGGACAAACAGAGAGAGAAAAAAGACAAATGGATAGAAAGAAAAAAACAGAGAGACACAAATAGAGAAAAAGAAAGAGAGAAAAATAGAGAAGCAGAGGGAAAACAAAGAGGAAGACAAAGAAAGAGAGAGAACAAGAGGAAGGGAGAAACAGAAAGAGGGAAACAAAGAGAAAGGCATGAAGAGAAAGAAAGAGAACAGAACAAGTGCGAGTTCTAAGGTCACGACATATTGTAAATTCTGTTAACAGAAAACTGTTCTGTCTTCAGTTTTAGAAGGAAAATTATGGCATTTTTACCAACGTTTATCTCGATCAACAACTATTTTTAAAAATATTTTGTACAACAGTGGGCATAGAAAGTTATGTGAGTGCTCACATTAGCTTTCAAAAAATTATTTGAACTGTATTTTGCTTACAATAACTATACCACTCATGCGTGGCGTGGTTGAAATCTACCAATCATGTGCATAACAATTTCAAATTTTAACCAATCTAGCTGCACTGTGCTACAGGTGCGCAACAGCTTACGTAATTTGACACAACAGAGCCGCAATTCAAATATCAAATGTGCTTGACTCTCGCTTCGGCGAAGCATCTAATGCGGAAACATGAAATAATTGGAAGAGGGAAACCTTAGAACACGGAACACAACAGGAAATCTGTTTGCAATCAGTTTGACAAATTTCATATTCAATGAAATTATAAATTAGCAGTCAGAGGTTAAGAGGTTAGTAAGTACAATACAGTATTTAAATAACATTTAGTAGGCTATATCACTCTTTAATTCGTGGAATAATCTTAATAAATGCAAATTTCCTAGATCAATTGTCACTAGATCACTTATCATTACTTAGGATAATCTGGACGTATAAACAGATGTGAATTCTGAAAGATCCTATGTTCAGCTAATAAGGCCTGAGTGCACAGTGCCTCAGGTTTGGAAATAGTCACAAGCCGGTTTGATAAGCTTGAGCAATCACATTTAAATGCTGCTATTACAGCGGTAATAAATGTTCATCTCTGAGAAGCGCTTTTACAGCCTTTCCAAGAACAGATTTCCCAAACCTTGAAGCTTTCTGCAAACCGTTTTATATGGAGAAGAAGCGTTGAAGTAAATGAAAACGCTAAGGCCAAAAATTCGCAACTAATTACGAAGTTTGCATTTACATTTAAACTGTGAGTATCTATGTTTAACTGCATATATCGCTTTGTAAAGTCATTTGTACGTTTTCCAATACGTACTTATCTTGAATCCACTCTAAGAAAGAGGCTTTTGTATTACTCCGCGCAATACCAACACAACATATTGTGGCAAAACGACAAAATGCAGCCCTGATACTTTTCTGTCACTTTATTATTTTTTAAACTGTTACTACAAATACAGTTCTCTTCTCGTTGTTACACAGTCTACAGTCTTTTGGGCTATCACAGCTCACAATTTTTACTTTTCATAACCTTGCCCAGTCCTTTTAGTATCTTTCTTCACTTCCTCAGTCTCTCAAGCACTAATTACGACGTTACAATTACTCGCGACACTCGAATATTCTTACGACGTACCAATACGACGATACACACGAACAGCTGTCTCACACTCGCTGACACACTGGCTGACTTGTGTTCGCAACTCAAAACCAAAACACACAAATAACAAGGAATATCTCCGAAATGGTTCACTCTACAAAAAAATTATTTGGACACAAATTCTGTATTTTACAAAGATCTACATTTTGTGTACCTACGCGCGTCGAGGTGCGGAGGTAAGGGGACGCCGCGAACCCCCCCCCCCCACCGCCTCTTTTGGAAATTAATGAACTTAGTGTGTGGCGAATTACCATTAGACTATTGTATTAATTTTGATGTAAAGGCGTTTTTATTTGGCACAAATTAATACGGCTATCCGCAACAAATACTGTAACTCGTATCTTTTAGGGTTTTTGACAACAGAATAAAGAATTAATATTCTTTGATTGCAAACTTGCAACATGCGCCCCTCCCCCCTAATAAACAAGGTCTGCCGACGCCCATTTAGGACTGGCTCAAATGCCTTCAGCTACCTGTGTGTTGGTCCAGGAGGTGATCACATGCCCAAGGTCACAGAGATGCGATACCGTTACAGAAGCTTTCAGTAAGAGATAAAAGTCCATTCTCTCCACACCCTGTCACATTCTCTTGGCTCCATTATTAAACCATCACAATGCCTGTCGCTACCCTACAGGCGTTTGTTTTAGAGCGGGCATCCTTAAATAACATCCCATAACGTACACCTATAAGTGGCGCGAGATTAATGACTTTGAAGGTACATGCTTTTCTAATTTTACGTCTCGGAAATAGCTCTCTCGGTTCAGAATTAACTGTCTAGACCATGTGATGCTAACAAAGTTCATTTAATTAAGAGTTCCCAGTTTTAGTCTCCTGAATACTTTCATATATTACACCTTTCATCTAAAGACATTTACAAAAATAGTAACCACTACGGTTCAAATTGTTATTATCTATATTTATAAAAATCTGATGTGTTGCACTCACATGACTTTCTCTACTCTTGTACTAACCATTCTTACAAACTCTTATTCCTATATCTTCTTCGTGTTAGTTGAGATAAACATTTGTACAAATTATCTTATTGCTTATTTCCTTGTAGGTACAAGGGGAATATGGGAATACAGTAGGTTTCGAGCGATAGTCAAATGCTTTAAAGCTTTGAGATTCCGGTCTCTTTGCACGGCTACGATATAAAAAATGAATAACGATGTTCCATTTAACAGAAGTTATAAGGTTTCCGAAGCTCACACAAATAACACGGAATATCTCCGAAATGGTTCAGTCTATAGAAAAATAATTTGGACATAAATTGTGTGTTTTAGCAACAACTACATTTTTTATATTAAGATTTAGTCTAACTCTTGCGGTTTAGCAGTTGTGCAAAAGTCATCCAGAGTAAATAGGACTTAATGGGCTGTAGCCAGAAAATTCAACACATACATTTTATTTGACATCAAAATATCTTAAACATATGGCATTTTAATCAAAACAGTTGTAGCTATTTTCGATAAAATCACAATTTTCGAAACATTTTCCATGTACAGTGTCTTTTAGGGCGGAGGAATTTTCTTCCAGATCTTTGTGTCGCATCCTTAAAAGATGTACAAGTTAAATACAAGCTTAGGTTTTTAACCGACTTTTCGTTTTTGAGTTCTGCTGCCCACAGACACACAGACACTCATGTCCAAGAGGTCATAAGTTTGAATCTCGCGTAGGGTGTGTTCCTCGGATAGATTTTTTCCCTTACCCTGAGAAGACGAATGTCGGGTAATTTAAAGCTCTAAGGACCTCGGGTTCATTTGAGCATCATTTCACCCATTTCATTTATTCACCGTCTGATATGACACCACCTTGTTCTAAAAATGCTATTTTGGGGATTCAGGGGGTTCTCAAAACACATATTTCCGGTGAAATCTCAACATTGAATTTTTGGGTGGAACGCGTACTTCCTTTGCTTACTATACATAGTAGAGAAAAAAAAAATTTAAAAAAAAAAAAAAAAAAATTATAACTAGCTCAGAATTTATAACTGATGTAAAAGCTAAGAAAACTGTTCGCGCTGAAAAGGAAAAGGCAGCAGCAGTGCAAAGTTATAAGAAGCTTGTTTACGTGAAAGGAAATATCTACAAGGAATGTCTACAGTGTTACAAGTAAGGGGAGAACTGGGTACAGTGTCTCAATTCTGTTTCTGGTAAGTATGTGGAGACAAGAAGTGATGCATATTTTGTATGTCATTTTATCACATGCTTCAAATAACTTTTTTTTTTCTGTTTTTATATTTGATTTGAGAAAAATAAATTTGCTGTTTGCTAAATGAGTGTTTAGTGCTTCTGTTAAAAGCAGTTTGTGCTTCTACAGTAATTATTATGGCCTTCATTTTGAGAAATGCCTTAACCTGTCGCATTTACGCTATTGGTCGCTTATACCAAATAGTTTTTGCTGTACAATTATGCAGCTAACGACGTACTCGTTTATGAAGCGAAAGCCTTCCCTATTATTTTAATGACATTAGCTTTATGTATTTTTATTTCATAATATCCGAGAGCAGTAAGATAATTATACGTTACTCCGAAAAACATAAAATAATGTTCTTTTATATTAGAATGATCTTGCTGTTTCTTGAGAGTTGCGCATTGTCATGTAATGATAGTTATATAAATGCACCCTCTTCTTGCAGTTCAAGTAGCCAGGGTATTTTACCATCAGGTACATGGAGTTTTACTACTTAGCCCTAGTTTACACATAAATCTTATTCAATTACTAACTGTTTAAGCATATATACATTAACAATACTTATCGTGCGTTACTTTCCGATCTACCCTCGTAGAAACAGACTAAGATTTGGCTCGGATGTGATCCAGTTAATTTTTATGGAGGTGTTGCAGTCAACCAATTTAACAAAATTAATTGAAGCAACACCGTCGGAATTTAGGCCACTCAGCGCCTTTTCAGCAGTATTGCATAATGATGAACACCTGGTAGTTACTTCCACATCGATTATACATAGTTGTAAATCAGGTTGTAGACATTTCTTAATTTCTTCCACAAAACAACATTCTACATATCAATGAAGAGTATAAACTGATTCACTTAGTTAAAATTAATCGTAGCACATTTCCGCACTAAACGGCACTAAGCTACAAAATTGATATGGTATCATTAAATAACTTGGTTGCCAATTTGGCGTCATTTAGAAATGCCTCACACATAAAACCAACAGGTGTGTATGACTCGTACGTTCATTAAACATATTTCATTTGTGATGAACCTATTATACTTATCTACTCTCTCCCATCAAACGACCACCATTATTTATCTTATGCAATATTTCCCCTTGTACAAAGGGCGCCAAAGAAAATTTCACTACACCTTGTGTCCATGTGATAATATTTATCATTGGACGAAGCCATGGCGATTTCATTGGTTGGTTTAGGCCATGGTAGAAGGATGTGGCGCTCCTTGTGGTAAAGAGCTACACCAATAACCATAACAACGTTTACTAAATTGCATGCAAACGAAATATAAGTTTACCCACTGCACTGTATTGGCTAAAAGAGAAAGCTACAGTGAGTGTATTCAGTTTGTCATACAGCCCTCTTATAATTGGTAGCCGTATCTTATGGACTACTGCAGGACAAGCCTTTGAAAGAGTTAAAATATAAGGGAAAATCTAATGTGTTGCACTCACATGACTTTCTCTACTCTTGTACTAACTGTTCTTACGAACTCTTACTCCCTTATCTTCTATGTGTTAGATGAGATAAACATTTGCAGAAATGGTCATACTCCATATTTTCTTGTAGGTACAAGGGGAATATGGCAATACATAGGCTTTGAGTGATAGTCAAATCTTTTAACGCTTTCAAATTCCGTTCTCTTTGAACGGTTAACATATAAAAAATGAATAACGATGTTCCATTTGACAGAAGTGTAAGTTCTGTAAAACTCACATAAATAACAAGGCATATCTCCGAAATGGTTCACTCTACAAAAAAAGTTGTTCAGACATAAATTGTGTATTTTAGCAAGATCTACATTTTTTGTATAGTAATATTTGGTCTATCTCTTACGGTTTACCAGTTATACAAAAGTTATCCAGAGTAAATAGGACTACATTGGCCATAGCTATAATAATTCAAAATACACATTTTATTTGTCATAAAAATAGAGCCGTTTTCAAGAAAATCGGAATTTTCGAAAAATTTCCATATAAAAGGTAGTTTAGCGTAGAGGAATTTTCCTCAAAATCTTCGTGTGGCGTCTTTAAAAGAGAATAAACTTAAATACCAACTTAAATACCGACTTTTCGTTTTTAAGTTACGCTGTCCACAGACTGACGACACACACACAAACATGTAGCTTTTTCTAAAATGCTTCTTTGGATTCAGGGGACCTCAAAACATATATTTCCGGTGAAATCTTGGCATTGAATTTTTGGATGGAATACAATACTTCCTATACTTTACTATTCGTAGCTGAGAAAGTAAACAAAAAAACCGAAAAAGATACAAAATCAGTTATTGTAGAAACGTGACTTAGTGCATCAGCTAAATCAGTTAACGCTGCATGTTACCTGTACTGGTTTCCCCATGATTTTCATACAATACAAGAGTATAAAATGTTACACATACATTCACTCAATCAATAACTATAACCCACCAACTCTTGAGAACACGTGCGAGGCTACAACTTGCTTTAATTCCTTATTTAACATAAAGATAAACGCAACAACTTTCAATAATGCAAAGCTTAAACATTTAAAACTATAGAAGGTTTATCCTAACGTATTAGGCATACAAGGGCAGTTCACAAATCACTGTAGCTCATCGAATTCCGTGCGAACATTGGAAAACGCATGCGCACCGACTATCGGTGTCCCCTACGCGTAAAACACGCAATGTAATGCTGGAGTGTACTGTTCACAGTGTCGGCTCATGTTTAAACCAATCTATAGGCCCATCGACATATGTATATGTATAATACATCAGAGTTACTTGCGGTTCAAAAGCCCACAGGGACCGCTATTGATTATATCGCATGTAACTCTTAAACTAATTAGTTAAATAAACCTTTAGGCAACATCGATTCTTTGAAGTATTAATAATCTCTTGTTGCGACATACATACATATGTCCATGTTTGTAATACGCCATCATTGGTGATTTCTTACACTAATTGATTTCATAAATTTACATGGAAATTGTCTTCTAGAAGGCGTGACTGCGGTATGTTAATTCGTCTTACTACAAATTATATACTCGTAACATAACTGACTGACTGGGAGAAACTAACATGCAAACACTACCACACACAGACACACATACACGCACACACATACATACACACATACACGCACACACACACGCACACACATACATACACACATACACACATACACGCACACACACATACGCGCACACACATACATACACACACACACGCACACACATACATACACACATACACGCACACACATACATACACACATACACGCACACACACGCACACACATACATACACACATACACGCACACACATACATACACACACGCACACACATACATACACACATACACGCACACACATACGCGCACACACATACACACATACAAACACATACACATACACGCACACACGCACACATACACACACGCACACAGACCCATACACACACGCACACATACACACGCACACGCACACACACGCACACACATACACACGCACACACATACACACACGCACACACATACACACACTACCACACACAGACACACACACGCACAGACACACATACACAGACACACACATACACACACTACCACACACATACACATACACGCACACATACACATACACGCACACAGACACACACACGCACACACGCACACATACACACACGCACACAGACACACACACGCACAGACACACATACACAGACACACACACATACACACACTACCATACACAGACACACACACAGACACACACACACACGCACACACATACACACACACTACCACACACAGACACACACACACAACTAAGTTATATGTTTAGTTTTAGATATGTCCAGCTTAGGTGAGACAGTAGAGTGAGAGAGAGAAAAGAGCAAGATAGTAAGTTACAGAAGGCAAAGAGAGACAAAGAGGAAGAGAAAGAGCGAGAAACAGAAGGAGAGAGAGAGAGAGAAAGGGAGACAAAGTTGAAGAGAAGATGAAACAAAGAGAAAGGGAGAGAGAAAGAAACAAAGAGAGAGTAATACAGAGAAACGGAGAGGAAAAGACTAAAGTAGAGAAAAAGATAAAGAAAGATAAAGATGGAAAGAATGAGAAGGAAAGAGAGAAAGAGAGAGGGAAGAGATTAGAGCAGACAAACAGAGGAAAAAGAGAGTAAGGTAGAGAAAGAGAAAGAAAAACAGAAAAAAGGACAGAAAGAGGCAATAAAAGAGGGAAAGAACGGGGCAGATAAATGTAGAAAATAGAGTGAAAAGTAGAGATAGAAAGAGGGAGAGGAGATAGAAAAAGAGAGAGAATAATGTAGAGAAAGAGAGGGAAAGACAGAAAATGAGAGAGACGGTGAGAGAAACTTTGAAAAGGAAGAAGAGAGGAAGGGAGAAAAGCTACGAGAGGGAAATATAGTAAGATGGAGAAATACAGGGAAAGAGAAGGAAAGTAACAGGGAGATAGAAACAGCCTGTTAGACTCCATCATCTTCTAATGATACGATATGAAGCTTTGCACGAAAATCCTCCCAACCAAACTACCCTATACAAGGTACATTTTTCGAACATTTTCATTTTCTCAAAAATAGTTCTCTGGATTTTAATTCAAGTACGCTATATTTAAGTTATGTTCACGACAAATAAAGTAAACATGTTGGATTTTCTGAGAACAGTGTGTGAAGTTCTGGTCGCCATATACCTTCTTATTAGTTAGAATGTTGAAGTACTTAAACGTTTCATAACAATATATTCGTTTGTTTTACTTTCTCTACGCTAGTACACTAGTATTCCAACCAAAAATTCCTTGTCGAGATTTCTCCGGAAATATATGTTTTGAGACCCCCCTGAACCCCAAATCAGCATTTTTAGAAAAAGGTGCGCGCGCGCGCGCGCGTGTGTGTGTGTGTGTGATAAAAGTTTATATCGATTAACGTAACATAGAGGGAAGAACAAGCGTAGAGGAGTGAACAGAGAAAGTGATGTGACTGGTCACATCTGATTTTAAAAGAGATATTCTAATTGTAAATATGGTGCCCACAATGATAAAATGATTTAGTGTAGTGCAGCATATTTACTTTCAGTTTACTGAGAATGCAAATGATACGTCCTGGCGTCTTCCAGGAATCAGGCAGTATAAAACATCTGAGATTAACTGATTCTCTGAAATGGTATCAAGCAAATTGCCACATAAAATTGCATACATTACAAACGAGACACATAAATTCAACTTACATCCTTCAGAATACTTGCTACTGTGTAAATGATTTAATGTGCACTTGGCAAAATTCCTGCTTCACGTGTTTTACTTTCTCTACTGCGGCTATGCAAGTGATACCGGAATTTGTGGTTCACTAAATGAATCTACTTTTTTAATGAATTTTTTCCACACACTCGGAACATAAGCTACAACATTTTATTGTCCTTTGTCAAACAATTTTTAAATTCCGGTAGCGTTGCTCGGCCAAGTTGCCTCAAAAAATGCAAAAAGTAAAAATAGAATATTTCGACAATTTTCGCGGAATTTCATCAATACATTGCCTTAATAAATGAAGTAAATATAATCATAACCAATTATCGATATCATTTTAAACATTAATATCCCAGGGAGATGCTATATAACGCCAGAATATATACAGAAGAATTAAGTTTGTGGATGCCAGATGGGTAACTAGGTCATTAGCAAAGGTCTGGATTCCGTGGTCCAATTCGTAGAATTCACCGAGCAGTTAGACGCGAGTACTGAAGTCAAGACTTGATGTAACTGTTTCAGGCTTGACCGCTCTTCATTCCTAATAACACAAATGTTAAACATAAAACTCTTCCGACCGCGCTGAGGCTCTAAATTAGCAGCGAGCCAGAGCAAGACTATCAGGCAAACCCTATAGGCCGGTGCCTACTGTAAAGAAAGATCTCTGTGGCTGTTTGAACCGTATTACCCGTTTGAAGGGAATACTCCATAACTAATACACAGGGATTGTGTTTTCTTATGTCTAACCATTAAGAGTAAAAGCTTTAATTATTTTTTTAATTTTTTTAAAAATTTTTTTCTATGAAAACATCTGCTGTTTACTATTAAATCGTTGTAAAATACTAATAGCTTGATATTTTAATTAGCAAGCAATAAAGTGCTAACACTGTTTTATGGTATCTCTCCATTTGCAACGCTCGTTATCTTGGGATCTGTCACTTCTTATGTCAAAACATAAACACGATTTTGCACGGTACTTCTTCTGAAACTGCGCTCTCTGAACCAGACATTAAGTTACAAACTATATCTTATTGCTATATCTTCTTCGTGTTAGTTAACATAAACATTTGTACAAATTATCTTATTGCTTATTTCCTTGTAGGTACAAGGGGAATATGGGAATACAGTAGGCTTTGTGTGATAGTCAAATGTTTTAACACTGGTCGCTATATGAATGCTTTGAAACTCCGTTCTCTTTTTATGTCCAAGAGATAAAAAAGTGAATAACCACCTCCCATTTGATAAACGTACAAGTATTGCAAAATTAAGAGAGATAATAAGGAATATTTCCGAAAAGGTTCACTCCATAAAAAATGTATTAGATACTAATTATCACATGGAACTTTTTCTAAAACTGCTTTTTACTTTCTCTACTACGTATAGTAAGTAGGTAGTGGAAGTATTGTATTCCACCGAAAAATTAGATGTCGAGATTTCACCGGAAATACGTTTTGAGGCCCCCTGATTAAAAAAAACGCATTTTTAGAGAAAAGTCCGCGCGTGCGCGTGTGTGTCTGTCAGTCTGCGGACAGCATAACTGAAAAACAAAAAGTCACGAACATTTTTAAGAAAATTCCTCTACCCTTTCGATTTTCTCGAAAATGGCTCTAACAATTTTGATTAAAATGCCATATGTTTGAAATATTTTTATGATATACGAAATGTGTATTTTTAATTCTCTGGATATAGCCTATGTAGTCCTGTTCACTCTTCATGACTTTTGCATAACTCTTAACCGTAAGAGATGGACCAAATCTTACTATACAAGAAATGTAGGTCTTGCTAAAACACATAATTTATGTCTAAATACATTTTTTGTAGAATGAACCATTTCGGAGATATTCCTTGTTATTAATGTAAGTTTTGTCAAATGGAAGGTCGTTGTTTATGTTTTATATCTTAGCCGGGCAAACAGAACGGGATCTCAAAGCTTTAACAGATTTGACTATCGCTCAGAGTCTAGTGTACTCCCATATTCCCCTTGTACCTACAAGGAAATAAGCAATAAGATAATTTGTACAAACGTTTATCTCAACTAACACGAAGAAGATATAGGAATAAGGGTTTGTAAGAATGGTTAGTACAAGAGTAGAGTAACACATGAGATTGAGGAGGTGCCGAAGCCTGGTGTACTAGAGCAAGGTCCGAGTTCATTCATATTCATTTAGCACCTTCCTGTAGCCAGTGCATCAAGCACACTGACTCAGAGGTGCGCTTGGCACACTGCTTCTTGGCAATATCATGTGAAAAACGTTCTTAATGAGCTATATCCTTTTACGTAAACTAACAAGCTAAAAGTTGCCGAGCGATTCATGACCTACATTCAGCAGGGCTGTGGTCCTTGCAATTATACTTAGCTTTGTGTACTTCTTCATGCCCTTTATTAGCAAACACCAATAACGAGCTTTAAAAACAACAATAAACCTGAGAATTGAGACTGTTCCTTTCTAAGTCTTCAAAAGAAAATAAAAAATATGGAGGCTTTGGAAGCAGAGTCTCTTATGTTTGGTGAAATAAATATCAAAGCTTGGCAAAAAGACTGTAGCGTATTTGAAATCTAGAAGAGGAAAGTAAATTGTGTGTATTCTAAGATGTATAAAATGGTCGGAGGTGTATGAGGTCTAAATCCTGCGACTTGCAGCGTAACTGTAGCTTTTCCGTTGCGAACGCCTGTAGAAACCTTTCAGGCAATCACCACTGAGTTAATATCATTCAACTGAACTATTGGTTTGGGATGAAAATAAAACTGGTCGATTTGATCTTAATCTTAAATATATATAAAGAATTAATCCCGGGGACAACCAACAGTAAATAAAGTAGTAGGAAATTGAGATCCTGTGTTAGGAATATAAGTAACATGTTACCACATATAAACTTGCTAAATGTTTACATATTGGAAACATAGTCACACTAACATACGAAAGAAACATACAAATTGTTGTTTTAGAATGAATATGAGCTTCGCTAACAATTTTGATATGCAGTGCGTGTGACTCGGTCATGGATTTGGTTTCCGTGGCCTATCTTCCTTGCACATGGGGTTTCTCCTTCCCAGGGGTACTCCCTGGTCCCTAGAGGATTGCTGAAAAGGTCCATTACATCCCTCGAATTCCCTGTCCCTCCAAATCATTTCATTTCACCTTCCTGGTTGTAGGTGTCGGTGGGAGACGCGATCGCGAACGTTCGAGTCTCGAAGCCTTCAGAGCTAAATATGTTATTTGTTGCACGTACGGATAGAGAGCCTGAAAAGTGTAGTTGTGCTGAAATTTTGAGATCAAACTTTTGGATGGAATGTAGCTAATACTACAGGTATTAGCTGAGAAAACAGAAAGGCTTCATATCCATAAAGTAGAGGTTTCCACTAATTAGAAGTAACCACAATTATCGAGAAGTCTCGTACGTTCAACCGAAGAACAGCTAGGACAAGTTTAAAACCAGTAACAATGTCGGACACAAGTATCAGTGAGATGCAACTTACACCACCGGAGATGCCACTTACAAAGGCACACGATGTGACTAATAACTAATTGTCACAAAAATCAAGAAACATGTACAAAATTCTGTGTACAAATCATGGATTGGAGAAAATCAAAGTACATAAATTGTATTGCTGGTGAAGAATTGTCACAAAGTTTAAAACATCCACCTTGTGGACTCACTACTCTGTTTTGAAATCAAATGTTCAAGTTCGAGGTCAGAATAAACTCAATACTTTCTCGTCTGCGCACATATAACAACACTGTGAAGGTAAGTAACTCAGGTAAGTATGGAATTTGAAACTTAGACACATGCTCCAGCATAAATGTCCGTATGAAACTTGACTATACGCTCAATTATAGTCTCATTCATAATATACTCCGACCGCGGCGCCCAACAAAGGACAGTCAGGGCCTTTTTTTTTTTTTTTTTTTTTTTTTTTTTTTTTTGGTTAACATCCTCCAACGTAAGGTCATATCGGACGGTGAGTGAATGAAATGGCTGAAATGATACTCAAAAGAGTCCGAGGTCCACAGAGGTTTAAGTTACCCGACATTCGTCTTCTCAGGATAAGGGAAAACCTCTGTAAAAACCTTATGTGGATAACTCACCCTAAGCGAGATTCGAACCAGGTTACACCCAGACCAGTGCGGCGTGTATCAAAAGCGCTTTAGATCAACCTCCCCACACCACTCACGCGAACAAAGAATGAACACGGCACGTCAAAAAAGGGTTCTCAACGTCATTCGAGGAATGTCCGGCGGACGACCTATTTGTAGCTGTTCAAATAAGATCTAGCTACGTCATCGCCGGTATAAAAAAGCTTGCGGAGCGCGCGAAGACAAGAAGTTTATGAGTCGGTCAGTGTGCCTGTGAGTGCGAGGCAGCTGTGAGTGTAGCACTATCGCCGTGAAAAATACGTCGCGTAGAAGAGAAGAAGCTGTAAACAGTGTTTAGTGATTGTATCATCGGAGTTACTGTTCCAAAGACAGAGAACGAGCAAAGAGACAGTGAAAGAACTGAGTCAAGGTTTCGTAAAGAAAGATAATGAAAGGACTGCGTCAAGGTTACGTAAAGAAAGATGATGTAATGACTGAGTCAAGGTTACGTAAAGAAAGACAGTGAAAGGACTGACTCAAGGTTACGTGAACAAAGACAGTGGTAGAACTGAGTCAAGGTTAGGAGAAGAAAACGGTTGTAAGTTAACACTGTGTTAGCACCAGTGGAAGAAAGCTGTATATTTGTGCAAAAGTTTAGAAGAAAAATAAATGTGATTTTCTTACTTTATTAAAATACTATTACACAACTCTATATTAAGCAGATTGAGTGCAGAAGTGTATGTCATCTTCAAGCAGGTCATTACGAGATGACCTTTCGCATTGCGTGACCAAACGCCCAGAGCAATTTCAGTTTGTAGGACAAAAAAGCAGTAGAAAAGCTTCTGTGAGGGAGAAGTGTTCGAAAGGACATCCATCCATCCATCTCGGCGGAGGTTTGTTTCCGTGAGAATAACAGCGTGTTAGATAACACGGAGCCGAGGTGGCTAGACACCGCTTTGTCCCATAATCACCGGACAGTGCTGCTGGGCCCACACACAGCCAGCCACTAACTCATCTGTCACATTCCACATACACACATACGTACATACCTGAATAAACCGTGAAATTGTTGCTTTCCAGGCGATCATTTCATTATCCGATACAAAATAAGTGCTACCTGGGGAATGTACTAATGTTTGCCCCTAAACAACACAGCCAGTGTTGTATGTTAATTTTGTAAACAGAGAAAATTTATATGTGACTCAGTGGCGTATCCTGGATGAAACTTCAGCTACTAGTAGAAAAATGGAATACCTACACATCCAAGTTATGTCTTGAAATTGGGAACCTATTATTCCTATTGTTGCGTATCACATATGATGTTTCAAAATATGCTCGAACATGCCATAATGCAATGCTTATATGTCCTTGTAATGGACCTCGTTATATACACTTTTCAAAACGACATTGCTATCCACTAATCAAAGGTGCACCTCATAACGATACTGCTGTCCACCGTTTAAAGCTGCAACTGTTCATAACGATACTGCTATCCAATAATCAAAGGTGCACGTGTTCATAATGGCACTGCTGTCCACCAATCAAAGGTGCACATCTTCATAACGACACTGCTATCCACTAATCAAAGGTGCACCTCATAACGATACCGCTATCCACCGTTTAAAGCTGCAACTGTTCATAACGATACTGCTATCCAATAATCAAAGGTGCACCTGTTCATAACGGCACTGCTGTCCACCAATCAAAGGTGCACATCTTCATAACGACACTGCTATCCACTAATCAAAGGTGCACCTCATAACGATACTGCTATCCACCGTTTAAAGCTGCAACTGTTCATAACGATACTGCTATCCAATAATCAAAGGTGCACGTGTTCATAACGGCACTGCTGTCCACCAATCAAAGGTGCACATCTTCATAACGATACTGCTATCCACCAATCAAAGGTGCACCTGTTCAGGACGATACTGTTGCCCATCAATAAAAAGACCCGCATGTAGTAATCAATACTTAGCCATCTGTGTACATCCCCAAGCAGCTGAAAGCGAAACTATCGATTCTCGTATGTTCAGTCGTGTAACAACTAGTGCGAATTTGGAAAACCTAAACACGTCGGACACCAGTGACATTGATATTCAATTTGTCTTCTCGTTTTTGGAAGTCCCTATTTTAACGGTTATAACATACGTGCCAAGACCTAGGTGCAATCGAATAACAAATACATGATTAAAGCGTTGAGTGCCAGTGAGAATAACATGTAGCGTAGAATATTAAAAAATGTTTTATATATGTTTTAAATTCTGACACATGAATTGTAGCATGAAACTTGAGTATAATGTCAATTATGCTGTCGTCACGTAACATTCTATATTTCATAGCTATTATGATGTAAATCTTACATATATCTTCGAGTATATTAATATAAATATCATGTCAAGTGAGGAACTATTTTTTATCACAGAACAACACTCCAGCAGGCAATGAGAGGTGACTAAAAACGGCCCAAAGTTATGCGGAATAGATCTTAGCTTGTTTTATATCTTCACCTACACGTTATTTTCCCCTTAAAGCCTACCATATTCCCATTGCATCCACAAGAAAATTAGCAATTTAATAATTTCTGAAAATGTTTATGTTGATTAAAATGTAGTAGATAGAGAAATGAACATTTACAAGAATAGTGAGTATAACTCTACATATATTTATGAGCAGTTTCTTCAAATTGAACTATATTAAAAATATTGCAGTATGTTACACTTGGTGTATCTTCTTAGACTATGGACTTCACCAAGTATTGATAGACTTGTTAAACGTAAGCACTAATGAACACATGTTTATGACATAGGATTTGAAAGGGCTTTCGTAAATCAAACCCAAGGTGCAAGTAACCAACCTGCGACTGCAACAGTGTAAAAGTTCCGCGTGTAGTGGGAGGAGGTAAATCCAAGTTCCCCTCTTTTGCAAACGCTTGACATCGCTGGATTAGACATTACTTGTGAAAAGTGAGATGACGTTCAGAAGCATTTGTGTAGGCGCTGAACAAAGCATAGACAAAGGAGTGGGTGGACGTGCCCTGGGGCAGCAAATTCCTGAATCTGGAATGGATTTGGCTTTAGTGCGACCTCAGGACACCGCAGATCTGACTTCCCATGAACTCGATGATGACCTTCTTGCAATGGCGTGCAGACATCGACAACTGTGACAGAGGGCCCATAAAACTCCGGGATTCCTTCGAGACTACCGTATGTATGTATGTTTTATTTGAACCATCCTGACCTTACAGGGCACGAAAGCACCAACTGGGACCCTATTATTTTTGCTTTCTCTACTACTGTAGTGAGTGGGAGAATTATTGTATTTGATCCACAATGTCGATGTCGAGACCTCACCGGAAATATATGTCTTGAGGTTCCTGAATAAAAAAAAAAAGCATTGTTAGACAAAGGTCCGTGTGTACATGTGGACAGCATAACCCAAAAACGAAAAGTCGGTTAAAACATAAAGTTGGTATTTCTTTAAGTTTAATAGCTGTCAAGGATGCGACATGAAAATTATGAAGCACATTTCTCCACCCTAAACTACTCTTTACATAGAAACATTTTCGAAAATTTTGATTAAAATGCCGTGGTTTAAGATATTTTTATGAACCATTTCAGAGATATTCCTTGTTATTTGTGTGAATTTTACAATACTCATATTCTTCTCAAATAGAAGGTCGCATTCACTTTATGTGTTGACTTTTGTCTCACACCATTTTGGGCGCTGATAACGAAGTAGTTGAATGTGCTTGAAGAATAACATCACTTCTCAAAGATTTTCCTCAGTCACGTAGAAGTAAAATTGACTTTTAGAGGAATATTTTGTAGATGCTGTATGGAAAACGATAGTTGGAATGCAGAGGTAGTGTATGAAACTGGAGAAGGTAATGTAAATGTTTTTTGGGGCATGTTTGTGAAGTTACTGGACCAGATGCAAGAATTTGAACAACACCAAAGAAAGAAGAAATGTGTGGTCCAGCTGTTATCTGGACAGCAGCTGCCTACCTTTAAAGTGGAGGCAAAAAGAAACAAATGTACGAAGCCGTTTAAGGTAGTAACGATCAGGATTGGTCAGGCTTGTAGGGATTTGGGGGAGGTAAGAACCTCCAAACGTTTTTGTCTCAGTAACCGGAGAATATTGCTCCCAACGTTTTCCACATATCTATCTCATCTGAACAAATGCATTAACCCGAGAGTAGGTCGTTACGTCTCCATCCGCAGTTAAATGAACTTGTGGGTCCCGAATACCTGATAACACTCCAACCCGCAAATTTGTCCTTTGGAAAACAATGTCTTATAATAGCATTAAAATCCGAAATGTACATGCATTCATGCACTGTCAAAGTATGGAATATGCACGATCAAAGGAAAAATACTCTCGTACCAATTTCCTTACTTCACTTCACTGTCACTTACATTGTTTTCTGGGAGGTTTGTGCGTTTGTCAGTCAATATATTATTTAGGCACAGGACGTTACAGTTGCAAACTAACATTTGTGACAGTGTTAGGCCGAATTCTTCATTCGAGTGTTTACCCCAAAGCACACAAGAATGTATAGCCGGGGTTCGCACTTATCATTCTCTGCAGTTCCTTCTTTGCCAGAGGCCGAATTGAGGGATCTTTGAAATTCCTCAACAATTGACATTGAGTGGCATGCATGTAACTTCTAATTTTTGTATTGAACAGGGTAGATTACAGATCAAATGTCACATTGTAAAGGACACTGACCGGCACGAGCTGTGACAATGAGTCAACTGGGTGCGTCTCCCTACATTCGAAGGTAAAATTCCTCACCCCTCCCACATACCTAGTGGCTCGCGCTGTACTTGTGAAAGCACACCTCTATTCACAAGAGAGCCAGGAAACTGGAAATATGCATTATGGACGTTTTTGTCCTAAAAATGTCAAAAATGTCACAAATATGCACGGAAAAAGTATACTTATTTGGGAGCGAAAAGTACTAAAATGAGTAAGTACTACTACGTTTGAGTAATGTCATATGCTCCTATGAAACATGCCTTTGCATTAGTCGTGATATTCATACGTGCATCTTTAGAATACACTGGTCTTTCTTCCCTAAGCAATCAACTTTAATGAAATTTGTAGGTTAAATTGCACCTGCCACAATAATCGTATATTGTTGCTATAAGTTTCATTATTTTGGTTTTGTAATTACAAATTACTTTTTTTTTTTTTTTTTTAATATAGAAAGAATTGAACAAGGCTATACTTTTTGCAGTTTATAACCAAAATAGAGGCCTGAAATTTGCTATGCCAATTTTTCCATGCTTATGCAATAGAATTGTGCATTTGTTTCCCCAAATATTAATATTTATTAGAACTTGGAAGCTTTTTCCTTTTTAGGGCAGAACAAAAAAATGTCACTAATAATTATAAAGGGGGGAAAAAACATTCGTATATATGAGTAATCAACAAACCAATGCACAATTTTCTTTAACAAGTTATATTCTACATATCCTGAAAATTTCAGATTTACCAATCAATATTTACTGCAAAAGACGTTACCCCCAAGTGCAAAAATTGTTACATGGAGAAAAATCTATTTAAACTTCTGGAACACAGTTATTGGAAATATTGCTCTTTACATGTCCACACAACTACAATATTTATAGAAAAACGATGGAACTCTCTAAAATTCACAGTGGCACATTCTTGTTTACACTCACTTCTGTATTCCCCTTGTACCTACAGAAGGCTTCAAGACCTTCAAAATCTTCGTGTCGCATACTTCAAGGATATTAAGCTTTGGTTTTTAACCGAGTTTTCATTTTAGAGTTATGCTGCACACACACACACACACACACACACACACACACACACACACACACACACACACACACACACACACACACACACACACACACACACACACACACACACACAAGGGACTTGTTTATAAAAATTGTTTTATTAATTCAGGGGGCCTCAAAACATATATTTCGGGTGAAATCTCGACATCGTATTTTTGGGTGGAATACACTGCTTCCTCTACCGTTTGACGGTTTGGAGCTGACTTGACGCATTGCCCCGGTAGATCACGATACGACCATGGCAGTTCGTAACGCCGTCGTTAAGGCACTACTGGACCGGTCATACGAGATGTTCAATTAAACTGTAATTCTGCCTTTACGGAGTCCAATAAAATGCAAATGTAGTGACGACTGCTGGTATTTGCTAATGAGAGAGCAGCAGTGAGTTACGGGAATGTTCCAGAGATTTACATCTTTTACACAAGGTAAAATATGACTGCAAGTATAGCGGCGCAAAGGGTGGGGGGATGCAAAGCCAGTTCTTCCAGTGTAGTATCTGTTTCATTCATTACTAGCGAGATTCTGCAAACATCGCCATGCAGTAAGTCAATAGGTATATGCTTTGAGAGTGGGTAAATGCAGGCACAAGTGACGTATCACACGTTGATGGTGGGCGCTAGTGTAGATTGTACCTTCACGATGTCTAGAAGCTCTCAGCAAGTTCCTTTCTGTGGCTGTAGCTCGAGATTCCTATCCAGGACGAGGTAAAATATTTCTTCACACATCAAATGATAAACTGTTTCGAAACGTGGAGCTTTTGGAAGAAATTGAAATAACAATATACTTAATCATATAAAGTCGTTTTATAAATGTTTCAAGTAATTAAAAGTGAGACATTGTCGACCGATATAAGTCACTAGTTAAATATAACTTGTGTAATATATGAGAACCTGTTTCAGTAATTATTGGGAAATGTACGAGTATTAATACAAAATCTGATGTGTTACACTCACATGATTTTCTCCACTCTTCTTACAAACTTTTGTTCCTATATCTTCATGTTAGTTGAGATAAACATTTGTACAAATTACCTTATTGCTTATTTCCTTGTTGGTACAAGGGGAATATGGGAATACAGTAGACTTTGAACACAGAAAGTAAAAAGTTGGTTTAGAATTAGTATATCCTTAAGGACATGTGAGTTCAGTTTTGGCAAGACGGGAGCTCGTATTTTCTTATTTAGAGGTAGGTACAATTTGAAAGACTTGTTTCTGTGTCCATTGCGCACACGTGGCCTTTTGAGTATAACCGGTTCCATTGCACTGGTAAAAACAGAGTACACTGCATGCATCGAATACGTTATTGCAGCAATTGGAGTGCAGTCGAAAAACAGAAGATCGATAGCTACAGATGTGCTTTTGTCTTCATTTCTGGCCAGTTTTTACGCTTGGTGTCAGCACTTTATGTCGTGCGAGAGTCTATTTGCCGGCTCAGATTGTAAAACACTTCAGCACTTCGCTGGCTTCTCGCCAGGTGTCTCCTTGTGGAACCAATCCAACCATCCATGAAATAAACTAGCGGAGATGTTTCATCTCTCATCACAGATTAATTTATCCAGCAGTGGCGTATTCTCCATGTTCTCTTCAATAATATAATAACTCATATCTAATTAAAATAGCAGCATTTAAATGTCAGGGAATCAACAGTATTGCACAAACTAAGAGAGAAGACAATGAATTCTACTACAAAGAAGTGTTTACTAGACTGAATAGTCAATATACCTGCAGTTCTTCTAACAGCCTAGGGGTGGCTCTGAGGTATTCTCTCCGCTACAATGACGTCACAATAGCACTGTTCACGGTGCGACCACTGTTGCTCGAGTGCATTTCAGTGAATTGTGCAATGAATGTTCAAAGTGTGAGTGATTCTTGTAGTAACTTTATAACTATTAAGCGTATTTAGTAAATCTTTCCAAGCAGTTCATTCTGTGATAAGCTAGTCAATTAAAAAACCTGATGTGTTGCACTCACATGACTTTCCCTACTATTGTACTAACCATTCTTACAAACTCATTTCTATATCTTCTTCGTGTTAAGATAAACATTTGCAGAAATTATCTTCTTGTAGGTACAAGGGGACTACGGGAATACAATAGACTTTGGGCGATAGTTACATCTTTTAAATCTTCCAAATTCCGTTCTCTTTGCAGGGTTAACATAAAAAGATGAATAACAATGATTCATTTGACAGAAGTGGAAGTTCTCTATAACTCATACAAATAATAAGGAATATCTCCGAAATGGTTCACTCTAAAAACAGTTTATTTGGACATAAATTGTGTGTTTTAGCGAGATCTACATTTTTGTATGGTAACATTTTGTCGATGCCTTACACTTTACGAATTATTAAGAAATAAACCAGAGCAAACAGGACTACATAGACTATAGCCAGAAAATTCAAGATGTACATTTCATTTGTCCTAAAAATGCCCTACACTTATGTCATTTTAATCAAAATCGTTAGAGCCATTTCCAAGAAAATGAAAATTTTCGAAAAGTTTTCCATGTAAATGGTAGTTTAGCGCGGAGAAATTTTCTTCACACCCTTGAAAGACATTAAACTTAAATACTTTTCGTTTTTGGGTTATGCTGTCCACATACTGAAAGATAGACACACACACGCGGACCTTTTTCTAAAAAATTCTCTTTTAGGATTCAGGAGACCTCAAAACCTATTTTCGCTGAAATCTCGACGTCCAATTTTTCGGTGGAATACAATACTTTCTGTACTTCACTATACAAGTAGAAAAAGGAAAAAAGGGAGATCTACTCCCAATTTGGAAAAAAAAAATAAAATAAAAAATAAAGACATTAGATAAAGATAGTTGTGAAAGTTTGTTTAAAGTTGTTGTGTTTGGTGCTCGAAAGGGAAAAATTTCCTTGAAAAAGTAAAGATCGCGGTTATATATATATAGTGAGATTCTGGCGCCCATGAAAGAGACGATTAAGATGAAGCAAATACGCGGCCCGGCGACAATGTAGCGGTCAGATCAAAGAAGACTATGAGCGCGGCAGAACAAAGTGATTCCATACTGTTCTAGAAGATGTTCACATGATGGCCTTATGCTTTCAAGAAAAGACGTATTTTCCAGGAAATTCGCCCGGCCTGTATAAGCCAGAGAAGCCAGTTTTTTCGTTGATGCAAAACGTGCTGGGCGACATAGTTTTAAATGAGTCAGTTTAGTGAGTATATCGCCGGAACCAGTTGTTTGTTAGCCAGAGAGAGTAGAAAGACAGTGAAGTGTGTGTCACAGACCAGCAAGTTCATGATAGATAGTGTTAACATAGTGATTGAATTTTAGAAGAAATAGTGACACAAAAAGTAACTGGACTGTTTCATGTTAGACAGCTTAGCACAATGTCCAGGATACGCCACTGGTATCTTAGATCCGGCGGCTGATGAAAAGGTTTATAAAACAAGATTAACAAATGTTGGTGCGATCTCTGCCTTGTTTTCATGTATTAGGTTTAATGAAACAGCAAACCATTTGACTTAGGATCACTACAACAGATGTTTATTTAAATATACCGTACAAGAGCACTCTTAAAACATAGTTTGTCAAAGAAACAGCCTTTCGAAATATTGTAAGGGCCCGAATAATTGTCTTAGAACAGATACACACACACACACACACACACACACACACACACACACACACACACACACACACACACACACACACACACAGACCTTCTTCCAAAAATGCTTTTTTTTTGTTTTTTTTTTGTTTTTTTTTGTTTTTTTGCATTCAGGGGGTCTCAAAACATATATTTCCGGTGAAATCTCGACATCGAATTTTTGGGTGGAATACAATACTTCCCCTACTAACAGTAGAGAAAGTAAAAAAGTAGTTCTAACAATTTGATTAAAATATCTCATGCTTAAGTTATTTTTATTAGAAATGAAACGTACATGTTGAATTTGCTGAGAATAATCTCTGAAGTCGTCTGCATTTTGAAAGATTCTTGTACAACTGGTAAACCGTAAAGCATAAATAAATGTTTTTTGTGAAGTTAGTAATTTGGGAGATATTCTTTGTTATTGATTTGAATTTTTAAATATTTATTGTAACTTTATAGTTCTGTCACTTCACTAATGTGAAGCAGTTCAATTTTCCACTTTCACTTCAATACTGTCTCAGTCACTTCACTAATGTGATCCAGTTGAATTTTCCATTTTCGAGAGAGTTCTAAAATGTTCGGAAGGTGGTGAGAATGGTGTATCTGCACCTTCTATGTGATAACCGAGACCAATCTGTTCGTTAGACGCTATTAGTTTTTTGTTTCTCGAGGTCATGCTAATAGCTTCCGATTTTTAAAAAAATGAGTATCGCTTCAGCTTTTTCTTATACCTACAACGAAAGCTATAATGAAAGTTTATCTCGATTTAGAAGAAGTAGGTATAGTTGTTAGAAGAGTGAGTAGAGAAAGCTGTGTGGATGTAACACAATAGATTTTACATATTGTTAGTTATGCAGGAAAAATCTGATGCGTTGCACTCACATGACATTCTCTACTCTTGTACTAACCATTCTTACAAACTCTTATTCCTATATCTTCTTCGTGTTACTTGAGATAAACATTTGTACAAATTATCTTATTGCTTATTTCCTTGTAGGTACAAGGGGAACTGGGCATACAGTAGGCTTTGAGCGATAGTAAAATCTTTTAAACGTTTTAGATTCCGTTTTGTTTGCCCGACTAAGATATAAAAAAAATAAACAACGATCTTCCATTTGACAAAACTTTGTTTTCCAAAACTCTCAGAAATAGCAAGGATAATCTCCGAAATGATTCATTCCACAAATAACCCACTTGGGCATAACTTGTATATTTTAGGAAGATCTACATTTTTGTACAGTAAGATTTTGTCTATCTCTTACGGTTTAGCAGTTATTCAAAAGTCATCTACAATAAACAGGACTACATTTCAAAATATACATTTCATTTGTCATACAAATATCTTAAACATCATTTTAAATCAAAGTTTTCGAAAAATTTTCCATTGAAAGAGTAGTTTATGTACGAGGATTTTGTTTAAAAATCTTCGTGTCACATTTTTGATAGATATTAAACTTAAATACCAGCTTTGGTCTTTAACCAACTTTTCGTTTTTGAGTTATGTTGTTTACAAACATATACACCCGGACCTTTTTCTATAAATGTTTTGTTTTTGATTCAGGGGGCCTCAAAACATACATTGTGATGAAATGTGGACATTGTGTGGCTTAGGACGAGCGCGGTGGGTCATTGGTTCCTGCAGGTTCATTACTCCTGAGTCAGGGCCGCCCAGTCCCAGTCTGTTTTCCGCCCTAAGCAGCGATCTGGCGTGTATTAAACACTGGATGTCTCACTGGCAATTATAAGCCAGAGATGGAATTTTCTGCAACCCATTTGTATGATCCCAGTGTTGGGTAGTTGTAAGCTCACAAGTCTGGATCAGCGTTAGAAAAAGTCTGAATAATGTGACATTCAGCAAGGAAATGCTTGGATGCCTTTCATATTTACGAGATTAATCCTTTAAAGGAATTACTCGTGAATTCCTGTTCTGCCTTCAGAGTCAAGCGGTCGCTAGGCATCAGTGGTGTATTCTCCTTGCGTTATATCGCACATCCAAGAAATATCTAACATTCATCTGTAAATAAACTAACACCATTTAAATTACAGAGGAATCAACATAGCACCGAACTAAGAGAGAAAACCATGAATTCTGTTACAAAAAGGTGTTTACTAGACTGAATAGTGGATGTGCATTCAGGAGGTCGCACGTTCGATCCTTCCTCCCTTGTCATCTTTCAGGTTTGGTGGTAGTGCGGTACGTTCCGGCGGATGCAGACAGATGGCACATATGCTTGCGCTCTGGAGCACTTCCCTGACCCTCATTGGAAGTTGCTGCTCTAGCCGCAAGGGTCGCCTCGTCGCCGTCTCTCTGGGTAGAGGAAACACTTTGGATGTGTCAATATCTGTAGCTGTTACGCATTTCTGTGCGTCTCTGGCTCCACTCTCTCACAAACCTATGGTCTCCTTCGCCTCATCCCTTCCCCCTGAGGGATGGTAGCCCTCAATAGAGCCATGTCGGGGTCGCGATGGGTCGAGTTGTGCCCCGCTCCATTACACACATGTAGCCTATCATTACGTCACAGCACTGACCTCTGACCAAGTGTATTTAATAAGCCTTTTCAATCACGTTCATTTTGTCACAAGTTATCTATAGTTGAAAATGAGAGACTTACTCCCGGTATGAAAAAGTTAAACACAGAGAACAACTCTAAACTTGACATAAAGATATGAAACTTTGTGTAAGCTCTGCTATGGATGGATAAATCTCCTTGGAACAGCATACATCGGGCTTATTCCTGTATAATGTAGGTATATCATCTCTATGCATGCCTTTACAACATTTTCAGCATACGCTCGCTACTGATAGTTCCTTTGAGTCAGAGAAACATGCAAAATTTTTGAACGAAGGAATACTGTTGGTGCAGCTGAAGCTTCTACGTTTCTTGCACACACGAATTTTTAGACACCAAAATATTCCCATTATTATTTAGCTTATTCATGTTTTTGCGTTAAGAGGTCGTATTTTTTTACTTTCTCTACTACATACAGTAGGTAGAGAAAGTATTGTATTCCACTCAGAAACTGGATGTCGAGACTTCACCGGAAATATATATTTGAGGCACCTTGAATCCAAAAATGTATTTTTAGAAAAAGGTCCTCGCGCGCAAGTAATAGACCAAATCTTACTATACAGAAATGCACATCTTGCTAAAACACATAATTTATGTCCAAATAATTTTTTTTTAGAGTGAAACATTTCGGAGACATTCTTTCTTATTTGATGAGTTTTGGAGAGGTTACGCTTACGTCAAATGGAATGTCTTCATTTTCATATGTTAACCATGCAAATGAACGGGATTTGCAAGCTTTAAAAGATTTGACTATCGCTCAAAGCCTATTGTATTTCCATATTCTCCTTGTACCTACAAGAAGATAAACAATAATTCCTGAAAATATTTGTCTAAACTAACAGGAAGAAGATATAGGAATAAGAGTTTGTAAGAATGGTTAGTACAAGAGTAGAGAAAGTCATGTGAGTGCAACACATCTGATTTTTTGTAAACATGTTTTGTATTCTGTGATTCCGACATTATAAGTCAAGGAAATAAATTATAATTTTAAGGGAATTACTAAATGAAGATACAATTACGATGAATTATCGATGATGAATTGATAAGGAATGTATTTTGTCAGGGACCAGATTCCGTCCGGGTAGCTAGCTATATGAGCAGAATTCGCGCAGTAGAACAAGTTGTCAGATGAACGCCAGTGTCTAACACAAGAGTAGAACTATGTTGCAACATGGCATTACCTGTTTGACGTGGGAGCTTGAAATTATTTAAGGAGGAAGGGAAAATTATTAGGGATAGCGTCGGCTTGGCTTGGGTTGAACTTGGCTCCTTCAGAAGGCCGGGCAGAAAAGCTCACCAACGAGTCAGCCTATACGAAACAGAAGCCAAGGGATAGGAAATAACGGAAAGGAAGAGACCGTGGAAAACAGAGGAAAGCACAATGATCAAGAGTGGCGGCGCCAGAACCTCCCAATACGTCTCGTACTTCCTATTTGCTCAGTGATGCACTTATTACATTTGTATCGCCTGGTGCACTGAGTTGGAAGTATAACGTAGTAATGGCTTCCCTGAGGCAAAGCAGCTTGCAATACACAGAGATGTTTCGCCATACAAAAAGCTATTTAATAATCAGGCAGTAGTATAATTGTGACCTTGGATGATCTCATATCGTATGCAATTTGAAAAGGAAAAGGTAAGTCAGAAGCCAACAGTGGCGGCTGAAGCATGAAGCATTACCATCACTCGACTCAAGACTCCAGGCGGTGAGAAGACAGGTCGGCTCACCGCGAGAATAAGAAGGGTAATCTACTCTCATGTAGTGAGATGATCTTGGCTCGGTTGTGTATTGCCCACTGCAATTTTACGTATGATTACTCTTTCAAGGGGGCCCCTACACCTCTTTGTGCACTGTGTGACAAACTTTTGTCGATCCATCACGTGCTCTTAGAGTGTTTCCCCTTTTTACTTTCTCTACTGGTAAGTAGAGGAACTATTGTATTCCACCCAAAAGTTCGAAGTCGAGATTTCACCAGAAATGTATGTTTTGAGACCCCCTGAATAAAAAAAAAACATTTTTAGAAAAAAGTCCGTGTGTGTGTCTGTCTGTGTACAGCATAACTCAAAAAACGAAAAGTCGGTTAAAAGCTAAAGTTGGTATTTTCAAGGATGTGACACGAAGATTTTGAAGAAAATAGCCCCACCCTAAACTACCTTTAACATGGAAAATTTTTCGAAAAGTTTGATTTTCTTGAAAACAACTAAAGATTTTCATTAAAATGACATATGTTTAAGATGTATCTATGAAATGTATATTTTGAATTTTCTGGCGATAGCCTATATAGTTTTGTTTACTCTGGATGACTTTTGAATAACTCCTAAGCCGTAAGAGATAGACAAAATCTTACTATACAAAAAATGTAATACTCCTTGTTATTTCGGAAAACTTCTTTCGTGAAGTGCAACATCGTTGTTCATTTTTGTATATGTTAAGCGTGCAAAGAGAACGGAATCTCAAAGCTTTAACACATTTGAGTATCGCTCAAAGTCTACTGTATTCTAATATTCCCCTTGTGCCTACAAGGAAATAAGCAATAAGATAATTTCTGTAAATTTTACCTCAAGTAACACGAAAAAGATGTAGGAATAAGGATTTGTAAGAATGGTTAGTATAAGAGTAGAAAAAGTCATATGAGTGTAACATCAGTTTTTTGTTGTAGTGTTTAACGCCCGCTTTTACTACATACGGCACCGCAGGCGGTGACATTGATACATGGAATGAAGTTGGAGCACCGGTGGAATGAGATGGCGGGGGAAACCCGCCCCAGTGCCACATGCGGTTGCCTAGGATCGAACCTGGGCCGCTTTAGTGAGAAGCGAATGGTCTAACCACTCGGTTGCGGCGCGGTCAAGTGTTCCCCAGCACACCTTCTGGGCTGTCTGCAACTGTCGATCAATCTTGCAGAGGTCTTGATGGACGACCACCAAATAGTCTTCTTTTTTTTTTTTTTTTTTTTTTTTTTGTAATTTTTATCAAAGGAAATAAGCTTGCAACTAAGAATTTAGCGATATACGCTCATTCAACGCTCGTTCAACCTTCTTCACGCCATACAGACATACCGATAGACTCATAACTGTAACTCTCTACTGTCTCCTTCCCTCCTTATATACTGCGGACGACCGACACGGGCATTTCACAAACGCTTTGAAACACGCCGGCGATGACGTAGCCAGATCTTTCTAGAGCGATCAGGAAAACGCCTTTTGGTTCAGTCGCTCTTATTGTTGTTTGTCACGAATGCACAAACAGTCGCGCGAGGCAGCTTGGCCTTGGGTGCCTTTGTTTGCTCGCCGGCCTGGTATGTGGTGTGAAATAGCTTAGCCCCGATAGTCCTTTGCTTTCCGCCGCGCCAATAATAATGTGCCGTATTGGGAAAACCAGTATCCCTTTACTTGAGTATTGTGTTTACTTTAAAATACATGGTTTCTATCAATTTCTTTTTCTACTTCCTTAACTATGTAAAACTGAATATTCATTGTTACTTGAACAAATACATAATTTCAGTGACAGTCCCACAATATTTCGATTCGTGTGCATTTGCCCGAGAGTGGCCGCCTCAGTGGTACGGTAAAAGCACAGGATGAGTGTTCTGTTTAAATATGAGGGCAGAGCACACGTCAGTCGGGTATAGTTGGGCCGTTCTTACCGTTTCCAGTTCGGCTACTTTAACTCTAGCTTTGCGGTAGCTTGACATATAGGTAAAGCGCTCGCTTTGTAAGGAACTGGAAAGCCGACTTTCGGCCGAACTATACAACACAGTCTGAACTCAGCGTTGCCATTTACACCACCAAAAAAATGAACATTTTACAAAACGATTGCAGATATCGAAATGAAACTTCGAATTTCATATTTTTTACACCTGTGTCATTAGCCAGATTCTGGCAGTACCTTTCCCCTATATAATGCGTTGCAAACTTAAAATTTGGAGTTGTTTCCTACGTTTTATATTTCAGGAAATATATCTTACTATGCCTTAAAGAAGAGTAAACATGACTTTATTGTTTGTGTAATTGCAGAGTATACAAACATTAGTTCATTTTCTTGAGGTAGTGCCGCCCCTGAACGACAGTCATATTGACGCAGTAAAACTGTCACTGTTCCAACTCATAGCGCCAAGGTGGCGCCCGCCAGAGTAAGATAGGTTCCAACTCTGAAGGTGAACCGGTGTTCACGTTTGATTTAAATGGCAGTTTCTTGCAAATCGATTTGCGAGACGATTATATAATCCCAAAACATTAACATGCATTAGCAGTAACAACTTCTGAGTACTTTATCACTCTTAGTGTTTCGTGTGGAATGTTAAGTACACCTCCCAAAAATAAACACCTCTGCAATTTGTTCTTCTAATGGAAACACTTCAATGAAAAACTACTAAATTATTATTATAACTATTATTATTATAATAACTATTATTCTTAATAATATAACTTGAGTCCAACTACCTAGTCATATGAGTTTTTTCACAAGTATGAACCTAGCTACCACAACAACACATGTTCATGACATTTATTAACTATAATATAGTGAATATAAAGAAAAGAAAATTATTCAAAATACCCTGTTTTGCAGACTTACAAACGGCTTCACCAATCATCTATAGCAGCAGTTGTAGGGATAGATCGTCAAACCACGGACAACATCGGGTATTTCAGCTAGTAACAAAGAAACACAAGACTATTGGACAAGTACAACCTAAGTCTAAATGTTGTAGGGACAACCGTGAAACCACGGACAACGTCGGGTACTTCAGCTTGTAACAAAGAAACACAAGACTATTGCACAAGTACAACCTAAGTCTAAATGTTGTAGGGATAACCGTGAAACCACGGACAACGTCGGGTACTTCAGTTAGTAACAAAGAAACACAAGGCTATTGGACAAGTACAACCTAAGTCTAAATGTTGTAGGGACAACCGTGAAACCACGGACAACGTCGGGTACTTCAGCTTGTAACAAAGAAACACAAGACTATTGCACAAGTACAACCTAAGTCTAAATGTTGTAGGGATAACCGTGAAACCACGGACAACGTCGGGTACTTCAGTTAGTAACAAAGAAACACAAGACTATTGCACAAGTACAACCTAAGTCTAAATGTTGTAGGGATAACCGTGAAACCACGGACAACGTCGGGTACTTCAGTTAGTAACAAAGAAACACAAGGCTATTGGACAAGTACAACCTAAGTCTAAATGTTGTAGGGACAACCGTGAAACCACGGACAACGTCGGGTACTTCAGCTTGTAACAAAGAAACACAAGACTATTGCACAAGTACAACCTAAGTCTAAATGTTGTAGGGATAACCGTGAAACCACGGACAACGTCGGGTACTTCAGTTAGTAACAAAGAAACACAAGGCTATTGGACAAGTACAACCTAAGTCTAAATGTTGTAGGGATAACCGTCAAACCACGGACAACGTCGGGTATTTCAGCTAGTAACAAAGAAACACAAGACTATTGGACACGTACAACCTAAGTCTAAATGTTGTAGGGATAACCGTGAAACCACGGACAACGTCGGGTACTTCAGTTAGTAACAAAGAAACACAAGACTATTGGACAAGTGCAACCTAAGTCTAAATGTTGTAGGGATAACCGTGAAACCACGGACAACGTCGGGTATTTCAGCAAGTAACAAAGAAACACAAGACTATTGCACAAGTACAACCTAAGTCTAAATGTTGTAGGGATAACCGTGAAACCACGGACAACGTCGGGTATTTCAGCTAGTAACAAAGAAACACAAGACTATTGGACAAGTACAACCTAAGTCTATATGTTGTAGGGATAACCGTGAAACCACGGACAACGTCGGGTACTTCAGCTTGTAACAAAGAAACACAAGGCTATTGGACAAGTACAACCTAAGTCTAAATGTTGTAGGGATAACCGTGAAACCACGGACAACGTCGGGTACTTCAGCTAGTAACAAAGAAACACAAGACTATTGGACAAGTACAACCTAAGTCTATATGTTGTAGGGATAACCGTGAAACCACGGACAACGTCGGGTACTTCAGCTAGTAACAAAGAAACACAAGACTATTGGACAAGTACAACCTAAGTCTATATGTTGTAGGGATAACCGTGAAACCACGGACAACGTCGGGTACTTCAGCTAGTAACAAAGAAACACAAGACTATTGCACAAGTACAACCTAAGTCTAAATGTTGTAGGGATAACCGTGAAACCACGGACAACGTCGGGTACTTCAGCTAGTAACAAAGAAACACAAGGCTATTGGACAAGTACAACCTAAGTCTAAATGTTGTAGGGATAACCGTGAAACCACGGACAACGTCGGGTACTTCAGCTAGTAACAAAGAAACACAAGGCTATTGGACAAGTACAACCTAAGTCTAAATGTTGTAGGGATAACCGTGAAACCACGGACAACGTCGGGTATTTCAGATAGTAACAAAGAAACACAAGACTATTGGACAAGTACAACCTAAGTCTAAATGTTGTAGGGATAACCGTGAAACCACGGACAACGTCGGGTACTTCAGCTAGTAACAAAGAAACACAAGACTATTGGACAAGTACAACCTAAGTCTAAATGTTGTAGGGATAACCGTGAAACCACGGACAACGTCGGGTACTTCAGTTAGTAACAAAGAAACACAAGACTATTGGACAAGTACAACCTAAGTCTAAATGTTGTAGGGATAACCGTGAAACCACGGACAACGTCGGGTACTTCAGCTAGTAACAAAGAAACACAAGACTATTGGACAAGTACAACCTAAGTCTAAATGTTGTAGGGATAACCGTGAAACCACGGACAACGTCGGGTACTTCAGCTAGTAACAAAGAAACACAAGACTATTGGACAAGTACAACCTAAGTCTAAATGTTGTAGGGATAACCGTGAAACCACGGACAACGTCGGGTACTTCAGTTAGTAACAAAGAAACACAAGACTATTGGACAAGTACAACCTAAGTCTAAATGTTGTAGGGATAACCGTGAAACCACGGACAACGTCGGGTACTTCAGCTAGTAACAAAGAAACACAAGACTATTGGACAAGTACAACCTAAGTCTAAATGTTGTAGGGATAACCGTGAAACCACGGACAACGTCGGGTACTTCAGTTAGTAACAAAGAAACACAAGACTATTGGACAAGTGCAACCTAAGTCTAAATGTTGTAGGGATAACCGTGAAACCACGGACAACGTCGGGTATTTCAGCAAGTAACAAAGAAACACAAGACTATTGCACAAGTACAACCTAAGTCTAAATGTTGTAGGGATAACCGTGAAACCACGGACAACGTCGGGTATTTCAGCTAGTAACAAAGAAACACAAGACTATTGGACAAGTACAACCTAAGTCTATATGTTGTAGGGATAACCGTGAAACCACGGACAACGTCGGGTACTTCAGCTAGTCTGACATAAATGTTGGTCGCATTTGCGGGTACGTGTTTCAAACTGGTCGTCTGAAATACGGTTTTCCTTACGATGAATTACGGTTGTGCGTGGAAAGAGGAAGTGGATGCCATTAATTGGTAGTATCGGGTTACCTGTCAGCTTTCTTCCGCACATAATCCCCGACGCCTAACCTTGGGGTAGCCATTTGATTGATGAGTGGCGTCAAGCTTTCCTAATTGAGCCACTGAAATGCTAATGGAGCAAGAGGCGTATACGAATTTATAACTGTCAGTAATTAGATGGCGCTACTGTAGCGTGACTGATGACCATCAGGAGTGGTCAAGTTCTGGCAGGACCCCAGGAAACTCTGCTCTATTTATTCCGTTCCTAGCGCCTGTCTTGGATACAAGTTATCAGCTGATGATAGCTTTCAAATTGGGGCGATAAGGCGACGAAACTATGTCAGCGAAACCGTCTAAAAGCTTCTGTCGGAGCGACAGGCATAAATACCTCGAAAGTACCATAAAATCTTATTTGACGAAAGTTTGTATTTCAAAATTCACACAACTCACAAGGAATATCTCCGAAATGGTTCGTTCTAAAAAAAAAAAAAAAAAAAAAAAAAAAAAAAAAAAAAAATGTGTGTTTTGGCAAGATCTACATTTTTTGTAGAGTAAGAGTTTGTCTGTCTCTTGCGGTTGAAATATTGACGAAAAAAATAAAATAAAAAACATTTTCCCATATAAAATGTTCATAGGTTTCGTAACGTCAAACATGTAAGCTCATCCCGTCGATACGGTAAACTCTTACAGATAAGCTCTGGTCTATCATAACACTGTATACCATTTACTAGAGGTCACTAGTGGTGCTATACATTTTGTTACAGTCCAGTGAAGAGGGACCATGATCATGATGAAGGATAGACACACAGATAAGCTCTGGTCTATCATAACACTGTATACCATTTACTAGAGGTCACTAGTGGTGATATACATTTTGTTACAGTCCAGTGAAGAGGGACCATGATCATGATGAAGGATAGACACACAGATAAGCTCTGGTCTATCATAACACTGTATACCATTTACTAGAGGTCACTAGTGGTGATATACATTTTGTTACAGTCCAGTGAAGAGGGACCATGATCATGATGAAGGATAGACACACAGATAAGCTCTGGTCTATCATAACACTGTATACCATTTACTAGAGGTCACTAGTGGTGCTATACATTTTGTTACAGTCCAGTGAAGGAGGACCATGATCATGATGAAGGATAGACACACAGATAAGCTCTGGTCTATCATAACACTGTATACCATTTACTAGAGGTCACTAGTGGTGCTATACATTTTGTTACAGCCCAGTGAAGGAGGGCCATGATCGTGATGAAGGATAGACACACAGATAAGCTCTGGTCTATCATAACACTGTATAGCATTTACTAGAGGTCACTAGTGGTGCTATACATTTTGTTACAGTCCAGTGAAGAGGGACCATGATCATGATGAAGGATAGACACACAGATAAGCTCTGGTCTATCATAACACTGTATAGCATTTACTAGAGGTCACTAGTGGTGCTATACATTTTGTTACAGCCCAGTGAAGGAGGGCCATGATCGTGATGAAGGATAGACACACAGATAAGCTCTGGTCTATCATAACACTGTATAGCATTTACTAGAGGTCACTAGTGGTGCTATACATTTTGTTACAGTCCAGTGAAGGAGGACCATGATCATGATGAAGGATAGACACACAGATAAGCTCTGGTCTATCATAACACTGTATACCATTTACTAGAGGTCACTAGTGGTGCTATACATTTTGTTACAGCCCAGTGAAGGAGGACCATGATCATGATGAAGGATAGACACACAGATAAGCTCTGGTCTATCATAACACTGTATACCATTTACTAGAGGTCACTAGTGGTGCTATACATTTTGTTACAGTCCAGTGAAGAGGGACCATGATCATGATGAAGGATAGACACACAGATAAGCTCTGGTCTATCATAACACTGTATACCATTTACTAGAGGTCACTAGTGGTGCTATACATTTTGTTACAGTCCAGTGAAGAGGGACCATGATCATGATGAAGGATAGACACACAGATAAGCTCTGGTCTATCATAACACTGTATACCATTTACTAGAGGTCACTAGTGGTGCTATACATTTTGTTACAGTCCAGTGCAGAGGGACCATGATCATGATGAAGGATAGACACACAGATAAGCTCTGGTCTATCATAACACTGTACACCATTTACTAGAGGTCACTAGTGGTGCTATACATTTTGTTACAGCCCAGTGAAGAGGGACCATGATCATGATGAAGGATAGACACACAGATAAGCTCTGGTCTATCATAACACTGTATACCATTTACTAGAGGTCACTAGTGGTGCTATACATTTTGTTACAGCCCAGTGAAGGAGGACCATGATCATGATGAAGGATAGACACACAGATAAGCTCTGGTCTATCATAACACTGTATACCATTTACTAGAGGTCACTAGTGGTGCTATACATTTTGTTACAGTCCAGTGAAGAGGGACCATGATCATGATGAAGGATAGACACACAGATAAGCTCTGGTCTATCATAACACTGTACACCATTTACTAGAGGTCACTAGTGGTGCTATACATTTTGTTACAGTCCAGTGAAGGAGGACCATGATCATGATGAAGGATAGACACACAGATAAGCTCTGGTCTATCATAACACTGTACACCATTTACTAGAGGTCACTAGTGGTGCTATACATTTTGTTACAGCCCAGTGAAGGAGGACCATGATCATGATGAAGGATAGACACACAGATAAGCTCTGGTCTATCATAACACTGTATACCATTTACTAGAGGTCACTAGTGGTGCTATACATTTTGTTACAGTCCAGTGAAGAGGGACCATGATCATGATGAAGGATAGACACACAGATAAGCTCTGTGCTAATATCATAACACTGTATACCATTTACTAGAGGTCACTAGTGGTGCTATACATTTTGTTACAGTCCAGTGCAGAGGGACCATGATCATGATGAAGGATAGACACACAGATAAGCTCTGGTCTATCATAACACTGTACACCATTTACTAGAGGTCACTAGTGGTGCTATACATTTTGTTACAGCCCAGTGAAGAGGGACCATGATCATGATGAAGGATAGACACACAGATAAGCTCTGGTCTATCATAACACTGTATACCATTTACTAGAGGTCACTAGTGGTGCTATACATTTTGTTACAGCCCAGTGAAGGAGGACCATGATCATGATGAAGGATAGACACACAGATAAGCTCTGGTCTATCATAACACTGTATACCATTTACTAGAGGTCACTAGTGGTGCTATACATTTTGTTACAGCCCAGTGAAGGAGGACCATGATCATGATGAAGGATAGACACACAGATAAGCTCTGGTCTATCATAACACTGTATACCATTTACTAGAGGTCACTAGTGGTGCTATACATTTTGTTACAGTCCAGTGAAGAGGGACCATGATCATGATGAAGGATAGACACACAGATAAGCTCTGGTCTATCATAACACTGTATACCATTTACTAGAGGTCACTGGTGGTGCTATACATTTTGTTACAGTCCAGTGAAGAGGGTTACTAGAGGTCACTAGTGGTGCTATACATTTTGTTACAGCCCAGTGAAGGAGGGCCATACTGGTACTATTAAGTCAAAGATATTTAAATTTCAGCGCTCTCAAATCATTCCGCAGCTGACGTTTTCACTGCGAGTAAGCACTTTAAAATACAACAGTATTAACCAAGATAGTTGTCGTCAAGGCCTGTGTAGGATTTCAGAGGGTTCTATTAATACGGCATTACGTTATTCTGTCATAAAGGTTCACGTGACAAATTTAGAGTTAACAGGTGATGGCTTTACTATGGGAAACACATGTCGACGTTCAGCTCAGCGGGTAAAACGATCTAAAAACACGTTCATAACATCACTTCTCCTTGAATTACTTACAGACACGACAGAAATACACCTTATTGCCTATGTGGTGCGATGTCAAAATGATTTCTTAATTCCAACGTACCGGGTTAAATTCCCCCACTCTTCGCTGAGACTGAAGGTGACTGTTTTATGATAAAAATTAATGTGTCATCCAACGTTAAGATCTACGGGCACAATAAGTTAAAAAAGAATATACCAGACCAAAATCAGGTTTTTAAAAGGTGGGTCGCTACGTGATGACTTTGAGAGTCATACTCTTTGAATGACCAAAGGAATAAACGTGTTTTTTTTTACTCCCTGTATTACGTATAAGAGGTAGTGGAGTTATTGTATTTGACCCAATAGTTCTATACTAGGACTGCAGAGGAAATATATAATTTGAGGCCCCTTGAATAAAAAATAGCATTTTTAGGTAAAGGTCTGTTTGTGTGTGTGTGTGTGGGGGGGGGGGCTATGAATAGCATAACTGAGAAACGAAAAGTCAGTTAAAAAGCAATTTCTCCACCATAAACTAGTACCCTGTTTATTTCCCCTTTTATTCCACGGTGTTGTCAATGCATCTCCTAGCGGGTCCTCCTCTTGTCCTTTTCTCATCTACAGGTCTGCCTTTTTACTAGACGGCTGTTTGCCATCCTCTTAATGTATTATTTCATCGCTCATTAATACATTTTGTTATATTCTGAATGTGGCAATGTTCTGATTTCTGTATTGTGTATTTTATCTAATAAAGTTTTTCAATTTACATGTACCTAGTTAATATTTGTTTTGTTTTCACTGTACCTAATGTGGTTTCTGCTGCAGATTGGCCTAGTATTTTATAAATGCGGACTTTACCCTCTACTGCCATAAATAGCATCGTTTACGCATCCTGATGTCTGCTCTGGTTTATCGGCCTGTGTTTTTACTTATCGATTTAAATGTTTGGTGTTTGTTGAATAGCAACTTTGGTATTTAGCCGACGTTTCGTTTGTGAGTTACGCTCTTCACAGAAACTCAGTTTATCTCTGAAGCAGAGTTTAAATGTTTTATGTATGTTTGAGCATTTATTTTACGGCTTCAAAAAACAGAGTGTAATATTTTCATTAAAAAGAGAGGTTACTGATTGTAAACTGTGTCGACACATAAACAAACGACTGTAGAGCGTGCATTGGCTAATGGGAATTGAATCCCTTTTTTGCGCTCCCAAACATGTTCTGATAATTGCAGTCTGTGTTCCACGCATGCACCCATTCCATCTTAATTACTTCGCTTATATGACATCTGGTTAGAGCTTTTTGTCTTTATACAGTTGTCCTTTCTGGAAAGCTGAAACCACTCCCCCCCCCCTCCGCCACAAAAAGCAAATGTTCAGTTCTGACTAATGCATTTCTGTTCGAGCTTCACTCGTAAATTAATCATTTATTTACTTATTATTTACTTATTTGTTTACTTATTTACTTACTTCAGTGAGTGAGTGAGTGAGTGAGTGAGTCAGTCAGTCAGTCAGTCAGTCAGTCAGTCAGTCAGTCCAGTCCAGTCAGTCCAGTCAGTCAGTCAGTCAGTCCAGTCAGTCAGTCCAGTCAGTCAGTCAGTCCAGTCAGTCAGTCCAGTCAGTCAGTCCAGTCAGTCAGTCCAGTCAGTCAGTCAGTCCAGTCAGTCAGTCCAGTCAGTCAGTCAGTCAGTCCAGTCAGTCCAGTCAGTCAGTCAGTCAGTCAGTCAGTCCAGTCAGTCCAGTCAGTCCAGTCAGTCCAGTCAGTCCAGTCAGTCAGTCAGTCAGTCAGTCCAGTCAGTCAGTCCAGTCAGTCAGTCCAGTCAGTCAGTCCAGTCAGTCAGTCCAGTCAGTCAGTCAGTCCAGTCAGTCCAGTCAGTCAGTCCAGTCAGTCAGTCAGTCAGTCAGTCAGTCAGTCAGTCAGTCCAGTCCAGTCAGTCCAGTCAGTCAGTCAGTCAGTCAGTCCAGTCAGTCAGTCAGTCAGTCAGTCAGTCCAGTCAGTCCAGTCAGTCCAGTCAGTCAGTCAGTCAGTCAGTCAGTCAGTCAGTCAGTCAGTCCAGTCAGTCCAGTCAGTCCAGTCAGTCCAGTCAGTCCAGTCAGTCAGTCAGTCAGTCAGTCAGTCAGTCCAGTCCAGTCAGTCAGTCAGTCCAGTCCAGTCAGTCCAGTCAGTCAGTCAGTCAGTCAGTCAGTCCAGTCAGTCAGTCAGTCAGTCAGTCCAGTCAGTCCAGTCAGTCAGTCAGTCAGTCAGTCAGTCCAGTCAGTCCAGTCAGTCCAGTCAGTCCAGTCAGTCCAGTCAGTCAGTCCAGTCAGTCAGTCCAGTCAGTCAGTCCAGTCAGTCAGTCCAGTCAGTCAGTCAGTCCAGTCAGTCAGTCAGTCAGTCAGTCAGTCAGTCCAGTCAGTCCAGTCAGTCAGTCCAGTCAGTCAGTCAGTCAGTCAGTCAGTCAGTCAGTCAGTCCAGTCAGTCATTCATTATTTATTTATTTACTTATTTATTTATTTATTTATTTATTTATTGAATGTGTTGTTGATCTTTGGACCCGTTAAGTAGCGCGTTTCCGTTGCTGGATTGTACGTTTGCTTTGAAAATATAATCGCAGATCCTTTCCATAGTATGTCTACACAACTCTAACGTACGCATGGATTCTCGTTACCCAGTGATACCAACATTGGTGGGAAAAATACACTAAATGTTCTTGTCAGTTTATCCCTACATATGTGCCAGAAGTAACATGGCAATATATTATGATGTGACTCGCGTGCTATTTGTGGCACATGCTTTGATCCACTTGCACCTCGTTCGCGACACTTGGCGTATTCTCTCTCAGGAACAGCAAGTTTCTGTCGCAGTTTGAAGCTTTTACCTCTTATTTTAAATATACCATAGACCAGCACAAGTAGGTAACTAACGTCCACCATAAATTCCATTTTATAAGTCTGGTTACTAACATTAAGGAACAAAGTGTGTTACTTTCACATATTTTCACTACTCACCAAGATTTACTTGTACTATATTTATGCATAAATATAAATAAAATATGCGTAAAATAAAAATAATTAAATGAAAAATGATAATAATACAAAATAAATCAGAATAAATCAAAATAACAATGAACAGTAAAATAAAATATGAAACAAAGGATGGAAAAATAAATAAGGTTGATAAATTCAACTATCTTGGTGAAATAATTCTAACCAATGGATTGGATAAGGCAGCAAATAAAGCAAGATCGAAAAAAATGGAATTTGCATAAAAATATGTAATAAAACCAAAATCAGATACTATAACACAGTGATCAAACCAGAATGCATGTTTTATTTTAAAACAGGAGAAATAGAAGTATTAGAAAAAAAAAACGAAAGAAGCATTTTAAAGAAAATGTTGGGTCCAAAACAAACTTATAAAGGAAAGTTTAGACTCGAGCAGAATGGAGATGTAAAGAATGTGAAACGATTTCAGATACAATCAGGAAAAGAAGAATAAGATGGTTCGGTCATTTAATAACGATGGATGATAGTAACAGAGTTTCAAAACAAATTTTCAAGCATATATATGAAAGTAAGAATGATAATCAATAGATAAAAGGGATAAGGAAAGACAAATGTGCACCTGTTCATAAGGGTACTGGTAACCACCAATCAAAACATCGGCATGTAACAACGGATACTTTGTCACCTGCGCTATTCCCACGAAACTATCTATTCCCGTATGTTCAATATTAGGAAAAGTAAACATCCTAATAATTCAATTTACCTAATCGTTTAAGAAAGTCTTGTTTTAAAGGTTATATAACATACTTATAGTCTCTGCCAACATAACCATAAAGTCAGTAACTTTGTGGTTGCAGGCGCAACTATAGACTGTTGTATGTTCAATGCAATAACAAATACTTACATACTAACAGCCAGACACCAGTGACAATAACATGCAGCGTAAATATTAAATACATTTATGTTTTGAAGTTAAAGTCATGGTCGAGCTAGAATGGTGGAATGAGACTTATGCGTTTTCGCTCTCGTTATATAGCAATTTGCAGGTGAAGAGCAATATCCATTGAAGAGAGCAGCTGTTGGTACATTATGTAAAGTACCGCTATCAATTTTCACGGCCAACCTTGTAATAGCGTGGAAATTTCAAATGGAATGACTGTGTGAGGCATTCCTTGGAAGAGCAACTTTTTCTACGTAGGTAATTCATTTGTAATTCAAGCGCCCCAATTTGCATCCATGAGGAGGTTTATTGATATCCAGATAAACGTATTCTCCCCGCGGGGCACCTCCACCGAATCTTACAACAGCAGTAATTGATTATTCTATACGCACTTCCACGTTTAGGACGACTGGTCCTTCTTTTGTTTTTGACCAAACACGATTCCTTTTGGAGCAGAAATGTGCCTAGTTAAGGACAGGGAGCAAATGGACACTTGCTTAGAATATTTAGTCTAATTTTCTTACTAGGGATCCACGTATCGGCAACGAAGCTTACTAGAGCAAATGTCTCCAATCTGTCTGTCTTTTGAGCGCATTGTACGGCAGACGGTCACGGCTCATGTGGGGCAAAAAGACAGCGCACTCTTCGTCTTGTAATTAATTCAATACAACTTTCAAAACATTTATAAATGTAAATCATGTGTAAATGATGATTTAATCTTATTTATTGAAGTTAAATTCAGTTCCGTGTTCGTTGACGCATGGAAATAGAGAACCTGATATTCAAAATTAGATTCTCGAAATCTCAGAATCAAGCTCTTTAGCATATTTATACTTTTACAAGTATAAATTACAGGTGACTTACCTGTAACCCTCAGGTAAGTCACCTCCAACAACTCCTCTGGATATTAAAAGTAAACCAGGAATAATAATAATAATAATAATAATAATAATAATAATAATAATAATAATAATAATAATAATAATAATAATAATAATAATAATAATAATAATAATAATAATAATAATAATAATAATAATAATAATAATAATAATAATAATAATAATAATAATAATAATAATAATAATAATAATAATAATAATAATAATAATAATAATAATAATAATAATAATAATAATAATAATAATAATAATAATAATAATAATAATAATAATAATAATAATAATAATAATAATAATAATAATAATAATAATAATAATAATAGCAATAAGTGCAAGTTGCACTCGAGTGAACATTTAATTCATTAGTCTATGTTTTTTCATACGAGTTCATTTAGGGAGCATATCCTTTTTCGAACTTTTTTCACACGATTTGCATACACATTGGTCGTTCGCTTTGTGGGATTTTTTGTAGGTACAAGTGGAATACAGTAAGCTTTAAGTGATAGTTAAACGTTTTAAGTGTATTACAAAACTCACACGAATAACAAGAAAATATAATACACAAAATACTACTACACAAAACTGCAGAGTTTTTTTTAAAGTACACAGCTTATGTCAAATGTGTTTTTGGCGTTTGCCAGTGACGTCACTGTTTAGTACACAGCAGTCGAAACTCTTGGCTAGTCTGCCGAAGTGAATTGCTTGGCGTGGAATACAGAAACCAATGGGCACAAACTTATATGATAGTAAATTATATTTGAGGTGTCTAAATAGGAGCACAGTTTTATTTGACTACACTCATTGGTCAGCAATGTCTCAGTGCAGATAGTGAAAGATAGGAAGCATTCATTAAAAACGTTTTCATCGTTATTGTCATCCTTTCTAAACAAAATCCACGCATAGCCAGAGAAAGGAATCAGTCCAAAGGCACTGGGAGACATTGTCAAATGGCGAGAGGTACTGCTGCTTCAAACTGTCTTATCAACGTGTGACCCTACAAAACACTAATTCAACTTCAAAATTTTTGCATCGATGACTGCCGAATGTTGCTTTATTGGTTTTAGGATAAACTCTTAGTTTCCGATCTCGCAGGTTCAAACCTGGCGGAGGGCGATGGAGTTTTTTGGGGTGTGGAAAAACTTTTGCGTGGCTTCCTTCGGAAGGGAAGTAAAGCCGACGGTCCCATGTCATAGATTTACGAACTTGAAAGTACCTCAAGCGTTATAAAGGCGTCTCTGAGCAAACTTAAGTGGCCTTTTGCGCCCAATATAGAATGGAACACTGAGAACCATAGCGTTTAAAAATCACCCATACAATATCTGATGTGTTGCACTCACATGACTTTCTCTACTCTTATACTAAATATTCTTACAAACTCTTATTCCTATATCTTCTTCGTGTTAGTTGAGATAAACATTTGTACAAATTATCTTATTGCTAAGTTTCTTGTAGATAAAAGGGGAATATGGGAGTAAAGTAGACTTTGAGTGATAGTCAAATCTGCTATGTGGTGGCTTTGAAATTCCATTCTCTTTGCATGTTCAAAAGATACCAAATGAATGAGGACCTCCCATTTGAAAAAAGTATAAATATTGCAAAATTCAATAGATAAGAAGACACATCGAAAGTGGTTTATTCGTCAAAAAAGTGTGACATGAATTGTGTGTTTTAGCAAGATCTACATTTTTGTGTAGTAAGAGTTTGTCTATCTCTTACGGTTTAATATTATACAAAAGTATTTCAGGCTGAAGAGGACTTAGAGACTATTCCCAGAGAATCCAAGACTTACGTTTCAGTTTTATAAAAAATCAATATCGCTAGAGTCATTTTGAAAAAAAAAAAAAAAAAAAAAAACTTTAGAAAAATGTGACATGTAAAGGCAGTCTGCGGTTTGGTATTTTGTTGAAAGTCGTCGTGTGATATACTTGGAAGATGCTGAACTTACATACCAAGGTTGGACTTTTCGTTTTTGACTTAAGGTGCCGTTTTAGATGTAGGGCTGTCGAAACATGTATTTACGGCGAAATCCCGATATAAAACTTTTAGATGGAATGAGTCTTTAGTCTTGTGAATATAATACATAAGACATTTTGTAACGTTACGTTGAGTGAACTGTGGACTGCTAAAGTACACACATATATATATATATATGTGAGAATTAGCAATATTTGTCCATCGTGTCTGAGACAATATTGACTTTGTTGAGTTGTCAAGATGCGTGGAGAAAGTGGGACGGAAGATAAAACCCTGTCTGCCTGTCTGCCTTCATCAATTAAGTATTTATAAGTTGGTTGTTAAACGGAAGTTGGGAATAATTACCTTATGTACACTATTATCTTTGTTTACTTCCGTGAGGCATGAACTCCCACTAGCCTACATAATATATCTTCCTGTTTTTGCTCAGGTACTCTTTGCTTTGTTTTAAATCTGTTAAACGGTGCAAGCGAATACCTTAGCTTCTTTTGAACTCCCGTTGATGCAGTAGAAGACTGAAATACCGCGGATTCGGATTTAAGGCGGGTGAAACTATGTTCCCCGAAAATATATCATACGTGTTATTTATTTGTTTATTTACTGCAACTTGTGTTTAAACTTTTCTTCAAAGAGCAGTAATGCCTTGTCCACTGTGGCCGCTGCATTTCTAGCGTTGACCTTGGCCACTACATTGCTAAGTAGTAACAAGACGTGCACACGGAATAATATATTGTGCATGTTAGTGAAGTGATAATCAAACAATACGCAGTTTGTTCGAGGTTACGTTCTCTTTGCACGGCCAAGAGATAAAAAAGTGAATAACGACCTTCATTTAAATAATGCAAAACTCGCGTAAATAAGGAATATCTTCGAAATGGTTCACTCCACATAAATTGTGTGTTTTAGCAAGATCTACATTTTTGTATAGTAAGATTTGGTCTATATCTTACGGTTTACCAGTTATGTAAAAGTCATCCTGAGTAAAGAGGACTATAGGATATAGCTAGAAAATTCAAAATATACATTTCATTTGTCCTAAAGATATAAAAATATGGTATTTTAATCAAAATCGTTACAACCATTTTTCAGAAAATCAAGTTTTGGAAACATTTTTCACGTAGAGGGTAGTTTAGGGTAGAGGCATTTTCTTCAAAATCTTTGTGTCACTTCCTTGAAAGACATTAAATTGAAATACCAACTTTAGTTTTTAACCAACTTTCCGTTTTTTGGGTTGTGCTGTCCAAAGACACACACGGACCTTTTTCTAAAAAGGCTAAATGTTTATCTCGATTAAGACAAACAAAACAAGATTTGGTAGGAATAGTTGTAATATCCACAGATAAGCGATAAAGGGTAGAAGAAGTCATAAGAATGTTTTCCTCTGTTTAGCAGGATAAAAAGTAACTAAGTTATTGTCAGAGCTTATCTGGCACATAATCGGATACTGTTGAGATTACAGGAATGCGACAGAAGCAATTAGGTCCCGTGTGGTGCCTCGGACCAATATCTACTAATTGACGTCTTTGAACTTCAAAGACAAACATTTTGCTGTCTTGGAGATGGCAGCCTTCATCGTTAACTATACAGCACGTGACACAAAACAAACATGTTTCTTCCTGATGAAGCTTCACTTGAAACACATTTCATAGACAACCTTACCACTGTGTGGCTATCAGAAAGGAATTACAGCTCGTTAAATACATACAAAGCTGTGTATTACATTCAGAGTTGAAAGTGCAGTAAATACAAGCAAGAAGTATCAGCTGATGACATTTTTACTTTCTCTACTGGTAAGTATTGTGTTCCAACCCAAACTTCGATGCCAAGATTTCCCGGAAATATGTTTTGAGACTCTTTGAATAATAATTTAAAGAAAAAAAAACATTTTTAAAAACCGTCCGCGCGCGCGTGTTTGTGTGTGTGTTTGTGTGTGTGTGTGTGTGTGTGTGTGTGTGTGTGTGTGTGTGTGTGTGTGTGTGTGTGTGTGGACAGCATAACTCAAAAACAAAATGTCCCTTAAAAACCGAAGTTGGTATTTAAGTTTAATGTCTTTCAAGGATGCGACACGAAGATTCTGAAGCAAATTGCTCCACCCTAAACTACCCTTTACATGAAAAAAGTTTTGAAAATTTTGATTTTCTTGCAAATGATTCCGATTTTGATTAAAATGTCACATGTTTTAGATATTTGTATGACAAATGAAATATATACTTTGAATTTTCTGGCTATAACCTATGTAGTCCTGTTTACTCTAGATGACTTTTGAATAACTCGTAAACCGTAAGAGATAGACAAACTTTTAGTATACCAAAAATGTAGATCTCCCTAAAACTTTTTTTTTAATTAGTGAAGCATGTCGGAGATGTTGCTTGTTATTTGTGTCAGTTTCGGAAAAGTTAAAACTGGTGAAATGGAACATCGTTGTTAATCTTTTATACGTAAAGGAAAGTTTGGAGTGAGTGGGGAAATTTTTTCCAAATCAACGTGTTGGATTCTTGAAACATGCTCAACTGAAATGCCAACTTCGGTATTTATTTCAAATGTATTTTTCGAGTTACGATGTTTTTGCACACACACACGCGTACACACACGCACACACACGCATACACTCACATACACACACACACACACACACACACACACACACACACACACACACACACACACTTGGGACGGACGGTTTCCAAAAGTGCAGGCGGTAACGCCAATATTTAGTCAGACACGTGACGAAACATTAGCAATGGGAGTGCGTTAAACGGTTAAGCCGAGGAGAGTGCGTATGTATCTCTCGCAATAGGTCAGGCAGTACTGAATATGAAACACCTCCATCCTTCACGTATCACCCAAGGCAAAATATGTATGCACCTATTCATTTTTCCATAATGTCACTCCCAGTCGCGCGCTACTGGTTCACTTGTTCACTTAGCGTAATGTTACCATATATTTACTTAGTTTCTTACCTTCTCTGCCAGGTACTTAATAGGTGCATTCCACTCCAAAGTTATATGCCGATACTTGATGGAAATACACGTTTTGAGGTCTCTCGAATAAGAAAAATACGAAGTATTTTCAGAATAAGCTAATATGTATGTCTATGAAGAGCATAAGGAACACGCGGTTAAATATGAAATTTGGTATTTAGGTTCAGTATTTGCCAAAGATGTCACGCTAAACGTTTAAAAAATCTGACGTGTTGCACTCACATGTCTTCCTCTACTCTTGTACTAACCATTCTTACAAACTCTTATTCCTATATCTTCTTCGTGTTAGTTAAGATAAACATTTGTACAAATTATCTTATTGCTTATTTCCTTGTAGGTACAAGGAGAATATAGCAGACTTTGAGCGATAGTCAAATGGTTTAAAGCTGGTCGTTATATGAGGTGTAAACCGTAACACATATACCTATAAAAATGTAGATCTCTCTAAAACACAGAATTGATGTCTAATTTTTTTTATGATATTCCTGATTATTTCTGTCAATTTTGGAAAACAAACGTTCGTCAAATGGAACATCGTGACTCATTTTGATATGTTAACCGTGGAAAGAGAACGGAATTTGAGAGTTTAAAAGATTTGAGTATCACACAAAGCCTACTGTATTCCCATATTCCCCTTGTACCTACAAGGAAATAAGCAATAAGATAATTTGTACAAATGTTTATCTCAACTAACACGAAGAAGATATAGGAATAAGAGTTTGTAAGAATGGTTAGTACAAGAGTAGAGAAAGTCATGTGAGTGCAACACATCAGATTTTCCCGTGTATTTTGGATAATATGTTTATTGTTTTACTTTAAGTGCTAGTAGTGCTTCTCAAACTCATTACAATGACACCCGAATCAACATCCTAGGTGAACGCGTTCTCACACTGCATTAATGTATACACAACACTAATTCCCAACAGGCGCGTACACTAGCTCGATCACATGACATGACAAACAAGTACAGAAATGCTCTGTGACCTCAACTGTTATTGCATTACCAGTCTCGTAGTTGTGAGCGATTGAAACCTGGCCGTGTTTTGTGACACAAGGAAGTTGGACCAGTTAACACTCTACTTGACGAGCGAATAGACGTTTTCATGTCAAACGCTTTTTTCTTGAATTTGGAGTCTCAAAACGTGTATTTTTCCAGTGGAATTTTGGATGGAATGCTGTATTTAGTATACAGTAGTGGCGAAAGGATTGGAAATGACCTCATTAGCCCAACAACACGTAGGTTCATTAAGATGCTGGTCAAGAACCTCGTTGTAATGTTACTTTAATTATAGACAGAGTGCCGCCACCGCCTGGCTCGTCCGCAATGCACCAAACTGCATAATGCACTTACCCATGCATTTCTCTACTCACTCGCGTTTCTTTTTATACCTATAGGGAGATTTCTATTGTTCTATCTCAAGACATAAATACTCTGCTAAGAGCTTACGGGATAAAAGCCTAAAATGCTATAATTGCAGTAGCAGGATATAAAATAGGTAGAGCTTGTAATTTTAGGTTAAATGTTAATGGTTGTCAGAAATGTTAATCATGTCTGACTTGCTGTCCTGGTCCACTTACTATTAGATAAGTGCTGTTTCTTAAGTCTGTGAGAGCTGTTAGCTCTAATACAGCAGTAAAGTCTAATAATAAAGCCCTTGGGCGATATTTCAGTGTCCAGCGGGCGCCTGTTTGCCATTTTCAAAAGAAGCGGGGTCATTTGTTCCCGTTACATTTACAAAGCAGAACAGCGCCCTGCCTGCCCTGGCGCCTTCTGATGTTCACATTTCATCACTCATGGCGGCCGACTCGACCTTTCACAGTCGCCATTTTAAACCAAAATATCACACTCTTGTACAAAGTGTTGCTACTAAAACTTTGCGGAATTACGAAGAATTTTCTTTAACGTGGCGTAATGGAATGGGACATAACGTGCTAGTAGGTCCATTAGGAATGATACTTCTACTCGGCAGACATGGCGGATATTCCATTTTCTAATCAGAAGCTCTGTTATACAAAAATCTGACCTGTTGCACTCACATGACTTTCTCTACTCTTTTACTAACCATTCTTACAAACACTTATTCCTATATTCTCGTGTAAGTTGACATAAACATTTGTACAAATTATTTTATTGCTTATTTCCTTGTAGGTACAACGGGAATATGGGAATACAGTAGGCTTTGTGCGATAGTCAAATCTTTTAAAGCTTTCAAATTGCGTTCCCTTTGCACGGCTAACATATAAAAATGAATAACGATGTTCCATTTGACAGAAGTATAAGTTCCCCAAAATGCACACAAAAAAAAAAAAAAAACTTTAGACATAAATTGTGTGTTTTAGCAAGACCTACATTTTTTGTATAGTAAGATTTGGTCTACCTCTTACGGTTTACCAGTTATATAAAAGTCATCCAGAGTAAACAGGACTACATAGGCTACAGACAGAAATTTCAAGATATACATTTGATTTTCCACAAAAATGTCGTAATCATATGGCAATTTAATCAAAATTGTTAGAGCAATTTTTGAGAAAATAAAAGTGTTCGAAATTTTTTCAGTAAAGATTAGTTTAGGAATTTTCTTCAAAATCTTCGTGTTGCATCCTTGAAATATATTAAACTTAAATAGCATACAAACACACATAGAAACTAAAAGCGCGCGCGGACCTTTTTATAAAAATGCTTTTTTTCTTTCTTTCTTTCTTTCTTTCTTTCTTTCTTTCTTTCTTTCTTTCTTTCTTTCTTTCTTTCTTTCTTTCTTTCTTTCTTTCTTTCTTTCTTTCTTTCTTTCTTTCTTTATTCAGAATACCTTAAAACGTATATTTCCGGTGAAATGTCGACATCGAATTTTTGAGTGGAATACAATACTCCTACTTGCTATGCGTATATATGGGTTTCATTGATCTTTTGCCTGGTGTTGATGCTATTAGAATTGCGCTGAATGATTTGTCTGTTTTGCTGGAATAGCACGGAGATCAATGCGCAGCTGTTGAAAGAAGTGATACAATAAACAAAGCACAGAGAGAGAGGGAGACAGAAGAGTGCATGCCACAGCAATTGAAACAAATTTGTAATTCAATGTTGTTGACTCTGCAATGACAGCAAACATGGCTCTCGCAACAAGAATTTAAGTTATGTTGGGATTCAATTAGCTGTTTACCTTATTTATTTTCACGAATTGAATTAGCTCAGATTTACAGGATTGGGTATTTAATTGCGCAGATGGCGTCACGCCCAAAGTAATGTTTGTACTTACATCTGAGTGTCTGTCAGAGGGGAGTGATTTAAATCCAAACGTGCCTTTAACTGCCATCCGTCCATGTGCGACACAATGTGTTAATCATCACAAGCCACATTCCACACACACACACACAAGACCAGTTCCACTAGCAGCATGGCGATTTTCCGCAAACGCTCATGAAAGCATGTAATCTTGTGTACGCTCTTTCAATAAGTCATTCATACCTTTGACATACACCAACTGCCGTCTCTTTGAATCTACAGCTGTTTCTAATATGGAAGTAATGCAAGTTTTGCTTTCTACCCCAAGTTTCCTACAGGTAAATCAGAAAATTCAAAATATACGTATCATTTTTCATAGAAATATCTTAAACATATGACATTTTAATCAAAATCGTTGGAACAATTTTCAAGAAAATCAAAATTTTCGATAAATATTCCATGTAAAGGGTAGTTTAGGGTAGAGGAATTTTCTGCAAAATCTTCGTGTCGTATTCTCGAAAGGTATTAAACTTAAATACCATCTTTGGTGTTTAACCGAGTTTACGTTTTTGAGTTACATTGTTGGCAGACTGACACACAGACACACACGCACACGTACAGACAACACACACAGGGGACCTCAAAACATAATTTCGGTGAAATCTCGACATCGAAATTTTGGGTTCTAATACAATACTTCCCCTACTTACTATACGTAGTAGAGGAAGTTAAAAAAATTATAGTCTTATTTAGATTTTTTAGATATTGCTGATATAGCTAGTGTGTGTGTGTGCGTGTGTGTATCTGCGTGTGTGTATGTATGTGTGCATGTGTGTATCTGCGTGTGTGTATGTATGTGTGCATGTGTGCTTGCGTGTGTATCTGCGTGTGTGTATGTATGTGTGCATGTGTGCTTGCGTGTGTGTGTATGTATGTGTGCATGTGTGCTTGCGTGTGTGTGCATCTGCGTGTGTGTGTATGTATGTGTGCATGTGTGCTTGCGTGTGTGTGTATCTGCGTGTGTGTGTATGTATGTGTGCATGTGTGCTTGCGTGTGTGTTTATCTGCGTGTGTGTGTATGTATGTGTGCATGTGTGCTTACGTGTGTGTTTATCTGCGTGTGTGTATGTATGTGTGCATGTGTGCTTGCGTGTGTGTGTATCTGCGTGTGTGTGTATGTATGTGTGCATGTGTGCTTGCGTGTGTGTTTATCTGCGTGTGTGTATGTATATGTGCATGTGTGCTTGCGTGTGTGTGTGTATGTATGTGTGCATGTGTGCTTGCGTGTGTGTGTATGTATGCATGTGTGCTTGCGTGTGTGTGTATCTGCGTGTGTGTATGTGTGCATGTGTGCTTGCGTGTGTGTATGTATGTGTGCATGTGTGCTTGCGTATGTGTGTATCTGCGTGTGTGTGTATGTATGTGTGCATGTGTGCTTGCGTGTGTGTGTATCTGCGTGTGTGTATGTGTGCATGTGTGCTTGCGTGTGTGTATGTATGTGTGCATGTGTGCTTGCGTGTGTGTGTATCTGCGTGTGTGTGTATGTATGTGTGCATGTGTGCTTGCGTGTGTGTTTATCTGCGTGTGTGTGTATGTATGTGTGCATGTGTGCTTGCGTGTGTGTGTGTATGTATGTGTGCATGTGTGCTTGCGTGTGTGTGTATCTGCGTGTGTGTGTATGTATGTGTGCATGTGTGCTTGCGTGTGTGTGTATCTGCGTGTGTGTATGTATGTGTGCATGTGTGCTTGCGTGTGTGTTTATCTGCGTGTGTGTGTATGTATGTGTGCATGTGTGCTTGCGTGTGTGTGTATGTATGTGTGCATGTGTGCTTGCGTGTGTGTGTATCTGCGTGTGTGTGTATGTATGTATGTGTGCATGTGTGCTTGCGTGTGTGTTTATCTGCGTGTGTGTGTATGTATGTGTGCATGTGTGCTTGCGTGTGTGTGTGTATGTATGTGTGCATGTGTGCTTGCGTGTGTGTTTATCTGCGTGTGTGTGTATGTATGTGTGCATGTGTGCTTGCGTGTGTGTGTATGTATGTGTGCATGTGTGCTTGCGTGTGTGTGTATCTGCGTGTGTGTGTATGTATGTATGTGTGCATGTGTGCTTGCGTGTGTGTGTATGTATGTGTGCATGTGTGCTTGCGTGTGTGTATCTGCGTGCGTGTGTGTGTATGTATGTGTGCATGTGTGCTTGCGTGTGTGTATCTGCGTGTGTGTGTATGTATGTATGTATGTGTGCATGTGTGCTTGCGCGTGTGTGTATCTGCGTGTGTGTCTGTATGTGTGCATGTGTGCTTGCGTGTGTGTGTATCTGCGTGTGTATGTATGTATGTGTGCATGTGTGCTTGCGCGTGTGTGTATCTGTGTGTGTATGTATGTGTGCATGTGTGCTTGCGCGTGTGTGTATCTGCGTGTGTGTATGTATGTGTGCATGTGTGCTTGCGTGTGTGTGTATCTGCGTGTGTATGTATGTATGTGTGCATGTGTGCTTGCGTGTGTGTTTATCTGCGTGTGTGTGTGTGCGTGCGTGCGTGTGTGTGCGTGTGTGTATGTATGTGTGCATGTGTGCTTGCGTGTGTGTTTATGTGTATGTAAGATATCCGTCAGTGCGGGTAGGCAGCAGGAATGGTCAGCAAGTGGAATGTTTAGAATACATGACTGACCTTCGCTATGCCAGTCACGGTTCATGAAGCCTATACCATTATCGCACGAAGCCCGTAAATATTTTACCATCTCATAAAAGGGAAATCGTTAAACATCGATTTAGTATTAAGAAGCTGTAGGTAGCTCTGTACTGAACATATGCCGATGGCGTGACACGCAATATCATGAATTAGCCATTTAATTAATGTTTCCGTCAGTTGGTATGCTTCATGTGGAATTATTTATTTGATGAAATGCTGGCGATTAGATGACGGAATGCTGCGGAAATAGCTACCTGAGTTCATGAGGAAGAGCGGCTGCTGACTGCTGGACCATCAACACGCAATTGGAAATACATAGCAACAATGTCTGTATGTACGTGGCGCTATCAGCCGTTAATGATGCAAGCTCATCTTCATCATCAGCGTCAACTTCAAAATCATCATCGTCAGCGTCATCATCAACTTCATCATCAAAATCATCATTGTCATCGTCATCGTCAGCGTCATCAAATTCATCATCGTCAACGTCATCGTCAGCTTCATCATCGTCAGCGTCATCAACAAATTATCATCGTCAGCGTCATCAACAGAATCATCAACGTCGCCATCATCAACAGCAGCACACGTTTTAAACCATTTATGCTTGTTCTGGTCTCATATATCAAAACTGTTCTGTCCATCTTCTTTCCGGCCTAATTACATTTCTTTTTCCTGTAGCTTTATAGGCCAAAATTAATCTGGGAATTAATTAGATTATTTATTACTTAATGCACTTAAAAGAAACCTTAATTTGATCTTGTACCGAAAGCCCGCCTGTCTCTGGCTCAAAGGACTCGACTCGATCCCCGGTACCGACATGGGATTTTTCCCCGCTGGGAGGTCTGGCACGGGGTACACTCAACCTCGTTAGGTCCCTGAGGGGCAACTTGAAGAACTACTTGAATAAAGAAGTAGCGGCCCCAGGTCGTGAATTGGGGGACGGAGTGGCTGGGCAGTTGGCCTTGGCCCGGAGAGGGCTGTTGCGCCGCGGGTTTAGGATTTATGTCAAATACATTTTTGTAGAGTGAAAGATTTCGGAGATATTCCCTGTTATTTGTCTGGATAGTTAAGTACCTATGCTTCATCAAATGGGACGTGGCCATTCACTTTTTATCACACAGGTACCAGCTTTAACACATTTGACTATCGCTCAAAATCTACTGAATTCTCATATTTCCCTTGAACCTACAATAAAATTTACAGTAAGCTAATTTGTACACTTATTTATGTCTATTAAGATGAAGTAGATAGAGGAAACAGTGTTTGTAGGAATAGTTTCTACAAGAGTATCTAGTATTTTTATTTATTGAGTATGTTGAAACGCATAGGTGCACATAATTAAAGTGGTAGAGTTTCCTAACGTGGGGAACTAGATATCTGATCGTAAATGTGTAGCCTTGAGTGGGACCATCCCATCTTCATAATGATGGGCCAGAAACGTTCATCTTTATTCAATTACAGGCATCTCGGTGCCCAGCCCACGCATGTACCGCGATACCAAACACTTTAACCTTTCCCAGGCTATTTGCACCCCCTCCCCTTGTTTCACACCACACCTTAGGCTGTTGTAACCATATATCTCATCTTGTTAAACAGGTACCTCCAAACTGACACATCTAGAGCGCACAAGTCCACGGACACCACATTTACTAGTCTTCATCCCTTTATATCAGAGATTAGCTGCTATTTCCCACCTCCTCTTTCAGTGAGAGGGTGAATCACGCCTCTGCAGTCAGTATCTAGTGATGGACACAAACAGGCGATTCCATGGCAGTTTTACCTTGAATTTTCTGGGAATATCCCTAGGGTACCTCTTCATTCACGATGAGTTTTGCATAAATGGTTAATTGTAAGAAACAGATCTCGTTAAAACACACGTTATGTCAAATACTTTATTTTTTTGGAGAGAACCATTTCCGAGATATTCTTTGTTTGTTTCAAAATGCCAATACTTTTCTTAAACAGGAAAATGGTATTCGTTTTTTATCTTTTGGCCTTGCAAAGGGAACGGAATTTCAAAGACATCTTATAGCAACCTGCTCTTAAGAAATTCCACTATCATTTAAAGCCTACTGTATTCTCATATTGCCCTAATACCAACAAGAAAATCAGCATTAAGATAACTTCTGAAAATGCTGATGTCGATTAAAATGAAGTAGATAGAATAGTCTGTAAAGATATTGAACTATATTAAAAGTGTGTGCGACGATCACTTGGTGTATCTTCTAAACCAAATATTCATAGACTTCTTAAACGTAAGCAGTTCCAAAGAAGTCACTAATGAACAGATATTTATCACACAAGATTTCAAAGTGCTTTCGTAAATCAAATACAACGTACATGTAACCAACCCGCCACTGTAATACCATGCACGACTGGGGGTTAAAGAGTTAAGAGAGACAAAGTTCGCGTAGCGGAAGGAGGTAAACCCAAACTCCCTTGTTTCGCAAACGTTGGACATCGCTAAGAAGAATTAGATGTATTTCGATCTTCTCTTGTTGTTATAACAGAAAACCAGTTTATAATCTCAAATAAACATCACCTTATTTTTAATATTAAGAAATAACGTTTCTTCTGGAAAAATACATTAGTTATTCAAAGAACAGTTATCAAATTGAAATGCTGATTGTCACGTGTAATAAATTGTTTTTTTCAGCGATTTATGCGATACAGTTGGCGACTTTGGCTAAATAAAACAATGATCTAGTGATATCGTATATGATAATTTAACACTTCTATGTATGTCAACTTTGGGGTAATTTTTTAGTATTTTTGCACTCATTTTTATATTATATTATGCAAAGACACTATAATGGCAGTAATTAAAACGCAAATATATATTATGAAACGAGCGAAGCAGGCGTCCTAATTACCATTGTAGTTAAGTTTCATACGACAATTTATGCTCGACCGTATATCTAATTTTATAATGTAAAATGTTGTACACTCACCAGGGACAATGACCTACACATTGCATCAGCTGATATTTGGAGTTCTGCGCAGGCGCTAAACGATCGATTCGTTTCCAGCACGTCACAGCTGCATGGTGAAAATGATAACCTTGGAATGCTACGTAATATTGAAAAATAGAAGGCAAATTGAATATATTGGTTTTCAGACGAAAGTTTATCTCATGTATAAGTTATTTATTGTACCATTGGTGAAATTAATTTGCTCAGGGACTGTGCTTAGTGCAATATTGATGCTGTATTGAGGTTAATTTGTGTGTTTTGTGTTTGTCCAACATTTTAGCGTTTTCTAAACTCGCGCTAGTTGAGTTTCGAGAATTAATCGATATTGCGCTTTGCCATTGTTGCATGGGAATTGAAAATTGAACTGTCCCTTTGGATGAAGACTTGTCCTTTAATAAAAGTTTGAACTTAAGGAGGTGCATTAAAGGATCGCTATCAGACTTATAATTAATAAACTTGGGTATGGTCGAGCATAAAGATATAATTGTTGAAGTATCTTAAGTCCTAAAAATCACGACTCTGGTTGTGAGTGAGTGAGAGAAAAGATGAAGGATGTTGTTTCCAAGAAACGGAGCACGGTCAGCGAGGAAGATGCGGGAAATCGCAAGATGATTATCCCTAAATGATGTGTGACTGATTGCCCATAGCCCCTAGGTCAAATATGGCTTTTTCCCTTGCTTCACACGAACTCTAATTGATTACTATTAGTCAAGAAGCTATTTTCTTCACATGTTTATTTATGGAATGCGAGTTTCTACCTCACCGTTTACTAAAAAACCGGTTCAACGCTTTAGGAAAAGCACATTTATTGAAAATTTCAGTTAACTGTTTCTTCCTGTAACCAGATAATCTGTAATAATACGTGTTCTGAAGTGAGATTGCTGAGTTTGTTAAATAAACCTGTTTTCAGTGGCGTAGTCTACGTGAATGCAATAAATGCACTACAGGCTGTATAGGAATCAACAGTAACACAAGAAGTAACCGAGAATTCAAGATATACATTTCATTTGTCATTAAAATATGTTAAACATATGGCATTTTAATCAAAATCGTTAGAGCCATTTTCAAGATCATCAAAATTTTCGAACACTTTTCCATACAAAGGGTAGTTTAGGGTGGAGCAATTTTCTTCAAAATCTTCGTGTCGCATCTTGAAAGACATGAAACTTAAACACCTTCTGTGGTTTTTAACCGACTTTTCGTTTTTGAGTTATGCTGACACACAGGCACATACGTGGACCATTTCCTAAACATGCTTTTTTTATTCAGGGGGCCTCAAAACATATATTTCCTGTGAAATCTCGACATCGAATTTTTGGGTGGAATACAATACTTCCTCTGTTTACTATGTAGTAGAGAAACTAATAAAGGGAGATTTATTTGACACTATAAACTTTTTCTGTTATAACAAGATCGTTTTCTTCAGTTGTCAGCACTGAGTAAGTCAAATTACACTAATGCAATAGAATATATTTTATATAATTTAATATTTTCTGGTCAAATCTTTGCAATATAATATTTAAGTTCATATACTATTTATGAAGTAGTCCAGATAAATATAATTCGACGGTCTGACTCTCACTGTGTCCCAGAAATTATCAGTTAGGCCAGACGTCTTGTATTCCTTGTGATTATTGTATTTCTTAGTTAAACTGCAATTTGTACAGCACTTAACCGTGTTCAGCAGTTGAACAATAATTGTACTACTTTAATGAATATATTTTACATAAATGATGTTTGATTTCTTTGCGTGTGGTCCAATAGAGACTGCGCATGCAAGTTGTGCTATTACTGATTTCAAGCTCACATATTTACATTCAGTAAACGGCCGCTGTGTGTGATTGGTGCAATTTCTCTTTACCTTAGGCAGTAGTTCTGAACCACCTCATCGCATTTAAATTGCTGACGAATCGGCGCATCAAACTTTCTACAGCTAATCGTCTCTACTTTTGTGACCACACTTCCCCGTCGTAGGGGAACACTTGTCTCACATGATTTTCTCTCCCGCTTTTGTACAAAACACTTCTGCCTCTATCTACCTCTTGTTAATCGAGATAGTTTTATTTATACATTTACTTTATATGCAAAGCGAGTAAAAGAATAACGTTAGTAACATATTTTAAGAGCTGGCCGTTATATGATAGCTGTGACATTTCGTTCTATTTCCATGGCCAGGCCATAAAAAACGAATATGCTCTTTCTTATTTATTTATGCCAACAAACTTGCTGTTGGTGCTTTTAAACGCACAAGGCGTGTTTGGGCAATGTTTGAGAGGTAGAATTGGAGCTGAAAAACTTAATGTCACAGTTGGGATTTGAACCACAGATCCTCCACTTACCAGGCGGGTATTCTGTTTGTTTCTTGGACTAAGATTGTGTGCCTCACCAAGATAAGTGCAATACTAATTTGCATTGTTGATTTTGTCGTGGGTGGGAGACAGTAATCTATTAACTCGTCTAGCGCTTCAGCGAAGCACCGCAGCAAAAAACATTCCTTAACAAAAAGTGTTTAAAAAGATTTTATCTATCAGCTCCCAAAGTTTGTCGGTTTAATTTTGGGACATGCTATATATTTAAAAGGACCGCCTCTGTAGCGCATTGATAGCGCGCTTACCTCTGGCGCGGATGACCCGGGTTCCATTCCCGGTACCAGCGTGGGGATTTTTTCCTCTGCTGGGAGGTCTGGCTTGGGATGCACTCAGCCTCGTTAGGTCCCGGAGAGACCAATTGAGGAGCTACTTGATAAAAAAGTGGCGACCTCAGATCGTGAAGGTCGCATAACCGGCCGGGAGGGTTCGGGGCGCTGATCACGTCCCACTTTCTAGTACTGCACGCCTGTAGTGGGTAGAGGTAGGCGACGCAGCGGCCGGCTGGCAAGAATGTTTGTATGTTTGTCCTCTATGCTCCTAAACCGCTTGACCGATCACCTCGAAATTTCGCATGTATATTTATTTACATTTTAATCGTTTTTCATTTACGCATTGAATTCACATATCCTTCCTTACTCGCCATTCAACATACAATTCACACAATTTTCTACATGATTGATATAGAAATGCAACGCCTTACATTCACACAACTTTCTCTACTCGTGTTCTTCCTGTAGTATTTGAGGTTGGTCAACGTTGCTTTCACATTGTATTTTTCCGATGTTTTTATTTATTTATTTTGGATTCTTGGGTAGTTTATAAACGCGGCAGGTGAAAGAGAGTCATTAATTGGCACCGAGCGAGCGTGCCGTCTAGGTGTCGGAAACAATCACATTTACCAGTATATTCATGTTTTGAGCACCAAGTCACGCAGCATGTAAGCAAGGCCGCTGTACTTCTTGTCTGTTAACAACATTATCTTCATATCTCACGAGGTTGCTTCTTGGTTTACAATAGAGACCTGTGCATGCCAACCAACCTCTCTATACAATGGCTATTACGAGGGCGCCAGTGGACACTCACATGACTTTCTCTATTCTTGTACTAACCATTCTTACAAACTCTTATTGCTCTATCTTATAAGTTTAAAAACAAAAGTTTAGTTAGACTAACACGAGGAAGATATAGGAATGTTTGTGAGAATGGTTGGTATAAGAGAAGAGAAAGTCATGTGAGTGCAACACATCATCGATTGCTCGCCTTGAGTTGGTTCAAGAGGCCATTACACACTGGACCTACACCATCATGGCTGGGATCGAACCCGTGCGTATTTCGCTTCTTGCCCTAGAACATTTAATATGAGTTTACCCTGGAATGAAGCGTTGTATTTGTCAATTTGAGCAAATTTCGCGGTCGTTACTCCTCTAAGTGTTCATTGTCATGTCATACGAATGTGTTCTTTATGATATTTTATTGCTTCTTTATTGGTATAAAGCGTTATTGTCTGTACGTAGAGAGAGGTACATTGAACTGCATTGTGTTGATGGGTGTCAGGGATTAACGAAACATCATCAATACGAATGAACCAAATAGATGTCACTGTCCTCCTGTCTTCGATGCAATTGCTAGCTGTCCGGGACAATTGGCACCCGAACTGCTGCAGATGTCACTTTCTTCAACATATACATCCCCTGTCCAAATGTAGGCTCACCAGCTAACCCTGACTCGCCAGCCAACTCTGGCTCACGAGCCAACCCTGGCTCGCCAGCCAACCCTGGCTCGCCAGCCAACCCTGGCTCACCAGCCAACCCTGGCTCAGCAGCCAACCCTGGCTCGCCAGCCAACCCTGGCTCAGCAGCCAACCCTGGCTCGCCAGCCAACCCTGGCTCGCCCTGCCGGCCTCACTTTGTGAAAAAGTGAATTTAGTAAAATGCAACAGTTTCAATGTTGTTTAACGAGGTCTACGTAGCTTCTTCTTTCGCTCCTTTTACCCCCCTCTAATGACTGAGCAGTATTTATGTTACTGATGCCTCGGACTTTTAGTTCCTAAAATCATAAATTAGGTACCTAAAATACGTTCTCTCACAAATCAAAATACGTTACAAAATTACAAAAGTCTGTTGTATTGCCCTCGCATGACTTTCTCTAGTCTTGTACTAGCCATTCTTACAAACTTTTATTCTTCTATCTTCTTTGTGTTGGTTGAGATAAACATCTGCAACAGGAATATGAGCGATAGTCAAATCCTTTAAAGCTTTCAAATTCCGTTCTCTTTGCATATAAAAATGAAGAGCGATGCTCCATTTGACAGAAGTATAAGTTGTCCAAAACTTACACAAATAAAAAGGAATATCTCCGAAATGGTTCCCTCTACAAAAAATTTATTCAGACATAAAACGCGTGTATTAGCAAGATCTACATTGTTTGTGTAGTAAGATTCGGAAAACGAACTTTCGTCAAACGCAACATCGTTGTTCGTTTTTCTACATCTTAGTCGTGCAAAGAGAACGGGATCTCACAGATTTAAAAGATTTCACTGTCGCTCAAAGCCTACTGTATTCCCATATTCCCCTTGTTTCTACAAGGAAATAAGCAATAAGATAATTTCTACAAATGTTTATCTCAGATAACTCGAAGGTATAGGAACAGGAATTTGTAAGAATGGTTATTACAAGAGTAGAGAAAGTCATGTGAGTGCAACACATCAGATTTTTCAAGCAAGATTTACGTGTTCCATAACAGGGGTTAAGAATTTGGAGATAGATCTAAAGAAAATTAAAATGTGGCCTATCTAGGAGGCCGGTAGCTACCCTTTCCCTCACACTTTTCATTTTCCTTATTACAGCGCCACGCCTCTAGCCCGTATTGCAACTGTGAGCAGTTCATTGGTCAGTATGAGAGCCCGTAAGACGATAAGAAACTGAGAGATGGTCCCAAACAGTTCACTCTACTACATTCACTTTTGTGTACCCTGCACAAGCGGGGTAGGGTTGGTACCTCGTCATGAGTTAGGGGTTTGCCTGCCTGCATCCACGTGACCTACTGTTCGGGTTTGAGTCATATAAATGGTTTACAGTTTGGACATTATTGGGTACGCCTTTGATTCATGTTGACAAAACAGAACCAGGCCCACCCAGAGTGCACGCGCGCACGTGAAACAATGGAAGAGCCCGCGGCGTTCGTGTCTTCCGATTCCAATTGAAGCACCACCACCTCCCAGCAGGACACACCCTGCCACCCTCATCACATTCCACAGGTACGTCATTTTGGTGACAATTCGTATTCCTTTCCCTCGCTATGCCACTATTGGCGGACAAACCCCGTAGGTGCGTGAGTGCGTTTGGAATAACCGAAAGCCATGTCAGATGTCAGCACGACAAATTCATATTCCGTATACCTACACAGTGTATTACGACGTGCGCATTTCCTGACTCTCAAATGCCGCCCTAACTCAGTGGGGGAGAGTTGGTCAATAAGTACTGGGCTCATTCAAATATCAATGCCATAGTATCAGTAAACAATGAGTTAAACGTTAGAAAGATATAAACCGTCCAATGGAATTGGGGTTTCGACCAGAATGTTCGACTATGATATTGTATTTTCAGTCTGACTGTATCTTTCCATCTATCGCCAGTACTTAAATTTGAAGGAAAAATTCTGAGAAGTTTTGAAACCGCTCAAATATGTGAAGATGTGTGATGTTTATGAACATCACGTTTCCAGAGAGAAAGCTACACCTGAATTAAAAACAATCGGCACCTTCATCAGGACATTGGGAACTTTATCATGACGCGATTCCAACTGGAATTGGACACACGTACCTATGTGTTGCTACTGGGTTCCCGCGGTGGCTTCCGGGGCCAGCAACACCGATATTTGGCATACGTACAGTTTAAAACACGCCCTTTACAGAATACATGGCGCCATATACAGCTATCAGATGGCAGTCACCTTTATATGGGAGAATCCGTGGTCAGGAAATAGGGGCAAAATATGAAGAATAATACTGCACTTGGATTACGCCAGTGCTATGATTTACAACGATTAATACTTAACTATAGGTTACAGTTCGAAGCCCGCTTGTAATGTAGGCATCTCGATGTTGGGTTTATTGACGCAATGTGAACGTACACCAATCTCCAATCTCACACTTCTCCAGTAACCAAACCATGCATTTCCAGACAAGGGTTCTAATTTGAAAACCGACCAGCTTGCCATCCCCCACAACATACTAAGTGTTGTCGGTGGTGGTTTTTTTTTTTTTTTTTTTTTTTTTTGGGGGGGGGGGTTGGTCAGCTGTATACTTTGTATAGCTGTCTCAGTAGCAACATAACAATAAAACCAATAATTTCGCAGTTGAAGACACAACTATCGATTCTCGCATACACAATCGAGTAACAAATACCTACATGATTAAAATGTCGATCACCAGTACAATTAGGTAGCATAGGATATTAAAAACGTTTTATATATGTTTTAAAGTCGACTCAGGCATACCATAAATAGTATAAAATAATGGCAAATAAAAATACACTTGCATCTTAATACTCTCGTTGCATGATGTGCTATAAATAGCCTTTAGGTGCGTCTTTGTAAGAAAACACTGTTAAGGTAAAACATGTTATTTTCAGAGAGAGAGAGAGGGGGGGGGTACCCTATGATTCACAGCCACTCAGCCAGATGCTCTGATAATGTCAGATTGCAGGAAAATTATGGAGACGGCACACGAATTACTATTGTCTAGGGAAAACCACGATAACGCAGCGAAAGATTGTCGCAAGATATGGAGGCAGCAATGAGAAGTGTGCGTCCTGAGATTGGAGTGATAACTACCATGTTCACTTAAATAACAGTGAAAATATGTAGTGTCGAATAAGTGACACTCCCTGGTCATTTAACACTTCCATGTGACGTGTTGCACTCACGTGACTTGCTCTACAAACTATCTTCTTCATGTTAGTCGAGATAAACATTTGCACAAATTATCTTACAACTAATTTTGTTGTAGGTACAAGGGGAATATGGCAATACAGTAGGCTTTGAACGATACTCAAATATTTAAAAGCTTTCAAATTCCGTTCTGTTTGCACGGATAAGATATAAAAAATGAATCACGATCTTCTATTTGACGAAAGTTTAAGTATTCCACAATTAGGAATATCTCCTAAATGGTTCACTCTACAAAAAATTTATTCACACATAAATTGTGTGTTTTAGCAAGATCTACATTTTTTGTATAGTAAGATTTGGCCTATCTCTTACGGTTTACCAGTTATGCAAAAGTCATCCAGAGTAAATACGACTACAGGGGCTATAGCCAGAAAATTCAAGATATACATTTCATTTGTCATAAAAAATCTCAAACATATGGCATTTTAATCAAAATCATTTAGGTTGGGGCAATTTTCTTCAAAATCTTCGTGTCGCATCTTGAAAGACATTAAACTTAAATATCAACTTTGGTATTTAAATGACTTTTCGTTTTTGAGTTATGCTGTCCACAGAAAGTGGCGAGGTGAAATCTCGACATCAAATTTTTGGGTGGAATACAATACTTCCTCTACTTGGTATACGTAGTAGAGAAAGTAAAACGAGAGTGGTTAAAAAAAGGCAATAAAGAACTTGCACGATATATTGATTCCAATTGTGTAATGTGCTACATAGAATATTCGCACCAAAAGTGCACTAAGAGATCCCATACACATTGAATAATAGGTAGAAATGATTTTGGAAGTCCCCTCGTAGCGAGGAAGGTGAGGAAGTGCAAGCAAGCGCCAGGAAAGCTATTGGAAACGCGGATCAGGTATCCATAATGAATCAAGATAAGAGAAGCGGCGCATACTCAATTCAGGTTGGGCGTGTCTTCCTCCAACACTGGTAGTCAGTCATAACCATCCTGCCAGATTTCTCACAGATAACATGACGTCACTGTATTTTTAGATGATGAGCATCAGGAGCCGTGTCCTGCATGGCAAACTCGCCTTGACAGCAGGTCCTTCTTAAGCCAAAAACATAACAACAGATAAATGTTGCTGTCAAGGAAATTACGCATGAGCTAAATCTCAACTAATCAACATTCACATTACCTTCTCAACTTCTTCTTATGGATCACAAGCAGTGCGACGTAACCGATAAATTCTCGAGCAGAATGCAAGTCAGACCGTCCAATTATATTTATATGGAATATTTCATAAATATAATATAAACCGAAATATTATATCTAACCAGAAAATGTTACATTGGATAAAAAAAATCTGTGTTGCACTCACAACTATTCTTACAAACTCTTATTCCTATATCTTCATGCTAGTCGAGATAAAAATTTGCACAAATTATCTTACAACTAATTTCCTTGTAGGTACAAGGGGAATATGGAAATACAGTAGGCTTTGAGCGATACTCAAATCTTTTAAAGGTTTCAAATTCCGTTCTCTTCACACGATTAACATAAAAAGTGAACAACTCAACTATGTTGCATTTGACTCAAGTTTGTTTTCTGAAAGTGACACAAATAACAACGAATATCTCCGAAATGGTTAATTAAAAAAAACGTATTTACACATAAATTGTGTGTTTTAGTAAGATCTACATTTTTATAGACTAAGATTTGGTGTATCTCTTACGGTTTATCAGTTATGCAAACGTCATCCAGAGTAAACAGGACTACATGGGCTATAGCCACAAAATTCAAAATATACGTTTCATTTATCATAAAACTATGTTAAACATATGCATTTTAATCAAAATCATTAGACCATTTTCAAGAAAATCAAAATTTTCAAAAGAACTTCCATATAAAGTGTAGTTTAGGATGGAGGAGTATTGTTCAAAATCTTCGTGTCGCATCTTTGAAAGACGTAAAAGTACCAACTTTGGTTTTCAATCGACTTTTTGTTTTTGAGTTAATTTGTCCAGAGACACGCTCCCCTTTTTGGATTCAGGACGCCTCAAAACATATATTTCCTGCGAAATCTCGACATCGAATTTTTGGGTGGAATACAATACTTCCTCTACTCAGTAGAGAAAGTAATAGCCTAAAATATGTTCATTTCGATTAGTGCAGATCGACTTACTCAGCACTGCCAACTGAGGTTACCGAAACACCAGAATTATTTTATTCTATCTTCTCTTGTTGTTAGAACAGAAAACCAGTTTGTAATCTCAAATAAATCTCACTTAATTTCTAACATTAACAAATAACCTTTCTTCTGGAACAGTGTATTAATTATTAAAGGAATAATTGTTAGGCGGCGCCGTAGCTGAACGGTTAGATCGTTCGCCTACCACCTAGGCAGCCCGAGTTCGATCTCACTCATTCCACCAGCTGCTCTAGCACTATTCATCAATTTCATATCATCCTCTTCCTCACTCTCATACTGACCACTTCACTCTGTCCGGTCCATAGCTTCCTGTGCTCCTTGACGGGCGTCTGACCCTAGGCACTGGGGATGTAAGTGCTACACAAGTGGAGGATAATCAGGTAAAAAAGAAGAATCGTTAAAAACAGTTGTCAAATTGAAATGGACTGTTATTTTGATTGTTAATCGATTGTAATGTGTAATGAATTGTTTTACAGTTTACAGTTGGCGACACTGCCTAAACAAAAGAATGGTCAGTATTAATTCGTATATGATAATTTAATGTTTTTAACGAATTCTTATTAAGATACCTACCATATGTTTGAGATATTTTCATGACAAATGAAATAGATATCTTTATGCTCGACCATACCCAAGTTTATTAATTATAAGTCTGAAATTATAATGGTAATTAAAACGTTCATGTGAAAGTTAGGAAACTCGCGTGTTGATTACTACCATTAGAGTTTCGTTGCATTAATTAGTAGGTATTAATTTTCTGTGAATAGTCTCTGAATTGCTTTTCATTCTGAATGAGGTTTATGTAAGTAGTAACATTTGCTCGAAAGACTGTGCACTTGATCGGCGTGGAGGAATGCTCCAGAACAAGATCGCCTGGGTAGTTCTAGGACCATGAAAGCTTTATAATCGTTTGTCTGCTGTTATAATTGGTCTGCCAACTGGTCTGTGTTAGGGCTGTCACGCACTTGGCGAGAACCTGGCCATGTTCGCTGGCAAATCGTTAATCCTTGTCACTGGCCATTCTTCAGCGATATAAAGCACCTAGGGGACAGACACAGAAACACCCAAGCGCCCGCCATTTGGCAACATCTCCTCTTATTGCTGCTGCAGCTGCCTCACTGGTCGCAATGTTATCCTCCATCACTTATTTCCATCCTTAACCCGCAAGTAGCAGAAGTCCTTTACCAAACGAGTGGTAGCGTCATTCATAATATTCACACGAGCATATTAATTGTCATTATGCTCAAGTTGTAACAGATGATTGTGTTTGCATCAATAGGACAAGTTAGCATCGGTCGACGTGCGATGAGTACTCGGGCGTGCTACAGAAATAAGGCAAATTCAACTCTGAATCTGAAGCTTTAATCCAGTCAATATACTTTATATACTTGTATGGAAAGTCGCAATTGGCGATTTTTAGCGAGATACTTAAACTTTTTAGCGAGTTCGAGATTGTGCGTCTTAAGATTTAGCGAGTTTTCACACAAAACACAAACTATCTTCTTTTTCTCGCCTCAAATCATATATTTAACTTTTAGAAGAATCACCAACCGACGCGAGCTAATCACCACCTTAGTCAGCGCAACAATGGCGCACCCACCCTCACTACATAAGAGCGCCAACGGTCCTCTCTCTCTCTCTCTCTCTCTCTCTCTCTCTCTCTCTCTCTACTTCCACATTCGAACTCTGACCAGCGCAGACAACGGATCATATTACCCTTAAGATGCCAAGCGCAGTACTTGGTGAAACATGGGTATCTTAAATGCCTTATAGGCATGCAACTCTCAGTTGCATAAATACAATTAAAATATACTCTTTACAACAATGATGACTAATTAACAATGTTCTACACAACAGAGTTAAACATACAAGTTCACATTTAAACTGCTCACTATAGAGAATGCACATACAGGTGCAGCTACCAGAGCTATAATTACTACATCTAGACATGCTGGAGCGTAAGCGCAGTTTTAAGGACTCAGAGCCTGAGGAACAGGGAATAAAATCAACACCTGTGAAGTGTAGATGTGTAGTTTGTGATGAATGTGAGAGAAATTCGTGGCCACGCTTTAGCGGAGCGGTTTACGCACAAGCCTATTGTTGGGCGGATCTGGTGCTGTACCCCTGAGCCAAAAGTAAATGTTCGAAACACGACGCGTTTTTCTCTGTCAACGTGATCAAAGGCTACATCTTGTACACGATTAAAGAGGTCGCTCGGTCGGGTCAGGCTTCGTTTCCTTTCGTTCGCATATTCACCAAACGCAGCTCTTAGCACTTCCTCCTTGGCAACCACATGCATTTGACGGTGGTCCCCTTTCCCTTCCCCCGTTTCTCATCTTACTCCACCATATATATATATATATATATATATATATATATATATATATATATATATACCTACCGTAAGACTACAAATTCAATCTATTCTGCTATAAAAAATTACACTACTACAGAGCAGCACAAACTTAAAATTAAAATTAAATTCAAGAAATATACGTAAAAATCAGATGTGTTGTACTCACATGGCTTTCTCTACTCTTGTACTAACCGTTCTTACAAACTCTTATTCCTATATCTTCTTCCTGTTAGTTGAGATAAACATTTGTACAAATTATCTTATTGCTTATTTCCTTGTAGGTACAAGGAGAGTATGGCAGTACAATAGCCTTTGAACAATAGTCAAATCTTTTAAAGCTTTCAAATTGCGTTCTCTTCGCAGGCTAACAGATAAGAAAATGAATAACAATGTTCCATTTGACGAAAGTTTGGTTTCCAAAACTCACAGAAATAACAAGGAATATCTTCGAAATGGTTCACCGTTATTTGGACATAAATTGTGTGTTTTACAAAATCTACATTTTTATGTAATAATATTCGGTCTATCTCTCACAGTTTATTAGTTATACAAAGGTCATCAAGAGTAAACAGGACTACACGGGCCAGAAAATTCAAAATATATATTTCATTTGTCATAAAAATACGAGTATTTTAAACATATGCCATTTTAAGCAAAATCTTTAGAGCCATTTTCCAGAAAAGAAAAAGTTTCCATGTAAAGGGTAGTTTAGGGTGGAGGAATTTTCTTCAAAATCTTTGTGTCGCATCCTTGAAAGACATTAAACTTAAATACCAACTTTGGTTTCTAACCGACTTTTCATTTTTGAGTTATGCTGTCCACAGACACACAGATAAATAAACACGCACACGGACCTTTTTCTAAAAATGCTTTTTTTTATTCAGGGGGCCTCAAAACATATATTTCCGGTGTTATGTCGACATGGAATTTTTGGATGGAATAGAATACGTCCTCTACTTACTATACGTGGTAGGGAAAGTAATAAAAACAGTAATTAAAAGGTTTGCCAACAATGTATATCGCTTTACAAAGTACAGTATTGTCGAACGTTGTCAGAAACACACGAAATTTGCAGTTTTAGTGCGTTGTTCTCACATTTCAAGATCGTAGCAACAATCGGTCGCGTTCTCTCATCTCAACTATCCTAAGTGAAGTGAAAGCAGTTTCAAGCGCATTGTAATAAGGTTTACATCTGAGAATATTTCAAAGTTTGTTTTTGTAAAGTGATTTGTACATAGGTAATGTGGTGGTACTCACATAGAAGAAGAGCTCGACTGGCTGTGTGGTGCGCGCTGTGCAGGTTTGAGTCTCGGATCGGCAACATCCCGTGTCGTCCCCACACTGGTGCAGGATGGTGCAATGAGGAATGTAAGCTTTTCCTGGATGAGGGTACACCGCTTTCACGTGTACCACTTTAGGCTTCGGCACTCTACACGCGCCTTCCCTGTTCATCACCAGGGTATGGTCCACGGCCCTCTTGATGTTCTCTGCAAAATACAACTTGATCTCAATTCAACATCTCAAGCTGATCTTTAGTCAACTTGAACTTAGAGGAATATACAGGGTAATCGAGAAGTCGCTCCGCAGTTCTCATGTAACCAAGATTTCTCTAGAGATCGGCATTCTGGTTGTAGCACTGCCTACTACGAGCGTATGCTTATAACCAGAGACAGGAAGTTTAAATCATTAAAATAGGTAAATTTAAATCATTAAATGAAACATTTTAAAAAGGCCTTTGCATTGTAATGCCTTATTCGTTGCATATGACAACCAAATGGTTTTTTAAGTCCTCTGGGGTCATGTTGAGTCATTTTTCATATGACAAAATGACCTCTCAACATCGACAGAGCTTATTGGAGCAAATCTAAAATACAGCATCTTTATAGGATCCATTTCAATTACAACAGAATTGTCATGTTGTAGACGTTTTGAAATGTTTCTAAGTTTATCCAGATAAATAATATTTAAATAATGAAGTAAAGGTAACAAAAAGCATTTATTTCGTAAAGTAGGCATTTATGTTTAAAAAGGCAGAAAAAGGCAACATAAAACTTTGGCATTTTAATCACAAAGTTATAATTCGTACAGATTTACTTTCAAAAAGAAGATAGAATTGACACATTTAAAAAGGCATTCTGCCTAAGTTCCGGTCTCTGGTTATAACGTTCCGATACCTAATTCAGGCAAGGTAATTTAGATAAACAGCATACCAAGTTAGTTGAGCGATACGCACCAACACGGTGCGGAGGGACTTGTTGATAATAACGCTTTATGTTATGTTTGTGTATAGTGTTTTATAATTATGATAAATTAGTGAAAATAAAGATCTCTATATTAAATAAATTATTCTTTTGTTATAATTGACTAATATTTGGAGACTATGGATAAATATATTTACAAAATGGCTTACGTGAACATGAAGATACGTATTATGGCATTAAAATTGTGTTATATTTTTGTCTATATGTATTTCTGTTGTATTTCTATGATCAGCAATAAGTTAGTAAAGATAAATTAACCAATTATAGCTTGAGTTGGAGGGAAAACAGCTACTTTATTTATTCTTCTATGCGGCAACAAGTGGGAATACGGTTCTGTTTACGTTTTAGTTATAGAGTACTGTCTTGCTATGTATTTAAGCGAATATTATTTAAGCTTTAATTTATGCTCCTTGTACAAGAGTAGAGTGAGCTAAAATATGACAGAGAAATAAGTAATATACTGGGTGGGTACAGAAAAACAACGTTCCTGAACTTGTAGGGTAGAGGGAAGCACCAAGAACAAGGGCTCTAAGTGTGTTGCAGGAAGTGTGGTGTGGTGTATTGCCCAAGGACCTATTCTTGCTATTCATTACCACTTTTTTACACACACTTCTTATAATGTTGGACTTAGACGTTGTTGTAACCTTCTACTACATCGCAGTTAAGTGTCGGTCCTTGAAAAATAATAGTTTTTGCCCGGTAATTTGGCGTTAGCATTGAACAAAAACCTACATCAGATTGCAAACATAAGGAATCCTCCGCAGGTGCTTGGAGGTCACCATTTATCTTTGTAATTTCATATGCAACTCTGTCAAGTCATTTGTTATGCAGATTTGTTCGGTGCCTGTGTGGCTATATGCGGCACCGCATTCATTTTACAAAGGGCATACATAGAACCTCCTGTCAAAACTGTGCTATATTTCAGCTACTTGGACTTACTTACCAAGTTCATCAAGTTATAACCCATAAACCGTTTCCTTATTCAGAAAAGCGTAATAGTTGTGCAATGACATGGCATTTAGAATTCGTGAAATGTTCAGTACACTAATGGAAATGCAACAGAAAGTAGTAAGATTTTAGTGAACAATTTTGTTTGTGCAATAGCCATAAAGGCGACGCCTTGGCCGAGTGGTTAGACCGTTCGCCTATCACCTAGGCGGCCCGGGTTCAATCCCAGGGACCCGCATGGGACGAAGCGGCGTCTGGATGGGTTTTCTCAGGGTTCCCCGGTTTCTCCCGCCATTCATTCAAACAATTGCTCCATCTTCGACTTTCGACTTTCCAATCATCGACTTCGCTTGCATCTCCTAACACCCTTTTCCTCACTATCTCATACTGAACACTTCACTGTCCTCTGCTCGCTGACAGACGTCTGACTCTAGACACTGTCTTGTAAGTCCTACACAAGGGGAGGGTAATCATGTGAAGGAGAAGAAGAAGAAGAAGAAGGAGAAGAAGAAGAAGAGCCACGGAAACAATACTAAATTGCGATATACGGATGGTAAATGAGTTTTATTGGACTGAGGAAAGGTTTGAAAAGATGAGACGCAGTCGAGGATTAGCAAAAACTGCCTTTGTGGTTTACCAGGAGAAATATGAACTGGTTTGAGAATTTAATGCCATTCTGGCAGTTTGTCACAATAGCTCAGTGGTAGAGCAGCCGCCCGGTAAGAGGAAGGTCTGTGGTTCAAATCCCAGTTGTGGCATTGAATTTTTAAGTTCCAGTTCTGCCTCTCAAACTTAACTCAAGTGTATTGCATACAGTTTTTGGGAGATAATTAGTAAATTAATGTAGTGTATGAATGAAATTTAATATTCATCTTTCCATGGTGTCTTGATGATTTCAGAATCAACAGACTCATTCAATGCAGCCGCCAGGGTTACTATGGGTAGGTAATTATTGATTTGGGCACGGCCTACTCTGTTTATCTCACGGAAGTTGCATTAACATTTAGTGACTCTCTAGATTCTCATTACAACGTAATTGGAACTCATTCCAGTGCTTTATTCTTTTAAATTATAAGACATGCAATATAAATAAATAAGAGGACAATTATTGAGTGGTAGAAATCAACAAGTAAGTTTTATTGTATTTTATGTATGTGTTGATGAAAATATTGTTAAGTTTAAGGGTGAGAATGTGCAAGTGGCCTGGACCTTAAAAGTACATAATATAGGAGGGTGGGTTATGTTGGTAGATAATGCAACGTCAACATAATCGGAAAGGCCACGAAATCGTATTATCTTCCAAACCATATTGGGTAGAGAACACCATGATTGTAACAATTTTTCGTTTATATGAAACATAATAGCGTTTAAAGGAAATGTGCAGGTGAAGTTTGTATGTAAGTTGTTAATCCTCTTTGTAAAGTACGTACATGATCATCTTCAACCGCAATTTCCTGTGGCGGTCGATCCCGGATACAAGCCTGTGTTACTGTTCACAACCACCATAAACTCTCATGGGCTTTTTCTCTTGGCTAAAACTACGGCTTAGTGATGAAATGTGCAAGTGTTTCACTTAGTCAAATGCTCGCATTGTTTCTATTCATTCCCAGAAAATACAAGATATACGTACATGTCATTTAGCATGGGAACGTCTTAACCTACGACTTCACTATTCACGCACCAGATGAAGGCAGGCAGGCGGGTTCAAGTGAGGGAAAAACGGACAGCAAGCGAGAGTCGTGTCGTGTTATAAGAGTTTCTTCGAGTGCATCAGTGTCATTACTAAAGCCCAAATTCCTAAGCAAAGTGGTTAACTTTTTCCACATTTTTAAGGATAACCAGAAAGGTTATAATTCGTAAGGCACATCTAGATGTGAAGTTTTAACTATGTTTATTTAAACTTATTTATGCTTACTTCTCAGGAAAACGTATTTGCTTACTTAAGTAAGTAACTTGTTTAGCACAGAAGGAGAATCACGAAAGTTTCCGAATGCTGGCATACTTTACACCAATTTCACGAAAGTTTCCGAAGCAGCGCATGCGCGGTATGAGTTGATGACTGGTGCTGGTTCTAGCCGCAAGTGCAGAGACGAGTGCGCATGCGTGTACGAAATGGTATCTAGTTTCCAGCTGTTCGGGCATAGGGATAAAGAGTATGACGTGACAGTGCATTGAGTTGGTGCTGCGTATGTGCGCTTCAGACATGTGTATTAATTACATTAGTGCAAGGTGTGCCATCTAACACCTGTACCGGGTGGGTCGACTTTTGTTTCTGTAGTAGGCGTGTTAGAGGAGATAAATTCCTCGACTGAACCACACAAATCAGGTCGTCAGGTTGCCACACCTGCATGGAAATTAATTTCGGTAGAAGCGTGTTGACTTTCAAGTCTGTCGATAATTTAGATGTTGACATTTCGGTGTAACTTAACCTCATTTTCCTCACGAATGAAGTGTGATGAACTTGAGGTACAAAACAGAAGGATATGCATGACTGAAATTTAATGAAAATAGTTAAAAAATAAATCTCTTATTTTCATTTCATAAAATAATTGAGACATTTGTGACTATTAAAAATGAATATTTCGTCTACAGTCGCCATTTTGAAATACCCAACGGGGTTTAATGTGACCTATACATTCATATGTTTTATCGCTGTTTTCTCACTATTCGTGTATTCAGCATTTTTCTTCCTGTAACATTTTTCTTGTGAGTGAGCTTTTGAATTCACTAATGCAATTTGCTACACATTTTCAGACATAACAAATAAAACTTATCCTGGCTTTTATTTTCAGATGAATCTGAGTATATATTTTTAATTTCTCTACTACATAAGGTAAGTAGAAGAAGTATTAAATTACACCCAAAAATCGATGTCGAGATTTCGCTGGAAATATGTTTTGAGGACCCCTGAATTAAATAAATCATTTTTAGAAAAAGGTACATTGTGCGTGTGTGTGTGTGTGTGTGTGTGTGTGTGTGTGTGTGTGTGTGTGTGTGTGTGTGTGTGTGTGTGTGTGTGTGTGTGTGTGTTAGGCTGTGGACAACATAAATAAAAAACGAAAAGTCTGTTAAAAACCACAGTTGGTGTTCAAGTTCAATATCTTTCAAGAATATAAAAAGATTTTGAAGAAAATTGCTCAACCAAACTACTCTTTACATGGAAAATTTTCTAGAAAATTTTGATTTTCCTTGAAAATGCCTGTAGCGATTTTGATTAAAATTACATGTTTGAGATATTTTTGTAGCAAATGAAACGTACATTATGAATTTTCTGGCCATGGCATATGCAGTCCTGTTTACTCTTGATGACTTCTGCATAAATGGTAAACTGTAAGAGATAGACCAAATCTTACTACATGAAAATAAAGATTTTTTGTGTGTGTGTGGATTGAACCATTTCGAAGATATCCATCGTTATTTGTATTACTAAAACTTATCTCAAATGAAAGGTCGTTATTCACTTTTTTGCCTATACGTTTGCCGTGTAAAGAGAACGAAATTTGACAGCTTTAAGAGGTTTGACTATCGCTCAAAGCTTACTGTATTCCCATATGCCCCTTGTACCTACAAGAAAATAATAAGATAGTTTGTACAAATGTTTATCTCAACTAACATGAAGTAGGTAGACGAATAAGAGTTTGTAAGAATGGTTAGTACAAGAGTAGAGAAGGTCATGTGAGTGGAAACAGACGTTTTTCTATTGGAATCAAGGTGTAAGAGAGAACCGTAAAACGGTTCCCTACATGATAAAGCGGTATGTGTGATAGTAATGTAAGAAGTGCCTTGTGTTGCAGGTGAACGACCAAGAGGATCTGTAGAGGTATAAAACACGTCCCTGCCATGTTTGATTAGCGTTAAATCCATACACCTGTGTCCTCCACGGCTGTCAGCACAATTTGATTCATCGTCAAACTGTCAGTGAAACTCCAGGCTATGCATGGCAATATCACCTATAGTATACGCAATTTCTTACCTCATTCTTTAGTTCATGTTCTCCTTTTCCTTACAACGCATTTTTACTTTCTGTATTACGTATAGTAACTAGAGGAAGTATTGTAGTCGACCCAAAACTTATGACGAATAAAAAAAAAAAAAGCATTTTTACAAAATAATTCCGTTGCATGTGTGTCTGTGTCAGTGTGGGGACGCATTACTGAAAAACGAAAAGTCGGTTAAAAACTAAAGTTGGTATTTAAGTTTAATGCATTTTAAGGATTTGACACTAAGATTCCGAAGAAAATAGCTCCACCCTAAACTACCCTTTATATGGAAAATTAATCGAAAGTTTTGATTTTCTCAAAAATGCCTCTAACGATTTTGATTAAAATTACATGTTTGAGATATTCTTATGACAAATGAAATGTACATTATAAATTTTCTGGATGTGGCCTATGCAGTCCTGTTTACTCTTGACGACTTTTGCACAAATGGTAAGCTGTAAGAGATAGACCAAATCTTACTACATGAAAATGTAGATTTTTTTTGTGTGTGTGTGTGTGGATTGAACCATTTCGGAGATATCCATCGTTATTTGTATTACTAAAACTTATCTCAAATGGAAGGTCGTTATTCACTTTTTTACCTATACGTTTGCCGTGTAAAGAGAACGAAATTTGAAAGCTTTAAAAGATTTGACTATTGCTCAAAGCCTACTGTATTCCCATATCCCCCTTGTACCTATAAGCAGTAAGATAATTTGTACAAATGTTTATCTCAACTAACACGAAGAAGATATAGGAGTAAGGGTTTGTAAGAATACATATATCGACAATTTCGGGTCGAATAGAGCCCTTCCCCTACTTACTATACGTGGTAGAGAAAGAAAACACGACTTTCGCTCATGTTTCTTGCAAAATTCTCTTCACAGTAAATGTGCAGATAATGTGTTCAATAACAGTAATTGCGGATCGTTGCAGAAACGTTTCAAGGAATCACCGATAAAGTAGGAATCTCCGGGAGCCCGGGTGAACCGCCAATGTGTGGAATGCATTGCTAGAGCTGTGCAACATGCCGAAGAGACGGTGCAAATATGCAAATGAAGCCATGTGATAAACAGCTACACATAACTTATGGCAGCGAACTGTGCCCATTAACAGCATATTAATTCCCTTCTGTCAAGAGTTTTATCCAGCGCCATAATATTAAAATCAGATAAAACATTCATCTTACAAAAATTAAGCAAGAGTGAATACATTAATAATGTTACATCATACTAGATTTGTCTATAGGTGTAGGTTTCTTCACAGTGTGTGTGTGAACAACATAGCTGAAGAACGAAACGTCGGGTAAATACCAAAGTTGTTTAACTTCAGCATCTTAAAGGATGCAACAAGAAGCATCGAAGAAAATTCCCCATCCTTTACATGGAAAAGCTTTGATTTGATCAAAAATGGCTGTAACAATTTTCATTGAAATACTATAAGTTTAATACATTTTCGTGATACGATAAGTGAAATGTGTATCTTCAATTTTATGGGAGCGTGCTCTGAGATCGTCTAAATTCTGAATGACCCTAAGAGAAACGCAAAATCATACACACACAATTTGTTACTTTCCCTTTCTTCTTTTTTGGTTCCCTCTGTTTCTCTCTCTCTCTCTCTCTCTTTCTTTCTCTGCTTTCCTTCTCTCAATCCTTCTCTTTCTCTCTTTCGGTTTCTTTTTCTTTGTCCCTTTCCCTTTCTTTCTGTCTCTCCTTTTTCTTCTTTGTTTCGTTCGTTCTTTCTTCCCTTTTTTCTCTCTCAATTACAGGCCCAATATTTTTAGACCTAAAGGTGGTGGATAAGGTCAATGCTATTTTGACAAATAAGAAGTTCAGTTACTTTCTCCTCTAAAACTGAATCACAAAACACAGTTCTCTATGTTTAGTCTTTAACATAATTTACAATTAGTTTTGACCTTACACCACCACCACTGGCACCGCCACCGCCACCGCCACTCTGTTTCAATCGTACTCCTGGTTAAGGAATATAGCAGAACTGGGATGACGCAAGTTTCCAAAGTTTCAAATTTTGTTGCCAAACTAACTTTTTCCCCATTTGAATACCTTTGAACACCGTCTTATTCTTCTTTAGAGCTCATTTTCCCTTTTCTCTACCATGCTAATTGCTTGTCCCTTATAGATACATGCACTGCAATATTCGATTGGCTTACCCTCAATTACAATTTGTCTCTCGTTAGATAAAGTTTTCATATTTTTGAGATGTTTTAATGAATTTGTTTTATATATGAATTTTGTCATGATTCGTTTTATAAGGGGACTAGTGACCCTAGTAGTGGAATACCTTTAAATATACATCACGACAACCAAACGGTCTGGGTGGCTAGTTGGTTAGACGCTGGCCTACTGATCCCAAGATCGCGGGTTCAAACCCGGCCCAGACCGATTTTATGAACTTTTGCCTGTGTGATAAACATGATCCGAGAATGGTTTAGATTCACAATTTGACTCGCTAGAACATGTTCTTTTTAATTAATTACATTTATGTGCTGCTCTTTGGATGCTTTAGTTTCACAGGATCCATCAAGTAGCACTGCGATCGCGTTGTAGACTTTTCGGTTTAATTTACAACTAAATATACTATTATTTATTGAAGTGCGCTTTTAAAGTGTAATTAAACAATATACATTATACAAATTGTGCTAGAGAACCAACAACCATTCGGACATTATACAACAAATAGTAGTGACCATTATAAAAACAAAGGAGATAGATGACAAAGTAGATAAATAAGTGGTTTTCCTGCATAATGCAGCATTTCCCGTCCAAGTAAAGAACAACCAACTCTGGACATGGCTCCTTGAGTTTGATTAGCACATACTGATCATAACAAATCACTTCAGCGAAGCGAGCGCTATAATAAGCTAAAGTATTCTGTTCAGATTAAAGAGAATAAAGTATATTACTTAAGGGTGTTGTGATGTGAATTATAGGTACAGCCTGGAACCCACCCACCCAAGCTGTTTAGTGCGTTTTCTTATGCAGTAATATAATCACGTAACTACAACAAACATGGCCATCTTACCGCTACAGAGGATGCATGATGGCGACTTCTAACCCCAGGAGAAGCGAAATTCGTGGTACAAGCGATATCTTGACCGTTTTTTTTTTTTTTTTTTTCGTTTCACAGTGACATTTTAGTTTATTCATACAATTGTATCAACGTTGAACAGAACGTCTGTTCTGTCGGGTCCACTAGTAGTTCGTATAAAATAGACTGAAACTTATAGCCATGCTGTATATTACTGCTAGAGACAGTGAGGGAAGATACTTTTGAAGTAGCAAGTATCCCTAATGGGGATAATAAACCGTTTCTAGTGCATCTGCTTGCGGCACCTCCATTCACTCGTGTATAAAGCGCAAGCTAAACATTTAATTACAGTGTACAAGGGTCTATTGACGTTACAAGAGTTTCGTTGTGTGGTAATGCCTTGGGCTCAAGTCACTGACCGACCACACAAACTGACCATGCATCACCTCACTTCCGTAAGGACCGTAAACAAATTTAAACTCCTTTACTTCCAAAAGTTAGTTCACAAGCTTTCAGAACGTTTGATCTTGAATGTACTCAGAAATATGTAAGTTTGGCTTACAAAACGGACATTGTTTTGTGTTCTAAAGGATATTTAAGGACAGTATTGGGTGTAAATGGCTAAAGGAAAGGAGTTTTACTTTCTCTACTACGTATAGTAAGTAGAAGTATTGTGTTCCACCCAAAAATTCGATGTCGAGAATTCGCCGGAAATGTAGACTGACAGACAAACAGACACACAGGACCTTTATCTAATTTTTTTTTATCCAGGGGGCCTCAAAACATATTTCCGATGAAATCTTGACACAGAAATTTTGGCTCAAATACAATACTTCTACTTACTATACGTACCAGAGAAGGTAAAAAAATTAAAAATGTTAATTTAATTTATTTATTTCGATTTAGCGAGTTTTTAGCGAGTTTTAATTTCAGATTTGACGACTTTTGTATGACACTAGTTGGCAACACTGGAGCATACCTGGTGTAGGGGTCCTATTGGGCGGCCGGTGCCGGTTGCGATAGTTGTTGATGTTCTCCTTGCCAAAGATGTGCCATTTGAATTCGCTATAGGACTGGCCACTGCTTGGCTGCTGGTCTTGAAAACCTTCTCCATCCTGAAACACCCAGCAACACGTTACTTAGTATTCCACACAGCTGAGAAACAGTTCCTTAAAACATACAAACATGCCGCAACAATAACATATTCAACAGGTAGGTACACTACTCGGAATGCACGGAATATCCGACATGAGAACAGGACTATATTTAGAGGAACTTAGTTAACTCCCACAATAACCACGCCTTGCTATTCAAGAAGTAATCTTACTTATTATAAACAGAAAATGTGTGTTCGTGTGCGCAGTAATCTGAAAAACCACTAAACCAATGTTGGTAATTCGCTCACCTCTGGAAGGTCCTTGGTTTCCTTAGACCTCGGCTATGGGACATAACAATACTGCTGTCCACCAGTCAAATATACACTTATTCATAACGATCTACATTTTTGTATCGTAAGATTTGGTCTATCTCTTAAGGTTTACCAGTTATACAAAGTAAACAGGGTTACATGGGCTATAGCTACAAAATTCAAAATATATATTTCATTTACCATAAAAATATCTTAAACATTTGGTTTTTTTTCTTTACCTGATTACCGTCCCCTTATGTAGGACTTACACCCCCTAGGACATATAAGTCAGTACCTAGAGTCAGACACCTGTCGGGGAGCACAGGAACCTATGGACCAGACAGAGTGAAGACCTGGAAGCGGGTAGTCAGCCCAGCAGCAGTATGATAATGAGGAAGAGGATGATATGAAATGCAGGCGAAATCGATGATTTTGAAAGTTGATATTGGAATGAATGGCGCGGGAAACCGAACAAAACCCGCCGTGATGTTCGTCCACCACAAATACCACATGCGCGTCCCTGGGATCGTACACGCGTCGCCTAGGTGGTAGACGAACGCTCCAACTGCTCGGCCATGGCGCCGCCCCACTATCTCAAACATATGGCATTTTAATAAAAATCGTTAGAGCTATTTTTTCAGAAAATCAAAATGTTTGAGAAAATTTCCATGTAAAGGGTAGTTTAGGGTGGTGGAATTTTCTCCAAAATTTTCTTGCTATACCCTTGAAAGATATTAAGCTTAAATAGCATCTTTTAATTTTAACGGACTTTTCGTTTCAGTTATGCTATTCACACACACACACACACACACACACACACACACACACACACACACACACACACACACACACACACACACACACACACACACACACTTTTCTGAAAATGTTTGCATACAGGGGACCTCAAAGGATAAATTTTCCGTGAAATATCGACATTGAATGTTTGGGTCAAATACATACTTCTTCTACTTACTATACGTAGTAGAGAAAGTAAAAAGTTCAGACTCAAGCCTCTACATTTATATTTGAAGTAAACCATAAATCATAAAGAAATCCATAAAATGTGATTTTATAACAAGTCCACAATTTATAACTGATCTAAAAGCTAAAAAAACTGTCCGCGCTGAAAAAGAAAAGGCAGCAGCAGTGGAAAGTTTTAAGAAGCTTGTCTATGTGAAAGGGTATATCTACAAGGAATGTCTACAGTGTTACAAGTAAGGGGAGAACTGGGTGGAGTGTGTCAATTCTGTACCCCGGAGATTATGCATATTTTGTATGTCATAATTATATAACTGACCAAAAAATGTTGTGTTCCTTTGCCCCAGCGGATAGGACAAAATTAGTCTCCAGTGATATTATTTAAAACCAGTTTGTGTTTCTGCAATAATCAGTACAACCTTAATTTGGAAAATGTCCTTAGTTTGTCCCTTTACCCTAGAATGTCGGGTACACCAGCTAGTGTCTCACGAGCTGTTCCCAGTTCAGGTGCCAGTCTGTAGGAAATGATGTTAATATGTACGAAGATACCTCATTAGAAGTTCAGACAGATAAAGTGCTTCAAGAAAGCCGTGAATATCTACCACTGAGGAGACTACACGATTAGTTCGGAAACAGATCACAAGAACTAATTCTAGATGAAGAAGATATATCGCAATGGAATGTTATTTGAACTTCATTGCAGAATCAATGCACGTTTTTTTCAGGACATGCCGCACATGTTTCATCGTATGACCTCAGCTAGCGAGGTCACACGTGATGAACGATGCATATTGTCAAAAATACTTGCACTGTTCATAACCGTCTGAATAATGTGCACCTTCTTATAGTCCTGCTGTAAGTATCTGTTCAGATAAACTTAGTGTGTCAGTTCCAAATTCATATATACATATCTTCAAACAGCATTTCTGAGCAACGTAATGAAACCAAATAGAATTTTGTGTTTTATTCCTTAAACTTCCGTGAACCCGTACGAAGGTCACTGTTTATATTTTGAGCTTTGGCAACACTGATTGTTGTAGGTGTCATCTAGCATTTTCATTGGTATGTATGACATTTTTACTATGATCTACTTCAGATACTTTGTCGTAAGAGCGTTATTTATGTCGTTTACAGTGGCTTACAAGTTGCCTCTTAAAAAAGTGGAATTAATTCATGAAGGTGTTACTGCAATGATTTATTACGACTTTGAAGTGAATTATAAAGGCAAGAGTTCATAGGTACACTTACTTCGACATTTGAGAATGAAGCTGCATTCTTCACCAGTGTGAAAACCTGGTGTAACGAGTTTAATGGTGGCCGCCGTTCGCTCAGTGACGAGGTTTGTGAAGGTTCGTCCAAAATCACTTCTTGTGCCAAAGAACATTGATGCTGTGAAAAAACTGATAATGCAAGATCGTCATATGACGATAGAAGCAACTCTAGGAATTAGTTACACAAGCATATATAAAATACTGCATGAAAATTTAGCCTGAAAAAGGTTTGCTGATGTTGAATCCCACTTAATTTGACGCATTCTCAAAAAGATGCTTCTGTCGATTGGTGCACACAAGGGCTAAATAAATACAACAGCGGTGCTTCAAAAAACGTGTATAAATTTGAAACAGACGACGAGTCATGAATCTATGCACATGGGCCGCAACGTAAACACCTGTTGACTGTATGGAAGTTTCAAGATGAACCTAATCCAACAGAAGTTATTCGAGCTCGAAGTAATTCGAAACAAATAGTCATCTGTTTTTTTTTTTTTTCAGAAAAAACTAGTAATATCACAATAGTATCTTTATAGAAACATAAAACAGTTCATTCTGAACAGTACACATCAATTTGCTTCCCGCAAGTCTTCGGTGAAATAGGGAACACAGACAAGACCCGCTCTTCATCAAGACAATGCCAAAGTTCACCCATGTCGTCTAACAACCAACTATTTGAACACTCAAGAAATCGAATTGATGGTTGATCTGCCGTAGAGTCTTCATTTGGAAATCAATGCCTTGCTTTTATTCCCGAACGACAACAATAAAACGCGTGGACAGCGATGTTTGAAGCTAGAAGAAGCTGTTGATGTGTACAAAAATCATGTTTTGGTGGTGTCTCAAGTAGATTAGAAAAAAATTCTATGAAAAATGTTCGGACGCATGCAAAAGTGTTTTGATTATAAAGCAGAGTATTTAGAAAAAGAATAAAGCCGGTTTCAATGACAAATTACTGTTTCTTATTATTAGTATCAAAATAAGTTCCCTAAATATAGAACTCAGAGGGGTTAAATCAAGGGATCGACACAGGAACTTGCTTTCGCCCTCTGAGTGAATATGCGATCGAGAAATAAAATGGGAGTGAGTCTTGTAGGAAGTAAACCTCATTTTGATTCTCAAAGAGATCATTAAGACGTGTAATCATGATTTTACTAGCTTATGTCGAGAAAGCTGTACTCTCGACAATATCCAACCGTTGGTAATTCAGCGGATTCAGATCTGGATGTGCCAATCTGTACTATAAACTCCGATACATCGTCTTTAAGACACTATTGCATGTGTTTTTCTTCTTATGAGCTGGTTTTGTGATATTCTGACGCCGAATGCGGTGCAGAAGAAAGAACGGTCGGAGCTAAGGTCAGGCTGCAGTATTTTTATATAGGTGACAAACAACAATGAACGCGGCGCATAGCAAAGGATTACTGGAACCTTCGACAGGCGTGTTTTTGGATATCGAGAAAGATGCATGTTAGTCATCGTTGCTATATAAGGAGGCGAGAAAGCAGCAGAAGAGAGAGTTACATATGTACTTGGCTCGGTCACTACTTCAGTGACTTGAAGACAGCTGTGTGTGTGATACTCTCGTGGTGAAAGATACGTCGCGTTGAAGTAATAAGATCCTAACGAGTGTTGAGTGATTGAATCGTCAGAGTTAGTGTGCGAGAGACAGAGAAAGTGAAGAAAGACAGTGAAAGGACTGAGTTAAGGTTACGAGTACTAAAAATTTGTGAGCTGCAATATCACGAAGGACTGTAGACTGTGTTAACGTCAGTAGAACAGAACTGTATGTTTATTTAAAATTTAGAAGAACAATAAAGTGATAGAAGAGTAACCGGACTGGATTTATCATTTTGTCAAATTGCTGTCAGGAGTGGGATTCGTGGCATTGTCATTTTGTTACATTGTACAGCACTCTGAATTTTTCAAAAAGTGTTGCTCCGCTCGCTTCATGCTCACATCTTAACTGCCATTATTAAAGATGAAACAATCCCTTCAATGGACGTGAGGTTGGCTGCGCACTGTAGCTGACTCTGAACTTTTCACCAGGTCAGAGATCAACAAGAGCAGGTTCCAGGAGTACAAAGCAATACAGAGAACTCCCTCCCAATGACGTAATGTTTATATAGTGTTACGAAGGAATTTTTTCATCTTTAGCTATTATAGTCAAGTTTCATTCGACTATTCATGCTCAAGCATGTATCTAACTCTAAAATATTTATGACAATTCTTAGAAGTACACTAGCAATACATTTTGTGAAAATGAGGTTATGTATTTTGATTTTCTCCAATCCATGAATTGCACATAGGACTTTTCGTGAATGTTTCTTGATTTTTGTGACAATAAGTTATTGCCACACCTTGTGTACTTGTAGAAATTTCTGGCAGTGTCAGATTCATCGACATTTTTACTGTTTCTAAACTCGCGCTAGTTGGGGTAGATATTTTCATGTCAGGAAATGTAGATATATCTAGCAATAGCCTCTGAAGTTTGTACGATAGGTATACTGTGGAGAAACTCAGGTGATTGCACAGGTGTAACTTAGATGTAAACTACGCTACCTATCCCAAAATAGTGAAAGCCTTCCCCCTCCGGAAGCACATAAAGTTAACATATGGATGCAGGGCCTCTCCTACCTTTTCTCAGAAGCATAAATCATAGGCAGTTAATGGCTGATTGTTAATGTCTCCAAGTTATTTGTAACAGCGGTTGTTCAATAATGTTGATCATTATAAACACATGTCTCGTTAGTGAGATAACATATTGCTGCGTCTACCAGAGAACTCTCCTGGACACATACATACATACAGGGTGGAGACTACTCGATGCACCACATTAAAAGTAGAAACACCACGTGTCTGATATTGCAACAGGAGTTGGGATTGGTCAAAACTGGAATAAATGTTCCTATGTCCGGAAACAAATGCATGTAGACATACAGTCATTTTACTTGTGTTGAGTATTTACACCAGACAATGGACGTCATCCAACAAGTGCATTCTGGTTCAACCCTCTTCTACCCCCCTTAATGGATGAATTTAGAAAAATTCCTCCTAAGTTGTGGTTGTTTACCTTGTTGAATGAATTTGCTTGTACAGTTGCAAGCTTCCATGCTAGGCATGGCCACCAGGGGAGAGATTCCACTTGCTATTCATGATGAGCTATATCTGCTAGGGGCCTCAACCAAGCCCAAGTCCGGTCCCAGCCCGAAAAGAGGTTATAGTGCCCGGTCCGATTGGCTTCTTTTGTTTCTTCTCCTTCATTTCATCTTTTTCTTCTTCTTCACCATCTTCTTCATCATCTTCTTCACCATGTTCTTCATCTTCTTCTTCACCATCTTCTTCTTCCTCTTCTTCTTCTTCACCATCTTCATCTTCTTCTTCATCACCATCTTCTTCTTCATCTTCTTCCTCTTCTTCTTCTTCACCATCTTCTTCTTCATCTTCATCATCTTCATCTTCATTCTCATATTCTTCTTCATCACCATCTTCTTCATCTTCTTCTTCTTCACCATCTTCTTCTCCATCATTTTTTCTTCATCTTATTATTACTATTCTTCTTCATCTTCTTCTCCTCCTCCATCATTTTTTCTTCTTCGTCTTCTTATTATTACTATTCATTATTATTATTATTATTATTATTATTATTATTATTATTATTATTATTATTACTATTAATATTACTATTACTACTAGTAGTATTACTATTATTGTTGTTATTGTTATTCGAAACGTTTAAGCAAAATAATAATATAGAATTCCTAGTAAAGGAGTGCTGCAATACTTATACTCTCAAAATTTCAGCACCGGTGTCCAAAAATAAAATCTACTATTTTGTTTCTCTTTCATTTTCAAGCCCGGGCCTGGCAAGAGCTCGACAAACATTTTTCAATTTAGGCCCGAACTCGGTCCGTGGGCTGAGCCGGGCCCAGGCCCGAGGGCTTGGTTCGAGCCCATTAACCTCCAATATCTACACAATTCAGAGCTAAGACTTTTTTTTTTTCAGATCGCTGTGATTTTCAGACCCTTCGCGCAGGTATCACAAGTCTGTTCTGTGAAAACTAGTGTATTCATGTGAAGGGAAATGAAGTCGGTGACTCAGTGCTGCTTGTAATATTATACACAATGGATGCATAGTTATACAATGTCAGATGGTAAATATGCAGCTCGTTTTCGCACTTGACCTACAGATGAAGTCAGGGTCCAGACATCCTAAACTCTAATATACTTGCTATTTATGGAGCATGGTGATCTCACAAAACAATTGGAGCAACACTGACCTCTAAAAATGTATATGCACACATTAACCAAGGCATCTATCTCCACGGAAATTGACTTTCTCAAAGCGCTCGCTCGCTTTCAACCTTGACATTTTCTTTACTGAGAAAGGAATTAATTTTATGGAGGCAAACTTCGTAATTCTCATTGCAACAAAGAGACGCAGAAGGGGTAAGTAATGCAACTCCTGATTCTCAATTTATCTACAGAATTTGACAAGCAGAAGTTAGAGACTTCACTTTTTGCACAGACATTACTAGCAACTAAAGAAATGTGTGTACCAAATTTCACTCCAATATCTAATCCCATTCCTTATATATAATATTAATTGATTTATATTAATTTTATTGCGTATAATCAAAATCTCCAACAGATGAACAATAGAGTTGATTTTTTAAAATTGTATCCCTTATTACCTCTGTAACCAATCAAAGGAAGGAAATTGATATAGTGAATAGTTTTTCTTAAGAGATGTTTTAATACAGTAAACTGTAAAAATGGCATAAAAATGGCCCATTATTATTGTTTTTTTAAAAAGGCGTAAGCAATATCAATATTCCAAACGGACATTTTATTACCCATATTCTGAACTATATTGGAGACATGGTTTAGATCTCTAGCTAGATTTTTGTGGGAGAAGATAGATGTTGTATATAAGAAAGTAACAAAATCATTGTTTCCGAGAAAAATGAGTTTAAAGTTGAAAGAAGAATGGCGTCCAAAATATATGGTTTCCCCCTCCCCCAGGGGATTAAAACTTCCCAGATATATTTTTTAAGGTATGGTGCATTTCTTGCAATAAAAATCTGAAAATCTAATTTTTTTTGGACCAAACAAATTCAAATATCACTGGCGTTCCCTAAGACTACTTCACGAATTAAAGGATCATTAGCCAAGGAATTGTTATTTAAATGTTGTAGTTACTAAAGCCCTAGTTTCTAAGCACAATAAAATAGTAAAATAAGCAAGCAAATAAGCACGAAAAGTGATGAAAATAAGCAGCAAATTAAACGAACACATGCAAATATGATGATAAATAGTTTCACAGAATTCTTACTTTGCTAAAGGCTGTTGCAATACATATGGAACGTCATCCTGAGATTTTCGTGTGTACATCCCCTGAGTCTATCAGTGAAAAATGGTTTGTATAGTGAAAATGTTCTTTCTACGTCACAGGCGCATGAGAAGTTCTTCGGTGAATTCCTCCTCAGTACGTGCTTCTTCGCCAGAAAGCTTTTTAAAACTTTGGCAATGTTTTGTAACCGGAATATTCCTGTAGCATCTGATTGAGTTTGTCGAACGCAATTTTTGTAACCTCGTGTGTTTCTGACGACAATGTTACTGAAATTTCGTCAACCAGAGAAAGCGAATTTACCAAGGAATTATTTCGAGCTTGCAACTGCTTCAGAAGTTTATGTATTTTGGAGAAATGATTATGGATGTACTGTATCATTTCTTTGGTGTCCCTTTTGGCAAAACATTACTGTGCTGTGGCAATACTGACTGCTTCTTCTGCAGTGCACAACAAGTTAAAACTGCACATTTAGAGGTTTCTTACGAATTATAACATTTCTGCTTATCCTTAAAAGCGTGGAAAAGGTTAAGCATTTTGCTTAGAAATCCGGGCTTTAGTAATTAGTAACCTGTTAATAGGCATGCACCCATACATCAGGGTCCATTGCCGCGGCCTACAACTAAGTACTACTGGCCTATAGTGGATCCGGTCTAAGAAACACACTTCTGTATTACTCCGCGCAATTGTTATGCAATAACTGCTCAGTTTTAGTAAGCGGATTGACTATTCTCAAATAGCAGAGAACTGCAGCACATTGCAATAAACGTATTAAAATTTTCCGTCAGCGTAGTTTAGAAGTAACATTATAAAGTAAAGACGGGATCTATTTTCTACTCTTAGGCCCAGTGTTGCGGTCACGGTGGCCATACGCTCTCTTCTTTTTGTTTACCTCCAGTGTGTTTCTTAGATGCATAGTTTTCTGCTTACACACAGAGTTTATTGCGTTCTAAGGTTTCCCTCTTCAAATTATTTCAGCGTTCGATGCTTCACCAAAGCGAGAGTCAGCCATTTTTGACACTTAAACTTAGAGACTCTGTTGTGTCAAATTACGTAGGCTGTTGTAGGACAGTGCAGCTGGGTTCTCTAAATCCGATCATAACATAAGAAAAACAGAGCAAGTTGTGCACATGATTGGTTGATTTGAACCAAGTCACGTATGCTTGGAATAGTCAATGCAAAATGTCAGGTTACAGACACACGACCTTTTACTTTCTCTACTAGTAAGTAGAGGAAATCTTTAATTCCCCCAAAAATTTTCTTCATAATCTTCGTGGTGTCCTTGGAATACGCTGAACTTAAATACCACGTTTGGTATTCAACCAACTTGTTTTACAGTTATACTGTTCACAAATAGATACACATAGTCACAAGCGCGAGTGCGAGGATAGTGAGTAACCTGGTATCAGGTAGAGACTCTCCCGCTACAGGAATTCCAGCAGCGCAAGGATGAACAACCCGCGACACGCATATGGCCAAGAGCTTGGAACAAAGCATTTTCGCTCAACGGTTTTCTACAACCTTAAAAGTGTACCAAAGTCGTGTACATTTGCCACAGGCTTTTGGAGACATTGCTCCTTCCCGTGCCACAGTTTTCCGGTCATTTCAGGAATTTTAAAGGAGCCAAACATCTTTGAAAGATGCGGAGAGAAGGGCAAGTCAGATATTTCAGGTCAATTCTCAGTATCTGAGTTTTAGGTGGACTGGAATACTTGTGATTCCCTTCCTGGAAGAACTCGAGTGGTGCACTCTGTATATGGCACACTGACCTGCTGAACTGATGACAAATGAATGGAAAGAGGCTGCTGGTATACGACACGCACAAAAACTTGTTTGACTGATTTACACACACATGCCTTAGGAAGCACGTGCCACGATTGCATACTTTCTCAACATACAAGTATACATCTAATTAACAATTTTGCCTTTTCTTTACGTTAAATATACCTTCATTTGGGATTTCCGCGTCACTCCGAGTAGTTGCTTCCAAATGTCACATGGTTAACAATATTTGCATAACAAATGAAGTATATATCTTGAATTTTCTAAGAATAGTTTCTAAAGTCCTCTTCATTCTGGATGGGTGTTTCATGATTGGTGAACTGTAGGAGATGGACAAAATCTTACTGTACAAAGATGTAGATCTCATTAAAACATACGTTTTATGCCAAAGACATTTCTTCTAGAGCTAACCATATCTGAGCTATTCAGTGTTATCTATTTAAAATTTAAAATACTTTTCTTAACTAGGAAGTCATTCTTTTGTTTATTACCTTATTTCTTCTGCTTATCGTGCAAAGGGAATGACATTTAAAGTGCGTGAGAAAGTGTGTGTGTGTGTGTGTGTGTGTGTGTGTGTGTGTGTGTGTGTGTGTGTGTGTGTGTGTGTGTGCGCGCGCGCGCGCCTATTAACAGCATAACAAACACGAAAAGTCGGTTAAAAACCAAAGTTCGTATTGAAGTTTAATGTCTTTCAAGGATGCGACACGAAAATTTTGAAGAAAATTCCTCCACCCTAAACTACCCTTCACATGGAAAATTTTTCGATAATTTTGATTTTCTAGAAAATGGCTCTAGCGATTTTTATTAAAATGATGTTTCAGATATCTTTATGCTAACGAAATGTATATTTTGAATTTTCTGGCTATAGCCCATATAGTCCTACTTACTCTGGATGACTTTTGCACAACTGGTAAACCGTAAGAGATAGACAAAATCTTACTGTACAAAAACTGTAGATCTTGCTAAAACACAAATTTATGTCCAAATACATTATTTGTAGATTGAGCCATTTCGAAGATATTGCACGTTATTTTTTTAACTTTTGGAATACACTTTCGTCAAATGGAACATCGTTATTCCTTTTTAATATCTTAGGCGTGCAGAGAGAATGGAATCTCAAAACTTTAAAAGATTTGACTATCACTCAAAGCCATATTCCCATATTCCCCTTGTACCTATAAGGAAATAAGCAATAAGATAATTTCTGCAAATGTACACACACACAGACACACATACACACACAAAAGTAAAAACACAAAATTGTAAGACATTTATATTTACAAGAAGTAGATGGAAGCATGAATTGAGAAGAATGAGTAGAGAATACCCTGTGAGATTTGGTGTTATGCAATCACATGACTAAAAGGAGTGTCAGTTTTAAGTCGGAAGAAGGTCGTAAACAAATAACGTTTTGCCCTAAGATAAAACTGACATCAGTATTGCACTAATTGCCCAGATAAATTTCGACGTCTGACATAAGTCGCTATGTCATCAGTCAATTAGGACACTCAAGGACCTCCAGTTTTCTGGGAAGTGCGGAGACTTCGCTATGTCCGGAGTCATTATGACAAGATTGCCATCGAAGTTCATCAGGGCACGGCTCGTTTGCTCTGCTTAGAATGAATTCATTTAGCCACTATTGAAGTCTTAAGTGCATACTCGAACGCAGAACAGAATTGCAACATACGACCTGAACTCGTTATTTATGATTCGTTGTGTAATAATTAGCAGCTTTGTATGTGGTAAAATGCTTGTAGTATTTCTTAGGTAACATCCCAATCCCTTACCTTTTTGCTGCTTGTTGTTCTGTCAATTTTTGCTTGAAAACCCTTATCTGTAGGAGTTTGCGACGGAAAAGCTACTGTTAAGGTTTGTTAACGATGAATACGTGGCTCATTACATTCCTTCTAATATGTGCTTCATAGAAGCGTTACAAATAAAAAGTATAATTGCATTTCGTTCTTTAATCAGCCGATTACGAGCAAATAAATAGTTTTTGCTGCCAAAATTAGTCTGATTTAAATGAAATGTGGGGTGTTTAGAGAACAAATGTGTCTACATTTAATAAGTGTACGATATTTCGGTGAATGACTAGCAGATATTTACTCACCACGTTAGAGATCGCACAAGATGAGTGCAATGGGATTAATGAAATGGTCAGATAGAAGCATTTTTCTGTGTGGTTGTACAAATTCATTTATGAGTCATCTACTAAACGATTCTCAGTTATTGCTGTTATGTTTCGGTGACCTTAATGATAACATCAAACCTTTAGATATATTAACACTGCACAGGAAGTGTATTCCATTAGGTTTTTTTTCTCTCTCTTCTCTCTGGCTCAGAGCAAACAAGTTTATAGCCTTGTCTGCAGTAAATCAGGCGCAACTTTCACTGTAAATTTTCTCATCAGTACGCGACGACTCTTAGCTGTACGCCAGCCAGTACCAATCACCAGTGTCTAACAACTAAACTATGTTGGGAATGTCTCAAAACGACCAAGAACCTTCATTTACTTTTATAGTGCTCTCTCTCTCTCATTGCCACAATGATGCACGATGCTTATTTTCGTGGAAAACAACATTATTGTTATGTCTTACTTCATGGTTTCTTTGGTGTGGCTTCTGTGATTACCAGGGGCCATCCGTCTATCTTTCATTATCTTTCTATCTCCCTCTCTTTATTTCTATTTTTCTTTCTCTCTTAGTTCATCTGTTTCTCCCTTTCCATCTCATTCATTCTCTCTTTTCTCTTTTTCTTTCTGTCTTCGTTTCTTTCTCTCTTGGTCTCTCCTTTCTCTCTTTGCCTTTTTCTCTAACTGTGCTCCTCTTTCTTTCTCTTTCTCTCTCTCTCTCTCTCTCTCTCTCTCTCTCTCTCTCTCTCTCCGTTTTCTGCTGCTTTGTCTTTCTCTGTCTTTGTCCCTCTTTCAATCTTTCTCTTTCTCTCTTACTCTATCGTTTTTTTTTTCCCCTTTATATCTCTTTCCTTCACTCTCTCCCTGATTTCTGTTTTACTTTCTTCCTGTCTTCCATTCTCTCTCTCCTCTCTGTCTTTATTTCTGTTTTTGCCTTTTCTCTCTGTTTCTGTTCCTCTATCTCTTTGTCTTTTCCTTTCTCTCATTCTCTCTTTATCATTCCCTCTCTCTGTCATTTTGTCTCCTTTCTCTGCTCCTCTTTGTCTTTGTTTCTTTCCTTATGCCTTTCTCTTCCTTCCTCTACCCTTCTCTCTTTCTTTCTTCCTCTGTCTCTGTTATTCTCTTTCTCTCACTTTCCCTCTATCTCTATTTCTTTCGTTTCTCCCTATGTTTCTTCCTTCTTCCCTTCCTTTTTTTCCCATCTTTAGCTGTAATGTTCATATTGGCGGACTTTCCTTTTGGCAATATATTGCCGTATCATTGCCGTGAACATTTGTGTGTGTGCGTGTCAGTCTGTGGACAGTATAACCCAAAATAAAAAACTCAGTTAAAAACCAAACTTAGTATTTAAGTTTAATGTCTTTTAAGGATGCGACACGAAGATTTTGAAGAAAATTCCACAACCCTAAACTACCCTTTACATGGAAAATGTTTCGAAAATTTTGATTTTCTTGAAAATTGCCCTAACAATTTTAATTAAAATACAATATGTTTAAGATATTTTTATGACAAATGAAATTCATATCTTAACTTTTCCGGCTATAGCCCATGTAGCCCTGTTTACTCTGGATGACTTTGCACAACTGGTATATTAAAAGGCGATGCTCTAACATGTATATTAGTACCTAATTTTATCTAATGTTATTTTATGATGGAAAAGGTGCATTATAATTATACCAATGTTTTATCAAATTTCAAAAATACATTTCTTTAAGTTATTCATTCAATCATGCAAATCTGTAAGAAATTATATTGTTGTTTAACGACACTGTCGATTGCCACCATCACATCATCGTCGCCAGTGTGTCGGAATTTCGTCCCGCAGGAGTTCTTTTACATGCCAGTCAATCTATTGATATGGAGCTGCCGTTTTTAAACACAGTTAAAAACCATGAGTTTGAGTCAGGTTTGAACCCGTAACCTTGGGATCAGTAAGCCAGCATCTAACCAACTAATCTGTTATGAGAACTCATATCCTTAAATTGAAGTACACTGTCCATGTGAGGAGTGGAGTAACACATTCCGTGCGCATGCGTGTAGCAGCTTAATGAAGACACTTGTTCGCAGAGGCCCATAAAACACTTAGCCACTAATCTTATTGGTGAGGTCATCATCGGATTTACGAGCCTAGTGCTGGTACCAAATTCCAGTTATTATGCCCCATTTGAAACAAGCACTGCAGCAAATTCGGTTGTCTGGAAGTTTGTGCTGCATACCATAGCACCAAACATGTATCTATATACACATCCTCATATCGATATTGCTATCCACCAATCAAAGGTGCACCTGTTCATAACGATACTGCTATCCACCAATCAAAGATGCACCTGTTTATAGCGTTACTGCTATCCACCAATCAAGGTGCACCTGTTCATAACGATATTGCTGTCCACCTATCAAAGATACACCTGTTCATAACGATACTGCTATCCACCAATCAAAGATACACCTGTTCATAACGATACTGCTATCCACCAATCAAAAATACACCTGTTCATAACGATACTGCTATCCACCAATCAAAGATACACCTGTTCATAACGATACTGCTATCCACCAATCAAAGATACACCTGTTCATAACGATACTGCTATCCACCAATCAAAAATACACCTGTTCATAACGATACTGCTATCCACCAATCAAAGATGCACCTGTACATAACGATACTGCTATCCACCAATCAAAGGTGCACCTGCTCATAACGATAGTGCTATCCACCAATCAAAGATACACCTGTTTATAATGATACTGCTATCCACCAATCAAAGGTGCACCTGTTCATAACGATATTGCTGTCCACCTATCAAAGATGGACCTGTTTATAACGATACTGCTATCCACCAATCAAAGGTGCACCTGTTCATAACGATACTGCTATCCACCAATCAAAGATGTACCTGTTTATAACGGCACTGCTATCCACCAATCAAAGATACACCTGTTCATAACGATACTACTATCCACCAGTCAAAGATGCACCTGTTCATAACGATACTGCTATCCACCAATCAAAGATGTACCTGTTTATAACGATACTGCTATCCACCAATCAAAGATACACCTGTTCATAACGATACTACTATCCACCAGTCAAAGATGTACCTGTTTATAACGATACTGCTATCCACCAATCAAAGGTGCACCTGTTCATAACGATATTGCTGTCCACCTATCAAAGATGCACCTGTCCATAACGATACTGCTATCCACCAATCAAAGGTGCACCTGTTCATAACAACACTGCTATCTAATCAATCAAAAGACCCGCAAAAAATAAGCAAAATAAATAAATAAAAACACCGGAAAGACACTATGCGAAAGAACTACTAACAACTAAAAATACTACCGAAAAAAGTGAGTAGAGAAAACCGTGTGAATGTAGTTCGTTGAAATTCTATTTTAATCATTGAAAACTGATTGAATTGTACATTGAAGGGGAGTAGAGAAGGACATGTGAATGTGTTATGTAAACAGAGAAGCTACTATAGAAAACCATGTGAATTTAATATGTTGCACAGTGATATAAGAAAAACGTTGTCTATGAAAAAACACGTAGAAGTAGCAATTTTCATGTGATCGGTCAACAGGTGTTGGAGTTTATCAATTTCATACATACAATATACAGTAATTTGCTCAAAGTCCTCACGTTCTACATAATATTAAATGGTTCGATCAACTCGGCAACCTTCACGGGAATATACTTACGTTTCATTGCAATTCAGTAAATAGCATACTCGTATATGTACTGGCAGTTTCGCTAGGCGTTAGTTTTAACCTATACATCAATTACTAAAGATTTAATCAAAACGTTAACAATTTATCATTAATAGTTAAATTTTAACAATAAATTAAGGTGCTATCAACGTCCACAATTTCGAGGACGCAACGTTCACATATACACTAAAAATGTGTTGCATTCACATGACTTTCTCTGCTCTTGTACTAACTATTCTAACTATAAACATTTGTACAAATTATCTTATTGCTTATTTCCTTGTAGCTACAAGGGGAATGTTAGAATACAGTAGGCTTTGTGGGATAGTCAAATCTTTTAAAGCTTTGAGGTTCCGTTCTCTTTGCACACGTAACATACAAAAATTTGCCATGTCAGTAGATTTACTGGCATGTTAAAGAACTCCTGCAGGACAAAATGTCGGCACACCGGTGAGGCTGATGTGATCATATAAAAATGAACGATATTCCATTTCACGAAAGGTTTGTTTTCCAAAACACAAATAACAGGGAATATCTCCGAAATGTTCACTCTACAAACAAAAATTAGACATAAATTGTGTGTTTTAGCGAGATCTACATTTTTGTATAGTAAGATTTTGTCTATCTCTTATGGTTTACGAGTTATTCAAAAGTCATCCAGAGTAAACAGGACTACATGGACTATAGCCACAAAATTCAAGATATACATTTCATTTGTCATACAAATATCTCAAACATATGGTATTTTAATCAAAATCATTAGAGCCATTTTCTCTATAAAAAAAATCTTCTTTTCTTCTTCAAAATTTTTGTGTCCCATCATTGAAAGACATTAAACTTAAATACCAACTTTGGTTTTTAACCGGCTTTTCGACTTTTCGTTTTTGAGTTATGCTGTCCACAAGCTGACACACACACACACACACACACACACACACACACACACACACACACACACACACAGACACACACACACACACACACACACACACACAGACAGACACACACTGTAAGTAAATATTTAAATTAGCACTACATTTTCTAGAGACAAGCTTTAATGACACGACCAGTTGGAGAAGTTTTGTCGGGGCTGCGCCTTCTTTAAAAGGTCATAAAGGTTCCGTATTTGGAGTAGTGAAGAACCGGATCTAATGGGAGGACCCCTTAAGTTGTAGATGTGTACCTATCCAGCATTAGCTGCGTGGGGTTCCTGCGGCCATTAGACCAGTAACGTTACACTTCTATCTGCGTGGTGTGGGAGCATTCAACAGGTACCCAGTTCAAATGTCGCTTGTTTATCGAAACTTAACCAGACACGGTACTGCCAGGAAATTCGCGATGTGTCTACGACAAGACTAGAGCAGGTAGTTTTAGCACCTCGACTAATGAAATGTTTTGTACCTATGCCCCTGGTGGCTCATTTAACACGACCCCTGCGGGCTTCCACATCGGAGATTCAGAGACCTCCCTCGATCAGGAGAACAGATAGCAAGTTTCCTGTCATGCAACACCGAAACTCCCGCCGACACTTAGTCTACTTGCATAAAAGTTAATCACAGTTCAACTACGTGAAAATGATACACTATGTAGCCGAATTTTGCTTAATCTAGGTTCACGTCATCTTGATCCAAGATCAGCTCTGACTGATGAATTTGCTCCTGTTAATTTGATAGAACTTAGATCAGTAGAACTGCAAAAAATAAGTAGTACCTACAGCTTTAAATAAAATAATAAAATGGTAAGTAATGCATTGTTTGGAGTTATCTGAATAATAGCAGCATTGTTTGAAATTATATTATGCCCAAAAGAATAACATTTTACTGGAGAAGCAAACACTGATCGCTTCTAGTCTAGAAATTTTTGAACCAACATTAAAATGTGAAGTTATGTTTGAGACTTACTTCTAGAAACATGAAATCAATTTGCACTTCTCTCTCTCTTTCTCTTTTTTCGATACATGGAATGAGATGGCGGGGGAAACCGGAGGACCCGGAGGAAACCCGCCCCAGCGCCACTTCGTTCACCACGAATCCCACATGCGGTTGCCTGGGATCAAACCAAGGCCGCTTTGGTGAGAAGCGAATAGTCTAACCACTCGGCAACTGTGTTCTTCAAATTTAAGGAAAATGTGTTGGATTTAAATATACCTACTTTTATACAGTAATTTCTAAAATATAGAAATAAAAAATATTAATAAGGTAAATATTTAATTAAGCTGCAATTAAAATCCCCTGTGACTTCTTTCCAAGCAGTTTCTTTATGAGAAAGTGAAACTGTCTCGTTTTTATTTCACTATATGTTTAAACTTTTCAATTATACGTAATATCCACCAATATGTCCTTTTTTCCTTCGTGTGTGAAATTTGACTCTCTTGTTTCTTGACTCTTGATCAGACTATGAGAATTACGTCAGTGAAGCTCGCGCCGTAGTCTGTCTTTTTCGTCAGCCACGATCGAATGCAGCCCTAGCTGAAAAGCAACTGATTACTGCTGCCCGGATGCAGTGATTTTTAGCTGTTTCACGACGACAATCTTAGATTACTTTTATACAATCCCATTCTACGCAGATATCAGTTCGCGTTCTGAGCTTAGATTAAATCTGATCTCCAGTCAACAATGTTTATGGAACCAGATCTTAGAACACTGCAATAACCAAGCAGATGAAAGGAGAAGAAGTGAGCTGAAATGAAAGGACAGGAAATTCCGGAGACGTAATTATCACTTCTGGTATCCGCCTAGCGACCAGGGCAACCCTCGAAAAAACGTGTGGGTCAGGAAAGTCGGCCACGGGAATCGAACCCACGACCTGGGTATGAAAGTATTGTGAGCCGACCTGGGCAGCGGCAACAAAACAAAGGACGGTCGGGACCGGGCTGCCACACCTCACAGGTGCGTCGCGTAACAAAGGCGCTCAAGGTCAAGGTTCTCCAAACCATTCACACGAGCCAGCACGTGGCTAACAATCGAGCGGCAACACAAAGGGTTTTTCAGAGTATTCGAGAAATGTCTGGCAGCCAGCGTATTTTTAGAAGTTCCAGAAAAGACCGTGTGACGTCCTTGCTATATAAGGAGGAGAAGCAACGAGCAGAAGAGTTAATTATAGACATGAGTGGTGGAGAGTCAATTAGTTCACAGTTTGAGTGTATGTGTGTGTCAGCAGCAAAGCAGTTATGAGTGTTGAGTAATTGTATCGACAGAAACTGAAAGACAATGAAAGGAGCAAGTCAAGGCTACCAGAAGAAAACAGTTAGGTATAAGTTGCAATATTACGAAATATGTAGACCGTTAACGTTAGTAAAAGAGAACTGTGTATTTCTGGAGGAAAATAAAGTGAAAAATAACTGGACTAGACTTTTATCATTTTTTCACAGTGGAATTCGTCGAATTGCCATTTCGCCATAATATCTTAAACATAAGGTATTTTAATCCAAACATTAGATAATTTTGTAGAAGTATGGGTTATGAAAACTGCAGCATTAGAAGGGTTAGCTTGGGGTGGGGTGGGGTGGAAAGTAACACCTTGTCTAAGTTATTGTTACGTTTGCAGGTCAGAGAACGCCGCTTAGGGGGTGGCCAGACGCTCGCTGGCGCGACAACTGGGATATATTTAAACTGTCCGCAAAAAACTTGGGAATGTCGCAGTCGAACTGTTTCATTGTTGTGTATAGTGTCTGGGACCTATGACAAGGAAGTAATTTGGGCGTTGATGCCAAGGCTGCACTCGGCCCACCTGGTTCGTGCCTCTCTCTTTTTGCAATATTCAGTAATAAGGTCATTGGATTTATGGACATGCTACACGACTACATAATAATCTAGGCAGTACTCTTGCAGTTTTGTTAACAATTGATACACCTAGCTAGCTGTCTTCATCACGATATACGGGTGTGCCCATCATTTCAAGGTAAGGCATTTTTTCAATGCAATAATTAAGAACCGCAGTATAAAAGAGATTTTTACTTTCTCAAACACGTAGAGGAAGTATTGTATTCCACCCAAAAACTCGATGTCGAGTTTTCACAGGAAATGTATGTTTTGAGGCCCCCTGAATAAAAAACATTTTCTAGAAAAAGGTCGATGTGTGTGTGTGTGTGTGTGTGTGTGTGTGTGTGTGTGTGTGTGTGTGTGTGTGTGTGTGTGTGTGTGTGTGTGTCTATGGACAGCATAGCTCAAAAACGAAAAGTCGGTTAAAAACCAAATGTTCGTATTCAGGGGCCCTCAAAATATATTTCTTGTGAAATCTCGATACCAAATTTTTGAATGGAATACAGTATTTCCTCTACTATATATTTAGTAGAGAAAGGAAAAAACAATTACACCGCTGAACCCAACGAAAAAAAAATCTGTTTGGGAACATACATTTATTCGAAAATATTATATTTGACGCAGAGGACTGTTATAGTAATTATTTTGATTTAGCGACCTTTAGTGACTTAGTTTAACACTTGGCAAAACTGATGTGATTCACTAGCGCGTATAAACATGATAGCATGTTCATGTGGCACATTTCTCCACCTCGCCTTCTCATGGTGGTCAGACAGCACACTGTCAACACAGCGAGGCCCAACATTTGCGAAAGAGGGGAGTATGGGTTTACCTCCTTCCTCTATACAGGACTTTGTTGATTATATGCGCGATGCGCTTGATTTAGGTAAACACTTTCAAGTCTTATGTGATAAACAAGTCTATCAATATTTGACATGGTCTTAGAAGATACACCAAGTGATCGTCACTTAACATATTGCGATATATACACACTTTTAATATAGTTCAATCCGGCGAAACTCTGTTCACAAATATATGTGTAGCGCTATACTCACTCTTATAGGTACACACTATTATACTTGTAAATGTTTATCTATCTATCTACTTCATTTTAATCGACATAAGCATTTTCAGAAATTACCTTATTGCTAATTTTCTTGTAGCTGTAAGGGGATTATGGGAATACAGTAGACTTTAAGCGACAGTCAAATGTTTTAAGAGCTGGTTGCTATGCGATACCTCTGAAATTCCGTTCTCTTTGCAATGTCAAGAGAGATAAAAACAACAAATAAGCTATTCCGATTTGAAACAAAAGGAAAGAATATCTCAGAAATGGTTTACTGAAAAGAAAAAGGAAGTATTTGACATAAATTGTGTGTTGTAACCTGATCCACATTTTTAGCCACCCAGAATGAAGAGGTTTTCTATGGACATTCCCAGAAAACTCAAGGTACGACTTAGAATCTCCTGTTTGTGTCCGACACTGGATACAGACTGTCTGCCTGTCCCTTCTAGTGGAGTGGGGATTAGCAGCTCAGTACAAAGAGACAGCAGTTGTTGAAAGACAATACACTGTGCAAGTTTGCAGCCATGCAGAAGCGGCTAGTGACTTTTGGATGCTCATTAACCTGTTAACTGTAGGTGTGTAGGTATAATGAATTCCCAGCACGGAAGCCCCAGGGGGGCATGTCCCGTGCTAATGACACGTGTAAACAAGTTCCGCCCTGTGTGACACACACACACACACACAGAGTGGGTAATGTAGCCGATGTTAAGGTGGCACTATTGCACACTGCAGCACGCCAGGTCACTGACTCCAATTCCAGTACACACTTCCAACTCATCTGTCCTTACTTCCTCTTGTACCTAGCAAGGAAATTACATTCCACCCAAAAATTAAGACACCCTGAAAAGTATTGCAAAAAGGTGCCGCGGATCATGGCTCGAATAGCAAATATTCCCTGTTTTATCTACACACACACACGGACACACACACACACGGACACACACACACACACACACACACGCACACACACACACGCACACACACACACACGGACACACACACACGGACACACACACTCACACACACACACACACACACACACACACACACACGGACACACACACTCACACGGACCTTTATTTAATTTTTACTGTCTGTACTGGTAAGTAGGGGAAGTATTGTATTCCTCCCAAAAATTCGATGTCAAGATTTCACCAAAAATATATGTATTGAGACTCCCTGATATACTATACACAAAAAATGTAGATTTTCCCATATACATAATGTATGTCCAAAGAAATGTTTTGTAGAGTGAGCCATTTCGGAGATTTTTCCTATTTATTTGTGTGTTTTGGAAAACTTATATACTTCTGTCAAATGGAACATCACTATTCATTTTTTTATATGTTAACCGTGCAAGGAGAATGGAATTTGAAAGTTTTAAACATTTGACTATCCCTCAAAGCCCACATTATTCTAATATTCCCCTTGTACCTACAAGGAAATAAGCAATAAGATAATTTGTACAAATCTTTACCTCAACTAACATGAAGAAGATATAGGAATAAGAGTTTGTAAGAATGGTTAGTACAAGAGTAGAGAAAGTCATGTGAGTATAACACACCAGATTTTACTTTTTCTACTACGCATAAATGTAGGCAAAGTATTGTATTCGACCCAAAATATCGATGTCGAGATTTCGTCGGAAATATATATTTTGAGACCCCTGGAAAGAAAGCCAGTTTTAGGAAAATAATGTGCGTGCGCGCGCGCGCATGAACAATGCATCAAAACCAAAACTGAGCTAAATATCAAACTAAATACATAAGCCCTCTTCATTATAAACGACTTTTCCATAACCGGTAAACCGTAACAGACAAAATCTTCCTACATAAAAAATATAGAGTAACAGTTTGTATCAAATGAATATTTATGTATTTATATTTTAATGTACAGGTCATGTAAGGAGAGTAAAATTCAAAGCCATCACATCGCAACCATCTCTTAAGACACCGAATATGGCTTAAAGCCTACTGTGTTTTCTTATTCTCATTGCATCTACCTGGAAATGTTTAATAAAACCATTTCTACAAACGTACATCTCGATTAATATGAAGTAGATAGAAGAATAGCATTTTTAAAGTATATTTTGTATAAGAGTGAGTAGTAGAGAAAGTCGTGTGACTGTTACGCGTCAGAGGTCTCAGTGTATATTTGTTGAAGTTTGCAGACGAGCCATAATTTAGCAGACAGACGTGGCCTACGCTGAACTTAGCTCCTAGATGCTATTTGCAGTGGGCTATTCAGGAAGGTGACAATAAAACGCTTTTATAGGAGCTGTTCATAACATCTTGATATATATGTATATTCGTGCAAGACGGAGTCGAGTCCGGGTGGCGGGGACAGCTAGTAAATTGGTATGGGGCGTAGCCCACCGCCAATAATAAACAATGTCTCTCCAGCGACACGATACATCTGGATGGTTCAGGAAACAAACTGGCTCTACCCGGATATCACGTACACAGGGAGATCCGAAATCTCACACACGCACACGCAGGCACACATGCACATACGCACACATAAATGCACACACGCACAAGCACAAACACACACATCCACAAATGTGGAATCCGTCAACAACAAAATTTGTTGTTTAAATGTTGGTTTGAAATACTTTGATTTTTTCCAAACCACTGCCTAATATCTCGCTAATAAATTCATAAGATCTCCGTCGATCTTCTACAAACTTTACTCGAACAGCGACAATATTTTCATCGGTAACAATATTTCTTGGGCATCCTGCACGAAATTGATCACTAAGAAAAAACCGATCGCTTTCGAATTCACTGTATCAACTATAAATTGTCTTAGATAGGGATTCTTCGTCAAATGTGTTTCTAATCCTATCTCCACGTTGCTTACATATCAATGACGATTTAAAATCATAAAAAGTCATAGATCGGAAATTCTTTAGTCAAATACATTTTTGGATGAACACAAAATATTTTTATACAATCCTAGAATAACGAGCTGTTATGACGGCATAAATCGTGCGAATTACCCTATTTCCGAAACCAATGACAGAAAACGAATGGCGTAATTATCATGGCAACAATTCAACAATGACGCCATCACCGCTACAACATAACCTTCTGCAATGTTCCTGTAAGAAAACCTGAAAATACCAGTAATGTGGTTTCATTAGTCAAACTCATTTTTGGTTTCCCTGTTCACAAAACTTTTCATACTTTTTTCCTAAACATCTTTTGATTTTTCTGGAATTAATAAACGCTCAGCATTCTTGACTTTGTTCAAATTGTCAAGCGGAATACAATCCTCATTTTCAATATCTTTACCTTCCATTTTCCTTGAAATGAATGCGCAGTCGAGCACGCTCTCAGAATTAGTTCGCAATTGTGTAAGGTTGGAACATTGCTTGAACCATTATTAATCTGCGATTCTGAATAACCAGAGCACGTGTTGTATGCTATACGAAGTTTGTTCCAACATCAGTTGTGTTACCTGAGCATGCGCAGTAGCTTAGCAATGTTCCAACACGACAGAAAATACTTCTCATCCGGTTCTGAATTTCCAAATTGCTGTTCCAACATTTTGAGACCTAGTTCGGAATCAGTGAAGTCGGTCCTTGGATAAAAATAGGAACTGCAAATTATAGACATTCGTAAATCGTATACCGTGCGCAGTTATTCAGAATTAGAGATTAAGTAATGTTCCAACCTGAAGGTTTGTTCCAACGCGTTCCGAACTAATACCAACCTTTGCTTACGCACATGCGCAATCGGGCATGCTCTCAGAACTAGTTGGGAAGTTTTGTCATGTTGCAATCCTACTTAGGTACTGCGCATGCTCGGATAATTCAGAAAACTGATCCTGCATCCTGTTGGAACAAACCCGTGTCACAGTCAGATTATCCTACACTAGTTACATAAATAACTAAAACTATTAGTGCAAATCTGAGAAACTACACGATAAGCAATTCAAACATTAGAAAGTAGTTCTGCAATATAACATTTTTCAATTGTTTTTAGAAAGATGGCGTTCTGAAAACGTGCAGTGTCGGCGACATAGTCGAGCCCAAACGCTGGTTTTATCAGGATGCTGAACATGTGCTTGTGTAATCACCAGACTTTCGATAAGCTTGTCTACACACGATGCAAAAATAAGTAAACAGTTCACAAGTTCATCGCCTCATGCTTCTGTTACTGCTATTTATCCTTCTGCTTCAAAGCACACTGCAAGCACACACAGACATTCTACTTCCACGTAGATAACAACTACTCAAACCAATGTTCGTTTTATGTAGTACTCTGAGCTGCCAGCAAGATTCTGCAAATTCTTTAACCTGCTGTTACCTAACCTCCACATTCACTTAACCTCCCTTTGCTTCCTCTGGTATTTGCGATTCTTCAACACTATTTCCCTATTCTTAGAAGGCAATCACTATATAATAAATTACATCCTTTAAACATAGATATATTTCACATGAATATCACCAGTTTTGCTATATCCTGTGATTATTTATTACCAATAGTAGATTCATATATATAGTGTACGTGTAAATCAATGTTACCAACTTTCTATTTTGTATTTATGTTATCTTACAATGTTTTATGTTTTCCAGTGACTTATTGTGTGTTTATTTTTTCCACCTAGTTATGTAATCAAGCAGATAAATTGTAAATTTTAAGTGAACATTGTATTTGCAGAATACTGTAATGTTCACATTATAAATAAATATAGATAAATAAAGAAACAAATAAATAGGTAAATAAATTTACACTGCTTTTATGTAGTGTCTCTTCCAGGTATTTAAATTTATTTATTTATTTATTTATTTATTTATTTTACTTATTTTACTTATTTTACTTATTTTACGTATTTTACGTATTTTACGTATTTTACGTATTTTACGTATTTTACTTATTTTACTTATTTTACTTATTTTACTTATTTTACTTATTTTGCTTATTTTACGTATTTTGCTTATTTTACGTATTTTACTTATTTATTTATTTATTTATTTATTTATTTATTTATTTATTTATTTATTTATTTATTTATTTATTTATTTATTTATTTATTTATTTATTTATTTATTTATTTATTTATTTATTTATTTATTTATTTATTTATTTTAAGTGGAATGCACTACTTCCTCTACTTACTAGTAAAGAAAGGGAAAACAAAGCCTTATCCGGATAACTAACCCTAACCTAGATTCGAACTCGGGATCTTTTGAAAGTGTGGGAACCGCTACCACCACACCACAGAGGTGGGTTTGATAAAGTTGCTTGATTCCACAGTTTCCTTTTGCAGACAGAGGTGATATTACAGTGTCCCTAATAACTTGAATTCCTGGAAGATTTTCCCAAAAGAGAGAGTTGATACCACTTTCTAATTTGGAGTTGTATTGAGTTACTGCCAAAGATTTTGTAAATGACACGGCATATTTGTCTTAAGCCTTGCACCTTATATAGAAACTGGCAACAACTTTTGGGAGGTTTGACCTACGCGTTGCTATCGCTTGAGGAAACTGCGAGAACCAAGCCTAATGTATTCACGAACAAGAGAAATTCCTAGGGTTGGTAACGCCCTCTTGGGTCAAGCCCCTACGTCAGTAACCTCATAGAAATGTAAGTGGGCAATCCGCACAACTACTGCGACCTATCATTTTGCAGAATGCCTATTGTCACGATTTACAAATAAGAATTAATTTGGACCGGTAATTTCATTTGAGATTCTAGTTGGAACCCATTTCGGTCATCTTTAGCTTGATGAGATTTCCTGTGATCGTCTTCCGAATCTGAGCCAAGACTGTATTGTACTGGGGGATGCAAAACCTCTGGAATTATGGCTGGAGTCGCCGAATATTGGAGTTCTGTAGTGTTTAGCTTAGTCGGTGTAAACGATGCGATACCTTTGCTTACTCACAGCTAGCAAAACATATACTTTACATCGCTCCTCGTTGTCTTTTCCAAGAGAGTAGTAAATAATGTTTTATCTACTCTGTATATAAATACCGGGAGAGCAAAAAACCTCCGAAAGGGCTGCGTGGTGCTTTGCTTCTCCGCTTCCTGGGCACTTGTTGCCGTCTGCCGCTATCAAAGAAGAGCGCGGATGAAACCGCACACTTTTAAAACAGCTTTTAAAGCCTTTACTTACCAACTTTATAAAAGGAGATGGTCAAACTGGCCACCGTCGCTGTCCATACATTGCTCTTTAGGAAACTATCCATCACTCGCCGTAGTTCATGTTGAAAGTGCTCGCAATTTCCTGGCAGATATTTTGTTTTAATTCTTCCAAGTGCCTGGGTGTGAATTGTGTTACCCCAGAGATAGAAATCGCAGGGGGTTATGTCGGGGGACCAAGTGGCCCACAAATCCTACTAATAATTCTGTATGAAACACACTTTCATCAAAAGATTGCCCGCATAAGCCGTTGCAGAACCTAGTTGAAAAAACACATAATCACACTCCCTGTCTGCTAGTTCTCTAAAAGAAAGAGCGGCCAAATTACATTCATGCCAACTATTGACTCGAAAAAAAAAAATGGCCCTATATCTCAGAACTTAATATTGTTCATGAAGTAACCCTTCATGATGAAACATTTGGTGTGTGGTGCGGCAATAGCGGAGAAAGGTTTCTCAGAGTTCCAGTAAGTGATTTCTATAAATATAAATGGATGTGTGTATATAGGTATATACACCTAGTATTTCAGTTAGTAACAAAGAAGCACAAGGTTGTTGGACAAGCACAACCTACACAAGTATAACAGTTGTAGGGATAAATTATCAAACCACGGCCAACGTCGAGTATTTCAGCTAGTGACTAAGAAACACAAGGCTATTGGACAAGTATAACCTAAGTCTAAATGTTGTAGGGATAAACCGTCAAACCACGGACAAGGTCGGGCATTTCAGCCAGTAACAAAGAAACACAAACACTAGTATACGTGGAACGGAAAGTTCCCGTGGTTTAGGTGTAATGTGCAGAAGGAAGAATCGGAAGGGCGGCCAGTTGGGGAACAATACAGCTGTTTGTCATCTCATCACAGAGAGACCGACCGCTACAATAGCGAGTTACATGGACGAGTAACCGAAATTGGGAGCAAACGAGCCGAGCCGAGCCGAGCCGAGCGGTGTTGGGTTGAGTCACGCTGTCTACCAGGCATTAGTCATGTTCAAGGCTACCGGCCTTCCTGCCTTCCTTCCCAGACAATTTGGCGCTGTGCCCCCTAACACTCATGCTTTGGCACTCCCCGCACCTTCGGGGCGTTTGGGTGCGAACTCGCACCAATGCTCAAGGTGGATTCAGGGAGGGGCTCCCACCCCCCCTCAATTACCTGTTGTGCTACATTCACATGGCTTTCTCTACCTATTCTTCAAAAGCCATTTCAAAAAGTTGCTTTCTATCTACTACAAGCTAACCAAGATAAATGTTCTCTGGAATGGCTGTAGAGTTTGAGAACGAACGGTTGTCCGTCTGTGTACTGGACAGACGACCTCAACATAATAATATTCCTGCACAGACGATAAATTCCTCCATAGAGTCCTTGGTGCGCATCCTACTGCGTTACTTGTGTAGTTTTCAGTGCAGTAACGTTTTTAACAGCAGTGCAACACGTACCAGTACACAGCTGCAGAAATGGCCGACATGAGTTTGTTCCAGCACACTTTGATGTAAACGTGCTAAATCACCTCAACGTAGCATCTTCAAATTGATAGACTGGTAGAGGTGGACCACTTTCATGGCCAGTACGATCGCCAAATGGACTATTTTCTGTGGAATTGCATGACACTCCTGTAACGTCAGCGGAGGAACTTATGGCTCGAGTCCACGGAGCAATTGAAAACCTTCATAGACAATCACACACATTAGGTCATGTATACGAGGCTCAGGACCACCGATGTGGGCTCTAGAATGACGTAGTAAGCAGAGATTTCGAAGCCCGTTTGTAATGTAGACAGCTCGATGTTGGGTTTATTGACGAAATGTAAGCGCACAGCAATCTCATACTTCGATGCGCTACAGCGTCCAAACTGTGCATTTCCGGGCAGGGATTTCTATATGATAACTGATCAGTTTGCCGCTGTTTTTGGCACACACATACACAAACAAACACAGGGTGAAAGATGGGGTTGTTCATAGTTTGACGATTTATCCCCACAACATTTAGACTTAGGTTGTACTTGTCCAATAGCCTTGTGTTTCTTTGTTACTAGCTGAAATATCCGACGTTGTTCGAGGTTTGACGGTTTATCAATACGACATTTTTCTCAAAATGCAGCCTCTCTCCATACTTCTTGTAAACCGGCACATGGTCTTTGTTGCGACCGCCCCATTGTTACCTACTTCATCGTACCGCGTGTCTGCAAGCCGTGGCGTGATGTAACGAACACTGAGACCTTGGTTTGAGCAATGGCGGACATCAATATTATCGAAGTAAAATCATGTATCTTGGATGAAATTTCATTTGTAATGGTATAGTCATGTAAGAGGAGTTCCTGAGGAAAGCTATTTAAATAAAAATATCTGATATATTGCACTGACATGGGCGTAGCGTCAATGGATGTGGGTTATGTGTTGCATACCTTGGCAGCTTTCCTTAGTTAACTGTTCCTATTATCTATATACTAATCAAATTGGCGTAATGCTTGCTGAAGACTGTGTTTCCAACAACAATCATCTATGCATTAGCATAGTTAGCGTACCACGCCACGCATTGAAACAATGCGGCTGGTACTTGTGCTTGTCTCACACTGGTCGCTTCAAGCGATGTGTGCGTGTGTGCGTGCAGTGGATCCAACGCAGGAAGGTGCATCTCGCTTGTTAATGTTAATGAGGTTAAAAGCTGAATTTTTTAGTATTTTGTTTGTCAGTGAAAGTTAATTTCATATTTTTAACTTCTTCTGTACGTATCAGAATACAACAAAGCTGCATTTTAAACTGTAAAGTGTGTGAACGCGTAAGAGAAAAGTACGCCAGGAAATCGAGGGCAGGGTATGCACACAACTCAAGTGCTTCCGCAGATGTATTCTTTAAGATGGAACATTTTAAATTATTATTATATCCACTAGCCACGGCCTAGTTTCCGCCGGGAGCCTGAACATTCTTTTAATAATCACTGATCTCAGAGGTACCTAGTACGGATACACCAGATAGATCAAATAATCTATATCAAAGTTGTGATCTCCCTTCACCTCGTGTGATACTTTCTACAGATGTCGTATGTTACACTTTGTTTCATGGATTTGGAATGTTTCGAACTATTGGGAGGGACAGAGACAGACACGCCCGGGACACAATAGAGGGGAACAATGACTCTCAGCGGGCTTCTTCACTATTATTCTTGCATTCAAGGAACGTGTGACACACATTTCATAGTCGGCGAGATGGTTTAACATGCACAACGATGCGTCAACACAATCTGATTGTCTCAAAATGGCATCTACAGACGTGACTGCAACACCAGCATTTTAAATTTTGAATATTTCCCACAGGAGAACGACCAACGCTCCTGAGTCGCTGCCACACCGGCTCGAACCTCACTTGTGTCAATCCGAGATTAGGTAAAGCTTTGGAAGTAAATGCTACGATCAGCATCCATAAAGGAATAAACCATGGTTGTTATGTACAACAAACTTAGTATGTCCTTTTTGTCTTGGCAAATTATAATATTATCCAACTAAAGAATTTGACTATCACGAGTTGCATTTATTGAGACTATTTCACGAATTAAAGGATGGTATATAGCATATGAAATGTTATCAAAGTGCCGTGTATTAATTGCTATCCTCTAATTTTCTCATATTGATGTTCTAATCTTTTAATCTACTGTAAATTTATACTTTCATTGAATACAAAACATATTTCCTGTTGTATGCTGTGTTCTGACTGTGTTCTTAAAAATTATTTCAACATTAGATGCTTCACCGAAGTCAGAGTCAGCCATTTTTGACACTTGAATAGAGGGTCTGTTGCGCCAAATTTCGTAGGTAAGCTGTCGTGCATCTGTAGGACAGTGCACTCTAATCTGATCACAACATAAGAAAATCATCATCTTCTTCTTCATCATCATCTCCATCATGTTCATCTTCTTCATCATCTTCATCTTCTTCTTCTACATCTTCATCTTCTTCCTCTTCTTTTTCTTCAGCCCAAAGCGAGAGCTTCTTCATCCGAGAGCTCCAATCATCTCTATCCGGAGTTATCTATCTGTTGCCAATTTTTGCATTTTATGAGCTGATAACAGAACCGTCCTCTTTCACTGAGTCCATCCACCTTTTCCTAGGTTTACCTATCGGTCGCTTTCCAAACATCACTCCAGTCATCACTTTTTTAGGTATCTGTCCTTCATCCATGCTTTATACATGCCCTGTCCATTTAGTGTTTTTAATTTGGCCACAGTGGACAGTTCTAGTTCTTTGAAGACGTCATATAGGTCCTTGTTGTATCTCATTCTCCATATTCCATTCTCATTTATAGGTCCAAGCATAGGAGGTGATAAATTTTTTTCGGCAATGAAGGCCGTCAATGGTTGAAATTTGAAATTGCTATGCACATGATTGGTTGATTCCAATCAAGCCACGTATGACTGGAATTGTCTACCAAATTACTCTTTACATGTTATAGTTGTGGTCAGTTGGATCGTGGAAATTTGCCGCTGTTTTACAGGTCATGTGCTTGGAATGGGACCGTTACATTCCTAACTGCAACAAGAGAAGGAACCCTTTGATCAGCGACAATTGTAACCTCAGTAAGGAAGGCCAAGAGCGTGAATGGACAGTGATTAAGTAGACCTGCTATTTTTCTTGGCGCCGTCCTATTAGCTCAGAGTTAAATAAATGTAATGTCGCATCTCTAAACATAGACTTGAGATTCCTCACGCGACTTAACACAACATTAGCCCACCTTTGAGGTGAGCCTTTGTTACACAGTACGTAATAAGGCGTTACTCTTAACAATTCCTTCCTTCTCATTTCCCAGGAACAATTATTTCAAAAACTTCGCAGACAAAAATATATGTAAGGAACAATGGCAAAATTTCCGGAAATAAATCAGTCTGTCAGACGAAGATATACTTTATCACCTACACTTTTTACTTTCTCTACTACGGATAGTAAGTAGACGAAATATATGTTTTGACGCCCCTTGAATCCAAAAAGGTACTTTTAAGAAAAAGTCCATGTGTGTGTCTGTGAACACCATAACTCAAAAAGAAAAAGTAGGTTAAAATGACCAAATTTGACATTTACCTAAGTTTAATGTCATTCAAGGATGTGACACCAAGATTTTGAAAAAAACAAAAAAATTCCTCCACCCTAAACTACCCTTTGCACGGAAAATTTCTTTTATAATGCAAAGGTAATGGCATTCATAGGGAAAGAACCGATTAGATAACCGTTGTGTGGAACATGTGAGCTATTTTAACTACTTGGGATGTGATATTGGTTATAATTAGACCACGGATCTATTTTCTTCTTGATAGTATCTAAAAAAAGCGTTTATTTATGTTTTATCCTTATCCATGGCTGTGAAAGCCAGTTTCATAACAACTAAAAATGACCAATAAGGTGGTGGAGACTATTTTGGACTTTTTACGCTAATTCAATTAAATTTTCATTTTAATTTACTTTAAACCAAAGGGTAATAACATTGTTGTGCTGAAAATAATTTAGAAAGATCATGGGATATTCAGAGCAAGATATAAAATCTGTTGCACATGACTTTCTCTACTCTTGTACTAACCATTCTAACAAGCTCTTATTCCTATATCTTCTTCGTGTTAGTTGAGATAAACATTTGTACAAATTATCTTACTGCTTATTTTCTTGTAGGTACAACGGGAATATTAGAATATAGTAGTCTTTGAGTGATTGTCAAATCTTTTAAAGGTTTTCAAATTCCTTTATCTTTGCAGGCCAAGATATAAAAAATGAATAACCATATTCCATTTCACGAACGTTTAAGCAGGAAGGAATATCTCCGAAATACTTAATTCTACAAAAAAATGAATAAATAAAATAATTAAGTATAAATGGTTTGTTTTAGCAAGATGTACATTTTCATATATTAAGATTTGGTCTAGCTCTTACAGTTTACCAGTTATGCAAAAGTCATCCAGATTAAACAGGACTACATAGAGTATAGCGAGAAAATTCAAAATATACATTTCATTTGTCACAAAAATATCTCAAACATATATCATTTTAATTAAAAACGTTAGAACCATTTTCGAGAAAATCAAATTTTTTAAAAATATTGTCCATTTAAGGGGTAGTTTAGGGTGGAGAAATTTTCCTCAAAATATCGTGTCACATCCTTGAAAGACATTAAACTTAAATACCAACTTTGGTTTTTAACCCGCTTTCCGTTTTTGAGTTATTCTGTTCACATAGACACGCACACACACGGACCTTTTTCTAAAAGTGCTTGTTTTATTGAGGGAGCCTCAAAACATGCATTTCCGCTGAAATCTCGACATCGGATTTCTGGATGGAATACAATACTTGCTCTACTTCCTATGAGATATTGGCACATTACCCTGTCAGTGGACAGACAGGACCTAGGAAACGATGGCTGGAGGACTTTTGAGGCGCAATAGGCATTTGGTTACCTATGCCATAGAGCGAAGAAGCAGCCTCGTGGATCTCAGTGGTCTGAAAGAAGCAACGGCACCAAATTAAAACTGCAATATCAAAACAGGTCTCAAATTAAAAAAGATATATCCAGGGCAAGTAGGTCTCCAGGGATATTTATACGACGCTGGCGTCATCCAGTACATTTCCTGCATGCACCCTTATAGCTGCCAAATTGGTGCTAAAATAGCACGCCCTTACTTGCACTCAAATACAACCGACTCACATAACATTAGCACACGAGGGCTATCCCACAAGTACTCCACTTCACCTACAGATAGCGGCTTAAGCTTATAGCGATTTCATCATTTCCACACTTCTTTGTTTATTGTGTTCATTTCCCCTATTATTCCTCGGATGAGTTATAAATACTGTCAATCCATCTCCTTATGGGTCTTCCTCTTCTCCTTTTCCCATCTAAAGGTCCACCTTCTTTCGCTCTTGTTGCTTTCTCTGCTTCGATTTATCTAACTATTGTTTTATAAATGCAGTTTACCATCTACTGCCATATACCTATTTCGCCAAATTATATCTTTTATACATCCTGATTTCTGCATAATGTTCATACAAGCATTTTAAGTACCATTATACTGAAGTGTCATACGACTATTCATGCTCGAACATGTGTCAAAGTTTAAACCATTCATGTTTTTGTCACTGGTGTCCGACATTTAAATCCTGTATATAAATATAACCAGTCCTTCGGAGTATGGCAAACCTCGAACACACGGGCACCCGTACGCACAGACACACATACACACACACACACATACACACATACAGAGAGAGAGAGAGAGAGAGAGAGAGAGAGAGAGAGAGGAGTTTGCCATTAGGTAAAGAAGCCATTAAGGGAAAGACAGAGCTAGCTGTACAGTTCAATATTGGCATATCTGAGCACTTAAGAGAGGTCGTCGGCGAAGAAAAAGGGTTCGCCGATAACAACTTCAACATCCAAATCTCAGTTATTCTCTGTCGGCTTTTTGAACCATTTAAATCTGCGTTGCACACAGTCTTGTTGCGAAATGAAAACGCAACTTTCACTTGTACGATATCCAGCGAAGTATCAAATTACCAAGCATCTTTTAAATTAATAATAATAGTAATAGTAATAATAATAAATATATGTAATAATCAAAGGTGGTGTACCTTTTCATAACGGTACTGCTATCCACCAATCAAAGATGCACCTGTTCATAACGATACTGCTATCCACCAATCAAAGATGCACCAGTTCATAACGATACTGCTATCCACCAATCAAAGATGCACCTGTTCATAACGATACTGCTATCCACCAATCGAAGATGCACCTGTTCATAACGATACCGCTATCCACCAATCAAAGATGCAACGATACCGCTATCCACCAATCAAAACATCCGCATGTAGCAATCAATACTTTGTGGTGTGCGCACATATCTACGCAACTGAAAGTGAGACTATCGACTCCCGTATTGAAATAAAGCTGCTTGTTTATTTCATAATAACTGTTAATATTGTAAATAACATTCTAATAAACTTTACCTTCTTGTGTTTGAAAGAACAGTTTCTTAAAGGTTGTAGCATATATATGTACTCCCTGTATCGTTCTGTCAAGGCAATAAAACGTAGTAATAAAAGTTGAAGGCGCAACTATTGATTCTTGTATAGACAATGGAATAGCAAATACAGGATGACACCAGTGAGAATAGCACAATGCGTAGAATATTAGAAACACTTCCTAAATGTTGACTCATGGAGAAGTATAAGTGGACATATGAAACTTGGGTATAATGTTAATTAAGATGCTTTCGTTGCATAGTGGAGGACCTCTGGCAATTCGGCGACCTTTGAGTACCTACTTCTTGTTTACTGGAGACCGAGTGTGGATATTTGGCGAGTTACTTTAAATATTTACTTTGTGGTGGCGGGCGTGTGGCCGGCCGATTCATCATCATGGTTGTAATATCTGTCACAGACTGACATAACCCATTTCCCTGCCTGCCTGCCTCACAAAGCCCACTCTAGTCTAGATAGCGCGCCTTGATGGACCGGTGAAGCTGCCAAGCAGCAAAATAAACCATAAAGGATTTTGGCTCATCTGCATGGAGATGATGACAAACTGGAGAATCTGCCACTGCTGTTAACTTTAAATCACTACTTCGTGACGCAATCAAATGTACTATGTTGTAAAACCGCTGCACAAAAACGAGTGCTAGAAGATTTAAGAAGTCTGATGACATTTTCTACCTCCTTTTCTGCAAAGCTTACTCTTCCATCTATTTATTATTTTCTCTGCTACTTTCGTAGAGGAAGGATTGTATTCCACCCAAAAATTTCATGTCGAGATTTCAGTAGAAATATGTTTTGAGGACCCCTAAATAATAAAAAAAGCATTTTTAGAAAAATGTTCGTGTGTGTGTGTGTGTGTGTGTGCGTGCATGCGTGCGTGTGTGTGTGTGTGTGTGTGTGTGTGTGTGTGTGTGTAAATCAGTCTGTGGACAGCATAACTCAAAGACAAAAACTCAGTTAAAATCCAAGGTTGGTATTTAAATTTAATGTCTTTCAAGGATTTCCACTCTAAACTACCCTTTACATGGAAAGTTTTTCAGAACTTTGTATTTTCTTCAAAATGGCTCTAACGATTTTGATTAAAATGTCGTATGTTTAAGATATTTGAATGACAAATAAAATGTATATCTTGAATTTTCTGGCCAATTAATTGTGACAAAGAGTGGGCTGTTCTTCTGCCCCAACCGAGCCGTGTCCGTGTGCCCCACAGTGCGGTCAAACAGAAAGTATGCTGATATCGCTATGTGTGTATACAGAACATTCTTTTAGGTCTTCATTTTCCATAAAAACCTGATGTACAACAGATTTTGCCTGTTTCGTTTCTGTTGTTTTGAGATAATCACAGTTTATTTTCACACCTGTAACGTGCCCATAGATTCTCAATACACAATAATACCAACATTTGTAAGACAATTATACTAAATTTTCTGAGCAAGTTTGCCCCATCCCTACCCTACAAATCGCAAATCTCCCCCCCCCCCCCCCCCCCCCATGTACTCGTTGGACTCAAAGGAAAACATAGTGAGCCGGATGACTTACGGAAGGCGACAGTTGAAGGATGTGGCGCCTGCAGGTACTTGACGTTTGCCTCTTGAGGAAGAAATCCTACCTAGGCAAAGTGTTTCAAGTGGACACTCAGCCATACAAAACATGTATCCACTTCTCTAACTGTGCCACACTGCCGCTTTCTACAGCCGCTTAATATCCCTTCCCTTCCGCACAAACATTGGTCATACATGCATCACAAACAGATAATATTGTGACAAAATGACAAAATCCACTCCTGTTACTTTATCGTCTTCTAAAGTTTTATCACACAGTTTTCTTTTACTGACGTAAACACAGTCTTTTCTGGTAAGAACCCACAACTGTTCTCATAACCTTGCTCTGTCCTTTCACTGTGGTTTTGCACTTCCTTTGTCTCTCATACCCTAATTACGACATTACAAACACTCGTGACGTTCGTTTAATCTTCTTACGACGACCAACGCATCCTTCGCAACGACACACACAGCTGTCTCACTCATGTTCAACTCTGGAATTCCTTTTATTTTTCTCTGGCCTCCTTATATACTGGGGATGACGTCACACGGACCTTTCTTGAGTCCACGCACACGTCCGGAAGTGACTCAGCTAGAACGGCGAAATTCCTTTAGTTTCTGTCGCTTCGATTGTTTACAGTGACGTACACACAGCAGCCGCGCGAGGCAGCCAGGCTGTTAATGTCATTGACGACTAGCCCGCACGACCGAGCCCGACCTCTCAATACCATCTCACCTAATCGATAGGGAAGATGAGACCGTCGAATGATATTTATCTCGACTATTTCGTAAATAAAATATGAATTTAAATATTATATCGTAAAGATTTGGCCAGAAAATGTTAAGTTATATTTTTAAAAAATCTGATGTGTTGCACTCACATGACTTTCTCTACTCTTGTACTAACCATTCTTACAAACTCTTATTCCTATATCTTCTTCGTATTAGTTGAGATAAACATTTGTACAAATTATCTTGTTGTTCATTTCCTTGTAGGTACAAGGGGAATATGGGAATACAGTAAACTTTGAGCGATAGTCAAATCTTTTAAAACTTTCAAATTTCGTTCTCTTTGCACGGTTAACATATAAAAAATGAATAGAAAGTTTGCTTTCCAAAACTCACAAATAACAAGGAATATCTCCGAAATGGTTCACTCTATCAAAAAAAAAAAAAAAAAAAAAAAAAAAAAAAAATATTCGGACATAATTCTGAGTTTAGCAAGATCTACATTTTTGTGTAGTAAGATGTGGTCTATATTTTACGGTTTACCAGTTATGTAAAAGTCATCCAGAGTAAATAGGACTACATACGCTTTGGCCAGAAAATCCAAAATATACATTTCATTTGTCAGAAAAATATTTGTGGCATTTTAATTACAATCGTTATAGCTATTTTCAAGAAAATCAAAATTTTCGAAAAATTTTCCATGCAAAGGGTAGTTTAGGATGGAGGGATTTTCTTCAAAATCTTTGTGTCGCATCCTTGAAAGACATTAAAGTTAAACACCAACTTTGGTTTTTAACCGACCACACACACACACATACACACAGACACACACACACACACACACACACACACACACACACACACACACACACACACACACAGAGAGAGAGAGAGACATACACACACACGGACCTTTTTCTAAAAACGTTTTTTATTTGGATTTAGGTGCCTCAAAACATATTTGCGGTGAAGCCTCACTTCTAGTTAAATCTAGTAGAGAAAGTACACATGAATTAGAAGGTACAAACGTTAGGCATAAGGTATAAACTGGAAGAAGCTTATGTGAGATTTTTTTTTTTTTTTTTTTTTGTAGTATGAGTAGAAAAGGCCATATCAATGCAACATATTAGAGTTTTTGAAGTGGTTGTTCTTTTGCGTAGAGTACGGGATTTCAAACAAGGCTGTTTTGAACACTTGAGTGTTGATCCAAGCTTGCAATAAACTGCCTGATTTATTTTCACAACGACGTGCTAAGTGGAGCGTGCTCAAAGCCTTCTTTCTCCTAGTGTCAAATTGCGTTAACTCAGCTTTGCATGCACAAGCGTTCTCACAAGGAAATATTCCAAGAACCACTGGAAAATAATAAATCACGATAAAATGTTCCGTGCACGTATCAGTTGCCTAAGGAATGTAGCAGAGAATGTGAGAATGGAATTGTCTATTCAGGCACCTACGTACGTACGTATTTCTGACACACTGCATAGCTCAACACAGTTTACTGATTATGGCCCGACAATAATCAACAGATTCTGATAATTTACAAAATGACAATTTGCAACCTTGTGACAAAATGACAACAAAATCCAATTACTTTATCTGTCACCTTATTTCTTCTAAACTGGAGCACAAAACACGTTTCTCTTTCATCTTTAACACTGTTAACAGTTCGCAGTAACCTCAAACTCTCAACTGTTCTATCCTCTAGTAGGTTTGACACGCACTTTTCTGTCTTTCAGTTCTCTGTCTAAAAAACTGCTGGCTTCGACGATCACAGTCACTAAAACTTGAGACGGTACCCTTAAGCTTTGCTTTCCTCCATCTGCAAACTGGGTGGAAGACAGTAATCTATGACATTAACCCGTCTAGCGCTTTAACGAAGCACCGCAGCAGAAAACTTTCCTGGACAAAAAGTGTTTACGAACACTGGGAGTGAAATTTCAAAGTTCCACATTTTTTGATAGATTTTTCTGAAGTTTTTACCGTGTTTGTATTTATATGAGAATAGGAGGTACACCAAATTTCATTAAAATTGGATAATTCATTTAGGATATATAAATTATGAATTTAATAGGCACATTTTCAAAATAGAGCTCGCGTCTATTAACTTTTCAAAATTCATTTATATTGGCAGAACTGATACTCCAAAACATGGGTAACAATTGTATGAAGAGATATTTCAAATACGTTTGCTGATTATGCTGTGCATATTTTTTTTAATAACAAAGAAAATTTAATCTTAAAAATTATTGATTTTTTTTTCATACAAAAAAATATTTTTGGAATTCATGTTAATGATAACATCAATATTGAATCATAGTTTTGTTTAGGTGCTATTTATGAATACTTTTGGAAATTTTCATTGAATTTGAAGCAAAACTCAGGCGCCACCTTCTTTTGGAATATACAGAAATGTAGTTTTGAGAAAAACAGGCGTTTATATAGGAGCATCCTGTGTACGTTAAGGGAAGAGCGCTATTTGATATGAAAAATGTTAGCTGATCCAAATGCACAGGTGTTCCAGCAACATTTTAAGGTAAAAAAAAATAATTTTCGACTTTTTAACAATTTTGACCAAAATTTCACTCCCAGTGTCCCTTAAAATAATGCTATCTATTCGCTCCCAAAGTTTGTCAGTCTGATTTTGGGACATCCTATATATGAATTAAGCTTAATATATATGGAGTATAATTTTAACATATACCTAATAATAAACAATAATACTTCCATAATATACATATTGTATAATATAATTTTAACTTGTAATTAAAATTAACTGGCTGTTATATGCGGAGAGAATGGACTATGAAAATAGTTCTAAATTATAAACCAGTAGATAGAAGACACGTGGGCAGACCGCAGAAGAAATGGACAGACAATATCTGTAACCCATGGAGTGAGGATGATAATTATGATAAATAATTTCTCCTTCAAAATGTGCGAACTTGACGCACTTTCAGAAACACTGCACTAGATTCTCCCGACGTAAACAAAAGAAGCGTGTAGGAATTTAGATGATAAAAAAAGTCAATGGTGAGCTGTATTTTTAGGTTTAATGTTTGTTACGCAAGAGTTTGGTAAGAACGTCTGCAACGCTTCAGCAGGCAGGCCGTGCAGAATTCCTCTGGGGAATAAATCAGACTGATAAAACACTAGCACAAAGTCTGGTCAATGTCTGGGAGAGTTTCTTCAAATCGTTCTGTATAAACACTGCGGCCGGCCAAATCAAAGTGGCATCATCATTAAACACGTCTTCACTTCTCTGTGTGTCGGCGCCGGTGGTCTGCAGGGGTTGAGTTCCCACACAGTCTAACCCTGTCTGCTTCATACATCCATAGTCAAATCTTTTAAAACTTTGAAATCCCCGTTCTCTCTACACACTTAACATATAAAAATGAATAACGATGTTCCATTTGACAGAAGTATAAGTTCTCCAAAACTGACACAAAAAACAATGCATATCTCCGAAATGGTTCACTCTACAAAAAAATGTATTCAGACATAAATTGTGTGTTTTACCAAGATCTACATTTTTGTACAGTAAGATTTGGTCTATCTCTCACGGTTTACCAGTTATGCAAAAGTAATCAAGAGTGAACGGGACTATATGGGCGTAGCCAGAAAATTCAAAATATACATTTCATTTACCATAAAAATATCTTAAACATATAAGTGTTGAAACAATTGAAACATCTGCTTTGCAACCATATTACGTCATACATCTGATCTCTGGCGCATAGTAAGTTTTCATTTAGCAAATTTACTGATCATTGCTTTCCCTACTACGTATAATAAGTGGAGGAAGTATTGTATTCCATCCAAAATTTCAATGTCCAGACTTCACCGGAAATGTTTTGACGCTCCCTGAAATAAAAAAAAGAAAGAAAAAGCATTTTCAGAAAGAGGCCCGAGCGCGCGCGTGTGCGTGTGTCTGTCAGTCTGTGAACAGCATAACTCGAAAACAAAAAACTGATTACTAACCAAAGTTGGTATTTGAGTTTAACATCCTTTCAAGGATGTGACTCGAAGATTTTCAAGAAAATTCTTCCACCCTAAACTAATGTTTTACTCTCAGAAGTCCGTGCCATTGCAGGGTTAACAACCTAGTCTCCACTGTGTATTTGGCAAACCTCGAATTCGTTTATTTTGGAAGGAAGGAGGGAAATAAGGAAGGATACTGGCAGGTTGCTATTGTCAACAGAATTGACTGCCGGAGTTCAACAAACCAAGAGTTACATCTGGAACATGTTTCACTCATTAGGAACTCGAATACCAGAAATCCTGGGCCCAGCTATTTAAATGTTTTGCGAGGGACAGAGAGGGAAGAAAGTATAATAATTAAAAGAGTTGCGTGAGAAACCACCCAGGGAGAGAATGTACCACGTTTATTTTCTCTTGTAACAATTCGGAGGCTAATAAGACGAAAAAAGAAACGAATCCCTCACGACTAGACCATTCAAGGGAACCTAAACGTCACAGCACAGACAAAATTACATGCTCCAATCATCTCCAGAATTGTGATTTTACCTCAAATCTAAGTTTATGACGACGTCTGATTAGCGGTTTGTTTAAGGTGTCCTTTTACCAAAGGTTCCCTAATTTTCTTTTCATCTATATTACTGAAAAGACAGTTAAAAACGAAACTTCGTATTTAAATTCAGCATCTTTCAAGGATGCAACATGATATAAAATATGTTTTGAATTTTCTGTGGTTGGTCTTTGAAATCTTCTCCAACCTGAATAACTTTTGTATAACTGGTAAACCTTTAAGAGACAGACAAAGACTAATGCTGGATTTCTGATAATGAAACCATTAATCCTCTTGCTCTCCAGTATTTTTCACACTCAACGGTGCCAGGTTGATGACAGCTGGACAGTATTCAAGATGACCTTGATCTATTTCCTCATGAAGATCATATAAGGGACAAAATGGTGGAGAATAAATTTCAATTCATTAAAAATACTTTGTTAGGCAGTCATGGCCTATGAAAAACTACACAGAAATGTAGATTTACTTAAAATACACAATTTATTTCAATGCATTTTTTCCTGTAGAATGAACCGCTTACGAGATATTCTTTATCATTTGTCTTAATTTTTATAATTTTCTCAAATGGGAGGTAGTTATTTTTCATAATGCAATTTCAAACGCATTTCCCAGTGACCAGCTTTAAAACATTTCGCTATTGCTCAAAGCCTACTGTATTCTAATATTCCCCTTGTACCTACAAGGAAATTAGCAATAAGATAATTTGTACAAATGTTTATAGTTAGAATAGTTAGTACAAGAGTAGAGAAAGTCATGTGAGTGCAACACATCAAATTGTTACATTTTTATAGCCTCCTGTCGCCCTCCGGGCTTCTATTTCCCAAGGTCGCGGGTTCAAAGCTGGTGGAGGGCGATCATTTTTTTCAGAGGTAAAAATCCCTAGCATGGCTTCTTTCGGAAGGAAAGTAAAGCCGATGGTCCCGTGTCATACATTTCTCGCACGTAAAAGAACCTCCAGGGTGATAAAGACCTTTGAGCAAAATTAAGCTGTCTTTTACCCCCAATATAGGTTAGAACGCTGAAAACAATAGCAGCTGAAAACCGTTCATAAACAAAAATTCAACATCATTTTTTTGTTATTATTGCTACTTACAAAGTGTCATCAAACGTTGTTGCTTAATTTGGGGCAACTGTAGACACATTAATCAAGTATTTTTACGTTACAGAAAAACAATCGGAATTTTGTAAAAAGTCAGCTCTAGATCACTACATTTTGCGAAAAATAATTATAATACTGCAACAAATGATAAAACCCCAGTTACTGCTAATCACATTTTATTGCCCTCTAGTCAGGTATTGTAGTGCTAAACTTAGATCACTTTTGTATAACGTCAGAGCAACAGAACTGTCGAATCGAATCACAATAAGGAACTGTCAGATTACGACTCGCACTGAACTGCACTCGGCACGATTCACTTCGTAAACGTTTAACTGACTCCCACAGTCCACTGAACAACAACACTTCACTGGGCATTAGCAAGTCCCGTATATAGTGTCTGACCTAATGAGAGAGCTCTGGAACTGGAGTACTCGAGAGTGAATAAGGAGGAACAGTCTAGACGGAAAACGGCACACAATATTGTGCGGAAGATGAGGAAGGTTTGCCACGGGGATTGAAGTTGCGACCTGCCGAATGCTAACGCTTGCGAGAGCCCAAGCTGCTGTTGTGTGTCAAGAGATACTATAAATCTAAAAGTAATGGAGAATGTCATTAATCTCTAATAGACATGTTGTAGACGCATCGCTATAATGAGACAATAAAATAACACGGCACATTATCGACCGCCTCTTGATTGTTTGTCGGACGCGAAATTAAAAGGTAAGAAGGGAGGGTGAAGTAACTAACTCACCCCCAGCCCGGCCGTCTTGTCCGGAAGCAAACTAATGATTCCAGCTCACGAGACACGCTGGAATACCACCCTGCCTAATCTTACATTCCTTAAACGTATATAATACAATATTATAAAACAAAGTGTATTTCTAAAATTGGCGTCTTGTCCCTTCGTGTTTTACAGTGGAGCAGTTTTGTCATATTCTGCATACAGCTTAGAAATTATGTCATGTACTACAACAATTGAGATAATTTTCTTGAAGTTATTTATATACCAGGTGGTTCACCTGTTCCTTGTTATTTTTACAGATAGGCCTCGCTTCATACTCAGAAAGCAACAAGGTCGGAATATCCCTGTTTGTCGACCATTTGGTAGTCATACAAATCTAGCGTGCTCTTCATGGGAAAGTAGACCTTAACAGCACTTGCTTGTGGAATGTAGTGAATACATATGTTAGGGTCAAGGAGTCAGCCTGAACAGAGAAAGGGGACAAAGAAATTCGAAGAACAATAAGTCAAGTATGGAGAAATTCTGGAGACTCAAATTTCCACTGCTAGACAAACTAATTAACACTTAATTAAGATTGGAAACCTTACAATTTGTATCATAGCGGTGCTGAAATATGGTAGGTGACAAAACAAGAACAGAGGCCAGACTACGTGCAGACAGAAGGGCCTATGGGACCCAAGAAGAGGGAGAGACCAAGAAGGATATGGACACAGGACTTCATGGACCATAGTGGACACTACTAGCGAAGAACAGGAAAGAGTGGAAAATCAGAAGGTTTAGTTTAGAACAAAACACCTACTGATCTTAGAAACTAAAGGTGTAGTGTAGTGAAGAAAATTGTGGAAAATGGAAATGAGGTTTAGAATGGAGTACACGCGGTACACAATAACTTCTAGGTATAAAGTGAAAAGACGAATTTGAGCTAGGCACACAGGGAATAGCTCACCCCGTGTGTAAAACTGACCTAACCCTACCTGGGGTAAGGGGCCCTGGCCTGCGAAGGATTTAGTGGCTTTTCTAATTCCAATACAAACAAGAATATTCACCATAAAATTAGAATTTTCAAAATTAATCCGCTCATTTTGTCAGAAATACTGTTTTCCGGGTTCATCATAACTCATTAGGAAAAGAGTGCACCTAAGTGCATACCAAAATTACATTAATTTACGTGAATGTCACATATATTGTACTACAAGCACTGTTCAATGTGTAGTGATTAACAGCTGTATGTAATGTTCAAATCAGAATCCTGACATAGTTTTCATGTGTATGTAGATCAGTGTATTTAACCCTTGCATGGAAATATCCGTCTCTCAGACAGATATCAAAATTCTCAATGCACAGTGAATGTTTCAGCTATGCTCCAGTTGACAGTTGAACTTTGAATTATGTGGACGTCATTGTTTTAAGGTTGACATGAAATCCAAAACTCTGTCATCTTAGTCTCCCAGACGGATATTACCGTTAACGCCACATTTTCATGTTACCATTTAAGGGTTAACCACGATGTACCCTTAAAGGGACTCCAAAAGCATATTTCCGGGCATGGAATGCAACAACTTCACTATAGGTAGCAGAGAAAGTAGAAAAGTAGAGGACATATGCGCCCCCTGCGGCTTTACGACCCCGTGCTGGCACTAGTGAGCGAGTTTCCACAAAGATACACATCTATACGTTATAAATTATGTTGGAGAGTAAAGATTAGGCAGAAAGAAAGAGTGGAGTTGTACTCCTTGGGTGGCCAGTGCCGGCCCGGCACGCGTTTCCCTGAAGGGACATCATCACAAGAACATGGGTCTGCCCTGCACCCCATTGGGGTACTCAATCTCAGGGAGAAGCGATTTGAGAACTTTACCATACGAATACAACACATTCATACAATTATCATGTGATGTGCATCAAGCTATCACTGAAAATACATAACCTCATTGTATTGCTGCTGAAGACTTGTCACATCGACCTTGTGCACCTGGTATACTATGTTCAAATCAAATGTTCAAGATCGAGATCAGAATAAAATCAATACTTTCACGTCTGCGCACATGTCACAACACTGACAGCTGTTTCAATGTGAAGGTAAGGTCTATGTGATTATTGATTCAGGTAAGCGTACAATTTTAAAAATAATTTATAAATATGTTAAAGTGCTGCAGTAGAAATATGAAACTTGACTATAATTGCAATTAAAGTCTCCTTACACAGTACATTATTGCGGAAAGAAGCTGCTTTCGATATAAACTTGCATTACGAGCTACGTACAACAGCGCAGAGCTTGGATCTATGTAGTAGTTCGTTAAGGGAGTATTAATATATTGTCCCGTAATTAGAATGACGTAGGCAACCGGCTCGAGAAAGAACCAGGTTAATCACACAGAACCAACCACTCTGTTGCTTGGCTTCACCACCTGGAAGCCATGGATTCTACGTGATGAACGTAACAAATATGTACAATAGGTACTATTATTGTGAACTAGCTGAAATACCCGGGGTTTCCTGAGATTTGAGGGTTTTGTCCCTACAACTTTTAGAGTTACGTTGGGTACTATAAAGAACCCAAAATAAACCAAATAAGTGAATAAAAACACCGGGAACTTACGCAAAAGTTCTGTTCATCAAAACCAAATACCACAGAAAGAGAAGCAAGTAGTGAAAGCTGCGTGAATGTAACGCGTTGCATTTCAATTTCACACATATGGAAAATTGTGTGAATTGTTTGTAGAAGAGGGAGTAGGGAAGAAAAGTGTATAGAGAAAATAGTGTGAATGTAATAAGTGGCACTTCTATTTCAATCATAGAAAATTGTATGAATTGTATTTCGAAGGGCGAGTACGTAAGGATATTAGAATTTAATGCGCAAAAGAAAAGCGAGTAGAGAAACCGTGTGAATGTTGCGTGGTATAATAAAATGGATACAGTAGAAAACTTCTCTATTAAAAACATACAAGAAGTCATTACATTCCTTGTAATATGTACTTGTTGTTTGATCAGCCGATTTCAAAAGAATAAATGGATTTTGATGCAACTTGGATGCGTAATTTCACAAGAATGTACGAAGATAATAGTTCGTTACTTGTAAGTAAGATGTGTAGAGTAACTTCTTTCTGAAATACCTTCGGCAGTAATTATGAGACATGACACAGGGTTTCCAAATAATTAATCACTTAAAAGACGTAAAAGAATACGTTCAGCTTCTTCAGACGTATAACATGCCGACAAGTTGCATTGAGGTTGGTCAGGGAATTCACCTGGTTTGTGGATGTAAACACTTTCCCTTTCGCTTTCGCCTTGTGTTTTGGAAGCTAACGCTGCTGATTGGCTTACACATGCACAGTAAACACAGAAGGACAAGGCACGGTATGTGTTTGTTTTCAAGCCGCACCGTTAGGAAGTTTGTTTATGTACTGAGCTAGTGAAAGTGACACCCACACAATGTGCAGTGTTGCCAGCTTGTTTTTGACAAAACTAAAATATCCCAGTAGGAAATGGTGAGAGACAAAAACGTAAGATACAAAATGTCTTCCAAATACTGAGATCTACCACTGGTTTAAATTAATGTAATGACCAGACAAGGGAGGGGGGGGGGGGGACTCTCAGTGGTAATGTTCTCTGCGTAAGTATAACTGAACTATCCAAGTACGTCACAGGGGGAAGGTCGTATGCGAGAGTGTGCAGTCTCTTCCTACGACAAAGTGGAACTGTGGCGTGAAGTGCACGGTGCGTTATTGACAGTGACCTCCCTACTTGTTTTATTTACTTGCCAATCACGACATCCTCCGCACTCTACGTTCGATGCGTAGTCAACGTAACGTGTATTTGAGATTTTCTCCCATGTCTAGTAACGACATCCCTTGCACCCGGTATACGTGATCGGTTAAGCGGTTTAGGAGCATAATTAAATACAGCGAGAAAGTTGGGTGCACTTATACCTGTTCTTAAAATACTGAGTCATCTCAATGAAGCATATTATTTCTTCGCCATTAAAAATACGGGTAAGAAGGAAGTTAACATTCTGTTGAATGTAAATATTATGTAGCTGTGTTTTAAAAATAGCGGCAATAAAGGTAGAACTTTTGACAGGTGTCAGTCGTGTGGTAGAGTGCACCTGTCTGAGAGATATCACGTGATAAGGGGAAACGTGTGTATGAGCGGTAGATTGTCACACAAGAGACAAGATAAAGTGCTACGGCTCCCGAAATAGATGTCACCATCCATCACCGTGCAGTGGCGGCTCCCCCTATCCTCCTTCAAACGTTCCGGCTACTGTAAATGACAAAAAACTCGCACTTTCTGTTTTTAAATTTAAAAAATTATGTAATTCTTGCTGAATATATATGGCTTATTGGTTATTTAAAACAATTAAGTCTTTGAAAATATTTAAATTTACTCTGCAACTCCTTAAACTTCAGAGTGTCAGAGCCATTTTTGCTGAAACTTGTAACATCTTGAGTATTTTTAATACAATCCTCAAATGATACATTTACTTTCTGCAGCACCTGGTTTCTGAGAATGAGAAAACGGAATCTAGAAATGTAATTTGCCATTTACTTAGTTAACAGTTTTGATCCAAAGTACAAAAGTATGATACTAAAAATTTAAAAATGTGTAAGTATACAGTAACTTTTTGACATGATGATAATGATGATAATAATGATAATGATGATGATGTGATAATAATAATAATAACAACAACAATAACAATAACAACAATAATAACAACAACAACAACAACAACAACAACAACAATAATAATAATAATAATAATAATAATAATAATAATAATAATAATAATAATAATAATAATAATAATAATAATAATGGAAAATAATTTTACGAGTAAACTTATCTTAGGTATGTATACATCTACGACGAGTGAAAGTCGAGTGTTTGGTGCTGCAGGGATTGCGGGTTCGAGTCTCGCCTGGGGTATGTGTGTTTGGGTGTGACAAAATAAAAGGAGCAATCAATCGGAATAAAGTGAATTAAGAAAAAAAGAAGCGGAAAGATTAAGAGTAATATTCAGGTCTCAGAGATGAGATTTTTGAGAGCTGTAGACTAATGAAGGAATAAGGTGTTATCCCTCTAGCAGAAATTATAGTAAATGATAAAGAGAAATGGAACAGAATGGATACAGAGCGATGTGCGAACTATGCCAGAAGGAATAGTTGGTTTGTTTGTAGTAATTGTTCAACAGGTATGGAAGTTGTGCCGCCACTGCTCACTAATTCATTACCTGAATCTGTGGTAGAGCATCTTAGATTCCAAATCTTAATGACATCATCCATATAGAACAGAGCTCGTTACAAGTATGCTAAGTCCTGAAATTTATATACCTAGCTAGCTATGTAATCGCTGATCTTGATACGACCAAATGTAAACAACATTCATACATCACACTTAACGATGACCTAAATTCTTGCTGTTTCGGAAGTCAACTCAGAAACCCTTAATTTCTCCGCACTGTCTCATAGATTAACATGTTCTTGAAACATCCAGGGTAAGGCCCAGCCTTTGTTAGTTTACCTGCGTTTCTCAACCTTTCTAACATAACACCACGACACCCCTTATTGGCAGCAGTGTGACCAACATGGTCCTTCATTGTTAATGTCACGCTGCGCGCCCACCCACCCTGGCCCTAGGTCACAATAAACTACGTCAGAGGTAACCTAGGACACCACAAGCTGCACACAAAACCATGGAAAGTGTGCAAAGTGCAAAACAGTGTAAATAGTGCAAGGTGCGTGTTCATGAGTCTAATAATAAAAGAAGAAACTCAGTTTCTTAACTAATAGACATGTAAATCGCTAGTAAAACTGTTCTCGGTGACCTACAGATGTATGGTTTTTATATACACCAAAGACTATGTTTAAGAAATAAAACAAGTAGGGAAACAAAATTAAAATTTTATAAAACAGTGACAGCAGGAACGTTGATTTATGGATCAGAAACAGGGTCTTTGACAAAATTGAAGGACAGAAAAACAGAAACAGTCAAAATGCGGTTTCGCAGAAGAGTCGTCGGAGTAACGTTAAGGAACCACGAAGGAGTAAAGTTATGAGGAACGAATTAAACATTTTGAGATTAAATGATAAGATAAAGGCAAATAAATAGAATTGGTTGCAACATGTAACAAGAATGAACGAAGATTGATTCCCTAAAAGGATGTTAATGGAAGTATTGAAGGAGCTAAACAACAATGGACAAATCATCTGGCAACAGGTCAACAGGTCCAAACCATGAAGTTGACGATGATGACTGCAACGTGGTCAAATTTTAATGATTATCACCTACTAAGTCATGGTTTATGCAACATGCATAATAATGTTCGTCACCTGCATTTATTTTGGACTCTCATATTTCAGCTGTCTGGACACAGCATGTTCTCGCCCAAGGCTGGAAGAATATACACAAAAGAACTTTCATACCGTCCCATGCACGCAAGGTGCCCCACTGCTGCGACCCTATACAATGAATAAATAGTCTCCACACGGTCATACCTACACTCCTAAGGGTATACCTAATAACTGGAACAACATGAAAACCGAGAAAATAATTTCATGTCAAAGTTCACTTTAATTTGAGCAGTAAAAGTTTAACTAAAGTTATGTATTGAATATGTACTTAAATGTATTTAAAATGAGTAATTGGTCCCCTAATTTTATTTCATAAACGATTTCATACACGATTAAATGACATCTATAAAGTTATTGTCATGAACATATATGCTGATAATCTTTGTTCTGCGGCTGGTAATGTCTAACATAGGTAAAGATAATTCATTATATACAGCAGGTAGAAGATACTACTTCCATCATATTTAACCAGGGATTCTACATGATGAGTGTAACAAATATATCCAATACAATTATTGTCAACAAAGAACCGTTTCGCCAGAAAGAAATTTTGTCAAATATCTGGAATATTTGGAGCCAACTAGCTTCTCAGCGAATGGATATAAACGGTTTATTACTTCATTGTCACGCAGGCAATGTTAATTTAATGTTAACGTGACATTTTTACATCAAGTTGTCAGTAAATTCATTCTAATTAAAGTGAAATGCAATAAAGCATTGTACACACAATGTATATACGTCAAGAAGATATCTCCAAATATTTCACACAATTTTTTTTTTTTTTTTTTTTTTTTTCGGTGAAAGGGTTCTTTGTTGACAATAATTGTATTGTACATACTCTTTGTACATTCTTGAAGTGAAACTTATGGGAGGGCTTTGAAATTCTGATCCACAAAGTTTTTGTATAACTTGTGAAAAGTGCTGGGGGTAAACACTGTGTCGGGTAGAGGGGAGCAGTGTCTCGCTTGCCTTTGGGTATCGGAGAAAACGCTCTTCTCGCTTTCTTTTATTCTCGTGGTTGCGTGTACTGCGTTCAGGCGGCGTGGCGATCACTAAGTACAGCTGTTGGTCCTCAACATGTGTGTAAAACCAACGCATTTTGAATATTGTTTAGTGTTCTCGTTGTCTATAATCCATTTTATTCATTAAAATGTACAATTTTGTTGTGAATATGCCTAGGTCAGGCGCAGAAAGAACAGGAGCGTGGCGTGAGAGAAAATGTGCGAGTAAAGCGACAGTTCAGAACATGAGAAAAATAAAAAAGTAGATCTGAAATTGAACGAGATAGTAGAGAAAGTAGTAGAATACGTGCTAGTTTGGACGTGCAGTGTAAATAATGAAGACAACGAACCAGCATGAATGAACCAGCACCTTGGCTCAGCCACCTCCTGTTGCACCTATCACTAATAAGTTACACTATTCTGATTTTAACAAACTGAAGACTGCACATAATATTTTCAACCGAGATTTTGTAAATAATCCAGTCAGTTTGAAGTATAATTTTATGTAAGTAAATGATCGTGTGTCTTTAGGAATAACGCTTTCTTTATATATAAATGCATTTTTCATTAAGTTAATTTCTTTTACTTACCAGCTAGAAAAGGTGCTTATCTTCATTGCATATCACACTTACCTGAAAAAGAAAACAAATCTATTAAAAATCTACTTTAACATGTGTGGTAATTTGGAAACAAAATGTGGAGCATTTCAAACCTAGCGGCGTTCTAGCGTGTGGAACGCGTGTGTTTACTGGGCAGATACAAGCTCAAGCTAGCGCCCAGTAGCCTTCTTTCTCTGGATCTGTGCTTTGTGAATGTCGAGGTTTGGCTTCTGTATAACAGAACCGGGACGATATAATAAAGTTCATACTCCAAAACTTACTCGAGGCTTACTTTTTATTTCTATGTTCTTATTTTCAATTTGACTGTCCTGGGTAAATGTATTCTATCAGCTCCTCGTCTATTATAATTAGTGTCTCTGCAGAATTGGTCATTAGCCTGCTCTTTGATGGATTTATTTGTAGACCTCCTTCTTTGCTTAACACAATGCCATCTGTAAATTTCAAGTTGGTCAGTCAGCCTTCTCCCATTGATATTTATGTCTCTCATTTCCCCATCCCTACCTAGTTTCCTGAACATTAGCTCGAGGGTGCCTGTGAATACAGGGTCTCCCTATGTGACTCCTCCTTTCATTCTGAAAAGAGTAAATTAAACTAAATACAGCAATACCTCGAAGGAACAATATTCTTGTGGAATATTTAACAAAATACGCAAACTATCCTTAATGAGGTATTAAAAATTACGTCCAAAAACGTAGTGAGGCTTCATACGAGCTACAAAATATGAAAGTACTTGCATTGCAGAATTCCACGACCGTAAAATGTTCTGATAAAGAAGTGTGGGAATTAAGGTCTCTGTTCTGCTGTGAGTATCCGAGATTACGTTTGTTTGTATCTAGTTTAATCTTTGGCTCCACTTATATCTGCAAACAAACATTTTCAAAAATGAACTGTATCGCAGCAAGATATGTGAAAATCACCTTGCTTATCTTTCGAGACTGTGCAAATATTGAAGACCTTTTGAAACGTAAGAAGTATCTTCAGAAAGATCGTGATTGATCAGGAGTAGAATATGAATGTGTACGTCCTTGATTTCTTGTACATAAGAATGTGCCGCCACTGAAGCTCAGTAACCAGCGGGTGGAAGGAGGTGATTTCAACCTCCCCTCCCTTCTAGCACCGTTGGTACCTATGTATGAAGCACGTGGTGCGCCGCGTGTTGCACCTACCTGCTGTATGATTTACAGGTAGCTCGTGCTAATTAGCCGCTGCTACAAGACAAAGTGTAATCAGCTAGTGTAGTCTAGTAGGTGCGTATTTACACTGTGGCGGAGCGACCACCTTGCACTCCAGCCACAAAGAATGGAGATTGGACGCGGACCACAGCCCGTTACGGTGCTCGGGGAATTAAGAGGCATCAGTCATGCCGGCCGGCCGGTCGCTCGGGATGGGATTTGGTAATGAAGTCGTCAACAGGGCAGACACACAGACAAACCAACCGCCTTCCAGGAACTCTCAACACTGCCCCTGCATTGTGTTAACCTTCAACAACCACAAATTGTCTAAAAGGACCTTTAAAATACCTAAAAAGCATCTCATGTGTTAGATTCATATGACTTTTTCTACGCTTGTACAAACAGAGGCATTATTTTGTGTAATCCCTCTGAAATAACCATGTTAAATTCGAGGCAGGGTAGACAGAGTTCTTCTGTTCATGTGTGATACAACGAAGGAGCAAGAAGTGATTTTGATCGACTTTATAGTGACGAGAAATAATAATAATACATTGAAAAGTGAATAATCAATAGTGAAGTTTTGTGATATTCATACAAATGAACTATATCGTCAATTTTAACAACTACAAAACTCACGCAAATAACCAGGAATATCTCTGATGTGGTTCACTCCACACAATATGCATTCAGACATAAATTGCGGGTTTCAACGATATTTAATTTTTTGTACAGTAAGATTTGGTCTATCTCTTACGGTTTACCAGTTATTCAAAAGTCATCAAGAGTAAATAGGTCTACAAAGGCTATAGCCAGAAAATTCAAATATACTCGTACATTTCATTTGCCATAAAATATCTTAAACATAGAGCATTTTAATAAAAATCATTAGAGCCATTTTTGAGAAAATCAAAATTTTGGATAATTTTTTTATCTAAGGGGTAGTTTAATATTAGTTTTTTAAACGACTGTTCGTTTTTGACTTATACTGTTCACAGATAGACACACCAGACGTGGACCGTTTTTCTAAGCTTTATTTAGTGTTCGTGTTATATAATTAAACGTACTTAGTTTATCATATATTTCCATTGTATGTGATATTTTGCAGCCTAGAAAGTTACATTTTGTTATTTGGTCTATTGATGTGTCTCTCAAGGGTCTCTGGAACTGAAAACTTTTCGAGAAATTGTCAAATTGATGTTTAGTTTTATGCATATAAATGTTTCCCAAACCTTCATTCATCGCCTGACAGTGAAATTCTTTAGATTACGTCATTTTCAAAGGTCTGGATGTAAGTATAATTCCAATTAAGATCTCGTTAAAACACATAATTTGTATCAGATACATTTTTACTTTCTCTACTGCGTAACTATATTAAGTAGAGGAAGTATTGTATTCCACATAAAACTTCGATGTCGAGATTTGAGGCCCCTAAATCCAATAAATCACTTTTACAAAATGGTCCGCGTGCGGCGCGTGTGTGTATGTGTGGGCCAGTCTGTGGGCACCATAACTTAAAAACAAAAAGTCCGTTAAAAATCAAAGTTGGTATTTAAGTTTAATATCTTTCAAGAATGCGACACGAAGATTCTGAAGACAATTCCTATACCCTAAACTACCCTTTTATGGACAATTCTTCGAAAATGTTGACTCTTAAAAACTGCTTTAACGATTTTGATTAAAATGCCATATGTTTGAGATATTTTTATGAAAAATTAAATCTATATTTTCAATTTTCTGGCTATAGCCTATATAGTCCTGTTTACTCTGGATGGCTTTTGCATAACTGGTAAACCTTAAGAGATAGACCAAATCTTACTGTACAAATACTAGATAAAACACACAGTTTATTTTATTAATTGTTTTAGAATGAATCATTTCGGGGATATTCCTTGTTATTTGTGTGTTTTGGAATACTTAAACTTTTGTCAGATGGAAGATCGTTATTCATTTTTTTATATGTTAGCCGTGCAAACAGAATGGAATCTCAAAGCTTTAAAAGATTTGACTATCGCACAAAGTCTACTGTATTTCCACATTCCCCTTGTACCTACAAGGAAATAAGCAATAAGATAATTTGTACAAATGTTTATCTCAACTAACACGAAGAAGATATAGGAATAGGAGTTTGTAAGAATGGTTAGTACAAGAGTAGAGAAAGTCATGTGAGTGATTTCTGTCTCCTATATAAAGCCAAGAAACATAAACGAGCCGCAGATTCATTTGAGTTCACTAAGTTGTTATTATAGTTTGTGATAAAGAGGGTGTTATACAAGCGCCGGAGTTCAAACACTGCCTAATCGCACTCCATCACTGTCTACTTAGATCGGTAGGTACCTTTGTGTCACTTGGCAACTTCTGTGACTTGGCAGTATTCTTAGGACCTCCCAAGTGGCCTGTTACAGCTAACAATTCACCAGAATTCGCTGCTGTTGGTACCCACATAAACAGGGCAGTTTTATTGTAAACACGTTTTCTTCCTTCGTGCAGTTCTACATGCAGAATAAGATCTCTATAAATTCTGTTCTATTTTACCCTCGTTTATTTCTGCTATCTCATTTTAAAGGTGACATTCATAATCTGAACAACCAACAGATTTCAATTTATTTTAAAGAATATTACTTTTGAGTCCACTAATTCGATATGTGATTTGAGGAAAAACCCGTTAAGTTTGACGAAATGGCACAATATGTTTAAAGGCAGATTGTACAATGCTTGTAGAAAACAACAAATTCTTTACCTTTTTTAATTTATGGGGAGCTCAAAACGTATATTTCCAGCGATATTCCGATACCGAATTTGTTGCTCTCTGGCGTATTTATTCGACCTATGGTTTTAGAGTTACATTTTTTCACAAGCACATATGGATTCATGAAGGTGTTTTATGGTGAAATGTCAATATAAAATGTTTCGATGGAATACTAGTATTAGGGAACACAGGTCTGTTTTCAATGTAGCATATTAGAAGGTATAATCGATATAGCTACAGTAGGTGAATAACATGTTTCATTTACCTGCCTTATACGATCGACTTTATGGGCAACACAACGGTACATTCAACAGGTGTGTCTGATGCTCTTTTGTTGGTTTACTGTTCCTTGTTATTAGGGTAGAGGACCGCACTGCACCTGGTACCAATACCTTTATCGACGTAAAAAATAGATACCCGTATAAAACACGCTGTTTCAGTTTCTCTCCTATATTAGATACAACCTTTCCATCACCTTTTGGAAAATATATATTCTGGTGTGTCAAAAACTCTAGCACACATTTATTTGTATAGTGTCCATAAACTCTAACACTGATTCACCAATCACAATAAAAATTGGCACATTTTTAGTGTTGCAGAAATAAGCAAGACACTTGAATACTTTTAGCGCCTGTAAGCACGTCATCAGAGAGAACACTGATTGGTTCCTGACCGAAGTACACATCCACGACTATTTATTGCTGTTTAAAATTTGTTCACAATTAATATGAGAACAGGAAAAGTCCCACTGACTAACAATTGAGTCGCTTTTAGATTATGAACTCGTGAGCAGATTATGCCAGTCGGCCAGTAAGGAATATGGCGGCTAACTTCACAGTTGTGATAACATAACTGCATAAATAACGACTGCTGAGAGTTACAGAAAACACGCTAAGGGAAAACTGTTAAAAAGTGGTGACGAATAGGTAACTATTTATTAAATGGTCGCGAATAAAGATTTAAAGGATTTTCCATGCATAGCATGAGTTCATTTTGAAAGATGGAAATAACTTTATTGCTGGAATGACAAGTGGATCGTTGATCATCCCCGTCTTGTTGTACTCTTTACATTCCAGAACGTCCATGTTAAACGTGTCGGTAAATAACAGCTGCCAACGCGCACCCTGTGTGTGACTAATCGTCTGGAAACATGGCGGAGTTCCGTGCCAGGCGGTAGATGTTTTAATATGCGGGGGTGCGAATCAAAGGGATCCATCCTTAGAGCGTATACTACAAACAACTATCCCTCTTCCACACACAAACGAACTGCCAACCTCGCCATCTACTCCTATATATTGACAATTATGAGGCACTTTTTCTCTCACTTTATTTCCTTTCTAAAACTGACGCACAAAAACATAGTCATCTACTACGTATAGTAAATAGGAAAAGTATTGTACCTATTCGAACCAAAATTTTGACACAAGCAATTATTAGTTTCATTCATATAAGGTTCTTCATTCACTCCTCTACTATAGCCATCGTCAGGAACGAAGGCGGTTACGCAGTAAGTAGACAAATATCCAATGACGTCACATTCACGTGTTTTCTAGCCAACCAGAGCGCGTGTGTGAGAGTATTTGTACAGTTTCACAGTGAAATTAAGTAATTCCGAGCAGTAAATCCTCTCCATTGTTTGATAGTAAGTTCATTAACAGTTCCGAAGATGGCAGAGGCAAGAAATGATGCATCATTCACAGTCAAAATAGATTACATTTCCGTAACTGGTAAACTGTAACAGAAAAGTTAATTTCTTAAAAATACAAAATGTATGTCAAATACATCTTTAGAATAAACCATTTTGGAAATATTTCTTTTATTTGTCGAATTTTGTAATACTTACACTTTTCTCAAAAGGGATATCGAGGGAGAACGCAATAACAAGCCCATCACATAGTGACCATCTCTTAAAACATTTGACTATCACTTAAAACCTGCTTTATTTCCCTTGCACCTACAAAAAAATAGCAATAAGATGATATCTACAAATGTTTATCTGTATTAACATGAAGTAGACAAAGAAATAAGTGTTTGTAAGAATAATCTGTAGAGGAGTAGAGAAAGTCATACGAGTGCATCTCATCTCCTTCACTCCTGTCATACAACTTCTTCATTGGGATCCAAAGAAACATCCATTCTTAGAAATCAAGGTGTAATTAGCCTGCTCAGAGTTCAATGTCCTTTAAGAACAAAGATTTGTACATTACAATAAGCAGTAAGCATATATTACGCACTTATCAGTAGGAACTAATGAGCTATTGATGCGAAAATAGGTCGTAAATTGGAAATAAAAGGGAAGGGTGGAGTATCTACTTCTACATTTTCACGGTACCTGGACAGAAACGCCTTATTTTGAAGGAAAGTTTATTTTACGGCAGTTTCCAGTGACTGGTTCCAATTACATGTATTCATTTGAATAATAAGCGGGTCTCTATTACAGATGCCAACACCAACTTAATGTCATGACTTTTTCGAAAAGAAACTTTTTGAAACTCATAAAATTCACCTTTAATTAGCCCACTATAGAGGTATCTTTAGATGTGGCGCATGGCCCTGCTAGGATCTGCGCGAGGTCATGGAGTAGCGTCTCTGTTGCCTTGGAAAAACAAGACACTGCTGATAATGCCAGCGGACACTCTACTTAATAATGTACTGCTCCCGATGTTTACTACACGGAAATCGGTGAGATATTAACCTTTCACTCATATGGTCTTATAAACTTAAAGTGAATTGGGCAACAACCACTGTTAGTCGAGATAAATACTTGCAGAAATGATCTTATTGCTTATTTCCTTGTGGATACAAGTGGAGTATGGGAATACAGTAGACTTTGAGCGATAGTCAAATATTTTAAAACTTTGAGATTCCGTTCTCTTTGGAAGCTTAACATATAAAAAAAATGAACAACGATGATCCATTTCACGAAAGTTCTAAGTTTTCCGAAACTCACACACATAACAAGGAATATCTCCGAAATGGTTCACCCTACAAGAAAATTTATTGAGACATAAATTGTGTATTTTAGCAAGATCTACATTTTTTGTATAGTATAATTTGGTCTATCTCTAACGGTTTACCAGTTATGCAAAACTCGTCCAGAGTAAATACGACTACATGGGCTAAAGCCAGAAAACTCAAGATATACATTTCGTTTGTCATACAAATATCTGAAACACACGACATTTTAATAAAGATCTTTAGAGCCGTTTTCAAGAAAATCAAAATTTCCAAAAAATGTTCTATGTAAAGGGTAGTTTAGGGTGGAGGAATTTTCTTCAAAATGTTCGTGTTGCATCCTTGAAAGACATTAAACTTAAATACCAACTTTGTTTTGTTAACTGACTTTTCGTTTTTGAGTTATGCTGTCCACAGACTGACACACACACACACACACACACACACACACACACACACACACACACACACACACGGCGGCGCCGTGGCCGAGCGGTTAGCGCGCTCGCCTACCACCTAGGCGGCCCGGGTTCGATCCCAGGGACCCGCATGTGGTATTCGTGGTGGACGAAGCGGCGTCTGGGCGGGTTTTCTCCGGGTTCTCCGGTTTCCCCCGCCATCTCATTCCACCGGTGCTCCATCTTCATTCCATGTATCATCAGTGTCACCGCCTGTGGTGCCGTAGTAGTAAAAGCGGGCGTTAAACACTACAAACACACACACACACACACACACACACACACACACACACACACACACACACGGACCTTTTTCTAAAAATACTTTCTTGGATTCAGGGGGCCTCAAAAGATATATTTCCAGTGAAATCTCGACATCGAAAGTTTGGCTGGAATGCAATACTTCCTGTACTTACCAGTAGAGAAAGTAAAAAGGACAGGAAAATGACAATAAACGTTTAAAAAAATGTCAAAATATGACTTTATATGACACGTATGGGAATTGCATAATTTTAATCAGGATTGACAAAAACGTGCTTCACTTATATTTTCCATATTAAAAAAAAATCAAACAAAAACTGGCATGTCATTATCATCTGGGCCCTGGTTATTAACGTTCATAAGAGTATCTACCTACTATAAACGACAAGAGTTAAAAAAAATCATGAAAAAAGATGTTCTCATTCGATTGCACACGAAATGCCCAGATACATGTGTGGTTTTTTTTTGCGGGGGTGAGCGAGTCCATATTGCAGGCGGCAGAGGAAGAGATCAAACATTTGAATAGCGCACGGCGTTATTTCCGGCTCATTAAAAGTGGTCACGCCCGGTGCTTTTTCCCGTAAGGGCGGGGGATAGAGAGCACGTGCGTCTGTCTGTCTGTGCTAACACAAGATCAAAGGCCAGTTATACAAAGTAACCTGTCAAAAACGTTTAACTCACAAACTTTAAGTATACCTACGCTTCCTAATTTCAAGAACGAAATACATTTGGCACCGGGACCAAAAGACTGAAAATGCAACTGATTTACCATCTATCACCTTAACTAGGTGTCCCTCAAACCTAGTCACCAAACCCTGCATTCTCACCTTCCGTCCTCGTCCCTTACTTACTCTCTAAATTTCAGTTTAGTTTTATATTTTATATACCAAAAGAGTAATATATTTCAATTTATTACAGCCTATTTTGAGTTAATTTTAAGTTGGAACTAATAAAATCTATTTTTACCTTCTCTACTTCCAAAAATTCGATGTCGAGATTTCACCGAAAATATAAGATTTGAGGCCCTCTGAATCCAAGAAAGCATTTTTAGAAAACGATCCGTAAGCGTGTGTGTATGTATGTGTGTGTGAACAGCAAAACTCAAAAGACGGTTAAAAACCAACTTTAATTTCTTTCAAGAAAGTGACACAAAGATCTTGAATGTTTTAGCAATATCTACGTTTTGGTATAGTAAGATTTGGTCTATCTCTTACGGTTTATCACTTATTCAAAAGTCATCCAGAGTAAACAGGACTACATGGGCTATAGAAAAAAAATTCAAAATATAAATTTCGTTTGCCATAACAATATCTCAAATATTTTAATCAAAATCGTTAGACCCATTTTCGAGAAAATCAAAATTTTCCAAGAGAAGAGCAGTTTAGTGAAGGGGAATTTTCTTTAAAATCTTCGTGCCGCATCCTTAAAATATATTACACCTAAATAGCAACTTTGGTTTTTAACCGACCTTTCGTTTTTGAGTTATGCTGTCGACACACAGACACACACACACACACACACACACACACACACACACACACACACACACACACACACGGACCTTTTTCTGAAAATCCTTTTTTGGGATTCAGGAGGGTCTCAAAACATATTTCCGGTGAAATCTCGACATCGAATTTTTGGATGGAATACAATACTTCCTCTACTTTACCATACGTGGCAGAGAAAGTAAAAATGTAAGCATTGTTCTCTGGCCTTGTAAGTTGTTTTAAAGAAGTGCCTGATATTACAACAGGAGTTAGGGTTGGTCAAGCGTAGAAGTGTTCCTATAAACATATATCCGGAAACAAATTCGTGTTGACAAATGAGCCATATTACTTATGTTGAATACTTACATCATACAATGGACTTCATGTAACAAGTGCATTCTAGGGAACACTCAACTATCAAAAGCGTTTAAGAGAACAATTGTTGGTAAACATCCATAAATAGCAAAGAGTAGTTTTGATAATTTCTGCCATTGGGTCCTCTGGTAACATCGTGCACGTTATGTCGATATTAGTAAAGAAGATCCTCTAAGTGGTTACCATGATTCACCTCTTCTTCTCCAAGAATGCCGAACTCACTCCAACACACTTGTCTGCTCTAGGATTTGGGCACACGCTCTTGTAACGCATGCACTTTGCCAATGGATTTGTCCCCATAGCCAGAAATCCAATGGACTGAGCTCCAACGATGGGGAGGCCATGTTACTGGTGCTCCTCGACCATTCCATCATCGGTTGAAAGGTTGTCGCAATGCCCCATCATGCATAAACCACATGGATGTTTCTAGGAGTCTCTCACCCACACATTGCCCCTGATGCCTCGACTACATGACTGCTGCACTAAACATGGGTCAAATGGCTCGTATCTCAACACGTATTTGTACGTATGTTTATACAAGTTTTACTCTAGTTCTGACCAATCCTGACTCCTGTTGCAATAGCTATCAGACACTTTGTAGGTATTGATGATGTTCGTCTAGCGCGCAGACCTGTGATTGTATTTACTTTTGGCACAGCCACTTGTGTCGGTAAACAGTATTGTTTCATCGAGTAGTACAGACTAATGAAACTACTATTATGTTAATTCCCACAACAACACTCGAGTAACACGAGCTGCTTTCACAAATACCTCTCCTGAATATGAAATTAGGAGTATCGTATATATCCCGGCGGCACCATGATTAGAGAGCCTGTTTCCTGCCAAGGTGCCTGAGATTAGTGTGGCCGCCACCAATTCCACCAACTGCTCCATAATCACATTTCCTTTCATTCATCTCCTTCCTCACTTCGCACTTATCACACATCCTGGCTATTCTCTTTGATCCACGGTTTATTTCCTCCTCCAGTCATCTGACACCAGGCCCTAACTTCTGTCTTTTATATGAGTAGGGCACAGAAAGAAAGACAGAAAAGAAAGAAAGAAAGAAAGAGAGAGAGAAGGAAAGAGAGAGAAAGAGAGAGAAGGAAAGAGAGAGAGAAGGAAAGAGAGAGAAAGAGAGAGAAGGAAAGAGAGAGAGAAGGAAAGAGAGAGAGAAGGAAAGAGAGAGAGAAAGAGAGAGAAGGAAAGAGAGAGAGAAAGAGAGAGAGAAAGAGAGAGAGAAGGAAAGAGAGAGAGAGAGAAAGAGAGAGAGAAAGAGAGAGAGAGAAAGAAAGAAAGAAAGAAAGAAAGAAAGAAAGAAAGAAAGAAAGAAAGAAAGAAAGAAAGAAAGAAAGAAAGAAAGAAAGAAAGAAAGAAAGAAAGAAAGAAAGAAAGAAAGAAAGAAAGAAAGAAAGAAAGAAAGAAAGAAAGAAAGAAAGAAAGAAAGAAAGAAAGAAAGAAAGAAAGAAAGAAAGAAAGAAAGAAAGAAAGAAAGAAAGAAAGAAAGAAAGAAAGAAAGAAAGAAAGAAAGAAAGAAAGAAAGAAAGAAAGAAAGAAAGAAAGAAAGAAAGAAAGAAAGAAAGAAAGAAAGAAAGAAAGAAAGAAAGAAAGAAAGAAAGAAAGAAAGAAAGAAAGAAAGAAAGAAAGAAAGAAAGAAAGAAAGAAAGAAAGAAAGAAAGAAAGAAAGAAAGAAAGAAAGAAAGAAAGAAAGAAAGAAAGAAAGAAAGAAAGAAAGAAAGAAAGAAAGAGAAAGAAGTACCTTTATATAATGTGTCTAAGCTGGTAAACTGGTGGAGGGAGATTCATGGGTATGTATGTATGTACGTACAGATGCGATTTCCGGTTGGAAGTAATGTTTATGTTCAGTTTTCTGGGAAGTGCATCTTGTTTCTTGTGGATGACTTGTATAACTTCACAAAAACTAGTTCTTGCTAAAACACACAATTTAAACGAATTCCCGTTTCTTTTTTGCTTAACTGGGGATAACCATTTCCAAGGTATTCGTTGTTACTGTTTTGAATGTTCCAGAACTTACACATTTCTGAATAGCAAACTGGTTGTTAATTTATTTTATTCTCTCCACTTCTCCTGGTCCAATAAAGAGAATGAATGCAATTTCAAAACCATCACAGTGAAGCTATATTACAATATTTGTCTATCACTTAATGACTACTGTATTCCCATATTGGTATCGAACAGAATATGCAATCAGATGATTTCTACAATTCTTTTTCTTTCTTGATTAACACATCAGAGGTTTTTTCCATTCCCTTTCACTGTTTCGTTAACCGTGTTTGTGGAAAGCGCAGATCGGTTATTCAGAATTTTACTGTACTAACTGAAATACCCGGCGTTGACTGAGTTTTGACGATTTTATCCCTACAACTTTTAGACTTGCGTTCGATTCTTCAGGGTTCTTTATTTAAAACCTAGCGGAGCACACGACATTTCGCCTCTCCCGTGACCTTGCTGGATTCCCCCACTACCGGCAACCGTTGTGTGTGCGACTAGTCGGTACTGGGCCTCTGAAAATGCACATCGCGTTCAAGAAAGCCCTCATTATGATCGGAGTTTGGTGTGCTAGACGCATAATTGGTCCAATATTCTACGAGCAGACTGTAAATGCATAGAGGTACGGAAATGGTAAGAGTGTTATACATGCGGAGTTTATGTAGGAGCAAAGCCGACTGTGGCACACCCAATTGCGCACAGGCGAAATGCCGTGCGCCGGTTAGGTTTTAAATGAAGAACCCTGTATAAAGAACCCAAGTAACTAATAACTGAATGTTTCCCTAAGTCATTTCATTCAAATTAGGTGCCAACGACTCTAATCTAATGCAAAGCGTTGCTTTTTTATGCCAATTACAGAAAATTGTATGAATTGCACATTGAAGGGGAATAGAGAAAGAAATGTGTTTCGTAAAAGAAAAGTGAGTAGAGAAAACGGTGTGAATATTCACGTACCTTCCCCATGAAAAAATACATCTAGGTGCCGAATTTAGAGGTGATCAAGCGGTTACGAGTGGATAGAAGAATAAATGTTCGCAAACGAAATTAAATTCATTTAAACAAACCTATTCTCAAAATCCACTAACCTTATCTACAAAAAAACGATTCTAAATGTATCGATGTTTCGGCTGATCCTTTGGGTTTTTCCTAATGGGTTTACTTTTTCTGCTACGTATAGTAACTAGAGGAAGTACTGTATTCCAACTAACAATTCGATGTTGAGATTTCACTGGAAATGTATGTTTTGAAGCCCCCTAAATCCAGAAAAGCATTTTATGCAAAAGGTCCACGCACGCACGCACGCGCGAGTGTGTGTGTGTGTGTGTGTGTGTGTGTGTGTGTGTGTGTGTGTGTGTCTGTGTGTCTGTGTGTGAACAGCATTACTCAAACACGAAAAGTTGGTTAAAAACTAAAATTGGTATTTAAGCTTAATATCTTTCAATGATGCGACACGAAGATTTTAAAGAAAATTCCTCATCCCTAAACTACGCTTTACGTGGAAAATTTTTAATTTCTCGAAAATGGCTCTAACGATTTTGATTGAAATGCCGTATGCTTAAGATATTTTTATACTAAATGAAATGTATATCTTGAATTTTTTGGCTGTAGCCCATGAAGTCCTGTTTAATCTGCATCACTTTTGCATAACTGGTAAACCGTAAGAGATAGAACAAATCGTGTAATACAAAGATGTAGATCTTGCTAAACCACACGTTTTTTTAAAAAATTTTTATTTTTTATTTTTTAAAGGGGACCATTTCGGAGATATTTGTTGTTATTTGTGTGAGTTTTAAGTTTCTTCACATGGAAGATCGTTATTCATGTTTAATAACTTAATCGTGCAAAGAGAACGGAATTTGAAAGCTTTAAAACATTTGACTATCGCACAAAGCCTAGTGTATTCCCATATTCCCCTTGCACCTACAAGGAAATAAGCAATAAGATAATTTGTACAAATGTTTATCTCAACTAACACGAAGAAGATGTAGGAATAAGAGTTTGTAAGAATGGTTAGTACAAGAGTGGAGAAAGTCATGTGAGTGCAATACATGTTCCAGATTTGGGCGTTTGAAGTGCGCATGACGTATAGGTTTCCAATAGGCACACGCAGATGTGAAACGGCACATGCGCGCTGACACAAATATACACAACACAAAAAGTGATTGGCTCCACGGTCGTTGACACGCTGCGGTAATCTGGTGATTGTGTCACAGGGTGTCCACAAAAATTCGTAACCCTTTTTGGCTGCCAGAACACTAGAGGTGTAAGAATATCACAAAGTATACCTATTACTTAAGTCCCTGAGTGGTTATATTTCCACGGTGTTTCAAGCGTTCACTTATACATGCAAATCTTACTATTTATACCCGATCCGGCGTTAAGTGTGTACAACTTTTAGAGCGAGTGAAATAGTGAAGCGCGATTGAAAATAGTTCGTTACTACACTGCATTTATTATCGCTTATTTCATACATTCAAGTAATGAACGGGCTGAATAAATATTGTAATTCAACTTCCAAAACATTTAAACATGAGCATGTATATTTTAGTTCCATTTATTGTCACGTGGTACTCGGTACTTCCCCGATTGTGTTGTTATTGCTCCAATACTGTATTATTAGTAGGCTTCGGACGTGGTTGTTGTTTTGTTGCACTTTGGCTGGAAAATGGTTACGTGGCACAGGGTTTCACCGCTACCTGCCCCTCCCCAAGCACTGCCTGCCGTTCATTCTAAACGCTCACTTTTGTCGAGGGAGAATCTTCTTATCGAGTAGTTGAGCCTGTCAAGGGGACGGGTTATTGCACGTGTTTATTTACATTCGCATGCAGCCGTCTAAGATGAGGCAGGTGAGATAGTTTCTGTTTAGGAATCAAGAAACGAAATAGTTTGTTCTATACTTAATTAATCTGTCCAAACAAAAGAAATCTGCGCATCCTTTCCCCAGGTGTTTAAGCAAATTAATGTCGACATTTTGTGGCGGTGTTGATGTTTTAGAAACATTTTAAATAGTTGTTTTTAAAACGAGATAATAAATATAATCAATTTTCGTTAATAATAGTAATAATATTAATAATAATACTAATAATAGTTATTACTATTATTATTTACTATAAACATCTGATGTTAGGAAACGCCCAGAAGCTTGGTGGAAAAGATGGTGTGTGTGTGTGTGTGTGTGGGGGGGGGGGGGGACATTCGTGTGAGGTGTATAATAATGTGTGTTTATTGTGCACCTACTCCTGATAGACATATTTATGTCACATTCCTGTCTTCAGTGATCTAGAACCCAATTAACAGTTTTCCCAAAGGAGCCAGTGGCCATGATAGTTTCTTCTGTTGAAATAGCACAACGTTAGCATTGAGCTATCAAACTGATGAGATGGCTCTGGCCTGGACTGACTACTCGATAACCTTTACGCCTTCCATCTCCACGGCGAGTCCCACGTGTGTCGGAAAAACATTTGGAAGCGGCTGTACTGGTCGGTATACTAGAAGTGCATCTATCCTAAACGTCGGAAGCCTAATTAGTAGTAGTAATGAGTTCCTCAGAGTAGATACAGAAACAAAAGCGGAAGGTCTCTAAGATGTGGTAAAAATACTATTTTATTAAATGTATTTAACTTTTTCTTTCACGATAACCAAATTGACGTCTGAAGCAACTGGTATTTTTATTTACACTGTTTAAAATGTGAGAACGGAAACGAAACAAAAAGGAACTGTAGAAGCCTCTAAAAAGAAAATGGAAGGGCCATTTAGTGTTTTAGTGGTTGACTGTTAAAAATGTTATTCGCTTTAAAATGCATAGTTTTTTTTTAAAACAACAAACTTTAATAGATAGTAAACAAAATTATATTTCATAACTTTTGGTAACCAATTTCTTTAATTAGTTGTTTTAGTTTATGTAGCAAATATGAACCAAGTGCAATTCTAACCTCGCACTACTGCAGTGAAAGATGTGGCGGCTGCGATGTCAGGCGTAAACAGCTGAACACGTGTTTGCTGGCGGAGTGATACAAGTTTCTGTGCGTCCCCACTTTAAGCTCGGAGGGACTATTTGAGGTGTACTGCATTCCATCCAAAAACTCAATACCAAAATTTCACCAACAGTACGGTTTTGAGACACCTTAATCTAGTAATAGTTGAGTATCTGCGAAATATGCGGCACTAAGATTTTCAACAAAGCTCTCCATCCCAAACTACTCTTTACATAGACAATTTTTCGATAATTTTAACTTTCACAAAAATGGCTGTAATGACTATGATTAAAATACCGTACGTTTAAGATATTTTTATGACAAACAAAATGCACATCTTGAATTTTCTTATTAGAAAATATTCGAAGGAATGTAATGACTTCCTTTCCATCCTGAATATCTTGAATTTTCTGCCGCCCTCTTCATTCTGAATGACTTTTACATAACTGGTAAACTGTAAAAATGTAGATCACATTAAAGCATAAAGTTTAGGTCAACTATTTATGGCATTAACCATTTACAAGATATTCTTTGTTATTCGTTTTGTCTTCTGCTCATGCAATCCAGTTATTAAACATGTGACTATTGCTTTACTCTACAACGAAGTCTATAAACGTGTAATGAGGGTCTATTGTACGAGTAGATTGTAAAATCTGTACACGAATAAACAAAATCGGGTAGAGAAAGTCACGTGAGTTTAACACGTCATCTGCAGCTCCTATAGGACAGCGGGTTGCAACTTATGATGAACACAAAGCACTCTGTATCTGGCTGCATAAACAAATGACTGGTGTTTTGTCAAAACAATGGTTGATGCCACTCAGCTGCCGAGACAAATAGATGCAAATTGTAGCGGTCCTTCTTCACTCTGTCATGTCCAGACCAGAGGCGTTCCAATTAGCGCATCTTCTGCCCCTCTGAAAAATAGGCCATCATTAGGAAATAGCCTCAGAAGAAACTAACAAATCTGATGTGCTGCACTCACATGACTTTCTCTACCCTTGTACTAACCATTCTCACAAACTCTTATTCCTATATCTTCTTCGTGTTAGTTGAGATAAACATTTGTACAAATTATCTTATTGCTTATTTCCTTGTAGGTACAAACGGAATATGGGAATACAGTAGACCTTGAGCGATGGTTAAATCTTTTAAAACTTTCAGATTCCGTTCTCCTTGCACGCTTAACATATAAAAAAACTGAACAACGATCTTCCACTTGTGGAAAGTATTAATATTCCAAAACTCGCACAAACGACAAGCAATATTTCAGAAATGGTTCACTGTACAAAAAAAGCTTATTTAGACATAAATTGTGTGTTTTAGCAAGATCTGCTATACTCAGAAAATTCAAGATATACATTTAATTTCTCACAAAAAACATCTCAAACATATGGCATTTTAAGACATTAAACTACACACCAACTTCTTGTTGGATTCATGGGGGCCACAAAACATATAATTCCGGTGAAATCTCGACATCGAATTTTTGGGTGGAATACAATAAATCCTGTACTTATAATACGTAGCAGAGAGAGTAAAAATCCCGTACTTTGAAATCTCATCCTTGAATACACGTCTTAGCGATTAAGAGAGCCACGAGAAAGAAAACTCCAGTCGAACTGGTCGGTTTGAATCCTGGACATTGGCTCCTGAGAGGAGATTATGTCGGTTTGCTCTTGGCATATGGAAACCAGAATAAGCTGCAACATATGCCATCGAGATTTACCGTAGGTAGGTCCAAATTCACAATGTTCTTATCACTGCCTTTGTTTGAACAATTTCAAATTAATCTTTTCTAATGTTAGCCGAACAAAGGAATACTTGTGGATGGGCGGTGAAGGATGGCGCTCCTGATAGACATGCAACCTTAATTATTGCCATTGTTCCACAACGATATCATCCGAGTTTCCACGAACACATTCGCCTTCTTCTGCATCAATATTCATTTATCACTTTCACTACCACCTATAGTAAGTAGAGGAAGTATTGTATTACACCCAAAAATTCCATGTCGAGACTTCGCCGGAAATGTACGTTTTGAGACCCCCTGAATAAAAAAAGAGGATTTTTATGTGAGTGTGTATGTGTGTTTGTGTGTGTGTGTGTGTGTGTGTGTGTGTGTGTGTGTGTGTGTGTGTGTGTGTGTGTGTGTGTGTGTGTGTGTGTGTGTCAGTGGACAGCATAACTCAAAAACGAAAAGTCCGTTAGAGACCAAAATTGCTATTTAAGTTTAATATCTTGGAAAAGTTTTATTTTCTCGAAAATGGTTCTAACGATTTTGATTAAAATGACATGTTTGAGATACTTTATCAAGCCAAAAATTTGAATCCTCCAGAATTATCTTTAAAATCGTCAGAGAAGTTACCAGAAATTCTCTCAAAAGATTATAAATCTAAGGGACAATTGCCAGATTTGGCAACACTGTCACATACATAAATTTTGTACTAAGCAAATCGACTGCATTAGCAGATTAATAGCTCAAGCCCTCTCTCATACCTCACACTCCACTCGCCTTCTTCTGGTGGACAGGCGGCAATGCTTGCTTATACTGAAATTTTGCAGACTCTATTATGGCAAAAGGATTGTGCTTTTTTGGACGAAAGAAAGTTTTACTGGTTTCAATTTCAGGAAGTTGGAAATAGCAACTTTGGTTCTTAATCGACTTTTCGAAAAACGCTTTTTTTTTTATTCAAGGGGCCTCAAAACGTATATTTCCGGTGAAATCTCGACATCGAATTTTTGGGTGGAACACAATACTTCCTCTACTTACTACTATACGTAGTAAGAAAATAAAAAGGGGGGGGGGCACATTTAAGGACCTTATCCGTATACATTTCTCAAATGGGAAACTGTTTTCATTTGCAGGAATAGTTATGTGATGTTTACAAGAATGGTTCGTGGAAGCCACATAAACGCTGTGAGGGTTTTTTGTTAACAGAAAACAAAAGAAGTTCACAAGAAAGTAATCTGGGATCCCAGCGTGAAGAAGCACTCAGATAAATTTAATACAGTTTGTAATTGAATTCCTTATGACAAGAAGAGTGTGTCTTCTCCAACATGGTGAAAATAACTTGTGTGTGTTTTTCTTGTTGCCCAGTGGGCGCGCGAGTGTGTTTGTAGTTTCGTGGAGCGTGAAACTCATATTAAATGTCTGGGATGCCTTTTTTCCTTCACCTCCATCGCCTAGGCTAAAAGGAGATCATATTACCCAAATCTCTCGACTCCTCAAGCATAATATTGTTATTTGAAATGGAGGCTACAACAACAAAGTGACATTTTCAGCACTTCTTAGAATGGAGCGGGATGACAGAAGCCTCTGACGAAAACACCGACTGCCAACTCCAAAATCTTTTTGCATGGATACCTTTTCTAACACGCGGTATGTTTCTGTTTTAAAAGAAGGGCTTGGAATATCCAACTGAGGGTTACAGTTATAATAGGAACCTATCGCAGCTTTAGTTCGGAGGTAAAGACCGCAATGTTTGAAAACTGAAGTGAGTTTAGCATAACTTGTCTGACGTAACCTATAAATTCTAGAGTGGACCGAATGAAACTGATTTGGACATTTCATAAATAAATAAATACAATTTAAATACTTGTGGCAAAGATTTGAACGAAAATGTTAAACTCTATACAAAATAACCTAAAATATATTCATTTCAACTTACTCAGCACAGGAAATACAAGTATTATGTGTATTTGGAGCCTCTTTTGTTGTTATAGCAGAAGGCCCGTTTATAACCTCAAATAAATCTCACTTTACTTTTAACATTGAAAATAACCTTTCTTCTGGAAAAGTACATTAATTATTAAAAGAACAATTTTTGAAAACACATTTGTAAAATTGAAATGGAGAGCTATTTTGATTACCTATCAATCAACTGTAATGTGTAATAAATTGTTTTTCAGCGATACACATAAACCAGAGAATAACCTAGTGAAAATTTGTACAAAACAAAAGAATGACCTTTTAACACTTCTTTGCATGAAATAGTCAGGAATGTTCATATGCTTGATGGAGTCAAATACCTTAAATATTTACTTTCTCTAATAGTAAGAAGGGAAAGTATTGCACTCCACCCAAAAATTCGATGCCGAAATTTCACCACAAATACGTGTTTTGAGGCCCCCTGAATAAAACATTTAACAGCTATTAACAGTGAAGCAATATAATCCACCAAACTCTGAGTATATATAAAGTATATTTGATGTTTCTAAAATGTTCTTTTTCTGGTTTCCAGACGACGTTTTCTTCAAAAATCGGTGTGTATTGAGTACAACTCAATTTGATTGAAGTGAAGTTATTAGTCTCTACATACTTTGTGTTTGGTAGATTATAAATTTTATATTCTCTCGCTCTCCCTTTCCCTCTCTCTCTCTCTCTCTCTCTCTCTCTCTCTCTCTCTCTCTCTCTCTCTCTCTGTCTCTCCAGCCCAAATACTTAAAATGGGAAACCTGTGCCAAAGTTTTTGCTTCTAAACTTATCTTTGAACGGACAGATATTTCCCAGGATGTGCCATTATTTTAATTTTCTCTTGTGATATTTTTAAACTCTTTTTATTTCTGGGATAATTTCTTGTTTGCATTTCTTAATCAAATGGTCTAATCGTGTATTAAAACTGTTGGAGACAAGCTGCTTAGTTACCTGACATCTTGATTCGTGTCGTATAAAATTTGCCCATGACTTACTTCCGTTTCGTTTGAAATGTGCACAAAACAAGATGAACAAAACGGAGAAACACTTCTCCAAACACGGCGCTGCTCTTAGCACTAATCTTTGCTGTGGACAGATAAAAGCGAAAGCAGAAACAAGCTGTTACCAGGTGTTGTACACTTCTCAGAGAGATAACAGTGTCAGTGGCGAGGAACTGCTGACGTCATCAAAACAGACATGTTTGAGTTGCGGTAAATGAGAAGCCGGGCCGGGACGGATGTGCAAGAAAGTGCAAGATGATAGGAACACCTGAGGGCGCTGTTTCACCTTCACAGTCAACAATACTGTGTACGGGAAAGGATGAATCACACGAAAATGTCAACGCATCAAGGTTATGGGTCAATCTTACGTAACACACAACTTACATACTAGGCACTGTCTTATATTGCTGTCAAATGGAACATCGTTATTAATTTTTTATATATTAGCCGTGCAAAGAGAACGGAATGTGAAAGTTTTAAAACATTTGTCAATTGCTCAAATCCTACTGTATTCCCATATTCCCCTTGTACCTACAAGGAAATAAGCAATAAGATAATTTGTACAAATGTTTATCTCAACTAACACGAAGAAGATATAGGAATAAGAGTTTGTAAGAATGGTTAGTACAAGAGTAGAGAAAGTCATGTGAGTGCAACACATCAGATTTTTACTCAATCTCATCTCGCACCAGAACAAAATGGAAGCTAGAGCGCAACAATGTCATGACATCATAACTAGATCAACAAAGCAGCATTCACTTGTGGGATTTGCAGTACAAACAATACACTTCTCGTAAAAACAGACACCAAACACTCCGACTACATTGGCTCGTTCATCGTAGAATTAAATCCATTGCCAAACAGTGATCATTTAAACTCATTTCTTTCCAATTTGTTTTAAAGTTACATGTCAATTGTTGATGAACTGTATATGATAATAATGTGATATTTATAAATATTCCTCACATATGTGCCTTTCCTTTCAGAGAAAAATAAAGGGGACATCACATATATTCCCAGGTTACATTTCCAAAAAGATTTTAAAATGAGAATTTTGTTTCGGTTAATTAAACAGTTCAATGACAGTGTATTTCGGTGAAATTTGCAGATGGTAAGATCAATAGTTCTATTTCTACATGGATGATGTCCTACTTGTAGGGCTGAAGGTTAAAGCTGCAATTACATTGGGTTTTCCTATTATATCTAACGTCTGGAAATGTTTACACTTATTGTTTTCCTTATTTCCATGAAAGCAAACGTTTATCTGCTAGGTCTTCATGGGTGGATGAACTGCAGTACTTGAACTATACATACAGATACAGCAGGAAGGTTACAAACAAAATTACCAGCCGAAAACAGAGTATAATATTTATAGTATCTACTTGCAAACTCTTATTCCTATATCTTCATATTAGTTCAAAGATAATTTGTACAAATTACCTTATTTCCTTGTAGGTACAAGGGCAATATGGGAGTACAGTAGGCTTTGAGCGTTAGTCAAATCTTTTAAATCTTTGAGATTCAGTTCTCTTTGCACGACTAACACACAAAAAAAAAAAAAAAAAAAAAAAAAAAAAAAAAAAAAAAAAACACACACACACACACAAATAACAAGAAATATCTCCGAAATGGTTCACTACAAGAAATTTACTTGTGCACAGACTGTGTGTTTTAGCAAGAGCTATATTTTTTGGAGTAAGATTTGATCTTTCTCTTACGGTTTAAGGGACAATGGGAGTGAAATTTTGGTCAAAATTGTCAAAAAGTCGAATTTTTTTTTTTTTTTTTTTTTTTTTTTTTTTTTTTTTTTTTTTGCCTTAAAATGTTCCTGGAACACCTGTGAACTTGGATCAGCTAACAGTTTTCATATCCCCCACTCCATGTGGTCATTACGGCCCTTTCAAATAGTGCTCATCCCTTAACGTACACAGGATGCTCCTATATAAAAGCCTGTTTTTTTCAAAACTACATTTCTGCACATTCCAAAAGAAGGTCGCGCCTGAGTTTTGCTTCAAATTCAATGAAAATTTCCAAAAGTATTCATAAATAGTAGCTAAACAAAACTATGATTTAATATTGATGTTATAATTAACATGAATTCCAAAAACATTTTTTTGTATGAAAAAAAAATCAATAATTTTTAAGGTTAAATTTTCTTTGTTATTAATAAACTATGTACCGCATAATCAGCAAACGTATTTGCAATACCTCTTCATACAATTGTTACTCATGTTTTAGAGTATCAGTTCTGCCAATATAAATAAATTTTGAAAAGTCAATAGACGCGAGCTCTATTTTGAAAATGTATCTATTAAGTTCATAAAATAACTTATATATCCTAAATGAATTATCCAATTTTAATAAAATTTGGTGTACCTCCTATTCTCATATAAATACAAACACAGTAAAAATTTCAGAAACATGTATCAAAAAATGTGGAACTTTCAAATTTCACTCCCAGTGTCCCTTAAGAGCTATTCAAAAGTCATCCAGAATAAACAGGACTATATGGACCATAGTCAGAAAATTTAAAATATACATTTAATTTGTTATAAAATATCATTAAAATATGACATTTTAATCAAAATCGTTAGCGCCATTTTAATAAAACAAAAGTTACGAAAAATTTTCCATTTAAAGGGTAGTTTAGGGTGGGGCTATTTTCTTCAAAATCTTCGTGTCGTATCCTTGAAAGACAAACTTAAATACCAACTTTGGTCTTAACTGAGTTTTCGTTTCGTTTTTGAGTTATACTGTGCGCGCGCGCGCACACACACACACACACACACACACACACAACACACACACACACACACACACACACACACACACACACACACACACACACACTTTTTCTGAATTCAGGGGGCCTCAAAGCATACATTCCCAGTGAAATCTCGACATCGAATTTTTGGGTGGAATACAATACTTCCTCTACTTTACTATGCGCAATAGAGAAAGTAAAAAGCAAGTAAGTAATATATTTCTTGTTACGAGTACAAAAGGAGGTTTAAAATGGGAACAGAGGTTTTGATACACTGAGTGCAGGATATCGCCAAACTGTACCGAATACTGGTGACCCGCGTTGACCTAGTGAACTTCGAGAGTGTTGTGAACGTCACTTTAACGTCTTATCATCGCAACGTTGTCTATCTGCATCCTGTCCTTCCAGTCAACAAAAACCATCCAATGAAGATATCAAAAGAGAACCGCGTTTTTAAATCCGTTACGCAACAATAAATCATTCTTAAATTGTTTCTTTTAGTGGCGTTTTACTGTCAAATATTTAATTAAGACTGTGCGGTTCTTTTGATTCGTTTAATATATCACCGGATATCAATTGCTTGGGTTATAATGGCCCCAAGTTTTTGTGGTCCTGAACAACCTCGGGTACCATTTTGAAATTCAGTTTTAGTGCCTTATCTTTTTGCTGCATATAGCTATATTTGTTTTTTAGACAGCTCGATCTTCTTGTTAATCCGGTGTTCAAGCTGTCTAAACGCAATTCCTCTACTGTTCAGGCAGTGAGGGCCTTTTTTACCCCTTCTGTCCATGTCGCCTCTTTTCCTTCTTTCAGGTGGGGCCCATTCCATAGTTTGAGTGGAAGTCGTTCCTTTGTGATTATTTTTACGTGCCTATACCATTATAGCAGTTTTGTTTCTATTATATCTACGGCCTGCTTCTTCCCCTAATTTCATAATTTCTCTTATCTGTCTACTCTTTATTTTGCCTTTTCTTGATTTTCCTCTCGGACCCTCTTAAAACATCCATTTCTGTAGCAAAAATTTTGTTTTGTTTCCTGTTAGATTTGCCACTGCTTCTGCATTATAGCTAAGTATTCTTTGAATTACTCTCTTCCTTATTTGTAATTTTCTATTTTTAATCCTACTGCGTATAGTAAAGTAAAGGAAATTCCACCCAAAAATTCAATGTTGAGCTTTTGAGACCCTCTAAATCCAAAAAAGAAGCAGTTTTAGAAAAGGCCCGTGTGTGTGTGTGTGTGTGTGTGTGTGTGTGTGTGTGTGTGTGTGTGTGTGTGTGTGTGTGTGTGTGTGTGTGTGTGTGTGTGTGCTCGCGCGCCTGACTGTAGAAACAGCATAGCTCAAAAACGAAAAACTGGTTAAACAGCAAAATTGGTATTTAAGTTTAATGTTTCTCAATAATACGACACGAAGATTTGAAGAAAATTCCTCCGCCCCAAACTATACTTTACAAGGAAATTCTTTCGCAAATTTTGATTTTCTTGAAAAAGGCTCTAATGGCTTTCATTAAAATGTCATATGTTTGGGACATTTTATGGCAAATGAAATGTATATCTTGAATTTTCTGGCTATAGCTCATGTAGTCGTGTTTACTCTGGATGAATTTTGCATAACTGGTAAACTGCAAGTGATAAACAAGATCTTACTCTACAAAAAATGCAGATCTTAATAAAACACACAATTTATGTCTCAATAAATATTTTTGTAAAGTGAACCATTTCGGAGATATTCCCTGTTATTTTTATGAGTTTTGGAAAACAAACTTTCGTCAAATGGAACATCGTTATTTATTTTTTATATGTTAGCCATGCAAAGAGAACGGAATTTGGAAGATTTTAAAGATTTGAATATCGCTCAAAATCTACTGTATTCCCATATTTCCCTTGTACCTACAAGGAAATAAGCAATAAGATAATTGTACAAATGTTTATCTTAACTAACACGAAGAAGATATAGGAACAAGAATTTGTAAGAATGGTTAGTACAAGAGTAGAGAAAGTCATGTGATTTAATAACCTTTTGTCTGTCTCTTATTGTTTACCATTTATGCAAAAATCATCCAGAATGAAGGTCTTCTGAGGACATTGACAGAAAGTTTAAGGTATGACCTAGAAATGACCATGGATTCGCCTGTTTGTGTCCGCCACTGGATACTGACTGTGTCCCTCCGACTGAAGGTGTGGAGTGGGGTATAGCCGCTCATTACGTAAGGTTCTCCAAAGGGAGAAGGTTGGACATCCCTGGTATACACATGTATCCTTGTCAGTGGATATTGTCCTAGGTGTGGTTAGAAGCAACAGGGTTTGCACTAGTGACGAAGGTAAAATGACCACAACCCTGTTCTTTCAATTGAAATAAGAGATATTATTTTCTTAGTCTCCACACAGACAGAATCACCTCATAAGCCCTGCCCAGGCACCCTCTTTATCTTGTAGATGCATTTTCAGCATTTTACGGCTATATTAATAATCTCCCTGTTTTTAACGATCCATAATGAAGGAAGTGGTGAGTTTGAGTTTCATTAAGATTCTCTCCCCAGTTTCCGTTTGCTCTAAAATTAGCTAAAATGAAGTTTATTTAAGAGCTTTGGTAACTAGCTATCATTAATAACGCAGACAGACAAGCTGGCGGAGCGTAACAAACGCACAAGAATAGAAAATGGAGAACATGTTAAAGAACAGAATCAGACAAGAATAGTTTCTTTTTCCCTTCTTGTTGCTAAATGTTGTGTTGGATTCAAGAGGCAAGTATGAATGGATTTGTGGCATTTCTGAACGCAAAATATGTTTCCTACTCCCTGCCCCTAACGTTTTCTACCCCTTATTTGGTGGTAGCGACCTTGCACTTCGAGATGGTTAAACCTGTGGAACTATAGCAATTCTTGCGTTTTGTAACTCAACAATAAATTATTTTCAGATCCATGCTCATATCAACTTACTTTCTCTACTACGTATAGTAAGTAGAGCAAGAATTGTATTCCACCCAAAAATTCGACGTCGAGTTTTCAACGGAAATATATATTTTGAGGCACCCTTAATCAAAAAAGCACTCTTGGAAAAAGATCGGTGTGTGTGTATGTGTGTGTGTCTGTGTGTATGTGTCTCTGTGTCTCTGTGTTTCTGTGTGTGTCTCTGTCTGTGTGTGTATGTGTGTGTCTGTGTGTATGTGTGTCTGTGTGTATGTGTCTCTGTGTGTGTCTGTCTGTGTCTGTCTGTGTTTCTGTGTGTGTCTGTGTATGTGTGTGTCTGTGTGTATGTGTCTCTGTGTCTCTGTCTGTGTGTATGTGTGTGTCTGTGTGTCTGTCTGTGTGTGTGTCTGTCTGTGTCTGTGTGTGTCTCTGTGTGTCTGTCTGTGTCTGTGTGTGTGTCTGTCTGTGTCTGTGTGTCTGTCTGTGTCTGTGTGTGTGTGTGTGTGTCTGTGTGTCTGTCTGTGTCTGTGTGTGTCTCTGTGTGTCTGTCTGTGTCTGTGTGTGTCTCTGTGTGTCTGTGTGTGTCTGTGTGTCTGTGTTTCTGTGTGTGTCTGTGTGTCTGTGTCTGTCTGTCTGTCTGTCTGTGTGTCTGTGTCTGTGTGTGTCTGTGTGTGTGTCTGTGTGTGTGTCTGTGTGTGTGTATGTGTGTGAAAACCATAACTCAAACACGAAAAGAATACTTTTAAGAGTACGTCACGAAGATTTTGAAGAAAATTCCTCCACTGTAAGCTACCCTTTACATGTAAATTTTTTCGAAAACTAACGATTTTGATTAAAATTCCATGTTTCAGATAGTTTTATGACAAATGAAATGACATTTTTAGTTTTCTGGGTATAGCCCACGTAATCCTATTTACTCTTGTTGACTTTTACGTAACCGGTAAAGCGTAAGATATAGACCAAATCTTACTATACAAAAAAGTAGATCTCCTTAAAACACAAAAGTTGTGTTTATAGGCATTTTATAGAGTGAACCATTTCGAATATTCCTTGTTATTTGTTTGGGTTTTGCAGTAGTTAAACTTTTCTCAAACGGAAGGTTCTTATTCGCTTTGATCGGCCAAGAGAACGGAATTTTAAAGCATTCACATAGAGACCACGTTTGAAAGTTTTCACTATCACTTAAAGCCTACTGCATTCTCATATTCTCTTTGTATCTATAAGAAAATAAACAATAATTTCTAAAAGTATTTATCTCGACTAACACGAGAGTGTTAGTAATAAGAGTTTGTAAGAATGGCTAGCACAAGAGTAGAGAAAGTCATGTGAGTGCAACACATCAGACTTTTCTATATTTTATTTCACTCTAACATATGTCCAGTGTGTTCCTATTTCTACGGTATCACACGCTTGTCTTGTCCACTGAGGTCCTATTACTGTCCTGCCTATTTTCGCCTTGGTCTTGCTAGGTTTCTCTTCCCCTGTTTCGTATGTCCATGTTGACTGGTTCATCCTGACTACGTGTCCCCCCAGCTCTAGACCCTGTCTCTGCAAGTTATACCCAGTCATTTTCTCTCTTCCTAGGTGTCTCTTCCCCTGTCTCGTGACTGGTTCATCCTGACTACGTGTCCCCCCAGCTCCTGCCTCATTCTAGACCCTGTCTCTGCAAGTTATACCCAGTCATGTTCTCTCTTCCTAGGTGTCTCTTCCCCTGTCTCGTATGTCCATGTTGACTGGTTCATCCTGACTACGTGTCCCCCCAGCTCCTGACTCATTCTAGACCCTGTCTCTGCAAGTTATGCCCAGTCATTTTCTCTCTTCCTAGGTGTCTCTTCCCCTGTCTCGTATGTCCATGTTGACTGGTTCATCCTGACTACGTATCCCCCCAGCTCCTGCCTCATTCTAGACCCTGTCTCTGCAAGTTATGCCCAGTCATTTTCTCTCTTCCTAGGTGTCTCTTCCCCTGTCCCGTATGTCCATCTTGACTGGTTCATCCTGACTACGTGTCCCCCCAGCTCCTGCCTCATTCTAGACCCTGTCTCTGCAAGTTATACCCAGTCATTTTCTCTCTTCCTAGCTGTCTCTTCCCCTGTCTCGTATGTCCATGTTGACTGGTTCATCCTGACTACGTGTCCCCCCAGCTCCTGACTCATTCTAGACCCTGTCTCTGCAAGTTATGCCCAGTCATTTTCTCTCTTCCTAGGTTTCTCTTCCCCTGTCTCGTATGTCCATGTTGACTGGTTCATCCTGACTACGTGTCCCCCCAGCTCTAGACCCTGTCTCTGCAAGTTATGCCCAGTCATTTTCTCTCTTCCTAGGTTTCTCTTCCCCTGTCTCGTATGTCCATGTTGACTGGTTCATCCTGACTACGTGTCCCCCCAGCTCTAGACCCTGTCTCTGCAAGTTATGCCCAGTCATTTTCTCTCTTCCTAGGTTTCTCTTCCCCTGTCTCGTATGTCCATGTTGACTGGTTCATCCTGACTACGTGTCCCCCCAGCTCCTGCCTCATTCTAGACCCTGTCTCTGCAAGTTATACCCAGTCATTTTCTCTCTTCCTAGGTGTCTCTTCCCCTGTCTCGTGACTGGTTCATCCTGACTACGTGTCCCTCATTCTAGACCCTGTCTCTGCAAGTTATACCCAGTCATTTTCTCTCTTGCTAGGTGTCTCTTCCCCTGTCTCGTGACTGGTTCATCCTGACTACGTGTCCCTCATTCTAGACCCTGTCTCTGCAAGTTATACCCAGTCATTTTCTCTCTTCCTAGGTGTCTCTTCCCCTGTCTCGTGACTGGTTCATCCTGACTACGTGTCCCTCATTCTAGACCCTGTCTCTGCAAGTTATACCCAGTCATTTTCTCTCTTGCTAGGTGTCTCTTCCCCTGTCTCGTATGTCCATCTTGACTGGTTCATCCTGACTACGTGTCCCTCATTCTAGACCCTGTCTCTGCAAGTTATACCCAGTCATTTTCTCTCTTGCTAGGTGTCTCTTCCCCTGTCTCGTGACTGGTTCATCCTGACTACGTGTCCCTCATTCTAGACCCTGTCTCTGCAAGTTATACCCAGTCATTTTCTCTCTTGCTAGGTGTCTCTTCCCCTGTCTCGTATGTCCATCTTGACTGGTTCATCCTGACTACGTGTCCCTCATTCTAGACCCTGTCTCTGCAAGTTATACCCAGTCATTTTCTCTCTTGCTAGGTGTCTCTTCCCCTGTCTCGTGACTGGTTCATCCTGACTACGTGTCCCTCATTCTAGACCCTGTCTCTGCAAGTTATACCCAGTCATTTTCTCTCTTGCTAGGTGTCTCTTCCCCTGTCTCGTATGTCCATCTTGACTGGTTCATCCTGACTACGTGTCCCTCATTCTAGACCCTGTCTCTGCAAGTTATACCCAGTCATTTTCTCTCTTCCTAGGTGTCTCTTCCCCTGTCTCGTGACTGGTTCATCCTGACTACGTGTCCCTCATTCTAGACCCTGTCTCTGCAAGTTATACCCAGTCATTTTCTCTCTTGCTAGGTGTCTCTTCCCCTGTCTCGTATGTCCATCTTGACTGGTTCATCCTGACTACGTGTCCCTCATTCTAGACCCTGTCTCTGCAAGTTATACCCAGTCATTTTCTCTCTTCCTAGGTGTCTCTTCCCCTGTCTCGTGACTGGTTCATCCTGACTACGTGTCCCTCATTCTAGACCCTGTCTCTGCAAGTTATACCCAGTCATTTTCTCTCTTGCTAGGTGTCTCTTCCCCTGTCCCGTATGTCCATCTTGACTGGTTCATCCTGACTACGTGTCCCTCATTCTAGACCCTGTCTCTGCAAGTTATACCCAGTCATTTTCTCTCTTGCTAGGTGTCTCTTCCCCTGTCTCGTATGTCCATCTTGACTGGTTCATCCTGACTACGTGTCCCTCATTCTAGACCCTGTCTCTGCAAGTTATACCCAGTCATTTTCTCTCTTGCTAGGTGTCTCTTCCCCTGTCTCGTATGTCCATCTTGACTGGTTCATCCTGACTACGTGTCCCTCATTCTAGACCCTGTCTCTGCAAGTTATACCCAGTCATTTTCTCTCTTCCTAGGTGTCTCTTCCCCTGTCTCGTGACTGGTTCATCCTGACTACGTGTCCCTCATTCTAGACCCTGTCTCTGCAAGTTATACCCAGTCATTTTCTCTCTTGCTAGGTGTCTCTTCCCCTGTCTCGTATGTCCATCTTGACTGGTTCATCCTGACTACGTGTCCCCCCAGCTCCTGCCTCATTCTAGACCCTGTCTCTGCAAGTTATACCCAGTCATTTTCTCTCTTGCTAGGTGTCTCTTCCCCTGTCTCGTATGTCCATCTTGACTGGTTCATCCTGACTACGTGTCCCTCATTCTAGACCCTGTCTCTGCAAGTTATACCCAGTCATTTTCTCTCTTGCTAGGTTTCTCTTCCCCTGTCTCGTATGTCCATCTTGACTGGTTCATCCTGACTACGTATCCCCCCAGCTCCTGACTCATTCTAGACCCTGTCTCTGCAAGTTATACCCAGTCATTTTCTCTCTTGCTAGGTGTCTCTTCCCCTGTCTCGTATGTCCATCTTGACTGGTTCATCCTGACTACGTGTCCCTCATTCTAGACCCTGTCTCTGCAAGTTATACCCAGTCATTTTCTCTCTTGCTAGGTTTCTCTTCCCCTGTCCCGTATGTCCATGTTGACTGGTTCATCCTGACTACGTGTCCCCCCAGCTCCTGACTCATTCTAGACCCTGTCTCTGCAAGTTATACCCAGTCATTTTCTCTCTTCCTAGGTGTCTCTTCCCCTGTCTCGTGACTGGTTCATCCTGACTACGTGTCCCCCCAGCTCCTGCCTCATTCTAGACCCTGTCTCTGCAAGTTATGCCCAGTCATTTTCTCTCTTCCTAGGTGTCTCTTCCCCTGTCCCGTATGTCCATGTTGACTGGTTCATCCTGACTACGTATCCCCCCAGCTCCTGCCTCATTCTAGACCCTGTCTCTGCAAGTTATACCCAGTCATTTTCTCTCTTCCTAGGTGTCTCTTCCCCTGTCCCGTATGTCCATGTTGACTGGTTCATCCTGACTACGTATCCCCCCAGCTCCTGCCTCATTCTAGACCCTGTCTCTGCAAGTTATACCCAGTCATTTTCTCTCTTCCTAGGTGTCTCTTCCCCTGTCTCGTATGTCCATGTTGACTGGTTCATCCTGACTACGTGTCCCCCCAGCTCCTGCCTCATTCTAGACCCTGTCTCTGCAAGTTATGCCCAGTCATTTTCTCTCTTCCTAGGTGTCTCTTCCCCTGTCCCGTATGTCCATGTTGACTGGTTCATCCTGACTACGTATCCCCCCAGCTCCTGCCTCATTCTAGACCCTGTCTCTGCAAGTTATACCCAGTCATTTTCTCTCTTCCTAGGTGTCTCTTCCCCTGTCTCGTATGTCCATGTTGACTGGTTCATCCTGACTACGTATCCCCCCAGCTCCTGCCTCATTCTAGACCCTGTCTCTGCAAGTTATATCCAGTCATGTTCTCTCTTCCTAGGTGTCTCTTCCCCTGTCTCGTATGTCCATGTTGACTGGTTCATCCTGACTACGTATCCCCCCAGCTCCTGACTCATTCTAGACCCTGTCTCTGCAAGTTATACTCAGTCATTTTCTCTCTTCCTAGGTGTCTCTTCCCCTGTCTCGTATGTCCATGTTGACTGGTTCATCCTGACTACGTGTCCCCCCAGCTCCTGACTCATTCTAGACCCTGTCTCTGCAAGTTATACCCAGTCATGTTCTCTCTTCCTAGGTGTCTCTTTCCCTGTCTCGTATGTCCATGTTGACTGGTTCATCCTGACTACGTGTCCCCCCAGCTCCTGACTCATTCTAGACCCTGTCTCTGCAAGTTATACCCAGTCATTTTCTCTCTTCCTAGGTGTCTCTTCCCCTGTCTCGTATGTCCATGTTGACTGGTTCATCCTGACTACGTATCCCCCCAGCTCCTGCCTCATTCTAGACCCTGTCTCTGCAAGTTATACCCAGTCATTTTCTCTCTTCCTAGGTGTCTCTTCCCCTGTCTCGTATGTCCATGTTGACTGGTTCATCCTGACTACGTGTCCCCCCAGCTCCTGCCTCATTCTAGACCCTGTCTCTGCAAGTTATACCCAGTCATTTTCTCTCTTCCTAGGTGTCTCTTCCCCTGTCCCGTATGTCCATGTTGACTGGTTCATCCTGACTACGTGTCCCCCCAGCTCCTGCCTCATTCTAGACCCTGTCTCTGCAAGTTATACCCAGTCATTTTCTCTCTTCCTAGGTGTCTCTTCCCCTGTCCCGTATGTCCATCTTGACTGGTTCATCCTGACTACGTGTCCCCCCAGCTCCTGCCTCATTCTAGACCCTGTCTCTGCAAGTTGTACCCAGTCATTTTCTCTCGATTTTTCGTTCACATACTTATATCTTCTTTACTTGACCTCTCGTGAACATCCAGGTCTGGCATCTACAATATAAGAAGACTAGAGCGACGTACATCTGCAGCATTTCAAACCTTAGTTTCACTCTAATTTTTCCGTCTAGAAGAATGAATGCTAGACTCACCAAGCCAGTCGTATTTGTTAGTTCATTAAATTTCAGTAAACGCCCATGCTTTTCATTACAGCGACTTGCTGACTTAATTACTGTAGCGGTGTTACCTTAAAGTGTTAAGATTTAATTTGCAACTCGTGAAAGCTTTGGCCGACACCTTTAATCCCAGATTCAAAGGCAAACAGGAGAAGTTAATAAATACACATTCCCGCCCTATTGACAGTGGCATAAATGTGACAATGCCTTTGTGATGTAAGGAATCATTAACATAAATGGGTGTATGTACCGTAATTGAGTAGCAGCCGATCCTCCAGGCGAAACTGTAAACAGCTGTGTCCGGACATACGACCCGCTTGCTGATCGGAGATCAGATTTAATCTGAACATGAACTGAGATCAGTGCAATCGTGTTGTATAAAACTAATCTAATATCATCGAATCTCACTAGAACTTTCATCTTAGTTCGTTTTGCAACCACAATCGCTTCTTCTGGAGAGCAACAATATTTTATTACTTTGTCTACCACGTATAGTAAGTAGAGGGAGTATTGTATTTCACCCACAAATTCGATGTCAAGGTTTCACCGGAAATGTATGTTTTGAAGTCCTCTGAATCCAAAAAGGCATTTTTAGAAAAAGGTCCGTGTTTGTGTCTATCAGACCGTGAATAGCATAACTCAAAAACGAAAATTCGGTTAGAAACCAAAGTTAGCATGTAAGTTTAATATCTTTTAAGGATGCGTCAAGAAGATTTTGAAGAAAATCCCTCCACTCTAAGCTATCCTTTACATGGAACATTTTTGGAAAATTTTGATTTTCTCCAAAATGACTATTTTGATTAAAATGCCATACGCTTGAGATTTTTTTGGTAAATGAAATGTATATCTTGAATTTCCTGGCTATAGCCCCTGTAGTCGTATTTACTCCGTATGACTTTTGCATAACTAGTAAACCGTAAGAGGTAGACCAAATCTTGCTCTACAGAAAATGTAGATCTTGCTAAAATACACAGTTTATGTCCAAATAGTTTGTGGAGTGCACCATTTCGGAGATATTCCTTGTTATTTTGTCAGTTTAGGAACAGTTGAAATTTTCGTGAAATGGAACATGGTTGTTCATTTGTTTTATATGTTAAGCGTGCAAAGAGAACGGGATTGGAAAGCTTTAAAATACAATTATAGCAGAGAAATATTGTCAGTTGTATATCAAAGTGGTGTATGTGAATATTTCTTGTGTATAATAACAAGGTTTTCAGTAGTATCATATTACTTTGATGTAAATCGTATTAAAGTCAATTAGGTATAGGAAGTACGTTATGAACATTCTATTTATTGTCAAAATTTTAGTTTTGTATTAACAATATAGTTCTACAATAATAGCAAACATTGATTAATTGTGTATTTATCTTATTAATCGTTTTTATTTATATATTTTACAACGTATTGGATCAAGATATATTTAAGTTCAACACATTTTGCTCAAATTTAAAGAACACATTTACAAATTGATTTAACTTTTTAATCGTTCTAGAAATAACTCTCAAGCACAATAACCTCACAAATTTTTCTAGGTTAGGAGTTTTCGCTTCTCCTGTAAAATTTTGTCTTTAGAACATTATACAATTTGAAACAATATTTCTATTATCCAAATAAAACTGAAATGCATTATTTATCATTCTATTATTTTATTTGACCGCCTCCTCTGGCGTGGAGGGCCCGGGTTCGATCTCCGGTACCGCCGTGAGGATTCCCCCCCCCCTGGAAAGTCTGGTACGGAGTGCACTCAGCCTCGTTAGGTCCCTGTGGAGCCAATAATTGAAGAGCTACTTGATAAAGAGGTAGTCACCCAAGGCTGGGAGGACTCGGGGGCTCATCACGTCCAACCCTCCAGCTTTGCACCCCACTTATGATGCCTGTAGTGGGAAGAGGTAGCGGACGCAGCGGCTGGGCGGTAAGACGTGGCCCACGAAGGGATCTCGCGCTATTATTTTATTTCATTCTGCTGTGTTGCTGATCTACTTCTATCAGGTTAATCAGAGAAGATTCAGCATTCACCTTTGATCTTAGATCAAGATGCTATGAACCTAGATCAGGGTTTATATAACTCAGCTTCACCGTAACAATATACATATAATGGATATCTGTATGTAGGTGAATTTCTCGCGGCACTGAATGCCAAATTCCCCACTAGTTAGTGTCAACAGTACATACATGGAGTAAATTCAAATGCTGTCCGCTCAGACGTGACCTATGCTCGGCAAATTGATCCCGCGAGACTCATCTATGAGACGTAATTAGATCATGAATCCCGCAACCGTATGCATGTGCACAGCAACCGATCAAATGATCTCAGTCCTGCTTTACATAAACATTTCTACTCATTCTCCTATCTACTTCCTGTTAATTGACATAGACATTAGCACAAATTATCTTATTGCCAATTGGTTTGGAAGTACAAAGGGAATATGATAGTACAGTAGACTAAGTGATAGTCAAATCTTCAACGACATCTACAATAATGTATAGTAAGATTTGGTCTATCTCTTACGATTTGCCAGTAATGCAAAAGTCATCAAGAGTAAACAGGACTACATGGGCTATAGCCAGAACATTCAAAACGTAACATACGGCATTTTATTAAATATTGTTAGTCATTTTCAACAAAATCAACATTTTCGAAAAATTTTGCACGTAAAGCTTAGTTTAGTGCGGAGAAATTTTCTTCAAAATCTTTGTGTCGCACCCTTGAAAGATTAAACTTACATGCTAACTTTGGTTTTTAACCGACTTTTTGTTTTTGAGTTACGCTGTGCACACAGACACAGACACATACGCACAAAAACACACATGAACACATACACACACGCACCTTTTTCTAAAAATTCTTTTTTTTTCAAGGGGCCTCAAAACATGTATTCCCGGTGAAACCTCGACCTCGAAGCTTTGGGTGCAGTACAATACTTGCTAGTGTAGAGAAAGACAAAGCCACAAGCAGATGTCACGGTGCTGGTGGTGGTGGAAATAGCCAACAAAGATGCACTTTGGTATGTATATGCTGATGACTGACTTGAGAACCGTGGTGCGACCTGCCCACTCAGCATGTCTCTCTCTCTCTCATTAGTAAGTACATATCGCCGTACTGAGAGAACCTAGGTAATTATTTAATTAGTGCATCAGTTTCAACTTCCTCCTGCTATCACAACGTGACCGGCAACTTAATTTGACACTGATTTATAAAAATGGCTTGCACGCGCTTTCACTCGCAGTTGTCCATCACATTCATATCACTTTCACAACAATTTATTACGTTAGAGACAGTATTCAATTCCACCAAAAATTTGATACAGATATTTCATCGGAAATAGCAGTGTGTGTGTGTGTGTGCGTGTGTGTGCGTGCGTGTGTGTGCGTGTGTGTGTGTGAGTCTGTGTGAGTGAGTGTGTGTGAGTGTGTGTGTGCGTGCGTGGGTGTGTGCGTGCGTGGGTGTGTGTGTGAGTGTGTGTGTTTTGAAAATTATGATTTTCGCAAAAATAGCTCTAAAGATTTTGATTAAAATGCCACACAGTTTACATCCAAATGACTTTTTTTGTAGAGTGAACCGTTTCTAAGATATTCCTTTTTATTTTTGGGAGTTTTGGAGAACTTATAGTTCTGTCAAATGGAACATCGTTATTTATTTTTTATGTTAACCGTGCAAAGATAACGGGATTTGAAAGTTTTAAAATATTTGACTATCGCTCAAAGCCTACTGTATATCCATATTCCCCTTGTACCTACAAGGAAATAAGCAATAAGAGATAATTTCTGCAAATGTTTATCTCTACTAACATCAAGAAGATAGAGGAATAAGAGTTTGTAAGAATGGTTAGTACAAGAGTAGAGAAAGTCATGTGAGTGCAAAGTATCCGATTTTTAGAAATTGTGAACAGCGTAACTCGAACATTAAACGTCTGTTAAAACCAAAGTTGGTATTAATGTTCAATACAGTAACAGTGGGTCGTTCAACAATATACGGGTAAGAGGAGGTCGGGTGACCTTGGATACGACGAGCGGTTTGTGTGCGTGACCGACGAGGTCCGGGGCTACAGGACAATTAGCGACTGTGTATGTGACCGAACAACGATAACACCAGAAACTTCTGGCTGCTTCTTTGTTGAGTCATGCACACTTGCAATGGAAAGAACTCGAAGAAGGTTAGGTCACGTTGGCTCCAGTATTAATAGGACAGAGGGTGAGCAGTTTTTAGAGTTGAGTGAATGATAGTTGTTTATATTAGTTACGAGAGTGAGTCGGCCAGCCTGTCAGCAAGTGTGTATGTGTCGTCGAGTGACTGTGTCGTAATAGTAAAGATATAAGAGACAGTGAAACTGCAGAAAGACAGTGAAAGACTGAGAAAGAACAATTGTGAATTGTAATAGTAGAGAAGACTATATCTGTGTTGGCAACGAGAAGGAAGTTGTACGCTTGTAGTAAGATTTAGAGGAAAATAGAAAGTTAGTAAAGGTGGCATTTCGTCGTTTTGTTACAATAGCTACGTTTAATGCATGCGACACGAAGATAGGTGATTTGTGTTGGGTGTAGATACCCTCAAGAGAAAGTATGGGACTGACGCTGTACTGTGTGGAGCAAAGACATGAACTGCAGTCCCCTTACACTTACACGGGATGAGATCCGGTTTGTTAACTTGCTTCTTCACTTAGGTGTATCAATGAGCCGAGTACGTACCGATAACGTAACGATGCTACATGCATCCTAAACATTTCAATTAATTCCCTTCCTTACTACATATTCACTCTCTAATTAAATAAAAAAGGGGCTAAAAGCTAAAATAATCACCACCTGAAACAAGGACAACACATCGTGAAAGTGCATGGTAAATAGAGCAATTATTGATTCGTAACCAAAAAAGTGATATCAAGATTTCACCGGGAATATGTTTTCAGGTCTCCAAAATGTATTTAAAAAAAAAAGCGCATGTTCCTAATCTTGCAGGAAGATTGTTAAGAAAATCCTCGGACCCAAAAGTTTTCTAGGCAAGGGACGTTTTTCGTAACATTAGATTTTCTGAAAAATGGCTTAATGTGTTTTATTAAAATGCCATACACTTAGACATACATTTTGTTTATCATGTAAATAGCTTGAATTTCCTAACAAAATCATTTTGAAGTCCGGTTCATTCGGAAATAACTTTTTCGATTGTCTTCCGTTTTTAGTTTGTCAGATACACACAAACCCCCATGCCGAAGGCGGGACTCGAACCAGGGAACCTGACATTCCTGAGATATTTTAATTGAGTTTTGAGTAAGCAAGGATCGAATCGCTGTAACGAGACAAGCAAGATGCTGTCTACCGCTAATCAAGTTATGTAACCCGCATTCTCTGCCAGAGGGCGTTTACACACAGGTGCGTTCTTCTTCTGTTTCCGGCACAGACCGCTCGCCGTTGTTTATTGCATACATCATCCTAGGGTTGGGCCTCCATTCTTGTTTATTTTCACGCGGAAGCTTTCAATTAATGTATTATGATTAGCTAACCTGAAGATATATCAAACTAAACTTCTGCCATTGAGAAGGGCTATCTGTGTACACGGTAGGTAATATAAGGGTTTCCCACAGGGATTAATGACTCATCGACAAGCCTTTCTTACGTCACTTTGATTCACAGTTTATGGGAGCAGCCCTCGTCTGGAATTCATTTCCTCTCCGCAGCATACCGTTACGATGAGAAAGTTAAAGTGGTGCTTTTGCTCTATGCCTAAATGTCTGGTAGCTGCACTCATTAGAGCCAACGTTTCCACCAATCAGAACAAAGCGCAGCTATCGAGTATCCTCCTATGTTCAATCGAAGAACAACTAGCACGAGTTCAGAAAAACTAAACATGTCGCATACATTGTAACTAATAACTTATAGCCATAAAATCAAGAAGCATGTACGAAACATTCTATGGACTAGTGAAAATATAAAGGAGAATGAAAACTATAAAAATTGTGAAAAATTATTTTTTCATTGTTAATAATTTGTATTTGGTAAATACAACATTTTCTGTACCGAAAATTCTTTTGAGAGTACCTATCTATAACACAATAATATTGAAAAGTATCCAATTTTGAAATGGAGCATTTCAGGTACGGCGACAAACATATATAGATAAGATAATTAATTTAAAGCTGTTGAACATATTAGAATGAAAAGTGGTATGTAGATTATTCCTTACGTGTATTACGCCTCGCAGGAATTTGAAGAAGATTCGCTAATAATTGTAGAATTTGTACCCTTAACACGAGTGCATCTGATATAGGACATATACGCGGGAGATATTGCCAGTTTCACAACTGTGTAATCTTTGTGCATAGTACAAAGTTCCGATATGACAAACGTACTCATGAAGTGTAAGGGGGAATTTCCAAGCAATACCGCCCGATCACAGCGAGGCGGCGCGGCGGGAACAGCAATGGGCGGCTCTCCAACTCGCTCATTATCAGCGATCATAACTCGCCTAGTCGGTGTCGTCTGTGACCAATTGCAAACCGGAGATGACCTTTTTTCCACACAGAATAAGAATAAAGAGACATTTTGCATCCTGTCCTTGAAGAGCGCAAGTGCCAACATAATGAAGAGTTACTTCAATGTGCAATTCCACTTCTCCATGAACATGAAACACCCATTTCAAATTTTAACCATGTAGGCATTATATTTTTGGACGATTTTTTTTATTTTCTACGTGTTTCCAACGATATTAACACAGAACGAACTTTATAATTGTAACACATAAATCCGCTTTCAAAGAAACAATTGGTCTTATTTCTGCGACCCTAAAATTTGAGACCTCCCTGTACCTCGATAGCATTTTTAGAAAAAGGTCCGCGTGTGTGTGTGTGCCTGTAGGTATCTGTCCGTGAACAGTATAACTCAAAAACGAAAAGTCCATTAAAAACCAAAGTTGGTATCTAAGTTTAATGTCTTTCAAGGGTGCGGCACCGAGATTTTGAAAAAAATCACTCCATCCTAAACCACCCTTTACATGGAAAATGTTTAGAAAATTTTGATTTTCTCAAAAACGGCTCTAAAAATTTTGATTAAAATGTCATATGTTTGAGATATTTTTATAGTAAATGAAATGTATATCTTGAATTTTCTAGCTATTGTCCATGTACTCCTGTTACTCTGGATGACTTTTGCATAAATGATAAATCGTAACACTACACAAAAGTGCACTTTTTTTTTGTGTAGATTGAACCATTTCGTAGATATTCCTTATTACTTGTGTGAGTTTAGAAATGCGTAAACTTTTCTCAAATAGAAAGTCGCTACACACTTAATTTCTTGGCCGTGCAAAGAGAACGGAATTTGAAGTTTTAAAAGATTTCACTATGGCTATTTGACTATTCCCATATTCCCCTTGTAGCTACAAGGAAATTAGCAATAAGATAATTTGTACGAATGTTTAACTCAACTAACACGAAGAAGATATAGGAATAAGAGTTTGTAAGAATGGTTAGTATAAGAGTAGAGAAAGTCATGTGAGTGTAACACATCAGATTTTTTTAAATGATTGGCATAATAAATTAGAAATATGCTCCTAAGTCTCAAAATTATTTTTTGGGTGACCATAAAAATATTCAAAATTGAGCTTTTTTCTTTTCAAATTCTTCTATAAAAGTACAGATATTTTAGACTTTAATACATCTATGTAGAGTATAATGATTTGAACCTTAAAAAGTTATTAATTTTGAAATTCAAAATTCCTCTTTTTAGAATATGAATTTTTGTTTAAATGGTTACAGAGCTTTTATAATTCATTTTAATACTATGTCACATAATTCTAATAAGCTTCAAAATGATGTATGAATGAAGCGTGTAGCAAAATTTTAAGAATACTTCCTTGGGACTGAGAAAGGTAAAAATGTTTAACAGACCTTCATTGATTTATGTAGTTGGAAACTGTGTTGGCATTATTGAACTTGGCTTGAGAAGAAATCAGCGATATCTCACGAACTGCAAGTTCTGCACTGACATCTAAAAGTCGTGGTCTTGTACGAACCACGTAATCATAATTAGTTGTTTTCCAACCAAGGATGTCTACTTATCAATGAAAAATTAACAGTTCGTGAAATATCTCTAAAGGAACATTTAAATACTTATACAAAGACGATTCCACGCTGTCATTTTGTATCCTGTAGATATTAATTTACAGAAAGACCACTTTATAGAGAGCGCTGGCAGAAAAACAAAAAAGAAAGAAAAAAGAAAAGGTGTTACAAATTGGTGTTAATGATAGTGTTTGAGCGAAGGTATACATCAGCCTACCTTAAACAGCATAATTGTGAGCACGATTTCGCAAAACACGCGAAACGCCAAAAGCAATTAAAATACAATAAAACTGTAAAAATATAAAACTAATGCTCTTTACATGAACAAGAGATAGAAAAATGAATAACGACCTCTCATTTGAGAACGGTCTTAAGTATTGCAAAATTCTCTTACCAGTTACTCAAAAGTCATCCAGAACAAATATGACTACATGGACTATAATAAGAAAATTGAAAATATATATTTGATTTGACATAAAAATATCTCAAACATATGGCATTTTAATCAAAACTATTAGAACTAGTTTTGAGAAAATCAAAATTTTCCTTATAAAGGGCAGTTTAACGTGAAGGAATGTTCTTTGGATTCAGGGGACGTAGAAGTAGAAAAAGTAATAAATCAACTGCTAAAGAGCATGCTTATTTTTCCAATACTTCATGAAAATTAATGGAAACCATAGACAGATCTGGCAATGAAAAAACAACTTCTCGCCTAAGGGAACTGTGTTGCGTCATTAAAACACCACGTAACACATGTAACATTTTCAATATCAAGTTTAAATTTTAATCATGTCACAAGCATTTATGGTCGCTATTCACAAGAACGCAACACTTAATTTTTTACTATTTATTTAATGGGAATTTAATTTGAAAATGCAGATGAGTTTGACAAACAAAAATTATTGATATGTGTTGAGTTTGGCCCTGAGGTAACGTGATCTCAAGAAGAAAGCTGGAAAACCAGTTTCGAAACATTCTCAACACATCATTTGCATATTATAAATGCTGAAACGGGAACCATCATTACATTACTATGATGTTAATTTGAATTTGAAACCTTTAAAAGATTTGACTATCGCTCAAATCCTACTATATTCCCATATTTCCCTTGTACCTACAAGGAAATAAACAATAAGATAATTTGTACAAATGTATATCTCAACTAACACGAAGAAGATACAGGAATAAGAGTTTGTAAGAATGGTTAGTAGAAGAGTAGAGAAAGTCATGTGAGATTTTCTTTGCTTCCGACAGGAAATTGGTTTAAAACATATTTTAATGCGAGGTAACTGGAGCATGCGGAAAGCTTCATGCCCGAGCGATAAATCAACTTTATTTAGACAGCAGTTTATGTTGGCGCCGATGTAAGGAGCACCAAGTTCATTACTGAAAGGAAGGCAATATCCGCCCCATATTCAGCATGTAGAATTGCACTCAGGCGGAAATTCCGTTGGGAAGCAATTACATTTCAAAGTACCACATTAATCAACCAACACCACACATAGTAACAGTTGCAGTGTGTGTACAGATGCACAGTGTTTTAACAAATGGGTGGATGCTCGCAAAAACGGGCCAGCCATCATAATATCACTACAGAAAAAATCTGACGTGTTGCACTCACATGACTTTCTCTACTCTTGTACTAACCATTCTTACACATACATATTCGTATTAGTTGAGATAAACATTTGTACAAATTATCTTATTGCTTATTTCCTTGTAGGTACAAGGGGAATGTTAGAATACAGTAAGCTTTGTGCGATAGTCAAATGTTTGAGATTCTGTTGTCTTTGCACACTTAACATAAAAAAAATGAACAACGATGATCCATTTCACGAAAGTTCTAAGTTTTCCGAAACTCACACACATAACAAGCAATATCTCGGAAATGGTTCACCCTACAAGAAAATTTATTCAGACATAAATTGTGTATTTTAGCAAGATCTACAGTTTTTGTACAGTATAATTTGGTCTATCACAAACGGTTTACCAGTTATGCAAAAGTCCTCCAGAGTAAATACGACTACATGGGCTATAGCCAGAAAATTCAAGATATACATTTCATTTGTCATCAAAATATCTCAAACATATGACATTTTAATCAAAATCGTTAGAGCTATTTTCAAGAAAATCAAAATTTTCGAAAAATTTTCCATGTAAAGGGCAGTTTAGGATGGGGCTATTTTCTTCAAAATCTTCGTGTCGCATCCTTGAAAGACATTAAACTTAAATACCAACTTTGGTTTTTAACCGACTTTTCCCTTTTACTTTCTCTACGAGTAGAGGAAGTATTGTATTCCACCCAAAAATGCGATGTCCAGATTTCACCGGAAATATGTTTTGAGGTCTCCTGAATAATAATAATAAAAAAATAATAATAATAAGAATAATAGTAATAATAGTAATAGTAATAATAGTAATAGTAATAATAGTAATAATAGTAATAATAGTAATAATAATAATAATAATAATAATAATAATAGTAATAATAATAGTAATAATAATAATAATAATAATAATAATAATAATAATAATAATAATAATAATAATAATAATAATAATAATAATAATAATAATAATAATAATAATAATAATAATAATAATAATAATAATAATAATAATAATAATAATAATAATAATAATAATAATAATAATAATAATAATAATAATAATAATAATAATAAAATTTCATTTTCCTTTGAAGTTCTCTTTTCGTGCTATTTCCGATAAAAGCCACTCATTGTTTTAAACTTCGATGAGAAATTTCAAGTTAAATACAAGATTTCATGAAAAATAAAATAAAACGTGGTATATTAAAATGATTTATACGTTATAAATATAATTTCATTATAGAGTGATATGACGTCTCTAATACAGAATATTTAGTTTCCATCCTCGCTGTTTACATTGAGATTACTTTCTTACGACCAAGTGTAAATGCTGGAATGATATTCTCTTTGGACTTACAGACACATTACACGCCTCACCCTTGTAGACAGGTATGAGCTGGCAAGTCGACCTTCGACACCACCTGACAGCTAATAGAAGCATGTGACTCGCAAAACATTTGAAGGCGGCTGTATTAGTATCAGTTCATCGTCCTACCAGAGGACTGCCGGCAGATGGAATGGTGGTTTTTCAACAACACAATTGTAAATCATTTCCGAACACCCCTTATTTTCTCACTTTTGGTTGAAGTTAATACCTAGTCTTCTTTAATTCTTCCACAGATTCCGTGATAATCATTTACAAACAGTATATAAATCAATACTTTGTCTGTAGATATAATCGTGTACCGTTAGGGTTTACGTGATTGCTTTAATTTCATTATTCGCACCGCAAGGCCGCTACATTACAAGGTAGAGAGAGAGAGAAGTGTGTGGCGAATTCAAAGTCATCTCGAGGAGGAGGAAGAAGAAAGAAAAGTGCAAAGTGCGGTGCTGCATCCAATCTGTGGTGGGCTCCGCCCCCTTGAATAACTGCAAGGCCATTATTATCTGCCGTCACGCGCGCAGATATTGACTTGATAGCGAAATAATCGCTCAGCAAGGTGGTAGTTTGTGGCGGTCATAGCTGAAAATTACCAGCAACACAGCAACCTGCTCATGGCCAGCTTTTGTTTATCCATCGTACTATCTGCAGCTTCACTTGTCATTCCCTCATACTCACATCTCACGCAAATAACAACAATATCTCCGAAATGGTTCACTCTACGAAAAAATTATTTGGACATAGACTGTGTGTTTTAGCGAGATCTACAGTTTTGTATAGTAAGATTTTATCTATCTCTTACGGTTTACCAGTTATCCAAGTCATCCAGAGTAAACAGGACTACATAGGCTATACATATATACGTTTTATTTGTCATATGTTAAACATATGGTATTTTAATCAAGATCGTTAGAGCCATTTTTAAAGAAAATCAGAATTTTAGGAAATTTGCCATTTAAATGGTAGTTTAGGGTGGAACAATTTTCTTCATAATCTTCGTGTCGTATCCTTGAGAGACATCGCACTTAAATACCAACTTTGGTTTTTAACCGGTTTTTGGTTTTTCAGTTACTGTCCACAGCCTGACACACAGACATACACTCGGACTTTTTTCTAAAAATGCTTTTTTTTTCTTCTTTTTTTAATTCAGGGAACCTCAAAATATATATTTCCAGTGAAATCTTGGCATTGAATTTTTGAGTGGAATAGATACAATACTTCCTTTACTTTAGTATACGCAGTAAAGAAAGTAAAAACTGTATAGCAAATTTAATTGCCTACATGACAAATGTCAGAAATGCTCGTTACATTTTTTAAAAAGCTCAAATTTCAAAATGAAAAACCTTTTTATTCTGCGTTTTTCACGTACATTATATAGGTGTTTGTAGGATAAACATTTTTTTTTTTTTTTTTTTTTTAAGTTGTGAAATAGAAATCTTGAGTTATTTAGTAAATGTTAGTGATGGTTAAAACAAAATATCCGCACCTTCTTTTATAAAGTTGGTAAGTAGTAAATATGTATGTTGTATGGTTGCAGCCACGCTACTCTACGAGTGCCGCTAACGCACACCGCGCAGCCGGTTCTTAGTGCTGTGACTCTCCCGGTATTTCGATCGTGCCGCTGCTGACGACAGCGAGTAGATATCGCAACAGGTATCTGGTTGAACAGATAGCTTTCAGCCCTCTCTGGCCAGCTGTAGCACAAGCACGGGACTTCGAGAGCCTAGGAGGGACCTCCGTGCACCTCTATGAGGTCTCTTCCTGCGGCCTGTAAGCTCTGGTTCTCCTCTTCCTCTCTAGACAGCTGTAGCAGAAGCACGTGACTTTGAGAACCTAGGAGGGACTTCCGTGCACCTCTATAAGGTCTCTTCCTGCGACCTGTAAGCTCTGGTTCTCCTCTTCCTCTCTAGACAGCTGTAGCAGAAGCACGTGACTTTGAGAGCCTAGGAGGGACCTCCGTGCACCTCTATAAGGTCTCTTCCTGCGACCTGTAAGCTCTGGTTCTCCTCTTCCTCTCTGGCCAGCTGTAGCAGAAGCACGTGACTTTGAGAGCCTAGGAGGGACCTCCGTGCACCTCTATAAGGTCTCTTCCTGCGACCTGTAAGCTCTGGTTCTCCTCTTCCTCTCTAGACAGCTGTAGCAGAAGCACATGACTTCGAGCTCCTAGGAGGGACTTCCGTACGCCTCTATAACGTCTCTTCCTGCGACCTGTAAGCCCTAGTTCTCCTCGTCCTCTCTAGACAGCTGTAGCAGAAACACGGAACTTCGAGCTCCTAGGAGGGACTTCCGTACGCCTCTATAACGTCTCTTCCTGCGACCTGTAAGCCCTGGTTCTCCTCTTCCTCTCTAGACAGCTGTAGCAGAAGCACGTGACTTTGAGAGCCTAGGAGGGACTTCCGTGCAGCTCTATAAGGTCTCTTCCTGCGACCTGTAAGCTCTGGTTCTCCTCTTCCTCTCTAGACAGCTGTAGCAGAAGCACGTGACTTCGAGAGCCTAGGAGGGACCTCCGTGCACCTCTATGAGGTCTCTTCCTGCGACCTGTAAGCTCTGGTTCTCCTCTTCCTCTCTAGACAGCTGTAGCAGAAGCACGTGACTTCGAGAGCCTAGGAGGGACTTCCGTGCAGCTCTATAAGGTCTCTTCCTGCGACCTGTAAGCTCTGGTTCTCCTCTTCCTCTCTAGACAGCTGTAGCAGAAGCACGTGACTTCGAGAGCCTAGGAGGGACTTCCGTGCAGCTCTATAAGGTCTCTTCCTGCGACCTGTAAGCTCTGGTTCTCCTCTTCCTCTCTAGACAGCTGTAGCAGAAGCACGTGACTTCGAGAGCCTAGGAGGGACCTCCGTGCACCTCTATGAGGTCTCTTCCTGCGACCTGTAAGTTCTGGTTCACCTCTTCCTCTCTGGCCAGCTGTAGCAGAAGCACGTGACTTCGAGAGCCTAGGAGGGACCTCCGTGCAGCTCTATAAGGTCTCTTCCTGCGACCTGTAAGCTCTGGTTCTCCTCTTCCTCTCTGGCCAGCTGTAGCAGAAGCACGTGACTTTGAGAGCCTAGGAGGGACCTCCGTGCAGCTCTATAAGGTCTCTTCCTGCGATCTGTAAGCTCTGGTTCTCCTCTTCCTCTCTGGCCAGCTGTAGCAGAAGCACGTGACTTTGAGAGCCTAGGAGGGACCTCCGTGCAGCTCTATAAGGTCTCTTCCTGCGATCTGTAAGCTCTGGTTCTCCTCTTCCTCTCTGGCCAGCTGTAGCAGAAGCACGTGACTTTGAGAGCCTAGGAGGGACCTCCGTGCGCCTCTATAAGGTCTCTTCCTGCGACCTGTAAGCTCTGGTTCTCCTCTTCCTCTCTGGCCAGCTGTAGCAGAAGCACGTGACTTTGAGAGCCTAGGAGGGACCTCCGTGCAGCTCTATAAGGTCTCTTCCTGCGATCTGTAAGCTCTGGTTCTCCTCTTCCTCTCTGGCCAGCTGTAGCAGAAGCACGTGACTTTGAGAGCCTAGGAGGGACCTCCGTGCAGCTCTATAAGGTCTCTTCCTGCGATCTGTAAGCTCTGGTTCTCCTCTTCCTCTCTGGCCAGCTGTAGCAGAAGCACGTGACTTTGAGAGCCTAGGAGGGACCTCCGTGCAGCTCTATAAGGTCTCTTCCTGCGATCTGTAAGCTCTGGTTCTCCTCTTCCTCTCTGGCCAGCTGTAGCAGAAGCACGTGACTTCGACAGCCTAGGAGGGACTTCCGTGCGCCTCTATAAGGTCTCTTCCTGCTGGAAGGGTGGTATATGTCGCAGTGCGCGTGCTGTACCGATTATAAGCAGGAGATAATGGCAGGTTTGTTTCGTGTCGCCTTCACAACCAAACGGTATTTAAGTGAGGAAATGATGCATCTTATCTTCTCATCGGACGTTTTTATGGATCGTCTTTCCAGCGTTTATCGAGACTAAGCATCTAAAGTACATGTTTCACGTTAATACGAGCCAAAGCTATAAAATCCAAGCTTGTTAGGGTAACTGCTTCCTGACCGAATTGTGGGTTCGACTCCAAGTTATGCATACAGTTCTCGACTAGAGATTTTCTGATGGCAATAGAATTAACTCAATATACAAGTCATAGTTTCGCTGCTGTTTAAAATCGAGTGGAGATTTTTCATAGATGGTTCCCAATACAGTCCTGTACTCCTCCACAGTGGAAATACGTGTGTGAGCCACTATGGTTAAAGAATCTTATGATCTTTTGAAAAATATGCTGCAGCTAATTATGAAGAACAGAAGTGGAAAATATGTGGTGATCTGAAAATAGTTGCCATGATATTGGGTATGCAACAAGCCTACACGAAATATGGACTTTTGTGGGTGACTGGGACAGTTGTGACAGAAATTATCACAATAAAAGTTATTAAAAATATTTCGCCTCCAAGGAACTCAAGTTTGGGAGAAAAAAAGTGTACAGAATGAGAAATTGGTAGGCAGTGAAGATGATCACTGTTTTTCTTCAGAAAACATAAAGGAAGGCATGTTTGTGGGCCCCCATATTAGAGAACTTCAAAAAGACTCCGATTTAGAAGAACGCATTGCACCAAAGGAAAATATCTAATGTGCTGCACTCACATGACTTTCTATACTCTTGTACTAACCATTCTTACAAACTCTTATTCCTATATCTTCTTCATGTTAGTTGAGATAAACGTTTGCTTATTTTCTTGTAGGCTGAAATCGAAATTATAATGTCAATATATATATTTTATAACAGAAAGAAACAAAAGGAGATTCTAGTCAATAGTTAAGGGGAAGACGTAATAAAGCTGAATACATTAAAGTCTCAAGAATGGAAGCCTAGGCAGATTTAAATGAGTGATAAGGCTACAACTGTTGTATGTACAAAGCTCTAACGATCCCGCGGGCTGATTCCTATCTTACCATGACGTATTGTAAAGTTAGCCAATGGAAATCGCTTCCTTCGTGTTGCTCGCGCAAAAACAAATGCAACGCAACACACACTCGTCTTGAATCGAGTCGAGATAACGCACGTGCAACTTGGGAGTTCTACGTAAGCTAGCACGTATACATAATTCGGCGGTTGCCAAAGAGTGACAAAGTTAAAGTATTATAACGTTGTAGTTGAAGTTACAAAGTTACATTCTATTTAAATATCGTCGGCAGTTCTCTACAAATCTGGAAATTTACAAATAAAGTGATATGTTGGTTAATTCTTAGTTTGGTTCCATTCCTACCATAACTCACGCACACCCTGTAGATTAGGACCTCTTGCTAGAGCTAGTCCGGACACCAAACACGAGATCTTATAGCTCTTAAAGTAGACGTCTTCGACGGAGAGGAACGTTTGCGTCAAGGTACAAGAGGGATATTACAATACAGTAGACTTTGAGCGATAATCAAACCTTTTAAAGCTTTCAAATTTGGTTCTCTTTGCACGGCGAAGATATAAAAAGTGAATAACGATGTTCCGTTTGACAGAAGTGTAAGTTCTCCAAACCTCGCACCAATAAAAAAGAAAATATCTCCGAAATGGTTCACTATACAAAAAAGAATTATTTAAATATGAGTTGTGTTTTAGCAAGATCTACATATTTTGTACATAAAGATTTGCTCTATCTCTACATCTAGTCCTGTTTACTCTGGATGACTTTTGAATAACTCGTAAACCGTAAGAGATAGACAAGGTCTTATTTGTATTACCAATGAGTGCTTTAAATGCACAAACTGGATGTTAATAGGTTCCATTGACAGAGTGTTGAAAAATACATACGTTGAAACTAGCACACGTCACATTAGCGATATGACAGCCATACTGTGAGATTATACACAAGGTGTCTACACGCATTACGCCTACGGTACGTCAATTCAACATCGCAGCTTGCTAGCCAGCTAATTCACCAGGTTCTGTCACACTCCAGGAGGATTAATGCAACTTATTATTATTGTTGTTATAATTATCATCATCAACTCGCAAGGTAGACCTCTTTCGACTCAGAAGGGATCTTCCCAGCATCTCCGCGGTCTTCCAATTTCTCTCCCCTCAACTAGTTTGAGTCTTTCCTTCAGGCATTTCAGAGATATCATCTTGCCATTTCATTTTGCACTCCCTGATTTTGTCGTTTAAATTAAATATTTGTACTTGCTCTCTTATTGTTTCAATTTTAACATGATTTTGAGACTACAGCCAGTTAACTATCTCAAAAATGTCATTTCTACTCTAGGTCCAGGTCTCGGCTTCATAACATATAATGGCCACTGCCATCTATATATATTTGTTCTGTCCGTGTGTATGTCACTGAACTGTTCCTAAACGTCTGGACAGATGTATATGACATTTTGTATGTTTGATCAAGGTGATTCGAGAATGGTTTAGATTCACAATTTGACCCGATAAAACAGGTTCTTGTTAATTAAGTAATATTTTGTTGATCTTTGGATGGCTTAGGTTCACAGGATCCGTCAAGCAGCGCTGCGATCGCGTTTTAGACTTTCCGGTATTTTGTTCCGCGATAGGATTCTAGGATATTTTTGCCACAGCTTAGCATGAATATTACATTAAAAGTGTGCGCTTATTGAGCAAAAGTAATTAAATGTGTACTTTACATTGTGCAAGTGTGTAAGGTGCAGTATTGAAGTGAACAGTTTACATGATTTTCCATGAATTCCAATGATGTATACACGTAATTGATAACACTAAGCCTAACCCACAAATTGCATATAAGTATTGTTATTTATTGAAGTACGTTTTTAAAGTGTAATTAAACAGTATACATTGTGTAAATTGTGCTAGACAACTATTGCGACATTATACAACAAATGGTAGTGACCATTATAAAAGCAAAGGACAAAGTAGATAATTGAGTGGGTTCCTGCATAGTGCACCATTTCCCGTCCAACTAAAGCACAACCACCCCCGGACATTTTACTTTTATGAAACACGATCACATTTCTTTCATGTGGGGTTCTTCAGCAGTGCTTTTTGATAGAGTTTTCCCAGTGGTTTTAATTATTTTGTTTATTTTGGGTTCATTATATCATCAAACGCTACATTAAAACCTGTAGGTATAAAATGAACAAACCGGGGACAACGCCGGGTATTTCAGATATAAACTGTAATGAAAATGCTGTGAGAGAGCGTGCCATCACTTTCTGTCTAAATAGAGACCGCCCAGTTCCTACCTGACAATTGACGGTCTGCATGCAGATTTGCAGCAGTTACGATTTAGCATGCTTAATCGGATCCGCGCCCTTGGCAACCTAACCTCAACCGTGGCTAATTACAATTATTTAGCAAGTTGAAGGCTGTCACTCAAGTCACACGCGATAAATAAGCAGCAAAGTGGCGAGTCTATCACCTCTCGATGACAGAAATGCATCATAATGCCCTAAATTAACACAGCACTTTGTCAAATTTATGCACGGTAATTACAGTTTTCCTCCATCTGATAAATAGTGGCTTTAACAAGACTCGAAAACCTGACCTTGCACTTGCTGCAGTAAAAGCATTACACATGTTAGGTAACTACAAGCATTTAAAATGTATTAACAACACGTTTGTATATTCATATTGAAACTTAATGAGCATGCGCACAATTTATGTGCAGATAATCGCTGAATGACATGCAAATTAACATCCAAAATATGCAAAATTATACCACTTTCTTCTCCGAACTTGCTCTGCTCTTAATTGGCAAATAACTGAACCAGTTTTTGTTTTCACCGATAAAAAAGAAGTTAACGGGAGATCAAATGACGAAAATTGCTGAAAAGAAACTGACAGTTTTATCTGAATGGGCATACAGTGGGCTTTGAGCGATAGTCAAATCTTTTAAAGCTTTCAAATTCCGTTCTTTCAAGTTCCGTTCTCTCATGGTTAACAAAAATGAATAATGATGTTCCATTTGACAAAAGTATAACTTCTCCAAAATTCAGACAAATAACAAGCAATATCTCCGAAATGGTTCACTCTAAAAAAATTATTTATACATAAATTGTGTGTTTTAACAAGATTTAATTTTTTGTATATATAGTAAGATTTGGTCTATCCCTTACGCTTTACCAGTTATGCAAAAGTCATCCAGAAAAAATAGAACTACATGGGCTATAGCCAGAAAATTCAAAATATGCATTTCATTTTCAATAAAAAATATCTCAAAATATGACATTTTACTAGATGCAATAATATTAACCGGGCTTGTGGGCCGTGGTCTATTGGGTTCCTTCTTCTTCCCAAACGTTTCGTCTGCGACTACGGCAGACATCTTCAGTGGCGGCGAGGTCGAAGTTTCCTAGTGGAGATTTCAGCACCGACTGTGCTGGTCACCACCAGAGGTGCGGTATTTATGTCGGCGGCTGGAGGGGAAGTACGTTGTGATAGGTCCGGGTGGCCAGTGGGCTGGACTTGTACCAGTGGAGTACTACAAGGAGCTGGCGTCTGATTGGCTGGAGAGGGGTTCTGGATTTTTGTTTTTGTTAACGCTGTTTGCCATTTTTAATCAAAATCGTTAGCCATTTTCAAGCAAATAACAATTTTTGAAAATTTTTATTTACGTAGTAGAGAAAATAAAAAAATGTAGACATAAACTGTTTTAACAAGATCAAAATTTTTGTATAGTATGATTTGGTCTATCTTACTACTGCAAAACTGTAGATGCCATTAAAACACGCAATTTACAATTTACAATACATTTTATTTTTTCTTCTTCTTAATAAATAATGTATATTTACTGTGTTTGTTTCGCTTTACATTTTACTTAGCAATAAAACCTCCAGTTTTGTATGTACCCAATTTTGTAATATTCGTCAATGATATGTGATGAGAATTAAGCTATAAATCATAAGCAAGAGTTAACAGTTGCTCGGCACCTGTTCACGCATGAACGACCTTGTTGTCAATAGCTTCCATAAATCTCTTATTAGTGAAGAAAGCTCCTGAATTGTATCCCACCTGTGTTTAGCTTTTGACAAGTCCTAATAACTCATACCTTCGTCTTCATGACCTTCGGCAAACTGTTCCTAGTGGACAACCTTGAGCTATATCTTCAACGGCTATGAATATCTCTGGATGTGTGGTTGGAATTTATAACGAACCTGCATTTAATATGCAACAGAAATGCCTAGTCTGTAACACAGAACCCTGCTGCAGTGACATCTGATAATGTTTCATTGTGCCAATTTGTAATCACAAGAAATATGGTTAACTCTGTCATAAAGCATCCCACGGTACCCAAATATTCATTTCATGCTTTACCATGGAATAATGTAGCGCTTATACGCCACTGTAATGAACCTCTTCATAACGATACTGACGTTCACCAATCAAAAGTGCACCTGTTCATAACGAAACTGCTGTCCACCAATCAAAGATGCACCTGTTCATAACGATACTGCTATCCACCAATCAAAGATGCACCTGTTCATAACGGTACTGCTATCCACCAATCAAAGATGCACCTGTTCATAACGATACTGCTATCCACCAATCAAAGATACACCTGTTCATAACGATACTGCTATCCACCAATCAAAGGTGCACCTGTTCATAACGATACTGCTATCCACCAATCAAAGATACACCTGTCCATAACGATACTGCTATCCACCAATCAAAGATACACCTGTTCATAACGATACTGCTATCCACCAATCAAAGATGCACCTGTTCATAACGATACTGCTATCCACCAATCAAAGATGCACCTGTTCATAACGATACTGCTATCCACCAATCAAAGATACACCTGTTCATAACGATACTGCTATCCACCAATCAAAGATACACCTGTTCATAACGATACTGCTATCCACCAATCAAAGATGCACCTGTTCATAACGATAATGCTATCCACCAATCAAAGGTGCACCTGTCCATAACGATACTGCTATCCACCAATCAAAGATACACCTGTTCATAACGATAATGCTATCCACCAATCAAAGGTGCACCTGTTCATAACGATACTGCTATCCACCAATCAAAGATGCATCTGTTCATAACGATACTGCTATCCACCAGTCAAAGGTGCACCTGTTCATAACGATACTGCTATCCACCAGTCAAAGGTGCACCTGTTCATAACGATACTGCTATCCACCAGTCAAAGATGCACCTGTTCATAACGATACTGCTATCCACCAGTCAAAGGTGCACCTGTTCATAACGATACTGCTATCCACCAATCAAAGATGCATCTGTTCATAACGATACTGCTATCCACCAGTCAAAGGTGGTGTACCTGTTCATAACGATACTGCTATCCACCAGTCAAAGGTGCACCTGTTCATAACGATACTGCTATCCACCAATCAAAGATGCATCTGTTCATAACGATACTGCTATCCACCAGTCAAAGGTGCACCTGTTCATAACGATACTGCTATCCACCAGTCAAAGATGCACCTGTTGATCATGATACTGTGTGACATCGTATGCCTTTGTGCAAATTTCAGATGCTGTCAATTACACATCACTTTCACTCGTGTTAAAAACCGTGACTAGTTATCATTCGATTGAACATGCGAGGAGGGAATATTGAAGGAGGAGGATAAGAAGATGAAAAAGATGGACAACAAAAACAACAAGGAGAAGGCTTTATTTAGGACTGAAGGTTTCTGTTATACACGAAAAGAAAGATTTTTAGGGAAAAAACCACATATGAACTTAGCATATAGGATAGAATAATTGTGACAGTTATTTTAATACCTAACTAAGGAGTGAACCTTTATACGGGGAACGAAAGGTTGCGGAGTATGGAGTTGTTGCATATCTTGGCACCATTTAGAGTAAACATTTACTTTTACTGGCATGTAAACCAACTCCTGCAGGACGAAATTCCAAAACAAGCGGCGCTGATATCATCCTGGGAGCTGACAACGTCATTAAACAACGAAATAAATCGTTATGTATTCTATTAACAGATTGCGTGTAATATCAGCACAGAATAGAGCTGGGAAAGACAAATGACTTGCTGGGAGAATGGGCCAAGCCCCTAGAGGATGATGATGATCTAGAGTTAATTAGGGTGTCGCTATAGAATGGTTTCCCTGGAAACGGATGACCTCAGTTACTCCAGACGTGACGTCACTCTGAATAAATCTCTTTCATCTGCCTGATTCGGAAATTCCAGACAGAATGATATGACTGAGATGATTGTGGGCCTTCTTCACACAAGGACATCGATTAGCAGGCAATTTGTGTTTCCAGGTATTCTCAAATTAACACTGACTCACACAACAGCTTTATTTGCGATCAAAGTGTCAATGCACCACTGAGAGTTTGAGAGCTAACAAAAAGCCAAACCTTCACCAGCTAAAAATTAAAATTTAATTTAATTTATATCTCTCACTACCGACAGGGCGTTTCCCCACGTGCTGCGCGGACTAATACATTAGCCGTGTTGATGTTAAGCGGCTTCCTTACGCCGGAATTACTATAGTAAGTTTTATACAGTTCTTATGGTTTCTCTGCTTTAAACAAATACACAAAATCCTTTCCTTCATATGCTATTCTCATACAATTCGAGACATGTTTTGAAAATATGGTATTTTAATGAAAATGTTTAGGGAAATTAAAAAGAAATGAAACATTTTCCATGGTACAAAGCAAGATAAACGTAATGAGAAATGAAACCTGAGGCAGATACTTGGAGAACGTGGAGGTCGTTTTGCGGACAACAGTCTGCTGATTATACGGCTGTCAAACTCCCTCCGCTCACTTGTTTTACTGCCTACTGACCGGCTGGTTCGTCACTACTCCTCTACGGTGACCTACCTTTACTTTCTCTTTTATCATCATTTATTATCATCATCAATTATTTATTATTATTATTATTATTATTATTATTATTATTATTATTATTATTATTATTATTATTATTATTATTATTATTATTATTATTATTATTATTATTACAGGCTATCATATTGTTTAACGTATTGGCAATGTCAGAAGTTAGAGTATCTGCTGCTAATTTATAATGTAGTCCAATAAAAAATTTGTCAAACTGATTCCAAGCATATTTCCTGTTGTATTGTGTGTTCTAAGGTTTCTTTCTTCGAATTATTTCATCTATTTCAGCACCGAAGCGAGAGTCAGCCATATTTGGCATTTGAAAAGTGGCTCTATTGCGTTAAATTAGTCTGCTGTTGCGCATCTGTTTGCACAGTGCAGCTAGATTCTCCAACCTGATCATAAAATGATAAAAGTAGAGGAGGTGAATATGAAATTTGATACACTTTTTGCGAAGGAAGGCTGTCATTGGTTGAAATTTGAAATTGTTATGACATGATTGGTTGATTTCCACCAAGTCACGTGTGAGTGGAATATTGTTACCAATTGTGCGTCTGTCCCTATGTCCGTTTGTCACATCCTTACACAATATATCTCCATTACTGAGGTACCAAGAAAACGAAAGTTTTGAGCTTGGAAAAACTTCACAGAAATAAAACAGGCGAGAAAGAAGGATGGGTGGAAAGTTCTCAGGAAAGTGGAGTGGAATAGAAAAATATGTTTCTGCTAGTTTCCTCCAGTAGCAAAAGTTTTGAAGCAATATTTCTTTCGGGAGTCTTTTCAGCAAAACAAGAGATGCTGAAGAAAGTGCCCTATCACGTAAGGATGTGCTGACGGCCACCGTGCCGGAAAACGTGACTTACTTGTCCGGCCGTCCGACTGTCCGTCCGGCCGATAACTAGATGAAAGAATTATAGCCTTGCACACTATAATCATGACTCACACATGAAGGGCAATGCAAGACAATAAAGTTTAAGTGTCTTTATAACGGAACAATTGCATCAGCAACCTGTTGCGGAAGCTTCACATTTACTTCTAATTTGCAATGCCAAAATCGTTCAGTAATAATGTTTCTTAAATTACTTTCTCTCGTAGCTGTATTGAATAATTTTAACTATTTATTGCGGATATCTCGGAAACGGCTTATGCCACAAATGACAAATTCACTCCTGATACCAGTATGGCAAATTATACTTTCACTTACTTTTTCCAGTTTATTTTCCTTCTAAAACTGATGTACAAAAACAGTTGTGTTTTATCCTAAACACAGGTTACAGTTTGTAGTGCTCTTGCAACTCACAGCTTTTCTGTCTTATCGTAACCTTGAAACAAATCTCACTGTCTTTCCTTTCTGCTCACAAACTGCTTCCAACGATACACTCATACAGGTTTAACTAACAACTGTTTCACACAACAAATAATCCCGACGCGATGATTAAATGTCTACAACTGTATCTCAGAAATACTCTCTCATCACTAACTGTGCAGACGCACGCACTATCTGCTGACAACTGTCTCGTTGGTTCACCTGTTCTTATTTTAGGGGTATAGGCAGCACCTCATACTCTAAAAGCAACAAGGTCGGAATTACCATGCTTGTCGACCATTTGGTAGCCATACAAATCTGGCCTGCTCTTCATGGGAAATTGACCTTAACAGCAGTCCATTCGAAAAGCATGCGCTGCTAAGGTCTATCGTAGTCTAATCGTAGATGTGTTGAAGTTAATACTTCGATACGGATTCTGTGTACTTAGAACCTATTCCAAAAAGCCGATAAGTTCATATTCGAACCTACAATACCCTATAAAATCATAATATACCGATAGATAGAATCCAGTTTTAACTTTTTAGAACCTAAAAATCCGGGGCTTGGTTATTACTGAAAGTAATTCATTCATCCACGTAACGTTAAGATACGAGGACCTTTTAATTCATGTGACTTGTGCTTTTAGTTCAAGCTGTGTAAAAAGTTAATTCTTGATACGACAATTCATCACTTTAATAGCCACACTTCCCCTCGTACGTTTTATGGTCGATACGAGTGTATTCACATATTTAAATTATTCATGATGACAAACTGGAATGTACGTACATTCATTGGTGAAACAGGTTATACGAGAGCTCGTATCTTACTTCAAGATAACCCGTGTTATAAATTAGGCTAAATAGCTTGGATACTTTGCACAACTTGCCACAATATTTCCTCCTGGATACTTAGAGGAAACCTTATTAATAGTCCAAGAATAAGGAAGTTGTCGCCAAATTACAAACCGCATTCTTAAAGAGAAAAATATCACACAGCTTTTCCTACCCACTATCCATTACTTTTTATACCTCCTTCACAACTAGTTTTACATAATGTTGTTTTGTAACTAACCCCGCGGAAGAGTCCTTTCGGGGCTAAGGCCTACCAACCTATGCCCACCACAGACGTCATGAATGAGGTACAGTATTGGCGGTGGGACGTGGTGCTCTCTTTCTGCACTTGGTGTTTGGTTTGCTGTGAATGCCTACATTCTTTGAGGATACGGTTAATGGACAGGGATATAATAATCAAACCAATATTAGCGTAACATTTTATGTGCACAGGCATATTTTCAACACGACTCTGCTACAGCTGATCTCTCGTTGAAATTAATTGAGGAAACTTTTGAAGGTATGTTTATCAGTAGGCTAAGGATTTCTCAAGCACTAACGCCTGAACGAACAGACATTAGCTTACTCTGTCTTCAAGTGCCGATTCCGTGTCGCTTTCTCTGGTCGCAGTAACAGATACATACGTGGTTATACGCAGAAATACAATATACCTAAATCACGCAAAGAGAAAATACAGGAATATAGTATAAAGAATTCGATTCAGAGTATTTTAGTATTAATGGCGATATCAAGGAATGCAAACTCTGTCATTCAGTAATATGAGGTAATAAATGCTTTAACAATCTACAACATTTTCGTAGAAATTGTCATTGTCAACAGGTGCATTTGGTGGGTTCAAATGGACCGAGTGAAATTATGCACTCTACCTCATAATTATGCAAGCACATAATCTGGTCTTTTTGCAGATTTATGCCACATGATGATAAGGTCTAATATCCCCTAATATTCACTAAATAGTTGCATGCAGAAGAGCAACTAACAATAAAAATGTACATGTTATGGAATATCGTATCACTAAATATACGAACTATAATGTTGAAAATGCATGGCAAGCATATTAAAATGTCTAAATGCACCATATACAAAAAGATAATTGTCTTCATATCGTACCACAACTGTAGTCTAAATATAGTAAAAATACAATAAATATTGCAAACAGTTTGCGCCGTAGATATTGCATACGGTAATAGGAAATATACAATATGTATGTAGACACAGGCAGTATATGCTCTTCAGTCGATAGCATTGTCATGCTGTAGTTGTTTATTCACCCGACTGTACGCTTGTAGCGGTCACGTGATCACGCCCCCTTCCATCTTGTGACTCACAGCCACGACCGTTTACATTTTGTGTAACGGATCTAATGTTTTATGTGTTGCAAACTGCTTGTACAATCCGCAACCTAGTTATCAGTAATTGCCAGTGAAAGAGTTGACATGAATGACAAATGGGCCAGCGTTCATACAGAGTGCTAAGTCTCTAAAAATCGGGAAGGAAAATGCAGGAATGACCGCCGCGCGCATTTGGCCCATCCCAAAAATGGCCGCCGTGCACAGTCGGGCAGTTTAAAACAGGTCGAAATTTGCCGTGCACGCAGTCGACATAGAATTGGTCAATTAAGGAACTACCCGCATTACCTGTACGTTAGATGTGTTGCATACCTATCGGGCGGGGCGTTACCTCATATCGATCATGTTGTTTACGTTATATGATCATGTTTTACTAGATTCCTCTATAAACCGGAAGCTTTAAACTTTGAACATTCTTGAAACATAGGTGTATAAAAGGCTTTTTAACATACGGAACATCCGTGTCTTTAAAAATATTTGGAAAATCCTTTAAGAACGATGACTGATAATCATCACGAGTTATGTTGTTTTGAACAGTTTTTGGTGATCATTCTGTTTGAATTTCTCATTAAACGTCTTAATTCGTTTTATTTTCTATCATGTTTCTTTTCCTACCAATACTGCCGGTAATCTTACCATTTACTCTTCATTTATGTACAGCGAATCGTAGTTAGGGCAATTCCCATTCTCGGGGCGGAAGGATTATACAAGGCTTCTCCTGTGTGAGCCATTGAAGTGCTCGATCATTATCAGTGAATGGAAAATCCTTGATAATACTTTCAGATGCTTAAGGACAACTAGCGTTATTAAACTAGAAAAAAGATAATTGTCGATGATGTCATTCAACGAACCAGACCACAATGCAGGTAAGATCACCGCTGCAAGATGCGGGCCTAATTGTACAGTCTGATTCATTAGTATTTACACAGAAGGTCGAAAAATATCCTTAGGCTTTCAAGATTTGCGGCAGAAAAACAAAACATACTTCCAAGACGATGAATAATCAATCTGTAAGCGACGAAAGTTAACATAAAATGATTTACTACGCATAAACACAATATCTAAAACTCAAAATCAATTTATTGCTGCTTTTCCCGGCGCACAACAAAGGACAGTCGGGGCCAAGCTATGCGGTCGGTATCAAAGGCGCTTAAGTTCAAGCTTCCCTACACCATTCACGCGAGCAGCAAACACGTGACAAAAATTAGCGCGGCACGTCAAACACTCGAGAACTGTCCGGCGACCGGCTTGTTTGTAGATGTTAAGAAATATCTGGCTACGTCATCTTGCGCAGCGCGCGAAGATAGGCAGGTTTTGAGTAGCTCAGCGTGTCAGTGAGCGCGAGATACCTGTGACAGATACGTCGCTTCGAGACGCAGAAGTTTTAACGAGTGTTGAGCGATTGTGTCGCTGGAGTTAGTGTTTGACAGACAGAGAAAGTGAAGAAAGACAGCGAAAGGACTGAGCAAGGTTAAGAGAAGAACAGTTATAAGTTGTGATATCACGAAATACTGTAGAATGTGTTAACGACCACAACAAAACTGTGTGTTTGTGGTAAACTTTTAGATCAAGTGGTCGAAAAGTAACCGAACTGGATTTTGTCTTTTTGTTACATCTAAAAAGCCAATAATTCGTTAACTAGTAAATGTATCAAGTCAAACATTTGGAACGTCTAGCATTGTCTCTAAATGTGGTATAAGATCGCATGAAAAGTTAGTAGTCGCCATCTTTGAAATGTTCTTATATTTTTTCAAAAGGCTATAGATGTAGTCAAAACTCACCAGAATTGGCAACACTAATCGACTGCGTAAGCAGATGAACAGTTAAAGTCCCCTCTTATAACTCAGACCCCGCTCGCCTTCTTCTGCTGACGAGACAGTACAGTGCAAGGCTGACAGATATCATAGGAAATAGATCGAACTTATTCCACGAATACTGATGAATGCTTCTGTGCAAGTGGATACTAAGTGGGGTAACTTGTATTTCACCCAAAGTGAGTTATTGGTGTGATTTTTGCAATACTTACACTTTTGTCACATGGAAGGTCGTTATTCACATTTTTATGCCTTGACTGTGCAAAGAGAGTGAAATTTCAAACTTTTAAAGGATTTATCACTTAAATCCTACTGTATTCCCATATTTCCCTTGCACACAAAAGGAAATAATCAATAAGATAATTTCAGCAAATGTTTATCTCGATTAACACGAAGAAGATATAGGAATAAGAGTTTGTAAAAATGGTTAGTACGAGAGTAGAGAAAGTCATGTGAGTGCAACATGGTTTTAGCTTGTGTTGGTAGCAGGTGTCCCTGTTGTTACAAAATACCATATCACTGAGTTGAGATAATGTCCTTAAAGAAGTATAGAACCAGAAGAATGGGTTTTCGCGCTTCCTGTTCAACCTCGAAGTTGCACTATATCTCATCTTACAAGACAATCCGTTATTTACCTTCGGGCACAAATCACAGAGATTAATACATGATGCCAGTCATTTATTTCGCACTTGTTCGATTGTTTCCAAAGAACCTTCGGCATCCAATTTATTTCCATGCCACCTCTGTCCAGATAAGACTTGTAGCAAGAAATATGTTAGACCACTTTTCATAAAAAACAGGTTTGTAAATACAATGAATGATTGGGAAATAAGATATGTATAGTTTCTAATTAAGTTAGAGGTTATTATTGTTGACTAAAAATGCTCGGAAACTAATAAGCTCCATTTTGAGTTAGGATAACCTTTCAAACATCAGAAACTGATGCAAGAACTGTTTAAAATAGTTTTATATTTTATATTTTTATACGTGATGTTCTGTTTATAGCATTTACATTCGTCTATAAATTAATTTATAACTTTCTGTACACCAATCAAGAGAAATTAAAGACATATGAGTTATAGGTCAGTTTTGTTTCATCAGTTCTCAGAGGCATCGGTGCAGGGCAACTGCACCTCTGCTTGTGACAGGCAGATGGCATCAGCGTGCCAGCCAGTCTGTTTTCATTATCTGTGGATAGATAGCACAGCATTCACTATTACCAGCTATTATTCACTTTTAGTATTGTTTTAGACTTAATGTGTAATTCTGGATCCTGCTATTAAATATACAGTCAGCTATTTACTTTAGCGATCACGAGAAACCCAAAAAAGAACCAGTCCAATTGATCGGCTCACGGTAAACTGGATAAGAGGTAACAGTGGAGTCAATCCACCGGCAGCAAAAGCTGAGCTCCCATACAATCCTTCAGGAAATGCTTGGATTTCTAAACTGAAAATTAAAATTATCCATATTTGGTTCTACACCAGCGGGGCCCTACGAAAGTTGCATTTTGATTGACAGCCATTGAGCAAGACTGCTACCTCCCTTGAAACCACAACCTCATTTTCACCCGCCAACTTGCAAAGCCCCTCTTGTGGTTAAGCCCTAAAAGGGCAGTTACAGCAGGCTCCGAATGTTTTCCACTAGGCAAGAGATACCAAGGAGAAACGGAAGGAGAATTTTCTTATCGAGTAGTTGAGCCTGTCCTGGGGGCGGGTTACTGCACGTGTTTATTTATATTCGCATGCAGTCGTCTAACTGTGAGACAAGCGGGATAGTTTCTGTTGAGAAAACAAGAAACGAAATAGTTCGTTGTACACTTAATTATTCTGTCCAAACAAAAGAAATATATGCATCCTTTGCCCAGGTGTTTAAACAAATTAATGTTGACATTTTGTGGTAGTGCTGTTCTAGAAACGTTGTTAAAATATTTTTAAAAATATGACGAATATAATAAATGTTTCGTTGATGACGAACAATGACAAAAATATGTGATAAGTATAATACTAGACAATTTAATATGTAGTGTTTATAATATATGTTTAGTGTTTATAATATGTAGTGTTTATTGTGCCCCTACTCTCGATACAGACACATTACGTCAAACTCATGTCTTCAATGATCTAGAATTCAGTTAATAATCTTCACTGTTTTATATCTAAGTCCTAAAGAAGCCAGTCGCCATGATGGTTTCTTCTGTCGAAAAACGAAAACGTTAGTATTACAGCTATCAAAAGCATGACTGCTCGATAACCTTTACCTTCTCCGTCTCCACGGCGAGTTCCACCTGCGTGGGAAAACTTTGGAAGCGGTTGTACACGTATGATACACCTTGGGCTGTTCTCAGCCTGCCAACAGAGCCACAGTTGCTCGTCAAGCAAGGGACGGCCAAGTGTGCAGCATTGTGCACCGGGTGCTCCTGGATACCCAGCGGAGTACCCACTCCACAGTCAGTAGCAAACAACAGAAACCAAATACAAGTGTTGAAAATGCCCAAATACTTGCAAGCTTGTTGTAAAGGAAGATGACACGCCGTGATAGTGAAGGGAGGACAATTCAGCAGCTAAGTGACTGATGCTTCGTCACGATAAACCATGTACTCTGTGAGGAACATGAGAGAGTGTCACACAAAAGCAGCCAGTTCAATTTTGTCCGCCTTGTGCTCGGGTGTGACGGAGCACAAATTGGAATACCTACTTGAGGAATTACAAGGTATTCCTTCTCTTTGGGTCCTGCTTCCCGTCCTCATACAAACATCATCGCCTTCGTGATACACAGCGTCTACGGCTCGCATTTTTATGGCCTCAAAGTTCCTTAAATATACATGCACTTATGCTATAAGAGTGACCAAAAATTCCGAAAATATGTCACATAATGTAACAGTGCAAACTTTAAATAAGAAAATCTTTAGCAGAAAGTTCTGGTTCATTTTCATCTACTACTTTGTCACAAAGAACGTCACCAATTTTATACAATGTTGTACAAGCACTATTTCTATCAGTCACACGGCAAAACCTTATAAGCTACCGTACTCGATAACTCATTTTCAATTTCCTTAATACACCACACAATTTTAAGGACTTTAATATTACACAGAAATTTGCTTTTATGTACCCAGATTTCTTGGTATGGTGAGGCAAAACTATTGTTGTATATGTTTGATTTAACATGAATCACTTTCTTCTAAGTTATTGAAACAATTTTACAGTAATTTATATAGTAGTTTGCAGTATTAAGCCCCAATATGTTACAATTAACTGAAGAGTAAAGGTTATGAAGTGTTAAATATAACTAAAAGTATGTTCATATTCGTGTATTTGGTCATCATCTCACCTAACAATAAAACATGCATTTATATGACCAATAAAAACTAATTCACTGCGTTCAAAATTGCCGGAAACGTACTTAAATTATCTTAGATATGGAAAAATAATCGAGGATAATAATATTACACCGAGGAACAAAAAATAAACGTCTTTTGCTGTCTCAGAAAGAAAAATCTGATGTGTTACACTCACATGACTTTCTCTACTCTTGTACTAACCATTCTTACAAACTCTTATTCCTGTATCTTCTTGCTGTTAGTTGAGATAAATATTTGTAGAAATTATCTCATTGTCTGTACAAGGGGAATTTGAGCGATAGTCAAATCTTTTAAAGCTTTCAAATTAAATTCTCTTTGCACGGCTAAGATATACAAAGTGAACAACGATGTTCCATTTGACAGAAGTATTATTTCTCCAAAACTCACACAAATAACAAAGAATATCTCCGAAATGGTTCACTCTACAAAACAAATTTAGTAACAGTGAATGCGTTCCCATCTATGTATGAAATCTTGAAACATCACCATATAAATGACAGAGGAATCAACAGTAACCCACGAACTAAGAGAGAAAACCACGAATTCTGTTACGAAAAAGTGTTTACTAGACTGAATACTCCATGTGTGTGTTTAGTTCTTGTGACAGCCTAGTGAGGCGCTGAGGTATTCTCTCCACATCATGACGTCATAAGTCAACTGTCACTTACGGAGAAATATATACAGCACGTGTCAGTGCGAAGCTGCGAAAAGTATTTGTTGACTAAATTTCAGTAAGTTTTGCAGCTCAATATTAAAAGTATTAGTAATTCTGAAAGTATATTAAAGTATATTATGCGACGAGACTATAATGATAGTAATTAAAATGCTACGCTCGTTTCATAATATTCATACGAGAATCGTAATTGCCATTATATTTATCTTCAACTGACTATTTGTGTTCGGCTATATGTCTATGTTTAAAACATTTATAAAATGTGGAATTTGCGCACACATATTGATTGCTATATACTGGTCTTTTGATTGGTGGATAGCAGTATCGCTGAGTTGAATATAATGAAGTCAATTACAGTGGCGTGTAAGCCTTACATTATGGCATGAAGGAACATAAACTATAATAAACGTTTACAATAACGTTCATTCCGAGATAAGTAGACGTGGGAGAAAATCTCAAATGGACGTTACGTTGACTACGCATCGACTGTATAGTGCGGGGGAATTTATGATTAGCATGTAAACAAAAGAGGTGGAAGAAGGTCACTGTCAATGACGCACCGTGCACTTCACGCCACAGTTCCACTCTGTCATTGGAAGAGCCTGCACACCCTCGCATACCACCTTCCCCTTGTGGCGTAAAGGTGAAGTTCGTACATTCAACTCTATATAAAGATAGTTTGGTTATGAAACTTAATGTAAGCTTATGTTGGCCGTGTTTGTTGCTAAATCTGTTTGTAACAGTACATATTGGGATTATTCGTGTATAATGTACAGAATTTCTGTTTCATGTTGCAACATTTTCAGGATATGCCAGTGGGTAGATAGAAGAAGTAGGCCTGGCAGTTCTCATGAGAACAAAATTCGGAACCAGTACCAGGTTCTGAATGCAGCAGTGAGTCATCGCCTATGATTTGTGTGCACCTCAATGGAGATGGACACACTGATAAAGGAAAGGTGTTCGTTCACTGCAGCTTCAAGGTAACTGGTTCTCCTTTCTCTGCAGCCCCACACTTCCGGTTTAACACTACTTCACACTTGCTCAAATACCAGCTCATCCCTGTTCCAATATAGTGAAGAGAGCACTTTATAGAATTGACAAATAGTTTAAACACAGCTTCTTCATCTTTACCTGATTACTCTCCCCTTATACAGGACAGACGACTGTCGGGGAGCACAGGAACCTATGGACCGTGTGGTCAGCGAAGCACCAGGTATGAGAGTGAGTAAGAGGATGATATGAAATACAGACGGAATTGATGACTTGAAAGGTAGAATGAGTGGCACAGTAGACTTTTGCACAAAAAATAAATGTTTATTTGTGCATTTTTGAGAAATTGTTTTGTTTTACCTATCTTAAACCCTGATACAACCAGCAAATGTTCATCATAGCACCCCTAACTCGTCTATGTTAAGAAAATATTACTGATATAACGATCGCCTATTTGGTGATGTTCATAATGTTGGATAAACTTACATACCTGCGTCCAATAAATACTCCAGTAGGAGAAGTCAATACTGTGGTACTCACCTGAAACAAAGGAAAAACACATTTAACACTTGTAGCTACAGCTAAATAATAATAATAATAATAATAATAATAATAATAATAATAATAATAATAATAATAATAATAATAATAATAATAATAATAATAATAATAATAATAATAATAATATAAACGGAATAACGCTTTTATATTGCGTATACTAAGCAGAGAAATATTATATTTCACTAAATAATTCAATATTCAGTTTTCATCAGCAATACCTGCTTTGAGACCCGTGAATCTAAAAAGCCGTCCTTCTGCGTGTGTCCGTGTGTATTTCTATACAACACGTGTCAACCGTATATTTCCAGCGAAATCTGTATAAAAGGATGTACAAGTACTTATATACTAAATAAATAAATAAATAATCTAAAAATACTCCGTATCAATATCAAACTGCTAAAATCAGGAAATAATTTTTAATTCTTATATTTAGTTAACAACTATAAGAATTGTTCCGATTATGTAAATTAAAAGTTAAATAAGCAAATAATCTAAATTTATAAAGGCACTATTACAAGCTAAAAACAACAAAACATTAAAATATTGCTACGTATCCAGTAATAAACGCAGTTGTTAATCAGCTATTACAACACTTCTAGACTTTTAACTAAATATGTATATCAATATTCGTAGTATTTCTCTTTACAAGAAATTTACACAACTGCCAACATAGTCTAATATTTCTATTTACATAAATGATTCCATAAAGGAATCCCTATTTAATATTTTGATATTAGTGCTTTACTTTATTAACATTTATATGCACTATATTTCTTAAAGAATTTATTACAAGCTAATTTTTATAATTACCTAATTTTAATTTTCTTCATTTTATTTAAATATGTTATCCTATTAATCAACATTAATATTTTTATTTTATTTAAATTTAATTAATTCACCTAAATTTCTCAAATAATTTGTTTTTCATCAATTTAAAATTATCACTGAGAATTCTTCTTTGTTCATTCACTTACAAGAACTGTCTTTATTTATTTACTTTGTTACATAGTATGGGCATACACAGGTACTATCTTACCTGTGATAGCTCTAATCCCAGTGAGATGTGATGTGAGGTTATAATGACTTCTGTGTACCTGCTTGCACAAATGAATCATACTCAGGTGTACGCTTGCTTGTACAAAAACAATGATGAAACTGACTTGACAAGCGTGCAGCTTATCCTGGGCATCAAATATTATGCAGTTACACGAGCACTTTATCTGGCAATACGAATCTACACTATAGAAAAGATTGTAACACGATTGCACACGAAAGATATAATCCAGGTAAACATCCAAAACAAGATTGCGCGTACAGACCGCAACACTACTGCGCATGTCCTTACATTTCCGAATCTTATTCAGATTCTTCAGAACTATTTCATTTTGTCTAGGCAAACAAACCATATACTCTGTGATGTCAACAGTTCCGCTTTTTATGTAAACAGACCAGATGACCCCATGAACTTTGTACCACTTAAAATTGATTTGACTGTAACCCTTCATAAGTGATTATAAATCTTAATCAACCTTCAAACTTCAGTTTATTGAGATCGATAATATAAGACGCATCGTGTGCGGTTTGAGTGTTGTTGGTTTGCTTATTAAATAAAAACTGTTAGTAATTCAAATTAATTTAATGTATTTATTTACACAAAAGACAAATCTATTCCCAAAATCTACTACCATTTTTTTTTTTTTTACCAAAAACCAATTTTAAATGTAATAGATTTGCCACAAACGCTAGATATTGAAACTGATATTTCAGCTCGTCCTCTCCTTGGCATTCTAATGGACACTAAAACGACACGCAATTGTTTTCACAGCCACTCAAATTTGTTGAACTTCTTTTGAGAACTTTACAATATCGAAATCCTCAAACTAATTCCTCGAGTCTCCCTAAAACAAAATTGAATAATTTCTTACTTTCTCTGCTACGCATACTAAAGTAGAGGAAGTATTGTACTATACCCAAAAATTCAATGTCGCGATTTCACCGGAAATGTATGTTTTGAGATACCCTGAATCTAAAAAACACAGTTTTAGAAAAAAGGTCCGTGTGTGTGTGTGTGTGTGTGTGTGTGTGTGCGTGTGCGTATGCGTGTGTGTGTGTCAGTCTGTGGACAGCATAACTCAAAAACGAAAAATCGGTTAAAAACCAAAGTTGCTATTTAGGTTTAATGTCTTTCAAGGGTGCAACACGAAGATTTTGAGGGAAATTCCTCCACCGTAAACTACCCTTTACATGAACATTTTTTTGGAAAATTCAGATTTTCTTGAAAATGACAGATTTTGACTAAAATGCCATATGATTGAGATATTTTTACGGCAAGTAAAATGTATATCTTAAATTTTCTGAGTTTTTTACTATACGTAGCAGAGAAAATAACAATCTCAGCCTTACAGTGGACAAGTTACACCTGATATATTTGCAAACACATCATATATTGACTACATAAGGAATAAAATGGATCTTCTGCAATATCTCAAAATGGTTGGTTGCCACTTTCAAGGGAATAAACATATCTTAAAGGATTTTATTCACAATGTTAACTATCGAATATAACGATAGATTTTTGGGGTTCCCTGGGTAACTCTAGCAGGTTGCGCAAGCGTCATTTTAAACCACTTATACCCTCATATTTCTATTTACATAAATGATTCCTTGGCAGTATCCTGAACTTAATATTCTGATATTCCTAAAACCAATACTTAAATTTAACATTATAAATTACTTTACCCTTAACTCCACATCTCTTATTTAATTATTTAATTTAAATTACTACTTTACTAAAAATTATATGCATCATATTTCTTAAACAGTTAAATATCTAATTTTTATAATTAATTTCAATTATATTAGCATTAAAGAGCTAATAATACATTAAATAGTCAATAATCTATAATCAAATTAATATATTTTAATATTTTTATTAATATGTATTTATTATTTTATTTTAATCGACTTAAAGTAATTTATTTTACTTTAATAAAATAAAAAGTAGTAGTTTGTAATTTAACTACACTTGTCCCACTTTCTTCTTTCAACACAATTTCCTTCTATTTGTTTATGTATTTTACATGGTATGAACATACATATACTCCATCGAGCCTTAGATCCACACCTTGTATTCCTCCGCGATAACTGCGACTAAAGCGAACACAACGAACGATATTTACTCGGCAGTGTTAGGAATATCACTGCTATCGCGTTACATTCAAGCAGTCTTTACCAGGGTTATCATACATCTTGAAAACTCACAGAGAATTGCCAACATTTAAGGGACTATATTTTGCGGTGTGCTTTGGTTTCGGCGTATCGCGAGTTAGTTGTTGACGCTTGTGTTTACATCAAGTTGGGATCTAAGAGTGGACCATTAGTCCCAATGAGATGAAAGGCTAGAACGACGGTCAGAGCTAAAGAACGACCGCTCCATATTTGCAAATTAATCATACTAAGGTTGCTTTTGCATAAAGAATGATCAAGCGTGCAGCTTGTCCTGAGAATGGAATGTCGGGTAGTTACATGAACTATCTGGCAACGCGAATCTTCCACTTCCCTGAACTTTGGAACATATTGAAACCATTCATTTCAAAAGGAAGCACTGTATCATCGAACCGCTAGACAGGAAGAACTTTTTGTCTGTCTTTTCTTTTTTCCTCGCTCTCGGCGAGAAAGTGATTTGCGTCTCAAATAGCTATTACATTTATCAACAGGAAAAACACATTTGCCAGTTTCCAATGTCGAACTGCTCACACAACCGAGAACTGTCCTCTATAAAATATCAAGAATATGTGACTGAACTTTTGAAATAAAGCTAGGCTTTTAAAATGTGTACAATACGGGTAACACACACAAAGACATACACACATGCTTTATCGCAATGCATAAACTCATTTTCACGAAATGTATTCTTGGTGTACTATTTTTCAATGTTACGTAGCATTCCAAGGTCATCATTTTCATCATGCAGCTGTGACGTGCTGGAAACGAATCGATCGTTTAGCGCCTGCGCAGAACTGCAAATATCAGCTGATGCAATATGTAGGTCATTGTCCCTGGTGAGTGTACAACATTTTACAATATTTTAACTATAAAATTAGGTATATGGTCGAGCATAAATTGTCGTATGAAATTTAATTATTACCATTATAGTCTCATTGCATAATAAACTAATGTCTACCGCGCCTGAGCATGCGCGCTATTGATGTTTGATTGTTTCGATCCAAGCCAGACGTGTGGTCTGGCTCAAACGTGAGTCATGCCAGTAATATGCATGCCTATGATCGAGGATGCCGTGATCGCTCGTTAAGAAACCCTGGCCTCTGATCGGTTTCCTCTCAATCTGCAGCCGACTGACGTAACTGTCACCCAAATAAGGGATAATTAAGGCTCTTTTATCATTTAGTTCAGTGGGAAAGCATCATCCTTCAACTTTTGACTGACGCACTGTCCTAACGATGGGAGAACAAGTGAAATGAACCTCGACGGCTGTTCATTGTGCCTTGATGAGAAGATAGTTCAACATCTTTACTTCCATAGCGAGCTTTAATTCTCTGCGTTCGAATTCATTGCCCCTTTATTTCACTTCACCTTTAATGTGCTTGGCTGGTTTAGAGTTGCAATATTCAGAAGTGTTTTGGTGTTGCATGGCAGGGAAATCGGCGTCCCCCAGTGAGACGATCTCTATTTTGCAGCCCATCAGCGCAGAGGACCGCCCGGGCTCGGACCAAGCTCTCGGGCCTAATTTGAAAAATGTTAGTCGGGTTCGGGCCGGGTCCAGGCTTGAAAATTAAGACGTAAAAAGTAATTTATCATATTTTTTGGCCACCGATGTTAAAATGTAGAGAATAGCACAATTACCGCAGCGTTTTTTTAATGGGTATTCTAATCAGTCTTCTGCTAACACGTTTCAAATAAAAACAATAAAAAGTCAATAACTGGAAAATAACTTTGTTTAGAACAAAATTACATATTCGGGCAAAACCCGGATAGTACACTATACCCAGTGACATTAATGGTTAACCGGGAAAGAGTACGAATCAGCTGGGGAATTTAATGTCGTACTGCCAAGTTGGCCAGTTCTACACAATTTATGTAGAAATAAATTTTTGTTGAGTGAACCATTTCAGAGATATTTCTTGTTATTTGTGTGAGTTTTGGAGAACTTAATTTCTGTGAAATGGAACATTGTTATTCATTTTTTGTATGTTGGCCGTGCAAAGAGAACGGAATTTGAAAGATTTAAAACATTTGACTATCGCTCAAAGCGTACTGTATCCCATATTTCCCTTGTACCTACAAGGAAATAAACAGATGAAACAAGCAATAAGATAATTTCTGCAAATGTTTATCTGTATTAATCTAAAGAAGATATAGGAATAAGAGTTTGTAAGAATGGTTAGTACAAGAGTAGAGAAAGTCATGTGAGTGCAACATTTTTTTTTTTTTTTTTAATTCTAACCAAAAATTAGATTTTTGTTGCCAACGTGGATATATACTTTAACGAGAGGTAGAAGGAAGAATAAGATTCTGTAAGAATATTTGAGGCAGAGTGGGAAAAGGTAATGTAAATTCAACAATTTAAATACAATAAAGTGTACAAGAATAAAAAGACAACACCCACTACACTCTGTCGGTTTAGAGAAATTTCGTTCCGGTGTTGAGTCGTAAATTATGTAGATCCTGCCGCTTCATTACATTAGGGCCTAACGCCTATTAATGTACAAGAGAAGGGAGGAGTGGGTCATACACCAATGTTAATTAAATAATTAGACTTGGGTTATAAGTTACTAACCTTATTAGCTTCACTTCACTGAAGGAGCTTTTTCACGCTAATAAACAGAATGTTAGAGTGTGGAGATTTCGCCTGATGGTAGATTCAAATATGGAGAATACGTAACTGCCATAACAAATGCATCCATTGTGAAAGTTAAAGGAGATAATTGAACGCAAGTGCAATACATTATCTACAGAGTCTGTCAACAGAGCTGGGCTGAAGAAGCGAATGTTTTGTTTTCTATAATCAAAATTAGACAGACAAACTTTTAAACCAGAGAAATGGCTGGTGCCTTTGCGAGAGTACGGCAGAACAGGGCATGCCGATGCACTCTTTGTGTTAATCGCAATGGGCGTGCGTTCCAACATTTACTTTGAATAATAAAGCTGTGATTAACAGTAAATAATGAGACTTGTGTGTTCTTTTTGTTTCTTGGATTAAGATTGTCTGCCTTACTAAGATAAATACAATACTAATTTTCATTGTTGATTTCGCCGTAAATAATTAAACTGGGTGGGAGGCAGTAATCTATGACATTAACTCGTCTAGCGCTTAAACGAAGCACCGCAGTAAAAACCTTATTAAAAATGTTTAAAATAATGTTATCTATCAGCTCCCAAATTTTGTCGGTCTAATTTTGGGACAACCTGTACAATGTCATTAGCACTAGGCACTAAAACTGTGCTAGCGAATTTGACTCCTTCGTGGACGGAAACGATATGACTTCTGCGCATACATGTTTGCGCAACTTCGCCCACCATCAGCCTTCAAATTGAAGAGTCGCCAGTGCGCAGCTAAGGGAATTGTTCTTGTCTATAGAAGCATGCGCGCAGCGAAGGACAGCGTTTCACTATGCCTTTTACGAAGAGCTGTTAAGTAGAACTATAGATCAAAACTATAGTAAAATTTGGCTAATCACTTAAACCTATGGTTCCCAACAGGTGGTCGTCGGACCCATATTATTATCGGACACGTAGGGTTATGACTTTTGCTTAGCTGGTAAAGTGTGGCAGATAGACAAAATCTCACTATACAAAAAAAAATTATGTCCAAATGCTTTTTCTATGCAATGAACCATTTCGAAGATGTTCTTTGTTATTTGGATGAGTTTTGCAATACACTTTTTATCTTTTCCCCGTGCAAAGAGAATGCAATTTAAAGCTTTCAAACATTTGACTATCGCTCAAAGACTACTGCATTCCCTGTTCCAAAAATTAAAAAATTATGTTGTTTAAGGACGCTGTCAATTGCCAGGATATCAGCTTCGCCGGTGTACCGGAATTTCGTTCTGCAGGAGTTCTTTTATATGCCAGTAAATCTACATACATGCAGCTGCCGGTTTTAAGCCTTAAAACACAGTCAGAAACCATCGGTACGGTCCGGATTTGAACCCGCGACCTTGGGCTAGGGCGGCGCCGTGGCTGAGTGGTTAGACCGCTTGCCTACTACCTAGGCGGCCCGGGTTCGATCCCAGGTACCCGCATGTGGTATTCGTAGTGGACGAAGCGGCGTCAGGGCGGTTTTTCTCCGGGTGCTCCGGTTTCCTCATATCATCCTCTTCCTCACTCTCATACTGACCACTTTACTCTGTCGGGACCATAGGTTCCTGTGTTCCCCGACAGGCTTCTGACCCTAGGCACTAGCTTGTGAGTCATCAATAGGGGAGGGTAAAAAGACCAAGAAAAAGAAGCACTGATTTATTTTCTAGATCAAATCCTGGCTTGAACTTGTAGTTACTATACACTTTTGTCCCGAGCTTTACTCATATGCCACTGGTTGCATAAGGAGCTATTTTTCTTATTAGCTAATTTAAGGAAACCCTAAATATAATGATGTAATGAGTGAAGATGCAGGGAAATAATGAAGTTGGAGCCATGAAGATTGGAATCAAACCTGTGTTAATTGACCTTGGCGAGAGTTTCTTGTTCATCTTATTTTGTGGAGAGGATTAGAGGCAGAGTAAGTTTTGAATGTTAATTAACCCCAAGAAATTCCTCTCTGGTCCTGTTTTCGTAAAAAGAAGAACTGGTTGCTGGCCACCTGCTCCCAGACAGCAGAGCTCAAAGTATTGGTGACACCGAACCTTACCAGACAGGGACTTCCTACCCTTCTTAAGGGCATCACACATATTTCATCAAAATCCAGGAAAAAAAGCTTTTATTTTAATTCTATAAAATAACTGAGAAATTTGTGAATGCAAAAAATGTTACATTCGACTCCGGGCGCCATTTTTAGTCCAAGAAAAGCATTTTTAGAAAACGGTTCGTGTGTGTCTGTGAACATAACTAAAAAAATCTGATGTGTTGCACTCACATGACTTTCTCTACTCTTGTACTAACCATTCTTACAAACTCTTATTCCTACATCTTCTTCGTGTTAGTTGAGATAAACATTTGTACAACTTATCTTATTGCTTATTTCCTTGTAGGTACAAGGGGAATATTGCAATACAGTAGGCTTTGTGCGATAGTCAAATGTTTTAAAGCTTTGAGATTCTGTTGTCTTTGGATACTTAACATATAAAAAAATGAACAACGATGATCCATTTCACGAACATTTTCCGAAACTCACACACATAACAAAGAATATCTCCGAAATGGTTCACCCTACCAGAAAACTTATTGAGACATAAATTGTGTATTTTAGCAAGATCTACATTTTTTGTATAGTATAATTTGGTCTATCTCTAACGGTTTACCAGTTATGCAAAAGTCGTCCAGAGTAAATACGACTACAGGGGCTATAGCCAGAAAATTCAAGATATACATTTCATTTACCATAAAACTATCTCAAACATATGACATTTTAATCAAAATCGTTAGAGCCATTTTCAAGAAAATCAAAATTTTCGAAAAATTTTCCATGTAAAGGGTAGTTTAGGGTGGAGCTATTTTCTTCAAAATCTTCGTGTCGCATCCTTGAAAGACATTAAACTTAAATACCAACTTTGGTTTTTAACAGACTTTTCGTTTTTGAGCTATGCTGTCCACAGACTGACAGACTGACACACAGACACACACACGGACCTTTTTCTAAAAATGCTTTTTTTTGGATTCAGGGGGTCTGAAAACATGTATTTGCGGTGAAATCTCGACATCGAATTTTTGGGTGGAATACAATACTTCCCCTACTTACCAGTAGAGAAAGTAAAAATGGATTTGATGAACAATTGTGAATTGTAATAGTAGAGAAGACTATATCTGTGTTGGCAACGAGAAGGAAGTTGTACGCTTGTAGTAAGATTTAGAGGAAATAAAGTGTTAGAAAAGTAATCGGACTTCGCAGTTTTCGCCGCTTTGTTACAATAGTTTCTATGAGTGAGTGCAACAATCAGCTTAGCCGAATAGAGCGGAAATATGAGGAATTGTGTGACGTTTCCGGTATAAACCCTAAACGTTTGAAAGCCGCTAGTGGGTTTCTCAAATCGTCATGTAGGTCTGCAGTAAAGGGAATGTCAGAGAAGCGGACACGGTCAAAAACAAAGAGGACCATTAAAAAAGGCTTGTAACAAGAGCCTCGGAACCGTGTTCCTTCCCCTCTTCCTGTTCTTGTCCTAATTCTTTATTCCGCTATTCTCGATAAAAACGAACCAACCCTCCTACTACTCGGAAAGGGAATGGACGGATTGACGAAATACGTACTGCGGTGAGTCTTTTGTGACTAGGAGCAGCGGGACCTTGTCCAAAAATGACAAGGTCGTCTGCAACATCCGCCAGTAAATTAGACACGTAGACAAATTTCAGGACCGTCCTTAGGGGTATACAGAGTAGTGTGGGGGTGCCGGGCTGCAATCTGGCTATCACTAAAGCAAAATGTTTAACTTTTTGCACACTTTTAAGCATAAGTAGAAAGACACATCTAGATTTAGATCTGCAATTTTTACTGTTTGTTTGTGCTTATTTCGCAGGAAAACGTTTTTTCTTATTCGTTTTACCATGTTTAATTAAAACAGCATATTTTACCCAAAACTATAAATTTAAAGGTGCATATTTCATAGTTGTCCGTGATTTATCAGTGATTAACTATTTTCTCGGCTAAATGGGTAACAAAGAAATGTTAGGGTAAAGCCTGGTATTGTGAAATAATACTGCACAGGGTGACGTTTTCTAAAGCAAATGTCTCCAGTCTATCTGTATTCTGAGGTTTTTTTTAACTTCACTGTGTGGCAGACGGACACGGTTAGAGTGGGGCAGAAGTACAGTACTTAATCTGGCGATTAATTCAATACAACTTTTTAAGCATTTATATATGAGAATGCTATCTACATAATGATTTGGATCACATTTATTAAAGTTAAATTCAGTTGTTCACATGAAAATAGAGAACGTGTTGTTGAAAATTAGATTCTTGAATCTCAGAATGAAGTTCCCTTGGAGAATCTTCAGGAGTCAATCTCAAATAACGGGAACACGTCAACACAAGGTTATACTCAAGCTTCTATGTCCTCGACATGCTTCCAAAGTTAGGTCCTCTTGGAACCACTTTCCAGGATATTAAAAGTGAACCAAAAGTGCAAAGGAAATCCAGTAAATCTGATTTTATAACAAACCCAGAATTTATAAATGGTATAAGAGTTAGGAAAAGGCAGCGGTGTAAACTTAAAAGTTTGTCTATGTGAAGGAGAATATATATAAGGAATGTCTACAAGTAAGGGGAGAACTGGGTGAAGTGTCTCAATTCTGTAAACTGGTGCATGAAAAGACTGGAAATAATCCAGTCATAATTGTATGAATGATGCCAGTCGGTTAAAAACTTTCGTATTCGTTTATCCTAGCGGATGGGGCAATATGCTTGAAACGTTCTATTTCTTTAAATGAATGTTCAGTGTTTCCGTTAAAAACAAATTTTGCTTCTGCAGTAATTTCTTAAAATGCGCTTAGCCTGTCCCTTTACTCTATACCCGGAATAATGGGTAAAGTGTTTGATGCTGTGACATTGGATATGGGGAGCGGTTGTGTGTGTAGGTGACCGTAATAATGGCGGTAAAAGACAAAAGAAAGGAGTCGAGAGCCTTCTGCAATTCTCGCTGAATGTGTATGGAGAGTTCTCGTAACATCGGCTCCAGTATAAATAAGACATACAGACAGCACAGGCAGTTAGTTCGAGTTAGTTTAGAGTTCAGTAGCAGTTTAGTTTAGAGTGAGTTATTGTGTAGTTGTGTAAGTCGTCATGTCAGTTAGCTTATAGTTACGAGAGTGAGTCGGCCAGCCTGTCAGTGAGTACGTATATGTCGAGTGATGGTAATGTCAAAGTATAAGGGATAGAGACTCTGGAGGAAAGACTGACAAAGGTTATCAGAAGAACAATTGTGATAGCAGAAAGGATATATATTTAGAGCACAATAAAGTGATAAAAAAGTAACCGGATTTCCAATTTTGCGACTTTGTTGCAATACTAGATGTGTATTGAAGCAATGTTGGATCATTAATGCAGATGTATATCGCAATTAAGATTTGAATAGATGTGTAATAATTCATTTGAAGGTCGTGTGTATTCCGAACTTAGTTTCCTGTACGTGTGTGACATCCAAGTGACAGGAAAATTGGAGTGAAAATTCAGTGAGTCCCTGACATTCCTGGGGGTACGGAACTGGATGGACCACATACTCTCAGGTCTCCTACCACTTTTGTCAAGTATTTAGTTTTTATATGCACCCACCTCTGTGTATTGTTATCGAAACACTTTAGCCAACATTGGAACAATGGGCATCTGACGGAATGCGCCTTATGATAACGTCTTTGCCCAACCAGCTACTGTTGCTTGGCAACCTCGTATACATCACTGCACTTATAATAATGTTCCTTGTTCTTTGTCAGAATTTTGAAATACTTACAGACGTGCTCAAATGGGAGGTCGCTCTTAATTTTTCTCTCTTGGTCGTCCAAAGAGATCGGAATTTCTAAGTGATATAGCGACCACTCAAAACATGTGAATATCTCTTAAAACGTACTGTCTTCCCCTTGTACCTATAAGAAAATTAACTATAGAATAACTTCCACAAATGTTTATAAGAATAGTTTGTACACGAGTAGAGGTTAAGATTTGGTTAAATTTTTGTATGCATGCATATTACATTCACACTGCTTTCTCTACTTAAGTACTTTTTGACTCCTAACAATTGCGACAAAAATGATTATTTAGTTAACGTTTTTCCCTTCAGGTTTATCTATCTTCTCCCACAAAAAACATTAAAAGATTTCTCAAAAACAGATGCGATCTTAATCATTCGTTTAAGCCGGAAATAAGAAGTTTGACGTAATTATTGGCAGAGTCTTGTTTTTATCGAGATCATAGCACTTCGCCCAAGATCAAAGAGACATAATTAGAACATGACCTTTAGCATGAGGTAGGTAGGTAAACGAGACGGGGATGGATATCTGACACCCCACTACAAGAAAGTGGTCCATGCTGCCAATGATGTGGAAACTACGGAGGTGGTCCTTAAGGCTCGGCCGTGACTTACGTTTACTTGTAAATTATCCTCTAGTACCGTGTCTAAGCCCCTCCTTCCACTACACGAAATTAAAACACGAGGATCACAAAAAACAAACAACAACATTTTTACTCCCAAGACTTGTAGTTTCTAACGTAATGAAAACATAAATTACGCTCTTCCTAATCAAATTATATTTAATGCCCTTTTTTGTTATTATTGTTATTTTACTTATTCTGGCAAGATTAGTACCCTCCGAGCCAAAAACAAACCGTAGGTAATGCATCTGTGAAATTTGCGCCCATTGAAGATCACGTGACTATCAATTGAAAAAGTTCTAGTTCTATAGAGAAACAGCTTATCGGCAGCTCCCAAGAATTCAATATGGCCGACATTACACTAAGCTGCAGACAAAATTACGTCATAAAGCAGTACTGCTAACCTACATAGCAAAAGCATTATTTCTAACCTCAAATATCACAGGGTTAAAGTATCATGTTACTGAACAGCCCTCGTATGTTTGCAGTCTCTACTATATGCCTACTTGCTGTAAGTAGAGGGAATATTGCACTTTGGGGTATGGATTTTCTTGAAAATCTTCGTGTCGCATCCTTGGAATAAGTTGAATTTATGTACACGCTACCCCCACTCCACAGAGGTGGACCAAACATTTATTATCACCAAACTAAATTCTTGCCCCCCCCCCCATAAGAAAGCACACCAACATATGTTTAGGGTATTATCTAAAAGATACTACAAGAGGTTTGAATCAACTCGGGTATTGGCTGCTAAAGTAAATAGTTAACAAAACGGCTGCTAATTTATTTTCTGAACTATGGTTATGACTAGGTATATTTGTAAGCTTAGAAATCTTGTTTTTCATTAATACTACACCTACCAGTTTGTTACAAAGCACGACTAAACGGCACTGGATTGCTAGTTGCTTGTGTTGTAAACAGCTAAATCTGATGCTTTCTTCCTTCAATGTCGTTTCTTAGTCATTTTTCCATTAATTTTCTCATAAAGCATTTCACACAATGATACATTAACATAAATCTTGTCTCTATTACACCGCCAAAATCACATATCATAACCTTACAATGTGCATAACAAATAAGACACATGAATGCCGTTTGTACATGCGAAATCAACATATGTACTGTTATCACAATCTTAGTATGGTACACATAGAACTTCTAAAGCACAGATATACTCCAAATGATCTCTAACGCCACGTTAATTCCCATCTCTCCTTTATCTTTCCATACTAGTATATATTTTGTTCCTTTTCGAAGTGGTTTAGTGGCTGATTTGACTCCAAGTGTAAACAGATGCTACGGAAAACTGGTTGGCCAACAGCTACAATGCCATACTTTCAGATAATGAAACATAAAGAGAGCATACCATCTAAAACATCGATATGAAACAGAAAGGTTATGAAGAAACACTATTGTTCACAATACACCACAATTCATCAAACTTGCGAGTTTGTCGTTCGGCCTTACCACACAAGAAACAAAAGCCACTCACTAGTTAGTATGTGAAGCGCTACGCTTGGAGCGCCACAAGCACCTCTCATTTAGCAGGCTGACTTACGGTCCTCATGGCTGGGCTTTGATTTAAAAAATTAAACATTTTGTTGTTTAACGACGCTGTCAATTGCTAGGATCACATCAGCGTCGTCGGTGTGCCGGAATTTTGTCCCACGGGACTTATTTTACATGCCAGTAACCCTACTGACATGGAGCTGTCGTTTTTAAATTAGGAATGCCAAATACGCTAGCTTTAAACCGCTTTATATTGATAACCTGGAGGGAAGGTGAAATTATCCATCATATTGAAACATGTGTCATCTTCTTCTAAACTGTAAGTACATTCATAGATATTTTTCAAATAGATGGACCACGTCTGTAAAATCTATATGTGGCATTTTTCCTAAATTTTTTAGTGCGACGGACGAGAATAGTACCACGTCGGCATTGTAGATGGCGCTTAGTAATGAAAATGTTGCCAAACTATACATAAAAAAGACGCGATATTTTAGCTGTCTGCGAAATGTGAAAGCAGGAGTATTTGTGATGGATGAATTGAGTGGTGAATGAAACCTAAGCATATGTAAGCAGTAAGGCAATGAAAATCGTTACTAAGGGAATGGGAGCTCGCTTCACTCGCGTGCTTAGGTGTAACCAGAAAGCAAACCGAATGAATCAGAAGCAGCAGTACAAAACATAGCCATTCTAGACTATTTCAGTTCCGGAGCTTGGTTTGGCAGCGAAGGAAAATGGCGTGGGTTATTGACATTGCAACATAATTGCCATATGAAGAAATATTGATTATAAAGGTAATCTGAGAGTATTATTTCCATCGGAAGTGATGAAATGTTTTCCAAAACATACGCTAAATGTATTCTAATGACTTTCATAAGATGCGCTGGCTTTGTCCGCCAGGCTCGAAAACTAACTCTTAACTAACACGAAGAAGATAAAGGAATAAGATATTGTAAGAATGGTTAGTATAAGAGTAGAGAAAGTCATGTGACTGCAACACATCAGATTTTTTATTTATTAGGTTTCCGTCTATAGTTTCTCATGTGTTTATGATAAACTTGACTCAAATACTACAAAAGTCCGTCTTGTACATTTCGCGGCTTGACCGTAAAATTCAAAGTACCGAAGCGGCGGCGGCAGTAGCAAGTGCTATGGTGGAACTGGTTTCTCCTTAACCGCAGAATGTTACCCATCAGTCAACACGCACCGGAACAAATGAACGTGTAATCAATACCCTTCCTTGCCTCTCTAGCGGCTTATGCATCGGTGCTCACACACGCTCTAAGCGGCAATTTGAAACACCTGCCGTCTACGCAAACGTTTGGTCAAGACATAAAAACATCCTCTTACGGTGCTCATGAACACTTCTACAGCAACTGCACTGCTCTAAAACAAATGTCCTTTAAACTTCATTAACTCTTCATTTGTTTCATTCTCCACATCTATAAAGTACCCAAATAAGAGATACATTTTACTTTCTCTACTACGTATAGTAAATAGAGGACGTATTGTATTTGACCCAAAATTTCGAAGTCGAGATTTCACCGGTAACACATGTTTCGAGGCCTCCAGAATCCAGAAAAAAATAATTTTTAGAAAAAAGGTCCCTGTGTGTGCAAGTGTGTGTTTGTGTGTTTGTGTGTCTGTGTGTGTGTGTTTGTGTGTGTATGTGTGTGTGTCTGTTCAAATAATATACCAACAGAGGCTATTGGTTGCAAGAGCGCTCTTCGACCTTCAGCGCACCAAGTGACTGTGCGACGAACTACCTCGACCCCGCGAGGGACACTACCAAGGGGTAGGAAATCGTCGCACTGAACTCAGGTATACGTAGTCATGGCTATGATATTGATATTGATTATTGATACCTACTCACTTGTTTCTCGCAATTGTATGGAAAGGGTGTGTAATTTTAAGCCCAGTATACCTATACACAGCAATCAATTGACTGTCACTATTCCCTTTGTATCTGTAACAAAATGTGTAATGTAGCTCTTTCTGCAAATGTTTATCTCAATTAAAATGAAATGGATAGAAAAATAAACTTTCGTAAACATCCTTTGTAGAAGCTATTGTGACGCAAAGCGTGGATGGCGCCGACTACCGGCCATTTGGAGAGACAAACAGAATATAGCTGGCGGCCTCCCCACGGTTGAAAATTCCAGGAGCACTCACTGCACCAGATACCACTCCGCCTCCCGAACATTCTAGAATTTGTGGAAAATTCCAGCAGCTATATAAACGAGTGTTTTCGCGAGTATATTAGAGACCGCGTTAATCTAAGAATGTGGTAGTGACGTACAGTGCGAGGGATTAGAGAAGTCCTGTGTGCGACTCCCCAGCGAGTAGAGCGGCCGTGACAGTGTGCGATATTGGGTCACATCCAAGTCCCGGTATGCAGATTCGCCATATGGCACCCCCGCCACGTGTGGCTCAAGGAATGTGGGCGTTACCAAAAAGACAGGTTTGCGTGTGGTCTGCCAGAGTGACGAGCGCTTTGTTTCCGCTCGCTACAAAGTGATCACATTCTGCTTAGTCACAGCTACTACACTTGTTAGATACGTATGTATATCCCGAATTAAAACATCAGCGGGGGGAATACGTGTGTGCCCCCCCCCCCCCACCCAGGTAACTCCCCTACACAGTCTGTGTTGGGGACAAGTTCCTAACACACGCACATGGCTTTGATACTCCATTATCTTTACACGGACTTACTATTTCAAGAAATAATAACAACGAATACCTTGGAAATGGTTAACTCCACAAGGAAGTTTCTCAAATGGCTTTCAAAGAAGTAGTACTTGATGTAAAGGCCAAGGACAGTGATGAAGATTTGTTAGCTTGTGGTTTCTGACCAGCGTGTGTATGTACGGAGCTGAACAATGCCTCAATGCGATGTCACGTACGCTTTTGTCTTTGACCGCAACAACTTCCGTACTCTTACATCAGCAACGAAATGCAGCAGGAAGCTGTGAAATATCTGACGTAACACACACGCAACTATCGCCGCTTTTATCCATTAAACTATTCAAATAGTATATTACGCAAATAGTATATTATAATATATTATAATTGTCATTATAATCATATTCATACGACTGTTTACTCTTATATAATAAAAATCTGGTGTGTTACACTCACATGACTTTCTCTACTCTTGTACTAACCATTCTTACAAACTCTTATTCCTATATCTTCTTCGTGTTAGTTGAGATGAACATTTGTACAAATTATCTTACTGCTTATTTCCTTGTAGGTACAAGGGGAATGTGGGAATACAGTAGCCTTTGAGTGATAGTCAAATCTTTTAAAGCTTTGAGATTCCGTTGTCTTTGCACCATTAACATATAAAAAATTTAATAACGATGTTATATATGGCAGTTCTCAAAAACTCACACAAATAAAAGGGAATATCTCCGAAATAGTTCACTCTACAAAAAAATTTATTGAGACATAAATTGTGTATTTTAGCAAGATCTACATTTCTTCTGGAGTAACATTTGGTCTATCTCTTAAGATTTACGAGTTATTCAAAACTCATCCAGACTAAACAGGAATACGTAGGCTACAGTCAGAAAATTCAAAATACACATTTGATTTGTCATAAAAATATCTCAAATATATGACATTTTAATCAAAATTGTTAGAGCCATTTTCAAGAAAATCAAAATTTTTAAAAAATTTTCCATGTAAAGGGTAGTTTAGGGTGGGGCTATTTTTTTCAAAATCTTCGTGTCGCATCCTTGAAAGACATTAAACTTAAATACCAACTTTGGTTTTTAACCCACTTTTCGTTTTTGAGTTATGCTGTCCACAGACTGACACACACACACACACACACACACAGACAGACACACACACACACACACACACACACACACACACACACACACACACACACACACACACACACACACACACGCACACGCACACGGACCTTTTTCTAAGAAGTTTTTTTGGATTTAGGAGACCTCAAAACATATATTTCCGGTGAAAGGTCCACATCGAGTTGACACAAAAATTGGAAATATTGCATGGGAAAACGCAAAAACCACATTTTTCTTTTTTCTCTTTGAAACCGAGAAAAATGGTTGTTTGCATGTAGAAAACTGCTTACAACGTAACATTCATATGTTTTTCTCCACTCCCTTTTCTTTTACATGAGATATTCATATATCCTTCTGTACTCGAGTGCATGTAGCATTCACATGGTTTTCTCCACTCACTCCTCAAACAATTGGTCGACCGTTCTGTATGTTTGGAGTAGGAATGCAATGTGTTACATTGATCCTTGTATTGAGGCATTATAACATTTTGCCGTGGCAGTGAGCCAAGAAGAATTGCTTGCAGAATTCCCCGCTGTGCACCTGCTACTTATAAGCACCAAGTTTCCAAATTTGGAAGTCTGCACCATTAACCGAAATAGGGCAGAGATCTCAGTAATTAGACCATTGGATCCTCGCCGCCGCGGCTGCGGCAGCAACAAAACAAAATGAAGCTATGACGTGGTTTGTGTTCCACCTTCTTTTTATTGGCAATGTGGTCACAGTGTATTGTTTTAGTTAACAACCCTAATATGAGACACTCAAATGGTCCTTATTTAGGGAACCGCAAAAATTCTTCTTTTTGTAATCCGCATTGCAAATGATACACTACTTCGGTTAGAGAAGAAGCAATTTATCAGCAGTCTGCTGCTTCAACAGGTTAAATGTTAGGGCGAGGCAAATTATCGCACTTCTTATACTCAACGCTCACTTTCAAAATCACATTACTTCTACCAGTGGCGTATTTTCCATGCGTTGTATAACACCGACTTCGACGGCCAGCTCGTCCTCTCCTTGGCACTCTAATGAACACGTTAAACAACACGGATTGTTTTCACAGTCACTCAAATTTGTTAAACTTACCTTGAGAATTATACAAAATTGAAATTCTCAAAGTAATTCCTCGATATTCGCCAAAAAATATTTTGTGGTTATGTATAATCCTACACTAATTCCTAGAGTCTCACTAAAACAAAATTGAATTAGTTTTTTTGTTTATTTCTAAGCCAGTAAAGTCAACTTATCTTAATGGAATGACTGATTAAAACCAATGTTTACAAAATGCAGTTAAATTCGATTTAAAAAATCTGTTCTCGAACTTCACTGCCTTTTTCTTTTATATTTAACTGTAAACTCTATATAAAGACAGTTTGGTTATGAAACTTTGTGTAAGTTTTTCTGCTCGGGAAGGATCACTCTCCTTGGAACAATAAACATCGGGATTATTCCAGTTTCCATGTTCCATGCTTTTACAGCACTTTTAGGATACGCCACTGAATGCATCGCTGTAACTAATAATTACTTGAAACAGCAACACGTTATCACATTTTTTTAAAGAAATTTTATGGCTATTGAGCGCATATAATGAAAGTAATTTATTGAGCATTATATGAAAAACGAAGCTATTCTAGTTGTTTTCTGCAACAGCAATGTAATTGAAAGCCAAATAATATAGAGGTCTTTTACGTTTGAAGTGGAATCCCCTAGGGACGAAAAAGAGAACATATCGATATTTCATTACCAGTAATATCATAATACGTCTCACCTAACCTATACATTCACCAGCAGAGCGAGAGTCACACGGTCCAATTATATGTATGTGGAATATTTCATAAATGTAATTTGCATTTAAATACTATATGACAAGCTTTTGACCAGAAAATGTTAAACTCTATTAAAAAGTTACCTAAAATATATTCATTTGAGTTGTTCGATTATTCAGCACTGCCAACTGAGGAAAACGAAACCCAAAAATTACACTATTTCGATTTTCTCTTAATGTTATAACACAAAACCAATTTATAATCACAAATAAATGTCACTTTGTTTTAAACAGTAATAAAAAACTTTTCTCCTCTAAAAATACATTAAAAATACAGTTTTTAAATTGAAATGGAGTGCTATTTTGATTGACAATCCATTGTAATGTATAAATTATTTTTCAGCGGTTTATGGGATACAGTTGGCGACACTGACTAAACAAAAGACCTGCCAGGTGGTAATCCGTATATGAAAAGTTAATGCTTCTATAAATGAAATAGTCGAAAATACATATACAGTTGAACCCAGTTCTAAATAATTAATAAAATGTAATTCAGAAACGTGTTAATATAATCTTATTTATACAAAATGCCACACATCAGATACTTCTGTCTTTTCAGTAAAGATGTAGATAATCTTTTAGTATTGATAATAATTTTAAGGAAGGCGTGTGGGAAGTGAGCGCTACAACTCATTCATTTGTTTCAGTCGCCGGTGGCAAGATGCCGACCGACAAGTGAAGGTTACTGTATTACATCCTGCATTGTGTCACACACACACCACACGCTGCCAACTGTATTTCTGTCACTGCGGGCGTTCTTTACAGCTGCCAATCGACATTTGTTCTATGTATTATGTCGGAATATGACAGAAAACTTCATAAAATCATAATTATTTAACATTTTCGTTATCGGAATGGTCTTCTTGCACTTTGAAAATATTTATATAAATAAATCTACTCTACTTGAATAACAGAATTAGCAATTTTTAGCTTTTATTGCGACATATAAATCTTATTCGGTGTTACCACAAAATTTAAGGTTATGAAATTGAAGTATACAACTTGTTGGTACCTAAAACATTAAAATAAACTGAAATTTAGAGTAAGAGATCAGGAATAAAATAGATCAGAACCTAAGATTCCGGAGTTCTCCTCTAAAGATTTGACCAGAAAATGTTAAATTATATAAAAATAACCTAAAATATATTCATTACGATTAGTGCAGTTCCAGTCAGTCAGTGCTGCCAACTGAGGAAAACGGAACCCTACATTATTTCTATCTTCTCTTGTTAACAGCAAACCATGTTGTAATATCAAATATAGCTCGCTTTATTTTTAACATTAAAATATAACTTTTGTTGTGAAAAATGCATTAATTATTAAGAAGCTATTGTTAAAAATAGTTGTCAAATTGAAACGGAGTTCTGTTTTGATTGTTAAACGATTGTAATGTGTAATAAATCGTTTTTAGCGATTTATGGAGTACAGTTGGCGACATTGAGTAAAGAAAAGATGACTACAGTAAACGCGCTCTATAACTCCTGGCCTCATCACGTACTCCAAGAGTAGAAAATAGATCCCATATGTTCTTAATGCCTTGACCTTTATAATATACTAATCGATGGTTCAGTGATTTTATTGCAATGCGCTACACTTTCACTATTATTTGAAAGTAGAAAAAGATCACTTTACAGAAATTCAGCTGTTATTGCACATGCTCTATATGTGTTGCGCGGATTAATACAAAAGTACGTTTCTTAGACTGGATCCAGTATAGGTGATAATTCCCATATAACAATTTAGTGTCCGTAATCATTTCTTTACAAAGTTATTGATCTTGTAAGTTAATATTTCCGGTGTCACAGTCTATTCCACAGGTTTTGAGAGTCATTAATGTGTCAACACTGTGGTATATCCAAGCAATTTATGCAAATATGGTATTTGAGACAAGAATTTAAATTGGGGAGGAGAGGAATACTGTTATTTCTGAGCCACTTTGCCGATCTAACTCACGAAAACAAATTTGAACACTGAGTGTGCAGAACAAATGACACGTAAGTGTAAATATTAACTGTGAACAAGCAACCCGTTCTTTACATAAATTATCATAATCGCAAAGTTTCATTTACTAGGAAAAAAACCTTACTTATTCTTCCCAGCAGCACAAAGCTTTGCTCTTCCTTAATAAATTATGGAAAACATAACCTATATTAGTCAAAGAGACTATAATGGCAGTAATGAAGGTGTAAATGTTTATAAATTACTTGTAATATTCCACTCTTATCTGAATCAATAATCACAGTGACCTTGCCTTCACAGTGTTGTGATATGTGCGCAGACGCGAAAATATTGATTTTATTCTGATCTCGATCTTGAATTTTTGGAGGCGGTGAAATATATATGCAACTTTGGATTTTAAATTTTCTATGGTTGTCGAAAAAATATTTTTAATTCTTGGTAATATGAATGTTTATAGTTTATTACACCAATCATTAACAAAAAGATTTAAAAAAGGTTTCGCTAGAACGCAGATGTTTATTCCCAAGGTGAATATGTAGCTAAGGTGATTTGGCGTGAGGTGAAGTCGAAGACCACCCGGAACGTGGTGTAATGAACATTGTTGTGAGGCACAGCACTGGCGCACCCTGTGGTACCACCACGCCCTCCTGGAGCTCGGTCGGCTCGTGTCTCTTGTCATCTGCTGCACTAGGTCTGTAATCTCCGACGGTTGTCAGCAACCCTTCCTTCCCATCCCGTCATCAGTCAGAGAGTCACGACTTTAACGCGTTCGATGAAAACACCGAGACGATTCAGCAAGACAGGAAATTGCTGTTTTTCTGTTCCCTTCCTGTCTCAAGTCTAAACCTTCACTTCTGTGAACCGAATGTGTTCACAAAGGTGGTCTCTTGTGGGCAAGGATCTTAGAAGAATCTGAACTCACACTTCACTGACTTCACTCTCACACTGTGAAGCGGATCTTACCCTACGCATGCGTACAACTGTGCTTTCGCAATTTGAACAAAACAGTAGGCTTTGAGCGATAGTCAAATCTTATAAGTTCTCCAAGACTGACACAAATAACAAAGAATATCTCCGAAATAGCTCACCCTACAAAAAAATCGTATTTAGACAAAAATTGTGTTTTGGCAAAATCTAACTTTTTCCTAATACAAATGGTTAACATTAGTGGTAACCTCTTTGGCAAAGGTTGCATGCAATTAAAGCTGAAGGAAGGAAATATCTCATTGAATGTTGATGTTTCTTTGTCTGTGAAAGTTCTGAGAAAGCCCTCTAGAGGTGCCAGCAGTTTCTTCCTGTTTGTGTAGTGTTTAATAATGAATGCTGGTTACCCATGGAGTGATTAAATAGGTTACAAGAAGCTCAGCTGTATTTTTAGCAAAAGGGGGCGTTGTCTGCAGACAAGACTATTATATCAGCTGATGATTAAACTGGTTTAAACATGTAACAGCTGAAGCTATTCATTATTATGCCTTTTTAATTTCTCTACTGCACTCTGTCTCAAAATTTGATATTGAAATCTCACCGGATTTGCATGTTTTAACACCCTGTTCTGTTTATATTTTTAGCCTATAAAATGAATAACGATGCTCCATTTTACAGAAGCATAAGTTCTTCAAAACTCACACACATAACAAGGAATATCTCCGAAATGGTTCATCCTACAAGAAAATTTATTGAGACATAAATTGTGTATTTTATCAAGATCTACATTTTTTGTATAGTATGATTTGGTCTATCTCTAACAGTTTACCAGTTATGCAAAAGTCGTCCAGAGTAAATACGACTACATGGGCTATAGCCAGAAAATTCAAGATATACATTTCATTTGTCATCAAAATATCTCAAACATATGACATTTTAATCAAAATCGCTAGAGCCATTTTCAAGAAAATCAAAATTATCGAAAAATTTTCCATGTAAAGGGTAGTTTAGGGTGGAGCAATTTTCTTCAAAATCTTCGTGTCGCATCCTTGAAAGACATTAAACTTAAATACCAACTTTGGCTTTTAACGGAGTTTTCGTTTTTGAGTTATGCTGTCCACAGACTGACAGACACAGACACACACGGACCTTTTTCTAAAAATGCTTTTTTTTATTCAGGGGGCCTCAAAACATATATTTCCGGTGAAATCTCGACATCGAATTTTTGGGTGGAATGCAATAATTCCCCTACTTACCAGTAGAGAAAGTAAACATCTGACGCCTTGCACTCACATGACTTTCTCGACTTTTGGGGAATATGGCAATACATTAGGCTTTGAGCAATTTTCGACATTGAATTTTTGAGTGGAATACAATACTTCCTCTACTTACTATATGTGGCAGAGCAAGTAATATTTGAGAGATATCCTTAACTTTCTTTGTGAAAACTATTTAAAAGGCTCATCCACACAATACTTGCTCCTCTCTCTGTGCCGGGAGCCAGAAAGCCGTGTTTCGCGAATATTCATTTCGCCGCTTGTACAGATGAGCAATGCTGCCTGTAATTGAGATACTCTGCAATGATTCCTTTCCACTCTTGCGGCTTCCTTTTACAGCGATCTCTGCTGTCATCTGAGTCTGCTAAGCCGATTACAAAAACAACTGAACAACTAGTACCCATTTATGGAAACCAGTAATTAATGCACTTCAGTCATGAAGTCTTGCGTCACTGGTAGGCGAAGATTATAGACTTCCCCGTCTATGTGCGTAAATCAGGATTGTGAAGGATTTTCTGGCCAACCTCCCACAAAACGCATCGAGTTCGTAAGAATGGTTAGTACAATGGAAGCATTTCGTTCCAAAAGTGCAGTAGAAGAATTTACAACCTGTGGCAGGAGCTTGTATGTGTTTTTATCTCGCTGTGTCTACTGTGAAGAAGAGGAATGGTGTGATTACGATACAAGAGCCATGTGAAGTGCAGTAAAACTTGTGTTGCAGGTTGTGACGTGAAAATAATGGGTCTGCGTGCTGAAATTGCCAATCAGAACCAAACCCCTTGCGCATTAACGCTTACTGAGGCATGAAACCGGTTCTTCCAAAAGCTGGGCCTATTAAACCTAAATTATTAATATAATAAAACGAGCACACCGACATAAATTCATTGCTAGTGTTTCTTGTTCTTCCCCCACTTGTTGCATAACCTTAGCTTCTCAAATTGCAAATGCTAACGCAGACTGGTTCCTTCTGAAGACGAGAACTCACTTCCTCTTGTATAACGTTTCTTAAATATGCTATAATAGTTCAATATTTGACATAGTCTTAGAAGATATACCAAGAGTAACATACTGCAATGTTAATATACTTCAATTTGGCTGGGGGTTAGGAGAGTCAAACTCCGCGTATAGTGCAAGGAGGTAAACCCAAGCTCCCCTCTTTCGCAAACGTTGTACATCGTTGGAGCAGTAGATAACCTTTGACCACCAGTATGTACAAAAGAAATATAATAAATCTAAGCGATAATCTTTAAAAGTGCGTTTCGAGCTCCAACTGTTGTCACTTATATCTCGAGAAATAACTACTACTCCAGAAATGGCGGAGATATTGAAGTATTCGAAGCAATAATAAAGTCTATCTTCTAAATGCCATAAAAAGGGGGGAATAGAATGGATAATATTGATCGACGCGGCTAGTTTACAACACGCAGTCGATGTACAACAGTTAGAGCTAGCGCTGTGTGAGCTGGGTTGCCTATATCAAACAGCTAAGGCGTTTCCTTGTGAACTAACCTATCATTTCATTTCGTGCGTCTAACACATGGCGTCTACTTCCGACAGTGCCAAATCATATTCAGTGAAACAGCGGAAGCTCGTTACAATGGCAACATTGAATTCAGCTGTTAGCTTACAAAAGTATTTTTTGCTCTGTTGATAGAAAAAAAATCATATCTCTGCATACATATATTGAATTATTTTAAACTTTTTTGTGTTTATTATTATCACATTTCACCACTGTATCAAGTTCAATTTTTTCTACCTAATCCAACTCGTTTTACAAGATATTTCATCCATTAATACAAATATAAAAGAATGGAAACTCATAACACCAAAATTTATACGAACTATCTCATGCACTTGTTTAATAATCTGAACCTATAATATTTGTAACTCGTGGTTTAATTACGTTTTAATTAATTACTTTAAACCAACTTCCAAGTTTTGAATTTTTTATAACAACCACAGAAGTTTCATGTAATTCTATAAAATAGTTCCCGCAAAAAGGTACAGTTATAATGAAAAATGTAACTAGCGGGAAAGTGAGTATGAAGAAGTTGGTATACCTGGAGCAGTTTCCTCCAATGTAGCTGTAAAACTTTCCAATATAGCCTACATATTCTAGTTTTTCAATTTACACATTATGACATCTTAATTATTTTATAGTATTATAGTCTGTTTTTATAATACACTGTGACAAAATGATAAAATTCAGTCCAATTATTTTTATATCACTTTATTGTTTTTAACAATATTATCACAAATACCTAGTTTTGCTCTACTAACTTTAACACGGTCTACAGTCGTTCGCGCTATCACAACTGTTTAATCCTCAGTCCTTTCAGTGTCTTTGTTCACTTTCTACGACCATACAGTCATTCGACGCTCGCTAAATTTTCATTACGACGCACCGAAACACAAGTGTCTCCCACTCATTGACCAATTTATATATTTAACTCTGTCTGCTGTTTTCTCGCCTCCTTATATACTGAGGATGGCGTCACGCTCACCTTTTGCAAAATTCTTGAAACATGCCGGCAGTGACGTGGCCAGATGGTTCTCGAAGGCTCTAGAGAACACCCCTTTTGGTTCTGTCGCTCGATTGTTGTTAGTAATGTATACACAAACGTTCCGCATGTTAGCCTCACCATGAGAGCTTCTGTTTTATGTGGTAGCCCCGACCGTCCTTTGTTGTGCGCCGTGCCCTGAGTCAGTATACTTTAGTAACGTAAATACGTAATACAGTTAGAGATTACCAACATACGCAACTAGCTTTCTCTCTTTGTGGCGAATACACGATGGATAAGCAGGCACCAAACGTTATGTAAGCAAGTGCATATAAGGGAACCTTGAACTGTAACAAGGACTGGCGATCAGATACAGTGCATCCACCTGTTGGTGTATTCTTGTTATTCCACTGTAGAGAGGGAGAGAGGAATGCCGCCAGGATCCTGTCATCATCGCCTGCTGGATGCAGCCGATTAACCAAATTCATCGCCATGGCTTGTAACACTCGCGAACAGGGCTGTCCTTGTTTCTGCCGACATCTCTCATTTACTTTTTACACGCCACCAGACGCATGCGCGCGCACGCGCACGCGCAAGTCGTTCACGAACCTCCCAACGAGTACAACATTGAGGTTATGTCTTACTGGAATTAATTCACGCAAATATATAAATACACATAAGTGACTGTGTTATTCACGAAAGTTTATGTACTAATTGGAGGATATAAACCTTATATAATTCACCTCTGATTGGAATAGTTATTTTAAAAGTAAACTGAAGTTGTTTCAGGAGAAAGCCGCGATGCTGTGTTAGATACGGGTTCATTATAATTCTTGTTGCAGGAAACATTTGTAATTAACTGTACACATGAATATTACATAGATCCCACGGGTTCTGCACCGCAATAATTAGTTTTAAAACTTTGTACCATACAGGTTTGGTAGAACAGTGAACGTTTATATCCCTTGTTGACTGTTCGTTCTGAATAAGGCCATTAAAATGTATAAACTACTTGTTGTTAAATGGAGAAAGTTCACACAGTAATGTTTCTATACTTGCACACACATATAATGGGCAAATATACGTGCACGTGTTTTAAAAGAAGTTTATCCTTACGTATAATAGGAAGGTCAGTAGATATGTATTGAGACACGAAAAGATGGCCACCCCTGGGGAAAAAATTGTTGCTTTGTCCAAATAGCTGACTCATTGGTAATAAAATGGCAGCAGGTAGATCATTGTTGCGCTATTAATGTTTATGTTTGAAGTCTGGAGAGTGTGAACGTTAGGCTACAGCCATCCTTCATTAAGGGACACATTGTTGCATCATGACAATGCACCAGCTCATACCGCTGAAGTAACAATGGAACATAGGCAAGACCCATCCACCCTATACTCCCAATCTGACACCATGTGATTTCTTGGTGTTCCCTATGGAGGTGCAGTTTGTGCTTGCCCATTCCTGCAGCAGCGGTTTGAGAGAAGAACCGTTAATTAGATATGAAGGCAATGAATGAGAGTTATCAGTGCGCAGAATCGGCAATGTCTAACACTAATTACAAGGAACTGAACCTAGCGCCTGCTAATTACTGAATACAATCAGTTAATTACTTTTACTTTAATAACTATGATGGGATAGTCATCAAGGAGTGCCCAACGTCTAACATTTGAATATGCACACCAGTGTTGTTACATTCACATGGCACTCTCCAACCACTACACCTGTCTTCAAATAGCTTTTATAAAACACTAATTGAAACATTGTGCGTGGTTTGATGATTTATCTCTACAACATTCATACTATGTTCCAGGTAGTACGATTAGCGTTCAAAGATACCTGTAAATGATCTTGACCAACTTTCTGGGCATTACATAAATCTAATTCATTGCGTGAAAGTGAATGGAATTTCGACAGTACCATTTCGCACACAACCCACGGATACAGTCACGTACACACGGGCTGACTTCTTCTGTTTTGTGTATTTAGGGAACTCTCAGAGGAGTATTTGCGGGGAGACATTTCTGGAGAATACGATATTTCTGTACTTGCTATACATAAGTAGGAAATGGCAACTTCAACATGAGAGATGTTCAATAGTTAAGAAGATTGTTCGTGCACACGTTGGGCGGTGTCCGTGGGCAAAGGTTACCCGAGCGTGAACCTGTCAACCACACCAATTGGTCCTCTTCCGCACTCACTCACTCACTCACTCACTCACTCACTCACTCACTCACTCACTCCAAGGACATTTCCCTTCAGCACATGTTCTCCTTAGACCTTAGCTGTCAAAAGAAACCTTCACCAAATTAGGTCCACGCTTTAATTAATTCCCATTTAGCATAATACGGATCTTCTACTACTGACCTACAGAAGAGGCATCCGGGGGCGACGAGGGGGGGGGGGGGGTCATTCGTGCCATGCAACTGCCTTAAAATGCGTATTCTAAACTGCCTGTATTCTCCAATGTTTCCAAAATACAACCGAGCAAAACTACATTCAACTCTAAAAAATACAAATATAATATGAAGAAAAAAAAATGTTACACTTACGACTTAAAAGGCGGAATAGCAACCTTCCAAATCAGAAAAGTTTTGAGTATTGCAAACCTGGCACAAATAACAAGGAAAATCTCTGAAATGGTTCACTCCACAAAAAAGTAAATAAATAAAATTAAATAGAAAAGGAGCAAAAATGTATTTCGAAATAAATTGTGGGTTTTAAAGAAACCTAAATTTTTCGTATTGTAAGATTTGCCTATTTCTAATAGCAGTAATGCAAAAGTCATCAAGAGTAAACAGGACGCTATAGTCCGTTTTTGAGAAAATCAAAACATTAGAAAAATGTTCCATGTAAAGGGTAGACGAATTTTCTTCAAAAACTTCGAGTGACGTCTTTGAAAGATATTAAACTTAATTATCAACTTTGCTGTTTAACAGATTTTTTATACTGTTCTCAAACACACACACACACACACACACACACACACACACGCGCGCGCGCGCGCGCGCGCGCACACACACACACACACACACACACACACACACACACGTACGTGCACGCAGACCTTTTTCTAAAAATATTTCTCTGGATTTAAGGAATCTCAAAACATATCTGAAACGTTTACTGTGATTAATACGGTTTCTCTACACCTCTATTAACAAGACTTACCTTGGAATTCGCTGACTAGAAGAGAAGAACCACATTTTTCGTTCTTGTTTTTCTAAGAACACCAGGGACCCCATTTCACACTAACGCGCTCGCCTGTTCAACTTCCACCTCCCGAATGAACATCAGAAACAAGCAGTAACAGTAGTAGCCAATAGGAACAACTCTCACCTTCACTTGTTTAACAAGAGCGTAGCGAGAGGCTTCATTACTCCAAGCAAATGTGTCATCTTAATACTTAATAACTACGGCCCGGATATCTGGATGGAATAAACTAAAGTTAAAGAGCTGAAATTTTCTTTGAAGTTACAAACCATCTAGTTGAACTAAGTGGAAGAATAATTTTATCTACAATATGTTAAATTTTTAAAAATTAAAGGTTATGAATTTTAAGTAGATTAATATTCTTTTTTGTGTATATAAATTTTATTAGAGCTTGCATTTCACTCGATAAAAAAGCTAAAACCCCATATCGTTCATCGTTGAGTACTTTGCTAAAAATATGAAGATCTATAAACAAAATTGTGACAGATACGTGTCCGTAACTAATAACATGGGTTTTTAAAATCTCACGTACAATGTTTGAGAAAAATTATGACGTGATATTGCACTTTTGTATTAACAGTATGTCAAAAACATTTATTTGATACATGGTGATATTTTAATTACTCTCTGACACAGGTAACCGCACTAAATTCATATTTTGAAGTGTACATATATAGTTTAACACCATATTGAGTTTGGCAGACGTAATACTCTACCTAAGTACTTAAGCGAGCGGGATGGCTCAGGGGGTAACGTCTGTAGCCCGCATTCGCGAGGTCGCGGTTCCATCCCCATGACCTAACTTCCTTTTTTTTATTAGGTTTCCCGTCCCTCCATTTGGTTACATAAATCATTTCATTTGATCCTTCAGTCCGTTAGATTTCTTTGGGGCTTGCCGGCGAGCGTCAGCTTAGCGGCACGGCACGGGGAGCACATGGCCCCCCCCCCCCCCCCCGATTGGAACATCATCAGTGGCGTGGTCTCAATCTTCTTGGCGAGGGTATAGCTACAAGGGAGATTTCGATAATGAAAATACATGTTTTTTACCCCAGAAACTACATTGTGCCCTTAGTATTGGTTTGTTGAAACATAAGTAGAGAAATTCATGTGAATAAAACAACAGCCCTTCTTTACTTTACTACGTATACTAAGTAGAAGTATTGTATTCAACCCAAAATTTCGATGTCCAGATTTCATCGGAAATATATGTTTTGAGGCCCCCTGAATTAAAATAAAAAGCATTTTTAATAAAAGGTTCTTGTGTGTGTGTGTGTGTGTGTGTGTGTGTGTGTGTGTGTGTGTGTGTGTGTGTGTGTGTGTGTGTGTGTGTGTGTGTGTGTGTGTGTGTGTGTGTCTTGAACAACAACTTCAAAATGAAAAGTGGTTTAAAAATGAAGTTCCTATTTAAGTTTAATGTCCTTTAAGGATACGAGGGGCTCTAATGACCTAGCTGTCGACGGGCCCTTAAACCCTAATCACTCACTCACTCACTCACTCACTCACTCAAGGATACGATACAAAAATTTTAAGGAAAATTGCTCTAGCGTAAACTACCCTTTACTTGGAAACTTTTTGAAAATTTTGATTCTTTCGAAAATGCTTCTAATGATTTTGATTAAAATACCATATATTTAAGACTTTTTTTGGCAAACGAAATGTATATTTTGAATTTTCTGGCTATAAATCACGTATCCTCTTTGTTTATAACTGGTAAACCGTTAGAGATAGACCAAATCTTTCTATACAAAAAGTTGATGTCGTTAAAAGAGACACTTTATGTCCAAATGCATACTTTTTTATTTTTGTGAAGTGCACCATTTCGGAGAACTTCCTTGTTATTTATTACAATTTTGCAGTACTTATAGACGTTCTGAAATAGGAGCTCGTTATTCATTTTGTTATGTCTTGGCAGAGCAAACAGAATGGAATTTCAAAACTTTAAAAGATTTAACTATCGCTCAAAGCCTACTGCATTCCCATATTCCCCTTGTACCTACAAGGAAATAAGCAATAAGATAATTTGTACAAATGTTTGTCTCAACTAAGTTGAAGAAGATATAGGAATAAGTGTATTTCCAGTGAAACACATGGGATATTCGGATGGAATGGAATGCTAGGGATAGTAAAACAAGAATCCATTAGTTTGGTATTCATGGCACAGTATCCGTATCATGGGGCCCACGCCCGGAAAGCGATGAAAGCAGCGCAAGTGACGAGAGTCCCCAAGTACATAACAATAAGGTTAAGATGGGCCCTTAATCATGGACACAATGCAGCCGCTGAGAAGACCACACTATAAATATCGCCCACGCAACGTCCACCACTCAGGCTTCTACAACAGGGCTACTCAACAAGCGAGCACACGCTACACATGTTAGCTCCCCCTCCCTCCACTGACCAAGGCAACGTGAGCCAGACCTGCTAGTCAGAGGCGGATGGCGCGGAGTAGCACTACATACAATTGTCTCTGTCCTGCTAAGAGCATCCGAGATTACGTTTGTTTGCATCTAGTTTAATGACAGTCTTGGCTCCACTTATATCTGCGGACAGACATTTTCAAAAATGAACTACATTAAAAGTGAATATCACAGCAAGATAAGTGAAAATCACCTTGCTTATCTTTTGAGATTGTGCAAATATTAAAGACCTTCTGAAACAATATAAAACTCAAAAAAATCAAATGTGTTGCACTCACATGACTTTCTCTATTCTTATAGATGTTAGAATTCATAGGAGTCCTATAAAAATTATTACAGTAGATTTTACATTTAATCCAGGTTTTAATGCTTGAATCATCAATATTTTTACTTTCTCTAGTACGTATATTAAGTACAGGAAGTATTGTGTTCCACCAAAACTTCGATGTCGAAATTTCACCGGAGACAGATATATGCTTTGGGGCCCCCTGAATCCAAATAAAGGCATTTATAGAAAAAGGTTCGCGTCTGTGTGTGGTGTGAGGTATCTGATCTAGAGCCTCCTTTGAACAGAGGGTGTTTCTACACAGTTCTAGAAGCTTAGTGTAGGCTTTGTTACAAGAAGTTCAGCGAAACGTCACTATCTATAAAAATCGCCGTAATTCTCTGCCATATAAGCGAGTCGGCACGGACACAAGTCCGTTTTCAGTGAGAGTAGAATTGTCTGACCGACCTGTGTACAGCAGTTTTGTGTCAGGGTTACTAACTGTGACGAGTCGGAGTGTGGCGAGTCGGAGTGTGACGAGTCGGAGTGTGACGAGTCGGAGTGTGACGAGTCGGAGTGTGACGAGTCGGAGTGTGACGAGTCGGAGTGTGACGAGTCGGAGTGTGACGAGTCGGAGTGTGACGAGTCGGAGTGTGACGAGTCGGAGTGTGACGAGTCGGAGTGTGACGAGTCGGAGTGTGACGTGTCGGAGTGTGACGAGTCGGAGTGTGACGAGTCGGAGTGTGACGTGTCGGAGTGTGACGTGTCGGAGTGTGACGAGTCGGAGTGTGACGAGTCGGAGTGTGACGAGTCGGAGTGTGACGTTTCGGAGTGTGACGAGTCGGAGTGTGACGTGTCGGAGTGTGACGAGTCGGAGTGTGACGAGTCGGAGTGTGACGAGTCGGAGTGTGACGAGTCGGAGTGTGACGAGTCGGAGTGTGACGTGTCGGAGTGTGACGAGTCGGAGTGTGACGAGTCGGAGTGTGACGAGTCGGAGTGTGACGAGTCGGAATGTGACGAGTCGGAATGTGACGAGTCGGAGTGTGACGAGTCGGAGTGCCGAGTTATCACGGGTTGGAGTATGACGAGTAGGCCTGAGTCGAAGTGTGATGTGAATTGACGTGAAGCGAACCGGTGACGTGACGTGACGTGATGAGACGAGACGTCATATAATGTTACTAAGCGGCACGTTAGTCGTACGCGACGTCAAAGGCGTAGCGTGACCTGACCAACAGATGTGACGAGTTGTAACGTGACGTGACCAACAGACGTGACGAGTTGTGACGTGACCAACAGACGTGACGTGACGTGATGTGACGTGACCAACAGACGTGACGAGTTGTGACGTGGCGTGAGGTGACGTGATGTGGCGTGACCAATAGACGTGACGAGACGTGAAGTGGCGTGACCAACGGACGTGGCGAGACGTGATGTTACGTGACCAACAGACGTGACGGGTCGTGGCGTGACGTGACCAACGGACGTTACGGGACGTGATGTTACGTGACCAACAGACGTGACGGGTCGTGGCGTGACGTGACCAACGGACGTTACGGGTCGTGACGTGGCGTGACCAATAGACGTGACGAGACGTGAAGTGGCGTAACCAACGGACGTGACGAGACGTGATGTTACGTGACCAACGGACGTTACGGGTCGTGACGTGGCGTGACCAACAGACGTGACGAGACGTGATGTTACGTTACCAACAGACGTGACGAGAGGTGATGTTACGTGACCAACAGACGTGACGAGACGTGACGTGAGCCACAGACGTGATAAAAGCAACTACCAAAAGTCTGGTGTGCACATCACGAGTTTCTCTGTTCTTCAAAATCTTCGAGTCGTGTCCTTGAAAGACATTAAACTTAAATACTAACTTTGGTTTTTAACCGACTTTTCGTTTTTGAGTTATGCTGTCCACAGACTGACAGACACACGCACGCGCGCGCGCCGACCTTTTTCTAAAATGCTTTTCTTTAATTCAAGGGTCCCAAAACATATTTCCGGTGCAATCTCGAAATCGAATTTTTGGGTCAAATAAAATCACCTACTTTGTATACGTAGTAGAGAAAGTAAAAATGCGCTGCATACGGTTAATGTAATGGAAATAAGTAGAAATGAGGTAGGTACCACTATTTTGGATTGAGTTCCACTCCGACACATTGGACAGACCTCTGAAGGTTGTAAATCTCTCTTTATTGAGGAAGATCTCTGGAGCACGCTTCAGTCGTTTGTTACAGTGTTAAGCCAAGATTAGTGCCACTCACGATGGCTTCACTGAACTTTTTAAACGTGATTCATACTTTCTAACTGAAAACTTTCTTCTCTGTTATTTTTATTTTCCCTACTGATAAACTTTCAATTCTCATGCTCATTTGAGCATCATTTTACCCATTTCATTCATTCGTCCGATATGACAGAATGTTGGAAGACGTTAATTCAAAAAAAGAAAAAGAAAAAAAAAAGGAGAACTCGGAGAAAAGCCGCCCATGTGCCGCTTCGTCCATCACAAATGGCACACGAACTTTACATGTGCACGTTATTTTATTGACTTAAATACCACTTATACCGGTAGTTGGATTTATCTATTTGTTACGCTATTCTGGCCACTTGATATCACTCCGAGGCCTCTTTATCCGACTTGAGGTGCTCTTAAGTGCTGTAAATGTACAACATGGGACCACCGGCCTTACTTTCCTTCCAAACAAAGGCATAGTAGAATGTTCTACGCCCGACAAAATCCATTGTCCTGCACCGGGTTTGAACCCACGACTTCGAGAACCAGAGGCTAGCATGTTACCCCTAGACCTAGGAGGACATTTATCTATATTGTCTATGTATTTTATCTATTTTCTCATTGTATCCTATCTGTTTTGTCTATTCTATGTCTTGTGTCCGTTCCGTGTGTGCATTATACGTAGGTACACCTCTTCCTTTACTTGACGTTAGGTATATCAAGATGAAACAAAGAAAGCCGTGCCAGGCTCGCTGTGAATGAACTGTTCTGCAGGCAGCGAACGTGTAGTATTCTGTTGGTTATTTATTGCCAGTAATAAATTATGTTATGTTGAGGTCGTGTGCACCGAAGTGGCAGTGTCAGTTTGCGAACTGTTACCTATACACACCTGCAGCCTTCTCTTTATGGAGCACAACAATATTACTGCAAGAATTTGAACATCCAGTGAGGAAACGGGACTTGCATACGTGTTTAATTCTTCACCGCTCCCAATCTGCCATATGACACCATTGTGTGACTTGCAAGGCTTAACTTTCACTCATTCTCTTACCTTTCATACATACTGCATAATGTTTCGGTCTCTTTAACCTCGTAATGGGCGGAATAGCTGATCAAACAGCTTCAGATGTTTATGTTAATAAACATTTATGCTCGACCATGCCGTAATGTATCGCTTATACGCCACTATAATGGACCACATTATATAAACCTCTTCATAACGACACTACTAACCACCAATCAAAAGATTTTCATGTAGCAATCAATACTCCGCCGTCTACACACAGCTGAAAGCGAAACTATCGATTCTTTTGCATTCAAGTACACATTCTATATCATTGTATAAGCCACATAACAATGAAGTCAATAATTTTATAGCTGAAGATGCAACTATCGATTTTGACACGAACAATCGAATAACAAATATATGATGAAAATGTCGGACACCAGTGATAATTAGAAGCACTAGAGTCAAGTTGAGCATAAAATATCATATGAAACTTGAATATAATGGCAATTCTGCTCGCTATTATATATTAGAGCATTAATACATTTAAAACGAATTGAGTGATTATATATGTTTGATTGTGAAGTCAACATATGTTAGATTTTCTCTTCGAATAAAGAACATTTTGTGCATTATGTATGTTATATGTAAATACTTGCATATAATTTAGTAGCTCAACCGTGTAGGAAATGGAAGACCTTGGAATTAAGTGTGAACCAATAATCCGGTTTCACGTGGTCCTGTTACACTCGTATTTGCGAGGCAGGACTCCGACTGAGAAACAAATTCTGAGACATCCTCTTCTGTAAATCATTCATGAAACACGACCGGCTCTTCTAGGTTCCAGACCTGAACGTAGAATACATTTAAAACTAGAAGAATCGCACACTCAGTCGATTAATCCAGGGAAGTTTTGTCTTGCCGTGTTATGAGTACATACATAAGTCGGTAGATGCAAATGCAGGATGGATATTGAGCAGTGGTAAGGGAACAAGGAGAGTTTACCTTGGTCGGCCCCCAGACAGCCTTCCGCCACCTGCTTGCTGGCTTCCAGCGCCCCTAGGCAAGTATCCTCTTATCTTATAGGCACTGTTCTCAACAATGACATCACCACATGCGTCCTTATGTACGCAACTTTCAAACAACATACCTTTTCCACTAAATCTTTTTATAATCGCTTTTTACAATTATTTGTGCATTTAACATTGGAATTAGGACATAACATTATATATTGATACTTTTGAAGAACTGAATTAGCTTGAAGCAATTGTCGGTCTGGGTGGCTCAGTTGGCTAGACGTTCATCTATTGATCCGAAGGTCGCGGGTTCAAACCCGACCCAGTTTAAGTGTGCTTAAAAACGACAGCTTCATGTCAGTAGATTTACTGGCATGTAAAAGAACTCCTGCGGGACGAAATTCCGACACACCGGCGACGCTGATGTGATCCTGACAATTGACAGCGTCGTTAAACAAGAGAATAACAATCTCTTACGGAGCGAAATGGCACCGCGGTAACGTGCGAGGCTTGGGTTCGTGGGTTCGATTTCTCTGATCCATGAGTTTTGGGGGGTTTGCCCGGGTTCCATTTCACTTCATCTACTTGGTTCTAAGTGTCGGCGAGACTTCTGACGTGCATGCAGGTGCTTGTCTCTGTAAATGTTCGTGCTCCGGATCGGGGAGATCTCCGAGTCTGGGGGTCCAGCGGACCTAGAGCCCGCAGGGGTGTGTGTGGGGGGGGGGGGGGGGGTGAACCGAAATACGAGCCATTCCAATCTGCAGTCTTTATGTCTCTCTTTAGTATGCTCTAACCTCACCACTTCCTCTAGGGAGCCGCCCCACCTGGGCATAGGCACAAAATATCTTCAAGTCGAGGCGGTAAAACCCTTCCTCCGAACCTTGTCTGTCTTATCGTCTAGCCCTCTCTTAGCTATCTTCCTTCTTCTACATATCCATTTGCAGATATCTGCAGTCTATAAATGACCTTCCTTCCTAATGTATTAAAATGGTAAATAAAGTTTATCAGTGCAGGTGATGCATGCAGAAAAGCACGTGAATCAAGGAGAATAATACCGTGCATACAGACAGCGACCAGACCGGTCTATACGGGCTTGTCTTCTTCTCCGAGAATGACCTTTACCAGTCCTGTACGTGTTCAAATATCAAGATAAAACAGACCGGAGTGAAAATCTCCCTGTGCATTAGAACTAACAACTGATCCAGCTAGCCTACTTCAATCCACTCAGATAATTAGTGATCACCAGTGGCGTATCCTGCAACACGCCCATCTTTACAGCTTCAACGAGAGTCATCCTTCCCTAGCAAAAACCACAGCCCACAGAAGAACTTACACTGACATAGTTTCCTGCTTGCGCACGCAAAGATATTTTGTGTTATAGTGTGTGTTCTGAGATTTCCCTCTTCGAATTATTTCAGCACTAGATGGTTCACCAAAGCGAGTGCCAGCCATTTTTGTCATTTAAACCTAGCGCTTCTGTTGCGTCAAATTAGTAAGCTGTTGTAGCTCTTGATAAATTATTCGCGAATGAATGCTGTCATTGGTTGAAATTATTATGTACATGATTGGAGGATTGAAACCAGGTCGCGTCTGATTGGAATAGTTATTTTAAATGTAAACTGAAGTTGTTTCAGGAGAAAGCCGCGATGTTGTGTTAGATACTGGTTCATTATAATTCTTGTTGCAGGAAACATTTGTAATTAACTGTACACATGAATATTACATACATCCCACGGGTTCTGCACCGCAATAATTAGTTTTAAAAGTTTGTAGCATACAGGTTTGGTAGAACAGTGAACGTTTATATCCATCCCTTGTTGACTGTTCCTTCTGAGTAAGGCCATTAAAATGTATAAACTACTTGTTGTTAAATGGAGAAAGTTTACACACTAATGTGCGTTATGTTTCTATACTCGCACACACACGCACACACACACGCACGCACACACACACAGTCACACACACAGACACGCACAAACACACCTTAATCCAAAACACAATAGCTATTAACCTTGCAGTGGTAAGCCTGGAATTGCCTGCAAGCTGCAAGCTGCAAGCTGCAAGCTTTACTTCCATAAAGAGCTTGGAAAATGAAGATAACATTTGGGCAAGTCAGTAACTGTCAGAATGAAAGAAGTGCGCCGCCCACCTCAGTAAGTTATTAAGCATAATTGCAACCGCAAAAACGTTTGTACTCCCGTTAGTGGCTCTTGCACGTCTTCGTACTAATTAGTGTTTGCACTTCTTCATATGTTCCAACATTCACGTGCAGTCCCTCGGCTGTGAAAGTGCTTATGTATTTTCCATATACGAGATTCAGAACTAGCTTTGAAATCAACTTCCACTTTTCTTTCTAACCTATTTTTAAACTAAAAAGGACATAAAATTTAACGTTCTGCTTTGTTTCAACAAATGGACAAGGTCAAGCATTTGTATGTACAAGCGTTACAATTGCTCAACCTTTTTTCACTTTTCGCTATGTTCTGTATACTGTGTTTCTATATACTAGGTGTTTTGTATCCTTTATGGTCCCCCATATACGTGCGGGTTCCCATATTCAGTTGTTCTTTTGTAACATAGGAATGCTGTGAAATGTGTAGTTTGTGGATTAAAGTTTAGTACAGCAGAAAAGGTTTAGGTCACTTACTCTGGAGGTTACCGAAGTTAGGTTAGATTAGCTGTACATAAACACTTTTAAGAAGACTATGGTTTTATATGGCGCAGTCCATCGTCTTTGCTAATATATTCACAGAATAAACTAGATCCGAAGTTAGTTCAGGTTATGTTAGCTCTTTATAAGTAAACTGTGGTTTTATACATTGCAGCCTACCGTCTTTTACCAACATATTCGTAAAACAAGTTAGATCTGAGGTTAGGTTAGGTTAGGTTAGGTTAGGTTAGCTCCATACGAGCAGTTTTTAGAACCTTTGATTGTATATACCTATTGTAGCCCATTGTTTTATAATAATAGCTTCATAAAATGAATTAGATCTGAGGTTAGGTTAGGTTAGCTCCGTACGAGCAGTTTTTAGAACCTTTGATTGTATATACCTATTGCAGCCCAATGTTTTATAATAATAGCTTCATAAAATGAATTAGATCCGAGGTTAGGTAAGGTTAGTAAACTATGGCTTTATATATTGAAGTCCAATGTTCTTACTAATATACTCATAAAACGAATTACAAGCGAGGTTATGGACGATGAAATACTAAACTTCAAATTTAATACATATTAATACACGGGGATATGACAAATATTTCCAAGAAAATTCCGCCGTCCCAAAACACCCTTTACTTTAAAAACGTTCATTATTTTTTATTTTCACAGAAACAGCTCTTAACCATTTGCCCAAAATATCGTGATTAAGACATTTTAATGACAAATGAGATTTACTTATTGAAATTTCTGGGAAGTTTTCACCGAGTTCATTCTCAGTGACTTTTGCATAACTAGTAAACCATAGAGGTAGGCATAATATCATTACACCAAAAAATGCAGATCTAATTAAAACACGCAATAAATTTATCTCATCTTTATCTTTGTGTTGTTTTAAGATTGAGTCAGCTTTTCGACAGAAATAGTTACGTCAGTGACTCCTAGGTGGATGCAAAATTGTAATAAGTTAATAAGTAGTTGTTTAAGAACTTTGGTTGCCTCGTTAAAGTCATTGGGTAACTTACCGTCCCATTTAAGCGACTTCAGTTTTTCATACATATGTAAGTACCATAACCCGAGTATGAATTATTGTCAGTTATGTGCAGTACCACAAGTTATGCAATAAACAAATGCAACGTAATCCTACATGTACGCAATAATGAGTGTATACGCGGATTCGCAATCTTAACCGTGAGCCATTACTGTTTGAATGTTTACATACTTATACACTTTCTGAATGTTCTGTAGTATGCTGGCCCAGTTTCGCACATTCTCAAAATACCTTCTCATGTAATAACACAAATGGAGGCACAATACCTTCTTAAGTATTTAAGGAGTTGAGATAATCACGGTGTATTCATTTAGTGCAGTAAATACGTGTGTGTTTTTCCACCGAGCTTAACAAGGTTAGGTTATAATGGATAATATCGCCCTAGCTTAGCTCCTACTTCATCAGGACCGACCGACAGAAAAGCACTTTCTTATTGATTTTATCATTTCAAGTATTTCTTCAAGCGTCACTGGTTTGGGAAGATGCTAATTTCATTTCTGGTCAATTTAGAACGGTGGATATTTTTCACTACGTTTCCATTGGGAATTGAAATCTATTTGAGTCCAATCTCACTCTGAATACGATCCGCGTTTTCATGTTGAATTCATTCCGGAATGAGATCGATTTGGATACACAAGGTTAAAGCACAAATAATTCAAGCTTTTATGTTGGTCACTTGGTTTATGTTGGCAAGCCTATTACATCACTTTCACCAACAAAACAAAATGACAAGCGTGTTACGAGTACAGCAATTTTAGCGGATTCAAATCGATTTGAACCTGGTAGGTGTTTCCATGGAACACACTGTCGATCCGATCCCAATTTGTAAGATATCGGATCTAAGGATTCAGTTAGATGTGAATCCTAGTTTCCATGGAATACTCAATCCGCAGTGCCAGTTTGTGAATATTACTAGTTTCATGAACTCTATTTGAGTCCATTCCCATTTCCAAGTTGAATTCATTCCGAAAATGAGATCGAACAACATTCATGCAACGAGATTTCAATCCACTCCCTCCAAATAAGCGGATCGGGGGCAGTGGTTGAGTTTTGTTTGATTCCGCGTTTCCATGTGGTATTCAATCCGGAAAAAGAACTCAAATCGACTTGAACTCGCCATGGAAACATAGTAAGCGTTGAAGTGATTGAGGATGACGGCGGCATCAGCTGGATTCTTTACAACTACATTGCAAACTGTTAGGGATATGTTATTTCCAGCTGTGAGTTGCAGTTTTTATCATGTTCCGTATTGTTTTATTCTCTTTGAAGAGTTAGTGCATTGCAGGCCGCTGTTATACAGCAATATAAGCAGTTTGGAGAAAACTACCGTCTCTTTACTGCCATATTCATAAAGCGACTTAGATTAGAGGTTAGGTTAGGTGAATAAGTCGATTTTTTCTCGTGATTATGTGGAACTTCAAACGCTCTTTAAATATCGGTTAAACTACTATGTCCTTAGAGCTATAACAACTTTTATCAACAACTGGCATTTGCTAGAATCATATCACCGTCGCCGGTGTGCTGGAATTTCGTCCCGCAGGAATTCTTTCACATGCCAGTAAATCTATTGATATGGAACTGTCATTTTCAACCACTTAAATCTACCGGTCTGGGTCGGATTTGAACCCGCGACCTTGGGATCCACTATTTATTTACTCAGGATAATTTTGCACCTACCCAGGATTCGCTAATGCAAGTATTTCTAACCAAATAATGTTTTTCCTGCACACGCCAGAACATTTTTTTATTTCAGATAAACTTATTGTGTACCTTAACGAGATTTACATGGTTTTGTGTAGTAAGACCTTTTCTATCTCTTACGGGTTACCAGTTATGCAAAAATAATTTAGAATGAAAAGGACTTCTGAGGAATTCCCAGAACATTCAAGATATACATTTCATTTGTTGCTAAAATGTCAAACGTTATATTTTAGTCCAAGTCGTTGAGAGCAGATTTTGTGAATGCAAAAAGAATCTAATGTGTTACACTCACATGACCTTTTCTACTTACACTCTTATTCCTGTATCTTCTTCGTGTTAGTTGAGATAAACATCTGTACAAATTATCTTAATATTAGTTTTCTTGTAGGTGCAAGTGGTATAGAGTAGGCTTTGAGCGATAGTCAACTTTTTTAAACGTGAATAACGACCTTCCATTTGCGAAACGTTGTAGTAAAGCAAAACTCACACAAATAACAAGGAATACTTCCGAAGTGGTTACTCCATAAAAAAATATTTGGAGATAAATTGTGTTTTTTAACGAGATCTACATTTTTTGTACAGTAAGATCTTGTCTATCTCTTACGGTTTGCGAGTTATGCAAAAATTATGCAGAGTAAACAGGACTACATGGACTATAACCACTAAATTTTAAATATACATTTCATTTGCCATAAACAATCTTAAATATATGGCATTTTAATCAAAATCGTTAGAGCCATTTTGGAAACATTTTCCAAGTAATTTTTGGGTGGAATACAACACTACCTGTACTTGTAGAGAAAGCAATGAGAGCAGCGCTTGAGGTAGAGGAGTCCAGATGGACTACAGGGAAATGTGATACACCCTCAGCAGTAAGTGAAGTTTCTTACTCACCCATATTTTGACGGACTCGGAATGGTGGTTGTGTTTCTGATGACGTAGAGGATGGTGATCGCCCTCCACATCAGTGTCCTCACCTTCTTCTTCCTCTTCATCCTCCTCATCTTCGTCCTCATCATCTTCGTTATCATCTACGTCCTCGTCCTCCTCGACGTAGTCGTAAGTATCGTCATTCTTAAGTTGCAGCGCGTGTCTCCTGTGCTCTGGAGCGGACCTCAACATCGGGGACGGAACATAGTCACGTTTACCGTTGTTACTGAAGTAAGAAGTGTGCTTCTGGGAGAACTCTTGTTTGGAGGAAGAAGAAGACTGTGACTGGGAGTCGAGCTTGTTGTAAAGCACCTCGAGGGGCGATAGTTTATTGTCGTTATAGTTGTGGTTCATCCTGGACTTGCTGACCACGTCCACGGCGGCCTGACGTAGCGGTGCCTGTTGCTGGTAGTAGCTGTTCTTGCTCTTGTAGGACGAGGCGGCGGTCGGGAGGCGGTACCCCCTGCTGCTGCTGGAGGAGGACTCTGAGGAGGACCGGTGGTAGTACGTGGCCAGGACAGCACCGCACTGCAACAGGAGCAGCATCCATAGTGTCGTGGTAGTCGCCATTCTAATGTTCACACACGATCTTATCTCACACAACACTACTTTTGCATATCTTAGTCATAGAGGTATTTAATTTGCAATAACATGTTACGCACACAGTGCATTTGTAAGGACGTGTCGAAGTAAACAGAGGTTCATGACGAGCGAGGGCATGTGTTCGCGAACACGAAGGACAGAATACCGGGCACCCAGCACTGCCAACTCTCTCGAGCTAGACGGAGCAGCGACTGAACGGCCGTGCCAGCCCGGCTGCCGGCTACTCAACCCCCACCAGCTATATCCATCACGTGCTTCGGAATCTCATTGGCCCACGACGTCCTTTCTTCCCAATTGTCAATGAGTTGGAAGAAAGGACCTTCAGAACGGTAGGTCATTCACAAGTGACGTTCACCAGGTGAGGACTTTCGCACTCTGACAACCTCTAATACCTTCCAGTTAACTGATTACTCTCTAAAGAAACGCCATATTTAATTCCTGACAGCAAGTAATAACATAACATGTCCGACATAACCTATAAATTCTATATCGCAAAGATTTTACTAGAAAAAATTAAATTCTATAAAAAATCTGCTGTTCGCTCCACAAAAAATGTATTTGGACATAACTTATGTGTTTTAGCGAAATTTAGATTTTTGTACAGTAAGATTTTTCCATCTCTTACGGTTTACGAGTTATTCAATCCAGAGTAAATACGACTACATAGGCTATAGACAGAAAAGTGAAATATATACATTTCATTTGCCATAAAAATATCTTACACATATGGCATTTTGATCAAAATCGTTATCCACTTTTGAGAAAATCAAAATTGTTGAAAAATTTTCCATGTAAAGGGTAGTTTAGGGTGGAGCAATTTTCTTCAAAATCGGTGTCGCATCCCTGAAAGATATTAAACTTAAATACCAACTTTGGTTCTTAAATTATATTCGTTTTTGAGTTATGCTGTTCACAGACACACACATTCGGACCTTTTTCTAAAAACTTTTTTTGTACTTAGGGTCCTCAAAACATTTTCGGTGAAATATTGAAGTCGAAGTTTTGGGTGGAATTCAATACTTCCTCTACTTACCATACGTAGTACAGAAAATAATAACCTTGATCTCTTGTTATGACATAAAACCAGTTTACAATCTCAAATAAACCACTTTATTTTTAACATTAACAAATATCCACTCTTCTGAAAAAATACATTAATTATTGAAAGAAAAATGATTAAAAACCCAGTTTTTAAACTCAAATAGAGTTCTATTTTGAATATTAAACGATTAATAAATTATCTTTCAACGATTTGTGGGATACAGTTGGCAACAGTGACTAAACAAAAGAATGTCGAGGTGATAATGTACGATAATTTAGCGCAACTATGAATGAAATAGACTGTATTAATATGAAGTAAATAGAGGGACAAGTGTGTGTGTGTGTATAAGAGTGAGTAAAGAAAGGCATGTTTAAATAGGAAGTGTACATTAGAATTGAATGGTTGTTGGCGAGTGCTCAGAAAAGAGCTGCTCTATTAGTGTATCCATGCAAGTCAGTCGACGGACGGACAGACGGACGGACGGAAGTGCTAAGTGGGGCATTGGCTTGCTTGGATAAATTACATTACCGCCCGTCTTCAATTATGAGCCGTGGTTATCTGCCCGTTAACTTTTATCACGTATCCCTCTTCTTATAAGAGACTTTCGTATAATCCATTTTACTTAAATACTTAAAATTGATGTTAATTTGTACAAAACAAAACAATGACGAGGAGGTTATTGGTATATAATGGCTCTGTGTACCAAATAGTCACATTAATTTAACGTAACGTTTATCTTCATCCAATAAGAATGTTAACCCTTTTTTCTAAGCTAGCAGGTCTACCAACAGCTTTAGTAGTGTAAGATGATTAGCGATGAAACTTGCTGCAAACGCTACTAATTTTCGTTGTGAATGGCTGCCATTATTTTGTAAGCTGACAGAATTACCAACACTATTTAGTTGTGATGTAAGAAGAAAAAGACTGACGATCGTCTTGTTTTCTCGGTCTTCAGAAATGCCAACACCATTGCACTGCGGTTTAACTAACAGCTCTTGTAGTTAGACTTTTGGTTCCAATCAAACTATCAATCCGTTTCCATGGATCGAACTCAATCTTAGATCTGATCATCTTACAAGTGGGGTCGGATCAAAATTGGAACCACCTATCGGATTTAAATCGATTTGAATCCGCCAAGGATGCCAACTTCTACTGTACTGGTTGCAAAATGCTGGACGCTAGACATTTTGTTTTCTTTGTGAAAGTTTTGTAATAAAACACAACAAAACCACTCTTATTGGTTCTATAATCTCGCAATGTTCTTCTCAAAAACATTCACTAACCTCAAAGCCTTGTTAAAATATACAGAAAACACATTTTTACAGGTTCACCAATATAAACCAAGTGACCAACATTGAAGATTGAATTATTTGTGCTTGAGCCTTACGTATCCAAATCGATCCGTCGAGTATATTTATTGCTTCATTAATTATTATTATTATTATTATTATTATTATTATTATTATTATTATTATTATTATTATTATTATTATTATTATTATTTATTAGTTTTTTAATTCATTGTTAAAATTATTTGTTGCTTTTTAAAATTATTTTTGTTGTAATTTTGTTTCTGTTTAATGCATTCTGGAAACCACGTGTTCAACTTCATTGAAGGACTGATGATTTTAATGAATATCTATGAGATATATAATACCGGGCATCACTGTAAGTGCATTGTTGAGGAAGAAATTATTGGTGGGCACACAAATTCATTAATTAGGCCCGGATGTTTAAGACATAAAAATGTTAAAAATATGCAACCACTTATGACCGAAAAAAAAAACTTAGAAAATATGACGATAAATATGACAAAACTCTGTTTAAATTAATATTATATTGAAAATCTACTTTAAAAATCTATTACACTCAATAATAAATAAATACTATTAATGTTATTGTTGCATTTTGAATTTACTTAGCTGCTCAATCCAGATTAACCCCCAGCTCTGCACGGAATGAAATAAATGTCATATTTTGAAGGGCGATCAGAAAGAAGAATTACAGTAGCAAATTACGTACATTTTAAGGTTTTCAAAAAGAAACGATTATATTTCTTACAATTCTAATTATGGAAGCAACAGACCTTGACAGAAGACTCGACAACAGCCATACTCTTTCTATACAATACAGCTTAACCTCCAAATTCGCGGAAACGTACATTTTCAAACCATTTCTTGTAGGAGCCCTCTAACATATTTATGTTAAAAGGCAATGTAACAGAGGCAACAAGAGATCGTGCTTCATTTGTTCCCATAGTTATAAAATAACAACGAATATTTTTTCCAAGTAGGCGAACGTTTGGAATCTTGATTTTGTGAAGAAAAAGGACTAGATAGGGCATTAAATAGACAAAGAGAGTTTTATTAGGACAACACTGGGTTATCACAGCTGTTTGTTTCATAAAACTGTACAAGAGGTGCTTAAAGCACGATAGAAGATATGCTAAACTGGAATAGAAATATGAGAATACGACCAAAATATGAACATTTAAGAGATAATATGGTTGTAATACAAAAATGACAGGAAAATGACAAAAGAAACGTTAAAAAGCCAAAACATGACTCTATATTACTTTGAGAATTGCATGATTTTAATCAGCATTGATGAATTCGTGCTTGGTGTGTATGTTCCAAGGGAAAAGCCACAAACAAGAAGTATACAGGTTAGGAACATCCAGGCCCTGGTGATGGGAAGGAAGGAACATTTGTACTCGAGTAGAACGGCCAGGCAGTCAGTCAGGTAAGGTATGCCATTGACCCAGAGATTATCCTCAGCGTGTGGTACAGGTTGCAGCGCTCTTGCAGATTGCGTAACATTCCACACTCACCCTACATAAACTAGCTATCAGCTAAACACACGCTACACATGTGTCAAACATTTACTTTAATCCAAGAAATACTTTACAGAAGGTTACTTCACACATTTCGATTGCATTCACATTACTTTCTCTGCTTATTCTCGTTCAAGTACTTCTGTTACATATTTCCTTGTGGGTACAAAGAGCACCAAAGAAAATCTCATTGCAGCGCGCGTGTATGTCACGTTATCGTTGTACTAAGCCTTCGTCATTTCATTGCTATCTTTAGGCCACAATGCAAGGGTTTATAGGTCGTGAAGCCAGACAAGAGCAATTCCCTATGCTGCGCAGTGGCAACTCTTCACCTGAAAGACTGAAGTTGCGCAATCATGTATGCGCAGAAGTCATAACGTGTCCGTCCACAAAGGAGTGAGTTTCGCTAACATAGCTTTAGTGCATATTGCTAATGACATTATTAAAAATTTGCATTATAACGAACAAAGTGATTTGGCTGTAACTACGGTTATGTGCCAACAATTACTTTCATGTAAACTGCAATTGTTTCAGCTGCACGCTGTTATGGTAATGTTTATCCGCCTTTATATGGTATAAATGTATATCTTAAATACTCTGGGAATGTCCTCAGAAGTCCTCTGCAGCCTGGGTGAGTTTTGTATGTCTGGTAAAACATAAAAAATACATAGATATAAATAAGAAATGACTATGTAAAAGCTTAAAGCTCTAGTACAAATCATTTCTCAGGTAGTACGATTAAACATTTTAATTAGCGAAAAAATGCGTTTTTAAATTCTGTTTGTGGATTCGTACTTTTTTATAAAATGGCATCTGAAGTTATAGGGACGACAGATATGGAGCCAGGAGTGCCACACTGAATGCCTGAGAAAAACTTCTGGCTATTAATCAATAGCAGGCTGTAAAAGAAGTTGAAGTCAAAGACATCTCTGTCATTCACTGTTATAAATTGTTTTGGAGGACCAGAGATGGATGATATGTAAAATAGCAAGTTTATGGGCAAAGTCCGGCAGCCTGAGTTATGTTGGTAACACTAAACTCGTGCAAAAGTAGACCAGCATTTCTACATGTGTGTTTTCCCTCGTGGGCTATCGAAGTAGATGATTGATGCTGGTTAATGAGACGGAGATAAACAGTCTTCTTAGCATTTGCATCAAGTGGTCAGTGGCGGCCAGTGCCGAGTGTTGACAATCTACAGTATGGAAGCAATATATTGACCTGACCAACAAAATAACTCAAAGATAACCCGATTTTCGAGCAAATTTACCCACTCAAGACCGTTGCATGGAACGTTTTGATTTTGTCAAAAAAAAATTCAATTCTAAAACATTTGACTATCACTTAAAGTGAGCCGTATTCCCATATTCCCCTTGTATCTACAAAAAATAGTAAGATATGTCTACAAATATTTAATTCTGTTAACAAGTAAAAGAAAGAGGAATAAGGGTTAGTACAAGAGTAGAGAAAATCCTGTATCCTTAGTGTTACTACGTATTACTGTGAATTATCAGTATGGAACTTTCAGGTGGAATGCAATAGTGACGTAAGCACATGCTGGCACAACCTGGTGGACACAGATGGAAATACTCCAGAGGTAGGTGTATTTTGGTCATCCACAGATCCCATTTATGGCAGTTGGGTTCTTGAACAAGAGTCTCCTCAGCGGGCGGTCAGCGTTCTGAATATTCGCCCATGGCAGCGACCTCTCTATGGTTCCTGGACCACTGAATTCCACAAATAATTATCATCTGTCTTCAAATACCTATATTCCACCTCTGCCACCAGTTAGTTAAATGAATGACGTCATTATTAATCCAACAAGCGCACTGAACAAAATATACTCTGGGTTCCATATGCAGTCGTGGAAATAAGTACTGTACGTAACAGGGAAAGTAGAAGATAAAAGTGGTATTTACAATTCAAATAGGCAGCTACACCTTAAAAAGGCAAAATAGACAAAGTAAAAACTGGTTCTATCAGTTCCAAATACCTCAAAACAGGATCGCATATACATAACTTGCAATTTATTTCCAGCTAGTAAAAAAGGAATCACATCTATCTAGTTATAAACAAGCACATATTACATAATTCTTAGTATTTCATAACAGGACATCCAAGATCAAATGAATATGCTACATATGTTTGTGAATACAAATAGAAAAGAAAATATCGAGTTTTATAGTTCCAATAATATTCATGTGGAGAAGTGCCAGATACATTAACTACCTCAAAAGGAAGGAGCTGAATTTGGGACGAATTTGAAATGAGAATTGTTGCCCTACAAGTTATCTTGTCTAACATTTATCATCAATGATACCTTCCGTTATTTCATTCGGCAGCAAGGCAGTTTATCTCCTCGTACATATATAACTGAATAATTGTGAAAGTTAAGAAGTGGTGTTTTGAATCTATTTGTGTTTGATTTATGGCGATTTGTCAGCTTAAATTATGGTTTAATCGTGAACATTCCTCGTGAGAGAAGCAAGTTCTTAACTGCATGCTCTTTTCCACTCGCTCAACCTTCACAAACTGTCACGTGATGTACAGGAAACAGCGTACTGCAATATTACCAACACGAACTGTGACATTTCCCCCATATGGCGTGCTCTGGTTATATTTGGTGACATTTCATCTGTTAGGTTGCATTAGGAAATAAGTTATTGTACTCTACTCTTGTACTAACCATTCTTACAAACTCTTATTCCTATATCTTCTTCGTGTTAGTTGAGATAAATATTTGTACAAACTATCTTATTGTTTGTTTCCTTATAGGTACAAGGGGAATATTGCAATACAGTAGGATTTGAGCGATAGTCAAATATTTTAAAGCTTTCATATTCCATTCTCTTTACACGCCTAACATAAAAAAATAAATAATGATGTTCCATTTGAGCAAAGTTTGCTTTCCAAAACCCACACAAATAACAAGGAATATCTCCGAAATGGTTCAGTCTACAAAAAATTATATGGATATAAATTGTGTATTTTAGCAAGATTTACATTTTTTGTATAGTAAGATTTGGTCTATCTCTTACAGTTTACCAGTTATTTAAAAGTTATTGAGAGCAAACAGGGCTACATGGACTATAGTCAGAAAATTTAAAATATACATTTTGTTTGCCATAAAAATATCTTAACCATATGACATTTTAATAAAAATCGTTAGAGCCATTTTCAAGTAAATCAAAATTTCGCATTTAAAGGGTGGTTTAAGTTGCAGCAACTTTCTTCAAAATCTACATGTCGTATCCTTGAAAGACATTAAACCTGAATACCAACTTTGGTTTTTAACCGACTTTTCGGTTTTGAGTTATGCTGTCCACAAACTGACAGAGACAGACATATAAACATGGCCCTTTTTCTAAAAATGCTCTGTTTTGTATTCAGGGGGCCTCTGACCATATCTTTCCGGGGAAATCTCGACATCAAATTTTTGGGTGGAATACAATACTTCCTCTACTTTACTATATGTAGTAGAAATGGTAAACGTTGGAACCAGGGAACCTCAAAACATGCATTTCCAATGATATCTCGGTATCAAATTTGCTACAGGTAAGCAGAGAAAGATAAAAAGAAAGCCTAGTTGATTTTCTTGTGCAGACGTGTATTTCAATAATATGTCGGTAGGTTTAGATGAATGTAGAGGAGTCCATAATCACAGGTCACTGAACCTGCTTTAAACTCGAAAAGATAACACTGATCTGGTGATCTAATACGTATCGTCACTACTAAAATTAGTTCACCATGTCATGAAAGATGCTTGTTATTGAACCCGGGCTCTTGTATCAACAATTATTTATTTTTATTTCCTAAATTACTTAAATTAACTTCTGGCAAACATAAGTACATTCGAGTCAACGATGTAAATAATTAGAACACCTATTTCACTGATACCGCTTCACATAGACACCCATTCTAACCTCTGGATGTTGTAAAATCGTGTCTTTTTCGCAGACGTTACTTATTTATATGTAATAGGTTGCATTTATATTTATAATACAACGTTCTTTCATAATACAATCCGTTAGTTTTATGTATAAATCAATTTAAACTATAACTCTTTACTTTGTATTCCTTTATAGGCTTATATGCAGTGTCGTGTTACATAGAAGAGCGAAGTGCCCTGTGCAATGCAGGTTTAGGCGGCTCTGATATGCCCCGTAACGGAGTTGGCTGGAGGGCATGCCTTAGGTTCTTATTCTATGGCTCTTATATCCATCGTTGTTAAGAACAATCTAGTTTGTTGGAAAAAGAGTTTATCATTAATGGTTTCTGTGTTATTGTGTGTTATTTGAGGCCACTTCTCATGTAAGTAGAGGAAATAAAGAAGAAGTCGCAAAAGGTAAAGAATTGAGTCTATTTGTCGATATACATACATTTACTCGTACTATACCTATAGGCATATAATACATACATGTTTAGGATTTGACTTGCACTTGCACAATAGCCTTGTGTTTCTTTGAAGACATTTCAGATATTACTTGATATGCTTAAAAAGCCAATTAAAGCTCTTAGCATACAATAAAGAATGGGAAATAAATAAAGTAAATAAATAAAACCACCTTTCGCGGAGATAGGTTATGTGGTTTTGAAGATCACCGATTACATAAATACGCACATCCGTTTTTACTTTCTCTACTACCTATAAAGTCTTCGATGTCGAGATTTCACCGGAAATATGTCTTGAGGCCCCCTAAATCCCCCCCAATAAAAGCATTTTTAGAAAAAGGTCCGCGCGCGTGTGCGTGTGTGTGTGTGTGTCTGGGGGGGGGGGGACTGCATAAGTCAAAAACGAAAAGTCGGTTACAAACCTAAGATGGTATTTAAGTTGAATGTCTTTCAAGGATGCGACATGAAGATTTTGAAGTAAATTACTGCACCCTAAACTACCCTTTACATGGAATATTTTTAAAAATTTTTTATTTTCTGGAAAATGACTAATGCTTTTGATTAAAATGTCGTATGTCTGAGATATTTTTATGACTAATGAAATGCATATCAAGAATTTTCTGACTATAGCCTCTCTAGTCCTATTTACTCTTAATGACTTTTGCATAACTGGTAAAGCATAAGAGATAGACCAAATCTTACTGTACAAAAATGTAGATCTTGTTAAAACACATAATATGTCTAAATAAATTTGTTTATACAATGAACCATTTCGGAGATATTCCTTGTTATTTGTGTGAGTCTTGTAAAAATTATACTTCCGTTAAATGGAACATAGTTATTAATTTTCTATATGTTACCCGTGCAAAGAGAACGAATTTCAAAGTTTTAAAAGATATGACTCGCACAAAGTCGACTGTATTCCCATATTCCCCTTGTACCTACAAGGAAATAAACAATAAGATAATTTGTACAAACGTTTATGTCAACTAACACGAAGAAGATATAGGAATAAGAGTTTGTAAGAATGTTAAGTACAAGAGTAGAGAAAGTCATGTGAGTGCAACATGCTATATGACTGTATAGTGTGAAACATGTGAAGGGCGACAACAGCTGCCGATCGGGGGATGCGACCAGCCAGCTGCACGCTGACCGGCACGCCGCGATATCGACAGTCAGATATTTGTCCTGTAAGGCGTGTAATGCACAATGTCCTGCTTGTTGCGAACAGACACATTTGGTCGCCATGCCCTCCTTCAAGATTTATCTCTTCCGGAAAACCATTCTCTTGTTAATCACGTGATGAAGGGGACAAATGTGCGGCAAGAAAAGCAAAATATACGAGCCGGTCAGTATGTCCCAAGGTCGCTGGTTCGAATCCGCATCTTTCTTTCGTAACGGAAGTAAAGTCGGTGGTCCCAGGTCGTATATCTATGGCAGGTAAAACAACCTCAAACCTGATAAAGAGACTACTGAGTAAAATTAGGCGGTCTTCCCCCCTCTCCTCCCTTTACTCTTATCTTCTTACCTTCTCTCGTTTCCTGCACCTTTCTGCCTCCTCTTTTCTTCTTTCATATTCTTTCCTCTTATCGACTGCCCTACTCTCGCCTCACCTCCTTTTCTTCCTTTTCCTTCTGTTTTCTTCCATTCTTCTCTCCTCTTCTCTACCCTCATGCCTCCTCTTCTTTTCTTTTATCGACTATTCTTTCTTCTCCCGTTCTCTTCTTCGCCGCCCTTCTCTTCTCTTGTGTTCCCCTATTTTCTCTAATCCTTGTCTCTGCTCTTGCTGCTTCCTTCTGTTCTCTACTGTGTACTCCCTTTTACTCCTCCCCTTACCCTCGTTTTCTACCCCTCCCTTCTCTTTCCCCCTGATCTCCCCTTGTCCTCCGCCGTGCAGTGAAGCCAGACATTACATTTGCTACTGGATCGGAATCAGTGTTCCAGAAAGGAACCTGGCCCTGGCTGAGAGAGGGGTCAGCCATTAACTTACTGCCCCAGTAGAACATGTTACATTGGCAACACTCCACAAGTTGAGAGCGAATCTCTCACATTAGGCACAGTCGACAGTAAATGGCCCAGTACTTACTTATTACTCCACTTCTGAAAACTTGTAAATTATGGCTCCTATTTACATACATTCCTCTCAGTTTCCTTTCCCATTTTGGCTTTCATAAATGTCTCAACATGAATAACATATCTTGCTAAAACACACAATTTATGTCCAAATACATTTTTTTGTGGAGTGAACCATTTCGGAGATATTCTTTGTTATCTGTGTGAGTTTTCCAATAGTTATAATTTTCTCAAGAGGAAGTTCGTTATTTATCTTTTTATCTCTTGGTCGTGTAAAGAGAACGGAATTTCTAAGCCTTCATATAGGGACCAGCTTTAAAATATTTAACTATCGCTCAAAGTCTACTGTATTCTAATATTCCCCTTGTACCTACAAGGAAATACGCAATAAGATAATTTCTGCAAATGTTTATCTCAACTAACACGAAGAAGATATTGGAATATGTAAGAATAATTAGAACAAGAGTAGAGAAAGTCATGTGAGAGTACCACATCAGATTTTTCTTCTGTAAAATGTTCCTTGTGGAGCAGTGTTTGTATTCCAATAATGAAATTTGTTGCACATGTTCTCAGAAGTATAAAAATATAACACGTGACATTTAAACATCTAGTGGGAATTTACAACTGGTGTGTGCAAATGATGCATTTCTCGCGTTCACGAATGTTTCAATTATTTTATAGAACTAAAACTAAAATTTGTCTTTTCTTACTCTATTTTTATGAAGTTCCGGTCATATATATCCTTAAATTGTTCCTTAGATCACCGGAGGGGAAGAAGTTGGAACAGAGAATTTAGAAGTTGAACTAACATTGTCTAATTTATTTATTTAAGATCGCTTTATAATGAAGTAGGTCATCAGCGACCTATATTCTTATATGCCAAGTAGCAATTCATTATGTCTACAAACGTTAATACAAATATATCAGAACTCTGGTCATAAACCTAACAATTTGAAATTTGCCAACAATAGAATATAACATGACGTCGGGCTCGGTGCACAACAAAGGACGAACAGAGCCGGGCTAATTAACACCACATGCCAGTCCGGCGAGCAAAGACACTCGAGGTACAACTTCCCCACATCACCCATGCGAACGAACACGTGACTAACAATGCAGCGACTACACAAAAATGACTTTTTTCCGGAGCCTTCGAGAAAGATCTGGCTGCGTCACCGGCGGCGCATTTGTGAAGATCGAGAAAGATAATGTGACGTCACCCTCTCTATATAAAAAGGCAACAGCAAAAACAGTTGAAAGGAGTTACCTACAGTTACAGACACGAGTCCATCAATGTCAGCTGTGCGTGTGAGCCGTAAAGAAGATTTAAGCATCGTCGAGTGATTGTATCGTTGGAGTTAATGTATGACAAAGAAAGTGAAGAGTATAAAGGACTGAGTCATGGTTACGAGAAGAAAAGTTATGAGTTGTTATATCACAAAATACTAGATTGTGTTAAGATCAGTGAAAGGAAATCGTGTGTTTGTAATAAAATTTTACAAGACAAGTGACAGAAAAGTAACCGGAGTGATTTTTTGTCATTTTGTCATAATACCCTGTGTGTGTACATTATGGGTTCCTGTTTGAAAAGCTATTGAAGGAGGTGTTGTTCAGGATTAAAATAAAGTTGTTTCACGTGTCTTAAATGTACAAGACCAAGTTGAGAAATAAAGGTCCACTGGCCAGCTCTGGTTATGAACTCGCGAACTTGGGAACCAGAGGCTAGTAGACTGTTGAGGAGGACTTTTAATTAAGCTGTTTGCTCTAGCATAACAGAGAAGCTAGATTTGGGGTGATCACACATGTTCTGGGGCATTCTTACAGCTGTCGTTTCCTAGGGGTAGGTACCTCCTGCTGTCATGAATACGGTTTTAGGGGGGATAATACAGAACTGAACAAACTACGCTCATTGTTTGGGAATGGGGTAGTCAATTGACATTAATCTCCACCCCAGAAGCTCTGATTTCTTTCCCTGGCGTTCTTAATTACGTTATTTATAGCTACGTAAGCATACGCTGCTCAAGAAATTGTTAAACAACCAGACTTTAAGATTACCTACCTCCCCATGAATAGCTTACAGTCCATACACTACTCTATCGCTTTATTACTTTCTCTACTGGTAAGTAGGAAAGTATTGTATTCCACCCAAAAATTCGATGTCGAGATTTCACCGGAAATATATGTTTTGAGACCCCCTGAATCCAAAAAAAGATCCGTGTGTGTGTGTCTGTGTGTCAGTCTGTGGACAGCATAACTCAAAAACGAAAAGTCGCTTAAAAACCAGTATTTAAGTTTAATGTCTTTCAAGGATGCGACATGAAGATTTTCAAGCAAATAGCCCGACCCTAAACTACCCTATACATGGAAAATTTTGATTTTCTTGAAAACGGCTCTAACGATTGTGATTAAAATGGCACATGCTTAGGATATTTTTATGTCAAATGAAATGCATATTTTGAATTTTCTGGCTATATCCTATGTAGTCCTGTTGCTCTGGATGAGTTCAATAACTCGTAAACTGTAAGAGATAGACCAAATCTTACTCTACAAGAAATGTAGATCTTGCTAAAACATATAATTTAAGTCTGAATACAATTTTTGTAGAGTGAACCATTTCGGAGATATTCCTCGTTATTTGTGTCATTTTGAGAAAACATAAAACTTTGGTGAAATGGAACATCGTTGTTCATTTTGTTATACTATACACTGCAATATATATAATAAAAGATGGGAACTACCAAACAGTAATTCCTGAGTATCCTCGAAAAACAGCAGTTGCAACCTTCAGGTTGATTACAGGACATGATTGCCTGGCAAAACATTTAAACAGAATTGGGATATATTCTTCACCACTCTGTCCTCTATGTGATCTGCAAGAGGAAATGGATCGAGACCACCTTCAAATATGCCCGGCCACTTCTAGTGCCCTTCCCATCCATCAGTGAAAAATATTGGAGAGCAAGAGGATTAATGACTTCATTGTCAGACATCCAGCATTAGCTAACAACATATTGTCGAATATTTCTTTCAGGCAATGATAAAAGATGAAAACTCCGAAGGGTAATTCTGTTTAGGATAAGTCACATTTTAACGAATTCTACAATATTCGTTTGGTTATATCCCCGTGTCTGATAGGCCACGCCACTGCTTCCAAGACATCTAGTGATCAAATTAAATAAATATCTAAATTCCACTCAGCATCTCCAAGGTCCCAAGCTGTTAACGGTAAAGCTGTGCAGTAAATGTAATAGATATAAAAGGATACAAATCTATGGTGTAACAAAAAAGCAGAAAAGTAATCCTATCTTTATGTGAAGTGAGAGGGATGAAGGAAGGGCTACCTGGTGCACATGCGGGTGGTGAGTATTCATCGCGAACAATAAGGGCTGTTCACAGCAGGCGTTATGGGTCCCAACACAAACAGCGAGTTTACCAGATAATCAGCAAGGAAATCGGGGTGAGTCATGCCTTAGGGGTGAGGAGTATACCCCACCCCCTTGCCCTAGGAGCAGGCTATGCTCCATCCCTAGGGGGGGGGGGGCGATTTTCACCATTTGGAAATCATAAATTTAGCTTTTGGTAGACTTTAAGGCAGCAACGTATTCCCCATGAATGCACTGCATGCGTTGTAGGTTACAGAAATGACTCACAATTTCGTCTGTAATTAAAATATCACCACTTAAGTGACAGAGGAATCAACAATAACACACGGACTAAGAGAGAAAACCATGAATTCTGTTACAAGGAAGTGTCGAGGCAGTATTTTGTGTAAGCCCCTTGAAGTAATTCCAAATGTAAATATAAAGGCAACAGAAAGCCCTCTGAACCCAAAAAAGCATTTTTAGAAAAAAGTTCCATGTGTGTACGTGTCTGTGTGTCTGACAGCATAACTCAAAAACGAGTTAACCGTTAACGAGTTATGTATTAAGGATCTCAAAGCTTTAAAAGCTTTGACTATCACTCAAAGCCAACTGTATTCCCATATTCCCCTTGTACCTACAAGGAAATACGCTCTTTTTACATCGCCAGGACTGTAGTAAGATTAGTCTATCTCTTACGGTTTACCATTATCCAGATTGAAGACAACTTCAGAGATTATCCCCAGCATTTTAATAAAACTAATTGGAGAAAATCGAAGTTTTCGAAAGGAAACATTCGATATATAACCAACTTTTCGTGGATCACTGAGATACCACACATACACGGACTTTTCCTTTATAACATATTTTGGATTTATAGCCTCTCAAATCGTGTATTTCGAGTGAAATCTCGATATCAAATTTTTGGGGATCTGTTGTTGAGGAATTAAAAGCACACGTTCTAGATTTGGTGACGTTAGCCCCAAATATTGGGTTAAAATGAATATGATGAATTTGAAGAATGTGGCAACAAAGAATTTTAATTTGTAAACTGTTGTATCTATTATCGAGGCTTTCACGTGATGCTGGTATGTTGGGAGGCCCGAAGCAAACCCGGTCTCAACACAAAGGATCATTTAACTTAGATAAAACTTTTACTGCCCATAAAATTCTGCAACAGAATTACCAAAGCCCCGACGACGGTACCCGCAAAATGAGATCGTAAATTTGGTGAGCCATCCGCACTCCTGTCAAAGCTCGTGCATCTCTCAACCTAAAAACTGAATTACACCTAGTCACAAATAACAGCGATGTCCAACGTTCGCCTCTCTTTAACCTCCAAACGTGCATTGTGCTGCACTGGCGGGTTGGTTACTTGTACGTTACGTTTGATTTACAAAATCACTTTCAAATCTTATGTGATAAACATGTGTTCATTAGTGACTTGCTTACGTTTAACAAGTCTATCAATATTTGTCTTAGTCTTAGAACATACACCAAGTGATCGTGGTGACGTAACATTTGCGATATATACAGATTTAAATATAGTTCAACTTGGAGAAACTCTGTTCACAAATATATGTACAGTTATACACACTATTATACTTGTAAATGTTTATTGTTCTATCTACTTCACTTTACTCGACGTAAACACTTTCAGAAATTATCTTATAGTTAATTTTCTTGTAAGTACAAGGGGAATATGGGAATACAGTACGCTTTGAGCGATATTCAAATGTTTTAAGCTTTCAAATTCGTTCTCTTTGCACGGCTAATATACAAAAACATGAATAACGACCTTCCATTTGAGAAAAGTTAAGAGTATTGCAAAACTCACATAAGCATTAAGGAATATCTCCGAAATGGTTCATTCGGACATAAATTGTATGTTTTAACGAGATATACATTTTTATAGTAAGATTTGGTCTATCTCTTACGGTTTACGAGTTATTCAAAAGTTATCAAGAGTAAACAGGACTACATAGGCTATAGCCAAAATATACATTTAATTTGTCATAAAAATATCGTAAATATACAATATTAATCAAAATCGTTAGAGCCATTTAGAGAAAATTACAATTTTCGAAACATTTTTCCATTTAAAGCTTAGTTCAGGGTGGAAGCATTTTGTTCAACATCTTCTTGTAGCATCCTTGACGTTTTTGAGTTATACAGCTCACAGACAGACACACATATACGCACTTTTTTCTTAAAAAATGCTGGGGTTTTTTTTAGGGGGGGATTCAGGGGGCCTCATTTTCGATGAAATGTCGACATCGAAGTTTTGGGAGAATACAATACTTCCACTACTTGCATATACCTAGTAAAGAAAGCATAAATGGGCTTTTCTTCAACTTCCTAACCCTAATTATATTGTCCTTTTGCGCGAGGAATTTCCGATATCAAAATTTTACGCGGAATACAATACTTGACTTACTGTAGATAAACTAAACACGTACTGCAGATTTCACTGGTTCTAGTGAACAATTACAAAACAACTATTATTTCAAGTTAAACGGTGATATAAATCCAAGGATTTAGCTTTCCTTGTAATACAGCAGCCTTATGGACCCATGAGAACTCTCCGAATAACTAGAAAGGTCATGAACTCATAATTCTTAATTATCTTAGCTGCCTGACCCAAAGAAATGCGTGTGAAAGTTGATATTTATGTGAATCTTTGATAACAAAAACGAGCATTAGTTGTCACTGTCAGTTACTTAACTAACGTGATGTAACTGGATTTTCAAGTCACTTCACTTTCCTGAGTGAGTGTAGTGGCCGACTCGGAGAATCAAACACAAGACCACAGCTCATAATTTGGTCAACATTTTCTAAGTCCTCATGTGCTGCATTTAGATGACTTTCTTATACATTCGCTTCTTACAAATAATCGTGAAATGTCAACTAAGGACTGACTCCATCTTCGTAGAGTGTCAATAAAAATTACTACATAAAAAGTGAATAACGACCTTGAATTTGAGAGAGAGAGAGACAGACAGACAGACAGACAGACACACACACACACTCAGGTCTCTGTCTATGTCTATCTGTCTGTCTGTCTGTCTGTCCTTGTCTCTGTCTGTCTGTCTTTCTCTGCGTGCGTGTGTGTCAGTTTGTGGACAGCATAACTGACAAACGAGAAGTGTGTCCAAAATCAAAGTTGGTATTTAAAGTTAATGTCTTTCAAGGATGTGAGACAAAGATTTTGAAGAAAATTGCTCCACCCTAAACTATCCTTTACATGGAAACTTTTTCGAAAACTTTGATTTTCACGAAAATGGCTGCAACGATTTAAATTTAAATGCCATGTGTTTAAGATAGTTTTATGACAAATGAAATGTGTATATTATTTTATTGACTATAGCTTATGTAGTGCTGTTTACTCTGGATGACTTTTGCATAACTAGTGAACCGTAAGAGATGAACCACAGTTTACTGTACTAACAATGTACATCTCGTTAAAACATACAATTCAGGTCCAGATGCATTTTTTTATAAAGTGAACTGTTTCGGAGAGATTCCTTGTTATTTGTGTGATATTTGCAATACGTATGCTTTCCTCAATTGGAAGGTAGGTCGTTATTCATTTTTTATATCTCGCCGTGCAGAGAGAACCAAATTTCAAAGCCTTCATTTAGCGACCAGCTTTAAAAGATTGGTTTATCACTGAAAGCCTACTGTATTCCCATATTCCCCATGTACCTGTAAGGAAACGAACACTAAAATAATCTGTACCAATGTTTGTCTCAATTAATATAAATAAGATAGAGGAATAAGTGCAACTCGTCATATACTTGAGATTCCTATGTATTTTCGGTAATATGTGTATCAGATGAACAGTAGAGGAAGTGAAAATACGTGCATACAATGTGAAGATAGAAATGTGGTGTGTGCGCGTGCGCGCGTGTGTGTGTTGTATAATGGGACTCCCCCGCAGGTTCCCAGCGCCTGACAGTTGAAGCCTTGTTACGTTTCGCAGAGACAGAGATGTGTAGGAGGCCAGGAGGCGCCCCTGGTCTGTGTGGGACCCGCCCCACACACACACACACACACACGCGTGCACACAACGCGTGCTGCACTTTATGAGACCTTCACTTGTCCGTCCTTCCTCAACATTGGAAATTACACGTTTGCTCGCTATAAACTGTGATTATGTTAGACAGGCTTCAATTACTGGCAGTGACACAATGTCACTAGGGAGTGTGAGTCAGTGACGTGCTGCTTCACCAAATATTCACATTTACTTCCTCTCCGACAATAGGAAGCTAGTGCTTCGACCGTAACTTACATCATGAGTGTCACAAATATCTACAATACAATTCTTGTCAATAAGGAACACTTTCGTCGAAAACAATCGGTTGTATTCCACTCACATAACTTTTCTACTCTTGTACAGCCGGCTCCAAAAGTTTTCCGACGCACGTGGGACTCGCTGTGGAGACGGAAGGGGTAAAGCTTATCGAGTAGTCAGTCCAGTCCAGGCCAGAGCCATCTCATGAGTTTGATAGCTGTAATACTAACGTTTTCCTGTCTCAACAGAAGAAACTGTCATGGCGACTGGCTTCTTTGGGACTTGGCTGTAAAACAGTGAAGATTATTAATTGGGCTCTAGAGTACTAAAAATGGGAATGTGACAAATGTGTCTGCAAAAACAGTTCCGTACTAGGAGCACAATCAACACTACACGTTATTGTAAGCGATATCTGACACGATATTAGCAACATACGCACGCACGCACGCACACACACGCTTTTTTTTCCCAGCAAGCTTCTTTGCGCTTCCTAATATCGCATATTTATAATAATAACCACAATAATAAGAAGAATGATAATAACAATAACCACAATAATAAGAAGAAGAATATGCAAAAGAAGGAGGAGGAGAAGAAGAAGAAGAAGAAGAAGAAGAAGAAGGAGGAGGAGGAGGAGGAGGAGAAGAAGAAGGAGGAGGAGAAGAAGAAGGAGGAGAAGAAGAAGGAGGAGAAGAAGAAGGAGGAGGAGAAGAAGAAGAAGCAGGAGGAGGAGAAGAAGAAGGAGGAGGAGAAGAAGAAGAAGGAGGAGGAGAAGAAGAAGAAGAAGGAGGAGGAGAAGAAGAACAAGAACAAGAACAAGAAGAAGGAAGAGGAGAAGGAGGAGGAAGAGGAAGACGAGAAAGAGGAGGAAGAGGAGGAAGAGGAAGAAGAAGAACAAGAAGAAGGAGAAGGAAGAGGAAGAGGAGAAGGAGGAGGAAGAGGAAGACGAGAAGGAGGAGGAAGAGGAAGACGAGAAAGAGGAGGAAGAGGAAGAAGAACAAGAATTGTCAATGGAAAGACTGTACATCTAAAATGAATAGAACTCTTTTGGTATCCGATTTTTGGTGAAATAGTGTTATACTCATGACAATTTTTATTGTTATTACTATTACTATCGCCATCGTTATCATTATTATTGAACTGCGGCGAGTGATGGATAGCCTCCTAAAGAGATGCCAAAAACGTTTGGTCAACGACCGTGGCCAGTTTCAGCATCTGCTTTTGATAAATTTGGTAAGTAAACTCATTAAAAGTGCGTTTAAAAATGATGCATGGTTTCATTCGCGCCTTTCTATGATAGCGGCAGACAGGCAAGAGACAGTGCAGCCGCTCGGAGGGGTGTTCATCTTGCCTTATGACAAGCGAAACGTATAACTTGAATTTTCTGGGAATAGTTTCTGATGTCCTCTTTATTCTGAATGCCTTTTGTGTAACTGACAAATCGTAAGAGACAGATCATTTGGGGGCAAGGGGAAGGGGGGAAGGGGCGGAAGGGGGAAAGGGAGAGGGAGGGAGAGGGGAAGGAGAGGGGGAGGGTATGAGTTAACCATTCCCAATATATTCCTTGTCATTGGTTTTTGAATTCTTAAATATTTAAGTGGTGAGTTCCTATTCCTTTTTTATTTATCTCGTAGTTATACAGAAGACATACCGTTACGAAATTTGTACTGAAAATGTATCTTCCTTAACGAGAAGTAAACGTCATCGTCTATATTTGGAATCTAATACTGAGAAGTGTTTTCAATCATTTTCCTCGCACATAAAAGGGAAAAATTAATTAGTGTGCGATATAAATGGTCCTCATATACACTGGTCCGTCCATCGATCGTCCAGATCACTTGATCTCTGTCGAGAAGGCGGTGGAAATGTCTGGAACATTACGTCAACTACGTACCTACCTACCGGAATGAGATCAGTAAATACAAGACAGGCGATACAAAATGAACAAGTACAAAGTTGTGGTGTTAAATATTCAGGACACAGCACATCCGTGTTCTGTAGGACCCAAGGGCCCCACTAGGTCCACACGCCCGGCCCTCGAGCACTACACCTTTCATACTCAACAAGCAATATGTATTTTTGAAACTTACGTAATCTCCTTCTGATCGGCAGATACAAACACGATAACCGTCTACCTGCTCATAACATGTTTAATTTCATTTTAAAATCTGATATGTGCACTCACGTGACATTCTCTACTCACTCTAGTACGCAGTAATTTTACCAACACTTGTTCTTCTATATAATTCATGTAAATCGAGGTAGACATTTACAAAAATAGCTTTATTACACATTTCCTTGTAGGTACAAGGGGAATATTACAACACAGTAGAGTTTGAGCGGTAGTCAAATGTTTTAAAGCTCTCTAATTCCGTTCTCTTTGCACGTCTAACATATAAAAATGAATAACAATGTTCCATTTCACAAAAGTAAAAGTTCTCCAAAACTCACACAAATAACCTGGAATATCTCCGAAATGGTTCACTCTACAAAATTTATTTAAACATAAATTGTGTATTTTAGCAAGATCTACATTTTTGTATAGTAAGATTTGGTCTATCTGTTACGGTTTACCAGTTATGTAAAAGTCATCCAGAGTAATTTTCTAGGCTATAGCCAGAAAATTCAACATATACATTTCATTTGTTATACAAATATTTCAAATATATGGCATTTTAATTAAAACAGAGACATTTTCAGGAAAATCAAAATTTTCGAAAAATGTTCCATGTAAAGGGTAGTTTAGGGTGGAGCAATTTTTTTCAAAATCTTCAAGTTGTGTCCTTCAAAGACATTAAACTTAAATACCAATTTTGGTTTTTTTAACGGACTTTTCGTTTTTGAGTTATGCTCTCCACAGACTGACACACACATACACGGACCCTTTTCTAAAAATGCTTGTTTGGGTCCAGGGGGCCTCAAAACATGTATTTCCGGTGAAATCTCGATATATAATTTTTGGGTGGGATACAATACTTCCTCTACTTTACTATACGTAGTAAATGAAGTAAAAATAGTGGGTTTACACGAGATGTGCATTTTTTGTGTGTAGCAAGATTCGTTTCTCTCTTATGATTTACAGTTATACAAAAACCATTGCGACTTCAGACCGTTCTCAGAAAATTCAGGATATACATTTCACTTGTCATATCTTAAATATATCGTATTTTAATAAAAATCGTCAAAGAAAATTTTAAGAAAACCAAAATTAACAAACTATATTTCGTATAAAGAGGGGTTTAGAGTGTCCAACCTTTGGTACATATCAAGTTGCGTTTTTTTACCAAATTTTAGGTTTTGAGTTCATACGCAGACACACGCACGCGCCTTTTCTAAGGAAAAAAAATTAGTTTTTTATTCAGGGGGTCTCAAAACGTGCATTTTTAGTGTAATACCGATATGGAGTATTTTAGGTGGAATGCAAGACTTCCCCTGCCTACTGTACGTAGAAGAGGAATAATAACTTGGATGTACATTTAGTTACAAAACACATCCCAGATTAACATATCACATTTTCCTTGTTTGATAGAACGGAGCCTTGTATCCTAGATATACAGTTGTGTGGTTTCATCCGTCAGGTTGGCCGAGCGGTCTAAGCTCTGGTTCTCCAGAGAGAGCGTGGGTTCGACAAACACATTTTAACCCCCTGAAAGCACTCAAATGTATTAGTAGACTACGATATTGACTACGCCTGGAGGATGGCATCAGTTTTATTAACTACTACACTCATCCCATATTATTATTTCTTAGTCGTGTTATTATCACTTTGGTTATGTCACCTCCTCCTTGCGGTTCCGCCAACATAAACTTACATTTCTGAACATCTAAGGTAACCATGCACAGCAGAGACAATTAAAAAATGGCAGACAAAACATTTGGCGATTATTCTAAAGATATTGATATTCTGGGTTCGATCCCCAGTATCGGTGTGGGGGTCTTTACCCATTGCTGGGAGGTCTAGCACGGGGTACACTCAGCCACGTTAGTTCCCCGAGAGAAGGGCTCGGGGTGCTGACCACGCCCCATCCTCCAGTACTGCACCCCACCTCTGCCTACTACAGGGGTCATGAGCGAGAATGCGACATACAGAGGAACCAGGATGCGTGATCAGCCCGAAGTGAGGAAGTGACTGATATCAAATGATGGCGAAAGATGATGATGCAGCAATTGGTGGAAGGATGCTGTGGGAAACCGGTGAACCTGGAGAAAACCATCCCACATGCGGACGCCTGGGATCGAACCCGGGCCACTTTGGTGAAAGTCAAGCGGTTTAAACGCTCGGCCACCTAACAGCAATAATTCGCTCATTTGTACTCATCATATGTCTAATTCCTCATTTCCCTAAATTAAACCCCAGTGTTGTACGGCCAACTGTGAAAATAAATCTTAGCTAAATGTATGAATGGTATTGTAAATTGCTTACTTTTAAATCACTAAATAAACGACTTATTAATTGGCGGAATACGCTAACAGGCAGAACCGTGGCCAAGCGGTTAGACCGTCCGTCTACCACCTAGACGGCTCGGGTTCGATTCCAGGGACTCGTATGTGGTATTCGTGGTGGACAAAGTTTTTCCCGCCATCCATTCCACCAATTTCTCCAATATCACCTTTCCAATCCTCGATTTCGCCTACGTTTCATATCATCCTCCTCCTCACTGTCAAACTGACCACCCACTTCCAGGTCTTCACTAGACAGAGTGAAGGTTCCTGTGCTTCCCGACAGGTGGAGGCGTCTGACCCTAGGTACTGGGTAAGTCCTATGGGGTGTAAGTCCGACATAAGGGCAGGGTAGTTAGGGAAAGAAAAAGAAATTTGTAACACTATGAAAGCGAGAAACGAACAGAAAAAATCTAAAAGCTGCTGAAGACAGAGGTAACTCTCAGGTAGTTAATCAATTCGTTTATTTACAGTTTATTACAAATTATACAGTGATTAGATTCACTTCAATTTTATTATTTACTTAAAACACAAACCATTGCCACTAAAACAGGCTTGAACTACTAACAGAGAGAACAGTAAACCATACTTATGATAAATAGCAGGTTAGTTTTGTAGCGAAATGTTGTTCGGCCTGTAACGCTTATAGATTGGCAGCACTGCATGTGGTGGACCGTAGCTATTGGTTCACTAGACGAGCAATAGAAGTCGCTGTGTAGGGCTTGGCTTGCCGCACCATCTACTGGCAGAATAGGAAACAAACTGGTACAGCTTCGGTGGCTCGCTGAGTGTGCGACTAGCATTATTTGGGTTTGTCGATTGTGTTGCAGCATTACTAGGGGTTGTCATTCCTAGCATATTGATCCATACGTTTAGCATTTCGCCGAGCTCATGCGTTAGAAATTTTGCATTTTGTAGCATTATGTATTTTAACATAATGTTAATGAAAAATTAGAATCAGATTTAAACATCGCAAAGAGTAAATTACTCAAATTACTATCGGTTAAAGCAACAGAAAGAACCTTGTGTTGCACTCACATGACTTTCTCTACTCTTGTAGTAACTATTATTACGAACTCTTATTCCTATACCTTCATGCTAGTTGAGGTAAACATTTGCAGAAACTATCGTCTTGCTTATTTCCTTGTAGGTACAAGGGGAATATTGGAATACAGTAGGCTTTGAGCGATAGTCAAATCTTTTAAAGCTTTTAAATTCCGTTCTCTTTGCACGACTAAGATATAAAAGACTGAATAACAATGTTCCATTTGTGGAAAGTATAGGTATTAAAAAACTCATACAAATAACAAGGACTATCTCTGAAAATGGTTCACTGCACAAAAAAAATCATTGTGTGCTTTAACGAGACCTACATTTTCGTATAGTAAGATTTGGTCCATCTCTTACCGTTTACCAGTTATGAAAAAGTGACCCATTGTCAACAGGACTATATAGGCTATAGCCAGAAAATTCAAAACATATGTTTCATTTGACATAAAAATATCGGTATTTAATCAAACTCGTTAGAGGCATTTTCGAGAAAATAAAAATTGTCTATGTCAAGGGCAGTTTTAGGTGGAGGAAGTTTTTTCAAAATCTTTGAACTTAAATATCAACTTTGGTTTTTAACAGAGTTTTCGTTTTTCAGTTATGCTGTCCACAGACTGACAGACACACACACACACACACACACACACACACACACACACACACACACACAAACACACACACAGACATACACGTGCGTGCGGACTTTTTTCCTAAAAGGCTTTTTTTTTTCTTTGGATTCAGGGGGTCTCAAAACATATTTCCGGAGAATCTTGACGTCTAATTTTTGGGTGGAATACAATGCTTCTTCTACTTACTGAACGTAGTAGAGAAAGTAAAAGTAAAGTAACAGAAAAAGTAACTGTGACAGTATACATTTAAAAGAGGCTCAGAATTTCAAACTTTCAGTCATATAGGTCCCTTAATGATTACGGTTTAAAACAAGAAAGTTAACATTTTTCTGTCCGAGTTTATCACAATATACATGATATTACAACATAAGGCACAGAGCTAGAGTAATTACTGAGAAGGTGAGAATGGAGGCTGCAGATTTCAAAGCTTCAGTTGCACGTGGATGTAGATTGAGTTCCTGAGCCAAGGCTGGTGGGACATCCACAAAGACTCGATCCCGGCCCACTGTGTCCAGAATAAAGCTCCTCAGCGCTGGCACGTCCACATGGTCACCCTCAGAGCTCCATATGGTAAAGGTACAGTTGGCAACAGATTCCTTCAGTCTAGCCAACACATCATTTGAGTTGGCAACAAGACCGGCTCTCACTGGGAATGTTATCGGCTGCGTCACAACGTGCTCCTCCAGGACCCTCACCATCGCCTCAACCTGCAACACCAGACACTCAGTGTAACTGCTGCCACTGATTGCTGCACAAACACGTAACAACGACGATAATGATGATGCTGGCCATGCCGATAGAAATTACTTCTGGGCTTAGAAGACATGTTCTGCTGGAGTTTAGAAGTCCAGGCGTTTCGCCCACACCTGCGGTGGACATCATCGGTGGCGTGGTCTTAGTCTTCTCGGCGAACGTTCAGTTGAAGTCCATGATATGTTCAGTGTCTGTTACTGTTGAACGTTTCCAGAGACATGTTCAAATGGAGTATACACTCTTCATGGCGACGAAGGACACGCTTCAGTAGACCAAAGTAACGGTCACGTGACAGCAAAGTATTGGTGGAAAACATCGAAGTTGTTTCCGATCATTGTGGTCTTTAATCTGCTGCAGGACAAGAGTGAGAAACAAAATGTACATTTCAACTTATTTTTTCAAAAAAGTGGAATTGTTTCCCTTTTCAAATCACCGGTGCAATTGGCCTCTCCGGGCTGAGTGCGCCCCGAGCTAGACCTAACACAGGGGGAAAAATCCCTACGCGTGTACCGGAGATCGAATTCGGGTCCACCGCGCCAGGGTCAGGCAGGCTGCTACTGCGCTAAGGAAGCGATCATTCTAAATTCCTAAATGAACTAAAATCCTATAAAATCCTAATATACTGACAGGTGGATCAAGATTTTAACGTTTTAGAGTATAAAATCCGGGAGATATCAATAACTTACATTGTCAGTAGTATAAGCCCCGGTGGTGATATTGCCGCCATATCTAGTTGTCCAGCCGACCGACAGAGTGCTCTCAGGGAACAGTTCCTGGCACTTCTGTAGGAACGTGTCAGCATCCACTGGCTTCACTGTACTGTTCACAGGTCCAGGGAGGATATCAGCGTTCAGCATCACTGGAAACGTCATCTGCAAAACAAACACTCGCAGGTCACAACCCTGTTCTCCAAGTTAAACCTGCTAAATATAGAGTGGGCCAAAACTCATCCACTGGCTTCACTGTACTGTTCACAGGTCCAGGGAGGATATCAGCGTTCAGCATCACTGGAAACGTCATCTGCAAAACAAACACTCGCAGGTCACAACCCTGTTCTCCAAGTTAAACCTGCTAAATATAGAGTGGGCCAAAACTCATCCACTGGCTTCACTGTACTGTTCACAGGTCCAGGGAGGATATCAGCGTTCAGCATCACTGGAAACGTCATCTGCAAAACAAACACTCGCAGGTCACAACCCTGTTCTCCGACATAAACCTGCTAAACAGAGAGTGGGCCAAAACTCATCCACTGGCTTCACTGTACTGTTCACAGGTCCAGGGAGGATATCAGCGTTCAGCATCACTGGAAACGTCATCTGCAAAACAAACACTCGCAGGTCACAACCCTGTTCTCCGACATAAACCTGCTAAACAGAGAGTGGGCCAAAACTCATCCACTGGCTTCACTGTACTGTTCACAGGTCCAGGGAGGATATCAGCGTTCAGCATCACTGGAAACGTCATCTGCAAAACAAACACTCGCAGGTCACAACCCTGTTCTCCGACATAAACCTGCTAAACAGAGAGTGGGCCAAAACTCATCCACTGGCTTCACTGTACTGTTCACAGGTCCAGGGAGGATATCAGCGTTCAGCATCACTGGAAACGTCATCTGCAAAACAAACACTCGCAGGTCACAACCCTGTTCTCCAAGTTAAACCTGCTAAATATAGAGTGGGCCAAAACTCATCCACTGTGAACAGTTACATACCTGTTTGAGAAGTACGATTAGAACTGAAAAATGCAATACCACAGCCGGGATTTGAGCCTTAGGCCTTCCGCTTACCCTGTGGTTGCTCTAACCATTAAGCTACTATGACAACTTGCCAAAATGAGATTACATTCTCCAACAGGTTCGTGTTTGGCCCGGTAGACTACAAAGGGAATCTCACATCAGAGACAAATACCCCAATAGTGACTTAAAATTGTAAGTACTTTATGTCCCAGGATAAAATAACCTTTACATGGTAATGGTTATTTCCATTGCAATTACTGAAGTGAAAGATCTCCAAATCTTGAGTTACAACTACATACCAATTAGCACCATTTCAACTTAGTATACTTCCAACACGATGGTACTCCACTACATCATATATCAATTGTGCCAAACATCCTGTAGTTCCAATGAAATGTTAATTCCATTCTACTGTATTTTTTGGTAAAATGGGTAGCACATTTTTGGCCTACTCTGTGTATGACCCATTCAGAATATTATGTACTATGAAATAGTGAACCACTAAATTGATATAATTTGAATCGAAACTAGAATCTACAATATTCAAAATATACATTTTATTAGCGATAAAAAATATTTAATATTTTAACTAAACTAAAACCGTTAGAGCTATTTTTGAGAGAATCAAAATTTTCGTCACATTTTCCATGTAAAGAGTAGTTTAGCTTGGAGGAGTTTTCTTTAAAATCTTCGTGTCACATCTTTCAAAGGTATTAAACTTAAATGCCACCTTGGTTTTTCAACGACGTTTCGTTTTGCATTATGCTGTTCACACACACGCACCCGCACACACACCAACGCGCGCGAAGTTTTTCAAAATATAATTTTTCTCTTTTGGATTCAGGGGACATCAAAACATGCATATATTTCCGATGAAATCTTGACATCGTATTTTTTGGTCCAAAATGTGTCATTGGCATATTAGCACAATGACTAATGGGAATTGTATAAACCGTAAATGTGCGAGCATCATTATTGTGAATGAGAACTGGAAGTCGCCGGGTTGATATGCTACCCGCTGTGCTGAGGTGCTGAAGTAGTTGCCGCTACGGCAGGCGCTAGTTTCTTTCCTTGGCTTGCACAACAGTGTTTTAAGATACACACACTTTTTGTCACGTAAGAAAATGCGACGAACTTTAAAACGTCATTTGCAAAAATGCGACAACAATCTTCCACAGAAAAGAATGATATTCCGCTTTCCCTCCTAGTTAATGGGGCACACTTCTGATCTGGTCTGCGTGGACAAAACGATAAGTCATGTCCGCAAGGCCAAATTCGTCTACAGCGCCTTGTTTACACCATGCGCGACACAGTTGTGTAGTAACAGGTTCCAAACCTTAATATTACTAACCCATATCATCAATACTCATAACCAAGTACATAGCTTTAGCTTGTTTAACTATACACTATCAACATGAACAACACAAAACAGGGCATTACTAAACCTGCCATCTTCCACGTGTGTTCACTGTAGCACTGTGGTGAGGGTCACAGGTTCGCTTCTCGCATGTAGCAAACTGCTTTTTCCTTCCCTTAAGGATGTTAAAACAACGCACAGCGGCTAGTAATTTTAACCATGCTTATTTCATACACGACATTCATTGAATTTATTATAATACTTCTTTAAAGTTTATTCTACTGCACAGCAATATGCTGCGCACGAAAGCGTAAAATTATCAGAAAGTCATAAAATTAACATAAAAAATGTGTGTTACACTCGCATGACTTTCTCTGCTCTTGCACTGGCCAATCATACAAACTCTTATTCCTATATCTTCTTGTTAGTTGAGATAAACGTTTGCAGAAATTATTGCTCCTTTCCTTGTAGGTGCAAGGGGAATATGTGAATACGATTTTGATTAAAATGCCATATGTTTGAGATATTTTGGTGGCAAATGAAATGTATATTTTGAATTTTCTGGTTATAGGCTATGCAGTCCTGTTTACTCTGGATGACTTTCTAATAACTCGTATACCGCAACATAGACAAAATCTTACTGTACATGAAATGTAGATCTCGCTAACACACACAATTTATGTCTGAATAAACTGTTTTGTAGAGTGAACTATTTCGGAGATATTCCTTGTTATTTGTATAACTTTTGGAGAACTTATACTTCTGTCAAATGGAACGTCGTTATTCATTTTTATATGTTAACCGTGCAAAGAGAGCGGAATCTCAAAGCTTTAAAAGAGTTGACTATCAAAGCGTACCGTATTCCCATATTCCCCTTGTACCTACAAGGTATTTGCAATAAGAAGTCTGTAAATGTTCATGTCCATTAACATGAAGTAGATAGAGGAATGAGTAGTTAGTACAAGAGTAGAGAAAGTCGTATGATTGCAACACTTTTTTTCTGTTGTCGTTATATTTTGAAATACCTTACATCTGATTTGTCAAGTGCTTTTTGCTATTGATACATGAGGGATGGAACTTCTAAGCCAGCATACAGCGATCCGCTTTTTCAATCTACCATACACCCCTTGTATCTATGCAATGTGCACGTATTAAATGATCACGTAGACTTCCACGGCCTTTCTTCGTAATTTTTAATTTCTTAAAAAAAAAAAAAGCCAACAAGACCTGAAACCACAAACTAATGCACGTATTATTGCACACATTTTGTCTGCCTGAACAAGCCGGCCCTCTCTTAGTTTAGCGGATCTCCACTAGAGCGCAGCTCCATCCTTTTTCGGAGACTAAGTGGCAATTGCACACATGTTTGGTCTCTATAAGCCAATAATAAATAAATAGCAGTCAGCTCTCCATGATAAATTAATGGGAAAACGTGTAAGACTTAGTATTTTGAACTATATTAATTAAAATTAGAGAAATCTTCAAACGATAACACCTTCCTGCAGCTTGCGTCGCAACTAGTGTTAAATAAATAGACAGTCTCACCGCATTCCCACCAACTCTTCAGACCCTACCTCTTTGCCTAAGGAATTGCGGCAGTATATAAAAGCCCATAAAAGCCGAGGCAACTGTTCGGAAACCATCGTAGGATAGGAGCAGGACACGAGGTTCAAAACCCTGGTAAGGCGACTGCTCCGTGCGCACAGCAGCCTGGGAAAACACTCTCCAGAATGTAAACCTTCTGGAAAAGAAACCATGGCGGATTGTAAGGGCCTTGAGGAAGGAGCCTTGCGGGAAGGACAAGACCCAAAACCAGCATCCCTTGCACGGCACTCGCCTTCGAGCCAGACGAGAAAGCCACTGTGTTTGCGGAGCACCTTGAGGTACAGTTCGAACCCCGGGAGGACCCACAAGACGAACACTTTACTGAACTCGTAGAAGCAACCGTGGATTACCTCTATGAGGAACCACGGCGGCTACACGAGGAGATCCAAATTCCTTTAATCTCCCCGAAAGTGGTTATCTCCGAAATCCAAAGTCTAAACCCAAACAAACCCCCTGGACATGACGGCGTCACGGCGCTCGTGCTCCAGCACCTACCCAAAAAGGCTGTAGTCCGCTTGATCCGGATCTTCAATGCACGCCTACGTCTCCATCACTTTTCAGCATGCTGAAAGGAGGCGAGGGTGGTGTGTATATTGAAACCGAGCAAGAACCCAGTCTTTCCTAACAACTACCGCTCCATCAGCATTCTCCCAACCGTCTCAAAAGTTTTTGAGCGGTTGCTCCTTACCCGCCTAATACCTCTTTTTGAGGAGAGGCAGCTCCTACCGGATCACCAGTTTGGTTTTCGTAGGGGTCATTCCACAACCATGCAGTTGCTGCGTGTGGCCAAGATGGTTTCCCTAGGTTTCCAGGGAAACATCAAGAACATAGCAGTTCTGCTGGACGTGGAAAAGGCATTCGCCACCACTTGGCACCAAGGCCTACTGTACAAATTAAAGCAGGCAAACATCCCACCCCCATATCTCGCACTGATTAGCAGCTTCCTTCAGGACCGCACTTTCAGAGTGAAAGTGGAAGGAAAACTGTCTACAATAAGAGAAATAGCGGCAGGAGTCCCAGAGGGCAGTGTACTCTCCCAGCTATTCTTCACAGCATACATGTCCGATTTCCCCACGGAACAACACACTGCGACATGCCAGAATGCGGACATCCTCATCATGGCACAAAACAAGAATGTGAGATATTGCCTCCCTCCCCTTCAACGACAACTCGACGCCGTCGGCCGTTGGAGTGAGAAGTGGAGAATGGCTATTAGTCCGGGGAAAAGCTCCGCTCTCCTTCTTGGTAAGGTTCGCCATTGGCGGCCGGAACGGTCACTTCGGCTCAGGCGGAGAAATATCCCATGGGTAACCTCCGCCAAATATTTAGGCGTTCTCCTCGATCGCGGGCTAACATACGCTCCACACGTCCGCGCAAATGCCAAACTTGGTCACGCTGCGCTCAGACAGCTCTACCCTATCCTCAGATCTACCATGCCCAATCACCTAAAACTACGCATTTACCGGGCAATCATTCCGCCACTGATCGTGTATGGCTGCGAAGCCTGGGGATCGGCGGCACCCTCCACCATACGCAAACTGCAGACAGTGCAGAATAGGGCGTTAAGAATGATTTATGATACCGGGCGTAGATTCCCGTCTTACATCCTTCACAACCAGTCAGGACTACCCTACATCAGGACTTGGTGAGGGAGCGATCCCGAACCATGCACACCAACTGTTACGGGCACTGGGTCAATACGACCACAGAGCACCCCGTAGAAGGAAAAGTTACCGCCTTCCCAAGGACGCCCTTGGATAATGGTAATGCCACTCCCATCTTCTAACACATCATTACCCCAACACATATTCCTGCCCCCTTTCTGTATCCTAAATTAGGAATACAGAAAGAAACCATTGCCCAGGACACAAAAGCATGACAACACAATGACTACCTCCAATATCGCACAGATAAGTCGCATTAGCGGCTAGGTGCTGTGCAAATAAACAAACCGTACAGGAGAACCTGTACGACCTGTTCTCGAATGCTGGAAAAACCTTCGCCTGCTCGTACTTCTCTGGAGTGTTTTTGAGAACCTGGATGTTTATCCCATCTTCTAGTTTTCACTTGCAGCTCATTTTCATGAAAAACAAGCGAAGCACGATTTTAGTGATTAAATCTATTCAATTCTCATGGGTCGTATGAAGCCATATTTTGTATTTTTAACGCTTTTAGTCATTTTTACTTTCTCCACTATGTATAGTAAGTAGAGGAAGTATTGTATTCCACTCAACAATTCGACATCTACCTGAGCAAGCCATTGAACTTTTAGTCTGTCTCCACTAGAGAGCAGCACCATCCTTCTTCGGAGGCTAAGTGGCAGTTCTGAAGATGTTTGGTCTCTCTAACTCAATAATACATAAATATCAATCAGTTCTAGAAGATAAATTAATAACAAAACATATAAGGTGTAGTATTTTGGAATATATTTATTAAAATTAGTGAAATTTCAAAATATTAGCACTCTCTGGCAGATTGGTTAGCAATTAATATTCAATAAATTCCAAGCAAAGGAAATTGTTGGGTATGGATAATTGCCAGTGATGTTTGAGTAAAGATTTTGCCATCTTTCGAATAAACGCTCCCATAACGTGACATACTCGTATGTACTACATAGCCTGGAAGTTTTATCAAACTGATTGCCACATTGAGTTGATAGTAACTTTGTGGTAAATAATGCAGTATGCACAGAAACAGAGCTTGAGTCAACGACATCTGTAGTTAGTTGGTGCTGCGCGCCTGACCCAAGGTATGCACCGACCTAGACCACATCTCGCTGACGTTATTGCATTTATAATCGTGAATAGAGAATAATCCGCGATTTGTTTTGCTTCTTGTATGTGTGCTCTTCAATTGTCAATTGCACACTTGCTTACTTACTATTAAAGCAAATGTAGGTTAAGATTTGCCCGGATTGTGGGCGGAAACTGCACACCCATGACGTCACGACATGAGTCAGAGCTACAGTAGTAAACAAAACTTTGTTTCTGTGCCGTTCTTGCATCGAACTCCTGTGTGTTCGACAAACTCAACATGAGCAGCTTCCAAACATTAACATTTCTCTTAAAAGCAATATGTAGGTAATCAAAGCAGATCCTTCACTCATAGAAGCTGCACCTATTAGACATTAATAGTGAAGAACAACTCGGTACAGTTGGTTACATAAATGTTGAAGGAAATATGGAGGAGAGGTTTATTTGCTTTACAGATGTAAGTGGTGCAACAAAAGCAGTTTCTCTTTTCAACCATGCTCTCGGTATTACCCAACATTTGATTGAGAGTGGTAAAAAATTAAAACTTCGAAGTGCTATTCTGTTAAAGTTGGGTCATGTTTGAACAATTTTACAACATTCGTCGGGTTACATAACAGAGTCTGATGGTCAGGCTACGTCACTGGTTGTATTTGGTTCTGGTTTGCATCAGAGATCCGGAATGTAAACATGTAATTCATATGTACCTAACTAATGGAGTTAATTGTTCTGTTAATTCATATCGCTTATCATTCTCCTGCGTTAGGTTATATACCTTCGCTTCCTTTATATATGCGATATATCGATGTCGAGATTTCACTCGAAATGTTTTGGGTCCTCTGAATAAAAAAAGAAACATTTTTTTCTCTCTCTGTGTCTGTGTGTGTCTCTCTGTGTGTGTGTGTGTGAGTGTGTGCGTGCGTGCGTGCGTGCGTGCGTGCGTGCGTGCGTGTGTGTGTGTGTGTGTGTGTGAGTGTGTGTGTGTGTGTGTCAATCTGTGGTCAGATAGCTCAAAAACGAAAATACAGCTAAAAACCAAAGTTGGTACTTAAATTTAATATCTTTTAAGAAGTATTTTATAATTTTATTTGATAAGAGACTTGTCACATGGCAGGGAATGTTTGAATTGTAAAGCTTTTAGAACTTCACCACGCTCTAAATCTGTAATCATAACAAATAATAACAATAATTCAAGATATACACTTCATTTGTCATAAAAATATCTTAAACATGGAATTTTAATCAAAATCATTACAGTCATTTTCCATAAAGTCAAAATTTTCGAAAACTTTTGTATGTAAAGGGTAGTTTAGGGTGGAGAATTTTTTTTTCAAAATCTTCATGTTGCATCCTTAAAAGATATTAAATTCAAATATGAACTTTGGTTTTTAACCTACTTTTCATTTTAGAGTTATGCTGTGCACAGATGAGACAGACAGATACTCAGACAGACAGGGACACATACACACAGACACACACACGTATCGTTTTCTAAATTTTTTTTTATTCGGGGGGCCACAAAACAGCAAAAAGCTGAATAGTTTGTTTTATAATCGACGTACATTGTCGGCAACGTCCCAGTGCAAATAGCGACTAGATTGAAACTTTATTTAAAGATGCTATCATTGCAATTACTGTCATCCCTTGTAAACAAAACCCGCGCATACCCAGGAAGAGAAGTCTCATAGCTTTATCGGCGGCAAAGGACTGAATCAAAGGACTTTGGGACATTATTAGGCGGCGTGAAGCAGTGTTACTTCAAACTGTCTTATCAACGTGTGACCTAAAGAAAACTTAATTCGGCTTCAAAATCGTTGCTTTGCGACTGGCGAACCTTGTTTTAAATGTCACACCCACTGTAGCACAATTATTGCTTCACCTTAAAGAGTTAAATTACAACTGCCCTTAAAGTTCTCATCACAATTACTTCAAGTGGTTATTTGCACGGATAGCATATGTGGTTGAGTCTATAAAATTACTTCAACAGAAACATAATACTTACTGCTATAACATGACTTCATGGCCCTCGACCTAGAGAGGAATGTAAGTTTGGAGGTACCTACCTGTGTCCCCTGTAGCAGTTCCAGCGCTGCGAGAAGTGCATCCAGGCTCTTGAAGTCCAGTTTGATGCCCGAGCGATGCCCCGCGACCCCGACCCCGTCCAGGAACATGGCCAGACTGAGATCTGACGTGGTGTTGGGGGGGTGAGCCATAATCGGCTGGAGAACCTGCTCTCCTTCCAGAGTTCCCAGCACAACGTCTGCTTCCAGCATCATCACCCGCTCTGCAACATTTCCACACCCTCAACTACCCTTCACGTGCATCTTTCCTTATGTCTACTTATACCCCAAAAATGGCCCTAGCCATATTATATACAGAGTGTTAACGAAGTACACCAAAATAATTTTAGAGATTGTACATGTGATCAATATAAGTAATTTGAGACAGACAATGCACGGTCTACGGCTATTTGTGTTAAAGGTAATTGATATCAAAATGCTGATAAGTGAGTGTTAAAGCAAACTGGCTGAAATATTGTCTTACAATTATTTAAAACTGCTGCCCAAATATGGAAATATCGATTTTCAACAGATCGTTATCAGCGTTCTCAAGATATCATGCCGCAAATCTCTCTGGAATCTCCAGCTAATCAACTGACAGTGCGACACTGAGCATCCTTCTTATATTATGCAGCCCACTCTACAGACCCCAGGTAGCGTAGTCCGTGATGTCCCGAAGGTCATTGGTTTGGTTCCCATCAAGTAGTTAATTCTTATTTCTTCGCTTGTGGGGTATAACACAGGGAATGGACCCACAGAAGTGCCCTAGTGTGGGGAAATAGAGAAGGATTTGCACTATATTATGGACTGTGAAAGGACTAAAGTATGGAGGGAAAAGTGGGTACCTTCCAGCTAGGTGGTCAGAAGTACCAAAAGAAATATTAGGGATGAAAATAAGAAAGGTAAACAATACTAAGGCGATTAGAAAGCTAGGAGAATTGTTAGGAAGGACAAAAGAAAAATGTATGAGAAGCATAGGGAGAATCACAAAGCTGGAAGATGAAAAGCATGGCCAACAGATAAACTTGATATATGTATGTAGTTTAGTTATAGTTAACTCTGTGTTAGGAGCTGAAATACCTAGAGACCTGGTGGTAACCACCTTCTTTATTTACTCTTGCACCAGGGGCAACTCAAACATTGTACTTTGTGGCTTGTTTTAATTTTGTATGCTAAATTTGTTGGGTTTTTTCATCGACAATATATGTTTTGAGGACCCCGAGTCCAAAAAGAAAGCATTTCTAGAAAAAGGTCCGTGTGTGTGTGTGTGTGTGTGTGTGTGTGTGTGTGTGTGTGTGTGTGTGTGTGTGTGTGTGTGTGTGTGTGTGTGTGTGTGTGTGTGTGTGTGTGTGCGTGTGTGTTTAAGTTTAATTTCTTTTAAGGATGCGACACGAAGATTTTGAAGAAAACTCCTCCACCCTAAACTACCATTTACACGAAAAATCTCTATGGCTTAACGACTTAAAGATCGTAATAATGAAAGACAGGATAATATGACGCTTATCTCTATTAATGGAAGAGTAAGAACAGTTTTACAAGAGTGGGCACCTATATGCTTACCTTGTAGAGCCGTGTGTAGCTTGGCTTGCGAATTGACCGCATGAGCCCAGGTAACGGCCGTGAGGTCACCCTGAATCTCAGGGAAGTAATCCGGCACTGACGGTATCATGGCATGTGCACACGTCACTGCAACAAATTAGTAAACAGCGATCTTACTATACGATACAAAAACCTACATCTCGCTAAAGCACAATTTGTCTAAGTGAACCATTTCGGAGATATTCCCTGTTATTTGTGTGGGTTTTGAATAAGAAACTTTCGTCAAATGGAACATCGTTATTCATTGTTGAAGTGTGATCTCAAAGCTTTAAAAGATTTGACTATCGCTCAAAGCCTACTGTATTCCCATATTCCCCTTGTACCTACAAGGACATAAGCAATAAGTTAATTTGTACAAATGTTTATCTCAACTAACACGAAGAAGATATAGGAATAAGATAGAGTTTGTAAGAATGGTTAGTACAAGAGTAGAGAAAGTCATGTGAGTGCAACACATCAGATTTTAGAAAACTAATATTTTGCCTAACACTCGGTTCTCATCCATTTCTATCTTCACCATTCACTCCTGGGTCAATGTTCTGCACGTATAGGCAGCAATAATCTTGACAAATTGTTCAAACTGGCTGCATGCCAACACGTGTACACGTCACGTGTGATAAACTAATTCTCAATGTAACAATACACACAAAGATTACACTGTTTACCTAGTTCAAATAAACGCATACAATAAATGAAGATATCCAGGCCGCTTACGTTATTTCAAACAAAACACCTCAACAGTTGTCATTTATTTGAATTTTTATGTTGTGTCTTTATGACACTACAACATATCGCTCTTGCTATTTAGTAATTTACTTAGTAAAGATTATTGTCATATATATTATAATAATATATTATATGCATTATAATCCGAGAACATTACTTTGTATTTATGTGCCTTTTTAATTTTTCTACCAGTTACGTACCCAAAAATTTGATGATTTGAGATAAACATTTGTACAAATTATCTTATTGCTTATTCCCTTGTAGGTACAAGGGGAATATTAGAATACAGTAGGCTTTGAGCGATAGTCAAATCTTTTAAAGCTTTGAGATCCCGTTCTCTTTGCACGTTTAAGATAAAACAATGAACGATGTTCCATTTCACCAAAATTTAAGTTTTCCGAAACTGACACAAATTACAAGGCATATCTATGAAATGGTTCACTCTACAAAAACATTTACTTAGTCATAAATTTGTGTTTTTTATAGAGATCTACGTTTTTGTACAGTCATCTTGCTATAGCAAGAAAACTCAAAATACACATTTCATTTGTCACACAAATACCTTGAACATATGCCATTCTAATCAAAATCGTTAGAGACATTTTCAAGAAAATGAAAATTTTCGAAAAAATTTCCATGTAAAGGGTAGTTTAGGGTGGAGGTATTTTCTTCATAATCGTCGTGTTGCATTCTTGAAAGACGTTAAACTTACATACCAACTTGGGTTTTCAGCCGACTTTTTTAAAAAAATGCTTTTTTTGGGGAATTCAGAGGATCTCAAAACATATATTTCCGGTGAATCCCGACATCGAATTTTTGAGTGGAATACGATACTAAAGGTAACAAGCAAAATAAAACCACTAACAAGACTAGCAATATTACGTACATAGAATAACATTTCGCTAATAACAAAAATAATATTGTTCTACAAATTAACAATTTAATAGCAAATCAAATCCCCTTCTCTGTTTTTGGATGTAATTTTAAAAACTGCTAGAGCATATTTGTCTTAGCTCTGTAGATTATAGAGACATGGCCCATTTTTTTAAAAAAAATAATTAGCTACTTACAGTTTAGAAGAAGAATTGTGAAGTTTCGAATGTACGGACTGTGAGACATGTTGTTTCTTATCAGTTCTTGCAATCGTATGTCTATCGCTATTTAGAATGATCGCGAACTATACGAAAACTATCCTTTGGCATGGCAAAATAAAAGAAAACCTTTCACAACACCTAAGCCCTGACTGTAGCCAGTTCACTCTGATTTCGCCGACCAAGAAACAAAGGACAGTTGTATTACAGTCGCTTCTTATTGGTCGACAATCCAAAACAAGTGTATGTCGATGCAACTCCAGGCAAGTGGAGTGGATAATGCAACCATCGTTAGATGGTGCGCGTAGTTGTTATTGTTTTGTTTTTCCAATGATAATTGCTATCAAATTAGGCTAATAATTATAAATGATTTTCAACTTCTTGTTGCACAAAATGATTTTCAAATTTGAATATGTCATTCCTTTCAGTTATATAAGAGACAAATGGGAGTCCCAAAAGAGTTTTATAAATTATAGTTTCAAAAAAATTAATAATGCACACTTTAAAAACAAACCAAACTAAAAAATAATTTTAACAATGAAGAGTTTATTCTATAGTCCACTGGTTCATTACAGATAAAAAAATTAACACATTTAAAATGAAATGTTAATAAATTGTATTGTAAAAAGCGTGATGTCTCTGACATCGAGTGTTGTTGGCAGCTGTTTATAAAAGTAAGGATATGATAAAAATATCGTCAAAAGCTCCCAGGCGTTTTTACAGTACAATTTATTATTTTCTTAATATAACTTTTTCATTTTAAAGGTAATGAACCAGTTGACTTTATATCGCTATAGAACAAACTCTTTATGCTCAAAACTATATTTTATTTTTTGTTTGGTTTGTTATTAAAGCGTAATTGTATAGTTTTTTGAATAAAACTTTCGTCAAATGGAAGATTGTTATGTTTTTATATCTTAGCCGTGCAAAGAGAAGGGAATCTCAAAGCTTTAAAAGATTTAACTATCCCTCAAAGCGTACTGTATTCTAATATCCCCCTTGTACCTACAAGGAAATAAACAATAAGATAATTTCTGCAAATGTTTATCTCAACTGCGAGGGAGTGTCATGTGACTGCAACACATCAGATTTATTTTTAGTTGTGTTGTTTACATACAGATAGAACTTTTTCTAAAAATGCTTATTTTTATTCAAAGAGTCCTAGGACATGTATTTCTGCTAAACACTCAGTGTGCAGGTAAGAAAAGAAGTAGCCGCGAAGATAAGATATGCAGGCACCTTGACTAAAGTTACAAAGTAAACATAACCAAAGGCATCTGAGAAAGTGAAGCAAAGGTTGGCGTATGTTATTATAGAAGAGGTTAGTGATAGACTCACCTAGAAGCACTGTGATGCAGAAGGCAGAGACCTGGCACATTTCCACACTCGTTGTGTCATTCACCACACCAAGAAGTCATTTAACCAACCAACACTCGTGCGAATCGAGGGACTCGGTAACTTCGCCAGCTATCTTACCGGCCAAGGAAAGGAGAATTTCATCACTGCAAGGTCGAACCTTCCTTATTGCCAAGGGCAAACGTTTTCCTCCTGATACGGCACGTTATTCCCACTGGGGCACAGCGGTCCAGGAAACATTATAATAAACCTTTGTATGTATTACCGGACGGCTCAACGTCATTTCCCAGTCCTACGTCCAGCTGTTTTAAAATAAATGCACAAAACAAATGCTGCCAACATAGTAATAACAAACAGCGCCAAATACTGAGAAACGATAAACGTCATACCAAAGAACGCTGGCCTTGTTCACTGACATATATTAACGATGTCTATGATTAGACTTCGGACATGCACTTAGGACAGGGGTACTTCACTATTTGTTTATTTACGCTTATTTATTCATATGTTTAATTGTTTGTTCACTTCTTTATTCCCTTCTTCCTTTATTAATTTATTTTTACTTATTCATTTATCTATTCGTTTACTTGTTTGTTTATATTTATTTGTTTATCTATTTGTTATTTGTTTTTTGTTTCTACTTATGTGTTTCTTCCTTTTACGGAGGAGCCCGAATTGCGTGTGGGTAGAAAAATCTGATGTGTTGCACTCACATGACTTTCTCTACTCTTGTACTAACCATTCTTACAAACTCTTATTCCTCTATCTTCTTCGTGTTAGTTGAGATAAACATTCGCACAAATTACCTTATGCTTATTTCCTTGTAGGTATAAGGGGAATATGGGGATACAGTAGGCTTTAAGCGATAGTCAAATCTTTTAAAGCTTTGAGATTCCGTTCTCTTTGCACGGCTAACATAAAAAATGCACCACGATGTTGCATTGGACGAAAGCTTAAGTTTTCCGAAAATGAAACAAATAACAAGGAATATCTCTGAAATGGTTCACTACAAAAATTTATTCGGACATAAATTATTATTTTAGCGAGATCTACATTTTTTGTACAGTAAGATTTTGTCTATCTCTTACGGTTTACGAGTTATTCAAAAGTCATCCAGAGAAAACGGAAAATTCCAAATATACATTTCAATTGTCATAAAAATATCTTAAACGTGTCATTTTAATAAAAATCGTTGGAGCCATTTTCAATAAAATAAAAATTTTCGAAAAAGTTTCCATGTAAATGAAAAGTGTGGGGCTATTCTCTTAAAAATCTTCGAGTCGCATCCTTGATAGACATAAATCTTAAATACCAATTTTGGCTTTTAACCGACTTTTCGTTTTTGAGTTATGCTGTCCGCAGACAGACACACAGAGATCTTTTTCGAAAAGTGTTTTTTTTTTTTATTCGGGGGGTCACAAAACATATTTCCGGTGAAATCTCGACAATACTTCCTTGTACTTACCAGTAGAGAAAGCAAAAATTAGCATTTACGTTTTTATGAACAAAACATCAAAACATCGTTAATCAAGTGAATTTCGCTTCTTATTTAGGTTGGCAGTCCAGCTTACTGCGTAAGACTAGTGGGGAAAGATGGCTATGTTTGTTGTCATTTTGCGGGAATAGATTCCAAAGTCCTCTTTATTCCGAATGACTTGTGTATAACTGGTGAACCGTAACAGATAGACAAAATCTTACTACACAAAGAATCTAGCCATCTTTGAAAGACACGCCTTACCTATGAATTCTCGAGCGGTGATGATTTATACATGATAATTTAACGTATGAAATAGTCAATGAGATAATTTCTGGAAATGTTTATCAAGATTAACATGAGGTAGATAAAGGAAATATCCAGACGGCTTGAAAATGTATGTAATTCCGGTGATATTTTTGGAATAGAATGCAATGCTTCATCTTGCCTGTTATAGGCAAGATGGCGGAGGAAATAAAAAGTGTTACAGGTATAGGTTGCGCGCTCGTTCTTGACGAATGACCTTGAGCAGAAATCCAATGAGTGAGCCTACCCTTAATAAACAGGTCAGCAAATGTTTATGCTACGATAACAGACACCTCTGTTTTCCTCTGTCACGTGTGTGTATACAGTCGACTGCAGAAGTTTTGTGCGGTACGGATGTATGTATGTATGCATGCAACGAAAATAGCAATTCAGACGAGGGAGAGATGTCGGGAATAGAATAAATGCAAGAAAGTTAAGTGGAAACAGTTATAGTGTATAATACGTGTGGCTGATATTACTGCAAGTGTCATAAATTGATTTGTAGTGTTGTACTACTTCAGCTCAGAAGCATGCGCGTCATCTCACTGCAGACTGTACCTCCTCTCTCTCGTTCCCGCAAAAGCTGAGTAGAGACTCGCATTCAACCTTTCATATAAAATTTTCATTCGTCAAGAAGTAACGCGCGACCTATAATTCTTGCAAACCAGCGCAGGAACCAGCTTAATTACACCAAAAATGTTCAACAAAGCAATAAATGCAACACTGCGCGCTGAGCAGGACCCATTTGTATATCTATCTACTTAAAACCCTTCTTGTGAGAAGATTTCCGTCTTACAACTCTCAAAGCAAATATAAAAGTACCTCTTCTTCTCGTCAAATGTCACTTATGTCGGCACAGTGTCCGGAAATGGTCACTCAAGGGTTTTCCACTTACTGTAAGTGATGGCTTTAAAATTCCGTTCTCTTTGCACGAATACGAAGGAAAAAAGCTATGTTCATCTTGAAGAAGGTTAAGTTGTTGTTGTGTTTAACGCCCGCTTTTACTACATACGGCACCGCAGGCGGTAACACTGATGACACATGGAATGAAGCACCGGTGTAATGAGTTGGCGGGGGAAACCGGAGAACCCGGAGGAAAACCGCCCCAGCGTCCCTTCGTCCATCACGAATCCCACGTGCGGTTTCCTGGGATCAAACCCGGGCCGCTTTAGTGAGAAGCGAATGATCTAACCACTCGGCTACTGTGCGATTCTCATATTGTATCTTTGGAACACACTGAAACTGAATTTCAACTTTGGTAACTGACCGAGATTTTATTTTTGAATTAATAATTTTCAGATAGACACATACATAGCTTTTTTTTTATATATATATAAAAGTGACGTTTCTCTCATTTTTTTAGGAAGCTTTGACAAATGTTTTTGGTGAAATCTCCGAATCAGATTTTTGTATGGGGTAATTCGTGAAGTAAGATCCGGTGTTCTATACCATTATAAATATTTGCAAACTGTTTTATTTATTTCCTTAATTTTTTCTACTTCTTATATAGTTGCCATATTTCTTTGAACATTTTCCATAACGTTCTACAACGTCATAGAAGTCTATAAGGAGAACCAGTGGAAATCGTCAATCACCGAGTTTCACAGATCTTTATATCCACGGTATTGATCAAATCCTCTGTGATCTTTCATAGCCACTTCATATGGACAATATAATGTTAATTTAAAGAGCATTAACGTTTTTAAGATTTCTAACCAAACAATTTAGGTCATATTTATCTTCATATTTTCTCATTTTTTGGGTCATAAATGCTTGCATATTTCCAACACTGCCAGGTCGTAAACATCCTGGCCGTGATAATGATGATACTACTAAATAATAATAATCATAATGCTACTAATACTAAGGCGGGGAACACATAATGATGCACTGCGCACAACCGGCGCGCAGTGTTGCCATATTCAAAAAACGTGGAAACCGTACGCACGCTAGAAATGGACCGTATATTCCCCCACAGAACCGTACAACAGATTTAATATAAAGAATCAAAGCTTTTAATATAGCCATATGCATATAATAGTCGTATTCGTGTATTTATTGCGTTTTTCTTTTGAAAATATACATAATAGATCAAGAAAATTTACTTCAAACTTGTATATCGTGCTTCATTCAAATAAGCGATGCAAATATTAGATTGTATCCTAAATTCTTATAGCATTGTTATACATATAATCAACTATTGATGAAACTAAAAGAGGAATTGGCTAAAGAATCTAAAAGATCTAAAATCATGATTCCATATATTTGGGAAAACATTAGGGCAGAATGATATTAAAATATGTAATATGAATGTTGAATTGCAACTTAGAAAAATATCACAGTAACACACTAATAAATAAATAAATAAATAAATAAACACTCACCGATTTGTCAGTCACTAGAAAATGAAACTGTCGTCAGCATCCTCCTTTTCCGAGGAACTGTCATTTTGTGTTGAATGTGCCGGCTCATGTTTAGAAACGTGCACTCTCCACTTGCCAGCCAGAGTGAGTGAGTGAGTGGTGTTTAAGGGCCCGTCGACAGCTAGGTCATTTGGGCCCCTTGCCAGCCAGATTCTAAGTCCGAACTTAGTGCTTGAACCGTAGAGAGTACTGTGTGTCATGGAGTTTAACGTATTTTCAGTAGGTGTGAGACTTTCACAAGTGGATCCATTATGTTTTATACACTGAATGGCCAAAACACAAGCATTAATAAAATTGTAGATGTTGTAAGTCGATTTCGGTGTCTCACTTTAATTAGGTTCATTTTGCTAAAGACACGCTCGCAGTCAGCGTTGGAATGCGGTAAAGATAACGCAGAAAGGCTAAATTGAGAAATGTCTTTAAATGGAATATCGCCAGAACTATCCTTGAACTGCAACATCTGGCCCCAAAATTCGTCTGGTTCAGTACAGGTGATAATTTATTGACGGAGGTTGGTAAACGGTAATTTTCGCCATTAGTCACCTATTTGCTGCAACAAAACCACAGAACAAAACTGAGTTTTCATCCCACACTATCCTGAGCCATTGTATGGCTAGAGGGAGTAGCGACGGTGTAGCTTTCCTTTTCTCATTAGACAAAGCTTTCTTCGGTGTTAGTAAAGAAAGTAATGGCAAGAGAGTGTCACCAAAATCATATCTCTTTCTCAATTCTATGAATCCTGTTTGGAAAAATTGTCTGCATCTGCCGTAAAAGTCTTTGAGTAGTTTATTTTGTTGGGCAATCTGCAGTTTTTTAACCTCTTTATGCACTTCTATTCCTAAACACATTTCCGCATCAGGAACAAAATTCTCGCTCTTAGTAGGATCGATCTCTGACAAATTTGTCATAACATTAAGTCTCTATATGAGCTTTGCATTCTGTCATGAAGTTCAACTATTACCACTTTGCTGTTCTGAAAGTACTGATTGATTGCAGTAAATTTAGGTAAAACCCAAAGCAAAAATAGGAAACACAGTTTCAATAATGGATCATTCAATGAGCAACGAATTTCTTCGACTGCTATTAGTCTTTCATCAAAATATTTTGAGCCAAAAATAGTCTTAGAGCTTCCCATTGTTCCACGAGTACAATTGTTCCATTGTACAACTGCATGCAAGGATAACCATCTAGTTTTTTATGGATGAAGCATTTTGCGAATTGGTAGATCAGTGATCATCTGAAACTCTCTAAATTGTGCCTGGCTTTTTGCACTAGCTCCAAAATAATTAAAAATGTTGCGCGCTAAATCCTCATATCGCTTAGGGAGGCGTTTACATACCTAATTGCACACATGTGAAGGGAGTGGCAGGTACATTTTAAAACAACTATGCCAGGACACAGTTCTTTTAATCGTGTCATCATCACACTGCATCCATCCGATGCGAAAACTATTATGTTTTCTAGTGGTATGTAATATTCGATTAGAGAACTAACAATAGTTTGAAACACATTTTCACCTGTTGCACCCTCATTAGCTTTAACGTGGCCTCCTGGTTAAAAAAATATTGCTGAAGTTTCAGAATTTACTAACAATTCTGTTTGATGTGTTATCAAAATACCTAACCACGAGACACAAAGTTTTCACCGAACCTATATCGGTCGATTCATCCGTCAACACACTGAATTTGATCGACTTTAGTTCCCCAGTCATTTTTGTGATTTTGACCAATAACGTTTATAATTATGGCCGTACATTTCGTGCGTTTCACGTGCATTGCTTTCGCGATTTTTGAGTCAGGAAACGAATCTTTCAGAACGCCCTGTAATTGTTCCATCGCCCTAAACGGTATGTTGTGTTCCGCAAAAAATCCTGCCAATTTTATTTCTGCTAAATGAGCTGCTTTATTAACATTCGAATTGCTGGCACTCCAGCTGCTTGGGCTTGCGACAGACACTCCTTTCATTTTCTTCAAATGACCTGCGCGTTTCCACATTACTAAGTTTTTTTTAATTAATGTCCTCCAACATTGTGTCATATCGGACGAATGAATGAAATGATGCTCAAATGAGCCCGAGGTCCATGGAGCTTTAAGTTACCCGACATTCGTCTTCTCAGGGTTCTCTTAGGGTTCTCAGGGAAGAAAACCTTACCCGGATAACTTACCCTAAGCGAGATTCGAACTCTCGACCTCTTGAACGTGAGGCAGACACGCTAACCATCACGCTACCGAGGCGGGCACATTACTAAGTTCTGATACGAATGAGATCTCACAAATCCTACATCTCACCTTTTCATCACTCGTAGGGTCGCGGCGCAACCATTGCTTATATTAAGGGATACTTTCACATTCGTCCCTGAACTTTTGTTTCCTTCTAGGAAACGATTCTTTTGTTTTTTCGGAGTTGACGAGCCAGCATCGCTATCTTCAGAACAAGAAGCCATTGCACTTCACTGTACCACACTTATTACCAATCCTATTGAACTGACAGAAAAGTTATAATTAGTCTAACTTTTATCAAACACTGATATTAAATAACTATGAAAACTGCTGTATAAAATGTTAATGCCCCGAAGGTGACCCGATACGATTCCAAGCGATACTGCACTCAGTTTATGAAATATTGTACTATGCTGACACAGGTTGGGTTCTTATTTATCGTTTGTGATACCCCACAGCAGATATGCAGTGCCAAGTGAAATAACGTTTGCTTTTGTTTACAGTCATCATCTCGTGTTACGATTACGCAGCATTATCTACATCCTGTTTATCATAGCCTATCACATATATGTGTTTGCGACATACCTACGGTTCAGCCAAGCCAAGAAATAAGCTTTCCATCTGTGGACCGTATTTTAGGCGTACGGTCTAAGAGTTGAACCGTATACCGTACGGGTTAATCAAATTACCGTACTTGTACGGTCCAGACCGTACGTATGGCAACACTGCCGGCGCGACGCGTGCGGCATCTGTTTACTCGCCGAGTCAGTAAATCGACAAGACGGAGTTGCGCAGTTGGAACCCACTTTCTCTAGCTTCTTCGTCAGAACTGTTGTCTAGGTTAAGTCTCCCCATTGTCTGGGAGGAGGTTCGTACCTCAACCTTAGCTCTAGCTCTGTTTACTACATATAATACTTCAACTTTCTCCTTGTGGGAGTCTCTCCTATTCTGCACTTACCTACACCTTCATATCTATTGATGCTCACTTAACCTTATATTGCACACTTGTCCAGTGGCGAAGAAAGCCGAAGTGTTGAAGTCACGTGACTAAAATGGCTGGACCTCACGTGACATGCATCACGTGACTATTTAGAAAGTTGAGCGGGAAAGATAAGAAATACGCGCGAATAGTGATATAGTGATATGGAGTGCAATATGGAAGTGAGCCAAAATAAATTTATGGAGTGCAATATGGAAGTGACGGAAGTGAGCCAAAATAAATTTATGGAGTGCAATATGGAAGTGAGCCAAAATAAATTTATGTGCTCGGAGTGTGGGAGATGGTATAAACAGAGGCAACATTTGCGGCGCCACGCTTTCACAGCTCACCCGGGAAGAGTGAATGCCATTGCACCTCTCCAAAAAGTTTCATTTAAGTGCAGTCTTTGCAAATTCGAAGCATCATCAGAAAGTACTTTATACGAACACTTGGAAGTGATACACGATAGACGTGTAAAATTGGAAGAACTGGAATTCTCATCATTCGGAGACTTCAAGAGTTGGAAAGAAGTAACTGAGGCGGCAACACGGTCATTCTTTGGGAAAATTCGTTCCAAAATTGCTTCTCAAAGTGTAACATATTATTATGCTTGTCACCGTTCAGGGAATTTTGTCTCAAAAGGCAAAGGTATTAGACATTTAAAACTGCAAGGGAGCAATAAAATTGGTGCAGTATGCCCGGCAAAGATGAGGGTTACTGAAGATCAACAAGGAGTATGCAAAGTCAAATTTGTTTCAACTCATATTGGTCACCAACATGAATTAGGTCATTTGGGATTGACAGAAAAAGAAAGGAACAGTATAGCTGTAGATATTGCTAACAAAATTCCTTTTCAGGCTATACTTGATAAAATACGAGACTCAGTATCCGCCTGTAATCTAGAACGGATACATCTGCTAACCAGACAGGATTTGTACAACATTGAGCGATCCTATAATTTGTGCTCCACATCAGTCAGGCATCAAAATGATGGGACCAGTGTTGAGGCTTGGGTGCATGAAATGAACTCAAATGATAAGACTTGTGTGTTATTTTATAAGCCACAAGACACAGTGAACGAGTCCTACCCAGAACTAAAAAGCACAGATTTTGTGTTAATTATAATGACTAGTGCTCAATGTGAAATGTTGAAGAAGTATGGGAATGACCGCATTTGCATTGATGGAACACATGGGATGAATAGCTATGGTTTCGAACTTACAACACTTCTGGTACTGGATGATGTTAGACAAGGGTTTCCATGCCCCTTCCTCATTTCAAATAGAAATGACTGGCAAGTGCTCTCCATATTTTTCCAATGCATAAAGTCAGAAGTTGGAAAACTTTCCCCGAAAGTTTTTATGTCTGATTTAGCAGAATCTTTCTTTAATGCTTGGATTTCAACAATGGAAACCCCTAAAATGAGACTCTATTGTTCATGGCATGTGGACAAGGCACGGAGAAAAAATATTAAGAGCAAAATCCAAGGTCAAGAAAAACAAACAAACGTTTACAAGATTCTTAGAACAGTCCTAGAGGAAAGAGATGAGGCAGCATTTGAAATTATGCTTCATGCCGTACTCAAAATCTTGAACAGTGATCCGGACACGGCTGAGTTTGCCAAATACTTCGAGGAATACTACATGACTAACGTAAAAAGCTGGGCTTACTGCTATAGGCTGCATGCAGGACTTAACACAAACATGCATATAGAGCGAATGCATCACACACTTAAATATGTATATTTACACAGAAAGAAGGTGAAACGTCTGGACAAGGCTATAGGTGCACTAATGTCCTTTGTTAAAGACAAGCTATTTGATAGGCTTATTGTGCTTACAAAAGGCAAACTAACCAGCAAAATAAGGAACATTCATAATAGGCACAAATCTAGCTTACAAATAAATAAGGAAATGATCATCAAGGAAGACGGAGGATGGAAAATAGCATCCTCTTCAAAAGTACACGAGATCTACTTTGTACAAGATAATGAAGTTCAATGCACATGCAGATTAATATGTAGTGAATGTAACACCTGCATTCACAGATATTCCTGCACATGTGTTGATTCCAGCATTAAATGGAATATGTGCAAGCACATACATAGTGTATGTCAAATGCAAATTGGCCATAGACTTCCTTTGGAACATGCTCAGGACTCCAATGAACTTGTTACAAATTGTGAGGGTCCTTCAAGTGGAAGTGAACTCCAGCACATACTACATCAAGTAGGTAAAGACAATGTGAAGAAACAAACAAACAACTTGATAAAATCATAGACTGCTGTAAGGGAGTCTCCACAACAGCGGAACTAGAGGTGCTGAAGAGAGGTGTAACAACAATAACCTCAACTATGGCAGCAGTTCGCAACCAATGTGAGCTGCCAAAACCAGGAGCAATGAGGAAAAGAAAAATAGAGCCACAAAGGCGGCTCTTCAACACTAAAAAACAACGAAGTTCCCACAAGAAGCAGTTTAAAAAACCAGAGGTAGCAGAGACACTGAGCATTGCAGTATCTTTGCTGCAAGAGAACTCCCATGAATAAGTGCTAATGTAAGTTATTTTAAATCATACTATTTACTAAAATTAAAATTGCAGCTAACAGTACCTGAGAGTGACGGTTTAAGTGAGAAAAATATATCTATGTGTAATATTGGTATATTCTATTTGAAAGCACCCCGAGCCAGGCCTCCCAGAGGGGATAAAATCCCTATGCTGGCACCGGGGATCGAACCCGGGTCCTCTGCACCAGAGGCAAGTGCGCTACCAACTGCACTACAGAGGCGGTTTCCCTGTCAGTTCTGTAAAAGAAATGGGGCAAAATTGTATTCACATATGTATGGGCATCAACTGTTGACTCAAAAAAATTCAGCCTAAAACTGTTTCTCCACTAATGGTGCACCATACACCTGGCGAGCTGACTGAGTTAACACATACGAATCAAACAAATACACATCGTGCAGTAGAAAACAATTACTGAGCTATAATACACTTTGTAACTAAGTACAGGACTAAATAATAAAGTGCACTGGTAGTAATACAGCCACACGATATTGTGTCAACTCAATACTGATTGCGACCAGAGAAAAACAAGTGATGCTCGTGTATATCAGCTGCTGGTGATGCGTTTCTGTGTGCACAGTGGAAAAACACAGCGTACGGTTCACATGTATTTGGATCTCTCTGTAGAATGGGGTGCTGAGAACCATAGCAGTTAGAGAATCCATAAAAAGTCACTCATACTCTATAGTTAAACCAGTTTAGATCAATCAATGTTAACTGTTCTTCACATATGCCATACACAGAACAAAGCTGATAACGAGAGTAATAAGATTGTAAACTTGCTACCTAAATACTTTTTACAACCACTGAAATTGATTATAATCCATTTAAAATTGCCTATATTTTAAGTGGAAATAGATAATGACCTAGCCCCTAGGCACACTCATTACTTAGGCTACATAAAATACTGCTGTTCATTGCATTGTATTTTTATTTATTTCTAGGGCATACACAGTGGGAAGCTGGACTTGTGACTGTAGGTGTAAAACTAACAAGCTGTTGCCATCCAGTACTGTATTTCAGCGCGTACTCGCCACACTTTCTCTTATGGTTATCGTTGCTCTTACTGATGGTGTTGAACAAGCCTATACTTGTTATTTTGTTGTAAACTTACAACAGTGTCAGTATTAGGAGTTATGTATGTTCAATATAAATCATTTTGTGATGTAAACTTACAACAGTGTCAGTATTTAGGAGTTATGTATGTTCAGTATAAATTATTTTGTGATGAAAACTTACAACAGTGTCAGTATTAGGAGTTATGTATGTTCAGTATAAATTATTTTGTGATGTAAACTTACAACAGTGTCAGTATTAGGAGTTATGTATGTTCAATATAAATCATTTTGTGATGTAAACTTACAACAGTGTCAGTATTTAGGAGTTATGTATGTTCAGTATAAATTATTTTGTGATGTAAACTTACAACAGTGTCAGTATTAGGAGTTATGTATGTTCAGTATAAATTATTTTGTGATGTAAACTTACAACAGTGTCAGTATTAGGAGTTATGTATGTTCAATATAAATCATTTTGTGATGTAAACTTACAACAGTGTCAGTATTTAGGAGTTATGTATGTTCAGTATAAATTATTTTGTGATGTAAACTTACAACAGTGTCAGTATTTGGGAGTTATGTATGTTCAATATAAATTATTTTGTGATGTAAACTTACAACAGTGTCAGTATTTAGGAGTTATGTATGTTCAGTATAAATTATTTTGTGATGTAAACTTACAACAGTGTCAGTATTTAGGAGTTATGTATGTTCAGTATAAATTATTTTGTGATGTAAACTTACAACAGTGTCAGTATTAGGAGTTATGTATGTTCAATATAAATTATTTTGTGATGTAAACTTACAACAGTGTCAGTATTTAGGAGTTATGTATGTTCAGTATAAATTATTTTGTGATGTAAACTTACAACAGTGTCAGTATTTAGGAGTTATGTATGTTCAATATAAATTATTTTGCGATGTAAACTTATAAAATGTTGGTATTCAGGAGTTATGTATGTTACATTTTCTTAATTTTCCGACATAAAATGTTAAAACTGTTAATATTCAGAGGAAGTTATATGAGTTAAGAACCCAATTATTTTGTGATGTAACTCAAAAAAGTGTTGGTATTCTGAAGGAGTAATGTGTGTTTAATGTCAATTATTTTTTTATGTAAATTTATAAAAGTGTGTATTCAGAAGTTTAGGACTTGTAAATTACCTATGTAAAACTAGGAAAATAAAGTGTTGTTTATTAAATGGGGAAAAAGTTGTTCATACTTTCTTCATAAAGTAAAAATATACAGCGCAACCATTTTGCAAAGAATAAATTATTTATGAGCAGCTGTGATAACTTTCAATAGCTAGTGTACAATAACGGGAGTAATTCCGGGATTACAATGAACGAAACGTAATACAATTTCTAGTTTAGCGACATTTCTTACTTCACCATCTTGGCAGTTTGCAAACTGATGGCATCAACATTCAAGAATATATTACAATACGCTAAATACTCTACTTGCTCTGGTAAACTGAACAGATAGCAATGATGGCATGTTATCTTTAATATTCCAGGTATTGAGAAATCTTTATTTTATTATGCAGTGATTGCTTGCCTATAAATCAAGTTGGTGTGACTGACCATTATGTGATGTTAGCTACATAAACCTATGTGTCTGTTTTAAGTATACAATTTGGCAATGCATCATTTGTTACTTCGACCATTATGTGATGTTAGCTACATAAACCTATGTGTCTGTTTTAAGTATACAATTTGGCAATCCATCATTTGTTACTTCCTACACCAGCAACAATTCTTCTGAAGTGAGAGGGATGAGGTAAACTAGGGTCACCACTTTAAGCAGCAGGATAAGTAAAAAAAAAAAAACAGTGCATGAACATATAAGTGAATCACAAGGGTATATTTTTGTTTCATTAACAGAAGCTGTACACACATGTTTATCTTCTTCCTGTTACACAGTGGGTTTTACTCTGCATTTCATGTGCAATATACTCTACCTGATCACATACTAATAGTTTATACTGACTTAAATGACTCACCAGATTTTCAAATTAAGTCCAATCATTACTGAGATTGAAAGACACTTGTTATACACACACCTTTTTAAAACACTTTAACTTCTAAAGAAACTAACACTTCGAAACCTACAATGTGCTCAAGCACTGCCATAAAATCACTTTCATACACAAACAGTAAGCAGTTTTCACTTTCAATCATAACAAATGGAGAGAACACCGTTTTTAAAAGTTCCCAAATGACAAAATCTTCTTGTTTTGACACCATTCTCTGAAAACTACCTCTTCCTGAAGTCTCTGCTATCACCTTTCTCCAGGATCCTTCTGAATTGATGCTAATGCGGTACTTAAATATTTCGGTTGGTTCTCAAGGATAGTTGGTGTGCATCTTCTTTGAGCTAATAACGTTATAATTTGACTTGCAGCCACATACACAACAGCTCTGCGGCTCTGAAACAACAGAAATAGGTCACCTGATTACAGCATTTGTAAGAAATACAGGTTGTTTCAAATCTCAAAAAAATTATAACTTACCTTATTTCATAAAAAATGTAGTAAACAAGCCACAGCTCCTGCAATAACAAACTGACAGCCATATTTCCAGTCACGTGATGCATGTCACGTGACGCCCAGCCATGTTAGTCACGTGACTTCAACACTTCGGCTTTCTTCGCCACTGGACAAGTGTGCAATATAAGGTTAAGTTTGATGCTCTGGACGTTACTTGGCTTCCTAACCTGTGTACTTCCTCTAGTGCTGCCATCTCTCGAGCTCACCTCCTAATTATCTGCGAGATGAATTTTATGTTCTGATAATTCCTTTCACACACGAGGAGCATTTTGATTTATATATTCTCCATGACTGCAATGAAAGCACAACATACAGAAATGGCTAACATCCATATATAATTAAACTGTCATCATTTAAATGACAGAAGAATCAACAATAAACCACAAAGTAAGAGAGGAACAGCATGAATTCTGTTACAAAGAAGTGTTAGGTATATTGGATGTGTGTGTTTAGTTCTTATAACAGCCTAGGTGAGGTGCTGAAGTGTCCTCACCATTTAGACTCTTATGACGTCATAGCAGCAGCTTGTGAGATACATGCACCACGTGTCAGTGTATTCAAGGTGCGAGCAGAGTTTGTTGAGTGAATTGTACCGTTGAATATTGAAATTATGGCTGATTCTGAAAGTGTATTTAATAATCCCATCACCTACTCCCAACTCAGAGTCAGAGAACAAAGAGAAGTACGTACATTTAACCCTGAGTTTTACATAGAGAGTTTGGTTATTAAACTTTGTGAAAGTTCTTTTGCTCGTGAGTTTCCTGCTAGAGTCTATTATGGCACCACATTGATAGAAGTTAAAAATTTTAAACAATTTTATATAATCTCTCCATAAACAAAAGAAATCTTATATGTTACACTCACATGACTTTCTCTACTTTGTACTAATTATTCTTACAAATTCTTATTCGTCTATCTTCATATTAGTCAAGATAAACATTTGCAGAAATTATCTTATTGCTTATCTCCTGTATGTACAAAGGGGAATATGGGAATATAGTACGCTTTGAATGATAGTCAAATTTTTTAAAGCTGGTTCTTATATGAAGGCATTGAAATTCCGTTCTCTTTGCATAGCCAAGGGATAAAAAGTGAATAATGACCTTACATTTCAGAAACATGTAAGCACTGCAAAACTCATACAAATAACAAGGAATATCTTCGAAATGGTTGATTCAATTACAACATTTATTGAGACATAAGTTGTGTATTTTAGCAAGATCTACATTTTCTGTATAGTAAGATTTGGTCTATCTCTTACGGTTTAACAGTTATGTAAGAGTCATCAAAAGTAAATAGGACTGCATAGGCTATAGCCAGAAAATTCGAAATATACATGTTGCATGTAAAAGGGTAGCTTAGGGTGGTGGAAGATGGGTGGAGGGGATATTAAATTTAAATACCAACTTTGGCTTCTAAATGAATTTTCGTTTTTGTATTATGCTGTTCACAGTCACACACAAACAAATGCGCGCACGCGCGGACCTTTGTTTAAAATTGCTTTTTTTTGGGGGGGGGGGCATTCAGGGGGCCTGAAAACATATACATTTAATTTCTCATGAAGATATGTTAAACATATAATATTTCCATTTAGAGCCATTTTTGAGAAAATAAAAAATTTAGATTTGTTTTTTTAAACTGAAAGAGAAGATTTTTGGACGGCGCCGTGGCCGAGCTTTTAGACTGTTCGCCTACCACCTGGGTTCGAACCCAGGGGCCCACATGTGGTATTCCTGATGGACAAAGCGGCGTCAGGGCGGTTTTCTCCGGGTTCTCCGATTTCCCCCGCCACTCATTCCACCAGTTGGTCCATTATGACCTTTCCAATCATTGATTTCGCCTGCATTTCATATTCTCTTCCTTACTCTCATACTGACCACTCACTTCTAGGCCTTCACTGCGTCTTCCCCGACAGGCGTCTGACCCTAGACACTGGCTTGTAGGTATGTCCTAGGGGATGTAAGTCCTACATAAGGTAAGGGTAATCAGGTAAACAGGAAGAGAAGTTTTTTGTGGGAGTTAATGTTTAAAATCGTCCTTTGAACGACTTGAAAGACGGTGAATTTAAATAGTAAGTTTTTTTATTTATACGACTTTTCGATTTTGAATTATACGCTGTAATACAGCGCCAAGCGGTAGTATACGAAAGAAAACAGCTCCAGTCTCGTTGGCTCTGTTGATATCGGTGGCTCTGTCAGAGCTGATGTTAACGCGTGGTCATGTGATTCTCTTCGGTAACTGTTACGTAACTTGCCTCCCTATATGGTATTGAAATAGCAACTTATATCGAGTATCATCTGGGGGGGGGGGGGGATGTTCTCTTAACGTCACGAGACCAGTATCGGCTAAGGCAATGATCGCGGTGTAAAAGAAACGCTGCAACACATGTTTGATTGTACACATGTTTCATATATACATACATATATACAGACTGAGAGCGCTTTAATATTTGTTTTTCAGTCATTCATAAAGGCAAACAGTCTTTGTTTTGTAAATATGATTTCATAATTGTGTTTGGTTGTAACTGTGGTTTTACACAACAACCCTTTAGGTTTTATAACTTAGTGTAGGTCCGTTCTTCATTACACTACGAATAGAATTGAATATTAAAGTTTATTGTTACATTTACGGATAAAAATTAGTTTTATTACATTGTTTTAAAATACATTAAGATTTCATATTTGTAGCTTGGTTATAGTCTTTTTGATAACGTTCGTAATGTCGTTCTATGTTAGACTTGTAAACACCAATCAAAACTTTGGAGCATAACAGAAATTTCACATTTCACCCATAGCATCTACCCAGTCCATTTGGAATAGCAAGGTTCTCTTTGCGTGGTTTAGAAAGTGCATCAATGCGGTGCGCACCACTGCTTGTTTTCTTTTGAACGCCTGTTAAGTGAAGGAAGAAATGATCTGACCTTATCATACATATTAACACTGATGTTGGTTTATTTAAGTGCCCTGACAAATGAGTAACGCGTGTTGAATCGTTCACCCAATGTTCGTCTTCTAGTTCCATAATCGCTGTGCCCTGTACACACATTAACTAACACGGACACCTAAATTAGCTACAGAGTTGCCACACGTAACAGTTTAATGTTTCTTCCTTATAGACAGACACACGCGCGTTTCCTTGAGTTCTTTGCTGGTTTAGAGACCGGCATTATAATGTACTCTAGTACTCCGCACCTGATTGCTGTTTTCAGTCGTTTGACTGGCACATGCTGGGGGGGGGGGGTTCTGTGACGTTACTACGCTGACCTTCCTCCCCTGAACTCCCAAGGGTTGTAATCACTATCGGCTTTTTGCGGACTACTGGAATAAGGTATACCTTCCTATTACATGCCCTAGTGGGTTACAGCATCAAACTCTCGTTCCCAGTCACGCAATGGTACCGAGATCGATTCTAAGTATATTAGTAAATACAGTACGATACATATTTAGCGCTGGGAAGTGTAAATTGAACACAAGATTTACAAAATAGATTTTAATGACTGGTTTGTTACTAGTAAATCTCATTGTAATGTTGGCAGTACTACAGTTTAGAGTAATGTTGGCTATATTCGATACTTGGGAGCTGACATGAAATTGTTTACGCTATAATTTCGAATAAAAGGGGAAGTCGGGATTTCCAGAGCGTATTTTTTCCCCTCGGCGTGCCGCTGCCGCGACGCTCGCCATCGCTTCCAACCCCGAAAGAAACCTAACTGTATGAGAGGTGAAATGAAATGATTAATGTAACGAAAATGAGGGAGAGGGAATTCTGAGGATATGGAAATCCTTCCGAGCATTCACCTGGCAACCAGGTGAAAACTCCAAAAAATGCATGGACCAGGAAGTTCAGCCACGGGGATCGAACCCGCGACCTCCCGAATGTGAGTCATAGACGCTATCGCCTGAGCCATCCCGCTCGGTCCTTGGAGCTTTGCATCGGAGGTTCACTCATGTCAGAGACGTTGCGAAACTAAGAAGTACCTTACCATAAAAAATTCTAACCCCGAGGGTAACTCAGGAACAAAGTCCTCAAAAAGGGACTTCCAGTGAGATCCCCTCAGTTATAGGGCCAAAGGTTAGAGCCATTTCCAAGAAAATCAAGATTTTTCAGAAATGTTCTGTACAAAGGATAGTTTATGGTGGAGGAATTTTTTTCAAAATCTTTGTGCTGCATCCTTGAAATATGTACATTAAACTTAGATACCAACTTTGGTTTTTAACCGACTTTTCATTTTTGAGTTAAGCTGTCCACAGACCGAGGCACACACAAACACGCGGACTTTTTTCTAAAAATGGTTTTTTTTTGGATTCAAGGTGCCTCAAAAGATTATTTACGATGAAATCTCAACATAAAATTTTTGGATGGAATAGAATACTTCCTGTACTTACTGCACGCGGTAGAGAAAGTAAAACAAAGGATTGGGGAACCATGAACGAGAAAAGCCCGCAGTACGCGGAGGGAGCAAGTTATGTGTTCCCGCACTGCTAGCGTGTCATGTGGGATGCAGAAGTTGTAGGAGTACATCCCAGCGAGTATTTCGTTCAACACCAAGAAGGTTCTGAATTAGGAAGCCGTTATTTATGGAGGGGTCCTGTACAAATGCTTGTCTCAACTAACAAGAAGAACATTAATAGCAATAAGAGTTTGTAAGAATGGTTAGTACAAGAGTAGGGAAAGTCATGTGAGTGCAACACATCAGATGTTTCTCTATACTGTTGAAACAAATTAAGTAACATCGCTTAGCAACCACATTGCGTCATGGTATATTATAATTTTTCCATTTATCAATTTATTAATTATTTTACGTATATTAATACCACACTTCCATAAAACGTTGTGTGTATGGCGTTTCCATTGTTACACTCGCATACTAAACATACTCGTGTCACATTTATTTGTCGATAGAACTTTGATACGAGTAAATAATTGGCGTTTGTTGAGTTGTCCGACAATGAATGAATTGCACGGATATGTGAAGTACCCCAACACACTGACTGACCTTGAACCAACACACACACGTGCGAGGAATTTGCCGACCAATGAATGCAGACCGGTTTTCGCAAAACATCCATCCACAGGTCTTAACCTTCCCTTTCTTTTGCACGCACCTAATGGCTACAGCAAGTATTCTATTACAAATTCCATACTGAAATATCACAGAAAATACACGTTTTGAGACCCCTAAATAAAACCTATCTGATCTCCACTCATTTCTGCACAAACTGCTTTTGCAAAATCTTATTGTTCTCTCTAAAACGAACCCCGCAGTGCAAGTCACCCCTTTACGAACCAAGACCTACCGCCCGGCCGCTGCATTTTATACAGCTTTAAAAATTGATAACTCAATGACATTCTGAAACATATCCCAACCAAAATTGAAATGTAATATTCAACATTTTACATCCACCAGGAATGCGAAGAACTGCCGCATCCTAAAAGAGAGTTGTTAAGGAGCAATGAGCATCCTTTCTAACCTAAATCTATCCAAAATAAAACAAACAACGCTAAACAAGCTATCCAGTATAGTCCTATCTGAGGGTGCGTACGCAGCAAAAGCGTTCAGGGTGAACCTCAGGCAGCCAGCAGCACGGAGCAGTTCTTATGATGGAATCATGAGTGTTCAAAGAGATCAATTTCCATCGATATTCTCTATAATACTTGACTTGGATAATTTTAGCCACCACGTTCCACATTGTTTTCAATCATATTCTTCTCCATTACTTTTTTTATGCTCACCGCCAAATGTTTTCGAACGGAAACAATATCTTCAATTGAAGTATTCGGCAAAATTTCGTATCCCCCTTCATTGCAGAAATTATTGAATTGATTGCAGACACTCGTTCTATTTTTATTATATTACTTACTTGGCACAGGATTTTTAAATAGGTAGTAAAGTATCTCAAAAATGGCTGAAAGAGAATTTGTTATTCAAGGCTGGAGGGAAGCGCGTGCGTATTTCCATAGATATACTGCACATGGACTTTACTGTTATCGCTCGCGCATGTAAACAACTGCAGGCCGGTACAGCCTGACCATGAAAACCGCCTCACTGCAGCATAACCTATAAGCATCAAGCATAAACTATGCATTCTGGAACTGAACTTAAACGCTTGCTTATACATACTGCTATTTATTAACTACAATATCGTCACAGACTGCATCACACTGGGTTACAATGTACGTTCATAAATTATTAAATGTGAAATTTCGACGCCTATCACTGAAGCAGCTTTTAAACAGTGAACACTTCTTTCTACGCCACACGATGTCAGAAGTGCAAATGTAAACAATTCCACTCTGTCGTCTGGCGTGTTTTCATTCTTACTCATTTTCAAAATTTTACACATAGCATGATAATCAATAATATTATGTTAGTATTTCTCTCTGCATATATTTATTTTACTCTAATAACGAAGCTGGTTGAAACATAACCACAAAGAAAATATAAACCTTTCTAACCAGGGTTAGTAAACTATTTCGCACGTGTATCGTATATGTAGCCTACGCACTTTAATATGTAGATATCTTACATTTATAAGAAGATTTGATGTTCCTGTTTTGCTGTGTGTTAATTGCTAAATCATGACCACCTACATACACGTGGGTACATCGCTTTGAATGAAATATCTGCACCGTTTATCTTATTTTACATCTTCTATGGAGTAACTACAACTGTTTTTTTCTACTCCAGGGCATGCCGAAGTAAAAGTCAAGGTCTTTTTCGCAAGCACGTGTTCATTAGTAAGACGCGATTTATAGTTCCGTTTATTATTTTGGTAATTTATGACGGGGCGTGTGGTTACACCAAGGTGGCCCGGATGTGGCATTTGTAATGGGCAAAGCAGCTTCCGGCGCGTGTTCTCCGGGTTCTCCCGCCAGTCATTCCACTAACTGCTCCATCACCACGCTTTCTTTACTCAGATTTGTCCTTCTTTCTCACTTCGTGCTTATCACACATCCTTGTCTGCTCCTCGACAGGCATCTGACCCAGGTAAACAGTTATGTCCTCTATACGACTAAGTTAAACCGAAATGTCCATTTTTAATTTCTCTATTACGAATAATAAGTGCGGGAAGTATTGTATTCCACCCAAAATTCCAATATCCAGCTTTCGCCGGAAATACAGGGTGGAAGTGAAATAATCCGCCAGACTGTGTGTGTGTGTGTGTGTGTGTGTGTGTGTGTGTGTGTGTGTGTGTGTGTGTGTGTGTGTGTGTGTGTGTGTGTGTGTGTGTGTGTGTGTGTGTGTGTGTGTGTGTGTGTGTGTGTGTGTGTGTGTGTGTGTGTGTGTGTGTGTGTGTGTGTGTGTGTGTGTGTGTGTGTGTGTGTGTGTGTGTGTGTGTGTGTGTGTGTGTGTGTGTGTGTGTGTGTGTGTGTGTGTGTGTGTGTGTGTGTGTGTGTGTGTGTGTGTGTGTGTGTGTGTGTGTGTGTGTGTGTGTGTGTGTGTGTGTGTGTGTGTGTGTGTGTGTGTGTGTGTGTGTGTGTGTGTGTGTGTGTGTGTGTGTGTGTGTGTGTGTGTGTGTGTGTGTGTGTGTGTGTGTGTGTGTGTGTGTGTGTGTGTGTGTGTGTGTGTGTGTGTGTGTGTGTGTGTGTGTGTGTGTGTGTGTGTGTGTGTGTGTGTGTGTGTGTGTGTGTGTGTGTGTGTGTGTGTGTGTGTGTGTGTGTGTGTGTGTGTGTGTGTGTGTGTGTGTGTGTGTGTGTGTGTGTGTGTGTGTGTGTGTGTGTGTGTGTGTGTGTGTGTGTGTGTGTGTGTGTGTGTGTGTGTGTGTGTGTGTGTGTGTGTGTGTGTGTGTGTGTGTGTGTGTGTGTGTGTGTGTGTGTGTGTGTGTGTGTGTGTGTGTGTGTGTGTGTGTGTGTGTGTGTGTGTGTGTGTGTGTGTGTGTGTGTGTGTGTGTGTGTGTGTGTGTGTGTGTGTGTGTGTGTGTGTGTGTGTGTGTGTGTGTGTGTGTGTGTGTGTGTGTGTGTGTGTGTGTGTGTTTCTGTGGACATCGTAACTCAAAAACGAAAAGTCGGTTAAAATCCAAAGTTGGTATTTAAATTTAATATTTTTCAAACAAGCGACACGAGGATTTTCAAGAAAACTCCTGCACCCTAAACAACCCTTTACGTGGAACAATTGTGAAAATGTTGTTTGTCTCAAAAATGGCCCTAACGATTTTAATTAAACGGCCATATGTTTGAGATATTTGAGGTATTTCTATGGCAAATGAAATGCATATTTTGAATGTTCTGTCTATACCCTATGTAGTTCCGTTTACTATTGATGACTTTTGCAAAATTGGTAAACCGTAAGAGATAGACCAAATCTTACTATAAAAATGTGGATCTCCTTGAAACACAGAAGTTATGTCCAAATGCAATTTTTTGTGGAGTGAACAATTTTTAGGTATTACTTGTTATTTGTGTGATTTTATGGAAGGTTGTTATTCACATTTTTATCTCTTAGCGGTACAAAGAGAACGGGATTTCAAGGACTTCATATAGCGACCAGTTTTAAAAGATTTGACTATCGCTCAAAGTCTACAGTATTCCCATATTCCCCTTGTACCTACAAGGAAATAAGCAATAAGATAATTTGTACAAATGTTTATCTGAACTAACACAAAGAAGATATAGTAATAACACAGACACATAGACCTTTTTCTAAAAATGCTTTCTTTGGATTCAGGGGGTCTCAAAACATATATTTCCAGTGAAATCTTGACATAGAATTTTTGGGTGGAATACAATACTTCCCCTACTTACCAGTAGAGAAAGTAAAAATAAAAACTCGGTTAAAAACCAAAGTTGGTATTTAAGTTTAACGTCTTCCAAGGATGCGACCCGAAGATTCTGAAGAAAATAGTCCCACTCTAAATTACCCTTTACGTGGAAAATGTTTAGAAAACTTTGATTTTCTTGAAAATATCTAACGATTTTGACTAAAATGCCATATGTTTAACATATTTGTTTAGCAAACGAAATGTGTATTTTGAATTTTCTGGCTATATTGCATGTTTACTCCCGATGACTTTTGAATAACTCGTAAACCGTAAGAGATAGACAAAATCTTACTATGCAAAAATTTAGATCACGCTAAAACACGCAATTTATGTACAAATAAATTTTTGTTGTACAGTAAACCATTTCGGAGATATTCCTGGTTATTTGTGTCCGTTTTGCAAAACTTAAAACTTTGGCGAAATGGAACATATTTTTTTTTTTTTTTTTTGGTATGTTAAGCGTGCAAAGAGAACGGGATCTTAAAGCTTTAAAAGATTTGACAATCGCACAAAGCCTACTGTATTCTAATATTCCCCTTGTACCTACAAGAAAATAAGCAATAAGATAATTTGCATAACCAATTAAATGTATGTTGTTAATAATCAAGATTAAGAATGCGAAAGTTAAGTATAAGTATGATTGTGAAGAATTATTACTAAATTTATCCATTACGTCACAATTTGTGAAACGTTGTATGTTGTCTAATATAACGAATAAAGTTTCCAAAATGTGCATGGTTTGAAGAGTAATATCACAAGACGCGTGAGGTAACCTATAAATTCTCGAGTGGAGTGACAGACCGTCCAATGGTATTCATCCGCACTATTTCACAAATAAAATATGAATTTAAATACTGTATCATAACATGTTAATACTATAAAAATAATATAAAATATATTCATTTCGATTATAGTCGACGTCACGAATGAAGGTAGTTGCACAGAGGGCAAATATCCAACTACGTCACAGTCACGTGTTTTCTAGCCAAGCAGGCATAGTCTGATTCAGAGCGCGTGTGAGTACTTGCCTACAGTTTAACAGTGAAATTAAATAATTCCGAGCAATACGTCCATTCCATTTTGTGATAGTAAGTTTATTATGGGGCTGGTCCTGTAGCGCAGTTGGTAGAGCACCTGCCTACTGTTCAAGGGGTCTCGGGTTCGATTTCCGGCAGGAGGGTAGGAATTTTTCTCCAGCCAGGATTGTTCCTCATACTTCAGTCAGTCTAGAAGTATAATGGCGGCGCCGTGGCTGGGTGGTTAGACCGCTCACCCACCACCTAGGCGGGACATGTGGTATTGGTGGTGGACGAGGCGGCACCTGGGCGGGTTTCTCCGGGTTATCCGGTTTCCCCCGCCATTCATTCCACCAATTGCTCCATTATAACCCTTCCAATCATCCATATCGCCTGCATTTCAAATCATCCTCTTCCTCACTATCATACCTGGTGCTTGGCTGGCCACCTGCTTCCAGGTCTTCTCTCTGGTCCAGAGTGAACAATGCAATGAACAAAATCTTTGATGTCCAATACAAATTAAAGACCTTGGGGAGTATCTGTATAAAATCAACAGCAAATAGTAGGAACTATAAAGATATAGGAGAAATAAACTTAAACCCTGATTTGATTTATATAAGTTTGTAATGTCCTTAGAGACTTAATAGGCTTACCAAAGGAACGTTTTATTTGTCATGTTTGACTGAGTGAAGACTGGCTTAACTGTCAAATTGTTTCAATATTTAACATTTTACAGCTAGTGAGAAATTACTATGTTATTGACGGTCCTGTTGCCACGTGGCACTGTTGTAATACTTACTCACTGACTGTCTGCAGCGGCCACACCAATATCCGAAATATATCCGGTCAAACACCTACCTCTATTTACTTTTGGAATTTATGCAACCCACTAAGAAACAAGTGCACCTAGAGTCTATCTTGACCGTGAATAAGTGATTTAAGGGGCAAAAGGTATTTGCGATATAAATTCATTCCAAACACATCGTACTCTTACACAGAGAATTCCACCAGGTTTCTACACAATTTATAAACCCTTTTTTAAAGTACATAACTAACTAATGCTGCATTACTGGCAATCAAGTCATTAATCCTCTTGTTCTCCAATATTTTTCACTGATGGATGGGGCACTAGAAGTGGCCGGGCATATTTGAAGGTGGTCTCGGTCCATTTCCTCTTGCAGATCACATAGAGGACAGAGTGGTGAAGAATATATCCCAATTCTGTTTAAATGTTTTGCCAGACAATCATGTCCTGTAATCAACCTGAAGGTTGCAACTGCTGTTTTTCGAGGATACTCAGGAATTACTGTTTGAATGTTTGGTAGTTCCCATCTTTTATTTTTAGAGTTTTCATAGTAATATTCCAATAATTTTTTTGAATTCAGAGTTCACTAATCTTTTAGCTGCATAAAATTGTAGATTAACTATAACTATAGATCTCTGTAAACTGCTGGTACCCTTTCTTGCAAGAAAATCAGCTTTGCCACTCAGTCCACAGTGAGCTGGTCCAATCGGCTCGCCAGTGAAAGTGCGATTTGCAGAAAGATTGAACACGGCACAAGGTAACTTCTCGGCGACAGGATTCAATATCAATAAATCTATATATTACAACAACAATATTGACAGTTTTATTTAAAAATCTTTTTTCACAACAATTAGAGACTTCCACTCAGCAGAAAAATCTCTGGAACATTTTATTAAAAACTGTTTCACGTGTGAAAGTTGTCCATGAAAAAAGTAATTAAAGATGACTTCTTATAAACAATATTAACAGAGAGCATTTGAACAACATGGCAAGAAAATATTTTACTCTAGCTAATATCACACTTGTCTTAGTCTTATGGTGCTTTTATCAGTCTTTGGTACAATCAATCTGCTTCTTCTTCTTCCTGTTCCTCTTCTTCTTCACCATTCCTGTATGACATAATAATATGTCAATAAATATAAAAGTCTACACAACTAGCGAAGCCATGTTGTTGCACCAATGGAATCGTTCAAGGAGTCCCACCAGAGGACGGACGGTGATACACCAGACACAGTTCTGCCCCACCTTCAAGCGGGGGTTGAAGTTGAAAGGGGTGGATCCGAGGAGGAGTCTGTGAGCGACGAATTCGCCGTTTCTGATTTCCCCTTGATAAGCGGCCGTATGCATTCCCGCTGGTATAGGACGGCGCCATCTTTTCTGAAATTAAAATACAGCACCTTTAACAATAACCTCTGGACCATATACTTTTTGTAGTTAGTTATTTGTAGGGAGAGAGATTCAAGTAAACCAGGTGGCCCCAACTAAATGCACTATGACGTCACACTCTTCAGCCCGACGTCCACACAGCCGGAAGCGAGCAAAATGACAATAGTAACCACTTAAAGTGTTAGTAGTTCAATACAAAATGTTACATTGGGTTAGAGAATTCATTATGCATCGCTTGCTGCTGTACACAAGGTCATGCAGTTAACTTCATGCAGTATTGCGCTGACGATGATATCGTGCGACTGCATTATTACCAGTGTCCTTTATTATTTAGTCTTGTACTTGGTCACAAAGTGTATTATGGTTCAGCATTTGTTTTCTACTGCACAGTGTGTGTTTATTTACCATTCGTATGTGTTAACCCAATCAGCTCGACAGTGAAAGTGCGATTTGCAGAAAGATTTCCAGGTGTAAAAGTTCTACGCCATACAATCCATAAACTTTACAATAAATTTCAGGTCACAGGAAATGTCCAGGCTCAGAAACCTGAAAGAGAGCGTACAGTTCTTACCGAAGAAACATTAGAGGACATTGGTCATGGTTTGGAGAATTCCCCCCAGAGATCGCTTCGGCGTCTTTCACACAGGCAGGCATTTCTTACGGCTCTGTGCAAAGAGATGCTGAATTGCTGAAGTTAAAACCATACAAAATAACTGGCACATGCTCTTCAACCAGGTGATCCTGTAATTAGGCGCACATTTTGTGAGTGGACTCTCAATAATGTATACTTCTAGCCACTTCTAGTGCCCTTCCCATCCATCAGTGAAAAATATTGGAGAACAAGAGGATTAATTACTTCATTGTCAGAAATCCAGCATTAGCTAACAACAACATCATTTTGACATACTAGCAAGGTAAAGGGTAGTTTAGGATGGGGGAATGTTTGTGTCGCAACGCTGGAACACACTGAACTTAAATAGTAATAACATGTTGGTAGTAGCGTAGCGCTGATCTAAAAATAGCAGCAGAATGATTGTAAGTGAGGAGGATGCAGACAGACAAGACAAGTGGTTTTATGATTGAAGATTATGGCACTCATCTGCAAGTACAACTCGGTGTAATATATCCTAGGGCACGAGGAAAGCCTGACCTACACCACTCACTCTTCAAATCCCACCAAGTTTGTCTTAGCTCCTAGAACTTAAGCACCGCCTGTGGTGACGTATGACCAGACGAGGATGGGACAATTAGGGCCTCTATTATATTTGTGACAGCAAATATATTTTCTTTAAATTATTCTGATTGTTGTAGTTTCCCAAAGTACGAGCCACCACGTTCGCTGAAACCACTTCTGGAAGCACTCCTGCCACTCCTGCAAGCCTTCCTTTGTAGATGGTAACAGCATCTTCAGGGGTTGAAAATCTCTTTCCATGCAAGCAACTATTTATCATCGGGAACAGGTCGAGGCCGTATGGTGGACGAATTGTAAGTTGGACCTCTGTAGGCTCCAGGAAGTGAACGGTGATGTTATTCCCACCAGTGCCATGCGTGGCCGTTGTTCTTGAAGCTTAGCAAAAACTTTTTTGCAAGCAAACTGTGCTGTACCAATTAGCGATGACCGTGCTTTGCTCCTCCAGAGGAATGGTTGTCACAAGACCACCCTTTAGGCTACTATTTTCTTGTGGATACTTTGGCGACACTTCACTTTTGTTAATGCCTTCTTCTTCTTTACCTGATTACCCTCCCCATATGTAGCACTTACGCCCCCTAGGACTTACAAGCCAGTACCTAGGATCAGACGCCTGTCGGGGTGCACAGGACAGAGTGAACACCTGGAAGCGAGTGGTCAGCCAAGCTTGAGACATGGTAGTGAAGAAGAGGATGATATGAAATGTAGGTGAAATCGATGAATGGAAAGGTGGCGATGGAACAACTGGTGAAATGAGTGGCGGGGGAAGCCGAAGCACCTGAAGATAACCCACGCAGACGCCGCTTCGTCCACCACAAACACCACATGCGGGTCCTGCGATCGAACCCGGGCCACCTAGGTGATAGGCGAACGGTCTAACCGCCCGGCCACGGCGCCGCCTTGTTAGTGGATTATCAGAAAAGATCCACACCACTGTTTGTCGTTTGAGATGCGGATCAAAATAATAAATGCAGGTTTCATCATTTGTGAGATATTAGAAACCCATCTGCAGTCCCCTCCTTTGGATCTTGTTAGCATTTTACCACACCATTCAACATGAGCGTGTTTCCGTTCCTCCGTCAAATTGCGAAGCACTCATCGGATATGACCTTCCATACGCGAAGGAACTCGTGGAGATTCTCAAAACTTCTGACAATCCATTATACAATTTTGCCTCAATTTCTTTGAATGTTATGCGATTATTGTCGTGAAGCATTTTTTCTCAACGCTGGATGTTTGCCTCAGTCACTGCCGATGCCGGACGTGCGTTTCTCTCCTCGTCTTTCAAATATGTTGGGCCCCTTTTAAACACCTGAAACCACAAACAATCTGTGGCATGGGAAGGAGCAATGTCCCCAAAAGCCTGTGACAGACTTAACCTACTTTTAAGATCGTAGAAGGTCTGAGTGAAAACGTTCCATTGCAGGGACTGACTACATGCGCACCGCGGGTTGTTCATCCTTGTGCTGCTGGAATTCCTGCAGTGGGAGATTTACTATCTGATACCAGTTTACTCACAAATGATGGGGCTATCCCATCCTGCATCCAATTCGAGTGGATCAACTTTCTTTTTCTCACATATAAAAACTTTTCTAGAGACCCACGTTAAAGAATTGATTTGTTACATAAATCATCATTTAAATAAACAAGAATCTTGGGGGAAATCTGGACTTCCTTATTTTAAACTGGTACACTGTGGCTTACCTCTTGTCTCCAAGTTTGGGTAAAGTCCATTTCCGGACGAAGCGCGGCGCCAAGGAAGCCAGTAGCACGAGGATTCCGCCGAAGAAAAGCGCCAGTGTGGAGTAGAAGATGATGTACCGTACCATTAGCAAGTGGTAGAGACTGGTAGCCACCTCGGGCGTGATGGTCGCCCGCTCGTCGAACCACATCATCGGGAAGAATATCCTGGGGATGTCATTGTACATTCTGAAACACCACACATACATTCTGCTTGTCTTAAATGTACTCAGAACTATCATTGATGAACCTTGAACTATTCACTTTCTCTACCACGTAAGCAGAGGCAATATTGTATGCGACCTCAAATATTCGATGTTGAGATTTCAACGGAAATATATGTTTTGAGGCCCCTTGAAGACGAAAAAAGCATTTTTAGAAAAAGGTCCGTGTGTGTCTGTCTGTCAGTCTGTGGACAGCATAACTCAAAAAGGAAAAGTTGGTTAAAAACCAAATTCGGTATTTAAGTTTAATGTCTTTCAAGAATGCGATACAAAGATTTTGAAGAAAATTGCACCACCCTAAGCTACCCTTTACATAGAACATTTTTCGAAAATATTGATTTTATTAAAATAGTTCTAACGATTTTGATTACAATGGCATATGTACGAGATATTTTTATAGTGAATGAGATGTATGTATTGAATTTTCTTGGCATAGCCCATGTAGTCCTGTTTACTCTGGATGAGTTTTGCATAACTCATAAATCGTAAGAGATAGACCAAATCTTACTATACAAAAAATGTAGGTCTTGGTAAAACACACAATTTATGTCTAAATGAATTTCTTTTGTAGATATTTCTTGTTATTTGTGTGAGTTTTGGAGAACGTACTTCTGTCAAATGGAATATTATTATTTATTTTTATATGTTAACCGCGCAGAGAACGGAATTTGAAAGCTTTAAAAGCGTTGACTATCGCTCAAAGCCTACTGTATTCTAATATTCCCCTTGTACCTACAAGGAAATAAGCAATAAGTTAATTTGTACAAATGTTTATCTCAACTAACACGAAGAAGATATAGGAATATGAGCTTGTAAGAATGTTTAGTACAAGAGTAGAGAAAGTCATGTGAGTGTAATACATCAGATTTCTTTTGCGTAAATATTATACATTTTATTTATTTTAAATTTCCAATGATTTCTTTAACCTTTCATTCACCTTAGCTGCTATAGTACTGTTAAGACAGCCTATATGCAAACATTTCCAACGGCCCAAAACTGGGACTTATCATTCAATATTGAACTGTCAGTAAAAATTGAAGGGGAAGGTTCACTGCTTTATTGGGGGAAATGTGCCTTAGCCATTGAGGGACGGACACTCGTGGTTACACCAATGAGTCGTTTAAGTGTATCTCCACGAGAATAAGTTCAATATATCACGAACTGAACCTAGCTATCGTACTTCGCCTGTTACCCAATGTGCTCTTTGACAACTCCTCGGAAGAAGTCAGTTGGCTATAACGCCTGCTAGTTCTGCAGAGCCGCAATACAGGCACGATAGAGCAGTTGTCTGACAATCTGGAGCGAGGTAGGAATAGTGTTTTACTCGGAATGGTGAGCGCCGCCGTGGCCAAGCCGATTAGACCGGAGAAAGCAGCGTCTGGTGGGTATGACATATCACCAACTGTCCCATAATCTCTTTCCTCACTGATCACTGATCACACATCTTGGCTACTCTCTCTGCACTCACATGGCTTTCTCTACTCTTGTACTAAACATTCTTACAAACTCTTATTCCTATATCTTCTTCGTGTTAGTTGAGATAAACATTTGTACAAATTATAGTACAGCATATTTCCATATAGATAAAATGGGAATACAGTAGACTAAGTGGTAGTCAAATTTTTAAAGCTCGTTGCTATGTGATGGCTTTGAAATTCTGTTCTCTTTGTATGGTAGAAAGAGAGAGAGAAGTACACGCTTCTCACCTGAGAAAAGTATAGAATTTTAATAACCAAACCAATAAAAAAGAATATTACGAAATACGTAAATCCACAAAAATTCACTACTTTAACGAGATTTATATTTTTGGTGCATTAAGATTTTTTCTATCTCTTGCGATTTACCAGTTATGCAAAAGTCATTCAGAAAGAAGAGCGCTTGGTACGCTATTCCCAGAAAATTCAAGATGTACATTTAACTTGTCATAAAAATATGTTAAAACACTAGTTAGCCATTTTTTAGAAAATCAAAGTTAAAATTCTTAATGTTTGCTTCCTCTACTGACTAATGTAAGCAATGTATTTCATCCAAAAATTCCATACTTCTACCAGAATTTTCGAAAATGTTTCTAGTAAAGGGTAATAATAACCTTAGGTATTTCAAATTTTATATTCACAGATATGATTATCTTCCATTGCACAGACGTATTTCCATAAGGATTTAAATCGTGCGCAATGAATATATACTATATATACCAATTTCAGGTAAATCCATTAATATTTCCAGGTTAAAGCTACAATTACTATAATAACCTTCCATCATTTAATATACTAAACTGTAGATAGTTGTTCAAATGTTATAATTGAAAGAAAATCAATTTCCACCAAATATTTGTAATTATTTCTAAACCAAGCTTCATTTTATACATCCACTTTGAGAACAGACAAGTTTTATTCAATAATTAACATAGCCAAATTACCTAAAGTGGTTAATTGGATATCCAACATACAAAAATGTTCAGTTACATGTTGTGGTGCCCAACGTGGGGCAGCCACCAGTTAGGCTCATCTTTCACGGTTACTTTAGGCAGCCTTAGGTCTTCAGTTGCCCTGACACTGTTTCTTTACCTCTCCAGCTCTCTGCGACTGACTTGACAGAGGTCCTGACACTTGGTCAATAGAGCAAGTCTTCGGCAGTGCGTAGACTACCACTACTATTGGAATTTTCACATTTGTTATAGGAACGAGAACCGCTGCGTTCACGTTTTTTGTCGCCGTATATTCAGTTTTCCAGTGGATCCAGTGTAAATGAGATTGCAACTTTCACTAAGCCCCTTGTAAGTTATGCAACCGGGATCATATAAAATACGATCAAGCCTTTTGAGCGCTGCGCAATTTAATTTTCCATTCAATTAAATTCATTATCGAGACTCGTTATCGATACGTAGCAAGAACAACGAAAAATGTTGGTATTATAATATACGAAATGCCAGATCACAAACCTCATAAAGCAGAACAAACATGAAAAAGGCAGGACTGCCTGTTGTGCGTTTTCATGATGGCAATAGAACGTTTTGTGTCTGTATGGTCTAAATCAGGGGCGGGACCAAACAATTGATAGCATTCTTGAAGGGCCATTTAAGTGAATTTAATAACTATTTTTAAACTGAAGTGAAGCATTGTCTAGAGTTGATATAAGTGTAGGGTGAGGGGATTTTCTTGAAAATCTTGCTTAAGATGCTGAGCTTAAATACCTACCAAGTTTGGATTCAATCGAATTTTCGTTTCGAGTCATGCTGTTCTCTCTCTCACACACACGCAAGTATGGTCCTCTTTGTAAAAAGCTTTCTTTATTCTGGGGACTTCGAAACCTGCATTTCTATTACAATCTCGATATCGAATTTTTGGATGCAATGGTAAGCATGTGTATTTGAATAAGAACAGCTTGGAAGTATAAAAGAAAAAGTTCTTGGCCTCTAGTTGACAGTAGTTACTCCACAGAACATTCATGTAAAATAAGACAAATGTCACCGAGACAGCTAAATAAAGGAAAATCGAATGTTTTAATGTGTTGGCTATGTTGTAATTATTTAATAAGTTATTGGACCATTCCGACAGATGATTGTTCCACCACCAAAGGGTACCTCATGGATACCGTCGAGGAGGTTAAAGAACAGACGTTCTGTGAAATGTTTTACACGTTTTCTGTGAATATCAAGAGGATATTTTATCCGCTATTAGGAATCGCCGGGGCTGTACGAAAGGGATAAAGGGAAGGATTCGCCATATAAAATATTATACATGATTATACTTGTAGAGTAGCTTTATAAAGAATGGTGTGGGTTATTAAAAATACACCCTTGTAACGTCGGCAGCCAAGAATAAAAAAGCGTACCTAATGAAAGAAGCAAGCATTGTTTGTAAACAAGCTTGTAGTTTTGTTATTAAAATAAAGGTGACATGGTAAGGTAAGGTAAGGTACGGTACCTAGTCACGAAAACCTGTTCTTCAGTCTAGAGCACGTTACGTAAACCCAACACATTTTACATTTTTTATACAATCACATGAAAGTTACGTAAGCACTGTATGAAGTAATTGAGCGGCTGGCAACGTTCGGCTAATATCACTTACTCTTTTATTTCATTACTAATGTTTATGGGTACGGGGTATATAGTGTCGCTACCAACCCTCGGGAGGGAGGGATGAAATGAAAGAGTCACAGGCGGCTATAGGACAGATACTCAAGTGCAGTTTAGCCGGCTTCTTTCAGGAACCCTTATAAACGTTTTACGACATGGGCCCTTCCTGCAGAGTTGCAACATCCTAACACGATCCTGTGTACATAGTGAAGCACAAGAACTGGAATTCAGAATTTTGTCACGTGGAGTCACTATGCAACTGTCACTTCACTAAAATCAGTGTTGTTATTGGTGTCAAGGCACAGGGATAGAGGTTTCCCATTTTCTGAAGCTTGGAGATGGGTTTATGAACGTAACGCACATTTCCTTTGTCCGTCTGTTCACTTGACTGACTTGTACACAACAGGGCGTCTCTCATACTTGCAGGCTTCCTAAACCGCCGCACTACCGGAGCTGTCTAGAGAGGACGGTGAACAAGCATCCGCGCCATCTGTCCGGCGCCGCCATACGCCTCCAAAGTCGCAACACAACGAAACCAAATCAAAGGAAACGATGGCAAGGAAATTGTGGTAGATGAGAAATAATAAAAATAATAAACCTTAGAGCAACAACCCATGAAGGGCCAAGGATCTCAAACATTGCCCACACACGGCTTGTGTATTTAAAAACACCAACAGTAAGTTTCTTGGCATAAATAAATTAAATTTATTTATATTTGAGAACTACTTTATAAAGTTTGTGAATTAATTGCCGTACTCTTTGCTCAATTTGACGTAATAGTTTGTTGATTTGTGTTCACGCAAAGATGGATTTTATGAGACTTTTTACACTTCAAATAGCCATGAAGCGTAAATAATGTAAAGACCGACATAGAAATACATTTGGCGAAGAAACCCAAATTTAGGTAGCACTTTGTAATTGGTACAGTAACTTCACAAGAAGTAACTTTTTTTACTTTCTCTACTAGCATAATAAAGTAGAGTAAGTATTGTGTTCCACCCAAAAATTTAGTGTCGAGATTTCACCGGAAATATGTTTTGAGGCCCCCTGAATTAAAAAAAAAAGTATTTTTAGAAACACGTCCGTGTGTGTGTTTGTGTATTTAATGTATTTTAAGTATGCAACACGAAGATTCTGAAGAAAATTCCTCCACCCTAAACTACCCTTTACACGGAATTTTTTTTTTAAATTTTCCTGAAAATGACTAACGATTTTGATTAAAATGCCATATGTTTGAGACATTTTTATGACAAACGAAATACATATTTTGAATTTTCTGGTTATAGCCCCTGTAGTCCTGTTTACTCTGGATAACTTTTGCATAACTGGTAATGCGCAAGAGATAGAGCAAATCTGACTATACAAATATGTAGATCTAAAATATACAATTTATATCTGAATATTGTATATATTGTAGAGTGAACCATTTCGGAGATATTCCTTGTTATTTGTGTGAGTTTTGGAGAACTTATGCTTCTGGCAAATGTAATATCGTTATTCATTTTTGTGTGTTAACCGTGCAAGGAGAACGGAATTTCAAAACTTTAAAAGATTTGAATATCGGTGAAAGCCTACTGTCTTCTCAAAGTTCCTTACACGTACGTATGAATGCAACACATCAAATTTGTTTCTTAGTGATCAATTTCATGAAGGACGCCCAAGAACTGCTGAAAATATTGTCACTGCTCGAACAACTTTTGGAAAAATCGACGGACATCTTATGAATTTATTCCGGCAACATTGAGCGTTGACAGTCAAATACAAGACATTTTACATAACAGACGTGGGAGAAATTAGTTGTCAACGGATTCCACATGAAGTGACTGCCAATCAACAACAACCCAATCATTGGTGCAAAAAGCTGTCGAACAATTCCAGGACGACACTTGAAGTTTGCTTTGCAATATCGTACTGACGAATCTTGGATTTCTTGTTATGATGCTCGAAAGAAAAGTCAATTGTCTCAATGGGTCTTTACAACAAAAGGTAAGTCTGCAAAGGTCCGATGAATTCCCAGTCTGTAAGAATATGGTTGCTAGCTTTTTTCCATTTCTAAAACGGACTATATTGCTACTATAGCATTAAAAGATAGAGGTACCGTTACTGCCAATTTGTACATAAATGTCTGTTTTGAAAAAGATCATTAAAAGCGCCTAAAAGCAAAATAGTTTTACATCATGACGAACTGTTGCATACAGCAAAACTGAGAACCGAGTATCTGGAGGTCATATAAATCAGTAGCATACAGCCTGAACTCGCACTTTGCGATTTCTCTTGTTTTCAAAAATTTAAGATAAAATGCGCAGAATCACTTTTTCTCACCTGATGAAGGAGCCAACCTTATACTACCTGATTTTTGAAGTGCTTCAGGAAGAGTGGTATCTTTAAGAACTGGTTTAGAGTGCAAAAGGGGGATCTTTTTAAAAAACGAAAGAATTTACTTTTTAAATATTCCCTGTCTTATATATTTGCAAGTGTTCAGTACCAGCCAAACATCAGTTGATGCAAATATTATAAAAGCACAGTACATCACTATTGCCAACATAACATGACTGAAGTTTAGCATATAGCAACTTCAATAGAACGTTAGATGAAAAGGTAGCATTGCGAGCTGAGGTTGCTGATAATGATGATCAATGCCAAGGCACACCCAGTGAATGTCAATCGCACTCGGTAATAACCCTTAATGGCATAGCTAGTTACTTTGGTGAGCATTATTGGGTTACTATATCCATTGCGTTTTCTTCCGATCCCTACTGTGTGGGCATGGCGGCAGGTGATTGGCCCACCGCCCATAGTACCACGCACTTCTATAGGGTAGCATATGTTAAAATAGAATAATACACACGTACACACCTGTGCATTATTATTAATAATAATAATAATAATAATAATAATAATAATAATAATAATAATAATAATAATAATAATAATAATAATAATAATAATAATAATAATAATAATAATAATAATAATAATAATAATAATAATAATAATAATAATAATAATAATAATAATAATAATAATAATAATAATAATAATAATAATAATAATAATAATAATAATGTAAGCAATATGAACACTTACGCTATGTAATTGCTGGGCTGCAGGAGGAGGTTGATCTGAAAGCGTGCTGCTACGTCCAGAGGTATTCCCGTATTCTGTAACAGAAAACGTTCATATTGTGACAAATTGCAAGTTCACTTAATTCTTATTTTACTGTACTTCTTATAAAACTGAATCACAATTGTGACACAAACTTCAAAAACACTGTTCACTCTCACAACTACTAATACAACACTGATGATCCTTTATACAGCTGTCGCGAAATGAGGTAGAGCGTGACGTCATTGTGACAGCACAAAGCACACTGCCTACAGTGCAAAGTGTCTCTAGAATGTGTTCGAAATATTCACGTATTGCTGAACTTGTACAATAATTTGGGAGTAAATATTTTGCTACAAATTGTAACAGCATTGAAGGTAAGTTGTGTAACTACATTCCTTCGTGGACTATATCTCGACTCCTCTGTGTTGTGATCATGTGACAGACTGACCCCTCCCACTTCCTATAGTCCAAACTGCACAGCCTTTCATTCCATGTAAGAAGCTTCGCTCCGTACTGATGATAAACTAAACTCCTAAATAAGTATTTGTTTGACCTTTAACAGAGTATCCAATTTCTGTATTGACAGATTATACAAGAAAGAGAAGAAGCAATATGGATTCAATGGGCCTGAAAATGTATTTCCAGTAAAGTAATGACAATTTTTGGGTGGAACTCAATACCTACCAGGTACCTACATGGTAGAGAAAGTAACAATTTACAGACTGTTCAACAAAGGCTCTAAACATTAATTCCACAGAGTTCCAGACGGTGTAATGGAGCACATTCGACATTAGAATATTATGAATATCGTTGTGACTTAAAAGCATGATTTAACTGAAAGACTGACTTACCGGTTCCACCGTGATCCGGAATCTGTGGTACTCGGGATCGGGATTCAGACCCTCCACTTGGTTAATGTAGAAAGGGTCGGCGTCCAGAAAGTGCGGGTAGGACACGAATGCAGGAGCTCCGAAGCGACACGATGACACGTTGAGGACCCCCTGGGGTACACACTCTCCACCACAGAAACACGCCGTGGAGGGGTCGTCCGTCCCGTTGTCCATCAGACTCCTGCCACCAATGTACTGGTAGCCCACGATACCATGGTACTCCACCTCCTTGGTGTACTCGAACTTCACAGACCTGCAAGTGACAATCACCACTCTTATTGCTCTGTCTACTTCACAGACCTGCAAGTGACAATCACCACTCTTATTGCTCTGTCTACTTCACAGACCTGCAAGTGACAATCACCACTCTTATTGCTCTGTCTACTTCACAGACCTGCAAGTGACAATCACCACTCTTATTGCTCTATCTACTTCACAGACCTGCAAGTGACAATCACCACTCTTATTGCTCTGTCTACTTCACAGACCTGCAAGTGACAATCACCACTCTTATTGCTCTGTCTACTTCACAGACCTGCAAGTGACAATCACCACTCTTATTGCTCTATCTACTTCACAGACCTGCAAGTGACAATCACCACTCTTATTGCTCTATCTACTTCACAGACCTGCAAGTGACAATCACCACTCTTATTGCTCTATCTACTTCACAGACCTGCAAGTGACAATCACCACTCTTATTGCTCTGTCTACTTCACAGACCTGCAAGTGACAATCACCACTCTTATTGCTCTATCTATTTCACAGACCTGCAAGTGACAATCACCACTCTTATTGCTCTATCTACTTCACAGACCTGCAAGTGACAATCACCACTCTTATTGCTCTATCTACTTCACAGACCTGCAAGTGACAATCACCACTCTTATTGCTCTATCTACTTCACAGACCTGCAAGTGACAATCACCACTCTTATTGCTCTATCTACTTCACATACCATCAAGTGACAATCACCACTCTTATTGCTCTATCTACTTCACAGACCTGCAAGTGACAATCACCACTCTTATTGCTCTGTCTACTTCACAGACCTGCAAGTGACAATCACCACTCTTATTGCTCTATCTACTTCACAGACCTGCAAGTGACAATCACCACTCTTATTGCTCTATCTGCTTCACAGACCTGCAAGTGACAATCACCACTCTTATTGCTCTATCTACTTCACAGACCTGCAAGTGACAATCACCACTCTTATTGCTGTATCTACTTCACAGACCTGCAAGTGACAATCACCACTCTTATTGCTCTATCTACTTCACAGACCTGCAAGTGACAATCACCACTCTTATTGCTCTATCTACTTCACAGACCTGCAAGTGACAATCACCACTCTTATTGCTCTATCTACTTCACAGACCTGCAAGTGACAATCACCACTCTTATTGCTCTATCTACTTCACAGACCTGCAAGTGACAATCACCACTCTTATTGCTCTGTCTACTTCACAGACCTGCAAGTGACAATCACCACTCTTATTGCTCTGTCTACTTCACAGACCTGCAAGTGACAATCACCACTCTTATTGCTCTATCTACTTCACAGACCTGCAAGTGACAATCACCACTCTTATTGCTCTATCTACTTCACAGACCTGCAAGTGACAATCACCACTCTTATTGCTCTGTCTACTTCACAGACCTGCAAGTGACAATCACCACTCTTATTGCTCTATCTACTTCACAGACCTGCAAGTGACAATCACCACTCTTATTGCTCTATCTGCTTCACAGACCTGCAAGTGACAATCACCACTCTTATTGCTCTATCTACTTCACAGACCTGCAAGTGACAATCACCACTCTTATTGCTCTATCTACTTCACAGACCTGCAAGTGACAATCACCACTCTTATTGCTCTGTCTACTTCACAGACCTGCAAGTGACAATCACCACTCTTATTGCTCTATCTACTTCACAGACCTGCAAGTGACAATCACCACTCTTATTGCTCTATCTACTTCACAGACCTGCAAGTGACAATCACCACTCTTATTGCTCTATCTACTTCACAGACCTGCAAGTGACAATCACCACTCTTATTGCTCTGTCTACTTCACAGACCTGCAAGTGACAATCACCACTCTTATTGCTCTGTCTACTTCACAGACCTGCAAGTGACAATCACCACTCTTATTGCTCTGTCTACTTCACAGACCTGCAAGTGACAATCACCACTCTTGTTGCTCTATCTGCTTCACAGACCTGCAAGTGACAATCACCACTCTTATTGCTCTATCTACTTCACAGACCTGCAAGTGACAATCACCACTCTTATTGCTCTGTCTACTTCACAGACCTGCAAGTGACAATCACCACTCTTATTGCTCTATCTACTTCACAGACCTGCAAGTGACAATCACCACTCTTATTGCTCTATCTACTTCACAGACCTGCAAGTGACAATCACCACTCTTATTGCTCTATCTACTTCACAGACCTGCAAGTGACAATCACCACTCTTATTGCTCTATCTACTTCACAGACCTGCAAGTGACAATCACCACTCTTATTGCTCTATCTACTTCACAGACCTGCAAGGGACAATCACCACTCTTATTGCTCTGTCTACTTCACAGACCTGCAAGTGACAATCACCACTCTTATTGCTCTATCTACTTCACAGACCTGCAAGTGACAATCACCACTCTTATTGCTCTATCTACTTCATCCTAATACATTTGTCCAAATTACCTTACTGCTCATTTTCTTGTAGGTACAAGGGAAACACAGTACACTTTAACTGACAGTCAAAGATTATAAGAGATGGTCGCTATATGATGGCTTAGAAATTCCATTCTGTTTCCACGTCCAGGACAAAAAGGGGGAGAATAAAGATTTCCTATTTGAAGAAACGAATATTTGAAAATTAAATCTAATAACAAGGAATACCTCTGAAACTCCTAACTTCAACAAACTTTTATTTCACTATTGTATATATAGCAAGACTTTATGTACTCTAATAATTTGTCGCAGGAATTTAGCTATGACCTTGTGGTTGACAGAACGGAACCCGAGGTATCGTGCTGTTGTTTTCTCCTCTTGCCCGGACGTTTTACACCTGCTTGGAAAGTGACATCCTTTGTTTCCTGGTACAATAAATATTACGCGAAAGAGCATGACTAATAAGTTATATTACCGCATAAAACAAAGCAGTTATCATACTTTCAGTACTATCACCAATAAATCATGTTTATTGGAGACACAATATATTTATCAACTCTGGCAGTGCTTACAGTCCAACTACCTTGTAGACAGTAATTTTGAACTGTTCGTGTTACTCTGTTTACATCCTACCAAGAAGATCCCTACTCCACAGCGCGATTGTGCATTCAGGAAAAAAAATTACATTCTCTTGAGTTAATGACTGCATCTCTTACAATTTATGCGTTATGCAGAATAAGACTTCAGAAGGTAATCTCAGAAAACAACCCAAAATATACTTACATTCATTTGACATGAAAATACTGTGTAGGGGAGGGATGGTAGGTGGAGTGAGGCAAGAACGGTTTCAGTGGAGTGACCCAGTTGAACCAATCTTGCCCATGCCTAATGTAAAACTTGACACAGTGCTGCTCGTAATCCAATTTTTTAAAACTTTTTAGACTGCAATACCTACATTATTGATTATAATTAATACTTTGTTATTTAAAGCACAAAATGAGAAAAGCATTCAGGAACCACTTCTTAAAAGTTCAAACATTAATACGACAAAGTGATACTCATGAAAACAAATATTTTTACTGCACGAAGTATTTGATATTTTTAAATATCACAATATGATAAATAGAAAATAGCCCATAGCTGAAAATTCGAAAAGATCGAAAAATAATTGTAGAAAATCATATAATCTGTCCTAGGTACCGTTAAACCTAGTACTGTATTGTCCAATTCCCATGTGCCTACAAGAAAACCTGTAATAAAACCATGTCTATAAATGGTTATCTTGATTAACATGAAGTAGATAGAATAATATTAGTGTGGAAGTAAGCAGAGAGTGAATGCAACATATATTTTCAAACTGAGTAAGTTTCATTGGTTAGGAAGTTACCTGCAGAGGTCTGAAGAGTACATCTCGAGGGGCTCGTCCTTCTTGAGGTTGGGCGGAAACAGCTCCCCTGCGGAACCGTTCACCTGCCCACACTCTCCTGGATAGAACTCGGTTCTGTTGCCGTAGTTCCAGCTGGAGAGCGCGCCGATCTTGGAGATGTCCGTCTCGCCGGTGTGAATGTTGAATACTCCGTCGTACTCGTAGGATCCGTTGCGCTTGTAGAACCAGCCGAACTTGTCGGCCGGGACCTTGGTCTGGGCAAGTTTGGGCATCTTGGCTGCCATCGTGAGCAGGGCGTCACTATATCCCTCGAACAGCAGCTCGTCCACAGTGCGAGTCGTCCAGATCTGCTGCTTGGTCATTCTCAGTGTCGTCGACAGGGTCATCTGCATCAGTGCGTTGCGATTGCGGGACACGTATGCTGCCGACTGCAACAACATACAACAATGCTTCCTCTAATACACATTTCTACTAAACAGAGAGGACTTTTACTGTGTGCAGCCTAAGAATTTGGACCGGGATTTCACCCGAAATACATATTTTGTGACTTCCTGAATAGAAAAAATAAAAAAGCGTTTTTTAAAAAAATTGGATTTTACGGCGCACAACTGATGAGGTCATTACCGCCCAAACAAGACAATGAAACTCAAAGTGCAGGCATTAAACCTGCAATTCAAAATGGTTTAACAGCTAAAAAGTCACTTACATAATGTGATCAACTGATTAAAATATCACATGCATAACACATGACAAGTTGACAAATGGCACTTCTGACACCTAGGTGACAAAATAACAACGAAGTCCAATTACTTCTGTCACTTTATTTTTCTTCTAAAAGCGAAGCAGAAAACCCAGTCCTCTGTACCGTCGTTAACACAATCTAGAATTCTTCGTGATCCTAAAACTCAATTGCTCTCTCTTCGCGTAACCATGACACACATTTTTCTATATTTTTTGCTCTCTCTGTCTCTAACAACTGTCTTTGACGATGCAATCACTCAACATTCACTAAAACTGCTCGCTTCAATACAACTCCGACCCGACGTATCCCAAACTGTCTCTGTCGACACATTTAGATCTCTAACGACAAGAGTACACACATATGCACGCACGCACAAAACACTTTCTCGCCGGTCTCCAAGCTTTGTGTAGGCAAGAACGACGTAGCACGGATATTTCTAGAAATTTACCTCTTTCTTGAACATTTTTCAAATAACACTCTCAAAACGGTTTGTTCTGCCACGCTCTATTGTCAGTCACGTATTCACAAGCAGCGAGGCGAGACCGCTTGATCTTGGCTCTTTGATGTGCTGCCGCTGTCAAGCAGCCTCGCCACATTTTCATAACAAAATGTGTCTGTGGAATTTTCTGGGAATAGACTCTGAAGTACTTTTTATTTGAACTAGTAAATCGTACTGTTGCCACGGAAAGTCTTATTGGAATACACAATTATTTGTCAAATACATTTTTGTGGCATTAGGGCGCTAGGAAGTGTTTTCGATTACCTTTACACATAAATATTCAGTATACGATCTAAGGGAAATACATTGTGGGGCAGAAACAGAAAGCGGGTTTAAGATAACAAATATTTATATTTACATTATTCCTCTTATAGTACCGTAAAGCAGAGTCGTTGTAGATTGAAGAACCATTTCACTTTTTGAACACAGTGTTTTAGATGTCTACCATCGTTTTAATGCACTACTCTATACGTCGCTCTTCATGTTGCTGGCATCTCCTCTTGTATTGGATGTTTTAAGTCCTGGTTGGTCTCTAATACTTCCTGCTTTAAGTAGACTCAAGAAATAATCAAGTACTGGAGAGCGAGGTGGGAATCAGACGTCCAGGAAACAAGTTCCGGAGTGCTGTCATCCTAATTCTCCTAGTATGTGAGGTTGCGAAACTTGCTGGAACTATAGACCACGTGTGTTAAGTTTGAATATTTCTGTAGTGCAAGAAATTCACAATACACGTATCTCAAAGAAATACGGTCTGCTGTACCAATAGGCTTCGTCGCTAGCCAGCGATGGATTTCCAAGGTCTACTCTACAGTCCTGCCATACATCCACAACAATCAACCTGCCAGACTCAAAAGAACGATTAATTCAAATTCGGTTACCGTTTCTGCCTCACCCTGTATCTATGATTCCTTTTAAACTAGAGCCACAACGCTTTTGTAAGTTCAGCTACCTTTACTTATTAAATCAATATAAATTTATATCTCTAGGATAACTTTAATCTTTCTTCTGAGTGGCGACTCCGTTTCTTTAAACTAAGTGAAGTGGCAGTGAGAACTGAACTAGATCAATGAAGTGACAGGTGAAGTGGACCAATTAGTGAAGTAATAGCGTGAAGTGAACTGGATCACATTAGTGAAGCGACGCAATACCAACTAAATGAAATAAAGCAGATTATGGCCGTAAGTGACAGTAAGATAACCAAAGGACATACATACCGCTGCTATGGGGTTGACTGTAGTTACTACGTCATCAAGAGTGCCATTTGAGTCTTCAGGATCGAAGTACCACCATCTGCCACGTTGGTAAGTGATTGTACCATTGTCATTGTGCGTAACATTCACTTTCTCATGCTTCTCCCTGAAACAGAGAACAAGTGGAAAATAACAATCTAAGTTTGGAAAAAGTTTCAGAGCCACTCGCAATATCAAACTTAAAAATCTGATGTGTTGCGCTCACATGACTTTCTCTACTCTTGTACTAACCATCCTTACAAACTCTTATTCCTATATCTTCTTCGTGTTATTTGAGATAAACATTTGTACAAATTATCTTATTGGTAATTTTTTATTGGTATAAGAGGAAGATGAGAATGCAGTAGGCTTTGAGCGAGTCAAATATTTTAAAGCTGGTTGCCGAATGAAGGCTTTGAAATTACGCTCTCTTTGCACAGCCAAGAGATAAAAAAGTGAATATCGACCTTCCATTTGAGTATTGTCACCGCGCCCGCCGCATCTAATTGCCGACAACAGCAGTGTCACCCATCGCATTATTGTCGGCACTACCGCAAAGGAGCCGAAGGAAAGAGATAGAGAATGACCGCATTGTTGGGGCGCTTGCCGAAAGAGAGAAAAGGATAGAGGCTACTGGAATCTTCTACTTTGTATCTCACCGCAATAAGTGAACGTTCCTGAAGCTTCCAGAATAGTGCCTGGGAGATATAAATAGCGGTAAAGTGTGAGAAGGGACAGTCAGACGTATGTGAAGCGTTGAGTAGTCGTGCCGACGGAAGGGACAGACGTATGTGAAGCGTTGAGCAGTCGTGCCGACGGAAGGGACAGACGTATGTGAAGCGTTGAGTAGTCGTGCCGACTGAAAGAAGAGACGTATGCGAAGCGTTGAGTAGTCGTGCCGACGGAAGGGACAGACGTATGTGAAGCGTTGAGTAGTCGTGCCGACTGAAAGAAGAGACGTATGCGAAGCGTTGAGTAGTCGTGCCGACGGAAGGGACAGACGTATGTGAAGCGTTGAGTAGTCGTGCCGACTGAAAGAAGAGACGTATGCGAAGCGTTGAGTAGTCGTGCCGACGGAAAGAAGAGACGTATGCGAAGCGTTGAGTAGTCGTGCCGACGGAAGGGACAGACGTATGTGAAGCGTTGAGTAGTCGTGCCGACTGAAAGAAGAGACGTATGCGAAGCGTTGAGTAGTCGTGCCGACGGAAGGGACAGACGTATGCGAAGCGTTGAGTAGTCGTGCCGACGGAAGGGACAGACGTATGTGAAGCGTTGAGTAGTCGTGCCGACGGAAAGAAGAGACGTATGCGAAGAGTTGAGGAGTCGTGCCGACGGAGAAGGGACAGTTTTGTGTCACGAATTTGGAGCCGTGCTGTGGGTGAATCGGAGGGGACTTTCTTGCTGTTGCAACGAGTGTGAAAAGTTACTGTTTGCGGAAATAAAAGTGTTTCTTTGTCTCGACTGCATCTGTCTTCTTTACTACACACACCAACACAACCAAAGTCACAGTATTGTAAAACTCAAACAAATAACAAGGAATATGTCCAAAAGGTTAACTCAAAAAAAAAAAAAAAAAAAAAAAAAGATATAAATTGTGTGTTTTAACAAGATCTACATTTTTTTAATATTTGGTCTCTCTTACGGTTTACCAGTTATGCAAACGCCAGCCAGAGTAAATAGGACTACATATGCTACAGCCAGAAAATGTAGAATACGCATTTCATTTGCCATAAAATATCTCAGACATATGGCAGTTTAATCAAATCGATCCATTCTTGACGAAATAAAATTTTTGAAAAAATTGCTATGCAAAGGTTAGTTTAGGGTAAAGAAATTTTCTTCAAAATATTCGTGTTGCATGCTTGAAAAATACTAAACTTAAATAAATTAGTTTTTTTATCAAACTTTTTGTTTGAGTTACGCTGTTCAAAGACACAGACAAACACACACGCACGCGCGCGCAGACCTTTTTCTAAAACTGACTTTTTTTTTGGGGGGGGGGATTCAGGCATCTCAAAACAAATTTCCGATGAAATCTTAACATGGAAATTTTGGGTACATTACAATACCTCCCTACTTACTATATGTAGAAGAGAAAGTAAGAAGCTGAATTAATGACTTGAAGCTTTCCCGGCGTTGATTATTGATGATAGTTTCTCGGGCTAACAGCCAGGTCAGATTAGGGTAACTACCCAAGCTTTCAGCGACTAACTCTGCCGCCATCCTCAGGGGAACTGAATCTAGGCTACTGATGTTGCGATATTTATACCTAGAGCGCGGCCGATAGGTATAAATATCGCAACATCAGTAGCCTAGATTCAGTTCCCCTGAGGATGGCGGCAGAGTTAGTCGCTGAAAGCTTGGGTATTTACCCTAATCTGACCTGGCTGTTAGCCCGAGAAACTATCATCAATAAGAAGCTGAAGTCTAGAATATGTTGGAAAAATGTTCGTAACTTACTTTACTTTCTTTGCAAATAGCGTGCAAATGAGAAGGTTTCGTAAGTGAAATGAATTGAAGACTCTTAACTTGCGGGCAGTCAGTTTGTAACCGCTGTAATATCCAGATGTACAGGGCAATTTGAGCTGGGAATTACACGTTTAATGAGCACTATTTGAAGCTGGACAGAAGGCCAGCAGACTGTTCACTGGTTTATATAAGTGAGAATTTCTTTCATTAAAAATACTTTACATAATGTAACAATGTTCTCACCATTTTAAGAACTGTTATATAAAGGCAGAGTCTTACACGTTGTGATATAACCATTGCTGCTCATAGAGTTCGTAATTTTGAAGACTGAAAAGCACAGGCGGTAAAATTTGTCAAATTTATACATTGATCCTTGGGGAAAAGGAAATAGTAAAGTTTACTGACAAACTCAAATATTACGTTAAAATGCTTGGTTTTCTAAAAAGGAACAAATTGGCCTTATTAAGACAAGAACGAGTACAACGTAAGATTGCTGTAAGAATTGCAAGTGCATATCGCAAAACATGTACTAAAGCAATACAAGTGATTGCAGGAATTATTCGTTCCTCTCCACTTACTAGCAATGGAACAAACATTTAACAAAGGCGAACATAATAGAGCACAAAAAGAGGAGAAAAGGAAAACCACAATGAAAACATGGCAGGAGGAATGGGATGAAGAAACTGAAACGGCCCAATGGACAAACAGACTTATCCCAAATATAGAACTATGGGTAAATGGACGACTGGAGAAGTCCACTATTTTGTTACGCAATTCTTAACGGGACGTGGTCCATTTGGAACCTACCTGTATAAAATGAAAATAATAGAGACTGATGTAGAGAATGTATGTAGATATTGTGAACAAATAGATACACAAGAACACACTATTCTCATATGTAAAAGTTGGAATGATATAAGAGGAACGATCTTTAAGGATATCGGCACGGAATTAACATCAGATAATATCATAGAAAAAATGATAGATATGAAAGAAACATGTTATCGTTTCGCAGGAATGATAAAGAATATCCTGCAAAATAAGGAACGAGATGAAAGGTAAACTAGAATGCTGCACTGTGAAGTAATGTTGAGAGGTGTTCCCGCAGTGCTGCAAGTGACCCAGGAGGGTTTACAGCCGGTAGGTAAGAGTCCGACACACCAGGGTCACCTTCCCTGGCGTCCATGAGGATTTTTGCACTCCATAAAAAACACCATCACCACCACCAACGCCGACGCCACCACCACCGCCGCCGCCGCCACCACCACCACCGCCACCACCGCTACCACCACCGCCGCCACCACCACCACCGCCACCATCACCACCACCGCCACCGCTATCACCACCACCACCACCGACGCCACCACCACCGCTATCACCACCACCAACGCCGACGCCACCACCACCGCAACCACCGCTACCACCACCACCGCAACCACCACCACCGCTACCACCGCTACCACCGCCGCCACCACCACAGCTACCACCACTACCACCACCACCGCTACCACCACTACCACCACCACCGCTACCACCACTACCACCACCGCCGCCGCCACCACCACAGCTACCACCACTACCACCACCACCGCTACCACCACTACCACCACCACCGCTACCACCACTACCACCACCGCCGCCGCCACCACCACTACCACCACCACCGCTACCACCACTACCACCACCGCCGCCGCCACCACCACTACCACCACCAACGCCGACGCCACCACCACAGCTACCACCACTACCACCGCCGCCGCCACCACTACCACCACCGCCTCCGCCGCCACCACCAACGCCACCACCACCGCCACCACCACCACCGCTACCACTACCACCGCTACCACCACCACCGCCACCGCCACCACCACCACCGCCACCATCACCACCACCGCTATCACCACCACCAACGCCGACGCCACCACCACCGCTATCACCACTATCACCACCGCCGCCGCCACCACCACTACCGCCGCCACCACCACCACTACCACCACTATCACCACCGCCGCCGCCACCACCAACGCCACCACCGCTACCACCACCGCCGCCACCACCACTACCACCACCACCGCCACCGCCACCACCACCACCACCGCCACCACCACCACCGCTACCACTACCACCGCTACCACCACCACCGCCACCGCCACCACCACCACCACCGCCACCATCACCACCACCGCTATCACCACCACCAACGCCGACGCCACCACCACCGCTATCACCACTATCACCACCGCCGCCGCCACCACCACTACCACCGCCACCATCACCACCACCGCCGCCACCACCACCACTACCACCACTATCACCACCGCCGCCGCCACCACCAACGCCACCACCGCTACCACCACCGCCGCCACCACCACTACCACCAACGCCACCACCACCATCGCCGCCACCACCACCACCATGGATTAGGAATTCCTCCTGTTTCGACCTCCTCACGTTTCTCACCTGCTCCTCATGAGTCTTCCGACGCTTCTTCTTGCACTCGGCTGGTACTTATAACACTACTTAGGGAAGCTAAGTTGCTTGTTTGATACATAAATAGCTACTGCTATCAAAGTCAAATTTGATATTTTGCATTCACAACTCTTTCTGTATTCCTGCACTTACTATTCTTACCAACACTTATTCCTCTATCTACTTTATATTAATCGAGATCAATATTTGCAGGAATTATTGTCGCGCCGGCCGAGTGTGTGTCCGAGTGCGGCTGGTGAGATATGCCGGTCGTGACGTGAGCTCCGCCGGCAAAAGGCGCTTACCTTCCTTATTGACCTGTCCTCCAGTGTGATGGTCCGGTGTCCAGACTGTTCTCCCACAGACGCCCTCGACCATTCTACTTCCAGAACTTTTCCATTACCTAAAGACACTATATAAGGGATCTGCCCGTGCCCAAAAGTAGAAGTTGCTCCAGTCATTCTTGTAGTGAAGTGTTGGAGTCAGTTAAAAGTTTACAAAGCGTTCAGTAGACAGCGACTGTGAACCGTGTCCAGTAGCAGTTCAGTGCGAGTTGTAATGTGACAGTTCTTTATTGTGATTCGATTCGACAGTTGTTCTGTGCTCTGAGTTTGTACAAAAGTGGTCCAAATGTAACGTTAGTACTAGACTGATTAGAAGGTAATAGAGTGTGTTTAGCAGCAACTGGTGTTTTCTCATTTGCTACATTATGATATTGCTAATTTTCTTATAGGTACAAGGGGAATATGGGAATACTGTAAATGCTGGTCGCTATGTCATGACTTTGAAAGCCCGTCCGTTCTCTAGGACATTAGAGAAAAGTCAAGTATTTGTCAAATGAAGGTCGGAGCTGTGATGATAAGACAGGGGACACTGCGCGGTACGTACCAAACTGAACTAGACTGATCTAGCTGCTAACACAGCGCTAAATATTGTGCTTTAGAGCAAGCTTAGTGTTGTTCGATAAGGAACGCTGGCAGGTCAAGAGTTCAAACGGCACAGCTACTTAAGGTCATTAACTCGACGAATAGGTAACGACTATTGCTAATAGGACGCACATGGACCAGCGCCACAGAAGGAGCATAATTAACTTAATGAGGACTCGTGTAAGTACATGCGTTCAAGCTCATTCCATGTTCCCAGATGCACCTTCATGTCCTGCCTATGCTGGGACACTGTCCCACTGGCATGGAGCTGCTAACACACAATTTATGTCCAAATGCATTTGTTGTAGAGTGAACCATTTCGGAGATATCCATTGTTATTTGTGCGAGTTTTGCAATACTTAAAACTTTTTTTCAAATGGAAGGTTTTTGTTCTCTTTATCTCTTGGCTATGCAAAGAGAACGAAATTTCAAAGCTTTAAAAGATTTGACTATTACTCAAAGTCTACTGTATTCTCAAATTCCCCTTGTATCTACAAGGAAATAAGTAATGAGATAATTTCTGCAAATGTTCATCTCAACTAACACGAAGACAGAGGAATAAGCATTTGTAAGAATAATTAATACAGGAGTAGAGAAAGTCACGTGAGTTCGATGACGCTAGTCCTTAAGGCAATGACGTCACTATGAAACCAGGTTTTGATAATGTTCCACTGATTCACCTAATGACTGATAACTGACTGCACACATTTTATCTTTAATTTTGGGAAACAAAGAATAATCACAAGGTGTTAGGTCAGGGCTGTATGATGCAAGTACATACTCAGCTGTGTGCAACGGTGCGCTGTCATGTGAAGTTATATTTCCTTTTGGAGGAGTTTTTCACCAACTGTTAAAAACATTGCTTTAAACAGTTACTCTTGCACTAAGCCGCAGTAACGGTGTGTATCTTCTAATGGTGTAGTAGCAGAATGGCAAATTGTAGGTACGAAGAAAACAGAAACTAGGTAGCAACGATCTTCTTAACTACACCGCAAATTCGTCAGATGTTTCTATGCTTAGATTCTGTTGGAAAGACGCGTTGAGCCCATTGAGTTTTGTTTGCCGGATCATGACAATAAATACAAAACTCATCAGCAGTAATTTGAGTGTCAGTTTGGAACTTTCCAGAGTTTTTATGCAGCAATCATTGCGCTGTTTCTGATCGGGAGTCGACTTATGTGGAACGTCGTCCGAAAGAATATGTCCGTCGATGTTCCTCAAGCATTGCTCAAACAGTGGCAATATTTTCATCAGTTCTTGGGTGTGCTTCGTGAAATTCATCGCTGAGAAGCAAACAATTATAAATTGTTGCCGTTTTATTGGGCCCTTTTTCCAAAGGCATTTCTAAGCCAATCTTCACACTGTTTACGCCTTCATGAGGATTCCAAGTTGTAAAAAGTAGTAGCCCGGAAATGTTCTCTGGGAAAATTCATTTTTGGGTGAAAATTATCATGTAAATATTTTATAAACAAACTTTTAGAGCAAATCAAGCTACAGAGCAATCAACTGGTAAAACATTGTTAAGCAGTCGACAATTATAAACACATTTCATCTGCTTTTAGAAAAAATGGTATTCTAAGAAGATTCATTTTTACCGTGGTATATGAATGATAGTCATTAGGAGAGAGCAATTTGTAAACATTAAAGCCAGGAGAGGACGGAACTCGCTGGACTATAGGCAAGGACGTCCGCTACGCCAAGCGTTTTATTTATAGCGGTGTTTATTGTAGTATTTTTCCACAGCGCACCACTGTGAATGAACTACTCAAGGGTACGTACATTTATCAGCTGTGTAGAGTTTATTCATCGTGCATCTCAAACATCTGCATTGTGGGATAATTGTTTTAGAGCAGGCATGGGGAACAGGGGTAACAGGAACACAATCGCGTATTTACCCTCTACACTCTTACCCCATCACCAAATGCAGGGCACCTCTCTTTTCCGCTTCTGTTTACAGATACACACGTCTTTACAAACAAGGTAAGTTTCAGGGCGCGCAGTGGTGGAACCGAATAGAAACTTGTATTGTTTTGTGATTACGTTTACGTACATTTTACTTTGCCATAGCAAACATAATACTTTATTTTTAATAGGAACACAAAAATACTGATGTTCCCATTCGACTTTGAAGAATTTTTTTAACCTTGTTATGCGACATGATTCAACCGCTGACAATTTGAGGGACTGACCGGTTCTCTGAAATAGTAATTCAACTTACTACTCTTGGAGCTGTTTTTTATGCTTATTTTTGCCTGTTTTAACATTGTCACTAAACGCCTATTTCATTTTTTTCGAGCGGAAAACATCCATTTTATTGAAAAAGTAAATTACCTTACTTGACATACAAACAACTTGCGTTTCATGGGTTCATGACATAAATTGCTTAAATTTGCTCACTATTCTGTGTCCTTAAATGCTTTGAGGAGAGAAATAAGACACTGGTAAATTCACTGCAAGTTGTGGATAGTTACTCAGAAAATTCTTCCTTGAAAGAGGTTAAACTTGAATACCAACTTTGGTTTTTAACCGACTTTTCCTGTTTGAGTTATGGTGTCCACAGACACACACACACACGCGGAACTTTTTGTAAAAATGCTTTTTGTGGATTCGGGGGACCTCAGAACATATATTTGCGGTAGAATCTCGACAATGAATTTATGGGTGGAATACTTCCCCTAGTATACGTAGTACAGGAATTAAGAATTCTGTTACATTTATCAGATTAAAACGTACAAATCTTGTCAGTTAAAACCAAATCTGCCGGTTAAAAAGCAACTTTGGTATCTAAGTTTAATGTGTTTCAAGGATGCGAGACGAAGATTTTGAAGAAAATTTCTCCACCCTAAACTACCCTTTACATGGAACATTTTTCGAAAATTTTTATTTTCTTGAAAATGGCTCTAACGATTTTAATTAAAATGTCATATGTTTGAGATATTTATATGACAAATGAAATCCATATCTTGAATTTTCTCGATATAGCCCCTGTAGTCCTGTTTACATTTCCACCCTGTAGCTTTACACTGATATGTATATGAACATTTTACGTGTTAGCAGTTACGTAATGAAGCGTAAGTATCTATTTCCACCCTGTAGCTTTACACTGATATGTAGATGAACATTTTACGTGTTAGCAGTTACGTAATGAAGCGTAGGTATCTATTTCCACCCTATAGCTTTACACTGATATGTAGATGAACATTTTACGTGTTAGCAGTTACGTAATGAAGCGTAGGTATCTATTTCCACCCTATAGCTTTACACTGATATGTGGATGAACATTTTACGTGTTAGCAGTTACGTAATGAAGCGTAGGTATCTATTTCCACCCTATAGCTTTACACTGATATGTATATGAACATTTTACGTGTTAGCAGTTACGTAATGAAGCGTAGGTATCTATTTCCACCCTGTAGCTTTACACTGATATGTAGATGAACATTTTACGTGTTAGCAGTTACGTAATGAAGCGTAGGTATCTATTTCCACCCTGTAGCTTTACACTGATATGTAGATGAACATTTTACGTGTTAGCAGTTACGTAATGAAGCGTAGCTATCTATTTCCACCCTGTAGCTTTACACTGATATGTAGATGAACATTTTACGTGTTAGCAGTTACGTAATGAAGCGTAGCTATCTATTTCCACCCTGTAGCTTTACACTGATATGTATATGAACATTTTACGTGTTAGCAGTTACGTAATGAAGCGTAGGTATCTATTTCCACCCTGTAGCTTTACACTGATATGTAGATGAACATTTTACGTGTTAGCAGTTACGTAATGAAGCGTAGGTATCTATTTCCACCCTGTAGCTTTACACTGATATGTAGATGAACATTTTACGTGTTAGCAGTTACGTAATGAAGCGTAGGTATCTATTTCCACCCTGTAGCTTTACACTGATATGTAGATGAACATTTTACGTGTTAGCAGTTACGTAATGAAGCGTTACAGTTAGACCTTGGGCGTCCGGACAGTAAAACCAATAATGAAATATTGGACAAGGGCTCGGAGTTGAGAATGTGTCAAACCGGTTCCAGTCACAAGACCTTACTCACTCAACCATTGTTAACACTCGGCATTGGCTTCTATAGGAAGATACCAAACTTTCACATCACTTTCTCTTTGCACTATCGTTCAGGTTAGCGATTTTCAACGTTTGCGCAAGTGGCGAGTTTCTGTTTACCTCCTCCCACTATACGTGGACATTGCCTGTCTTTAACCTCCAAACGTGCACTGTGTTGCAGTGGCGGTTTGGTGCATGCACGTTACGTTTGGTTTATGAATTCACTTTCAAATCTTATACGATAAACATGTGTTCATTCGTGACTTGCTTACGTTTAACAAGTCTGTCAATATTTGGTGAAGTGAAGATACACCAAGTGATCGTCGTGTGTTATACAGACTTGTAATATAGTTCAATTTGGAGAAACTCTGTTCACAAATATATGTAGAGCTATACTCACTCTTATAGGTACACACTATTATACTTGTAAATGTTTATTTCTCTATCTACTTCACTTTAATCGACAAACAATTTCAGAAATAATCTTGTTGTTAATTTTCTTGAAGGTACAAGGGGAATGTGGGAAAAAAAGAAGGCTTTAAACGATAGTGAAATGTTTTAAGAACTGGTTGCTATGGGATGTCTTTGAAATTTCGTTCCCTTTAAACGGCCATGAGATAAAAAGAGGAATAACATATTTCTATTTGAAAAAAATATAAGTATTCGCAAATTCAAACAAATAGAGAATATCTCGGAAATGGCTTGCTCAAAACAAAAAAGAAGTATTTGACACAAATTGTGTGTTTTAACGAAATCCACATTTTTTATTTAGTAGATAAGCTTATGAGTGTCTCTTAGTGTTTACCATTTATGCAAAAATCATGCAGAATGAAGAGGTCTTCTAAGGATACTCCCAGAAAATTCGTGGTATGATTTAGAAACTGCCATGGAATCGCCTGTTTGCCTCCGTCACTGGATACTGACTGAGTGTGGTTTTTCACGTAGCATACGTTTTGACGTATTTTCACGACAAATGAAACGTGCCTTGATTGATCATATGGGTTAGTAATATTAATATGTATTTGTAAAGTGTGACAACTTCTTGCTGCCGCTACGCAACTGCATCGTGGATGGTGTAAACGAGACCGATTTGACGTTCCGGACACTTTGTTTAACCTTTCTTTTGTCCACCGGTGTACAAGAGTAGACGTAAAATTCCATGGTTTAAAAGGAGAATTAAAAAAAGACACATTTTCAGTCATTATTCTTCGGGTATAACATAATCGACAAAAGTTTAAATGGAAAAATATCTTTTTCTTGTTTTTTCCCTTCAAAGTTAGTAATTTTACTTGGGTACATGAACAATTAATTTGTGTCATACAAAAAGATTTGTTTGCTATTTTTCAATTGTGAGCTTTTCAAAGCTGCTCTCCGCAATATACAGAACTAATGTAATAAATTAATTTGTAATTACTTAATAGTGTCCTCATTTACATTCTGGCAGAACAAGTTCTTGTTCAACATTTTTAATCACTTCTGCTAGTATATCTCTCATCCTCATTGTTAACTCTTCCATATTATCAGTTCTCCTAACAGTTTACATTTCAAATATCCCGTCAAGTGGAGAGAGATCTGTTTCCATAACAACCAAACGTTTTGTATGAAATTCTTTCTGCGTTTCAGGAGAAAAAATAAAAAGCTAGTTATGTTGCTATTTAAAATTTATATTTTACGCGCATGTTTAGAGTTAATTCTAGTTTCGTTTGTAGTATGTCTTACTTATAAAAGGTATGTTACAGAATTAATGTCTGTGAACTTACCGGAATCTGTAATGTCCCTTTTGTTCCAATATAGGCTTCTCCCCCTTCAGAAATCCCTCGGGGTTAACCCAGTGCAAAAAGTAGAAATCCAAATGCATGGGCACCTCCGTCTCCATCCATTTATGAAAGCTGATGGAATTGGCTGTCAGTGGAAGAACCTGAAAAATAGGACAATACTTGTATAAGAGACAACTTTATGTTGTGATAATTCTACTCTTAAATTACTTTTTATCACTTATTTTCTCTCTTTACACTAAGTATAGCCTGAATTATACGAATTATTACATATACGCACTCACAAATCTTTGCTAACCAAAGTTCACAAGTAGCATTACGAACTGTTACAAAGTTACTCTGCCTCCTTGGCAACGAAATGCCACAATATTATTTAATAAAAGGTCCCTACACTGGCTAAACTCAATGCTCTGGCTGTGTTATCTAAACTTTCTCTACTGTACCTAGGCAGAGGAAGTGTGTTCCACCCAGAGACATTTCATCACAAATACTACTATTGAGTCAGAAAGTAATTAATTAATGATTGACGCACGTGCGCGCGTGTGTATGTGTAGCGAGAATGCAAAATGGAAAACTAAAAGCAATACAAAAGGTCCGCATCATCTTGGATGCGACACGAACATTCTCAAAACACAACCCTAGCCGGCCCTATAGTTGTCACTAGAGTATCTACTTATTGCACAAGGGTTCCCTGGTTCGGTTCCCGCCTGGGAAGTGGCAATTTTTTTTCTGGTCAATATTCCCTATCCTCCACAGAGTCTGGAATGGGGGTATGAATGTGTGTGTGCGTGCGTGCGTGCGTGTGTGTGTGTGTGTGTGTGTGTGTGTGTCTGAGCGAACCATTTCGGAGATATTCCCTGTTATCGGTGTCAGTTTCGGAAAACTTAAAACTTTCATGAAAAGGAACATCGTTGTTCATTTTTACTTTCTCTACTGGTAAGTAGGTGAAGTATTGTATTCCACCCAAAAATTCGATGTCGAGATTTCACCGGAAATATGTTTTGAGACCCCCTGAACCGAGAAAAAGCATTTTTGGAAAAAGGTCCGTGAGTGTGGTGAGTGTATCGAGTATGTGTGTGGACAGCATAACTCAAAAACGAAAAGTTGGTTAAAAACCAAAGTTGGTATTTAAGTTTAATGTCTTTCAAGGATGCGACACGAAGATTTTCAAGAAAATAGCCCCACCCTAAACTACCCTTTACATTCAACATTTTTCGAAAATTTTGGTTTTCTTGAAAATGGGTCTAACGATTTTGATTAAAATGTCATATTTTTGAGATATTTTTATGACAAATGAAATGTATATCTTGAATTTTCTCACTATAGTCCCTGTAGTCGTATTTAGTCTGGATGACTTTTGCATAACTGGTAAACCGTTAGATAGACCAAATTATACTCGTACTATACAAAACGTGTAGATCTTGCTAAAATACACAATTTATGTCTAAATAAATTTTATTTTAGGGTGAACCATTTCGTAGATATTCCTTGTTATGTGAGTTTCGGAAAACTTAAAACTTTCGTGAAATGGAACATCGTTGTTCATTTTTTATACGTTAAGCGTGCAAAGACCACAAAATCTAAAAGTTTTAAAACATTTGACTATCACTCAAAGTCTACTGTATTCCCATATTCCCCTTGCACCTACAAGGAAATAAGCAATAAGATAATTTGTACAAATGTTATCTCAACTAACACGAAGAAGATATAGGAATAAGGGTTTGTAAGAATGGTTAGTACAAGAGTAGAGAAAGTCATGTGAGTGCAACACATCAGATCTTTTGTATTTGGTACGCTCTAAGGGAGACAAAATCTTATTAAACAAATACAATCTGGTAATTATTATTTATTTATGCCAACAAAGTTACTGTTGGTGTTTTTAAACACACAAGCCGTGTGTGGACAATGTTTGAAGGATAGAATCGGAACTGAAAAATTCAATCCCAGCTGTGGCATTGAGATTCACTTAACCTTATAATGCACACCGGTCCAGCGGCGAAGAAAGCCGAAGTGTTGGAATCACGTGACTAACATGGCTGGGCGTCACGTGACTAGAAAGTTGAGCGGGAAAGGTAAGAAATACGCGCCAATAGTGATTGCAAGTGCAATATGGAAGTGAGGCAATATAAACAATTTATGTGCTCTGAGTGTGGGAGGTGGTTCTGAAACAACAGAAATAGGTCACCTGATTATAGCATTTGTAAGAAATACAGGTTATTTCAAATCTCAAAAGAATTATAGCTTACCTTATTTCATAAAAAATGCAGTGACAGCCATATTTCCAGCAAGTCAACTTTCTAATTATTAGTCACGTGACGCCCAGCCATGTTAGTCACGTGACTCCAACACTTCGGCTTACTTCGCCGCTGGACCGGTGTGCATTATAAGGTTAAGTTTTAGATTCTGTCCCTCAAGTACAATCTGATTTGTTGTACTCGCATGACTGTCTCTTGCATAAACTATTCTTACAAACACTTATTTTGTTAATTTCCTTGTAGGTACAAGGGGAATATGGGAATACAGTACGCTTTGAGCGAGTCATATCTTTTAAAGCTTTCAAATTCCGTTCTCTTTGCATTTGACGAAATTTAAGTACTGCAAACCTCACACAAATAAGGAATATCTCCGAAATGGTTCACAGCACAAAAAAGGCTTATAGACATAACTTGTGTGTTTTAACAAGATCTACATTTTTATGTAGGGTAGTTTAGGGTGGAGGAATTTTCTCCAAAGTCTTCGTATAGTATCTTTGAAATACCTATATTAAACTCAAATACCAACTTTAGATTTTAACCGAATTTTCGTTTTTGACATATGCTGCTACAGACACATAGACAGCCAGCCAGACAGACAGACAGACAGAACATGTAAATGAATACACAGAAAAAATAATTGTGGTTCGTTGATCTTCAGTTAGATGCACTTATTTCAACAACCCTCTGTTCCAATGAATTTAAACACTTGGTGAACCCTGAATATAGTATTTCAGTTTAAATCAGTGTAATTTTATGGTCAAAATTGTTGTTTGTATATAATTTTAAAAAAATAAGTGAATTTTTGTAATAGATACATAACATAGTTTCTAAATTGTATGTAAAATACGACAAAACAGTTCCACTCATTTTAAAGTTGATATGATGTTTTAGAAGTCGAGAAAATGAGTTTCTAAGATGGAATAGTATTGTAGAAAACGGTATCTGCATGTACAGCCATGGAAAATATGATTGCATTAGGAGGAGAGAACACGTCCCACGCCGTGATTACACAAGTCGATATTTACAACATGCAGCTATTCATATGTTATCGTCTGTTGGGCACACAAAAACGGTTTGCTACATCGTTCCTTTGTTTTCAGGAACAAATACAAATGCGAGAGTTGATTTAAGACACAGCCTACTTGTGTGTCCCACAGACGATAACATATTGTAAGAAAACAGCAAAATCCCAAATTCCGGTTACTTTTCTAACACCTTATTGTCCTCTAGATTTTACAACAAATGCACAATTTTCTTCTCGCTGACTATAACACAGTTTATAGTGCTTTTTGGCATCACAATTGTTCTGATAGTCGTTCAATGTCTTTCTCCAGTTTCTGTCTCTTATATCTTGACTATTACAATCCAATCACTCGAAGACACATACGTGCTCAGTGACAGGCTGGCCGACTCACTCTCGTAACTGAAACTATCTGTACACGACAACTTATACAACTCAACTCAAACTGACTCAAAACTAAAATTACTGTCTGACTGTTCGGGCTGCCTATGGCCCTATTTATACTGGAGTCGATGTCACGTGACCTTACGAGATCTTCCCATGCACGCGTGCGCAATGACTCAGCGATAATCAACGAGAGGCTTCTCGGCCCCTTTTTTGTTATCGCGCCGCAAGGCCACGCACACACATACAACCGCTACAGGTCGCCCTCCCCCTCTCGTCCGTATATTGATGTACGACAATGTGACAATATGGAACAGGCTATCAAGAAACCCAAGCTGCATGTTGGAAATATCGACTTGTGTAAACCGTGCTCATGCACAACGTGCGACTTACTCGTAGAAATATTCTGCTCTCTCAATCATTTTTCCATGGCTTTAGAAAATTATAACTTAAGGGGAAAAAAACACAGAAAAGGGCACATGGCAGGTTCAGTATGTTATCTAAAGTCGTTTTTGATAACTATAAAATGTATGAACACCGATATATTATATATCAATGGATGCGGAAAAGAACTGACATTTTTCAATAATGAAAAGAAACAAAAATATAGTTTTTCACTTCAGGCACTGCAGTGTGCCTTTAAGGTTACTTGTGTGCAGCTGCTCAGTTCCTTCAAGAATGAGTTGTTACAGCCAGTTTTTTTCGTTGGTAAATTAATTTCTGTGCATGAATCTCTCGAGGAAGAAGTGTGATCTTGAAGAAGGAAACCAGTTACTTGAACAATTTCAAGTATGTGGTCCTATTATAACCGTCGCGTCGCACAGACCACCCTGATTTCACACATATCTTACTGTTTTATCTAATAAAATGTCAGGACTTTCGTGAGAAATGCTATTTCTTTTCAGACATCCCTACAGCAGTGTTTGAACTTGGCTAACATCTAGAGGACTAAGATAAATCTGTCAACATTTATAGAACGAACAAAATAATTCTAATGTATTAGTCACAAGAGTTTTCAACCCATTATTCAACAAAGTGCACTTTAAGATACTTGCTATTCTATCTACTTCATTTTAATGCAGATAAGACATTTTTAGAAATCCTTCTATACTGGTATACTGGGAATAGAGAATACACTAGGGTGAAATGAGATTTTTTGACGTGGTTGCTATGTACGAAATGTTATGCTTTGAAATACAGTTTTATGTACAAGAGAGGTGGGGGGAAAGAGGACCTCCCATTTGAATGAAGTACATATATATAATCCACACATGAAATTAATCAGAAAGGTTTAGAGAGTTTTACACCATTAAAAACCAAAAAATTACGTTTTAAAAAGGTTTTTTCCTGGCGAGTCCGTTGAAGATTTTGACCAACCCTTAGGTTTACCAGTTATGCAAAAGTCAACATGCATGAAAAGGTCTTGAGAGCTTTTTACTCGAAACTCAAAATATACTGCATTTCGTGAGTCATTAAAATATCTTAAACATCCCTCTTGTTTGTTTCAGCACAAAGATAAAAAAAAAAAAAATTAAATCTGTGTTTCAATCGGGGGTCTCTTTTTGCCTTTCCAAATATTTTCATTAATTGTAACCAAACAGTTAAAATTCTACATTCCATCAGAGTACCTACTTACCTTTTCTATGAAGTAGGTGACAATGTAGCCAGAACTGACGGCTAGCACAGCTCCGATGACCGTTATAACTGCGCCAAGAATAAAGAGAAATGAGCATCGATTCATTGTTGTGCTTAAATCACAGTTGTAGAAACCTGTAACACAAAAACAATTCACGTTCGTTAATGCAATGCTTCAGTCAAGAGTTTTATAGGAGGGTCTCCTGGGATTTAATGTGCTTCAACCTGGTAGAATGAGATAAAGGATCAAATCACCCGAGGTGACAATGCATGAATAAGAAAGATGAAAAATCTGATGTGTTGCACTCACATGACTTTCTCTACTCTTGTACTAACCAGTATTACAAACTCTTATTGCTATATCTTCTTCGTGTTGGTTGAGATAAACACTTGTACAAATTATCTTATTGTTTATTTCCTTGTAGGTACAAGGGGAATATGGGAATACAGTAGGCTTTGTGCGATAGTCAAATCTTTTAAAGCTTTTAAATTCCGTTTTTTTTGCACGGCTAAGAAATAAATTAATAACGATCCTCCATTTGACAAAAGTTTAAGTACTCCAAAACTCACACAAATAACAAGATCTATATCTTATATGGTACAATTTGGTCTATCTCTTACGGTTTACCAGTTATGCAAAACTCATCAAGAGTAAACAGGACTACAAAAGCTATAGCCAGAAAATTCAAAATATACATTTTATTTGTCATAAAAATATGTTAAACATAATGTCATTATAATCAAAATCGTTAGCCATTTTGCAGAAAATTGTCCATGTAAAGGGTAGTTTAGGGTGAAGCAATTTTCTTCAAAATTTTCTTGATGTATCCTTGAAAGACATTAAACTTAAATACTAACTTTGGTTTTTAACCAAGTTTACGTTTTTGAATTATGCTACCCACAGGCACAGTGACAGACGCGTACCTTTTCTAAAAATGCTCTTTTTTTCTTGGATTCAGGGGGCCTCAAGACCATTTCTGGAGAAATCTCAACATGGAATTTTTTGATCGAACAGAATACGTCCGTTACTTATTATATGTAATAGAGAAACTAAAAAGCACATGTCATGGCCTATTTGCATATTAAATTGTAATTTGATGATATGTTTACTTACTCGCTATTTGTGAGTAGCATAGATGTGACCGGACGACCCATGCACGAAAGCATGTCAACTTACCCACGTTTGCTGTAACGTTGCTCTGGACGACATGAGTGTCGTGACCTTGCCCACCAATTGACTGCTGCAAGAGCCGCCTGACTCTCTCCCCGTAGCTGCTGCTTCATCATGCCCACGAAGGTCAAGCATCTCTCATCCCTTCCTTCCTTCCTTCCTTTTATCGCTTACTTTTCAAACTAATCATCACATCGGACGAGCAAAAAATACTTCATTCAATTTTTGCATCTTCTGCTTAAGTACCTAGAGCACGAGTGGACGGTCCATTGTATTCCCCCAACAATTCTTACGCACATTTCGATGGAAATACACGTTTCGACACCCCCTAAATCAAAAAAGCATCTTTAGAAATAGGTCTGTGTTTGAACAGCGGAAGTGAAGGCGAGAAATCGGTTAAATGGCAAACTTGATATCAAAATCCGCTTTCAAGGATGACACACGAAGATTTTTAAGAGCGCCCCCCCCCCCCCCCGCGCCCTCCCCCTCCCGTATACCGAACATAGAGATTTCCTTAAAAACGGCTCGATGTTCCATTTCACGAAAGCTTTGTTTTCCAAAACTGACACAAATAACAACTAGTATCTCCGAAATGGTTCACTCTACAAAAAAAATCATTCAGACATAAATTGTGGGCTCTAACGTGATCTACATTTTTTAACAGTAAGATTTTGTCTATCCCTAACGGTTTACGATTTATTCAAAAGTCATCCAGAGTAAACATGACTACATAGGCCATAGCCAGAAAATTCAAAATATACATTTAACCTTTTACACAAATATCTTAAACATATGACATTTTAATCAAAATCGTTAGAGCCATTATCAAGAAAATCAAAATTTTCGAAAACTTTTCCATGTATAGGGTAGTTTAGGGTGGGGCTATTTTCTTCAAAATCTTCGTGTCTCGTCCTTAAAAGACATTAAACTTAAATACCAACTTTGGTTTTTAACCGACTTTTTGGTTTTGAGTTATGCTATCCATAGACTAACATACAGACACACACACGGATCTTTTTCTAAAAATGCTTTTTTTGGGTTCACGGAGCCTCAAAAACATATTTCCGGTGAAATCTCAACGTCGAATTTTTGGGTGGAATACAATACATCCCCTACTTACCAAAAGAGAAAGTAAACATTGTTTTGTACTCAATAGAGACCGACGCGTTTCAGCACCTAGTCTCTGCCATTTTCAAGGTAAACTGTCCTTGGTCAACCAAGCTACGAACCCTTACATGCTAGCGCTAACGTAACGTTTACGTCATTCCTCACCAATGATCTCAAAACGAATTTAGTAGCAGAATCAATAGACGATATTTCAAAATTCTTATCATGGTTCCTATTTTTCAAAATGAATAGTTTTTTCTAAACCATAAATTTAATGGGTGCATTTAATTCATTAAATAAATTAATCTGTGAATTTATTTCATAATTAGATGACCAAAAATGATTCGCCACAGCTGATTTATACACTGTTCGAAATACTGTTTCTCGGCAGAGAATTCAGACAGAAATACAACTGGTGTTGTTCATGATTCAGCAGGCAATGAGAAACACTGAAACATGTTCTAAGTAATCACTGCCATGCATTTGGACTAAGGGGATGCTGAAGTGTTATTGAGGTTGAAGGACATTGCAGGTGTGTCAGTGACGAGAACTCAAGGAAGTCGACGTAACAGTGTTGAAAGGGCGGTGACGAAGAAGTTTGGCCGATAACGACTATGTTGACACAGTCATGTAACTTTTTGCACAATCCTCAACGAGGTGATGCGGCAATGTTCTCGTGAGATTTGTAACGACAAATTCAGTAGAATTTTCTGAGATCAAAAATGGAAGCCTTACATTTCGATATTTGCCCACACGATTCAAATTGTCAACTGCAAGTGCATTAACAAGTACGATCAAGCGGAAGATTTTCAATACTCAATTGTTTGGCCAAATGAAGCCAACATTTAAGATAACTGCACAGTTTTCTGTGCTGGGCTAACGAAAAGCTAAACATACTCCATCTTATGGGAGTAGTTGCGGTTTGTCTTACAGATGGCTAATTGGGCCGTCACCGGTCGGAAGGTGCAATTCTAAATTACTCCTTTGAGAATGAACATGGGTTTTAGTTTCAACAAAGCAGGTTCTACTTGACTTTCATGCCAATGTGAGGTATTTTCTCGATCACACCTTCAATCAACTGTAAGGACGAAGAGGAAGAGATACGGAGTTAATCGATGGGGAGTACACAGAGTACGCCACAAAACCATCCGACTCGCATTCAAGAGGTCCGGGTTCGAACCCTGGCGACCGCTCACTCTGACCCATGTGTTTTCATGGTTTCCTCGGACTAGTGGTCGAATCAGGATGGCTTCTCTTATACAAAAACTTTCCTGCTCCTTATTTCCTGTACTTATTTCTTTAATTGTCATCTGTTTCAGGGTTGCAGCAGTAGGCGACGGTGTTCGGGATGTTGCGGCTGGGTGGTGAAGGTGCGCTTTGTAAAAGTTTCTTCACTGACGTTCAGAGACTGCCGTCTGGTTCCTCATCCGAGTGAGGGGGTTACGGACAGGGCTCCAGTAGCATCGTATGCGTTAGGGACCCAGTAAAGCTTGCGTGCTTCCATCAGCACAGGCATGGTCACGAGAGAAGTAGCGATTGAACTTGCCTCACTCATTCCACATTCTCATGCCCAGAATAGATGCAACAGGCGCAGTAGTGGGTTCGTTCCACCTGCGTGTTACTAATAATTGCTACGCTGTTATTAACTATTTTTTAATATTTAACATATTTTGCATACAATAATTATTACAGTCAACTACTGTGGTTAGGCAAATTACGTAATCTTTAAGTTTATAACCTTCCTTTATCTTATGCACATAATATCCTTACACTGCCTTATGATTAACATACTAAATTGTTTCTGTTTCACAATAGAAAAAGCAGTAAAATGTCATTGCTATTTAGGCTTAAAATATTTTGAAAGTATTTGATCAACATAATAAATTCTTTGGTTTTAATCTTACTATGTTCAAACTTTGAAACACGAAATACAATAGTTTATATTAAATAAAATAATAAGAAAGTAGATTTTGAAATTGTAGGATCACCAAAGATTGATTTATGCTTCTGATCAAAGTGCCATTTAATATTGTAATGTTGTATATTTGCAAATCGTAATCCGCATATTAAACAGCAAACGTTCCTGTTTTTGTAACTTCACTCTTCATGAAACAGCCACACTCGCCACTGAACAGCAGTGAAGGGGAGGAATGGCAGGATGGATATTAACTAGTCTCAATATCGTATCTATAGACATGTTTCTTCAAATTTCATTTTATAATACGGTTTAAGTTGTTACACTTTTGTATTTTTGCATTAATATCTGTTCCTTCTGTGGATATTAAATTTGCTAAATAATTAAATTACGATACTTGTTCAAACATCTAGTTTTGTATTACAATCTTAACTCTTTGTATATTTTACGACAAAAGGCTATTGCTTTAGTTTTAGATGGGGAAATTTTCATTTCAAAGTTTTTAGAAATGTTATTTAAGTCATGGGCGCTAATTTGCAGTTCATTTTCTGAGATTGCTAAGATAACCCGGTCATCCACATAAACTACTGTCTATAAGATTTTACTTTATGTTATTTGGCATTTTTGTTTCCATAATTTAACTATTTTATTAACATATAGGCTGAATAACACTAGCAAAATACCGCATCCCTGGCTAACACCCTTGTTTATTTTTGTAGGTTGAGATATTTGACCATGGTTGTGTTTTATTAATATTTTAGAAGCATTATATAGACTTCTTATTGCTGTTATTGTGTTTCTCTTTTCTCATATCTTAAATTGTTCGATAGTTTTTTGCGCTAAAGAGAATCACATGCTTTATGAAGAGAAGGAAGGCAGGAAGGAAGGAAGGAAGGAAGGAAGGAAGGAAGGAAGGAAGGAAGGAAGGAAGGAAGGAAGGAAGGAAGGAAGGAAGGAAGGAAGGAAGGAAGGAAATAGTTGATGTGAGCAAAGTTGTGGGGATGAGCTCTAAAAGGCAGGATGCATGCGGTGAATTCAGCTGAAACACAGGTTTCTTGTAAGTGATACACTGAATCACGCCTGCATATAAACGCACGTGATGGGCCGAGTCATATGATGGTTACGTAACAGGCGGCTGGCCCGCGACTCATACCACCAGTTCCGTTACACAATGGACCTACCTGATCAATGAAAGGTAACAATCGGATACCTTTGGGGACTCTACATCAAACTCAGCGTCCCTTCGTGCCTTACTTACTCTACTACGCGTGTCGGTTACAAATCAAAGTTTAATGTCATTCAAGGATGCGACACGAGGACTTGAAATAAAATTCCTCTACCATAAACTACCCTTTGTATGGACAATTTTGATCTCCTCGATTTCAATTAAATGTTTAAATGTTTAAGGCATTTTTATGGTAAATAAAATGTATATTTTGGATTGTTTGTCTGTAGCCCATATAATCCTGTTTACCTTGATAACTTGCATAACCGGTAAACCGTAAGAGATAGACCAAATCTTACTACTCTAATGCATACCATTTATATACAAATTATTATTTTTTCCTGTAGAGTGAACTGTTTCAGGGACATTCCTTGTTATTTGTGTGAGTGTTTTAATACTTCCACTTTTCCATATGGAAGGTTGTTATGCACTTTTTTATGGTAAACGAACGTATATTGTGAATTTCCTGGCTATAACTAACCTATGTAGCCATGTTCACTCTTGATGGCTTTTACATAACTGATAAACCGTAAGAGATGGACCAACTCTTAGTGAACAAGAATGTAGATCTCGTTAAAATACACAAGTTACTGCAAATGAATTTGTTGTGAAGTGAACCACTTCGCAGATATTCTTGTTATTTCTGTGAGAGTTTTCTCAAATGAAAGGTCGTTATTCACTTTTTTAACTCTTGGCCGAACAAAGAGAACGTAATTTAAAAGCGTTCATATGCAGTCCAGCTTTTAAGTATTTGACTATCGCTTAAAGTCTACTGTATTCGTATATTCTCCTTGCCTACAAGAGTGAGGGATAAGATGAACGATATCTCAACTAACATGAAGTGGTTGTAAGAATGGTTAGTACAAGAGTAGAGAATATCATGTGAATGTGAGTGCAACACATCAGATTTTTTGTACAAAAATGCGATATAAAAATTTGCGTAAAGTATTGTTTTGGACGAACATTTTTGTTGTGAAAGATCACAAAAATAACAACGCAGAGAATAAGTACATAATTAGTAAAGCGGCATAAAAATAGGAACATTATTTCGTGATTTATCAGTGACTCACTATTTTCTCGGCTAAATGCGTAAGAAAGAAATGCTTGAGAAGTAGAAGGAGAACAGTGGGGAAGTGGTTAGAGGCTGTGTATACTGTGCAGAACATTTCAGTGAAGTGGAAACTGTTTTGAATTCCCTAAATGCAGACGAAGCAGTCAGTATTGCCACAGCACGATAATGTTTTGCCAAAAGCGGCTCCAAAGAAAAGACACAGTACATCCATAATCATTTCTCCAAAACACGTAAACTTCTAAAGCAGCTGGAAGCTCGAAGTAATTCCTTGGTACATTCCCTTTCTCTGGTTGACGAATTTTTCAGTAACATTGTCAGAAACACTGCGAACATTGTGTTTGACAAACTCAATCAGGTACTACAAAAATATTACGGCTAAAATTCTAAAACGCTTTCTGGCCAAGAAACGCGTATTGAGGAGGAATTCACCGAAGAACTGTGGTGCTTTTGTCAAGCGCCTGTGACGTAGAAGGAACATTTTCATTGTACAAATCATTCTTCCCTGATAGACGCAGGAGATTGCACAGGTTGACTTTCCATATGTATTATAACATTCTTCAGTAAGGTAAGAGTTCTGTGAAACTATCATCATATTCCCGTGTATTCCATTTTGTTTAACTTGATGCTTATTTTCATCATTTTTCGTGCTTATTTGTTTGCTTGTTTAACTACTTTGTGCTTAGAAATCCGGGCTTTACTAATAACAAATGTTGACAATTGTTCCAAATACACCATATAATTAACGGAACGTTAAACAAAATTGTAAAATTTAGTAATTTTACGACAAAGTCCCGATTGGACCAGTGGTAACATATGCTGCTGAAACTTGGGTATTGAATAAACAAAATGAAAACAGAGAGAGATTATAAGACGAACGTACGGGCCAATATCCGAGAACACATGGAGAATGAGATCAAACTCAAAAATCAGCCTAGTACACAAAGGGTAGGAGTTAGTGAGATTGAGGTGGTTAGGGCACGTTCAAAGGATGGAAGATGAGAGTTTAAAATTTCCTGCATAATGACATAATATGGGTGAGAAGGAGGTGGCTACAAGATATGGAGCAGGACATACAAACGAATGGAGAGGAATTGTGAACGAGGCCAAAACCCAAAAGCTGTAGCGGGGCAAGTACGTTAAAAGAAGAAAAATAAAAAAAACACAATTTGCTAAAAATGTATTTCCAGTTCGAGGATGTCCGTAAAGTTGGTTTGAATTTTTTCACGTTATTTTCTTCAAGTACTCTCGTTCAGTTTATTTATTTATTTTTTTAATTTCTAATATCTATACTAAAGTCATTCTGTGGTGATACAATTTATTTTTAACAAGGGGTGACATGAGGTCCGGTACCGCCGAAGCAAACCGGAAAATTGTGGGTGCATATTATGATGGGTGGTGCATGGAGGCAGGTCTAATATCATGGCGGATGCCCTGACATTGACCTACGACTTGGAGCATTTATGTGTGGCATTGGGGGACCAATGGGAAATCTGGGGAGTGTGATGAAGTCGTATATCTGGTTGACTCTAGTCTCTAGTGCTGTGGTGTCTTGGATTTTCTGTGTGTTGCGGTAGATGGTCTCAGTGTGTTGGCGTAGTCGGGCGAGTTCTTCGGTGGTTTTGGTGAGAATCTGTATGAGCTCCGTGAGGTGTGTCTGGATTGCTGCTAGGGCGTTGGTTGTGGCGTGGTCATGGCGCTGTAGGAGCTCAGTGACGTTGGTGTTGTTTGCCGGCGTGTTGTAGTGTTCTGTGATAGCCTCCAGGCGAGAGCCAATGTTCAGAACCTCTGAGTGGAGGCCTTGAACCGCATCTCGAAGGATGCTATCGGTGACGACGGGTGCTGTGACTGCTACGGTCTGTGGCGATCTGACTGTGACTGCGGCGACTGGTGGTGTTCCTGTAGTGGTTGGGGCCGCTCGTGTGTACGGCCGTGGAGCTGCGGTGTAAGATGCTGGCGTTTGTGCAGGCCGTGAAGCTGCGTTGGGATGTGCTGGTGTGTATGTGTGTCCGTGCCGGGGATACAGTGGGCACTGTGCTTGTCCCGTAAAGTGGCCAAAGCCACTACAGGAGGCACAGTACCGGCGTCGTCTGCGAAGATCATGTGATGTGCAGTCGCTGGTGAGGTTCTGGGCGCCACAGTAGTGGCACCGAGGAGCGGGAGTGCAGTGGGTGTCTTCGTGTCCATAGGCACAGCAGCGGCGGCAGGGTACTTGGCGTTCCGCTCGGCTCGCCTTAGCGTGCAAGCACCGCCCTAACAGGGGCAGACCTGTGCGTAAGGCAGCTTCGCGGTCGCGTGAATCGGCGAAGAGTAGTCGCATGAGGCTGGATGGCCCTCTGCGAGTGATGATACGCGTGGCTCTCATTGCTGAGGTCCACTCGTGCTGTGCGGCGGCGAGAATGTAACGTGTTAGCAGGTCTCTGGGAACTCCGTAGATAACCACACTGAGGCCCGGTTGGGCCACAGGGGGTGCTGACTGCGATGGTGAGGTAGTCGAAGCATTGCTACTGTAAGCCGGCGAGATGCCGGAGTTGTCCGGTAGCCTGGAAGTGGTCGGTGGTGGATCCGTAGCACAGACCGGGAGCGGCGCTGCCACCATCGTTTCCACAGTACTGCTGCTAGATGCATCAGGAGTTGCTGTTGAGATCTCTGTTGATTGGTCGGTCTGTGTGCTTGAGGCGCTGGTATCGGCTGTAGTTGCTGGAACTTTGCCGGCAGGAACCGGTGCTGTGCTGCGAGGTTTCTTCTTGGGCATGGCGAAGAGCCGGTTCTGACGAGCTCTCAGGTAGGTCCTACCTGTTCCGCTGCCAGGTGCAGACTCCCCGTTCAGTTGTTTATCGGGGTAATAAATAAACTATGGCAATGGCCAAGGCCAACATAATCTCCGTCACGCAGAGGATCGCAGGTTCAAGTCCTGCCTCGGGCATGGGTGTTTATCTCATTGGCCAGAAGTACGAGTGACAGTAAATGAGTAAGTGGGAATTAACAGAAATATATCCACATGACTGAGCAACCAATTACCGCCCCCCACCCAGACCAGCATATACCAACCAACATCTCCCTATCGATTAGGTTTCTTCTACATCTCTTTCCCTCTCTCCTCCGTCTTTCTCCTGTAGCTACAGGAAACTACTTGTGCAAAGGTATATTTCCATTAACATGAAGCAGATAGGAACATGATGTATTACATTCGCATGCGTCTCTCTACCATCTTAATGGGCATACTAAGCACTCCTATGGAAGCCTATTGCTTCATGTACCTACTTCATGTTAATCTAGGTAAATCTTTACAAAAATACCTACATTACACTACACAATCATTACTCCACAGTTGGTAGTACAGTGAGTTAAGATCTGGACTTCATCTGGGAGTGCTATAAACTCGGCAACATTGTCCTAAGTCACAATTGCACGTGTTTAGCGTTATCAGCTAGCGCAAAATCTTGTTGAAAAACACGATGTTATATATCATATCTAAATAGTACTAATATCGGAGGAATACGTTGTATAGGCTTGTAATACATCAGTATATAAAAATTAGTTGAGATAAAAATTTGCAGAAATAATCTTACTGCGTATTTGCTTTTAGGTACAAGGGGAATATGAGAATACAGTAGTCTTTGAGAGATATTAAAATCTTTGAAAGCTTTCAAATTCCGCTCTCTTTGCACAGCTAACATAAAAAATTGAATAACGATCTTCCATTTAACGAAAGTTTGTTTTCCAAAACTCACACAAATAACAAGGAATATCTCCGAAATGGTTCACTCTAGACAAAATTTATTTGGACATAATTGTACTTTAGCAAAATCCACATTTTTGTGTAGTAAGATTTTATCTATCTCTAATGGTTTACCAGTCATCCAGAGTAAATAGGACTACAGAGGCTATAGCTAGAAAATTCAAAATATACATTTCATTTTTCATACAAATATCTTAAACATGTGGCATTTTAATCAAAATAGAGCCATTTTCGAGAAAATCAAAAATTTCTAAAAACTGTCCATGTAGTTTAGGGTGGAGCAATTTTCTTCAGTCTTTGTGTCGCATTCTTAAAGGATGTTAAACTTAAATACTAACTTTGGTTTTTAACCGACTTTTTGCTTTTGAATTATGCTGTCCACAGACTGACAGACATACACACATGAACCTTTTCTAAAAATGCCTTTTTTTGGATTCAGGGGAGTCCAAAATATATATTTCCGGTGAAATTTTGACATCGAATTTTTGGGTGGAATACAATACTTCCTTTAGCTTACTATACGTAGTAGACAAGGTAGTTAGTTTTTGATTACCGGACAGGTAGCTCGGCAATTAGCATTGACTAGATTCCATAGCCCAATTTGTGGAATTCCTCAGTGCAGTCAAGCGAAGATAATTAGCCGAGTAGCGCACACTTGACAAATTACCTGAAGTATAACGTGAAATTCTTGGAATTTCAAGGCGGATTTCTGAGAAATTTATAGACCAAGTCAGCGTGTAAATTGGAAGATCTTAAGACTTAGAAAATATCTTGGAATATGGCATTAGCGATCAGGAGTGGGAGGTTGAAATTATTTAAGGAGAAAGGGTTAATGGTCAGACAAAAGAACCAGCTGAGAACTTCTAGACGTCGTGAAGGTACAATCTTCATTGACGCACAAAGGAGCACACACTTACTATTCCAACAATAATCGTCATTTGGAGCAAATAGGTTCAAACAACGAACAGCTTCAAACTGTCGCATTAACACGCGTGGCTTAGAGTGTCCTGTGTGTATGTACGTATATGTCACTATATAAAAATACATTCCAAGCTTCATGTTTTTAACTTCATTTGAATATTTTACAACTTGGCAATCCAGTAATGTCACTTAAATTTCAATTCAAAAAATAAATTGATCGATGTCCAAGTCAGGGTGTGTCATTGGATGGTTTATATTGTTGCAGTCAGTGTCGCAATAGTTGAACGCTGTGGTTGGACGTACTACTCCCAATAAAACCCACAAAATATACGTCCACTTGCGATAAGGATCCTTGTTTGCTTTTGTTTACTTTGACATTGAACATGCGAGATAGCTCGAAAATCGATAACAAATGAGGTTAGATTAAGATGAACCTAGTTTTTCGTTTTACACCATTTTACTTTCATGGACAGTTTGATAGCGGATTACATTTAAAATACATGTTTTGAGGTATCGTAGAACAAAGCGTACCCAGAAAATCTTTCTCCCTCTCTCTTCCTCTGTTTGTGCATAAACAATTGGAATAGTACGAGATAAAATAGGAATACATATCACGGAAGAGTTCCCAGAGGCGAGGCAAGTCCTGTAGGTAGACTAGAAGTTTCTAATAGTTCCACATACAACGCATCCTGACGCGGGCTTATCCTGCCACAAGCCTCAAGCACACAGGCAACCGCTAAGGCAGAACTGCTCCCAGAAATCGCATCCGTTAGCAGTCCAACCAGCGCCCAGGAGAAACTTCTCCAAAGCCTAAATCCACCGTCGAAGTACAAGGCGTCTGATCCCGCAAACAGATGATAGGAAATGGACAGGAAATTCACACACGAAGAACCACCCCAACATTCACCTATAGACCGAAGGAAGCCGCTAGAAAAAACTCATGATCATAATGGGAATCTGACCCGCACGTGGTCGAGCATCTGAGCCCCTACTGAATTGAAGTTTTTGGGATTAGATTGGAGTTGTTGTTGTTGTAGTGTTTAACGCCCGCTTTTACTACTACGGCACCGCAGGCGGTGACACTGATGATACATGAAGATGGAGCACCGGTGGAATGAGATGGCGGGGGAAACCGGAGTACCCGGAGAAAACCCGCCCTGACGCCGCTTCGTCCACCACGAATACCACATGCGGGTCCCTGGGATCGAACCCGGGCCGCCTAGGTGGTAGGCGAGCGCGCTAACCGCTCGGCCACGGCGCCGCCATTAGATTGGACTAAGCAGGGAAGTGGGTTAGGAAACCTATGATAGATTAGGTACATCTGGGCACTGATGCCCAGGTGAGCTTGCAGAGCACCTCAATGCCCTCAGGTAAGCAGCCTGGATGGCCTGGAGATGATGCGGTAGTTCACTCCCTGCCCTCACGAAGTTTTCGGTGGTCTTCCCCTCTGGGGTTAACGCACATAAATTGTGTACCCACTTCCATCCTAGAGTAAACTAGAGGCGGAAAATTAGAGGGCGTTTCGATTCCACATACATACATCTTTATGTACCGACCGACCAACGCTGAGTTCTTGCACAACTTCTGTAAATCATGTCTTTATTGGGATGCAATGTAAAAACGGCTACTTATTTTAGCACCTGTGATACTTTGTACACCTAGAGTATACGTAAATAACGTAATAAATTTATTAGTGATCTGATACGTTATTTATCGTATTACTATAACCGTATTAATATTTTTTTGCCTGTTATATATAAGATGTTCCTGGAAAGTCAAAGTGTCAATTTTGGGTGTAGATTCGTTGTGCTTGTCTTGGGGTCATACTGGTCCATTGTTATTCTGTAAAGGGGAAACTTTTCTTCCCTTGTTAATAAAGGTCATACGTGACTTGGGCGAGAAATCCGTTGAAGTCAGATATCTTGGGGAATCGCCAAGGTTCCGACACTTGATGGGAAAAATCGATCTATTGGAAGCAGGACCACGAATCTTCCACCAATAGGGAGAACATTCACTAAATGCTGTATACAACAGCATAAAAGCCTAGTCTGTCAACCACTTGACTGTAATAAAACCAGCGCTGCCCGAAGTAATAATTTGCCGTGCAAAGTGTGCCACAATCGAAGCGGTTATAGAAATGTATTCTGATAGAGGAGTAACCAGCATAAACTTCGTGCTTCGGAACATAAGGGTTCGACAATTACAGTGTCGTATTGTCGCGTAAAAATTCGAGTACCGTGGAAGGAATAATTTATAAAAATATCTGAGGAGACATTATGGAGGAACTAAGGGCGAATAACCATGCATGTAATCACATTGTCTGATACAGGACAAATCCGCAAGCGGATTATACGATCGCAAATAAGATTAGTCTACATATACAGGGTGTCGCATAACACCAACAACACAGTATGTTGTACGGGACAGCAAACGGATTGGTTTACAAACAGGTACCCCTGTTCGGAAATGCACGGTTTGGACGTTGTAGCGCATCGAAGTGTGAGATGGGTGTACGTTCACATTTCGTCAATAAACCCAACATCCAGATGTCCACAATACAAATGGCTCTCGAACTTGACCTCCTACATCATTACACAGCCTATATCGGCGGTGGTGAGCCTCATGCACATGACCCAATACGTGCGGTTGTCTTTGAACAGTTTCAATCACTCCGTGGACTCGTACAATAAAGTCCTCCACTGACGTTACAGGAGTACCATACTTCATACAACTCCACAGAAAATAGTCCAGATCTGGCGACCGTGCTGGCCATGGAACTGCTCCACCTCTACCAATCCAAAGATATGAATATGCGACGTTGGTGATTCCGCACATTTACATCAAAGTGTGCTGGAGCTCAAGTTGGCCATTTGTGCAGCTGTATACTTGTGTATGTCGCATTGCTGTTACAAACGTTACTGTACTGGAAACTACACAAGTAACGCAGTAGAATGCGCACCAAGGACTCTATGGAGGAATTTAGCGCATCACAGGAATGTTATTATGCTTAGGTCGTTCATTCCAGTACACAGATGACTAAAGGGCTGCATACCTTCCGTATTAAAATAGCAAAACGAAAGTTAACAAATTGTCACAACCGTTCGTTCTCAAACTTCGACGCCCTCCAGCGTCCAAACCGTGCACTTCTGAACAGGGGTTCTTTCTTGAAAACCGATCCTACAATAGGTTTCTGCACTAGTGCAAGGTAAGAAAGGCATGGACTAGGCAAGGTGTGCATGCGTTTCAACATATGTGGAAGATAAAGCAAAAATATTCAACCTTGTATGCAAATTTTATTACTGTGTCATGAAACACTGTCAACAGATACCGGCAAATACACCACACTAGTACCATTCTTGAAAAGGATGAGTGAAGGTTACCAGCTGATAGTCTTCTTTAACTGGATATGTACATATGCACCTATGTCTTAACTCATTGTTGTCACCAATGATGCTAGAAAGAAAAGCGAGCGCGCTGAACATCACATAAACGAAGTGGGTAAAAATAATCGCATTCATAACCTATAATTTGTTTCAGGACAGAATTATTAGTAGAGAATTGTGGCTCCCTCGGTATGCTGAACTAACCCTATGGGATTTCTATATCTGGGGTAACTTAAAACAGAGTGTACAAGACAAATCCACACACTCTGAGAGAATTAAAACAAAATATCCGTCAGGAAATTGCCAGTATTTCTCAACGTGAACTACGGCGAGTGATGGATAGTTTCCTAAAGAGGTGCGTATGGACAACGACGGTGGCCAGTTTCAGCGTCTCCTTTCATAAATTTGGTAAGCAGGGCCTAGGCAAAACACCGCACAGCCCGTTTTCGGAGGTTTTTTGTTCCCCAGGTATGTTTTCTGATGGAACTGTAACTGGTATGAGCTACCTTGACTTATTGCAATATTGTATGGAGCCACAGTGGATAAAAGATGACATTTTGTATTCTATAGTCCACCAACAAGACTATAATTGTTCGGGACTACCTGAATGACCCTTTTTCTGGGAGATGGATTGGTCGTGCATCACCAAGAGTTCCGTATTTCTACGACTGACACCACTTCTCTACTTTTGCCTATTTAGACACATATCTTCTAGGTTTCTCACTTTCATTGCTTCATTCACTTCACCCTTCCAGCTGCCCTCGTCCTCTTCTTTCTTGTGGTACCCATTCTAATGTTTTCCTACCCCATCTTTCTTCACCCACCCTTTTGATGTGTTCAAATTATTTAAGCATTTACACTCCATTTTGTCTATAATTATACTATCTAATTTTATAGACTTCCTGATGCCTTCATTTCTAACCTTATCCAATCGTGATTTTCTACAACTTCTGCTTATACAGTCCATTTCCATGGCTAATGACTCGTTTCTTTGACGGTAATTTATATCCCATACCTCAGCTCCATAAAGCAAAATACTTTATATAATAATGTTATAATATCTTCGTTGCTCCCTTTGTGATATTTTTGTTCCATCATATGCCATTACATACGTACACACGTATTTTATTCTGCTCGCAGGATTGCTACACTCTTCGTGTTAATCCGGATACACGTGTCTTCTTCTTGCGTTCAAGTTTTAGGCCAAGGCCCACTGTGCAAGGAGGCGCCATTCCTTTTGCTAATACTAATTTGAGTGGAATACAACACTTGCGCTATTTGCTGTATAAACGTAGTAGCGAAAATTCATGGAAGAACAGTGTTAAAGCTGACATTGTACGATGAAGGATAATTAGCACTGTGCTGAAACCGGCTGTTAGAGTTGAAAGGACGAGGGAGCAGCTTGTTTACATATGGGAAGTAAATCATTGGCTTACCTTGGACTTGCGAGTTTGCTCAAGCGTCGACTGGCTCCCGGTCAGCTCTGGGTCAGGTGTTGCTTTCCAAACAGGTCTGCAACAACATTAAAACAAACCTTCAATACTTCTATCTCCTGGACACAAACCACTTCTGCAAATCTCCCAACATCTGGAAGTCCTGCATAGAATACCCTTTGGTGGTGGAACAATCATCGGTCGCAATGATCGACTACGTAGATAATCACAGTAGGTGATAGTTTAAACACAACAAAACCTGATGTGTTGCACTCACATGACTTTCTCCACTCTTGTACTAACCATTCTTACAAACTCTTAGTCTTCTATCTTCTTCGTGTCGGTTGAGATAAACATTTGTACAAATTGTCTTATTGCTGGTTTTCTTGCACGTGCAATAGGAATAGGGGAATACACTAGGCTTTGAGCGATAGTCAAAATCGTTTAAACCTTTCAAATTCCGTTCTCTTTGCGGGGTTAACATAAATTGAATACCGATGTTCCGTTTGATAGAAGTATAAGTTCTCCAAAACTTACATAAATAATGGCGAATATCTCCGAATTGGTTCACTCTAAAAACAATTTATTCAGACAAAGGAAGTATTGTATTCCACCCAAAAATTCGATGTCGAGATTTCACCGGAAATATGTTTTAAGGCCCCGTGAATTAAAAAAAAAAAAAAGCAGTTTCAGAAAAAGTTCCGTGTGTGTGTGTGTGTGTGTGTCTGTCAGTCTGTGGACAGCATAACTCAAACGCAAAAGTCGGTTAAAAACCAAAGTAGGTATATAAGTTTAATGTCTAAAGGATCCGACACGAAGATTTTGGAGAAAGTTGTTCCACCCTAAATTACCCTTTACATGGCAAATTTTTCAAAAATTGTTTTATTCTTGAAAATAGCTCTAACGATTTTGATTAAAATGCCACATGTTTGTGATACTCTTACGACAAATGAAAACTGTATCTTGAATTTTCTAGCTATACCCCATGAAATCCTATTTATTTGGGATGAGCTTTGGGTAACTGGTAAACCGTTACAGATAGACCAAATCTTACTATACAAAAATGTAGATCTTGCTAAAATACACAATTTATGTATATATATTTTGTATAGATAACCATTTTGGAGATTTTCCTTGTTATTTGTGTGAGCTTTGGAGAACTTATACTTCCGTCAAATGGAACATCGTTTATCAATAAGCAATATCTATCTATATCTATAGCAATAAGATAATTTGTACAAATGTTTATCTCAACTAACACGAAGAAGATGTAGGAATAAGAGTTTGTAAGAATGGTTAGTACAAGAGTAGAGAAAGTCATGTGAGCGCAACACATTAGATTTTTAGTCAGCTATCGAGAATATATATGAATCATATTTGTGTCACAAAGTAATGGCGTATCGAATGACTTCAGCCCGATAAACTAATGACTTAATTTCCGCTAGAATGCCTATTAGCTTGGAATGTGATAAAAAACAACTGATATGTCGCACTCACGTGACCTCTTCTATTCCTTCTTACGCAAGTATATCATCCTACATACCTTTGTTAATCACTTCATTCCACAGTTACATACTTCACTGTAGGACGCAGTTAACAAAACTTGAACTATTTGATGGAATGCAATACTCCCTCTAGGTAATATGGAAAAGTAGTACATTAAGTAAAAAGCTGATTAGATTCACATGACTTTCTTAACAATACATTGAGGAACTGATGGAGAAACTTTATTTCTCTATCTACCTCATGTAAATCGAAATAAACATTTATAGAACGTATGTTAGTGCTATCGTTTGGGATCCCTGTTTAATCCTTCCTTTTCTCCAGTATGAAAACTGAACTGAAAGCTGGAAAGTTCAGTCCTTTCAGTTCAGTTTTCAGTTATGCTTTCCTAGGAAACTGGACTGAAAACTTAAAACACCATACCATTGTGCAAAATGGCTGAAATGTGGTTGAGAAAGCTGCATGACAGTGAAGAAAGTGAATTGGAGTTGGATACTCTGGTGTTTTCATGTATTTTGGTCGATGAACTAACAGATAATAATGAGAAAAGTTGTGGAAAACCTCTGAGGTACATCTCATGTTTGCTAATCGTAGTTCAGAAAATGCCTCAGAGATTTTGGTTATGAGACACCTGAAGGACAAAAGTTGATGTAGTACTTCAGATTATCACCAAAATTAAATCCTACCTACGCTAGGCATAGATAAACGAACCTGAACCAGTTCCAGAATGCACTAACATAACCTGGTGTTTCTTTATATCAACACAGTGTATACTTGGACAACAATGGTCAAAACTGACTAGTTTTGATCTATATTTGACTCGTGCTAACGTTTCTGCTTGTATTTCCGCACGACAAAAGTGCAATACATAGGTAGGTAAGTAGAATGTCCTAAATAATGCAAGTTCTTTGTAGTTAAAGGAAGCGGTCTGCTAAGTAGGTTCATTAATGGATCATCAAGCACTTGAAGGGCAGACAGGCTCATTATGCTCATTACGGTTTGACGGTCCAGATCAAAATATCATCTGCATACTTCGAATGGCGGCGAACCTTTGAAAAGCACGTTACTAGGAACCTGACAGTTGTGCTATCATTAGAGAAAATCTGATGTGTTGCACTCACATGACTTTCTCTACTGTTGTACTAACCCTTCTTACAAACTCACACCTATACCTCCTTCGCGTTAGTCCTGTTTTCCCAGGATCTCCTTTCTTTCATTCCTTGGTTCCACGTTAACTTGGGTCTTCCTCTTCCTACTGGAGTCCATTCATGTACATATCTTTTGTCCTCATACATCCTTTTTACGTGTCCAAATCACTTTAATTGTTCTGTTTTAATTTCCGCTACCAATGAACCTTTTATTTTCATTTTGTCCCTTATTACTGTGTTTCTGATTTTCTCTTCCCTTGAGATCCTTGCAGATCGTTGCCAAAAATCCAAGCCAAGCCTCTGAACCATATGTGATAACATTTTCTTTTATATTTTGCAGATACCTACTCCTTGTTATTTGTGTAAATTTTCGAATACTTATGCTTGTCTCAAATGGAAAGTTACTATTCATTTTTTGTAGTATTCCCATATTCCCTATCTTCCTGCAAGAAAATTAGTGATAAGATAATCTCTACAAATGTTTATCTCAATTAGCTTGAAGTCTAGGTAAACATGTGTAGGAATAGTTTCTGCAAGAGTAGAGGAAGTCGTCTGAGTGTAGAATGGTTCGAGAAAGTCGTGTGAATGTGAACATGGGGAGTTGTATGTTGAATGTACCATTGCAGTGCTACAACTAGGAAGTTGACATGATCGAGTACCTACTTCAAGTTGGGTATGGTCTGAAGATCAAGAGCGTGCTCAGGAACACGCCTTGCCTGGCTGGAAGCACCTGATCGGACCATGCTGCTCGTCCATCAAACACATTCGAAAGTCTTACTCACATGCAAACTCTCTCAAAGATTGCATATTTAGAGTTTTCTTTCACGTAGAAAAGTAGTTAGTAGACAATAATTCCTTTGGCCACCAAACTCACATTCTAGAAGTATCGGACGTTATAAAATCAAGATTAGATGCTGAAGAATGTTCTAAGGTTTAGGTTTAACGTGGTAGCCTCGTGTGATTGGGAGCTGGATGGATACTTTGTCTCACATTCTCAGTTGCTGAAGTCCCGTTTTGAGGTCCCTTCACCGGCTACTTTCGCTATTTAAATATGGCTCCAGTGTTGCTGGATGCGCATGGAGTCTGGTTCCTTGATAAACGATGGCGATCATCTCAGATTGTATTGCAAAAGTTAAACAAAAAAATCTCATGTGTTACACTCACATGACTTTCTCTACTCTTGTACTAACCATTCTTACAAACTCTTATTCCTATATCTTCTTCGTGTTAAACATTTTCAGAAATGATCTTATCCTTTATTTCCTTGTAGGCCACAAGGAAATATGGGAACACAGTAGACTTTGAACGATAGTAAATCTTTTAAAGCTTTCAATTCCGCTCTCTTTGCACGGCTAACATATAAAAAAGTGAATAGCGATGTTCCATTTGACAGAAGTATAAGTTCTCCAAAACTTGCACAAATAACAAAGTATATATTCGAAATGGCTCATTCTACAACAAAAACTATTCAGACATAAATTGTGTATTTTAGCAAAATCTGCATTTTTGTACAGCATGTTTTGATCTATCTCTTACGGTTTACCAGTTACACAAAAGTCATCCAGGCCTTCATGGGCTATAGCCAGAAAATTCAAGATATACATTTCAGTAGCCATAAAAATATCTCAAACAAAATTAAAAAATCGCAGTTAAAATTGTTAGAGCCATTTTCAAGAAAATCAAAATTTTCCATGTAAAGGGTAGCTTAGGGTGGAGCAATCTTCTTTGAAATACAAACTTAAATTCCAGCTTTGGTTTTTAACGGACTTTACGTTTTTGAGTTATGCTGTCCACAGACTGACACCCGCATGGACCTTTTTCTAAAAATAATTTTTTTTGGGGGGGGGGGTTCAGGGGACCTCAAACCATATTTCCGGTGAAATCTCGACATCGGATTTTTGGGTGGAATACACTACTTCCTCTACTTTCTATACGTAGCAGAAAACCTATGCAATTACATAGAAATCCCAGCTCTAGTAATAAGAGGCAAAAAGAAAATCAGCGAAATAAGGAAGAAACTAAACATAAATAATATGACAGATGAAATTAAGGGCTGGATCATGTCCAAGACTACCAAGGCAAGCATACTTTTACCAACCAGTTGGGAAGCGTGACCTGGGTCGTCGACCAAGAAGAATCTGCAAAGATGCAGCTAGCCTCGGAACGGGACGGCAATGACCCATCCTTGTGAGGAAGAAGAAGAAGAAGAAGAAGAAATTTACGGTTCAAAATGACTTTATGTAACAAAATGAGAAAGGTAAATCGCCACGAGTCGCTGAAATGTTGAGCGGTGCTACCGCCGAAGATACGATAACTCGAGCTAGGAACTGCTGATAGGTAATCTATCACAGAACACTACTTTCCGCTAGTTCAGGACTACCTCCATACAGTCCCAAATCTTAAACCTTTATTCACAACGTGCTAACAATTCTTTCCCTTAACTGGTATACGTGAGTATCTGCAGGCGATTCTTACTTCTGCGCGTACGGAGGTGTAATTACCTGAACCTGATTCCTTGACTAATTTCACCGGAAATTCTAATTACTTTAAAATACTCAACTAATGGATTATCTACAACACTTCATTTTCATGGCAAATGACCTATTCTCTAGCAGTATTATAACTCAGGTTTCTTATATTATACTTTAATTTTAATTTAGAAAAATTATTGATGTTACCAATCGATAATTTCGGATTTATACTTCTGCACAAATATAGAAGAATGTGGAACTTAGAATAGATACCTATGCTTTACATCCCTCAATTGAGTCCAAAATATCACTTACCCAAATTTAAGAACGAGGACCGTAATTACATATAAAATCCTTACTAAATACCTCCAGATCATGATGGATCATTTCCATCTCAAATCAAAAGGAGCGAAATAATAAATGAAATATAACAGCATTGCCAATGTCACATAACCTCAAATCAAATGACTAGTTACATTTAATTTCAAGGAATATAAGTGCATTATTGGCCATGATGTAACACTTCAACAAACAAAAGCCACAGTTTAAAAAGTGCCAATCCATTCGGTGTATATTTGTTTCTTTAATTGTCATTTATCAAATACTGCAGATGTTTATGTAATGAAACACTGCACTGAAATTTATGCATGTCAAAACCTCCTAATAATCCTCATTTAAGGATTGCACGTATGTTGCAATCAGATTGTCTGAGTTAAAAAATAAAGTTTCTATCGAAATTGGTTGCGTAAATCCACAAGAATGTACGAAAATAACAGTTTGTTACTTGTAAGATGCGTAGAGTAACTTATTTCTGACATAGCTTCGGTAGTAATTATGCGACACTGCACAGGGTTTAGAAATAAGTAATCACTTAAAAGATGTGAAGGAATACTCCAAGCAGCTCTTTCAGACGTGAAGTAACTCGGCAACATTACGTTGGAGTTGGTCAGGGAATTGACCTGCTTTGTGGATGTAAACAATTCGGGCGCTTTCATTTCGTATAATGAGCTAACGCTTGTGATTGGCCTACACCTGTACACCTAAATGGAAGGACAAGCAGGGTATTTGTTTATGTTCTTAAGACGCACCGTTACTGTGTTTGTTTATGTACTCAACTAGGGAAAGTGACACCCACACAATCTGCAGTGTTGCCAGCTTGTTTTCGACAAAACTAAAATATCTCCGTAGGAAATGGGCAGAGACAAAAACGTAAAATACAAAATGTGTTCTGAATACCGAGATTTATCACTGGTTTAAATTAATGTAATGACTTCCCTTCCACACAGTATATTGTTTTACACGTTTAACTTGGGAATAGCTTCTGTTATTCAATCACTACGTGACCAAACCAAACATACTTACAAAGGCTTAGAATTTCACTTAGTTTAATTATCTAAACAACTACGTCTCCATTCCGACCATGTGATCGTCCACCGACAAAGATTACTTAGGAGAATGCATTACTTGCAGAACTTATAAGAGAGCTGGGGAGAGTTTAAAGAAATCAGACTATACATTTCTCATATGCAATACGGGCATGGGCGTGAGAGGAGAGGTAGCGATCTCCTTGCAAAAAGTAGATCTGACAACACTGTCCTAGTAAACAGATGAGAAGCAAACGCAGCGCGCTCTGACAACCAAGGTCAATACCCCTGATCACTTTGCCAGGTAAGGACCAGAGATACATATATTCCACATGAAGAGACTATTACACAATCGACACACTTGGAGAATCAATCGTGATAATGAAGCTATCAGGATTATAACAACTCGACAGTTATCTAACAGATAGGCAGCGCCACTCAAGGACAGAACTTTTATCATGGAGGGAATCTTAACAAGTGAATATCACACTCCTTCCGAAAGAAACTCTCAAGTTCATGGGTAGAGTTTCTTATATAAGCATATCTAATACACTTTCACGGATATGCGATACACTAAAATTAGAAGCCTACAAATGTCAGATAAGTCAAATTTACGTAATCAGGAAAAGGAAACCACAAACTATTTTAACACTGAAATAACCATTTACTCACAAGTGACTGCCTGCATATTAAAGATCTCATGTATTACCTTCACATTACTTTCTTAATATACCATGATCTTCTTTGCTACATAAAATAGTAAGTAGGTCTAACATTGTACTGGATCCAAAAGTTCGACATCAAGATTTCACCGTAAACATGTTTCTAAGCTAACTGAATCAAAAAGGAATTTTGTGTTTGTGTGTATATTTATAGTTCGAAAACAAAACGTCTGAAGTGACTTTCTCTACTCTTGTACTAACTATTCTTACAAACTCTTATTCCTGTATCTTGTTCGTGTTAGTTAAGATAAACATTTGTACAAATTATCTTATTAGACTACAGTAGGCTGGGAGCGATAGTCAAATAATTTAAAGCTTTCCTATTCCATTAACTTTGCAGGTTAACATATAAAAAATTATAACGATGATCCATTTAGCGAAAGTTTGTTTTCCAAAACTCGCACAAATAACAAGGAATGTCTCTTAAATGGTCCATTCCACAAAAAATGCATTCGGACATTACAAGTGTTTTAACGAGATTTTTTGTATAGTAAGATTTGGTCTATCTCTTACGGTTTACTAGTTATGAAAAAGTTATCCAGTGTAAATAGGACTTCATGGGCTATAGCAAGAAAATTCAAGATATACATTTCATTTGTCAAAAGAATCTCAAACATATGGCATTTTAATCAAAATTGTTAAAGCCGTTTACAAGGAAATCAAAATTTTCGAAGTATTTTCCACGTAAAGTGTAGTTTAGGGTGGAGGAGTTTTCTTCAAAATCTTCGTGTCCATAGAACACATTGAGCTTAAATACTAACTAGTTTTTAACAGACTCTCCGTTTTTGAGTTATGCTCTCCACAGACTGACAGACATAGACAAACGGACAGACACACAGAGACAGGCAGAGACAAACAGGCTGACAGACACCGATACAGACATACGCGAACCTTTTTGGGATTCAGAGGGCCTCAAAACATATATTTTCGGGGAAATCTCGACATCAGACTTTAGGTTGGAATATAATACTTCCTCTTCTTACTGGTAGAGAAAGTAATAAACTAAACCAGACCGTTTACATAAAACATTTTAGATTTTGAGTAGTCGAAATCTTTTAAGGCCGGAGTTACGAGTAGAATTAAAGCTAGAAAGCTTTAAAAGATTTGACTATCGCACAAAGCCTACTGTATTCCCATGTTCCCCTTGTACCTACAAGAAAATAAGCAATAAGATAATTTGTAGAAATGTTTATCTCAACTAACATGAAGATATAGGAATAAGAGTTTGTAAGAATGGTTAGTACAAGAGTAGAGAAAGTCATGTGAGTGCAACACATCAGATTTTTTATTTATAGAGTCTCAAAACATAAATTTCCAGGGAAATCTCGATATTGAATTTTCAGGTGGAATAAAATGCTTCCTCTTCTTACATAAGCACTTAGTACAGACAGTAAAAAACGAATGCAGCCATGTGATAGTGATCTCAGGTTTGTTTAAGAGAACCAACTAATTTTCCTTGAAACTTGATTGATTAGCTGCAAGTCTTGACTAGTTAATTGTACCTGATTAACAGTGAACTATGATGAAGTTACGCTCATATGGAAGTTGATGGACGACTGCATTGCCCAGCTCAACCTTATATGTGTGAACACAACTTCATTTTCTGTTCCGCTTGTCTACTAGTAATTCCATATTAGTTCACTGCCAATGAAAAAAGTAGAACAGAGATGTCTTTCAAATGATATGTCAATTAAGATGATGTATCTATGAAACTGGGGGGAAAAGGGATCATTTTCAAACTCTCTTTTTCGCATTTGTATTGTATTTGTAACTTGAACTCTCAGCTGGTTTTAAAAACAATTTTAACCTATATAAGTACATTTAATTGATCTATTTAGATGAAGTCCCACATTCAGCTTGCAATAGTGCTTGGGGGAGAGCATTTTCGTTCAACGGTTTTCTACGATCTTAAAAGTGATTTGAACCAGAGTCAAAGTCTTGCACGTTTGCCACAGGCTTTTCGGGCACTCATTCCCTCACTCTCCAACACCACAAAAATCACTTCCTTATATAGACGTAGAAACTTTCCAGGACGTTCGAGGTGCCGAAATATCCGCAAGGTTCTAGTCCGCGACTTATCTTGTTTACGGTTCCGACTGCCCGGCGCCGATAAGCTTGGGGAGTAGCCGCTGCACCATAATTTAAAATTCATGCGAGAATGTAAGTTTACGTTGTCACGTTTCGCTGTGAATATGGGCCAAACTCCATGCAGAAATAAGGGGTCATTATACGGGAAGTGTATTAATGGAATAGTGATTGTTTTCAACAGGTGTACAGGATATTACTCTGAGACGGCTGTCATAATGTAATTCACAAGATGTGCTGCTTATCTCAAGGGCGCCGGTTTATTTAAAATGCTGCAGGTGTCATACCAGATTAACGAAACATACCTATACTAAGATAAATATATACCGAACAACATAAACTGGGTAGATAATCACAGGCTACCGCTATACCATCATATAATGTCTTAAATAGTTTACTTTTATATTAAAGACATATAATAATCATCAATGATAGAAGAATTGTTGGAATGTTAAATACAACTTTATGGAGCAAGAAACTGATTATTTCGTCTACTGTGGTACAAACAAGTTTGTTTTTATCTTCTTCAAGGTTAATCAAAATTTGTAAAAATAGTTTTACTACATATTTTCTTTTAAGAAGTAGTCGCTACGTGATGCATTTACAAGTCCGTTATCTCTGCATGGCCAAGAGGAGAAAAAACGAATAACGGCTTACGAATAACTTATTGTAATCACGGAATAGAGGCAGTAACACATCTCTTGTTGCATTCACATGAGTTTCTCCACTCACTCTTCTGCAGACAATTATTACACAAGCTTATGCTCCTGTGTGCTTCATTTATATCGAAATAAAGTTTCATTACACATTTCAAGTAGGTATAACAAGAACACAGCAGACTGAAGCGATATTGATCTTTATATCATCATCAGGGAAAAAACAAACAGCGACTTCCTACTAGAAATGAAGTACAAGTATTTAAAAATTCAAAGTAATAACTAAACAGTCAGACGAATACAAAGAGAAGAACTTGTGTGCTTTTAAACGAGTTGTGCGTTTTGTTTGTATGTATCTGCTAACCGTTTGTACAAAAGTACTTCAGAATAAGGATGACTTCATAAGCTATATCCAGAAAATTTAATATATGCAGTTACTTATCTCAAGCATTTGAAATTTTTATCATTGCCATTGGGAGCCACTTTTGATCAGGAAAAAGAAGATACCAAACATTTTTCATGTAAGGAGCAGCTTTCTTTTTACTTTTTCTACTAGATATAGTAAAGTAAAGGAAGTACTGTATTCCCCCCAAAAATTCGATGTCGAGATTTCACCAGAAATGTTTTAGGCTCCCTGAATCCAAAAAAAGAACATTTTCAGAAAAACGTACGTGTATCTGTCTGTCACTCTGTGGACAGCTTAACTCAAAAACGAAAAGTCGCTTAAAAACCAAAGTTGGTATTTAAATTCAATGTCCTTCAAGGATACTTCAAGAAAATTGTTTCGGCCTAAACTACTCTTTACATGGAAAATTTTTCGAAAGTTTTGATGTTCTTCAAAACGACTGTAACGATTTTGATTAAAATGCCATATGTTTGAAATATTTGCATGACAAAATGTATATCCTGAATTTTATAGCTATAGACTATGTAGTCCTGTTTACTCTGGATAACTTTTGAATACTACTTACTATATTATCTTACTATACAAAAAATGTGCATCTTGGTAAAACACACGATTTATGTCTTTTTTTTTTTTTTTTTTTTTTTTTTTTTTTTTTTTTTTGTAGCATGAACCATTTGGGAGATATTGCTTATTTGTGTGAGTTTTGAAGCACTTATACTTCTGTTGAATGGAACATCGTTATTCATTTCTTATGTTAACCGTGAAAAGAGGAAGAAAATTGAAAGCTTTGAAGGATTTGACTATCGCTCAAGGTCTACGTGCAAGGAAATAAGCAATAAGATAAGTTGTACAAATGTTTATCTCAACTAACACGAAGAAGATAAAGGAATAAGAGTTTGTAAGAATGGTTACTACAAGAGTAGAGAAAGTCATATGAGTGCAACACATTACATTTTTTTTCAATAGCAACATAAAAGTACTTATGTTCTCATTCGGGTTATGAAGTATTTGATTCCACGACTGACTCTGACCGTGTTAAAACTACGATGTAGGGGAAATGACACCAAGTGTCACGTTTCCCCATCTATGCACTACACAAACAGCCATGTCCAACTCGAACCCGCCACTCTCTGTTAGGAGGAGCGGCAAAGACAATACGCTCCAGATCCTCAGCTACAAGTGCGCACGCACGCACGCACGCACGCACGCACCCACATACTTCTGTGAAATACCTACACTGAACTTGTGTATGCAACACGTGTAGTTCTTGTAAAGCAAGCAAAGCTGCGAGTTGGCTGGAAACAGCCAGTGGAAGGAAGGAAGCAAGGTGTGATGACCAGGAAGTGAGTAGAGGTAGGTAGAGTAGTCCTCCGACACGAGTTTTTGTCAATTACAAGGTCATTTCTCACGACTCTAAACTCGGGTTATGAATCATGACGTAAGGAAGCGTTGTAAATACAGAGAAGTAGTTATAATGGATAACCTGTGCAGAACAACTTAGTTGTAAACAATGCTTTTTATATCGCATTATTATCAGATGACACGCCAAGTTATTTCTTGTTTTCTTTATGCTGAGGTCTTATATTCCAGAACCAATTAAATACTCTGTGAGAGCAGAGGCATATTTTCCCTATTTCAGAGACACAAAATCCATAAGTATTATTGTGATACTCGAATGGTTAACATGCGCTTGACCTTTTATACCCAAAGTCTCTCAGGTGATACAGCATGCATGGTGTTTTCTCAGAAGACGCTAATGTTTCACAATGGGCATATCACTTCAGCCAATGAAATAAAAGAAATCACAAATAACGGAGTTCACTCCACATATTCCATCTCCCCTGTTTTCTGTCTCATTCTGTTCGTCTGGTTTTCTACTGAGGACGTTGCCTTTGACGACACTGAATAGGTAAACTTTCCCACTCGGCTTTCATGCGCCGCACGTTAACCAATAGAGTACCATAGTAATATGTTCTGCCGCCCTAACTTACACGCAGTGGACTCAAAAAGCATGCAGTTTCGTTGAAATCTATCTGTGTCAAATTTTTGGGTGAAATAAAATCTTCGAGAGTTCAAGCCATACAGTATTTTAATCAAAGGGAGTTAATCAGAAAGTAAAAATTTTCGAAACATATTCCATAAAAACCTGATGTGCTGCACTCACATGACTTTCACTACTCTTGTACTAACTATACTTACAAACTCTTATTCCTATATCTTTTTTGCGTTAGTTGAAATAAACATTTGCAGAAATTATCTACTTTATTTTCTTGTAGATAGAAGGGGAATATGGAAATACAGTAGACTTTGAGCGATAGCCAAAATTTTTAAACCTTTTAAACTCCGGTCTCTTTGCACGGCTAAAAAAATGAATCATCTTCCATTTGAGGAAAGTTTGTTTTCCAAAACTCACACAAATAAGGCATATCTCCGAAATGGTTCACTCTACAAAAACAATTATTTGGACATAAACTATGTATTTTAGCATGAACTACACATTCTGTATTGTAATATTTGGTCCATCTCTTACGGTTTACAAGTTATGCAAACGTCATCCAAAGTAAAGAGGACTAAATGGGCTATAGCCAAAAAAATTCAAAATATACATTTTTCTGCCATAAAATTATCTCAAACATTGGCATTTTAATTAAAATCGTTAGAGCTATTTTCGAGAAAATCAAAATGTTCGAAATATTTCTATGTAAAAGGTAGTTAGGGAGGAGGAATTTTCTTCAAACTTTTCCTGTCGCATCCTTGATATTAACCTTAAATAACTTTTATTTGTAACCAACTTTTCGTTTTTGGGTTATGCTGTCCACAGAATGACAGACACACGCATACGGACCTTTTTCTAAAACTTTTTGATTTAATGCAATACTTTCGTTACTAAAAACAAAGGCCAGTTTTTTTCTCATTAAAACCGTCCAGTTCTGTCACAATCATGCACTTTATGTGAATTCCAGCACAATTACATCAGAACGATGTTGCACGTGTTATTTAAGAAAAAAGATCACATCCCAGAAGGTTCTAACCACAACAATTTATACAACATTACGAAACTAGAACTTGCAAACTATTTATCAGCATCACATTAACATTGCTGATTTATGGATCGAACCGGAATATCAGTAATTCATTTCGGAGCCAAACCGTCCTGTCTAGTTGACGAGCTGGAGGTTTCGCCATAACTAATTGGAAGTTCTGACCCCTTTTATAATTGGCATTACCAGTTTCTTCTTATGGGATGTAATGTTCAAATCTTGTTGTTAATTTGTTACAACAGCAATAAGTGCTCCAGCTTTCATCTCGGAATTTTCAATGCATTCTTAACGTATGCTGTTACTTTCTCTCTGCAATACAGTAGCTTTATTTTAAAAAATCTGATGTGTTGCACTCACACGACTTTCTCTACTCTTGTACTAACCATTCTTACAAACTCTTATTCCTGTATCTTCTTCGTATTAGTTGAGATAAACATTTGTACAAATTATCTTGTTGCTTATTTCCTTGTAGGTACAAGGGGAGTATGGGGATACAGTAGACTTTGTGCGATAGTCAAATCTTTTAAAGCTTTGAGATTTCGTTCTCTTTGCACACTTAACATAAAAAATGAACAACGATGTTCCATTTCGGAGAAAATTTTAAGTTTTCCGAAACTGACACACATAAGGAATATCTCCGAAATGGTTCATCCTACAAGAAAATTTATTCAGACAAATTGTGTATTTTAGCAAGATCTACATTTTTTGTATAGTATGATTTGGTCTATCTCTAACGGTTTACCAGTTATGCAAAAGTCGTCCACAGTAAATACGACTACAGGGGCTATAGCCAGAAAATTCAAGATATACATTTCATTTCTCATAAAAGTATCACAAACATATGGCATTTTAATCAAAATCGTTAGTCATTTTCAAGAAAATCAAAATTTTCGAAAAATATCCCATATAAAGGGTAGTTTAGAGTGGGGTTATTTTCTTCAAGTAAGTGGCATTCTTGAAAGGCATTAAACTTAAATACCAACTTTGGTTCTTAACCAACTTTTCGTTTTTGAGTTATGCTGTCCACAAACTGACACACACACACACACACACACACACACACACACACACACACACACACACACGCGCGCGCGCGCGGATGTTTTTCTAAAAATGCTTTTTTTGGATTCAGGAGGTCTCAAAACATATTTCCGGTGAAATCTCGACATCGAATTTTTGGGTGGAATACAATATTTTCTCTACTTGCTATATGTAGCAGAGAAAATAAAAATAAAAGTGAATAAAAAGTGTGATATATTTTCGGGGGTCACTTTCCCTCGCGTTAAATCGGACCGCCATATTTCGGGCTTCTACTGTATTTATCAAATATTGTATCACACAGAAGTGTGCGTTTTCTAAAACCTATTTTAAGGTGGCGTTAAAATGTGTTTTAATAGATTTTATATCGTTTATCATTTTACAAGATAGTTATAATTTTTATAAGGATATAAAATCTATTAAAACAAAATTAAAATTCCCCAACTACTTTCAGAGTTTTGAATTAATTTAGAAAGCTAATTGTTGAATTGATCGGAAAGTGCAGTTTGTATGACAGCATTTGAAAGAGGGCGGTTATGTAATAGTAATGCCACCAACACTTGGGTTATTGCGGTTTCCTTGCTTCTCTTCTCACCTTACATAATTGTGAGAACGTTTTAATTGTCACTTGATTACTCCAACGGGGCTGCCGTATCTCGGTCATGGTTTTCAATGCCGGCCAAAAAATTACGTTCACGATTTCTGTTGCATTCAGGAATATTGCTACCAGAATTATTCACTTGTAAGATATATAACGTTATACAGAAATGTAGGGAGGAAGATAAGTAGTTCCTGTATTTTAAAATAAATACGTAAATGACGGAAGGAACATGAGGTTTGGGAAAATAAAAAATAACAAACCTTACTTTTTATTCGATTTCGTGTCGCACACTTGGAAGATGCTGAAGTTAAATATTATTCTCTTCACAGACAGACACCCCCTGTCCTCCCCAAAATGTGTCCTTTCAGTGTGAGTGCCTCAAAACGACTATTTGGATTGGAATGTCGCTATCGAAATTTTTTATACAAGGCGATTAATACACAAGGGTGGGAACATATACGCAAAGAAGATCACAACAGTATGGAGTCCTCTTGCAAATACCTTATATTTAACAAAACCCCCCAAAAGGAAGTCCATAGGAGTAAGATCTGGAGATCTTGGTGGCCAGTCAATCGACCCTCGTCGTCCTACAGGGACTCCATTATTTTGGAAATAGAAGTCATCACCTTGTTGAATTCGTACTCTTGGTGCCGCAATCCTTGACATGTTGATGTACGCGTTTTGGTTTACACGTGTCCTCAAAATGATAGGTCCAATGATCCGTTTACATGATATTTGCGCTTTAGGGTGATTCAGATGTTCCTCAATTAAGTGGGGGTTTCTGTGGAGTAGCAGACAGTTAATGTCTATTTACCGCACCCGACAGCTTAAACTGTGCTTCCTCGGACCATACAATTCCATCACCTTCAACCTCTTCATTCAAAATAACTTCACAGCGCTGCAAATGACCATCTGGATCATTCTCAAGTAAACCATGGTCGATACATTTTCAATTTTAAATGTAACATCATAGATCTGCGTGAGCTGTTGGCTGCCTTTTCTTTCATTTTTGTGGACTTTTGGACAAAGTCTCGGCAACTGCCATTTCATTTTCAGGAGTTTTAACAGTGACTGGTCGACCACTTTTTGGTGCATTAATAATAATATTATATTAATAATTATAATATAATTATTAACGAAATTCATTTTTTTAAACAGCATATGTTTGACGCGTGTCTAAAACAGCACCAACCTTAATTTGTTTAAACGCCTGAGGAAAGGATCTGCAGAATAATTAAGTAAAGAACAACCTTTCTTGTTTCCTCAACAGGAACTACCTCAGTTCCTCGCCTTAGATGACTGCATGCGAATGCAATTACCCGCCCCCAGGACAGGCTCAACTACTCGATAAGAAAATTCTACTTCCGTTTCCCCTCAACACCTGTTGTACATCAGAAAACATTTGGAGCCGGCTGTACCACAAAGAGCGTCCATATAACAATGGGTAAACACAGTACTTGGTCTACATGAGGGGATACGCACTATACGCTAAATGCAGAAGGTTCTAAGTACCTATGTTTTGGAGACGAGTAGTTGTTATAAGGAGTCGAAGACCTTTGAACTTTCCGCTGGCTGCATCATCCACCCCTGACAGGGCAAGAAGTGAAATCAGAACAAAGATCCCTCTGCGGAACCTCCATATATGGAAGATAAGTAGGGGTAAAGTTCGTTTGGGCCAGACTCGAAGCATAAAAAGCGAATGACAGCGTTATAATTGAACCAAGACAGGTCGGTCGATCGATCGGTCACTATCCAGATCTGAACAAAACTTACTGTACATTTTGTTCGACAACTTTTTACTTTCCCCACTACGTATAGTAAGTAGAGGAAGTATTGTACTGCACACAAAAATTCGATGTCGAGATTTCACCAGAAATATATGTTTTGAGGCCCCTGAATGCATTTTTAGAAAAAGTAACGTGTATGGGTCAGTGTGTCTGGGCAGAGTAACTCAAAAACTAAGTAATTTAACAACCCAAGTTGCTATTTAAGTTTAATATCTTTAAAGGATGCGACACGAACATTTTTAAGGAAGTTCCTGTAACTTAACTACCCTTTACATGGAAGTTTTTTCGAAAATTTTGATTTTTTCAAAAATGGTTCTAACGATTTGATTAAAATGCCATGATTCAGATATTTGTATGACAAATGAAATGTATATCTTGAATTTTCTGGCTATAGCCCATGTAGTCCTATTCACTCTGGATGACTTTTGCATAACTGGTAAACCGTGAGAGATAGACCACATCTTACTACATAAAAATGTATATATTGCTAAAATACACAATTTAAGTCCCTTTTTTTTTTAATTGCAGAGTGAATCATTTCGAGGATATTCTTTGTTATTTGTGAGAGTTTTGGAGAAGTTACACTTTTGTCAAACGGAACATCGTTATTCAGTTATTTATATGCCATGCAAAGAGAAAGAAGCTTTAAAAGATTTGACTATCGCTCAAAGTCTACTGTATTCCCGTATTCCCCTTGTACCTACAATGAAATAAGCAATAAGATATTTCTGCAAATGTTTATCTCAACAGGAAGATGATACATGAATAAGTTTTTATAAGTATGGTTAGTACAAGAGTAGAGATAGTCATGTGAGTGTAACATCAGGTTTTGTTTTCTTTTTTCAACTTAGTTTTTGTGCGTCAGTTTTGTACAGGACAGCATTTTAGCCATTTATCATAGCTTATCTTTCCTGTTTTTGTAGCACCGATGATACAGTCGGCATTTCTTATCTAAACAAATAGAACACGTGCTTCCAGCCTTCCGCTGGTTTATGAACTATTGTAAACATTGGATATCTGTGTGTATGATAAGGGAGATTCCTTGGACGTTTATTTTGTGACAAATGAAATATTTACATGAAGTAGATTAGGATGCTAGGCCTCATTTGTGCATGCGATTTCATCTTGCACGACAAACTTGCATACTCCTTAGTTGTCGATTTATGCATGCGACTTGTACTATTGGGATATCACCTCTAAACTTGTCTTTCTCGTGGTCACTTATCTTCAAGCACTTCCCTTCATGAACTGTACGGGCAGTAGCAGAATCTTGTTGAAAACGCCCTTCTTCTGTCACTTCATGATAAAATAGGGTCAAAATATCATTTCGGTACCTCTCTGCATTTACAGTCTGCTTGTAGAATATTGACCGATTATGCGTCTAGAACCAACAGCTGTCCAATCATAATGAGGGATTTCTTGAACGCGATGTGCATTTTCAGAGGCCCAGTACCGACTGTTATGAGTGTTGATATAACCATTTAGGTGGAACCACGCCTCGTCGGAAAAGAACAGAAGCTGTGGATCAATTAAACCGTCGTTTACTGATGAAAGAAACCATTCACAATGCCTTCGTAATAATGGGTAACCTTGTTTTGCGTGGTTTTAGTTTTAAACACATCCTCATGTGTTGGAAACAGTACAGTGGCCCAACTTAATGACAACTTATTCTCCCGATATAATGTTTGTTTAGCCTCGCGAGGGTGGACTTGGACATTTCCAGCATCTTGTATAAGGTAAGAGTGTTATACATGCGGAGTTTATGTAGGAGCAAACCCGGCTGTGGCACACCCAATCGCGCACAAGAGAAATGTTGTGCGCCCGTTAGGTTTTATATGAAGAATCCTGTATAAACCATTAATATGTAAACGTTAGGTAATATAATCCGCAAGTACCTACTTAGTTTTTAGGTTTAGGGTTCTCTATTATGTCATATATTCAAGTGAAGACTCCCCAAATAGTTTCAGAGCTACCGACATTGCTTCACGGTTTCTATGTACATTAATCAGTTTGAACCAAGATGTCCTATGTGGAGATATGTTTAACTGTCAATTTTAAAAGTGACGCTGACAACTGAATTTCTGTTGGCAACACTGACCGGAAGACGTAAATTATCTACACGAAGGTGAAAATTGTCAGGAACTCGTTGATTATCAGAACATCAGCTAAATAGTCAATGCAATCTTGCGGAAACGAGATTTACGCACCTGATAATTATTATTTATTTATGCCAAGAAACTTACTGCTGGTGTTTTTAAAGCCCTGTGTGGGAAATATTTGAGAGCTAGAATCGAAACTGAAAAATTGAATGATACTGTCGGAATTTCAACCACAGACCTGCTGAGCTGAAGGTCTTTTCTTTCTTTCTTTTTTCTCTTTATCTGATTACCCTCTCCTTATGTAGGACTTACAAGTCAGTGCCTAGGGTCACACTCCTGTCGCGGAAGACAGGAACCTATGGATCGGACAAACTGAAGACCTGGAAGCGGGTGGTCAATATTAGAGTGAGGAAGATGATATGAAATGCAGGCGAAATGCATGATTCCAAAGGTAACTAAGGGACAATTTGTGTAATTACTGGCGGGGGAAACCGGAGAACCCGCACGCGCTTCGTCCGCCACTAATACCACATGCGGGTCCTTGGGATCTAACCCGGGCCACCTAGGCGGTAGGCGAACAGTCTAATAGCTCTTACACGGCGCCGCCGAGTGGAAGATCTGTGGTTCAAATCCTGACTATGGCATTACATTCTTCAATTCCGATTCTACCTCCCTTACGCACCTGATTTGCTAGTGTTTCGGATTTGTAAAGTAAAGAAACGAACATTCTCTTAAAGGGCAATAAACTCAAATTACATTATACAAAATACGCGACGTTCATTTCATTAATGTTGTTTTATTCAGTGAAGTGTATTAGCAAACGCCGCTTTGAGTTCCGTATTGGTCGTATAATTGACAACTATGGATGATATCGAACACAGTGGTAGTAGCCAAAGCCGGCCGAGTTGCCTGGAGTAACAGAAATTCTAACATATATTCGCTAAGTAGGAGCATGACTTGTCGGTCAGAGTAATCATAAATCTCTGTTTTATTGCTGCTGATGCTGTATGCTTAAAGTATCAGTAATGCGAGGATAAGTTTGTGTTGCGTAACTGTGTATGGAATGTTTACATTTTATTTGCGCTGTTGACACAGGTCTATGGACACACTCAACTCGACCTTCACCCCGTTGCCACCACGCCAGGTTGACCAACCTCTGTACTATGTTCGTTTGGCGAGAACTCCAATACTATAAATAAATCAGTGAACTGTATGCAGTTCTGCAACGAAATTGAAACAGGAATAACAGACACGCTACTTCATGAGAACCGATCTCTCAGAATTGGAAAAAAAACCAACAAAACGTAATTCAGCCCATTTAATTTATCATTGCCTCCTACTTTCTAGGAGAAATATCGCGTAAATACTTTTGGTAACGGACTAAAAATGAGGGGGTTAGGTGACGTTATAAATAACCTCCAATTTCTCCATTATCACCTTTCCAATCATTGATTTCGGCTGCATTTTATATCATCCTCTTCCTCACTCACATACCTGGTGCTAGGCTGGCCACTTCACGCATCCTACCAAAGATCCTGCTCTGATAATATATTTACAGTGAGGCAGTTGATAGAGGAAAGAAGATAATATACTTTACCTACATATTTGACATTCACAGATCTTGAAAAAGCGTTTGACGAAGTTGATGGGCGAAAATTATTGTGAGAGATAATGGAGAAGTATGGGTATTCCACGTATTTGATAAAATGTGTAAAACGTTTATATTAACATACCCGTTTTGGGCTCAATATATGGGATTCTATGCACGATAACTACACAAGGGGTGAGACAAGGGTGTGTATTATCACCCAAACTTTGTAACACTTATTTCTTACGAAGATGTTCACAATGAGCACCGGCTGCAATTAATGTTAAAGGTTTAAGATTTCTGCTCTTAAGACTAAGACCATGGTATCCCGATGTAAACACCCCATAGGAGTTAAATATCATTTTAGAAGGAAATATTTTAGAACAGATTCAATTTCTTAATTATTTGGGCTGTGAACCGGCTTTTGGCAAATATAGAGATATTACAATAAAATGAGTTATAATTCTAGTTAATGTGTGGCAAAATAAGAACTTTAAAAAGGGTCGATACCAAACTGGAATTCTATAAAGTTATGGCGGTACCGGTTTTGTTGTGTGGCAGTGAATATTTGGCTATAAAACAGAAAGAATATAAAAGGACATAGGCTACAGAAGTGAAACATCCTTACGATTTGTGAAATATTAATGAATTTCATTTAGGATTTAAGGCGATGAATTGGGCCCTCTTGAAATTCTCAGACACCTTCCGAGATATAATGCAGCACTACAGTTGAAAGTTATTGAAGTTTTGCGGAATCTCTGAGATTTAGGAAACCAATCAACGCTGCAGCAACACCGGTAACACTATACCTAGGTTCACCAGGGTGTTGACTGGGGACTGCAGGATAGGTCTTGCCGTAAAACGTGAAGAAGTAAACAACGGAGGTGCTCCGCATTACCAAGGTATAGCTGTGCATCTCGTGCATAAGCCAATGGGTCCTTTGTGACATAATCACCAACCCAAGGCTCGAAGGATGACGGGGTCCTCTGCGGAGGCGGGCCCCAAACGACGCCAGGGAGGAATCTTGCACAGAGCGCATAGCCACCGGTCCAGCCGAAACCCGCCGACCACTGTCGTCTGCTCCTACAGTCCTGAAATGGGAAATGGTGGACAAGATAGGGTGTCCTGGGGATCGAACCCAATACCTATCGCATGCGAGTTAGGCCCTGCAGTAATGCAAACCTGTATCAAGACTAACTTTGTGCCATACATAAACATAACAATTGGATAAGGGTTGAGGCAAGCAGGGCGATCTCCTCCCTTCAACCGGTGTAATCTTTTGTACTGGGAGGGAGGTATTCCAAAGAGGGAAACAGGCAGATGTTCTCTGGCTACCAGTCTGAAAGGAAACTTCCTCCTCTTGGCCGCGACATCTGTATCATGCGACAACACAGTAAGAGAACTACACAAATACCCAGAGAAGAATTAGCATCCATTAGAAGCATCCATTATCGAACATATATTCACATTTTCTATTTCTACAGAAGGCAAATTGTCCTTAAAAATCTGATTAGTTGTACTCACTATCTCTACTCTTGTACTAATCATTCTCACAAACTCTTAATTCTATATCTTCTTCGTATAAAAATGAACGATGTTGCATTTGACAAAAGCTTGTTTTCCAAAATTCACACAAATAACAAGGCATATCTCCGAAATGGTTCACTCTACAAATTTATTTGGACATAATTTGGTGTTTCAGTGAGATCTACATTTTTGTATATTAAAGTTTGGCCTATCTCTTATGGTTTAGCAGTTATGCAGAAGTCATCCAGAGTAAATACGACAACAGGGACTATACCTATTCAGAAAATTCAAGATATACGTTTCATTTGTTATAAAACATATCTTAAACATATATTTTAATCAAAATCGTTAGAGCCATTTTCAACAGAATCAAAATTTTCCTTGAAAGACATGAAACTTGAATACCAACTTCGGTTTTAACCGGCTTTTCGTTTTTGAGTTATGCTGTACACACACACACACACACACACACACACACACACACACACACACACACACACACACACACACGCAGGTACGCACGCACTCACACACACATACACACACCGCACACACACACACATACACACACACCGCGCACACACACACACGGGCCTTTTTCTACAAATGCTTTTTTGGGATTAAGGGGGCCTCAAAACATATTTCCAGTGAAATCTCGACATCGAATTTTTGGGTAGAATACACTTCCCCTACTCTGCGAAAGTAAAAAGGCAAAATCACGCTTCCTGTTTGTTAATTCCCTAAAAGAGGGTGGGGGGAGGGGAACTCTATTCACGTATGTACCTACGGGCATTAACTGTGGACTCGAACCTAAACACCCTTCATGACGAAAAAATTAGTGTATGGTGCGCCATTAGCGGAGAAAGGTTTTCAGAGCTCCAATAAGTTATGGTGGCCAGTTTCAACATCTCCTTTCATAAAGTTGGTAAGTAAAGTCTTTAAAAGCAATTTTAAAAATGTGTGGCTTCCATCCGCGCCTTTCTATGATAGCGGTAGACGGCAAAGAGCGCCGAGGAAGCGGACGCAGCCCATTCGAAAATGCTTTGCTCTCCCGGTATAAATAAAAACAAAGTCGAGGAAAAGGCGCCGGAAGTAGGTACCAGACCTCTTGGTCACGTGTTGAAGATTTAAAGTAGGAACAAAAGTCGACAGATGTCATTGAAGCTAAAGGTTCAAAGTAGCCTTTGCACATGTGTGATGATAACCTTAACGAACTTGCGTATTTTCCGTCGTCTCAATGAATGGCACACGTCTTTACGTGAAGGTGACCTTCACAGCACGAGCTTATCAACAACATATGTACGTAAGGAAGAAGACGGGGAATGACGAATCATTAGGGCTAGGAAGTTCATGCATTTGCATGTTTTTTCATAGGGGTTAAAAATGCATGCTTTTACATTATGTACGTATTGGAGAGCAAGAGGATTAGTGACTTCATTGTCAGAAATCCAGCATTAGCTAACAACAACATTATGTGCGCGAATTACGGAATTTTCAGTTATTTGGACATGATTTTATGGTGCATATAACTGCATATTTTCTTGATTTTTGATAAATGCATAATCTCAATACCATAGCCCCTATATTGCATATTTTAATTATTTTTATGCTTTTTTATTTTTTCATCTGTATAATATTTTTCATATTGGTAGCATTTCTGAGACAATGGTTCTTTCCCATTGGTAGATAGATTTGTGTCCAGTGCGAAGATAATTTTTGTTAAATCTCCTAAAAGAGTTAAGTTGTTTAGATCAACAGCACCTAATATCCGACTTCCTCCTGCACCAGTGTTAATCGATGGGGAACATGGATCGATGCAGTTTTATATTATGCTGAGCACATAGAAATAGCTGAAGAGGTTATTAATTCATTGGACTTGAAAGATGCTTCATCAATAGAAACTGTGCAAAATATTCTGTCAGGCACTGGGTTAAAAGAGGATCTTGGTTTCATATCTGCCCATTTTTGTTTCTTACCAACAGCCATAACGGCATTGGAAGCTGTAGAATCTCCTTTGCATGAGTCATTGTCTTTGAAAAAACAATATGTGATCTAAGTTTGGTTCCTGGTAGCATAGGACAAAAAGTGAAGGAGAAAGTGAATTATGTGATTTCAAAAAATTCTGGTTATAACCAGATGTGCGATATTCGAGACACCCTCGAAAGAAAACCATCTGTCACACCAAGAGACTTGACTCTCTCTGTGAAGCAGTTAACATCATTTAAATATGCCACGATAACATCTTGTGACGTGTAAAGAAGTTTTTCACGTTACAAAAGTGTTTTGCGAGACAACAGACGATGTTTTACAGTTGAACATTTGTGTAATGTGTTGGTTGTGAACTGCAATTTAGCAGTTAATACTAGCAGCGGGACCACTTCTGCTTCAACCTCTAAGGAATAAGGTAACTTTATTTATTATTTATACTAACTCGTCTTGTCTCCTGCAAAGGAACATTAATTGTTTTAATTAAATAGTGCATATTTCTTGGCATATTTTGAAGTTTTTAAGAGCATATTTGCATGCATACTTCAGTGCTGTTTAGGACATGAACTTCCGAGCCCTAATAATCATGCATCTGCAAGGCGAAATACACCTTCCAAATTCAGGATGGGTGTTGCTGTTGTTAATATCAACACATTCAAAATCGCCTCCTGAAGTCTCTGCTAATTTTTAAACATCCCACAAAGGGTTAACGGTCAAGTTGGCCATTCAACTGTTTCATTTATTACTTTCTCTACCTCATAGCTGCCTACCACATTCCACCCCACAAGTCGATATTGAGTAATCACCGGAAATACACATATAAATAAACGCATTTTTTAAAAAAAGATGCACGAGTGTTTGTTCAGAGCGTAACTCTAAAAGAAATGCCGGATGAATAGACATACATTTAAGAGGTGGAATCAGAACTGAAAAATTCAATGCCATACGCGGGATTTCAACCACGGATCTTCTGCTTATCGAGCGGCTGCTTTAACCACTAAGCTACCATAGCCAACTTGCCAGTGCGACATTAAATTCCCCAGCCGATTCGTAAATACCATAAATTTGGTATATACATAAGTTGAGTATTTTTCAAAGATGCGGCACGAGAATGTTCAGCAAAATTCTACCTTCTCAAAGCATGGTTTAAATGGGAAAACTTTCGACCTTTATTATCAAAAATGAGTCTTAACGATTTTAATTGAAATACCATGTTTAAGATACTTTAACACAAATTTAATGTGTATTTTGCATTTTCTGGGAATAACTTCACAAGATCTCTTCATTTAAATGATTTTCGTACGATTGGTAAACTGTAAGAGATACTACAAATTTTTAGATACTACAAATGTTACGTCACATGCTCGGAATTCATAGCTTAGTAAATGTAATGCAATAATATTATGATGATGATGATGATGATGGAGCCAATAATAGTGCCAAGGTCTAATTGGTGTAGAGCACGGATGTATAGATTTTGTGAAAGAGGGGAGTTTGGGTTTAACTCCTTCCACGCGGACTTTGGTTCTCTTTAACCCCAACTGTGCCTTGGGTTGCAGTGGGAACATAATGATAGTACCTGGGCGACCGAGCTTTGCTCGACTTTTCTTTTCCTTTTTTCTAATCGTGTTTGGGGGGGGGGGGGGAAGATACTTATTTAGATAAACTTGGAAAACAAAATAAGTAAATATAAATTTTCATCCTAATTGTTGGAGCCGTTTCCGTGACGAAACCTTTAATATCCTGGCTGGTTTGTTGAAATTGGCCCATTAACAGAAATTAGGTTTAGAGTAATTGTGACTGTTACGGGTAAAATCACGTTTTTTCAGGAATAACACTTATAGAGATAAACTTAATAAGCAAAACCCTGTCTAAATACAAAATTTGATCGAAGTGCATAACCTTAGAAGATACACCAAGTGATCGTGGCGTGTCATACAGACTTTTAATATAGTTTAATTTGGGGAAACTCTTTACAAATATATGTTGAGTTATACTCACTCTTATATACACTATTCTTGTGTTTATTTCTCTATCTACTACATTTTAATCGACAAACATTTTCAGAAAGCAACGTATTGCTAATTTTCTTGTAGGTGTAAGGGGAATATGGGAATACAGTAGGCTTTAAGCGATAGTCAAATGTTTTAAGGACTAGTTGTTGTGCGATGCCTTTGAAATTCCGTTCTGTTTGCAAGGCCAGGAGATAAAGACGTATAAAATATTCTTGTTTGAGAAGAGTATAAGCATTGGCGAATTGAAACAAATCGGAAATGGTTCACTCAAAAGTAAATCGTATGTTTTAACGAAATCCACATTTTCTATTTGGTAACCATTTATGCAAAAGTAATCTAGAACAAAGAGGTCTTCTGAGGAAATCCGTAGAAAATTCAAGGTATAATTTGGAAACTGTCATGGAGTCACCAGTTTGTGTCCGTCTCTGGAAATTGAGTGTCTGGTTTTGGTTTTACAGGTCACAGGCGCTAAGTGATTCACTCTCCGACTGAAAGAGGAGGTGGGGTAGTACCCGCTAATTACGCAGGCGTCCCCAGAGAGACAAGGTTGGATATCATTGCTCTTTGCCATAGGACGGTAAATGTGAGACAGCGAACCGTTACATGTACATATAGTATTCTAAACGCCTACCTCGTACAGCCACGTGGGAAGTGACACATTTCACTTTCATACAGTTGTGTTCAGTAAGCTAAGCTATGATTCATGTCTGTGCGTCGTCCGGTCAAACATGTCTGCTAAAAGCCTTAACCACAACACAACACAAGCTTGTTTCTATCACGTAGGTACTAGTAGTAGTAAACTGGAGTAAGGTCAAGTTTATTTGGTCACAGACAGCACAGTATCACACTCACTATAGCATTCACTTAAACATTACTGAAATATCAAACCACATCCCCACATGATGAACATGGCTTCTCTACCGTGTTCTTAAGACAGAGGAAGTCTTGACTCCCACCAAACGTTTCATATCGAGGTTTGTCTGAAATACATGTTGGGTGCGTACGTCTGAGTGAACAATCTAACTCCAAAACAAAAATCTGATGTGTTGCACTCACATGACTTTCTCTACTCTTGTACTAACTATTCTTACAAACTCTTATTCCTATATCTTCTTCATGTTAAGATTCGTACAAATTATCTTACTGCTTATTTCCTTGTAGGTGCAAGGGAGATATTAGACTGTCGCTTTGTGAGACAGTCAAAGCTTTTTGACCTTTGAGATTCCGTTCTCTTTGCACCATTAACATATAAAAAATGAACAACGTTGTTGCATTTCACGAAAGTTTTAAGTTTTCCGAAACTCGCACATATAACAAGGAATATCTCCGAAATGGTTCACCTTACAAGAAAATTTATTGAGACATAAATTGTGTATTTTAGCAAGATCTATATTTTTTGTACAGTATGATTTTGTCTATTTCTAACGGTTTACCAGTTATGCAAAAGTCGTCCAGAGTAAATACGACTGCAGGGACTATGGTTAGAAAATTCAAGATATACATTTCATTTGTCATAAAAATATCTCAAACATATGACATTTTAATCAAAATCGTTAGAGCCATTTTCAAGAAAATCAAAATTTTATAAAAATCTTCCATGTAAAGGGTAGTTTAAGCTGCAGCTATTTTCTTCAAAATCTTCGTATCACATCCTTGAAAGACATTAAACTTAAACATCAGGTTTGGTATTTAATCGGCTTTTCGTTTTTGGGTTATTCTGTTCGCACAAACAGACTTTTTCGTAAACACGCTTTTTGGATTCAGGGAACTCAAAGGTGTATTTGCAGTAAAATCTCGCTATCTATCGAATTTTTGTGTGGAATGCCTATACAGAATACTTTGTGTGCAGTACTTGGTGAAAGTAATAACTGCACAAGTAAAACATATTTTGCATGCACCAAACAAAATACCGTGAAATGGAGAAGTTCGCCTTGTGCAAGTGTATGTACTTGGGTCATACGGCAAGAGGGGGGCCACAGATATGTATATGGGTTGAAGCTGGTTGTTTCCTCAAGTTTCAGTATTTGCTTCCATTAGTTTCAGGGTTAGCGTCTATCTATACATAGAGTTCATACATGGAAGTATGGTTCATACTGAAACTGATAACTTCCAACACCTGTTGTGCGATCACCATGAAAATGACACATTTAAGTGTTTGTTCATGGAAAAGGTTTTATGCTTCCCATTTTACTAAGCAATGTATTACACTCACATGGTTTTCTCTACTCACCCTTCAACATACATTTCATACAATTTTTTGTGATTGAAATACAAATGCAACGTATTACAATCACATGGTTTTCTCCTCACTTTTTTTACGTAACACATGTCACACAATTTCCTATACAATTGAAATTCAAATGCAATGTATTACATTCACACGGTCTTTTCTACTCACTTCTTTTACGTAACACACTTCATACGATTTTTCACAGGATTGAAAATAGAGATGCACACACGGTTTTCTCTACTCACTTTTCATTTACGTAATACATTCACACATCCTTCTCTACTCACTCTTCTACAAACAATTGGTACAATTTTCTAAACGATTGAAACAGAAATGTAGCGCATTACATTCGCATGATTTTTCTCTACTCACTTTTCTTTTACGAAATATATTCACTTGTCTTTCTCTACTCGCCCTTTTACATACATTTTATAGAGATTTCTATAAGACTGAAATAGAAAGGCAACGTATCAGATTCACACCGTTTTCTCTACTCAGTTTTCTTTTACGTAACATTCACATGTCCTCTACTCGCTCTTCAAAATAAATTCACATAATTTTCTATATGAATGCAATACAAATGCAATGATTTAATTCACATGTTTTTCTCTACTCACTTTTCTTCTTGTGGTATTTGCGTTTGTTCAACAGTGCTTTTGCATAGTGTATTCCCGGTATTTTTTCCATTTACTTTGTTTATATTTTGTTCTTTGCGGTACCCTGAGAGATTTGCTTAACTGTTTGTTTATGTATCTTATGTAATATTTTTAACTGGTCAATTTAGGTCTAGAAGTTTTTCTTTTCTTTCTTTACCTGATTGCGCCCCCCTTATGTAGGACTTACACCCCCTAGGACTTACAAGCCAGTGTCTAAGGTCAGACAGACGCCTGTCGGGGAGCACAGGGCAGAGTAAAGACCTGGAAGCACGTGGTCAGTATGAGAGTGAGGAAGAGGATGATATGAAATGCAGGCGAAATCAATGATTGGAAAGGTGATGATGGAGCAATTGGTGGAATGGGCGGCGGGGGAAACCGGAGAACCCGGAGAAAACTCGTCCAGACGCCAGTTCGTCCACCACAAATATCACATGCGGGTCCCTGGGATTGAACCTAGCCACCTAGGTGGTAGATTAACGCTCTAACCACTCGACCACGTCGTCGCTGGTCTAGAAGTTGAAAGAATAAATTGTCGGGTAATTCATCCAGTACAGTATGAACGCAAATCTCCGCTTATATCCCGGGCTCATAGGCAGTAATTTCCTTCATTGGCTATTACAAAGAGAACACAGAATATGTGACGTAATGCATTCACATTATTTTCTCTATCCACTCTTCAACAAACTAGACAATATAAGCAATAGTGTAAGTTATTTTACTATGCATTCCGTGTAGGTACAATGGGAATACAACAGGCTTCAAGTGACAGTCAAATGTCTTAAAGCTTGTAGCTACGTAATGTCTTCGAAATTCCATTCCTCTGTTTGGCCAAGAGATTAGATAACGAATAACTTCACATTTCATGACAATATAGGTATTTTTTTTAAAATTGAAATAAATAAGGAATAATTCGGAAATAGTTAATTCCAAACAAAGTATTTCTCAGAGGACGTATGTTAACGAAATCTACATTTTTGGTGTAGTTACAGTTTGTTTACATCTTACGATCTACTAGTTATGTAAAAGTAGTTTAGAATGAACAGAGCTTCAGACACTATTGGGACAATCTGCCGTTTAATCACATATTGCAACTATGTTTTAGAAAGTGAAGCTTTTTGAAAAAACGTTCCTGTAAAGGGTAAGGGGATTATCTTTAAAATATTTATGTTACTTCTTTGAAAGCTTGTGAAATTAAATACCAATTTTGTACTTAATCGAGTCATGCTGTTCACATATACACCTTTTTTCTAAAAATGCTCCATAGCTTTCTCGCTGGGACGGATAGTGCAAAATTATTTTTTATGAATGTCAATGAAAATCGAATTTTTAATTATGAATTACTTGTACTTCAGTAATAAATTATTTAACGTCTCGTATATCGGCAGGCGCGAGAGAATATTTGTCTTGTCACTGACGATACGCCAAGTTATGTTCTAATAAACAAGATAAGAAGCGATCGTAGCGCTCGACCACCTCAACGCTTTGCCAAGTAATAGTAAGAAGGTGAACGTATTGTACAATATGGCTGCGGGAGGGCACGTGCGTATCAACTCTGAGTTAATAACGGGCAAGCATTGGGTTTCAGCCACACACTTATGTTTCAAAATCCCGGCTACGCTTTGCGGCTTAGAGCCCTCAGTATATTTCGCTATAGTTGTGTATACCCAGTGTGACAAAGGAATACTGGTGTATGCGCATTACATAACCATTGCGGGACTATACTGTATACGGAACTTACACACACTTTGCGAGTATTGAGATAAGCTTGCAATGGAAGACTACTAGACATAATCTGTAGAGTCTAAAGGTTTGGGAACACCTGCTCTATAGATAAGCTGTAGGTACAGTAAATAGAAACCAGGCCACGAGAATGCTCTAACTAAACAAAATACCGCTTTGATAATATACATCTATGTCACATGCCGAAATATAACATTCAGATCCAACTGAATCCTTGGTTTCGATACTCTTAGAAGTACGATCGGATTACAATTGTGTTGCATGGAAGCGCTTGTATTGTTTTCCAAAACATTCACTAACCTCAAAGTTTACTTGAAGTACAGGTTCGCCAACACAAAAGCTTGAATTATTCGTGCTTGAGCCTTGCGTATCCAAATCGATCTCATTCCGGATTGAATTCAACATAGAAACACGGATTGTATTGAGAATGGCACTGGACTCAAATCGATTTCAATTCCCCATTGCAACGTAGTAACTGGGTAAACAGGGAAGTTTTCATAACAGCATAGACACAAGATCAGTTCTATACACATATAGATAATTAGCTAAGTAATATTATAGAAATTTATAATGCAACCAAATCTCCTAAACGCATCAGAATTTCACTAGACGCTAGACCCAATTACTCTGCTCAGTAGAACTGATGTGTTTATTTTTTAATTAAGCTAGGATGTGCTGAACCACATGACCTATGTATAAAAATGTGATGTGTTGCACTCACATGAGTTTCTGTCCTCACTCTTGTACAAATGCAGGTGGTGTAGGTAAGTAATGTGAGATAAATACCTTGTGAGTCGGTAGATATGTCTGTCTGTCTGTCACGATGTCTAGTTCCACTCTAGAGCGCTCCGCTAGAACACCCTTCTCAAACCACTGCAAACGACCAACTGGCTTGAAGCCCTTCCTTCCTTCCTATACGAGCGACGACGGTGGCGGTGGTGGTGGCGGCTATAGTCCGGCGAGTAGTGCGGGTTGCTGGCGGGCAAGGGGTGAAGGTTACATAAACCAATCGTACTACGGTCTTCACTCGATTCATCTTCGACTCTTTACGTAACAACATCTGATGCAACAGGTCCTATCTGCACTTTCCTTACCAGTTACTCTACATTTTCACCAATTTTTTACTTTCACTTAAATATTAGGGCAAGTACTGCATTCCACCCGAAAATTTGATAACGAAATTTCACTGAAAACACATTTTGAGCTTTCTGAATCCAACAAAAGCACTTTTAGAAAAAGGTAGATGTATGTAACCAAAACTCAAAAACGAAAATTGAGCAACTATAAGGATGCGACAGGCAGATTTTCAACATAATCCCCCATAGCTGATTTACCCAAAAGTCTGTAACGATTCTGATTAAAATACCATATTTCACACATTTCCATGACAAATGAAATATATATATCTTGGATTAGCCTACAAAGTACCCGTCATTCTGAGTACAATTTGTATAACTGACAAACCGTAAGAAACAGCCAAAATCTTACTACAAAAGACAAAGATTAATATGAGCACATACTTTTCAAATCGTATTAGAGGAAATTTTTCAGGAGAGAAGAAAAACTAAAGACTCCCAAACTCCTGGAGAGAAATTGAAGTTTCAAAAGTACAAAACAGTGCATGGGTTCCAAGATAAAGGACGTATTTTCACTGAAATCAATTCCAAAACAGGACAATAGATACTTGAGGACATAAGATGGTTTAATGTGGAAGCGAACTCTTGTGTTTTTTAACATACTTAACATTTATGACATTTCCTTACATAAACAAAGCAAAGTATACAAGTTAATATTTTCTTACACTTCTAGTGCCCCATCCATCAGTGAAAAATATTGGAGAGCAAGAGGATTAATGACTTCATTGTCAGAAATCCAGCATTAGCTAACAACATAACATATTTTCTTACAAGTTTCAATGTTTAATTGTTCTGAAAGGCTATTAAGGAGTGAGCTAACGCAATACTTGTTTACTGTACTTATTAACAAAATTTGAAATTGAGTAGTCAGAAGCTTTCACAGCCGGAGTCAGGATTACAGCTAGAGATTTCTTCGTGGCTTAAGAACCGTGGTCTGCTGAAGTTTTAAGTCCGGAAGAAATCTAGCTGTAAAATGTGAAATATTTTAACGCTCATTCTTGACAATCAATGTACGCAAATTTTTGTATTTAGGGGTTAGCTTGGGCTGGGGCGGGAGATTTTCTTTAAAATCTTCCTGTCGCATCCTAGGGAGACACTGAGCGACTTCAGGAGGGCCTGAGTTCGATCCCCAGGCCGACTTTCCTGACACATGGGCTTTTCTCGGGGTTTCCCCGACTCGCTAGGTTAATACTAGGAAGGATTTCCTCTCCCTACATTTCACCTGCCTTCTAGTTTTACTTCACCTCTCATCCTGGTTGGCTGTTTCAGGGTTCTAAGCGGTGACAGAAATTTCAGCGTTGCATGGCAGAGAAAAAGCCTTCGTCCTCTGTATCGGGGAGGGTCTCCAAGTCACAGCTACCAACTGTAGGGACCTGTCCGGCTACCCTCTGTCTCCTCTCACCTCACCCCTCCCTTCCGGGGCCGTCCTTCAGGGGTATAGCTGCAAAAGATCTTCCATAGGTCGAAGTATTAATTTCCTCCCTCCGAATTTGTTCATACTACAGAGTAGCAGAGAAAGTAAAAACGTTAGATTTCTAATTAAAGTTTTGTAATTACACAATAGTGTAATTAATTATGTAATATGTTGAAGAACCTAAAGTATAGTAAAGTCTATACGCTGGCTTTTTCAGTTCATTCTCTGTGAAGTTCTCAAGAAAATTTAGTTATAAACTACATTTTAATGAGCAATAGTGTAAAAGAAATCAAAGTTGAACAAACGGCATTGGAAGTACAGAAAGGTCATGCTTTAAAGATCTCTGAGACAAAAATTCACAGGCAGTATCTGAAGCAGCATTATTGGACATAAAAACAAACGCATGAGTTGATAGAAAATTTGGAGCAAATTTCAGCCATCTCCTTAGCACTCCTGGAGAAGCAATGTGAATGACGTAAGGGTGCGTTGCGTCGATAGGCGACGAACAGGGTGATAGTGGCAGATGAAGTGAAAGAGGGGAAACAGACATGGCGCGATCTAATTATCTACAGCAATTTTGGGATAATAATTCCTGAAATTATGTCCTTTCCTCTTGTGGCTACGTCAGCAAATGCCTTGCAAGATGTTACAGAATTCAGACGACAGACCGGCAGACGAGGAGGCATCGATATATCCGACTTTGGGAATGCATGCGGCATCCCAAAGTCAATACCTCCAGTAATGTGTCAATTTGTTCCTTCGCTTGAAGCATGCCCCAAAACGAACACATTTTTCATTTCTAGTCATGTACATATATCAGATTAATCAAAGTTACTCCACATTATAATGTTCATCAAATGGGCAGTTCCGTGGAATATTCTAAATCGGCTGGAGAAGTCTGGGTGTACAAAAATATGTACGAGGAAAAATCCGATGTATTGCACTCACATGAATTTCTCTACTCTTACAAAGTCTTATTCCTTTATCTTCATGTTAGTTGAGATAAACATTAGTACAAATTATCTTATTGCTTATTTCCTAGTAGGTGCAAGAGGAATATGAGAATACAGTAGACTTTGAGCGATAGTCAAATCTTTTAAAGCTTTGAGATCTTTGCATGGTTGACATAAAAAATGAATATCTTCCATATCTGCGAAATGGTTCAGTCTACAAAAATTTTATTTGGGCATAGATTGTATTGTAGCAAGATCAAAATTTTTTGTATAGTAAGATTTTGTCTATCTCTCACGGTTTACCAGTTATTCAAAAGTAATCCAGAGTAAACAGTACTACATAGGCTATAGCCAGAAAACTTAAAAAAATGTACGTTTCATTTGTCATCAAAATATTTCAAACCTATAGCATTTTAATCAAACTCGTTAGAGTCATTTTCAAGAAAATAAAAATTTTCCATGTAAAGAGCAGTTTAGGGTGGGGCTATTTTCTTCAAAATCTTTGTGTCGCATCCTTGAAAGACATTAAACTTAAATACCAACTATGGTTTTTAACCGACTTTTCATTTTTGAGTCATGCTGTCCACAGCCTGACAGATACACAGACACACACGGACCTTTTTCTAAAAATGTTTGAAATCTCGACATCAAATTTTTGGGGAAATACAATATCTACTTTCTCCATCTACCAGTAGAGAAAGTAAAAAGGAGAGTTTGGATTCAGGAAACATGAAGACCTGTATAAAAGTAAAGAATTTGGAAAGATTTGAGATACAATCAGGAAAAGAAGGATAAAATAGTTCGGTCATTTAATGAGGATGGATAACAATAGACTTACAAATCAAATTTTGAAGCAAATATACGAACGTAAGAATGGTAACCAATGGATTCAAGGAAACACTTAAATGAAATGGAATTAACCGAAGAAATAATACACGATACAGCAAAGTTAAGAAAGTTAACACAAAGTTTCGAAGTTTTCCAGTTAAAAAAAGAAGAAAACAACTACGATTTGGACAGAAGAAAGAAGAAAAGATCATAGTGACAGGATAAAGTAATATTGGAAAGATAGGAAAAATAAAATAAGTGAATGTGAATGCAGCGGGTTGCTTGGAGTGGTCCGTAGATGCCTGAAACGATTGTAGAAAAATATTTGTAATAATAATTAATAATAATGATAATTGTAAAATAAATAATAAATAAATGAAGTGTTGAAATAGTGCATTGAGGTTTGTAGGGCTTCTACTAGTTGGTTCGCAGACAGATGAACGTCTGGTAGGAGGCGACCAGCACAGTTAATTTGTCTCGCCAAATCCATTCGTGGAATGTTGTTACGTATTTCCTGGTTCCTGCTGCATAAGGGTGCATTCCAGTGTCGTTACTCCAGTAATCTCTTCACCAACAGGTGCCTTCTAGAAGTCGCTACTCTTCTTCCGTTTAATGGTAATCATGTTCAGCACTCAGTCTAGGCAACTGGTGCTCTCTGAGTGCAATCTGCTCACGGCCTTGCTCTATGTTTAGCAGGTAAAATAGTGAAGGTCGCTCAAGATATCCCTCTAGTCACCCAGGCCTGGTCTACTTTCTGGTTACCGACAGTTCCAGTTACTATAGTTGTATTATAAATTTTAACTTACTTGCCTTTGGTTAATGTTAATGGTATTTTGTTGAGGGTATATATGGAGGTACTTTGTATTAAGTCTACATTTTTACCAAATGTGTATTCGTGATATTCTGAACACGCTTCGCGTGTAACGGTATTAGTTTGCAAGTAAACGGGCCTTGAACTACGGGGTACACTTCAAGTCGTATGAAGTCTAAGCAATGACATCGTAAATTGACTTATCAAGAATGGGCGCTGAAACATTCAGTAGAGACAAATTTATGGACACAAATTGCCCATCTGCCTGACTGCCTGCCTGTCTGTGTGTCTGTCTGTATGTCTCTATTGATTTATGCCGGTTTATACTTCTGACCTTATAATTCTTATAATATAATAGTGTCGTATATGATGCAGTTGTTGCAGCTACAATAAATTACATCAAAATAAAAATGCACATCTGCAGTTTTCTGTAAATAGCCTGTGAACACTTAATAATCCTTAATGATGTGTACACTTTCGTATAACTGGTAAACCGTAAGAGAGACGCAAAAATATTGGCCAAAAATGTAGATCTGGATTAAGCACGCAGTTAAACGTAACTCTTTGCTATTGATTTCAGTGTTCCAATCATTGTATTTTTCTCAACTGGCAGGTAGTTATTCATATTTTGCTCATAGTCGTGCAAATAGCATGCAATTTCAAAGCCATCATATAACGACACGCTCTAATCTCATATAACAATTATTACACTCAATAATACATGTTTATTTTGTAGAAGAGTGAGCGGGGAAAGTATCGTAAGTGAAACATGAGGAAAATAAGGAAAAGTTGGCAATGTACAGAAGTTGTTGATGGAAGGAATCCTCACACTTAGTTCCCTTCAGTTCAGTTCAGTTCAGTTCAGCTGTGTGACATCAGGGAGCGTGAAAAACCAGTTCATTCTTATTCGTTTTCTACAGATGGGCAGGGTCAGAGATGCTACAAACCTTCCTCAAAAGCCCAGTTAGTGGATATTGCCCTTGGGGAAACAGGCGAATTTCATGCGAAAGAGAACATAATTCTGAAACAGACGTCAGGTTTTTGGAGACAAGCTACATAATCACGTAAAGGAAGTATTGTATTCCACTCAAAAATTCGATGTCGACATTTCACCGAAAATACATGTTTTGAGGCACCCTGAATAAAAAAAAGCATTTTTACAAAAAGATCCGTCTGTGCTTGTGCGTGCGTGTGCGTGTGTGCGTGCGTGTGTGCGTGCGTGTGTGCGTGTCTGTGTGTGCGTGTGTGTGTGTGCGTGTGTGCGTGTGTGTCTGTCTGTCAGTCTGTGGACAGCATAACTCAACAACGAAAAGTCGGTTAAAAACCAAAGTTGGTATTTAAGTTTAGTGTCTTTCAAGGATGCGACACGAAGATTTTGCTCCAACCTAAACTACCCTTTACATAGAAAATCTCGATTTTCTTGAAAATGGCTCCAATGATTTTGATTAAAATGCCATATGTTTGAGATATTTTTATGACAAATGAAATGTAGGAGTATATCTTGAATTTTGTAGCTATAGCCCATAAAGTCCTATTTACTCTGCATGACTTTTGCATAAGTGGTAAACCGCAAGAGTTAGACCAAATTTTACTATACAAACAATGTAGATTTTACAAAATACGCAATTTATGTCTAAATAATTATTTTTTGCTTTTGCAGAGTCAACCATTTCGGAGGTATTCTTTCATAAGTTGAGACGACCCAATAAGTTCATTTAACGTATCTAGCACAAATCTGTTTCTAATTTTGGTTTTATTAAACCTAGTTTGGAAGAAAACTCTTTCACAATAAGTGTTTCTGTGGGGCAATGAAATCACTGATAATACAAAGACCGCCAGTTCTTTGAATCAGTATTTCCACAAGGTAGCATATGTTTAACAACACTCCAGAAACTTTCAGGTTCAGCCATGTTCTTTATTTCACATGGAACATCACGTATACCGTTTTTTTTTTCCCCATTAATCATCAATTTCATGAACAGTGCCTTCTTCATTGAGATTGCCAGATCTGGGAACACTGGCAACAAGAGGATAAAAGGTAGGAGGTTTAGTAGGACACGAAATGCTTGCCTTAGAGGGGTGGAGACAGGCCATGAGGGCAAAAGTGGTGTCGCTATTTGTAATTAATTTCATTTCGCTAGTGTGACAAACCAGTGAAAATAATATTTCGCCGGTATCGAAATTATCGTACACCCCAGAATTATCGTACGGGTTGACAACCATGATCTCAAATGTTCATCATGCTCAAGAACATTTTTAATTCGCGGCAGCTTACGGCAGTCTTTAGTTATAGAAATAATTGCTAAGACACGTAATCTACCGCCATTTCAAAGCATATCGAAGGGCATAATTACCATTACAGATGACGTCAAACGTTCTGCTGGAAACGACCAAACAAAGCACACCGGATTCGCAGTGGAAGTAAAATTCCTAACTTTTAGTGCTTCCCCTAAATAAATAAACTCCCAGCGAATGTGTCCTACCTAGACAATTTAATGTAAGAACTGGTTTAAATACTTGTAAAAAATCTGATTTGTTGCACTCACATGATTCTCTCTACTCTTGTACTAACCATTCTTACAAACTCTTATTCCTATATCTTCTTCGTGTTAGTTGAGATAAACATTTACAGAAATTATCTAAATTGCTTGTTTACTTGTAGGTACAAGGGGAATATGGGAATACAATAGACTTTGAGCGATAGTTAAAAGTTTTAAAGCTTTGAGGTTCCGTTCTCTTTGTACGGCTAACATAAAAAAATAAATAACAATGTTCCATTTGACGAAAGTTTGTTTTTCAAAGCTCACACAAATAACAAGGAATATCTCCGAAATGATTCACTCTACAAAAATTTTATTTGGACATAAATTGTGTATTTTAGCAAGATGTATATTTTTGTATAGTAACGTTTGGTCTATCTCTTACGGTTTACGAGTTATCCATGTAAAGATAGTTTAGGGTGGAGGTATTTTCTTGAAAAGCTTGCGCAGGATCTTTAAAAGATATTAAACCTAAATACCAATCGACCTTTTGGTTTTCTCACACGGATCTTTTCCTAAAAATGCTTTTGTTTGGATTCAGGGGCCTCAAAACATGTTTCCGGTGAAATCTCGACATCGATTTTTGGGTCGAATACAATACTTCCCCCACTTACTATACGAGTAGAGGAAGTAAAAATGTGTGTGTGTGTGTGTGTACTGTTTAACGCCCGCTTTTACGACTACGGCACCGCAGGCGGTGACACTGATGATACATGAAATGAAGATGGAGCACCGGTGGAATGAGATGGCGGGGGAAACCGGAGTACCCGGAGAAAACCCGCCCTGACGCCGCTTCGTCCACCACGAATACCACATGCGGGTTCCTGGGATCGAACCCGGGCCGCCTAGGTGGTAGGCGAGCGCGCTAACCGCTCGGCCACGGCGCCGCCAATGTGTGTGTGTGTGTGTGTGTGTGTGTGTGTGTGTGTGTGTGTGTGTGTGTGTGTGTGTGTGTGTGTGTGTGTGTGTGTGTGTGTGTGTGTGTGTGTGTGTGTGTGTGTGTGTGTGTGTGTGTGTGTGTGTGTGTGTGTGTGTGTGTGTGTGTGTGTGTGTGTGTGTGTGTGTGTGTGTGTGTGTGTGTGTGTGTGTGTGTGTGTGTGTGTGTGTGTGTGTGTGTGTGTGTGTGTGTGTGTGTGTGTGTGTGTGTGTGTGTGTGTGTGTGTGTGTGTGTGTGTGTGTGTGTGTGTGTGTGTGTGTGTGTGTGTGTGTGTGTGTGTGTGTGTGTGTGTGTGTGTGTGTGTGTGTGTGTGTGTGTGTGTGTGTGTGTGTGTGTGTGTGTGTGTGTGTGTGTGTGTGTGTGTGTGTGTGTGTGTGTGTGTGTGTGTGTGTGTGTGTGTGTGTGTGTGTGTGTGTGTGTGTGTGTGTGTGTGTGTGTGTGTGTGTGTGTGTGTGTGTGTGTGTGTGTGTGTGTGTGTGTGTGTGTGTGTGTGTGTGTGTGTGTGTGTGTGTGTGTGTGTGTGTGTGTGTGTGTGTGTGTGTGTGTGTGTGTGTGTGTGTGTGTGTGTGTGTGTGTGTGTGTGTGTGTGTGTGTGTGTGTGTGTGTGTGTGTGTGTGTGTGTGTGTGTGTGTGTGTGTGTGTGTGTGTGTGTGTGTGTGTGTGTGTGTGTGTGTGTGTGTGTGTGTGTGTGTGTGTGTGTGTGTGTGTGTGTGTGTGTGTGTGTGTGTGTGTGTGTGTGTGTGTGTGTGTGTGTGTGTGTGTGTGTGTGTGTGTGTGTGTGTGTGTGTGTGTGTGTGTGTGTGTGTGTGTGTGTGTGTGTGTGTGTGTGTGTGTGTGTGTGTGTGTGTGTGTGTGTGTGTGTGTGTGTGTGTGTGTGTGTGTGTGTGTGTGTGTGTGTGTGTGTGTGTGTGTGTGTGTGTGTGTGTGTGTGTGTGTGTGTGTGTGTGTGTGTGTGTGTGTGTGTGTGTGTGTGTGTGTGTGTGTGTGTGTGTGTGTGTGTGTGTGTGTGTGTGTGTGTGTGTGTGTGTGTGTGTGTGTGTGTGTGTGTGTGTGTGTGTGTGTGTGTTGCATTTTGTGGGATTAGCATTTGAAGACCTCTTCATTCTAAGCGACTTTTGAATAACTGATACATTTCCCCAAAAGAATGGTGATCCTCTTCAACCTAACAGTTTGGCAAATGTTTTATTGTGGAATAAAGCACTTTTAAACATTCTACATTAATGGTTTGAACATTCAAATACTTATACTATTCTGTAATATAAAGTTAATAGTGTTGTGATAATATGGCAAAAATTTTATATATCGATTTCATTTGCCATAAAAATATCTTAATGTAATTTTAATTAAAATCGTTAGAGCGAGTTTGGAAAATTACAAGTTTCGAAGCTTTTCTACGTAAAGAGGAGTTTAGGATGGAAGAACTTTCTTGAATATCTTTGTGTCGATTCCTTAAAAGATGTTAAATACCAAATTTTGTTTTAACCGACTTTTCGTTTTTGAGTTACGCTGTCCACACACACGGACCTTTTTTTAAAAATGGTTTTTTGGTTTCAGGTGCCTCAAAACATATATTTCCGGTGAAATCTCGACATGGAATTTTTTATTGGAGTACAATACTTCCTATACTTACTAAGCATGGTAGAGAAAGTGAAAATGTTAACCCCTGTATCACGATCAGCTACCTAAATGATCCTCACCGCCGAGGGATGTTAGGATTAAATCAAGTGACTAAGTTGTTCCATATTTTCAGCCACTATTTCTGGACCAATGTGTGTCTTTGAGTAGAAGTGTTTGTTAAACTCACAAACACGCGAATATTGTACAAAAGCAATGCTGGGGATGCAGGTAACTTGGGTTTACGTAATGTTAGGTCAGGTGATAGCGGGCTTGTTTATCCTTCTTTGCCATTTCAGGACATTCTGTATTCATTGTAGTGAAACCGGTCCAACTCATACTACCTGACTTACCCCACGTTGCACTTCAACAGTTAGCTTCGCATTAATCACCTACGTCCGATCTTTATGCAATTACTATACAATGTACTGCATACACACATACTATAAGAAGCTTACACTTCGAGGTTGGTCAATTACTTTCTGCAATACTTGAAAAAACCGTAAAAACAGCAATAAATCAAAATTGCTTTTCAATATTTTATTAGACATTAAGAAACAATGAATTCTCAATGTGAACAAATGAAAAGCTACATCTAAATTATATAGGCAAAGACTTCCTATCCACTCTTTTGTATATTTCATGTGAAAATGCAGGTTCCACCTCAAGATGTTCTGAAGAAATAAAAAGAATTGAATCGCTTCTTAATGTTAACATGTCCAACTGCACATTTAATATTTCAATCAATAAATAATTGATACGTTTGTATATTTTGCTAAGGATTCATTAATAACTTACTTTTAGTTTACTATGCTGTTGGGTGTGACGTCATTTCCTGCTGGTTCCGGAAGTATTAATGACCAATTTTAGCCTTGCTGCTATGGGAATTGATAAATTAATTGTAAATTTAGCTTACACTACCAAATATATGATAATAATGATTAACATACATATCGAGTATTGCAAAAAAAGCTTATTTAATATATTCCGAAGTAGTCCGTTTTTAGAGCTGTATTAGTCTCTGTTCCTTTACTATTCGTTAAAATAGTCAAACCACATCTAACTCAGGTTGTGTTATTTCTTGGACCAGTGGTGTTCAATCTTTTTTCTCCGCGTACCCCCAAATACAATTTTATATTCCACCCTGTACGCCAAATTATACATAACCCTATCTAAATTAGATTTAATGTTTTAGAATTCATTAAATACTACAAAAAGGAGGATTATGCTATATAAGTATAAAATAAATACAGAACTACGTTACAGACAGCACATACACAAACGTATATGACTTTGTTTGAGTTTGTGACCAGTTAATGGAATGGGTGAGTTTGTTTTCTGGACACCAGCTTCTCAGTTTACGGTTGAACCGCCTTAGTGCGAGTACCAATGATGATCTGGGTTCAAGCGAATTCTTCTCTCGTTTTGATTACTGTCAATGCAGAGAAACCCTACTCACACAAATAAGCAGAGGGGAATACAAGGTGTGTTCTTTACGTGCAAAACATAAGAAATCACAAATCGAGTTTTGTCTCCAGTGAAGTGTCAACAGACATTTACAAAAAGCTTTCTTTTAATTTTACCGGAAGATCAGAGGAATTAACAGCGGTAGTGCAAAACGGATTTGTAACCCAGTTTTACTTTCTCTACTAGTAAGTACAGGAAGTATTGTATTCCATCCAAAAATTGAATGTTGAGATTTCACCGGAAATATATTTTTGAGACCCCCTGTATAAAAAAGAAGCATTTTTAGAAAAAAGTCCGTGTGTGTCAATGTATCTCTCTGTCAGTCTGTGGAAAACATAACTCAAAAACAAAAAGCCGGTTAAAATCCAAGGTTGATATTTAAGTTTATTTCAAGAATACGGCACGAAGATTTTGAAGACAACAGCCCCACTCTAAACTCTTGTGGGTACGCGCACACCCGGTTAAATATGTCTGCTTTAGACAAAGTCACGTGACTTGCATTGGTTCGCCATTTTTTCGAAATAAGATAACATCCAGTTGAATTTTATGTGGAGTGAACCATTTCGGAGATATTCCTTGTTATTTATGCAAGTTCTGCAACACCTATACTTTTCTCAAATGCAAGGTCGTTATTCACTTTTTATCTGTTCCTCGTGCAAAGAGAACGGAATACTAAAGCCTTCATATAGCGACCGGCTTTAAAAGATTTGACTGTCGCTCAAAGTATTCCCAAATTCTCCTTGCAGCTACAAGGAAATAAGCAATAAGATAATTTGTACAAATGTTTATCTCAACTAACACAAAGAAGATATAGGAATAAGAGTTTGTAAGAATGGTAGAGAAAGTCATGTGAGTGCAACACATCAGAGTTTTTGAGTTACGTTGTTCACAGGTGCATAGACATTTTCGTTAACATGCGTTCCTGTATTCTGGGACCTCAAAACATGCATTTGCGGTGAAATGAGTTGAATTTTCGAGTGGAATACAATACTAAAGTAGAAGCACAAGATACTATTGGAAATAGGCAATACTCCATAGCGTCACTCCCTATTCCCTATGTGGTGAACTTGGATTACATTTTCTGTGTCCTCGAGGATGTTGCAACCTTATAAATTGCAATGCTTCTGGCATAACAATGGTCTTTAACTAGCCCCTGCCCTGCGAACTAACTCTGGACTACGTGCTGGCCATATCAGATACAATGTACAGACACTCTAAATGCAAATACTCGTGAAAGGAAATTAATGGAGGACTTTGGACGACATTTGTTGTATACAAATAGCTGATACATGACATTCCCGATGTTGCGAAACTTTTCAAACTCATTGTTTATAAGATTATTGTACAACGAACTAGACCAGCGATGTCCAACCTTTGCGAAAGAGGGGCTGACATGGAGCTGTCGTTTTTAAGTAACCAAGGGACACAGGGAGTGAAATTTGAAAGTTCCACAATTCTTGATAGATTTTTCTGAAAGTTTTACTGTGTTTGCATTTATATGACAATAGGAGGTACACCAAATTTCAGTAAAATTGGATGATTCGTTTATGATATATAAATTATTTTATGAATTTAATAGGCACATTTTTAAAATCGAGCTCGCGTCTATTGACTTTTCAAAATTCAATTATATTGGCAGAACTGATACTCTAAAACATGGGTAACAATTGTGTAAAGAGATATTTCAAATACGTTTGCTGATTATGCTGTGCATATTTTTTTAATAACAAAGAAAATGTAATCTTAAAAATGGTTGATTTTTTTATACAAAAAAATGTTTTTTGGAATTTATGTTAATGATGACATCAATATTGAATCACAGTTTTGTTTAGCTGCTGTTTATGAATACTTTTCGAAATTTTCATTGAATTTGAAGCAAAACTCAGGCGCGACCTTCTTTTAGAATGTGCAGAAATGTAGTTTTCAGAAAAACAGGCTTTTATATAGGAACATGTTGTGTATGTTAAGGGAAGGTCACTATTTGAAAGGGCGTAATGACCACATGGAGTGGGGGATATGAAAAATGTTAGCTGATTCAAATGCAAAGGAGTTCCAGGAACATTTTAAGGTTAAAAAAAATTCGACTTTTTGACAATTTTGAACAAAATTTCACTTCCAGTGTCCCTTAAAAACCACCGGTGTGGGCCAGCAAAAAAAAAAAAAAAAAAAAATATATATATATATATATATTGTTGAATGCCTGCTTCAGTTTATGAGTCAAGTTCTTAATAACTTTGTGTTGAAAAAAACGAACATGGCAAAGAAAAAAATCTTATGTGTTGCACTCACATGACTTTCTCTACTCTTGTACTAACCATTCTTACAAACTCTTATTCCTATATCTTCTTCGTGTTAGTTGAGATAAACATTTGTATACATTATCTTATTGCTTATTTCCTTGTAGGTACAAGGAGAATATGGGAATACAATAGACTTTGAGCGATAGTAAAATCTTTTAAAGCTTTCAAATTCCGTTCTCTTTGCACGGTTAACGTATCAAAAATGAATAACGATGTTCCATTTGACAGAAGTATAAGTTCTCCAAAACTCACACATAACAAGGCATATCGCCGAAATGGTTCACTCTACAAAACATTTATTCGGACATAAATTGTGTATTTTAGCAAAATCTACATTTTTTTGTTTAGTAAGATTTGGTCTATCTCTTATCGTTTACCAGTTATACAAAAGTCATATATTTCCTTTGGCATAAAAATATCTCAAACACATGGCACTTTAATCAAAATCGTTAGTCATTTTAAAGAAAATCAAAATTTTCAAAAGATTGTCCATGTAAAGGGTAGTTTAGGGTGAAGCAATTTTCTTCAAAACCTTCGTGTCGCATCCTTGAGAGACATTAAACTTAAATACCAACTTTGGGTTTCAACCGACTTTTCGTTTTTGAGTTATGCTATCCAAAGACTGACAGACACACACAGGACCATTTTCTAAAAATACCTTTTTTTATATTCAGCGAGCCTAAAAACTTACATTTCCGGCGAAATCTCGACATCAAACTTTTGGGTGGAATACAATACTTCCTCTACTTTACTATACGTAGTAGAGAAAGAAATGATAAGTTTTAGGATATGTATGTTATACTTTTGTTTCGTATAGTGTGCTGAAATATGTTTATAGAATTTGCAGTGTTACAGAGAGGCAGTGTTCCGTGGAAGTGGACATTTCTGCAACTCGACAGGCTCTCAGTCCACATGAGGTCGAGTTATCGGGGTTCCACTGCAGTTCTGACAGTGTCGCTGATCCACATTATGAATTGTTCGCATCCTCTAGAGTCTAGAGGCAAGAGCCGGAAACAACTAAATAAATACAAGCAGCACACTCACAACAGGAAATCTATTTGGCCTTGTTCCAGTTGTTTACACTTAGTAATTCCCTCATCGATATGCAGCGTCACCTCGCCTATTGTGCGGGCCGTTAGTCAGATGTCTTGGCATTTTGGCACTCTATTATGCAACGAGACTATAATGACAGTAATTAAGAAGTGACTGTATATTAGGAAACCAGCGAACCGTGTTTCATACAATTTATGCTCGACCATATACCTAATTTTATAGTTAAAATACTGTAAAATGTTATACACTCGCCAGGAATAGCTACCTACCTACATATTGCATCAGCTGATATTTGGAGTTCTGCGCAGGCGCTAAAAGATCGATTCGTTTCCAGCACGTCACAGCTGCATGATGAAAATGGTAACCTTGGAATGCTACGTAACAATGAAAAATAGAAGGAAATTGAATATATTGGTTTTCATATATATTGGTATATTTTATTCACACGAGCATTTTAATTGCCAATATAATAAAGGTTCAATGTGACAAGCCCATGAGGCGTATCGGAAAAATTTGGAACTGTCGAGGTGTTTACGCGAGCTTATCGCACTTACACGGCGAGACAGTGTATACGCAGCGCTCTGACAACCAAGATCAATACGCCAGGTCACTATTCACAGCAGCACGCTCGGCCATGTGTCTAAGTTTAAAACATTTATAAATGCCATAAATATTCTACGTTACTTGTTATTGTCACAGGTGTCTGACATTTTGATCGTGTATTTTTTATTCTATTGCACATATAAGAATCGATAGTTGCACCTTCAAGTTGTATTGTTATGTTGGCCTTTACACAATGATACAGAGTGTATAAGCTATAAACTTTAAAAAAAAAAAAAGGTAAGGTTTCAAAAACGAGAAGACAAATTGAATTTATTAGAATGTTATTTACAACATTAATCTTCAACTAGTTGTTATTCGATTGAACATAGGAGATGTATTCGCTTTCAGCTGGGTGGGAATGTGCGCAGACGGCCAAGTTTTGATGGCAACATGTCGATTTATTGATTTGTCGATAGCAGTGTCATCTTTCATCAAATCGGACGTTGCTATTCATTTTTTATATTATGTTAACCGTGCAAAGAGAACGGGATCTCAAAGCTTTAAAGATTTGACTCGTTCAAAGCCTACTGTATTCTAATATTCCCCTTGTACCTACAAGGAAATAAGCAATAAGATAATTTGTATAAATATTTATCTCAGCTAACACGAAGAAGATGTAGGAATAAGAGTTTGTAAGAATGGTTAGTACAAGAGTAGAGAAAGTCATATGAATGCAACACATCAGATTTTTGAACTTTGCTAACATACCTACAAAAATATATAACAAGGTTCCTTTTTGTTTTCGTGGTTTCGAAACAACCATGTCGTATCGATGAGGTTTACATCACTGCTTCTGCACCTTTGAACCCGCGTTGTTTGGAGGAGAGAGGGTGAAGCAGAGCGAAATATTGCTCTACCCCTTGCTGTGGTGTTACGCCAAATCATCAGCCGGTCCAGGTTTGCCGACCCTGATGTAAAGCATAACTTGAGTTAAGGAAGATTCTTGAAAATCGTCATTTCTCATAACTGGAAGTGCTGGTTTTAAATATTAACTTTCATATTTATGTAAGTACGTCTAAAGGGTGATGCTGTCCACAGACACACACACACACAAACACACACAAACACACACACACACACACACTCACTCACACACTCACTCACTCAATCATACACATACACACAGGCACACGTATATAACGGTATTTTTCTGAAGATACCTCTTTTGGGTACAACTGCTCCAAAATATGTAACTCCGGTGGAAGAATTCAGCTAGGATTAAATACTTCTCTATTTACTCTATGCAATAGAAAGAGTAGAAAAATTCCTTTCTTTTATTTCAAGGATGATGATAAAGCTTAATTAATTATTGAAATTACATTTGAGAGACAGGTATTGCAGAATCAGGAGTGTTATAAATCCCTCACAATAGTCAGTAAACACATAAAGTATTGGCTTATAAATAAATTGCGAAATAGCTAGGCATATGAGATACGATACTGAATCCAAACAATGAAAGTTTCCTTGTTATAGATTTACGAGATTATGTATTTATTACTAGTTTATTCTCGCTTAGATACATTCTATGAGGCAATTTTCCAAGAACAATTTGTACTCCCTGTAACTATTGAATTCCACCCAAAAATTCTGTAGGGGGACTTCACTGAAAGTACAGTAGAGTCCCGCTAATAAAAAATTCTGGATAATCTGAACACAAACCCATAATTTAAAAATCTGACGTGTTGTACTCACATGACTTTCTCTACTCTTGTTCTAACCATTCTTATAAACTCTTATTCCTATATCTTCTTCGTGTTAGTTGAGATAAAAATTTGCAGAGATTCAGTTATTGCTTATTTCCTTGTAGGTACAAGGGGAATATGAGTATACATTAGACTTTGACCGATACTCTAATCTTTCAAAGCGTTGAAATTCCATTCTCTTCCATTCTATAAAAAATGAATAACCATCTTCAATTTGACGAAAGTTGAAATTTTGCAAAAGTCACACAAATAGCAAGGAATATCTTCCAAATGATTCACTCTAACAAAAAAAAAAAAAAAAAAAAAAAAAAAAAAAAAAAAAAGAAGAAGAAGAAGAAGAAGGTATTTATAATTGTGTGTTTTAGCAAGATTACATTTTTGTACAGCAAGATTTGGTCTATCTCTTACGATTTAGGAGTTATGTAAAAGTCATCCAGAATAAACAGAACTACATAGGCTATAGCCAGAAAATTCAAAACATACGTGTTATTTACCATAAAAATATCTCAAACATATGGAATTTTAATCAAAATCGTTAGTCATTTCCAAGAAAACCAAAAACTTCGAAAAATGCTTCATGTAAAGGGTAGTTTAGGCTGGAGAAATTTTCTTCAAAATCTTCGTGTCGTGAAAGACATTAAACATAAATACCAACTTTGGTTTTTAGCCGACTTTTCGTTTTTAAGTTATGCTGTCCCCAGACTGACACACACACATACACACGGACCTTTTTCTTAAAATGCTTTTTTTTTTTTTTTTTAAACTCTAGGGAGCTTAAAACATATTTGCGGTGAAATCTTGACGTCGAATTTTTGGGTGGGATACAATACTTCATCTAGTATACGTAGCAGAGAATGTAGAAGCATTAAATGGGCACATTAAGCCACGATAAACGGAGTGGTTAGATATAACAGTGCAGAACGCCTGGGATGTATAGTATGGGTTTTAAAATGATACATTTTCTTCATTCTTTGTTTATTGCATACGTTAGCGCATCTTAACATGGTCTGCTATTACCAGCGTCAAACTCTAGAGCGAGTAATGAAAACAAACTAAAATTAATTCCTTCTCTAAAATGTGTTTGGATACTTAAATTTAATACTTTGAAAGAAAACACAAAATTATTCATATTCTGAAAGGTTCAGGATTGGATTCCCGGCTGGGGTTGAAGTTCTTCTTTATTGGGAATAATGCCCCGTCTTACAGAATTTGGAAGTATCAATGTGAGTGTGCTTAATTTTAAAAATTATAAAAATTAAGGTTAACAAACCCTAGTGTCTGTCCTGTAGAACTTGGAGTGTAATCTTGGCCTACCGCCCGACCGCTGGATCCCCCACCTCTGCCTACTACAGGCGTCAGGAGCGGGGTGCAGTGATGGAGAGTGGGACGTGGTCAACGTCCCAAGCCCTCCCGGCCAGCATATGCGGTCTTCCAAACCGGAGTTGATGATATAGAGGAACCAGGATGGGTGTTCAGCCCGAAGTGAGGAAGCGGATGATATGAAATGATGGCGAAAGATGATAGGAAAGGTGGTGATGGAGCAATAATGGCGGGGGAAACTGGAGAACCCTGAATAAACCCGTCCCTGGCGCCGGTGTTTTCACCATAGAACCACCGAACGTCTAGGACCCACTTTCGGAAGGTCGCGTGTTCGACCCCCCTGGCCGCGCACTCTGACATGGGTGTTCCGTGCTTTCCCCATGTCACTAAGGTACATTTCCTTTCCATCATTTCCCTTCATTCCATTTCCTCATCATCTTTCAGGTGTACTTTCAGGCGTGTAGTGTTGACAGTGCCGAGCAGATGGCGTGGATGAATGGGCGTAGTGACTGCTGCTGTAGGTGCTGGGTGGCGTTTGGCCGGCCTAGTCTGCTCAGTGCGACACCGGAACTTCGGTGTGATGGCTGCTTGGCGGGATCTGACGCCGGCATGAAGAGATCTCAGCACTTGCTAGGGAATTCCACGCGTCTCTGTGGCCCTGTGTGGCACCTTCGGTTCATCCTTGCCTCCTGGAGGGTGGCAGCCACAATACATCTGTGTAGGTCGAAGTGAGCGAGGTGTCCCCTCTGTGTCTGTACCCCTTTACCACCACACACCACACAGGCGGACGCTTGGAGTCGAACCTAGGTCGCTTTGGTAGAGTCAAGCGGTTTAATCGCTCGGCCACGGTGCGCTCAACAAATCCTACAGTTGTTTCTCATATGAAAACCCCCGATATGACCAAACAAGTTAAATGGAGCTATACAAATGTAACAATTATACATGTTCAAATCTTGGCTTGTTTAACATATTTCTCCACAATTTACACAACTGCTGCAACAAGAATTGTTTGTAACGGATAAGTAGACTTGGTACAACTGAATACAATACATCGTATTATGTAATTTTTTCACAGTTCCTGTGGAGAACTCCATAACCAGAATAGGGGTCAGAAATTATTAGTGATGAATGAGGTGCAGGTGCTAATATCTATTATAATGATCTCAATGACCAAATTGTTTAAGTGCGCACACACTGAGAATGCCTTGGAGAACAAGTGAATAACACGTTTTAAAAGCGAAGGATAAGTGTCATTAACTGTACTTACAGTCATTAAAACATTCACAGTCTTAGCGCTCGATGGCTATCACCACCATTAACCTTCCAGAAGGAAACGTGTCAGTTTTGCTGGCTCTTTTGTCTTCTTTTGTTCTTTCTCTACTACGTATAGTACCTAAAGTAGAGCAAGTATTCCACCCAAAGATGCGAGGTCGAGATTTCACCGGAAATATGTTTTGACACCCCTGAATCCAAAACAAGCATTTTTAGAAAAAGATTTGTGTGTATGTGTGTGTGTGTGTGTGTGTGTGTGCGCGCGTGTCAGTATGTGAACAGCATAACTCAAAAACGAAAAGTCGGTTAAAAACCAAAATTGGTATTTAAGTTTAATGTCGTTCAAGGATGTGACACGAAGATTTTGAAGAAAATGGCCTCACCCTAAACTACCCTTTACATGGACAATTTTTCGAAAATTTTGATTTTCTTGAAAATGGTTCTAATAATTTTGATTAAAATGTCATATGTTTGAGACATTTTTATGACAAATGAAATGTATATCTTGAATTTTCTGGCTATAGCCCCTGTAGTCGTATTTACTCTGGACGACTTTTGCACAACTGGTAAACCGTTAGAGATAGACCAAATCATACTATACAAAAAATGTAGATCTTGCTAAAATACACCATTTATGTCTCAATAAATTTTCTTCTAGGTTGAACCATTTCGGAGATATTCCTTGTTATGTGTGTGACTTTCGGAAAACTTAGAACTTTCGTGAAATGGAACATCGTTGTTCATATTTTTATATGTTAAGTGTGCAAAGACAACAGAATCTCAAACATTTGACTATCGCATAAAGCCTACTGTATTCCCATATTCCCCTTGCACCTACAAGGAAATAAGCAATAAGATAATTTGTACAAATGTTTATCTCAACTAACACGAAGAAGATATAGGAATAAGAGTTTGTAAGAATGGTTAGTACAAGAGTAGAGAAAGTCATGTGAGTGCAACACATAAGATGTTTTGAATTAGTTGTTTACAGAGACACGTAAATAATAATGTTGCATCTGCAGTGCTTTCTAACAAACTTGAGTGATTCATTGCTAGCGAGATGAGATGCGTTTTGCTGGAATAGCTTGAATGACGTTTGTATAAGCTATTAGACAGTGTTATCAGAGAGAAAGAGCTTTTAGCTCAGTGACCCGTGCTTGCTGATGCTTGACCGCTCGCTCGTAAAGCCCAATGATCAGACCTCAGCTGCTAATAACTAGGGACACGATTTTAATACAAATTAGTTATTTTTCCTCATGCTTACTTGGAATATGAGTCAACCACCAAATTTCCAGCTATCTAAGCAATATTTTATATTGCATATACAGAACGAGACTGACGCTGAAAGATTTCAGAACGCCATGTTTCTAAAAACAAATAAAATGTGTTTATATGAGGAGAGAAAAAAGATCCGAACCGACTGCGCGGTGTTTTGCCTGCACGCATCCTCGACGCTCGTCAGCGAGACTACCACTGTCACAGAAGAACGCGGATGAAACTATACAACATTTTTAAAACTACTTTTAAAGGCTTTATTTACTAGCTTTATGAAAGGAGATGCCATACATTTTTGGCACCTCTTTAGGAAACTATCCATCACTCGCCGTAGTTCACGTTGAGAAATGCTGGCAATTTCGTGGCGGATATTTTGTTTTAATTCTTGCAGGGTGTGTGTGTTTGTCTTGTACACTTTATGCTTTAAGATACCCCAGAGATAGAAATGGTTTACTGGAGCTCTGGGAAGCCTTTCTCCGCTAACGGCGCACCATACACCAATTGTTTGGCCAATTCGCTTGGTGCCAGTACAAACGTGAATACAATTTTGTTCCCTGTTTTAGATAATTAACAGATAGGGAGCATGATTTTGCTTTTTTACTTTCTCTACTACGCATAGTAAGTAGAGGAAGCATTGTATTCCACCCAATATTTCACCGGGTGTGTGTGTGTGTGTGTGTGTGTGTGTCTGTGTGTGTGTGTGTGTGTGTGTGTGTGTGTGTGTGTGTGTGTGTGTACTTGTGTGTCTGTGCGTATGTCTGTAAGCAGCGTAACTCCAAAAAGGAAAAATCAGTTAAAAACCAAAGTGGGTATTTTAAGTTTAATGTCTTTCAAGGATGCGACACGAAGATTTTTAAGAAAATTCCTCCACCCTACACTACCCTTTATATGGAAAATGTTTCGAGAATTTTTATTTACTCGAAAATTGCTACAATGAATTTGATTAAAATACCACATGTTTAAGATATTCTTATGGCACATGAAATGTATATGTTAAATTTTCTAGCTCTAGCCCACATAGTCCTGTTTACTCTAGACGATTTTTGCACAACTAGTAAACCATAAGATATAGAAGAATCTCTACAAAAAATGAAGATCTTGTTAAAACACACAATTTATTCTCAAAGGAATTTTCTTGTGGACTGACCCATTTCGGATATATTACTTGTTAGTGTGTAGTTTTCGAATACTTAAACTTTCGTCAAATGGGAGTTCGTTATTCATTTTTTATATGTTAGCCGTGCAACGAGAAGGGAATCTCAAAGCTTTAAAAGATTTGACTATCGTTCAAAGCCTACTGTATTACCATATTCCCCTTGTACCTACAAGGAAATAGGTAATGTTTGTACGAATGGTTGCTGCAAGAGTAGAGAAAGTCATGTGAGTGCAACACATCAGAACTTTTTTGTTTCGAGGAAATAACACGACAGAGGAATGCGAGAAATGCCGGCTTCAAATCATGAACATTGGTTCATAAAAATGTTTCTGTCAGACTTGAGAACTGGAATTGCAGCGAAGAGCTCTCAACGTGTAATAGAGATGTCTTATCAGTGCTCTAATTTAAAGACTGGAGCTTGTGTACGGGCAATTTCACGACACGCAAAGCAATAAACTCGCAGCATGTGATTTTAACTTCTCTTATATCCACAGTGAAATATATGCGTCCGTCTGTGCAAGGTACAAAAACACATTTTTGCATCATCGTGTTTTTCTTACGGCTTTCCGATGACTTGTACGCAAGGAAAGTCATGCGTACTAACATATGACTGTAATAATTAGAACCCAGATTTATATGTAATATCAAAGTATGAAATATCTACATCAAAATACCAGGAAAATATCTATATTTAAATGAGCGCAACTTGGAAACGGCTCTAACGATTTGGGTGAAATTTTGTATTCAGACAGGCTTACTAAGCTTACTAAGTTTATCTATATCAGTGAAATTCCTGAAAAAAACGTGATTTTACGCGTAACAGTCACATTTACTCTAAACCTTACTCTGTTAATGGATCAATTTCAACAAACAAGCCAGGATATTAAAGGTCTCGTCACGGAAACAGCTCCAAAAATTAGGATGAAAATTTATATTTGGTTAAAAGTTTGCTTTTCAACTTTATCTAAATAAGTATCTTCTCCCAAAAACACGATTAATAAAAAGAAAAGAGAAGAAAAGTCGAGCGAAGCTTGGTCGCCCAAGTACTATGCAGTGTTAGTGTCGTTAACAAACAATTTATTTATATGTTTTCTTTTTTGTTTCAGAATCCATGTGTCTAACTTCAAAATTCATGTTAAAATACTGAACATCTATTATTGTCCAAACTACCCGCTTTGAGTCCTGGCATCAATCACCAGACAGTTCACTCAAAGCCTCCCTAATCACAGTATCTGACTAAGTCATCGTACTAATTAAGCTAGTAACACTGGCTAACTGGACATCAAAGGTGACCTTGAGTAAGTACTTTAGAATTTTTTCTAATTAATACCATATTCAAAATAATAAAACACGGGATCGTACAAAAGTAGAGGTCAGTGCCTATGTGTATGTGGCGGGGCGGAGGGGAGGGGGTTGTAGGTTTAAGGGCACTCAACTTCGTGATTATCAGCGCCCTTAAAAACAGTTCATGGCAATAGCCAGATATAAACTTCAATAAAAAATAAAATTACTGCTAAAGAAGGAAAATATATAAATATACAAAACATTGGCAAAAGCCAAAATTAAAACAAAGTTATACATATGTCAAAAGAGTATAAAAAATTAGGTACATAAAGCTTGACATCCTCAAACTCATGTTGCATTTCGCTAAAAACTCTTTCAACCGCTATTTTGTCGTCCACCAAGACCTCTGCAAGTCTGGCAGGCAGCATCACAGAGTCAGAGTATGTGGCGTGTGTGTGTATGTGTGCGAAACGGATAACAGAAAGAAGTCAGAGATAAGATTAATACAAAATAAAAGTCTTGGAAACAGACACAAATATAAACACACATTACTAATCATGGCAAAACCAGAATTAAAACAATTTACAAAAAGGTTCAAAAGGTACGAAAACTCGATAGTAATCACACTAATAATATGCTAAATACTTAGTTGAAAGTTTAACATTAATAAACATTTAAAAACTCTTTCGACAGCTTGTTTATCGCCCGCCAGGATCTCTGCAAGACTGACCGGCAGTTGCAGAGAGACCCGAATGTGCGCAGCACTTTTCGACAGTGGACAAAGAGCAGTAGATTGCGCCATTAAAAAATCTCTGGGTTGTCTTTATATTCACTTACACACATTCACACTTGCAGAGTCTAAGGAGGATGATGAATAATTCTGACTAAATAAACATTTCCATCCTCCAATCGATATACACTTTAGAATGAGAAAAGCACAGTGTAGTCGAATTAAAGCCAATTAAATTTAGGAATCCGTGTTCCCATTTGAAAAACGTTTGATAAGATAATCCAAGATAATAAATATTATGATGCAGATCTTCCTGCTCTACTTGACACACATTTGAGGAATTTGACACCAAGTCGGATAAGAAATTAAAGGTTAATTAGTGAAACAGTGGCATTCAAGGATATCTGCTTTTTTGGCGCATATCACTGGAGTTTTACTTTCTCTACTGGTTTCCTATAGCAAGTAGAGGAAGTGTTGCATCCCACCCAAAAATTTCATACCAAGATTCCAATCCAAAACTACCGTTTTAAAGCTCCGTGAATAAAAACATTTATTTTATAAAACGATCTGTGTGTATGTCTGTGAAGAGTATAACTCCAAAGTGAAAACTCCATTAAATACTAAACTTATTCAACATCTACCAAGTATTCGACAGGAAGATTTTCAAAAGAAAAAAAAATCTGATGTTTACACTCACATGACTTTCTCTACTCTTGTACTAACCATTCTTACAAACTCTTATTCCTATATCTTCTTTGTGTTAGTCGAGATAAACATTTGTATAAATTATCTTATTGCTTATTTCCTTGTAGGTGCACATAATACACAGAAATTGTGTATTTTAGGAAAATCTAAATTTTTGTGTAGTATAATTTGGTCTATCTCTTACGGTTTACCAGTTATGCAAAAGTAGCCAGAGTAAATACGACTACAGGGGCTATAGCCAAAAAGTTCAAGATATACATTTCATTTGTTATAAAAATATCGCAAACATATGACATTTTAATCAAAATCATTAGAGCAATTTTCAAGAAAATCAAAATTTTCGAAACATTTTCCATGTAAAGGGTAGTTTAGGGTGGGTCTATTTTCTTCAAAATCTTCGTGTCGCATCCTTGAAAGACATTAAACTTAAATACCAACTTTGGTTTTTAACCGACTTTTCGCTTTGAGTTATGTTGTCCACAGACAAACACGGACCTTTTTCTAAAAATCGTTTTTTGGGTTCACGGGGTCTCAAAACATATATTTCCGGTGAAATCTTGACATCGAATTTTTGGATGGAACACAATACTTCCTCTATTTACCAGTAGATAAAGTAAAGATGAAATGTATCTCTTGAATTTTCTGGCTATAGTCTATGTAGCCCTGTTTACTCTTGATGACCTTTGCACAACTGCCAAACCGTAACAGATAGACCAAATCTTACTACACAAAAATGCAGATCGCGTTAAAAACATACCATTTATGTCAAATGATCTTTTTTGTGAAGTGGACCATTTCGGAGATATTCCTTGTTATTTGTCAGAATTTTACAATCCTTATAGACCGTTCTCAAATAGCTCGTTATTTATTTGTATCCCTTGGTCATGCAAAGAGAACCTAATTTCTCAAGTGGGGTGTCGTTAAGGGGTTATCCTCCCTATGGGAGGCGCCCTTGACTGCTACCATTCCGGGATTTTCTCCCACGCTGGTATAGGGATGGGTTATAATAAAATGGTGGGCAAATGGTGGAAAAGAGTTGTAGGGACAGAATTATGTGGGTGCTTTTTTTTATTTATTTGTTTTTTTATTTATTTATGTTTATTTATTTATTTATTTATTTATTTATTTATTTATTTATTTATTTATTTATTTATTTATTTATTTATTTATTTATTTATTTATTTATTTATTTATTTATTTATTTATTTATTTATTTATTTATTTATTTATTTATTTATTTATTTATTTATTTATTTATTTATTTATTTATTTATTTATTTATTTATTTATTTATTTATTTATTTATTTATTTATTTATTTATTTATTTATTTATTTATTTATTTATTTATTTATTTATTTATTTATTTATTTATTTATTTATTTATTTATTTATTTATTTATTTATTTATTTATTTATTTATTTATTTATTTATTTATTTATTTATTTATTTATTTATTTATTTATTTATTTATTTATTTATTTATTTATTTATTTATTTATTTATTTATTTATTTATTTATTTATTTATTTATTTATTTATTTATTTATTTATTTATTTATTTATTTATTTATTTATTTATTTATTTATTTATTTATTTATTTATTTATTTATTTATTTATTTATTTATTTATTTATTTATTTATTTATTTATTTATTTATTTATTTATTTATTTATTTATTTATTTATTTATTTATTTATTTATTTATTTATTTATTTATTTATTTATTTATTTATTTATTTATTTATTTATTTATTTATTTATTTATTTATTTATTTATTTATTTATTTATTTATTTATTTATTTATTTATTTATTTATTTATTTATTTATTTATTTATTTATTTATTTATTTATTTATTTATTTATTTATTTATTTATTTATTTATTTATTTATTTATTTATTTATTTATTTATTTATTTATTTATTTTTATTGGCTATGAGAAAACTGATGATAATGGCGATGGTGATTATCTTGAGTCAGTCGTCTTTGTCAGGTCTATTGCTGGGAAAGAAGAAGTCTTGGTCTCTTGTAGGTTTCTCCAGGGTCAATGTCGTATTCTCCAAGGCCACGGATAAGATGATTAAAGCTGGTAGGAAGGCCGGCGTAGAAGGTAGTTGAAAGTTGTGTGATGTATTCAGTGAGCTTAGGGATGGAGAGGTCCTTGTGAATGTTGTCATTCGGGACGTACCAGTCCGCGCCTGCAGAAGTTCTCAGGTAGCGGTTTTGCAGCACCTGTAGTTGATATAGGGTTGTTTTTGCCGCTGCACCCCAGACCTGGCAGGGATAGGTTAAGGTGGGCCGGATTACCTGCTTGTAGACGAGAAGTTTGTTCCTCAAAGACATTGGTGATTTGCGATTGTAGAGGGGGTATAACATGGACATTCTTCTGCTAACCTTGGATGCGAGGGAGGAGATATGCGCTTTCCACGTTAAGCGCATATCCAGTAGAACTCCTAGATAGGATGCTTCCGTGGACCAGGGTACTGTTCCACCTGCCAGGCAAAGATCTTCAGCATCTTGTAGGTGGCGCCGAGTGAATGTAATTGCTTGTGACTTCGTGGGGTTTATCTGTAGTCTCCACGCAGCAAACCAGGCTGTGAGCATGTTGGCATATCTCTGGAGTTTTTTTTACAGCGATGTTATGATGAGTAGAGGAGGTGGTGATTGCTGTATCATCAGCGAAAAGATACAGGTGGCAGCCCGGGAGAGAAGGAAGAGTGTTTATATAGGTTAAAAATAGCAAGGGGCCCAGGACACTGCCTTGGGGCACTCCTGCGTTGATGGAAAAAGTAGGGGATTGAATGCTGTCTTTTGTAACGACAAAAGTTCGGTTGGTCAGGAAACTGTGAATCAGATGGATCAGATAGGAGGGGGTGTCGTAAGTAATAAGTCGATGGAGGAGGCCATCGTGCCACACGGAGTCAAAAGCACGGGAAATGTCTAAAAAAAGAGCTGTTACATAGTGCCAAACCTAATTTCAAACTTTACATATGAGTATCGTTTAAAGCATTTGTACCTACAAGAAAATTAGCAATGAGGTACGTTCTGCAAATGTTATCTGTATTAACACGATGTAGCTAGAGGAATAAGTGTTTGTACAAAGAGCAACTAAGAACATTTCACTGCAGCTCTGGTCTATGTCACATTATCGTTGTACGAAGGTACGACCATTTCATTGGTTGCTTTAGGTGATGTACCCTTGCACCGTGGCCTAAAACAATCACTTGAATGGCCATGGCAACGTACAAGGATAAACAACGGCTAATGCGTGTCCATGCAATCTCGCTCACACACACACGTTACGGCAGAGGCCCTCGCCTCGGAAAACACCCAGGAGCTACACCCTGCCCGCGCAGGAAAACAGCGGGAAAATGTAAATATTGTAAATAGTGCAGTGCGCGAGCTGGGACGCATATTTCTGGTGTGCCCAATGAACGTGTGTGTGTAAGCGTGTGAATGTGAGTGTGTGGGTGAATGCGTGCGTGTATGTGTGTATATAGATGTATATATGTATATAAGGAAAAAAAACAACAACAAATAATTGGAATAGACACCAAAAGACTAACGAAAACTATTCTCGGTGGCCTAAAGATGGCCACCGTATGGGTTTTTGGTGATACCCAAGACTATAAACTTGTGAAAAAAATTGTAAATAAATGTAAATTTATAGCCTGTAAGCCGGGCCCCTTGTACCAGCACCAGGCCAAAATTATGAATAAAAAAAACTTGAAACTTGAAAGGATAAATAATGTGACATAGAGAGGAAGTGGAAAGACTTTCTTTGGCGCTGTCTGTACAAGAGTAGAGAAAGTCATGTGAGTGAAACAAACGATTCTTTAGGTTTAACTTGCTTTAAACGGTTAGGTCATATCGGACGATGAATGAGCCCAGAGTCCATAGAGCCTACAGTTACACGACATAGACGTCTTACAGGTAGGTGACTGTAGCCGAGACTCGAACTTGGCAGGTCGGAACGGTGGGTCAAGCTGGAGATATATTGTATTTAGTTACATACACCGGTATTGAGGAGCACGTTGAAAGTTGCAAAAGATAGCAAGCGGTGGGAGGAAAATATGCCAAACAGAGCTTTGTCCTCCAGCAACAGCACACGTGCAGCGGTTAAGGTCGTCAGGATGCAAAGTGAACTAGCCTTCGCATGCTCCACTTGTGTGTGGCTGGGCCCAACTTTCTTTCTGAAAAATTGTGGTTCATTTGGTCTCAGGTTTCCATCTTTCTCTGTTCCTTTCTAAAGAGTTATAGTTTATTTGGTTTCAGGTTTCCATCTTTCTCTCTTCCTTTCTAAAGAGTTATACTTTATTTGGTTTCAGGTTTCCATCTTTCTCTCTTCCTTTCTAAAGAGTTATACTTTATTTGGTTTCAGGTTTCCATCTTTCTCTCTTCCTTTCTAAAGAGTTATAGTTTATTTGGTCTCAAGTTTCCCTCTTTCTCCTTTTCTATGTACAATTATGGTTTATTTTCGGTCTGACAGTTTCTCTCTTTCTTTACTTTCTTTTGTCCTTTCTACTTGCCTTACTTTAGTGTTTAAGATCTGTTATTTTCCAGCATCTTGTGATGAAATAAGGAAATGAAATACCGTGACTTAAGGTCAAGTGCTCAGCCTCGAAAGTAAACACACACACACGCGCGCGCCCGCATTTTGGCACGGAAGTTGGAAATAGGCGTATCATTACTGGTGATAAACTACAACCACTGTTTCATTCATAGCCCCAAGTGGCTTATAACGATCAATCTCATTAACAAGAGCGTTGTATTAACAACCAATTAGGGTCCTGATTCCTTCAAATTCTTCCGAAATTTCTTTATAAGTTCCTTCTTACATAATACACATAAGAGCTCTTTGTTTTTACTTTTCCTGTTACATATAGTAAGTAGAGGAGGTATTGTATTGCACCCAAAAATACCGAGATTTCCCCGGAAATACATGTTTTAAGGTAACTTGTTAAAACACATTTTTATAAAAATGTCAATGTGTGTGAGTGTTTATTCTGTATCTTTGTGACCGTATGTATCTCTGTCTATTGTATGAGTGTAAATATCTATTCTGTGTATCTCGATTTGCCTATTGCTTTTCTGCTTATGTCTATAGTGCGCCTATATGAGTCTGCATATATCTCTTTGTATCTGTGCATGTCTGTGTGTGTCTATATATGTGTCTGTGTGAGTTTCGAGTGCCTCTGTGTGTGTGTGTGTCTGTGTGTGTTTCGAGTGCCTCTGTGTGTGTATGTCTATGTGCGCACACGTGTCTTGTATGTGTGTGTGTGTGTGTGTGTGTGTGTGTGTGTGTGTGTGTGTGTGTGCGTTGTTGTTATTGTTTAACTAGGTTGTCAATTGCCAGGATCACATCAGCGTCGTCGGTGTGCCGGAATTTCGCCCCGCAGGACATACAATTTATGTATAAATAATTTTTGCATTTGTAGAGTGAACCATTTCGGAGATATTCGTTGTTATTTGTGTGGCTTTTGCAATACTTAAACTTTCATCAAATGGTACATCGTTATTCATGTTTTATGTTAGCCGTGCAAAGAGAACGGAATTTAAAACATTTGACTATCGCACAAAGTCTACTGCATTCTAACATTCCCCTTGTACCTACAAGGAAATAAGCAATAAGATAACTTGTACAAATGTTTATCTCAACTAACACGTAGAAGATATAGGAATAAGAGTTCGTAAGAATGGTTAGTACAAGAGTAGAGAAAGTCAAGTTCATTGTTATTAGAAATACGTTGGACTTCTAGAGCGAACATACATATTAGTGTAGCTTCACTAACAAGCCGACACTGGGTACTTGAAATGGGTACAAACACGTGTGTTGAGAGTAACTGATACACTCACAACAAGGATATGATACATGCTGTGCAATTTAAGGTAAACCGCACACGAAAACTGTGCACTCCACTATCAAGGTTGACACGTGTGAGAGTTGAACCTCTCGCAAAAAAACGCACGCCTTATTCAAGAAGTTCTTAACATAGCAACAGTGGCGGCTGGTGTACAAATTATAAAAGTGTTGCACTCACATGACTTTCTCTACTCTACTAACCATTCTTACAAACCCTTATTCCTATATCTTCTTCGTGTTAGTTGAGATAAACATTTGTACAAATTATCTTATTGCTTATTTCCTTGTAGGTACAAGGGGAATATGGGAATATAGTAGACTTTCAGTAATAGTCAAATGTTTTAAAGGTTTCAAGTTCCGTTCTCTTTGCACGGTTAACATACAAAAATGAATGGCGATGTTCCATTTGACAGAGGTACTTCTCCAAAACTTAAATAACAAGGAATATTTCCGAAATGATTCACTCTACAAAAAAATTTATTTGGACATAAATTGTGTGTTTCAGCAAGATCTACATTTTTAGTTTCTCTAGTGGTAAGTAGAGGAAGCATTGTATTCCACCCAAAAATTCAATGTCCAGATTTCACTGGAAATATATCTTTTGAGGTCCCCTAAATCCAAAAAAAAAGCATTCTTGGAAAAAGGTGCGTTTGTGTGTGTGTGTGTGTGTGTGTGTGTGTGTGTGTGCGCGCGCGCGCGTGTGTGTTTCTGTGTGTGTTTGTGTGTCAGTCTGCGGACAGCATTACTAAAAAACGAAAAGTCGGTTAAAAACCAAATTTGGTATTTAAGAGGTAGAATTGGAACTTAAAAATTCAATGCCACAACTGGGATTTGAACCACAGACCTTCCGCTTACCGGGCGGCTACTCTAACCACTGAGATATTGTGACAAACTGCCAGAATGGCATTAAATTCTCAAAGCAGTTCGTATTTCTCCTGGTAAACCACAACGGCAGTCTCACATCAGAGACAATTACCCCAATGGTGACTTACTATTGCAAGTACTTTATATCCCAGGATTAAATAACCTTCAGATGGTAATTATGGAAAACCCGCCCTGACGCCGCTTCGTCCACCACGAATACCACATGCGGGTCCCTGGGATCGAACCCGGGCCGCCTAGGTGGTAGGCGAGCGCGCTAACCGCTCGGCCACGGCGCCGCCTGTGCTGGCTCAGCCCCCTTTCCTCAGTATTCATTCCAGCAATCAAGAACAGATCGTACACGTTCTCCTGTACGGTATGTTTATCTGCACAGCACCCAGCCGCTTAATGCGACTTTATCTGTGCAGTATAGAAGGGATTCATAATTGTCCAGGCTTTTGTGTCAGTGGGCATGATTTCTTCTTGCATACCAAAGTTTGGATGCAGGAAGGGGGCAGGAATAATGTTGGGGTGAATAAGGATTAGAAGATGGGAGAGGCATTACCGTTACCCACGGGTATCTTTAGGAAGGCAGTAACTTTTCCTTCTACGGGGTGCTCTGTGGTCGTATTGACCTAGTGCCCGTAACAGTTGGTTGGTGTGGGAACTCAGATCGCTCCCTCACCAAGTCCATGATGTAGAGTAGTCCGGAGTGGTTGTGAAGGATGTAAGACGGGAATCTACGCCCGGTATCATATATTGTTCTGAACGCCCTATTCTGCACTGTCTGCAGTTTGCGTATGGTGGTGGGTGCCGCCGATCCCCAGGCTTCGCACCCATGCAAGATCAGTGGCGAGATGATTACCCGGTATATGCGTAGTTTAAGGTATGTGGGCATGGTGGAAAGGAGGATAGGGTAGAGCTGTCTGAGTGTAGCGTGATCGAGTCCGGTCTTTGCCCGGACGTGAAGAGCGTATGTTAGTCCGCGATCGAAGAGAACGCCTAAGTATTTGGCGGAGGTTACCCATGGGATATTTCTCCGCCTGACTTTCCTTAGTACGAGGCCCTTGAACATGGATAAGGAAATATTCCATCTGCATGCGTAGACGTGTCTGCCAGCACTCAGAACACTGAGCTGGCTCACATCCGAATTTATACGACTTTTTCCGAACAGCCATCATCCAAAAACGAAGTTCGATCCCAGGGACCCGCATGTGGTATTCGTGGTAGACGAAGCGGCGTCAGGGCGGGTTTTCTCCAGGTGCTCCGGTTTCCCCCGCCATCTCATTCCACCGGTGCTCCATCTTCATTTCATGTATCATCAGTGTCACCGCCTGCGGTGCCGTAGTCGTAAAAGCGGGCGTTAAACACTACACACACACACACACACACACACACACACACACACACACACACACACACACACACACACACACACACACACACACACACCAAAAACGAAGAGATCCGAATCGTTTCGTTGTGCTAGTATTATTCTGCATTGGGTTTTTTTTTTCTTTTGCTTGTAAGTACTTACAGATTAGGGGGTTGTGTTTGTATTTTACTGTGTGTTGTAATACCAGTATAACCGACTTAATTAGTGAGCTATTACAAAGTCCGTTTTCGCGGCGCACTGACAATGGAAAGAGGAGTGTTTTAGCTATTTAACACAATGCTACAGTCAGAAAATTTCTTCATTCATTTTAGTTTTGGCGGTAGTTCGTCCGTAAGTCACACTCATTCACTCTCCACTTATTAAACAATCAAACAATATATTGTTTGCATTATCCTAAATGACTTCGCCCCCTTTATTTCGGATAAACGGGGTTCTACTGTATCATTATTACTACTACTATTACTATTGTTGTTGCCGTTGTTACACTTTGCCTACCCTAAACTTTTGACTGCGAGCCGCCACTGAAACACATGACAAGATACAATACCCAATTTTTAAATAAATTTACTTTAAAAATTGCTCAGATATCTTACCAGTGTTGGTCACCTCCGCTGGTAGTATAAGCTCTGTAATAAGTATTAGCATAATATCAAATGTGGTTTATATAGAAAAGGAATGTTTAAACAGTGTTAAATACTCTCTTTATAAACATGAGAAGATTTAATATCCAACTTTAAAAATGGTGAAGAATAATAGGCTTAAAGGGGAAAAAAACTTGCCATGTGCATTATAGTTATTTATTATTATCGTTATTATATATAAATATATAATATAAACAATATATTAAAATCATAAAATAAAATTATAAAATAAATAAGATGAAACTACGGTCATTTGGAGGGCTCCAGCATGAGCCGCCGCTGTAACAACAAACGAAAAAGAGTTAATACCTAAATGTTAATTTGCCTGTCCTTGACCATTGCCGAATATCGCTATGTCAAAAACAAACCCGTTCACCTCCATGTGTTGGTCCGACTGCTGGAGTTCAACGCTCCAATACTTCAATTCGAGTAGAAGTACTCACTCACCTGACTTCCTCTAGTCTTGTACAGAGTGTTCGCAAAGTCACTCCGCAGTTACAACTCGTGTTAGAAATGCCGTTCATGGGCGGTATGAAGCCGAAACCCCACAATTGTATTGAAAACATTTTTCTGCAAATATGCTTCGGGTATGTTTCTCATGTATGTAGTTATTTTAGTTTTTAAGTCACAAAGCGAATAAAATACGCTGTATTTTGCACCACCCCAAAGAAAATGGTCTGGTGGTAAAGGTTCACCAGAGGAACCATTTGGAGATGACATCTTCACCAAAAAGTCTGACGTGTTACACTCACACGACTTTCTCTACTCTTGTACTAACCATTCTTACAAACTCTTATTCCATATCTTCTTCGTGTTAGTTGAGACAAACATTTGTACAAATTATCTTATTGCTTATTTCCTTGTAGCTACAAGGGGAATATGGGAATACAGTAGGCTTTGTGCGATAGTCAAATATTTTAAAGCTTTCAAATTTCGTTTTCTTTGCAGGTTAACATATAAAAAAGGAATAATAATGTTCCATTTGACAGAACTGTAAGTTCTCCAAATCTCAAACATATAACTAGGAATATCTCCGAAATGGTTCACTCTATAAAAAATGTATTTTGGACATAAATTGTGGTTTTAGCAAGATCTGCGCTTTTGTATAGTAAGATTTTGTCTACCTCTTACGGTTTACGAGTTCTTAAAAAGTCGTCCAGACTCCATAGGCTATAGCAAGAAAATTGAAAATATACATTTCATTTGTCATAAACATATATGAAACATATGGCATTTTAATCAAAATCGTTAGAGCCATTTTCAAGAAAATCAAAATTTTCCATGTAAAGGATAGTTTAGGGTGTCACATCCATGAAAGACATTAAACTTAAATACTAATTTTGGTTTTTGACAGACTTTTCGTTTTTGAGTTATACTGCCCACAAACTGACAGACAGACACACGGACTTATTTTCTAAAAATGCTTTTTGTTTTTATTCAGGGGGTCTCAAAAGATATATTTCCGGTGAAATCTCGGCATCAAATTGTTGACTGCAATACAGTACTTCCTCTACTTTCATAACGACGTGGTGCCTGGTACCCCATCTTCGTGGGATACTTTAAGAAAGACGCTGTTGGTTAGATAGATAACAATTGCATATAGCACTCTGAACTTGAAACATAAATAACAATAGATCTTCACGGTCAACAATGATATGTTTATCATTTCTTTTCCGGAATTCGAAAGTGACGTGAAGTAACAGCTTGTGAAAAGGAAGGTCGGGCTCGTTGACAAACTCAAGCATTTTGTTGACTGTAGGTGGCTCGTTTATGAGGAAGAAATGATTCAAGTTTTCGACGCACTACACTTCCAACAAATTCGTCACACTGAATTTCTAGCACTTGCTTTTTACGTTTCCTAGATTTTCCCGGCGTGGTTAACTTGCTTGTTTTGAACTTTTCATATAGTGAAGCACATTGCGAATTATGCGATATTTTACTAACTGCCACGATGGTTCACTAATGGTCTTACCTTCCCGTTTCCACAGTTAACCAACAGAAGACAGTCTGTGCATGCTCTTCGCTCAATTTGATTACTTCAAGTTCATTTTGCTACGGTAATAACACGTTAAACATACCAGCATTCCTTAATACTAAGAAGATCCAGCAGTTCTTTAAGTACAGGAAATATTGTATTCCACCCAAAAATTCGATGTCCAGATTTCATTACAAATATAGGTTTTGAGGCCCCCTGAATCCCCCCCCCCAAAAAAAAGAAAAAAAAAACATTTTTAGAAAAAGGCGTGCGTGCGTGCGCGCGCGTGTTTGTATGTGTATCAGACCTAACAGGTCGAATGAAAGCAAATGACTACCAAGATCTACTGGAGGTCCATGTTAGATTTTCCAGCAGGACAATGCAAACTCCACCTGGGAATGGTTTCTACAGAATGGAGTGGCCTCCACATTCGCCGGATCTGAGTCCCATGGAGAACCTATGTCGCTCGGTGTGTGTTCATGGCAAACAGTATTCTAATATCGCAGATTGGAAAGCTCCAGAAACTAATGGACAACACGTATGATCGTCTTTTGTGCTCAAACAAGACCCTACACTGATATTCAGACGAGGTGATTGTATCATTTTGCAACGCACCTACCGTTGATATGACTTACATTATGCTGTATACGGGCTACTTCTTGCCCAGTTGTTCCTCAACAATCTATGCGATTTGACTATAGGTATGTGTAATTAAAATGCTCGTATGAAAATAATGAAACTTCCTTCTACTCAGTTCACAAACATACTGCTATCTTAATTGCTACCGTTTGAAACCGTCCTCTAAAACATTTACATTAAAAGTCAATCAAACAGAGGCAACAAAAGATCGTGCTTCACTTGTTTCCCATAGTTAAAAAAATAACAAAGAATATTTGGAATTAGTGAAAAAGAGGATATAACTGGCTAAAGTTTGTGGAAAAGCGAAATTATCGAAGTGATATATTAATCAGTATTATTTTCAAACCTAAAGTATTACAAAATAAAATAATTTAAACTGCTAATGCAATTTAAAAGTGTTATTTAAAAGCAAACAGTTGCGTTTGCTGAGAATAGCAAAGAATCTTTAAGCCACGACTGCAGCTAAGTCGAGGCAATAATGAAGGAAAGAGTACGTATCTGTCAATGAATTGCTCTATACGCCCTGAGATACGACCCAGCTTGGACACATTACAGCCTTGTTGCATAATGCACTACCCAACTCACTCACTTCGTTTACAAGTATAACATAGTGCAACAGTTTATGAGGCTTTTTGCCAAGTTCATTACGCAAGAAAAGCCACTTAAGAAGCAGATATCTACACATTTTGCATTAAGACTGTTCTTTAAGGTAAAACCAAGGACATGAGTACGCTAAGCAATATGGAACCATGAACTTGCCAAAACAGAAGACTGTCTTAAATATCCTAACTTGCTCACTATGATACTTTATTTTTACTTTCTCTACTACGTATAGTAAGTAGAAAAATCTGATGTGTTGCACTCACATGACCTTCTCTACTCTTGTACTAACCACTCCTACAAACTTTTAGCTATATCTTCTTCGTGTTAGTTGAGATAAACATTTGTACAAATTATCTTACTGCTTATCTCCATGTAGGTACAAGGGGAATATGGGAATGCAGTAGGCTTTGTGCGATAGTCAAATGTTTTAAAGCTTTCAAATTCCGTTCTCTTTGCACTGTTAATATATACATATATAAATGAACGCCGATGTCCCATTTCAGGAAAGTTCTAAGTTTTCCGAAACTCACACACATAACAAGGAATATCTCCGAAATGGTTCACCCTACAGGAAAATTTATTGAGACATAAATTGTGTGTTTTAGCAAGATCTGCATTTTTTGTATAGTATGATTTGGTCTATCTCTAACGGTTTACCAGTTATGCAAAAGTCGTCCACAGTAAATACGACTACAGGGGCTATACCCAGAAAATTCAAGATATACATTTCATTTGTCATCAAAATATCTCAAACATATGACATTTTAATCAAAATCGTTAGAGCCATTTTCAAGAAAATCAAAATTTTCGAAAAATCTTCCATGTAAAGGGTACTGTAAGGTGGGGCTATTTTCTTCAAAATCTTCGTGTCACATTCTTGAAAGACATTTAACTTAAATACCAAGTTTGGCTTTTAACCAACTTTTCGTTTTTGAGTTATGCTGTCCACAGACAGACACACAGACACACACACACACACACGGACCTTTTTCTAAAAATGCTTTTTTTTGGATTCAGGGGGCCTCAAAACATATATTTCCGGTGAAATCTAGACATCGAATTTTTGGGTGGAATACAATAGTTCCCCTACTTACCAGTAAAGAAAGTAAAAATGTACTTGTCAGAAAACCAGTCCCAGCGTTTGCAACCACTTGTCACATTTAAAGACTTATCTGAGGTATTTATTTAATTATTGTACCTCTAAAATAGCCAAACAAACCAACTTGCCGTTTGAAACAATTTTAACACGCATTTAATCTAAAAATTAGAGCAATACATTTGGTGGATAGTTCGCAAGACTCCATATGTGACTTTGCAAGTGGTCGTTTTCAACTTACATGTCGCCTTAGTCACATTCCGTCCGAGTGCATCCAACTCTTGTGGTAAAAGGTAAAGAGCAATGTCATGAAGGGGCCCTCGAAATAGGAGCACAGCATCGCACATCTGTGGGTTATTGCGGCCATTAGTGCTTCGAACGTGAGCCTAGAGTGAGAGGGAGAGACCCAAAGGGAAAGCAGATGTCCCAGGCGTGGTCGGGGTCCCCAGGCGTTTCCAGATTAAACGCGCCCAAGACCCGGACCCTGGGTGTTCCAACCGACAGCTTGACAAGGAGCAAACTCACCGCCCAGCCGCAACACGCAAACACCGTCGCCTGGTCTTTCAACCCTGAAAGAGTCGAATGTGGTCACAAAATTCGTGGTAGAACTCCAGTACTCACATACTGACCTAGGGAAACCATGGTTGGAGTGGGCGGTCGCCGGGAATTGAACCCGGCATGTTAACATGTTACTGTGGAGCTATTCCACTCGGTAACTCTGAGAGCTACAGACATTTGTTTTCATTGCACGTGTTGGTCATTTCACTAATTGAGTTTAAACGCTGCAGCGATTGCGTTTATTACATAATCATAGCGAAATACTGTTGTTGAGAATTGCCAACTGCCAACTGCCACCTTCAACCTGACCCCAATTAAACATAATAACGGAAGTGTCTGTCCGCTTCGGCATATCGTTTGAATGCGTTAAAGCTCTTCCCGTGTGTTGATTAAACTGCACTGGCCGGCTGCCGGATTTACACGAGTAGCTTTAAACCAACTGGCGATTTACGAGAGCTCATCAACAAACATTAAGGATCTGTTTGCTTTCCCTACTACTTACAGTAAGTAGGGCAACTATTGTATTCCACTCAAAATTTCGATATCGAGATTTCACCGGAAATATATGTTTTGAGGCCCCCTGAATCCAAAAAAAGCATTTTTACTAAAAGGTCCGTGTGTGTGTGTGTGTGTGTGTGTGTGTGTGTGTGTGTGTGTGTGTGTGTGTGAATGGACAGCATAACTCAAAAGCGAGAAGTCGGTTAAAAACCAAAGTTGCTATTTAAGTTTAATGTCTTTGAAGAAAATTCCTCCAACCTTAACTACCTTTTATATGGAAAAATTTTTTAAAATATTGATTTTCTTGAAAATGACTAACGGTTTTGATTAAATTGCCATATTTTTTAGATGTTTTTGTGACAAATGAAACATATATATTGAATTGTCTGGCTAAAACTATGTAATCGTATTTACTCTGGCTGAATTTTGCATAACTGGTAAACCGTAAGAGATAGACCAAATCTTACTATGCAAAAAATGTAGATCTCACTAAAACATACAATTTACATCCAACTAAATTTGTTTGTGGAGTAAATCATTTAAGAAATATTCTTTGTTATTTGTGTAATTTTTGTAATGCTTCTTTCCACACATAGAAGATCGTTATTTAGTTTTTTATATCTTAGCCTTGAAAAGAGAACGGAATTCCAAAGCTTTAAGACATTTAACTATCGCTGAAAGTCTACTGTATTCCCATATTCCCCTTGTACCTACAAGGAAATTAGCAATAAGATAATTTGTACAAATGTTTATTTTAACTAATACGAAGAAGATATAGGAATAAGAGTTTGTAAGAATGGTTAGTACAAGAGTAGAGAAAGTCATGTGAGTGCAACACATCAGATCTTTTTAATGGCATGCACCATTTCGGATGTATTCCAAGGTTTTATTGTTACTATCAACCGTAGCAATGGTGTATATTGTGCATTGCATATATTTTAGACGTTGTTTTGGGCACTCGATTCATCATAATACATGTAATTACAGAGTAGTGCTTATGGGCGTGGAAAAATAAGAGATGACCGTAACATGACTAAGAATTAATCATGAAGAAAGCAATTACAGCACTGATAACAAATGGGCTTATTGACTATCTTAATCATTAAGACATTGAGCTCATTAGTAATATTGGCATATAAAACATAAATACCATTGCGTCTACTGCACACTGGGGCTACTTTCCATCGTGAATCACAATACAAACTAAATATAAAACCTGATGTGCTGCACTCACATGACTTTCTCTACTCTTGTACAAACTCTTATTCCTATATGTTCTTCGTGTTAGTTGAGATAAACATTTGTACAAATTATCTTATTGCTTATTTCCTTGTAGGTACAAGGGCAATATGGGAATACAGTAGCCTTTGTGCGATAGTCAAAACTTTTAAAGCTTTGAGATTCCGTTCTCTTTGCACGCTTAACATATAAAAAAGTGAACAACGATATTCCATTTCACGAAAGCTTTAGGTTTTCCGAAACTGACACACATAACAAGGAATATCTCCGAAATAGTTCAACCTACAAGAAAATTTATTGCGACATAAATTGTGTATTTTAGCAAGATCTACATTTTTTGTATGATTTGGTCTTTTTCTTACGGTTTACCAGTTACGCAAAAGTCGTCCAGAGTAAATACGACTACAGGGGCTATAGCCAGAAAATTCAAGATGTACATTTGATTTGTCACAAAAATATCTCAAACGTGGCATTTTAATCAAAATCGTTAAAGCCACTTTCAAGAAAATCAAAATTTTCGAAAAATGTTCTATGTAAAGGGTTGTTTAGGGTGGAGCTATTTTCTTCAAAATCGTCGTGTCGCATCCTTGAAAGACATTAAACTTAAATACCAACTTTGGTTTTTAACCGACTTTTCGTTTCTGAGTTATGCTGTCCACTGACTGACACACACACACACACGCACACACGCGCGCGCGCACACACACACACACATACACACACACACACACAGCGAGAGAGAGACTTTATCTGAAAATGCTTTTTTTAAATTCAGGTGTCTTAAAACATATTTCCGGTGAAATCTGGACATCGAATTTTTCGGTGGAATACAATACTTCCTCTATTTACTATACATAGTAGAGAAAGTGAAAATATAAAACATTTTACAAATTCTGCCTATGTTTATAATATAATTAAAATTCGTATCAGAAGAGGTTTATGCATGTCTGTCTATTACACTATAATACAGTTTTGCTTTGGAATGAAAAGATTTATTTTAATTCTGATACAATAAACCACATTTCTTGTGTGGCACTAACATTTAATTATGTATTTCTCTGAATTTGTAGTTTCTAAAATTTGTCGAACTCTTGTTACTAGCTTGCCATTGATCAATAATCTAACAACATGTAGTTTCTGATGTGTACAGCATGGTGTGAATCAAGCAACACTTGTAGTTCAATGAGTAACGATTTAGTGAGCCATCAGAAGCAACCAATACTTCCCTTTCATGTCGACGTGTCATTTGTTATAACTATGTCCAGCCATAGCATGGATATCGCTCAGTCATTGAAGAGGGGTAAAGAGAGGGTGAGTGAGTGTGTAGTATTTAAGGGTCCGTCGACAATTAGCTCATTAGAGCGGGAAAGAAGGGGAACCTACGAAGACCTCATTAAATAATCACGACATGCTTGCATTTTAAGTTCGCCTTATGTAAACGAAATGTTTTGAGCTTATCTGCAATAGAGTAAGGGAAATTGGTGTTTTAGTGAAATGGTATACTTTTGTATATTTCTCCCATTGAAACACTTGTGGTTCAAATGTTATACTTAAAACACGTAGACTAATCCTGTGTATTTCAAATGGAGATTCTTGGGACCTTAGTCACACTGCTCTGTTGAAAGATGAAACAAGATCTTGGCTTATTTTGAAAGCGTCTGTTTTCCTACATTATCCCAAAACTGTGAACTACGACAGAATCAATTTAAAACGAACACCCAGCAGTAATTCTTATTTCATAACAGTTCACAACACACTTGCTGTTTATAGAATTAACAACTTGATATTATATTGCAGAAGCACTCGCCCATCGTACTTAAAGACCCAGGTTCATAATGTTACACTAGAGCGTGTAACGAGCGAACGAGTTCGAATAGCGAATGAGTTCGAATCCGTTTGTCCAAATAACGTTTATCCAGGGATTTCCATTTATTCTCTGTTCAAATGTTTTGCCAGACAATCATGTCCCATAATCAACCTGAAGGTTGCAACTGACGTTTTGCCAGGAATTACTGTTTCAGTGTTTGGTAGTTCCCATATTTTATTTTTTTATTTTTCATAGTAATATTTTGCAGTACTTTTTTGATTTCAGAGTTGACTAACTATAGATTTCTGTACACTGCTGGTACCTTTTTTTGCAAGAAAATCAGCTTTGTCATTACCACTCAGTCCACAGTGAGCTGGTATCCATTGGAAGACTAGGTGTTAGGTGGATAAAGACTTTCCAACATTCTATAATTGTTCGGTTTTTTGGTGAGATCTTGGAAGTAATTGCTATAATTGCTGCCCTGGAATCTGAGAGAATAACTGCTTGATGAAAATTTGAGATTCTGTACAAAAGATTTTGGAGGGTCATTGAACTTGCTTAAATTTCTCCATCAAAGTTTGTAGTTCCACAACTTAAAGATTTGTAATAGGAAAAGAGGTGACACGTGACTCCAGCACCTGCTCCATCTCGGTTTGATATCAATGATCCATCAGTATAAATATGGAGCCATTCATGTTTCAGAAATCTAGTATAGATTGTCTCTAATGCCAATAATTTTAGAACACTAGTTGGAGTATCACTTCTTCTGTCAGGTGTAAATAATATGTGATGTCTAATGTTTGTAATGCAATACAAAATGGACCAAGACCACCTTCAAATATACCTCGCCATTTCTAGTGCCCTTCCCATCCATTATGGAAAAATATTAGAGGGAAAAAGGACTAATGACTCCATTGTCAGAAATCCAGCATTAACCAACAACAATAACCACTTATTTTCTTAAAAAAAGTCAGATAATTCTCAGCTCAGGGACCAAGGGCTGACTGGACTAGCATCTCATTCATCCCATTCAACTGAGTTGACTCTGTCATTCATAGGAGGCGAATTTGATATTCATCAGTAAGTTTCGTAATGTTTCAATATCGACGGTCGTTTATCTTATAATAATATGCTTGTGAGGATCCAATTTTATCGGCTAGAACGTCAGGGATTCACTGAACCGTAAAAACACCAGTATGCAGTGATTAATGGGCTACGTCATCCATGTTGTCAGCCGTATTAAACATTACTCAGATAAATAAATACTTGTTCAACGATAATAAGGGCAGCATTCTCAATCCTGACAATGACAACTTACGGAGGGGGAACCACTTTTATTAATTCCGTTTTTATTAATTTATGGCACTATTCAATTTTGACTACGTCTCGGATTAGAACGCAATAAAATGCGTCTCTCTTTAAGAGGTACCTAAATAAATGACTCTTCTTCACAGTTTGAGAACCACTATCCTAAGGACTAGGGTAGGTTTAATAATGTCTATAAGATGAGTCAAACTATCGGGAAGTTGTAACGGTGTTTCGTTGTTTTAATCAACTTGAATAACTACGTAAACTGATAAGTAGATTGTATTTATGACTGACACTGCTCTCTTCTTACATGTCTGTCCTATCACGGTGGGTATTCCAGCACGTTAGAACTCATCACAGGCAAAACTACAACTATGGTGGGTCCCTAACAGATGCAGACAAGTTATTCAGCCCGATGGATTTCCAGAGTACCCGGCGACAGTTTAGAGTGGATACCAGTAAACTTTAGTTTGCTAATAATTTTTAATTAATACGAGTATGTAAATTTAAATTTAAAAAATTAAATATATAAAAAGTATTAGTTATAGGTATAATTAAATAATAGTTATGATAATAAACAAATTAACTGTGATAATAATTAAAATTAACAATATTTATTTTAAAATAGTATTACCTAACTTTAATACTAATGATTTAAATAATGACAATAATAAATTATATTTCATAACATAATTAATAACTTTAATGGTACTAAGTAGAATAATAATGATTATAATTAATAATTGCATATAATATTTATAATTAATTTAATTTTACATCTTTGTTGTTTAGCAATACATATTTGCAGTTCTTTGAGAGTGCTGTTGGTGTGTATGAAATGTTATATTTTGTCTTATTTTGTTGTAGTGAGGAGATAAATTTGTTTTAATTTTATCCTTATTTTATTTCTTTTTGTCTCATAAGCTGTTATATACTTATAAAAAATATTTGTATGAACTTATTTAGATTTTTTTTTTTTTTTTTGTATTGAGGAGATAATTTTTGTAAATTTTTTCTGTATTTTATTTATTTTACTTTATGGTTTATACGTATATAAAATGTTTTTTTTTTTTTTTCCTCTTTCTTTATTATTTGATATACATATACATTAAATTGCATTTGTATTATTTTTATAATTTTATCTGTAAAGTATGTTGTATGTATGAATATGTAAAATAAATAAATGTTAAAAATCTGGCATTAGCCCTGGTTTAATTAATTAGGTGCCAGGGTTATATAGATTTTTAATTTTATTAATTTTTGTTTTATTTACTCACAGAGAGCTCGGAGCCAGCTGAACAATTAGTGCCCCTTGGATGATGGCCAACCGAACATAGCGCCTCCCCTCAGCCGGCACCGTATTTTCAGAGCGCAAGCAACATCGCAGAGCAGTCCGCCAGCGAATCTGCTGACTCTTACAACCTGGAAAGACCGGATAGACAGAATGAAATCAATGAAAATGACAAAATGAAATGGGGATGTAAGATAAATATCCTTTCGAGCATTCGCCTTAGTGACCTGGCAAGCCCCCGAAAAACCCAAGGTCAGAAAGGTCGACCATGTGAATCCAACCTACGACCCCCGGAGTGCGGGCCACTGACGTTACCGCCTGAGCCATCCCACTGGTAACCTGTATCTTTGTAAGCAACTCTGAAGGAAAATATTTTATCTTATTTAGCTACTGTAAGTAACGTTTTCCTGTGGTATCCAGGTGACGACTGATAAGGTTTGCTACTGTTGATATGTATTACATCATTCTGTGTGCGGGCCACTTTCTTGCCCAGTTGTGCCCTCAACTGCGTGTAACATTGACACAATGAACTGTAAGCATAACACTGGAGATGTAGAAATATGTACTAACCACATCAGGGTCGAGTTCAACATTTCTCAGTACTTCTGTCAGCGATATTCTGGTTCCTTGTGATCCAATTTATTATTCTAGCGAATCCACGCCATCTCCGGATTCATTGGTAATTCTAGAAAGCTGTGTTTGCTACTTTTTATGACCTCTCTGGCCGAGCTGAATAATTCTGATTCAAGTCAGGCCTTAGTTTCTAGACTTCATTCCTCCGCCACCATGGCTCATTACTGGCTGCATGCACTAGGATACATTTTCAAAATGCCTGGATGTGTCTCTGAGAACCTCATATCACACCACCAATGGCGTTTGCGGTTGAAAAGCTTTTCCTAAATCCATATTATTTAATCCCAAAATTAATCTATACGTTTCTATTTCTTTGCAAATTGATTTCTGAAAACTCTTCCTATTGTTATTTATTTATGCCAACAAACTTACTGTTTGTGTTTTTAAACACACAAGCCGTGTGTGGGTAAAGTTTGAGAGGTAGAACTGGAACTTAAAAATTCAATGCCACAACTGGGATTTGAACCACAGACCTTCCGCTTACCGGGCGGCTGCTCTACCACTGAGCTATTGTGACAAACTCCCAGAATGGCATTAAATTCTCAAACCAGTTCGTATTTCTCCTGGTAAACCACAAACACTGGTTTGAGAATTTAATGCCATTCTGGCAGCTCAGTGGTAGAGCAGCCGCCCGGTAAGCGGAAGGTCTGTGGTTCAAATCCCAGTTGTGGCATTGAATTTTTAAGTTCCAGTTCTACCTCTCAAACTTTACCCACACTCGGCTTGTGTGTTTAAAAACACCAACAGTAAGTTTGTTGGCATAAATAAATAATAATTACCATCTGAAGGTTATTTAATCCTGGGATATAAAGTACTTACAATAGTAAGTCACCATTGGGGTAATTTGTCTCTAATGTGAGACTGCCTTTGTGGTTTACCAGGAGAAATACGAACTGGTTTGAAAATGTAATGTCATTCTGGCAGTTTGTCACAATAGCTCAGTGGTAGAGCAGCCGCCCGGTAAGCGGAAGGTCTGTGGTTCAAATCCCAGGTGTGGCATTGAATTTTTAAGTTCCAGTTCTACCTCTCTTCCTATTGTGTTTAAACGGCACATAGACTGATACGATTCCGGTTCCTTAGGCGATAGAGTTTGTTTTTATGGACGCTCTTTCCTATGGCACACATTCGAGAGGTAGTGGGTTCGATCCCCATGGCTGACCCTACTGACCCATGGGATTTTCCGGAGGTTCCCCCGGGTCACCAGGAGAATGCTGGGAAGGATTTCCATATCCTCCGAATTTCCTGTCGCTCCATTCATCCTTCATCCCGTTAGGTTTCTTTCAGGGTTGGAAGCGTCGGCGAGCGTCGCTGCAGTAGCACGGCAGGGGGAACAAATGAGCTTTGAAAATCTCGTACCTCGGATTGAAGGAGATCCACTGGATTCCGGGCCTCCCATGGGAAAGTAAGAGCCCGAGAGAGGAGAGGCTAGCCTCCGCCGGGGTGCTTCTAACTGTGAAAATGTAGAGACCCTGCCCTTTACTCTCTGTCGTGGGAGCGTTCCGGCCGCCCTTAGGATCCATTCGCCTCATCCATTCTCCTAGGGGCGTGCCCTGTCAGGAACATATGCACAAAAGATCGTCTTTTAGTCGATGTGCTAAGTCCACCTTCGCAAGTTGTCATTGAATCAAACACCACTTAATTTTGGTTATTCTTGGCCGGGGCCTTCACCGGAAGCCAAGAATAAGCACGACACAGACTGCGGAAGTCTACGCATTCACCACTTAATCATGCTCAAAGGTCTCTTTATCAGGCTTCAAGTTCAATTACGTGCTCTAAATCTCAACTTTACTTCTATGCTGAGCATGTTTACGCCCGAAAAATCCGCCGGTTTGAACTCACGACCTCGAGAACCCTATTACCCCTAGACCACGGAGGACAACAGGTTCTTTTGGACCTTGATCAATACTCTTCTTTAATATAATGATCTTGGCATCTTTCCAACAGCGACGAACTCGACCTTGCTAGTGTAGTCGTTGAATAAATTGAACAGGAATGTGTTATTTTATCTTTAAACTTTACAACAACTTATTAATTATTCAAAATGGACCAGCAGCATTATGAATTTTAACTCGTCAAATGTAATGTAAAATATATTGCATAGATTATACATAAAAGTCTTGGATGTAGTGACTCTAACACTGAAGCTCTCAAGTTTGTTATAGTGACTCCGTTTCCTTTATTAACGTAATTAAAATTTCCGATTGCATAAGTTGCTCCATGTAGCACACTCCTCAAACATTAAATGTGTTATTATACATATTATACATTATACACAATTTGTGAATTACGCAACTTTTTGTTTTTTTCCTTCTGCCATCGTCAAAAGTTTTAACAGACTTACTATCCCACAATGGAGTGGACTTATTGCTCGAAATTATTAATTTCACTGTAAAACTCTAGGCAAGTACTCTCACACGTGCTCTGAAATAGACTACGCTTGATTGGCTAGAAAACACGTGACTGTGACGTTGGACATTTGACTTCTGCGCAACCACCTTCATTCCTGACACGACTATATGTGTTGGTCATATAATTGTGTTACGTTCACAATCTGTAAAGTAGGATTCTTGCTGCCATTGGGTGCTGTTCCTAACCATTAATGGTACACAAGCTGTTTTTCCTTTTATGGAATATGGAACTTGAGCACTCTAATACGAGGGTCACTAGATGCGTGAGACATCAAAATACCAATATTCACAGGAACGCCTTGTTTATCTCAGTTTCTCAAAGTACTCTCCCTGGCACTGTATGCAGCGTTCCATCCTCCGGAACCACTTCTCGAAGCATCCACGTCGCTCAGTTTCACTTGAACACTCTAATACAAGGGTCACTAGATACGTGAGACATCAAAATACCAATATTCACAGGAACGCCTTGTTTATCTCAGTTTCTCAAAGTACTCTCCCTGGCACTGTATGCAGCGTTCCATCCTCCGGAACCACTTCCGGAAGCATCCACGTCGCTCAGTTTCTGGCACTGCAGACATTTCCTCTTGTATACATGGTTGGAAAATAGGTCGGTTCTTCACCATAGGGAACACGAAATCACATGATGCCAGATCAGGACTATAAGATGGATGAGTCAATAGTTTTACACCAGTTCCTTGCAGAAACTCCATTGTTACATCAGCGGTGTGAGTTGATGCCTTGTCACGATGCAACAATGTGCCTCTTACATGGTGTTCACGAAGGATGGTTGAAACATTCAGCGGACTAATCCCTGATGCCAACTCAATGTCCTTGTATGTTAGTCTTGGATCTTCCCTAATCATTGTCGTCTTTGTCAGTCACTACTGTTCTCTTCATCTTTAAGAGATTGCCGCCCCCTCTTAAATTTTGCAAACCAGTGGAACACAGTGGTACATGACAGAGAATAATCACCAACGCCCCCCCCCTTAAACGCCCAAATGACTGCGTTTCATTTAAGCCACAAGTCACACAAAATAATTGCATAAAATCCTCTTTTTGAATCTCCATTGCACTTGAAAAAACGTTCGCTCTTTCCAGACTTTAACGGTAAACTAAACAAAAATGAATGGCTCAACAATGATCTGCCTGCTACCATTGCATTACTAATGCATCAGCTATTTTGAAAATGCAACAATGCTTACCCCCAGGGTGATCAATTTTCTCTGTTCTCAATACATACCTAGTGACCCTCGTATATCGAAAAATTAAAATATTTTAAAACTTTGTTCAATTCGGATTTGCTCCTTTGGCCATTAATCTACGCTACATACTTACTTATCTGAGAGATAAGTGAATAGTGACACAACTTTAAAAAATTACTAATTATTGAACAATTTAAACCTAAATTCGCCTGTTTCCGGTGAAATCTCGGATCTAATTTTTGTGTGGAACGCAAAACTACAATGTACGTGATAGAAAAATAAAACATGTATATTCCGGTATTAGTTTATCTTAATTCTGAGGTTAACCATTTTTTCATTCCTACTGACCAGTATTGCGTAAGATATGTATTTAGTATGCCGTGATCTGACAGCTGCCAAATGTATAATTTAATTTTAAACAGCACAATTAGGAAAAATAATCACTCTTCATATAATGTTCATGTTTATTCATGAAGTGTCTTAATAAATCCTATTTCAAGATTACATTTCTTTCGTAAGAATGCCAGTGAACAAAAATGTACGATTACTATTTCCAAACAAAATAAAAGCATTTCAAAAAGAAAGTTTAAAAAACCGGCCTGTTTTGAGGTGATATTTACAATCACTTGACCAGCTGTATAAATGAACCGGTTGTACTTAACTTATCTCTATGTAGTGTGGGTAGCGCGCCTGTCTCACTGGGTTAGAGTAAAGCAGGACTGGTATATTGGTGCTCAAGGAGCGCATCCTTCACTGATAACTGTATGTTTAGCACAGGGCCGGCAAGATGAGCATCCCAAGTGTGAAATGCTATCACCCCTTCCTGTTTCCTCCTATCTGAAGACATTAATTACTGGATTTTTACTCCATTGACACACGCTTTAAGTGAAGAGCTTTTGGGAAAAAAAGACGAAAAAAACATGCTCAAAAATTTCAGGAGAACCAAAAAATGTTACTCATTTTCTCATTGACACTTAAATAATGTGAAACTTATACTAGATGATAAATATAATTTTCTTGCTCCTCTTTGAAGTTTTAAAAAACAATAATATATAATATAGTAATACAATTAGACTTCAAATGTTCTACTTTGTGGACTTCTTTTTTTTTGGAGGTGGGGGGGGGGGGTGGAGGAGGGGCCAAAATAAAGTTGCCTATGTACAAAAATAGAAAAAATATTGGTTGATTATTACTGATACATAAACGTAGTTAAAAAGAAAGTAAGCAACATAAGGAGTTAACTGCATCCGCGGTCTTGCTAACCTTCAAATCCAGAAGTCTAGGGTTTGATTCCCGGCTAGAGGTTGCGAGGTTTCTTTAGAGAAGGTTATTCCCCATCCTCCCTAGAGTCTAGAAGTACGAATGCGTGTAATTTAGTGCAATAACTAAAGCCCGGATTTCTAAGCAAAATGCTTAACCTTTTCCACACTTTTAAGGATAAGCAGAAAGGTAAGACACGCCTATGTTTGTGCTTATTTTGCAGAAAAACGTTTTTGATTACTCATTTTACTGTGTTTAATTAAAACAGTATATTTTACTCAAAACTGTAAATTTAAAAATGTATATCTCACAGTTATACGTGTCACACCACACAGAGCATTTCAGTGAAGTGAAGACTGTTTTGAATTCCCTAAACACAGAGGATAGAGTCAGTATTGCCACAGCACAATAATGTTTTAGTAAAAGTGGCACCAAGAAACGACACAGTACATCTATAATCGTTTCTCCAAAATGCCTCTAATTTTAAAGAAGTTGGAAGCTCGAAATAATTCCTTGGAGCATTCACTTCCTCTCATTCACGAAATGTCAGTTACATTGTCATCAGAAACACATGGAGCTGCAAAAATTGCGTTTGACAAAATCAGTCAGGCGCTAGAGACAAATTCGATTACAAAACATTCTGCTAACTAAAAAGCTTTCTGCCAAAGAAACAATGTTGAAGAGGAATTCACAGAAGAACGGTGGTGTTTTTCTCATGCTCCTCGAAATAACATTTTTACCCTAAAGATCATGTTTCACTGATAAACGGAGGAGGTTTATAGAGGAAAATCTCAGTATGAACTTCCATGTATATTATAACAACCTTCAAAAGGTAAGAGTTCTGTGAGGCTATTTACCATTATATTTGCGTGTATTCGTTTTTGTTTAATTTGTGCTTATTTTCATCATTTTTCTTGCTTATTTTACTATTTTACTGTGCTTAGATATCCGGGCTTTAGTAATAACCCAAAGTAATGTCAACCCAGAGATTAAAACCACTATAAAAACATGATTGCTAACGAGCAACTGCTCGAAATGGAGAAAGCCGCCGATATGACCTCAGATATTAAAGGCGGCACATAAATGGATCATAAAAATAAGAAATTGTTATTGACAATGATAATGCACATAGCAACAGCACCAATATGGGTCCTCTGTGTTCTCATGGATATCTTCAATGTCATTTCTTCTGTGACCAGTGTTGTCTAAGAATCTTTGTTCATCGAGCGGGATAACTCATTGCCTTGCATTCGGGAGGTCCTGGGTTCGACTCTCATGGCTTACCTTCCTGACCCATGAGCATTTTCTCAGGCATATGCTAAGAATGATAATTACATCCCGTCCCTCCATTGCACGTTACCTTCATTTCAAGCCGGTCTTTCAGGGTCAGAAGTGTTGGCAATGGGCGAGTTTGGCGCTGCTGTTTGGGAACTTTGTGCACTGTAAATGCTGTTCTCGACGTAGAGGTGACATTGAGCTCTAGGGGGGAGAACCGATGTCGAAGCTAGCGGCTAGCGGCTGCACGGTGAGCCCTGCTGTCCAGATAAAGAATCTCCATCTCACGTTAGAGACCCTCATGATGTCCCGCAATACTCGTCCGGGTTCCGGCACGCCCGTAGAGCGCTCTCATCTCATTCCTTCATTCCAAGGGTTTGGCATATAATTACCCTGAGAGCGTACAGTATGGAATCCCCCTCGTCTAGTCTAGTCTAGTCCAGTCTGAGGGCACTGCGTAAGTTTTTCAACATTTTTTTCAGTGTTTGTGCGTTTAGTGAAATTGGAACCCTGTCTCTATAATGTTTGAATTGTCCTCCATTGAGTTTTGATTGTTAATCGATTGTAATGTGTAACATCGATAGCAGGACAGAGATATGAAATATCGTATCCCATTCCTGTGGTATGGGATTCCGAATCAGAACTGCTATTATAGTGAGGTTTAGACCGCTTTTACCCACAAGCCTTTAATTACTGCATTTCTCACAGGATGTGCTCCGATAAGAACGCATGTTAACATGATGGAAGTGTTTCAGAGTAACTTACAGTACGTTCACTCCAAAACTTGGCTGGTAAGTGCACGGCTCGTGTGAGCTACACTGCATCTCCCTGTGCGCCCGTTCTAGTCGTCATACGTGTGTCAGTCTATCTTCTGTTAGGTAAGTGCTATTCTAGTCCAGTTCACATGTGAATATTAGGAGTGTTTAGAGCCGTTTAGTTTTGCTTGAAGTATTTTCAAAATGAATGGATTGCAGTATGCAGTACAACAGAGTATTTATAATACCAATGTGCTCACATCATCTTATAGGGAAGTTGCAAGGTAATTTGAAACTAAATTTCCTGGCGTGCGTGTTCCGAGTAGAGACACCGTTCGTATGCGTATTATAAATTCAGGAAGACGGGATCAATTTGTGATAGAAAAAGAAAGGTAAAAAGGCGTGTGTATACAGAACGGAAACTAGACGAAATCGGAGAAAGCCTAGAACGGTCATCTCGAAAATGTTCTTAGGAGCCCTGCACATGTGACATTTCAAAACTTTCAGCATGGAAAACAACAAAACTTCTAAAACTTACACCATAAAAAGTTACTGTTGTCCAGGAGTTGCTACCACGTGATCATAAGTGTCGGGTGAGTTTCTGCAACAATTTAAAGTGCCAAATTAATAGTGACTAATAACAATTTATGAAGTATAGCGGCATACAAACTCCTGCTATTGAACAAAGGTAATTATAATCAAGAACCAAAGTGTAATTACTTGTCAGACAAAAAAGTTGGTCTTTAATCACAATGTAAATACATGCATAGGTATATAAAATAGAAAGCCTCTTAGACACTGATTAAGCATTTTATTGAAATGCATTGAGCAACTGTTTTATATTCGTACTTAACCACAAATCGCTGACCCACATCACATTTATATTAATAACAGTAATTGTCGTTTCAAACGTTCTTATTAACAAAGAAAAATAATTAATAATGTGATTACCAGCAACACTGCTATTAATACGGCCAATGGTACATATAGATATGCGAATGACCACGTTTCATTGAAGGACACCCTTGGCTACCTTCCGCACTATTAGCATACCATTGCAAGTAAATAGTGCATAACACGACCAGCGCATAATACCACCAATTAACATGCGAGTATATTTTATGAAACGACCCTGAGCAAAATATACATTAATATCTCAATAATATCTCAAACATATGGCATTTTAATCAAAATCGTTAGAGCCATTTTCAAAAAAATCAACATCTGAGAAAAATATTGCATGTAAAAGATAGTTTAGACTGGGGCTATTTTCTTCAAAATCTTCGTGTCGCATCCTTGAGATACATTAAACTCAAATACCAACTTTGGTTTTTAACCGACTTTTCGTTTTGAGTTATACTGTCCAAAAACACACAGACTGACACACACGCGTGCGCGGACATTTTCTACAGGTTTTTTTTTTTTTTTTTTTTTTTTTTTTTTTTTTTTTTTTTTTTTTTTTTTTTTTTTTTTGAGTCAGGGAGCTCTCACTGAGAAGACTGAGAAGACGAATGTGGGGTACCTTAAAGCTCCATGGAGCATCATTTCACCCGTTTCATTCACTCACCGTCCGATATGACGCAATGTTGGGGGACGTTACTTTCTCTACTGGTAAGTAGGGAAGTATTGTATTTCACCCAACAATTCCATGTCGAGGTTTCACCGGCAATACATGTCTTGAGGCCCCCTGAATTAAAAGAAAAGCATTTTATAAAATGGTCCATGTGTCTGTGTGTGTGTGTGTGTGTGTGTGTGTCTGTCAGTCTGTGGACAGCACAACTCAAAAACGAAAAGGCATATAAAAACCAAAGTTGCTACTTAAGTTTAATGTCTTTCAAGGATGCGACACTAATATTTTGAAGAAAATAGCTCCACCCTAAACTACCCTTACATGGAAAATTATTCGAAAATTTTAATTTTCTTGAAAATGGCTCTAACGATTTTGATTAAAATGTCATATGTTTGAGATATCTTTATGCCAAATGAAATGTATATCTTGAATTTTCAGGCTATAGCCCATGTAGTCGTATTTACTCTAGACGACTTTTGCATAACTGGTAAACCGTTAGAAATAGACCAAGTCATACTACACAAAAAATGTAGATCTCGCTAAACTACACAATTTATGTCTCAATTAATTTTCTTGTAGGGTGAACCATTTCGGAGATGTTCCTTGTTATGTGTGTCAGTTTCGGAAAACTTACAACTTTCGTGAAATGGAACATCGTTGTTCATTTTTTATATGTTAAGCGTGCAAAGAGAACTGGATCTTAAAGTATCAGAAGATTTGACTATCGCACAAAGCCTACTGTATTCTCATATTCCCCTTGTACCTACAAGGAAATAAACAATAAGATAATTAAGGAAATTGAATCTATTAACAGTGAAGCAACAACATTCTAAAGTAAGAACAAATTAGAAACTAAAAACTTCACTTATCGTAGTAATGTTGCAAGTTGTTGGTGCAAAGCTGACTAAAGTTTCGAGTTGACTCCAACTCATTCTCAAAGCTATACATACTTTAGTCAGCTTTGCACCAACAACTTGCAACATTACTACGATAAGTGAAGTTTTTAGTTTCTAATTTGTTCTTACTTTAGAAGCAATAAGATAATTTGTACAAATATTTATCTCGACTAACACGAAGAAGATATAGGAATAAGAATGATTAGTACAAGTGTAGAGAAAGACATGTGAGTGCAACACATTAAATTTTTAGAAAAAGGCCCGTGTGTGTCTGTGAACAGCATAACTCAAAAACGAGAAGTCGGTTAAAACCAAGGTTGGTATTTAAGTTTAATGTCTTTCAAGGATCGACACGAAGATTTTGAAGAAAATTGCTCAATCCTAAACTAATCTTTACTTAGGAAAATTTTCTAAAATTTTGATTTTCTTGAAAATGGCTCTAATGATTTTGATTAAAATGTCATATGTTTGAGATTTTGTATGACAAATGAAATGTATTTCTTGAATTTTTTGGCTATAGCCCATGAAGCCCTATTTACTGAAGATGACCTTTGCATAACTGGTAAACCCTAAGATATAGGCCAAATCTTAGTACACAAAAGATGTAGATCTTGCTAAAATACACAATTTAAGTCTAAATAAATTATTTTTGTAGAGTGAACCATTTCGGAGATATTCCTTGTTATTTGTGTAAGTTTTGGAGAACTTATGGATTTGAAAGCTTTAAAATATTTGACTATCGCACAAAGCGTACTGTATTCCCACACTCCCCTTGTACCTACAAGGAAATAAGCAATAAGATAATTTGTACAAATTTGTATCACAACTAACACGAAGAAGATGGAGGAATAAGAGTTTGTAAGGATGGTTAGTACAAGAGTAGAGAAAGTCATGTGAGTGCAACACATCAGCTTTTTTGTTTTTTTCCTTTTTTGAAAAAATGTGATGCAATATGAAAATCTCATGTGTAAGTAATTGTGAGCTGCAAGTAATGTACCCCCTTCCCCTTGATATAGCTACACATAACTCAAGCTGAACTGTGCTGTGTTGTCGAGTTGGGGTCTATGCGTTAGGAAGGTGTGCATGTAACCAAGACACGAGGAAGCCCCACGTGGTGTGTATGTAACACTCATGATGCAACAACCCTCAGGTTGGTGGACATGATGAAATCAGGGCAGCAGTTACTGAATGGCTATGAAGAAGCCACAGAAAGGGTCGTCCGTAAGCACGTGAGTGAGCACGTCCTTACCTGTTTCACTCTTCAACTCTCTATACTTCTGTCTTAATCCAAACAACTGTTTATCTTACACCTAATTTCCTTGTAATATGGGAATAGAGTACGCTTTGAGCGATAGTAAAACCTTTTAAAGCCTTCAAATTGCGTTCTCTTTGCACGGTTAACATATAAAAAAATGAATAACTATGTTCCATTTAACAGAAGTACAAGTTCTCCAAAACTTACACAAATAACAAGGAATATCTCCGAAGTGGTTCGCTCTACAACAATATTTATTCTGACATAAATTGTGTATTTTAGCGAGATCTACATTTTTGTACAGTATGATTTTGTCCACGTCTTTTAAGGATGCGTCACGAAGATTTTGAAGAAAATAGCCCCACCCTAAACTGCCCTTTACATGGAAAAATTTTCCAAAATGTTGGTTTTCTTGAAAATGGCTGTAACGATTTTCATTAAAATGTCATATGTTTGAGACATTCTTATGACACATGAAATGCATATCTTGAATTCTCTGGCTATAACCCATGTAGTCCTATTTGCTCTAAAAGACTTTTGCATAACTGGTAAACCGCAAGAGATAGACCAAATCTTACTATACAAAAAATTTAGATATTGCTAAAATATACTCATTATGTCTAAATAAATGCTTTTGCAGAGTGAACTATTTCGGAGATATTCTTTGTTATTTGTGAGAGTTTTGGAGAACTTCTACTTCTGTTAAATGGAACATCATTATTCATTTTTTTATATGTTAACAGTGCAAAGGGAACGGAATTTGAAAGCTTTAAAATATTTGAGTATCACTCAAAACCTACTGTATTCCCATGTTCCCCTTGTACCTACAAGGAAATAAGCAATAAGATAATTTGTACAAATGTTTATCTCAACTAACAGGAACAAGATATAGGAATAAGAGTTTGTAAGAATGGTTAGTACAAGAGTAGAGAGAGTCATGTGAGTGCAACACGTCAGATTTTGTTTATCTGTGGCATTCTTAGCGTGTATTTCTGAGCGTAAACATGGACAAGCGTTACAGTCTGCACAAGTTTGAAAGGATTATAAATACTGATAATCCAGATGACCTGTGTGATGAAGATCGCCATATATATATATATATATATAATTTGTGGGATGATGACGATGATGATGATTATGATAAAATCGATAATGTTGAAGTTACTGAAGAAGTTGATGTCATTGAAATGAATGAAACGTTTCAAATGGCAGATCCACTAGGGACAGAAAATGTATCAGAAGATGTCACCGAGGATGAAAATCCAATTCTTTCAGGTATGATCAAATCTGGAAGTGGTCTAGCATGGTATTCTACGCCTTTCCATAAAGGAAGAAGGGCGGCTCAAAATATTCCTCGGTAAAAACCTGGTTTAAGAAAAGCAAGGAGTTAATATGTGTTTTTGGATAGTAAAATACCAATGACTGCTTCAAATAACTTCAGTTAACAGTAATAATTGCCATTATAAATTATTTTGTGACTATGGGACCTATAACGGCAGAATTTTTACGATGTTGCCAAGGGGCAATCATATTACCTCCGTGGTAAACGGAAGGTGAAAAATGATCTTGGTAGCACAAGGGATACATGGAGTTTCTCGCCGAGAAAGTGGTCATGAAATCTGGTGTTCTATTCTGTAGGGCGCACACTTGTAGTGTGCTGGTTTACCACGTAGCCCCGTACAGCGGAAAGTAATCACCTTTATTGCAATGTTTCCCGATATATAAGACATGTACCATTGACGTTTATTCCAGCATACTTTCGGTTATGCATATGAGATACACACAACTATGATTGACTGTTGGTGCGCAATGCGCAAGTACTAACGCCATATTGTGCAAGTGGACATTTCTGTAGACAATCTTGTGAACTTTGACATTGGTATAAGCGACTTCCTTGGACTTTATAATGTGATAAATGTCATTCGTAAGAAACCAAAGCTGACATGCTTCGTTACATAATGCTGTTTTCTTAACAGAAACATTAATGTACAGAGATAAAGTATAATTCATTCTAGCAACAAAGACGTTGTCCTTCAAACTCAGCTCAAGAAATTCCATCAAGTAACGAGGGCTATTTCCCTAGAACATGGAATAATTTGACAACACGTTGACTGCTACAAAACAAATCACTGCCGGATTACAAGTCTAAATATATAGATGCTGTGCCTAAAATGGAAATTATAAGTAGCACGCTAGTTCAAACGACGGTTCTGCATAGCGATGTGACCAACAGTTATTCTGAGTAACGGCTATAACTGTCGCAGTCACAGTACGTTAACCATTACACTAACGATTATCTGTAACTACGTTTCACTATGAACGATGTCGAAATAGATTTACTTTGTTATTTGATCTCATGAAACATAAGTTTCTATACCTAGTTGTGTTAATACTTTGATAACTGCGGTAGTTTTTAATTACACTCGCTTCTACATTCCTGTACACACTGAACTATGGTCCTAAATATAAACATCACGTGATACAGATATAACAAATCAAAATATATCACTATTGCCAACATCAACATAACTGAAATGAGACGTATAATAACTTATATATTCTTACAGGACATTAGATAAAATATGGTAATGACATTTTGAAAGGGATGTTGTTAGAGAGGAGAAACATTAACGCCCAAACACACATTACTGCCCAACATTACGAAATATGCAGACCATTTCATTACATATCGCAGCAAAGGAGATAATACTGTGTTCCTCTCACAAAAAGTGGCTGCCGTGTGGCACTGCTTCCCCTTTCTCCTCCAGGTTGCAGAACACCCCGCCAACATTTGCCCATTTTGCTCGCCATATGGACGTCGACAATGTCCCTCACGGTCTCTTGATGTAGCCAGTTCCCGATAAGTGATACCAGTGCACATCTCATCCAGACTCCTTAACCATCCCCGTTACTTTGGTAACCGTTAACGGCAGAAGTAGTTACTGTCTCCGTTACTTTGGTAACAAGTTGGTTGCCTCCGTAGAGTGGCGATAGCGTGTCTGCCACACGTTCAAAATTGTCGCGAGTTCGAATCTCGCTTAGGGTTTTTACCGAGGTTTTCCTTAAAGACGAATGTCGGGTAACTTAAAGCTCTACGAACCTCGGGCTCATCTGAGTATCATTTCACCCGTTTCACTCATTCACCGTCCGATATGACACTACTTTGTATTAGTTTCTTTAACCGTTAATCTATCTCTATCTATTAGTTGGCGCTACAACCTGTTGTGGATTTTTGCCCTCCTTCATAATTCTTCTCTATTCATCTCGATCCTGCAGTTTCCCTTCCAGCTCTGACTCCCATTTTTTCTCATGTCCTGTTCCACATCCTGTAGCCATCCTCTTTGTAGGTGTTCCCCTCCTTCTCACCCGTATTATGTCATTATGCAGGAAATGTTAAGGAACTCTTTCATCTTCCATCCTTTCAACGTGCCCTAACCACCTCAATCTCACCAACTCCTACCCTTTAGGCTAATTTCCGAGTTTGATCTGATTCTCCATGTGTTGTTCTCGGATATTGACCCAATATTCGTGTTGTAATCTTTATCTCGAATACACGTAGATCATTTTCATCTTTTTATTCAACACCCAAGTTTCGGCAGCATATGTTACACCTCCAGTGGTTTAACTTGACTCTAGGGCCATAAAACTGGAAGGTCTCTTCCATCAACCCGGTTAGGGACAGGGGTAGAAAAAATGTTTTGCGTGCAGAAACATAGAAAGTCCATTCATACTTGCCTCTTCAGTCTAGCACTGATTGGGTAGAAACAGCCGAATTTTCTCCTACCTTCCCCAGAACAACGGACACAGAGAGGTGAGTATCTGCATCTCTTTTCTACATATCTTTTTCTCTTTCTTTAGGCCAGAGACAAGCTAAATCACACAGGGATACCACTGGTCTAATCACGGTTTTGTACATTTTTAGTTTTGTTGTTCTCGTTAACAGTTTAGATTTGCAAAATATGCATTATTTTCTGTTAATACTCTATGATTTATTTCTTCCATAATAGTAATTAATTACTGTCAGTCTGCATTACTTCGGTAACCAGTACATTAAGGTAACTGTTACTTTATTTACTGCACATCTTTAGTTGTATTTAAGAGATTATATAATTAGGAAACTTATATAAACTAATATTGAGATTAATACAATGACAGTAATACTAATTTAAATATTTTACCATTTGTATTCCATTTCAAGAGAATTAGTGGTAGGAATTCCCCAAAAGAAAGATAAGAAAGTTCCAAAACTAGACTATAACAAAGAACTACCAAACAGCGTCCACTTAAACGAGAATGTATTTTACTGAGTGCTAATGTAACTCACGTACCTTCTCGACAGATGTGTTGTCTTCATACTCCATCTGAAGCAGTTAATATATTTCAAAGTAATTACAAATGATATCTCTGCCTTAAAAGTTATAAATCATTATTGTAATGGCTTTCATTAAATATGCATACAACGACACGAGAAAAGTAATAACCAGGATCTGGATTTTGATAAATGCCTGAAAAATGTCCTATACATAAAATCGCTATAACATTCTAAAAAAATTCAATTAATAATTACAAAAAAAATCTGATGTGTGCCTGGAAAAGACATTTTTATTTTCTCTACTAAGTACTTGAAATAAGAAGACTCGTAGAGCATGTGTTATGCTCCACCCAAAAATTTGATACTGGAATTTTACCCGAAGTACTTAATTAAAACTCCCTGATTGCACAAGAAAAAAATCTTGCACTCACATGACTTTCTTTACTCTCGTATGAACCATTCTTACAAACTCTTATTCCTATATCTTCTGCATGTTAGTTGGGATAAACATTTGTAGAAATGATCTAATTCCTAATTTTCTTGTCGGTGCAAGAGGAATATGGTCATACAATAGCCTTTGAGTGATTGTCAAATCTTTTGAAGTTTTCAAATTCTGTTCTCTTTGCACGGCTAAAATATAAAAAACTGAATAACGATCTTCCATTTGTGGAAAGTATAAGTATTACAAAGCTCACATAAATAAGGAATATCTCCGAAATGGTTCACTCTCCAAGAAAACTCTTGGACATAGATTGTGTGTTTACGGTTACAAGTTATGTAAAAGTCATCCAGAGTAAACAGGACTACGTGGGCTATAGCCAGAAAATTCAAAATATACATTTCATTCGCCATAAAAAATATCTTAAGGGAAGGTTGTAAGCTGGTTTGGGTCAAAAATATCAATTTTGTGGTTTTTCCCTGATTTTGCAAGTTTAATCCCTATTTTATCATAATATAATCTTTTAACCCCCAAAAACTTGCCAGATGCGTCTTTAAAATAAATTTAACTGCCCAACGATGGATATGAATAAAAAAAACATATTCGTTAAATTTTTTATAAAAATATAGAAATAATATATATATGTGAGATAAACAGTCAGTATGTTTATAAAGCATTGATTTAGTGTGTACAAAGTTTCATACTTATAGAGTAGGTAAATAGTTTCTCTGAAAAGTGGAGTTAAACTCCTTAAAATTAACATTGCAGGCATTGTTTGCAACCTCCCCTTAAACATATGGAATTTTAATCAAAATCGTTACAACCCTTTTCGAGAAAATCAACATTTTCTATGTAAAGGGTAGTTTAGGGTGAAAACATTTTCTTGATAATCTTCGCCTCGCATTCTTAAAATACATTAAACATAAATACCAACTTTGATTTCTAACCGACTTTTCGTTTTTGAGTTATGCTGTTCACAGAGATCTTTTTTTAAAATTAACGTGCTCTAACGTAATGTCATATCGGACGGTGAATGAATGAAACGGGTGAAATGATGCTCAAATGAGCCCGAGGTCCATGGAGCGTGAAACGGGTGAAATGATGCTCAAATGAGCCCGAGGTCCATGGTGCTTTAAGTTGCCCGACATTTGTCTTCTCAGGATAAGGGAAAAAGACCTTTTTCTGGATTCAAGGGGCCTCGAAATATATATTTCCGGTGAAATCTCGACATTACATTTTTGGCTGGAATACAATACTTCCTCTACTTACCATACGTAGTAGAGAAAGTAAACAAACATTTTTGCAACTACAATTTTCACATTCAGGCTATTATACAATTGAGAAAGTACACAGTGTATAGGCCACAAGAAGTTTTTCCTGGAACCACCAAGCGGTATTACTTCAGGAAGAAATGCCTGCAAGATGGTCAGCATACTGATATACCAGTGTAGCCATCACATATTGTGCAGTACAGGCGACGTCAACGCGTCATCTTGCTCCTTCGCCTGGAGAATGGAGGTGATCATTTGGTCAATTGTGCGCCAATTTTCCTGGGACTCTAGTAGAAGAGGTAATATGTTGTTCAAGGTTACAATCTGACCTAGTTGGGCATAAGACCGATGGCGTATAGCAATCCATTTGGAGCAATGTAAAATCGTATGCTCTGGAGTGTCAATTTGTGTACAGTATGAGCAGATGTTTCTATCAGCTAGCCCAATGCGGTGCAGGTAAGATTTAAAACGACCATGGCCGGTCAAAAATTGTGTCAGATAATATCCGACATCTCCATGCCTCCGAGATGTCCAGGCTACGATCTCAGGAATCAGCAGCTTAGTCCATTGGGCCGTCCTTACTTCCTGTGTCCACTCCATCTGCCACTGTCGAAGGGTCTGTTCTCGGACCAAGATCTTGTGTCCCCTAGAGTTAGCCCCGTATCATAGGTGCGTTCTTGGATCAATAGATGTATGGGAAAGATCCCAGCTATAACCTGTAGAGCCTTCATTGAGCTTGTTCTGTAGGCACTACATACACGTAGTGCAACCTTCCGCTGTACCCGCTCTAGCCAACTTCGGTATATTGCCTTATCACATATACAGTCCTTCCAAGCAGGCGCACCATACAGGAGGATGGAATTAACCATGCTACCGAGGAGTTTGCTAGTACCTGGTTTAGGACCACCGACATCTTATTGGAGCAATAGTCTTCCAAATTGTGATATGGAAAATAGTATTTCCACGGGTACCTCATGAGGTACAGCGGCTAGGAGGGGCATGATAGTTTTTATACTGGTTCCCCCTCAATAATTATAGCTTGTAACAAAGCATATTTTCTAAAATAAATTGTGTAGCTAATGCAGAATGTTTTCATGGAAGTAAACAGAGGTAGAGAAGAAGACTAAACGAATAGTGAAGCCAATTGATGGCCAAATTAGTGCTTATTATATGCTCTAAGTAGACTATTAGGCGGCGCTGTGGCCGAGTGGTTAGACCGCTCACCTGGGATCGATCCCAGGGACCCGCATGTTGTATTCGTGATGGACGAAGCGGCGTCTGAGCGGCTTTTCTCCGGGTTCTCCGGTTTCCACCGCTTCTCATTACATCAATTGCTCCATTATCACCTTTCCATTCATCGATTTCGTCTGCAAAATTTTATATCATCCTCTTCCTCACTCTCATACCTGTTGCTTGGCTGATCACCCGCTTCCAGGTCTTCACTGTATGGTCCATAGGTTCCTGTGTTCCCTGACAGACGTCTGACTCTAGACACTGACTTGTAAGTCCTACATAAGGGGAGGGTAATCACTTCCTCACTCTCATACTTGCGGGTGTTCACTCTGTATGGTCCATAGGTTCCTGTGTTCCCTGACAGACGTCTGACTCTAGACACTGTCTTGTAAGTCCTACATAAGGGGAGGGTAATCACTTCCTCACTCTCATACTTGCAGGTGTTCACTCTGTCTGGTACATAGGTTCCTGTGTTCCCTGACAGACGTCTGACTCTAGACACTGTCTTGTAAGTCCTACATAAGGGGAGGGTAATCACTTCCTCACTCTCATACTTGCAGGTGTTCACTCTGTCTGGTACATAGGTTCCTGTGTTTCCTGACAGACGTCTGACTCTAGACACTGACTTGTAAGTCCTACATAAGGGGAGGGTAATCACTTCCTCACTCTCATACTTGCAGGTGTTCACTCTGTCTGGTACATAGGTTCCTGTGTTCCCTGACAGACGTCTGACTCTAGACACTGTCTTGTAAGTCCTACATAAGGGGAAGGTAATCAGGTAAAGAAAAATTAGTCTTTATTAGCATATAAACACTTGGTGATTGTTTTGAAAACGTTTTCTCTAGCTGTTAACAAATACAGAGGCTAATCATGCAACAAGTTTCACACATTCTAAATGACATATTTCTGAATTTTAAAGTACATAAGCGAGGTAGCACGTGTAATTCACGTTCGGAAGGTTCTGGATCCGATTCCCGCAGCCGGTCTTTCTGACGCGGGGATTCCCCGGGTCACCAGGTGAATGCTAGGAAGGTTCCTTTTACCCTCGGAATTTCCTCTGCCTCATTTCACCTCACTTCTCATTTCACTTCACCCCCCCCCCAGCACATGGCAGCTCACAATAATGTGAGTATACCGCGTGGAAGGGAAGTCATTACATTAATTTAAACCAGTGGTAGATCTCGGTATTTGGAACACATTTTGTATCTTGCATTTTTGTCTCTGAACATTTCCTACGGAGATATTTTAGTTTTGTTGAAAACAAGCTGGCAACACTTCAGATTGTGTGGGTGTCACTTTCCCTAGTTCAGTACAGAAACAGCGTAATGGTGTGCCTTGAAAACATAAGCCATACCCTGTCCTGTCTTGTCCTTCCGCGTTTACTGTACATGTGTAGGCCAATCACAAGCGTTAGCTCACAAAACATTACATGAAAGCGAAAATGCCCGACCTGTTTACATTCAGAAACCATGTTAATTCCCTGACAAACCTCAACGCAACGTTGTCGACTCACTGCACGACTGAAAGAGCTTCTCGCAGAATTCCTTCGCGTCTTTCAAGTGACCAATTATTTCGAAACCCTGTGTGATGTTCCATGAAGCTATGTCAGAAATAAGTTACTTTACGCATCTTACAGATAACAAAGTGTTACCTTTGCACATTCTTGTGAAATTGCGCATCCAATTTGGACAAAAAACTACTTTTTCGAAATCAGTTAATCAAAAAACAAAATGCCATTCGACCTTTTTGTTTGTAATGCTTCCATGAAGCACATATTAGAAGGTATGTAATGACTTCCCTTTCACCCTGTATGTACTGTCTGCATTATAGTAGTGCCCATCCCTTAATGACCACATTACATGAAGTTGTAAATCTGTCCCTTAACCTTTTTCCACTGCTAATGACATGAACACAATACAGAGAGTCCTCTTAATATACTCTTAATGAAAGGATCTGTTATTGTCAAGTTATTTACATTGGTTCACTCAGAGTTCTATTAAATATTGTGCTTGTTGAATTACACCTCAGAAGGACAGAAGTAGAAGATGTGACAACACAGTCCTTGCGACCAGTTGGTACTCTAAAAGGCAGTGAGATGAGGAAGGACGTTGAGGCATTGGTGATACTATAACTACTGTGTTTGACATCAACAACTCCAGCATTTTCTGAGAAAGATTACAGCTAGAGTTTCAACTCAGCTTCTTAAAAACGTACACTTGTGCGCAATGCTAAGATATTAATGTAGCGTGCATCACCTTGTTGATGTGTTGAAATTCTAACCGTAATCTGTCTCAGAAAACGCTGGAGTTGTCAACACATTCCTTAGAGTCACATTCCCCTGAGAGGAACACACTACACAGTACATACAATATTGCATTTTGAGAGTTCAGGAAACCTTGGAACCACAAGACCTATGTCCTTCCATTTGACACATTATTTCATCCCTGAGTTCATCAGGTGCACCAACTTCAATTAAAACATTCCATAACAGCTCTACAATTGAGTTAAAAGTATCGGAGTAGCAGCCTATCTCATATTCAAGAGATCCTGAATTCGAATCTCCAATGGCATGAGTTATCAGAATAAGATTTTTACATGGGTTTTCGCCTATCCTGAAAAGGTAACATCAGGTAACATCAAGCTCCGTGGACCTTGGTGACATTTGAGCATTATTTCACCCAATTTCATTCATTCATCGTCCGGTTAAATTTAAAAAATATATTTCAGAAAAAAAATGTTTTAATGACATGTTTATTGTGAGAAGCTAGAATATAAAAATATCATTTTGATTCCATTCCAAATTCTGAAGTCGGCTCCCTGAGCCTCATAAGAGGCACCGGGGAAATGTTTTCCACATTACAGTTTAGAAGGTCCCTTGCTCCAATAAGATTCAGAATTATTATTTATGCCAACAAACTTATTGTTGGTGTTTTTAAACACACAAGCCATTTGTGAGCAATGTTTGAGAGGTAGAATTGGAACTGAAAAGTCCCAGCTGTGGCATGGAATTTTCCAGTTCCAATTCTACCTCTCAAGATTCAGAATTCTTTGCCTTTGCATTTTTCTCTTAGTTAAGACATATTCATTTATAACAGATTAAAATGTTCAGTACAGCAACTATACAAAAATTCCATGTAAAACAAATGGGAACTCCATTTTATAAAAATCCTTGAAGACTGCTGGTACTTCCTGAAATTCTTACTGGCACCACTATTAACATTAAAGCGAACAATGACACTTCTTAGGTTATACACAGATTCCTAGCCCGTACTTTACACTTCATAAGATGAACTACAAGCAAAAGAATGGAAAACGTATACCCCACAATTACAGAACACCAATAGGATAAATAATTTATGTGAGGGAGTTGACTTTACAATTTACATGTCCATTAATGAGTGCTCGTGCTCGTTTACTATTGGTTACTAGAAGTCACCAATGGTGAAGTCAACATTTAACCCGTCCATGATGACTTTGGTTACAGTCCAGTGAAGGAGGACCATGGTCATGATGAAGGATAGACACACAGATAAGCTCTGGTCTATCATAACACTGTATACCATTTACTAGAGGTCACTAGTGGTGCTATACATTTTGTTACAGTCCAGTGAAGAGGGACCATGATCATGATGAAGGATAGACACACAGATAATCTCTGGTCTATCATAACACTGTATACCATTTACTAGAGGTCACTAGTGGTGCTATACATTTTGTTACAGCCCAGTGAAGAGGGAACATGATCATGATGAAGGGTAGACACACAGATAAGCTCTGGTCTATCATAACACTGTATACCATTTACTAGAGGTCACTAGTGGTGCTATACATTTTGTTACAGTCCAGTGAAGAGGACCATGATCATGATGAAGGATAGACACACAGATAAGCTCTGGTCTATCATAACACTGTATACCATTTACTAGAGGTCACTAGTGGTGCTATACATTTTGTTACAGTACAGTGAAGAGGGACCATGATCATGATGAAGGATAGACACACAGATAAGCTCTGGTCTATCATAACACTGTATACCATTTACTAGAGGTCACTAGTGGTGATATACATTTTGTTACAGCCCAGTGAAGAGGGACCATGATCATGATGAAGGACAGACACACAGATAAGCTCTGTACTAGACGTCACTAGTGGTGCTATACATTTTGTTACAGTCCATTGAAGAGGGACCATGATCATGATGAAGGATAGACACACAGATAAGCTCTGGTCTATCATAACACTGTATACCATTTACTAGAGGTCACTAGTGGTGATATACATTTTGTTACAGCCCAGTGAAGAGGGACCATGATCATGATGAAGGACAGACACACAGATAAGCTCTGTACTAGACGTCACTAGTGGTGCTATACATTTTGTTACAGTCCATTGAAGAGGGACCATGATCATGATGAAGGATAGACACACAGATAAGCTCTGGTCTCTCATAACACTGTATACCATTTACTAGAGGTCACTAGTGGTGCTATACATTTTGTTACAGTCCAGTGCAGAGGGACCATGATCATGATGGATAGACACACAGATAAGCTCTGGTCTATCATAACACTGTATACCATTTACTAGAGGTCACTAGTGGTGCTATACATTTTGTTACAGTCCATTGAAGAGGAATCACGATGGATGGACACATGGATAAGCTCTGGTCTATCATAACACCGTATCATGGGCCTTGCGAAGGGGGGACAAGGGAGGGCTGCGGCCCCCTCTTGGAAATAAATGAACTTATGTGCTGACTATTAAACTATTATTTTAATTTTTATGTAAAGAACAATTTCTATTTAGCGCAAATTTATACGGTTATCCGCAACAAATACTATAACTTTTGACAACAAAATACTGAATTAATATTATCTGATTGCAAAATTCTAGCATGTGCCCCCCCCCCCCTGGAAAAAAGTCTGCCGACGTTCATGCACCATATACCATTAGCGCAGTACATTCAGTCTATATTCTTAATGCACTAGAATTTAATGCTTGTTATACCTGTGGTGAAAACCCACAACGCTTTAAATCATCCAACAGAGCCGTAAAACTGTCTCCTTTGCCATAAAATCCTAAAAGGCCTCTGCTCTGATACATTTTATGGGCTAACTATAAGTATGTACATAAACGTTTTTGTTTACGTTCTGAGTTCTAACTGTAAAGTACGCAATAAGGATGGCAGTAATTAATAAAAATTAATTTTTAAAAGTTTCTGTACGTTTAAACCTATAACAATATTTGAATTATATAGGAATAAGCACATAAGATAAGAGAGGAATTAGCACACCAATAAAATTTAACCTTCTCTGTTCACTAGGGGCCAGGGAGACCCTTAGGTTTATTTAAACGTTATAGCTTTTGCACAAACACCCCTATGTAATTGACTGATTGGAACATCAAGCATAACACCTTATTAGTCTGTTAGCTGAACTGACAACCTTATCTGTTTATTTCACCGGTTGCAAGAATGCATAATCAGTAGTTATGTGCTGTAGAAGTCAGCCTGACCCTCTGCACCTGCTCTCATTACACATTGCTCATATGTGTTTTTCCTGGTTAGCTGTGCAACATCACTTTGCCATCGCAAAACGTTACTAGTGCTTCGTGATGGACACCAGTAAAGTTATGATCTACAAAATTCCAAAGATTTGAAAAAGCATATTTTTACTTTGTAGGTATACAAGTGTATAAAAAAAGGTTACATCTTTAATGAAAAATATTGGAGAGCAAGAGGATTAATGACTTTATTGTCAGAAATTCAGCATTAGCTAACAACATTTTTAATGATACTCAGGGGTCTCTGTCTAGGGGATATGTGAATGGCAACCACGAGGTACCCAAGCTGAGCAGAACATTATTTCCACTTACTAGTGTTTTGCTCCTCACTGTAACTTTTAAATCTGACCTTACCTTGGTCATCTCTGGTTCTCTTCCGACCCCGATGCTACTAGTATAATCAGAGGATATGGTCGGTGAATTTATTTTGATAATTCTCTCGGTCAGGTCGGTGAGACCCGTAAACCAACGACAGGTGTGGTCCTCCAGACATTCTGGGGGTCGTGAGAGAGCGATGTGACTGCCAAAACATAAAAATATGGTGCTCTCTAAAAAAAAAGGTTACTTTTACTGCTAAGTCTCTTCAATGTGAAAAATATTGGAGAGCAAGAGGATTAATGACTTCATTGTCAGAAATCCAGCATTAGCTAACAACATATTTGAACTATGACATTGCTGGTTTGCAGAGGGAGATTAATATGTTTAAAACAGAGGTAAAATAAGTTTGAGAAGATAAAATTGGAACTAAAATAAGCACAAAATTCCAAAAATGAAGGTCAAGAAATTAACACTTCTCAAAATAATCCCTGTTGCTTACCGGATTCATCACTTGTGCGACCACCTGCAAGAGCATTAGCACCTGGTGCAGCTGCAACTGCTGCTTCATTTGTTTCTGTGATGGGTCAATTCCAATGGCGGCTCGCACCTTAGGGCACATGCATTTCCATTAGGTGCATTTAGCACCTCTGTGCAAAAGAAGTAGCTCATGCTATAGCCGCAACCATTATTATGCTTCTGTTTCTAACTGTACCGGGCTAATCCCAGTGGCGGCTCGCACTTAAGGGTACGTACATTCACTTTAGATGCATTTGGCACCTCTGTGCAAAAGAAGTGCACTTCTCAGATAACTTGGTATGAGTATATGTGTGGGGGCACATTCTCCTTATTTCCAGGCGTAGCAGGGAAGAATGCTTTAAAATAAATAAATGAATAAGTAAATATTTTGTTGCCGGGATCATATGAGCGTCGCCGGTGTGCTGGAATTTTGTCCCGCAAGAGTTCTTTTACATGCCAGTAAATCCACTGACATGGAGCTGCCGTTTTTAAGCACACTTAAAAACCTACTTCAATGCATCCTGATAAAATAAATACATAATATTAAAACGGGCATGCGTCATGGCGATCGCGTACGAAGCATGTAATAGGCAAGACAAAAGACGAAACTAAGGCGATGTATTTGAGCTCGCCTGAGGTTTATTTATCTGAAATCCGACATATTTACCACTAGGATAAGATTTGTTTCAACCTTACTACTTGCCTTTCTTGGTTTTCTGAACCGAAAGATATTTACTGTTGAAATGAATATCTTGCACATAATTCTAACAAGTAACCTATTCTTTCCGGATATTATACTTTACAAAAGACTGTTAAATCTTACCTTCTTTATGTGAAATGTCGTCAATGTTTCATTTTAAATTACCAGCACGATATCAACATCACTATCGATATTCGTTTGTTTTTCAAACGCGTATACCTACGCCTTCGCAAACTATGTGCGTTCATATTCTCACGTCCAAATTAATATTTTCTCACAGAATAAGAATAAGCGCATAAAAAACAAAAGACAACTTTTTATGGTTTTCTCAAAAAGCTGTGTAACTTGCACAAAAAGAAAGAAAATAGGGTTTTATGTACGGATTTGAACCGCAAAGGTGAATATTAATAAGATAACTGCTTCGAAATGATATAAGCCACCATTAAGGTAATTATTGGAAGCTTAGAATCATACGAGGAATGGCCAAGGTTCGGATAGTACAAAAACGGTGCAATGATCAGGATAAGAATGTGGAGTGCACCATTTAAGGGGAGATATATGTATGGCAGGAAACGAGGATGAAATTATTAGTTACAATGAGCAAGTGGGTTGGTGTAACAATTTTAGTTTATACCTTTTTTTATGTATTTGAGAAAGTCAATGACACCCCAAATATTATTAGCATATTGTGGGTAAATTTTCAAACTCGGCGGACAGGAATAGTACCGCATTTACATTGTAGGTGACGCTTGGTGCCATTCGATGCGAGATTCTCTCCTCCCTGAATGTGTGGCGATGCTGCCAACCTCCACATGAAAAAGAGATCCCTATACGTTAGTAATTCCCGCAATATAAAATGAGATAAAAAAAATGTGCAAATATTGCTTAGTAGCGCATATTAAAGGTCGTTTAAAACAGATATGTACCCAGGTGATGGACCAACCGACTTTCCGTATACGGTAAAGCGTCAGGTTTCTTGAGGTTAATGTCTGATGTTTGTTGGTTGTCCGCGTTTTAAGCCATATTTGTTTGGTAAAAAACTGTGTGCCAAGCTGCTTTATTTATCCAACAAGGGTAATAGAAACTAATGAAAATGCCTGTAGTAAATGGGTTTAAAATATTTAAGCACTTTCAGAGCCAATAACACAACCTTCACCCTTTTAAGACAGTTTGCTACGTAGAAAATTAACAATATGTCAAGTAGTGCACAAACATGCCGAAAAGTAACTACCAACCTAACTGCATTAGAGTAATCCGTGAAAATAGAGGTCTTTAGTTTTAAACAACCCGTATGTATATCTTTAAGAATCAGGCAAGTGGTTAAACCTCGCTTTTGTTCCCTTTACAGAGCAGTTTGTGATATACGCGTTATGTGAAATCAACTCTTTCTCTCTCTCACACGCAATCGCGCGCGCACACACACGCATAAACCTTATTCTCGAAATGAGAAGACCCTGTCGATTCACCACGACTAGCTACGGCCTGATGGTCTCCGCTCGCCTCACATCCATTTCTTCCTTTCTATTTTTGCGCGTTGGTCTACTGGTCCCAGGGTCACGATCCAAACCCGGCCCAGACCGATGGTTTTGAAATGTGCTTAAAAGCAACAGCTCCATGTCACTAGATTAACTACAACGCTAAAAACTCCTCGGGACAAAATTCCGGGACATCTACAGCACTGCTGTGATCCTGGCAATTGACAACGTCGTTAAAAAGGAAAATCATCTGATTTAACTGTTTTTCCATAAACTAATTAGTTATTCTTCACATCAAACCTCCTGCACATGACTCAGAGGTTACATGGCTGCATCAAATCATAGGCGTGCAATGTTGTCTAATCAAAACTAGCTTCATCTCACATAGTATTTACTAGATTAACTGTTGCATATTAATAGTTTATTATAAGATTTAAACTTATGACATATAAAGAGAATGATCATGTAAACATGTACAAAATACAGTGTAACTTTAGCTTCAGCCATTCAATTTTTATAAGCAATTATAATTTTTGTGTATAAGGTCAATCAACTTACTACTGAAAAGGGGTATCAAATAATATGATTACCTCCTACCATTGCTAGTACAATCCAATTGAGCTAATGTGCATTCAAGTACAGCATCAATTTGCTCTCAGAAACAAGACATTTAAAATTGTGGAGATTGAAACATTTGTGAACGAACAACTTGACAATATAACAGGAGATGACTGGGCTGCCTGTGTTACACATACAGAACTATAGGCAAGAGATTTTATTAACCCTCCATTAGGCGCATGGCCTGATAGAACACCATTAGTCACATGGGGCCTAGTAGACCTTGCTATATTTTTGTACTTATATATTTGCATTTAGTTTTTTAATTGTATTTTTCTTTCATTCCCATGTTTAGCTTCATTTAGCTTAAATATAAATGGTTTTTATTAGCATTATCTTACCAGTAATTATTATTTATTTATGCCAACAAACTTACTGTTGGTGTTTTTAAACACACAAGCCATGTGTGGGCAATGTTTGAGAGGTAGAACTGGAACTTAAACTGGTTTAAGTTTAAGTGGTTTACCAGGAGAAGCACAAACTGGTTTGAGAATTCAATCTCATTCTGGCAGGTTGTCACAGTAGCTTGATGGTTGGAGCACCTGCCTGGTAAGTGGAAGGTCTGTGGTTCAAATCCCGGCTGTGGCATTGAATTTTTAAGTTCCAGTTCTACCTCTCAAACATTCTCTTACTAGACTGATCAAAGATAATAAAATGTTGTATGAGTAGACTATACATTATAATTTGTACTGCATTACATGGAAAGATAAATAAATTGCAATGTTCATGCATACAACTTGTAATTTGAAATGTATTGCAAACAACAACAACAAAAATAATAATAATAATAATAATAATAATAATAATAATAATAATAATAATAATAATAATAATAATAATAATAATAATAATAATAATAATAATAATAATAATAATAATAATAATAATAATAATAATAATAATAATAATAATAATAATAATAATAATAATAATAATAATAATAATAATAATAATAATAATAATAATAATAATAATAATAATAATAATAATAATAATAATAATAATAATAATAATAATAATAATAATAATAATAATAATAATAATAATAATAATAATAATAATAATAATAATAATAATAATAATAATAATAATAATAATAATAATAATAATAATAATAATAATAATAATAATAATAATAATAATAATAATAATAATAATAATAATAATAATAATAATAATAATAATAATAATAATAATAATAATAATAATAATAATAATAATAATAATAATAATAATAATAATAATAATAATAATAATAATAATAATAATAATAATAATAATAATAATAATAATAATAATAATAATAATAATAATAATAATAATAATAATAATAATAATAATAATAATAATAATAATAATAATAAAATCATCATTCATCTTTGACATGTTACCTACAAAATACATGTTATTGTGACATAGGTTGCTTTCATCCTCTTCTTTATGATCAGTTTCTGAATTCAAAGATCTCATTTTCAGTTTATCTTCAAAATTGGAATCATCTGATTAATACAAATTCTCATACACGTGTAACGCATCATCACAAGGTAGATGCACTTCTTCCAAATCCTTGAAATTTTGTAAATCATATGTCTTACTCCTGTTTGTAAGTCGAAGTAGGCTGATTTATCTGTTTCTTTGTGTTTGATGTTTCTAACATGTTCTTTCAATCTGGTTTCAAAATTTCTTTTTGTTTTGCCAATATATATCTTATGGCAGTCTTCACCGTTGACATGGTAGATTCCTGATAATTTAATGCTGGGAGTTTGTTTTTAGAGAGCGATTGAGTAAATTTTTAATACTATATTTGTTTAACGGAGCCAGTTTTATATTATAATCCTTAAACATTTTGTTGAAACAATTTTGGATGATCTGATATGATATTGGTGCCATAGCTCACCACTTTTTGTCTTGCAATCATAATATTAATCTAAATATCCAACTTTTAAAACCAGAAAAAAATGATTGGGAGTTAACAACAGTGTGGGAAAATATTTACGTAATTAAGGATCAAGATCGGCTGATGAATTTCAACATACCAATCATTGATGATGTCTTAAGACTAGCCAATAGGAAGAACAGCATACCAGGCAATGAGAGAAGTGGGAGGAAGTTACCTGATGTTGAACCAGTCAATCAACAGCTGAATGATGGAAAGGACCCTCTCCAAAACTAGTCCTGTGATTAACATAATTACAAGTTGGAGCACAATGTGTTTAGAAATACTGACATATTTTTCAATTTATCAATGTGCTCCACTGTTTTTAAACACTTCATTTTCATCAATTTTATAGAAGAGTTTGATATTTTTTTAAGAAACGATTATAACCACGCATAGGAATTTTTAAGCACTTAGCTTCAAGTTAGCTGCCCTCAAACCCTTGAAGCAGTATATATAATTCGTCCTCAAATTAAATTAAATACATTGAGAATTTAGGTAACTGATTTCAAATTTTTAATTGACTTTGTTTGTGTTATGTCGTTTTTTCATTGTTGAGAATATTACCTGTTTATCGTTGCTGTAATTGTTAACTATCATGTTTCAATTGTGTTAAAGAATTAAGGGTTATTTTGGAAATTTAATGCCAAGAATGTTAAGGAGATAGATTGGAATCGTTTTCTTAGCATTTTTGGGGTTATATAAGTATGTGGAAAATGATACATAGAATGAAGCTACTAAAGGCGCATATGCGGATGGATCCATGCGCATAACTCAAAAGATGCAGCAAGATCAGTCTTTCTCGCTTTGCCGATAGCATCGGTACAGTAAAGGTGCATTTTTATATGTGCATGTCCCAAACTAGTGAAACTAAAGTGGCTAAGTAAGTGATTAAAGACTGTTAATAGAGGAAAATAAGTGATACATTGATTAACTCCAAGAAATTAGTTAACACAAAGTGTACAATTTAATGAAAGAACATAAGTTCGACAAGGTACAAAGTGATAGAAAACGCGTTTGGCAAAACCTCTAAATCTTGACGGTGCTAAGGAAGTTGATCCAGTGAAATAAAATATTTACTACTGTGATACAATTTAAATGCTGTGAACGAGAAGGTACAAATAAAATAATACACAAAAATTCAACCCTGAGTCCAGAATTCATTTCACCTGTACCACGACCTGAGATCACAAAGATTCCAAAGCTCAAAGACCCAACGAATCCCTCCATCATTTAAAACTGCACCACCTTTATGACCACAAAGAATGCTGTGGTGATAATGAATCACTGATAGGCAGTAAAATCAAGTACTAAAGTTGTCTGCAAACACCAACAGACTCCAAGGGATGAGGGATTGTTTATCTGACCTCCCTCTCTATAGTCCAGTAACAGTTTAACTTCATTTCCTTCTTTCACGACTGTAATGTTTACAAATTCCTGTGCCTGCTTATAACAGATGTACCAACTTGATGGAAAGACATCACTGCATTAGCGGTGCTACTTCTGTTTGAGGCAGAGAATGTAACTAAACTCTATTTAATTGTGTTAACTACATATGTTATTGTGTACATCTGCCATGTCCAAGAACAGATGCTAGACAGTTTTAGTTTTTATCAAACTCATATAACATCTTGAATGGATTTAAACCATAAAGGTGAGTTGATTAATAACACTACACAGCACTTGCTTATAATTTACTGGAATATGTTTCGGAAGCTGACTTTCCTCCATTATCAACCGGACATTGACTGTTGATAATGGAGGAAAGTCAGCCTCCGAAACATGTTCTGGTAAATTATAAGTAAGTGCTGTGTAGTGTTATTAATCAACTCACCTTTATGGTTTAAATTGATTATTACAACATGTTTTCAAACTTCCAAGAAAGAAGATACCTTGAATGGACTTTGCACACTTTATTTCACAACTCCTCATTCATAAAATCCTTGTGCTAGGTTGCTGGGATACAATTACTGAAAATTACAAACAGTTCAGTTTACTGACATGTCCTCTTCATCCACCTCAAGCTCAGATTCTGAAGGCAACTGGGCCTTTTAATGACAGAGCAAATTCCTTATCGGCAATCTATAAATTAAAGAATTCTTCTTCCAGTTAGCAGTTGTCAGTAATTCCAGCATACAATCAACTTCCTCAGCTGCAGAATATTTATATAACATCCAAGTCATACAAGTTTATATACACTTCTTTCAGAATATCACTGACTGTTATATCACATTACCTTCACTTTCACACGTTAGGTTCCTTAACTCACCAGTCAACCTGAAAAGAGAAACATTTGCTTTAATAAGATTCTGAAAAGGATATTTGCCCTGGTAAGGCTGGTTCGCACTATTCAAGAAAGGAAACCATAACAAGAACAACAAAGTTAAAATATATCTAATATCTTTAAATAAGGCCATTCTTGTATATATGTATATTTTGCAGATCTCAGAAACAGTTCTAATGATTCGGATCAAATTTTGTATTCAGATAAGATTTTGCTTTTTAAGTTTTTTACAATGTTTTCTCTACTTGCTTTAGGCAACACATACATTCACATCTCTTTGCACCATAGGGGCGTAGGTACAATCGTGAAAGGGGGGGAGGAAGGAATTGAAGAGAAGAGACCATTATAGATTTCAAGAACTATAACATTTATGGACCGAAGACCACTTGAAGACCTGTGAAGCATTAAGATCAGAAGAAACTACAGTTCAAAAGTATTGGAAAGCACGAATGCTAATGGCTTCATTGCCAGATGCAAGGCACTAGAAAACAACATTTATGGACCAATAAATTATACATTTGTTAACAGGAATGATTAATCGGCATAGCAAACCTTTAAACAGAAATGGAAGCCGAAACACACAATAGAAATACAGGCAACAAAAAAACCAATTTACGTAACCCCATTCAACTCCCCCTCAAAGCGAGGAGTTGGGCAGTCTTCGGGCCTATCTGAAAGCGCCTAAATGATTCGCGTGGATATCCTACGGGTTACAAGAATTACTTGTTACAAGATTACATTTAATCAGTCCGCATTAGAAGCACCTCCCAGGCAAGTAACAGTCAGAAAACCAATCTGTAATACACGGCCTGAGCCTTAGTTAACACAAAACAACGAGACCACTTACCCTTCACGCCAAGAAAGGAGCACACCGACTGACTGTCCCTACAACGGTGAGACCGAGAGGAAACCCAAAGAAAAAACACTAGCGCATCCCAGTGGGAAAAACAAGAGTCGCGAAACAAAAGGAGGTGCCTCAATAAAACAAAATAAGTGCGATCAGCACATCTTTCTCTACTCACTCTTCTACAAACAATCCATATCATCTATAAATGGATGTTTCTATGTGTGTAAGCATTAATCTCGAAAAGTATTTGGCTGATCATTGCAAAATTCAGCACGCATATGTAGTTTTTCATGGAGAAGCTTTTTATGCTATCCATTTTACTATATAATATTCCTTTCATATGGTTTTCTCTATTTACTTTTCTTTTATGTAACACATATATCCTTCTGTACTTGCCCTTCAACATGCAATTGATACAATTTTCTACGATTGAAATATAAATGTAATGTATTACATCTAAATAAGTATGTTGTCCAAAAAAAGCTATTCTAAAAAAAAGAAAGAAACTAATGCCGAGCAAAGCTCGTTCGCCCAGGTGTTGTAAAATAATATGAGCACTCACAATCAATGGAAAGCTTTCCCAGGTCCCAGGAACAAGGACTAGGTCAAATTTTAAGTTTGTATTTCTTGTCCTGAGATGGCATATTAAATCCATATTGTGCATTATTCATTCATTATAGAAATTTTAGATTTTATACTAAATATTGTTATTAACAAATACAATAAATATTTAGTCGCATATTTATGTTCTCTTATATCTCTAGAAGTACTACATACAGTAAAACTTCTTTTATACATTTCACACATGTTTTTTTTTGGGAGTCCCGGCAAAATCCTATAATATATTTTACAAATTATTTCATTTATATAACTTAGATTTATACAATTTTCTCACTTATATAATCACAGCTTACACTCCCAACAGCAAAATGCACCATTTATATGTTTACATCGGTTTTCTTCTTTAAAATCTCAAGAACTATTAAAAGTCAAAACTTTTCACTCGCATGTTCATTTCTTGGAAAACATCCCTCAGTGTGGAAGTGCGAGTGATCTTGAAGCTATTTTCGAGCAAAATTGTGAAATACCAAACAGTACTTGCTTCAGTAATTTGTGGTCTGTGCTTCAGTTGTGATTAACCTTGTTAGTGAACATTGGTGAAAGAAAAACGAACTGCAATTAATTGCTGAAAAATTATGCATTTTGAATGTAGAGAAGGAAATTGGCAACATGAAATGCACAGAAATTGCTAAGAAATTAGGGATTGCTCTGTGTACCTTAAATACAGCTGTAGCTAAGGCAGTGGAAATTGAAGAAAGTGCACATGTGTTCGGTGTTTCTACAAATAAGTGGATCCGCATTCAGGGCCGAAGGATTTTAATGATGCTGTTAGTGCTTTATGAACTATCAAACATTTTGTGACATGCCATAATGTTTCTGAGGAAATAATGGCTGAATTGTACTGGTTTGAAAATACTGTTCATGCTGTAGCCATGGCCAGCAAAAACCAAGCCAAGATAACAGAGTAATTCGTAAAGTGACTCAACTTTCTTTGTACATTTTATTTGTACTTGGGTGCATTTCTCTTGTGTTTGCATTGTTTCACATTGAGGATTATAGTTAAACAATTCTATTATTATTTCTTGTGGCTCACTTCCTAACTATAACCCATATGCTATATAAGTTTACCGATTTTCAATTACTGACTTTCACTTATGTGTTTTTCAAACGTTTTTTTTTCTTTAGTCCCCTGGAAAACGTACAAACGAAGTATCTCCTGATATTTTAAAGCCAGGATTCATAAATATACCTATCAAAAATAAGGGTGGATGCTATATTCTTCTACAACACTTTTGTTAATAAATATTTCCTTAAAACTCTTAAAAGATGTAGTGCCTCTCTTATACTTGAATTCTTCTTCCTTCAGTGGGAGGTAAAACAAAGGAAAGTTAACGCATACTCACATGGTCATCTGCCAGTAAGAAGAGCTGTAAGTGCTGCTTTCTCTTTTTCTTTCTTGCGAACAGAGTCAATGTTTCTTGATTTCCATGTACTTTTCCTCAGTTTGATTGGACGACTTCCAACATAACGACCTACAATGTAATTAGCTTTCATATTATATGTGCTTTAGAATTAAAATTAACTACAGTTATTTAGCCCCAGAATATTTAACAATGGATCATCCATCATTATAAAAGCCTGTAACTAGGCTTTCTTTACAGTATATATAAGCACCTCTTATTACGAGGGTTGTCAGTAGAATAAGGTTCCCAATTTGTTTTCACAATGAAAAACATATTTATTGACTAATTATTATTTATTTATGCCAACAAACTTACTGTTGGTGTTTTTAAACACACAAACAGTAAGTTTGTTGGCATAAATAAATAATAATTACCATGTGAAGGTTATTTAATCCTGGTATATAAAGTACTTGCAATAGTAAGTCACCATTGGGGTAATTGTTTCTGATGTGAGACTGCCTTTGTGGTTTACCACGAGAAATACGAACTGGCTTGAGAATTTAATGTCATTCTGGCAGTTTGTCACAATAGCTCAGTGGTAGAGCGTCCGCCCGGCAAGCGGAAGGTCTGTGGTTCAAATCCCAGTTGTGGCATTGAATTTTTAAGTTCCGGTTCTACCTCTTAAATATTTATTGACATTGAGTAATTCATTTTTAGAAAGCTTAAGCTTTCTCCTATTTTTCGGCATAATCGCCATTATGATCAATGCATTTTTGTATGTGGTGTACCATCTTTTGTATGCCTTCATCATAGTACCTTCTGGCCGTGCGGCGAAGATAGCTTAAAACAGTTTCTTTCGGTTCCTTTACAGTTCTGAAATGCGTCCCACCCAGGTATTTCTTCCAATCAGGGAAGAAATGATAGTCACTTGGGGCTAGGTCTGGTCTGTAAGGAAGGTGTGTGACAGTATCCCATCCATATTCGTTGATGCGATTGGTTGTCACATGGGGTTTGTGCAGACGAGCGTTGTCCTGATGGAAATGCTCTCCCTTCGTGAGCATGCCTCCACCCACCTTGGTATACCCTAAATGATCGGTCAAAATTTTGTGAATAATGGTCTTGCCGACATCAGGGATCATCTCGCAGGTCTCCTGAACCATCACCATTCGATTTTTCAGCATTCCTTCTTCCACTTTCACAATCATTTCGTCCAAAACCGATGGCTCTCCAGAACACTGGTCATCCTGGATGTCTGTATTCCATCTTTGAATTTTCTGCACCATTTGCACACGTGCTGTACGCTCATACACTGCTCTCCGTACACTTCACACAGTTGGGAATGAATGTTCACCGGTGCAGTCTTTTTGCACACAAAAAATGCATCACAAAGCGTAATTTGCACCTGACAGGAGAAACGAGTATAAGGTCCATTTCTAACAGCTGCCAAGTCAAGACTGAACGTCGCAGATAGCTCGCAGGGCAGGGTACTGGGAAAGGGAGAACCAAGCTACACTTGGGAACCTTATTTTATGGACAAACCTCGTATTTATATACCCAAATCACTGGAATTAAGACGCCTCACCATGCATGCCTACAAGGGTTTTTGGGCCACTGATAGATAACAAAGAATTAGGTAAGCAAAGAAGAAAAATGACCTCCAGGCTTTGAGTGCTCTAAAACCTTCAGGGACTGAGACTACAACAGTTTAGCCAAGAAAGGCTAGATAGGAAAGTTTAAACAGGGAACCAGAACAAGAAATAAGTAACACTTAAAACTTTCATGGCGAATGTTACTAATAATTGTTTCTCGGGTGATCAGCCGTGTCAGATCTATAAAATTCATTGGCCAGGTTAATGAAGGAAATATTGACGCTATTAACAGTGAAGCAACAGATTCTAAAATAAGAACAAATTAGAAACTAAAAGCTTCACTTATCTTAGTAATATTGCAAGATTTTCCACAGCTGACATGTTTCAAGTTGCATCCAACTTCTCGGCTCACAGCAACTCCTTATGTAGGTCTTTAGACAATGGAAAAGTTCTGGAAGTAGAATGGTCGAGAGTGACTGTGGGAAAACAGTCTAAACAGTCTACACACTGGACAACTGCACAATCACTATTGTTTCCGTAGGCTCTATTGTCCTGCTGGCAGATGGGTCTTTAAAGCAGGTAAGTGCCCCCGGCCCGTTTCTGCTGCCGGCAGAGCTCACCCCACAGCCAGCATATCTTACCAGCCACGTCTGAGCTTATGGCTGGCGCAACAATACAAAGTGAGTGAAATGATCCCCTGAGCCTCAAATACTCTAATACTATAGGAGTCAAAGAGAACAAGAGATCAGTCAAGGAAGACTGGATAGGAAAGTAAAAGAGGGAACCTGGCAATGAAAAGGAAGAATACCAAGCTTGGACATTTTGTTTTTACAATATTAAGTTGTTGGCCCTATGCTAAACCTCTAACCTGGAGGACCAGGTCCCATATGTATGTCCCCTAGCTATACCACCAGATAATGGGTTTGCTGATTGCGACCCTAAAGTCAGGCGATGGGGTCACCACACCCCTACGCCAAAACGCTCACCTGAGAAAGGAGCACTTGCTGCACTGCAGGCAACTAGAACCTGAGAAAAGGGATAGAAAGGACCTACTGGGAATCTAATGGGAAGCAAGAGGATTAATGGTGTTAACCAAGCCCCATCCATTTGAAAACCACAACAACAAAGTCTCTGAGATTATCTTCAACATAGATCATGTTTCATCACTTGGTTTTGTTTTGTTTAGCCATTATAACACTTCATACATGCACCACAACTTTACAGACACACTGTATTTTTTTAGCTTTCTCTGTTTATAAAATTCCAAGCTATAGGGAACTGCATAGAAGCTAAACAGAAATACTCACCATTCATTTCTTTCATTGCTTTAATGAAATCCTGAGGATCTTTGAAACTCACAAAACCAAATCCCTTTGTTTTGTTTGAGCGCTTATCACGAACAACCTTTGCCTTAAGGAAGGACTGATATTTGCTGAAAGCTCTAGTCAGTATTTCATCTGTTACATCGTTGCCCAAATCACCACAGAAGATTCTGAAATCATCTGAAAAAATAAACATTATGCACATACATGTAACAGCAAAATAATGGGTGTAGCCAAATACAGAGGTATTTTTTTAGACGTGGGAATGACCTTGCTAGGATCTGTACAAACTGATGGAGGGAAGGGGGAGTAACGTCTGCTTCCTTCCTTGAAATAAACACGATACTGCTGATAGTGTGAATGGGCACTGTGCTTAATCATGTACTGTTCCCAATGTTTACTGCATAGAAGTTTGATAGATACTAACCTGACACTCCTATGGTCTTATAAATACAAAACTGAACTCAACCATAAACCACTGCACAACTATTGACCATTCACCATGTACAAAAAATACCTCTGTATTTAGCACCGGCTTCAAGTAAGTAAGGACTACGAAAAGTATTCAATTCATTCAGAGGAAGTAGTACAAAAATTAAATGCTTAAAAAGTTAAAAACCACACTTTTTTTTCTCTTCTTAATGAACTAAAATAGGGATGGTAATTGTTATTTTATGCCAACTAACTTACTGTTGGTTTGAAACACACAAGCTGTGTAAGGCAATGCTTGAGAGGTGGAACCAGGACTGAAAAACTCAATGCCATAGCCGGGATTTGAACAATACAAACACAAAACTTCCGCTTCATTGCAGCTGTTCTAACCACCGAGCTACTGTGACAACTTGCCAGTACAACATTGAATTCTCCATCTGATTCATATTTTTCCCGGTAGACCCTAAAGGCAGTCTTATATCAGAGATAAATACTCCAAGGGTGACTTACAATCTTTGGTAATCGTTATTTATTTATGCCAACAAACTTAAACTCAAATCTCGGCTGGAGCATTGAATTTTTCAGTTTGTAGTCTACCTCTCAAACCAAGAATTGTCAACATGAGAACAGATCTTCATCTGGAAGAACAAGAACAGGGTTTTCAATTTTGATATTCCACAGAGTAACCCACTGTACAAGTTCTTAGAATCACCACCAGAGCATCTACCGAAGGATCAATCTCTACAAACAAATTCAGTCGATGTCTGGTTGATAATGGAGGAAACTAGCCTCTAAAGCATGTTCCAAAAAATTTAAATAGTGAGTGTTGTTTTAGTGTTATTAATCAACTAAGTTTCTATTTTAATGTGATTCCAACAACACTGTCATCAATTTCCAGTATTTGTTAATAGTATTAATACTGAATTGTAAACTTCGGGGAAAATAGGTCCTCCAAACATGTCCCAATAGTGACTTGATAAGTGAAGGTATATGAGTGCTTAACATCAATTCATATTCCTTAAAAGAATCACAAATAAACTACTTTGTAAGAAGATTTTGCTTACACTCTGAACTGAAGGACACTATACCAGCAAGAGAAAAATTGGAAAGATATCAATTCAACTGCAAAGACTACAACAAAATTTATATTGGGAAAACAAAAAGAAAATTCAAAACAAGGTCTAAAGAACATCTTAGGAATCTAAAGCACAAACAAGTAGAAAAATGGACAGTAGAAGCACATTTTTGGCTAGAAAACCACAAAATCAATCCTAAACCTGCACTGCAATAAACAGCCTGGGAGAATATATTCAATCTGGAAAATAAAGACTGAGTCTTCAACTTTGAGTTGCTACAAAGTGAACAACCTCAGCAAGAAATTGGTAGAAAAGGCACCAGAGAACGACAGCACTGCAATCTCCAACACGACAACACCACATTCCAGCAGTTGGCCTCTGGTTGAGAATGAGAGCAAATTAGCTCTGGAAACATGTTTCATTTTTAATAAGTGATGTAGTGTCAGTAAATTCAGTACAGTTTACTATCCTGAATCACAACTGCTTACCATCTTCCCACTCGAGCAGTGAGTTGTCTTCCCAAATTTGTCCCCCAGCCATTCGAACAACCTTTTTCTTTTTCTTCTCCTTGCGCAGATTTGGTGTAGAGTTTGTCTCTTCTGTAACAGCCGGGCCAACTGTTACCGTCTGCACAGTACTAGCTTTCACTTTCTCTGCCATATCCCTTGCTTTTGATATTTCTGTTGCAGTCATTCCATTAGGACTTTCCATTGAGTTCTTCTCATTTGCTTTCTGTTTTTTGTTTTTACGTTCAATCTCTTCTGGTGGCAACTCTGGTTTAGATACATATAACTTTGGTGTGGCACTACAAAAAAGAATAATACATCCACAGTGTTTAAGATTATTTATGTCAAAGTCTTTTAAATACATGCAGAGAGTAATCACAATAAATGGGGAAAAAAATCTTCTCTTGCACTCCTATGACTATCTCTACTCACTTTTCTACAGTAGGTTTACTACAAAACTTGGCTGGCAGTCGCACGGCCCATCTCCCAGTCACACATGCATCAAATCTCAAATCACATTAACAAAATTATCGGAATAAACAACAACAAATATGGCTTATCACAGGAGATGCCGCAAATGTTGTCCACCTCCTCATTTGGAGTCTGATCAATTTCTACTAAGTTTTTAAGCATTGAAAACTATGGCTAATATATAACTTCTCACGTCTAAATCCAGAATTTAATTAACAATGCAGTTAATGTACCTGACGATTGCTGGCACAGGAGGCTGGGGTGCCACCACAGGAGCTGGCATTCTTTCTACTGGCATTGCTGGTGGCCCAGGGCCCATGAAAGGTGGTACAGGAACGTTCATAGCTGGTGGTCCCATAAACCTGGGCGGTGGTGGTGGCGGACCTCCCATCATAGGTGGCCCTGGTGGAACCATTCCAGGTGGCCTCAATACAGCTGCAGTACATTTCAAAAACCTCTCATTAAAACACCGGAGTGCGATACAGCAAACTGCTTCACTGTCAACTGCTCAACATTAGATACAAAGCAAACTACTGCATTTCAAAATCAACCATACAGAACACATAACATGAAAAGTCTGACGTTACATTCACAATACTTTCTCTAACAAATATTGTTTACTTTTATAAAGCAATTAGAGCAATGGGAAGGGCGCTAGAAGTGGCAGGGCTTATTTGAAGGTGGTCTCGATCCATTTCCTCTTGCAGATCACATAGAGGACAGAGTGGTGAAGAATATATCCCAATTCTGTTTAAATGTTTGGCTCAGGTTTAGATTAGGTTACTTGCAACTTGCCAGCCAGAATGTAAGTCCGAACTTACTTACTGCGTATGCGCCGACAGTAGTTTCAGAATCGCCCACTAGGTTTCACTGTATGAGTAGCAGACGATTTTCACATCTGCCAACATTGCTTTTTACACTACACTAGTTTTTGTTGCCAACACATTAAACACAAATGCACTCACTCGCGTCGTTGCCGCCACAGACATATCGCTAGTTGTTTACATTATTATTTTGCTCATTGTGTACATTATCCTTATTGCTTTGTTACTGGATCCACGATACGCTGGCTCGTTCTTTATTTATTTTTATTATATTATATTATTATTTTTTAAAATTTATTTATTTATACTGTTAATGCTATCCCCGAGTGAACACTGCACCGCAGTTTGCTCATAGGATAGCTGATTCACAAAACTGTAGGTGAGCAGCAGTACTTGGGCTGGTGGTACTCTGGTGTTTGCAAACCACGTACCTTTGGCTATGGACTCCAAAAACTGTTCAGGGTGACCCTCCTGCAGGAAAAAAACTGGAATTTTTACCCCTTCTACTCACGGGGTGTAGCACGGCATCACATTCCCTGCATAGCATTCGAGTCCTCAGCAGGCCCTCGTTGTAAAGAAATTGCAAGCATTCCTCCTCATTATAACACAGAGGCGCTAGATCTAATATACTGATAAAGCAATCCATTGCACTACTTGCTCCTAAGAAGGTCAGCAGCATACTGCCAGGTCCCGCAAAAACATTCAAACTTACTATTGGCAACAAACTCCTAGGGACATTCTGCTGTTGGCAGCGCTGCATTAACACAGCAACTTTGGCAACTTTCGTGACCATTCGTACACACTGCCGAGTGGGACTTTGCCGAAATTCTGACCAAGTGCTCGCATAACCTAATCTAAACAATATCCAAATATTTTGCCAATCATGTCCTGTAATCAACCTGAAGGTTGCAACTGAGGATACTCAGAAATTACTGTTTGAATGTTTGGTAGCTCCCATCTTTTATTTTTTGATTTTTCATTGTAATATTTTGCAACAATTTTTTTAAATTCAGAGTTGACTAATCTTTTATATATAATTGCTTGTTTAAATACATAAGATTCCTCTGGCTTGACTGTGAATAATGCAACGTTTTTGCTACTGCCATCATTGTAACTACTAAAAAACTTACAATCACACAATGGAGTGGACTTATTGCTCAAAATTATTTAATTTCACTGTTAAACTGTAGGCAACACATGACTGTGACGTCGTCACGTATGTGTCTTCTGCGGAACCACCTACATTCTATGATGACAACTCTAATAAAAGGGGAAAAAAATAAGCTTTTTGTTGGAATGGTTGAGCAAACTTCCGTACACCAACCCCGCCGAAAAAAAAAATGTATCCCAAAATATCCGTTAGGCATGTATAAATATGTACCCAAAATTCTAGCTTCCAAAAATGCCACAAACCGCCATAAAAATTCCCAAAGTTTCATAAAAAAAACGAATGTTTTAGAGATAATGCTCACAAAAAAAGACAGTTTCTATACGCTTCACCTCTTCTCTCTTCCTCTACACTCTCCTTGTCCTTCACCTTTCTCAATTTGAACCCTGAATCTAAAAAACTAAGCTACACCTAACCTAACCTTAGCTAAGCTAACATGGCGCTCCCAAACATTACCAGCCGTAACATAAACAATATTCTACTACAGGTGACCAAAGTCGACTATAAATATCTTTCTCTGATGCAATATTGGGGAGCTTTTCGACTATGGGGAACACTCTAGAATAACTTTTATACTGTTTCAATGCCATTTTATTATTCTTTGAAGGGTTTGGTCTGCGGAAGTTTGTAGAAGAGTGAGTAGAGAAAGTTGTGTGAATGCAAAACATTAAATGTTTCCTACCGTACAGAAAATTTCAGTAGCTATAATGCAATTATGAAAACATCTGATGCTCTATCACAGTTCTTAAATTTCTTTAAAAGATTGTTGCCTTCTTTTGCACAGCTGAACAACTGCAGCTTGTATTTTCATAGCCAAGAGTAATTAAGACATAGCAGTTCATACTCACGATGTCTTAAAGGTGGTCCTCGCTGCACTTGGTGAGGTATGAGCATTGGTGGTGGTGGAGGAGGTGGAGGTGGAACTCCTGGAAAATTTGCCACATTTGGCTGCATCATTGGAGGAAAGCCCATCGGTGGACATGGAGGAAAGTCTGTAATTGGAGGTGGTGCTGGTCCAGTTTGTTGCTCTTCCAGTCTTCGTTGCACCTGAGTGTACGTGTTTGAGCCAATCACAGGTCTGGGAGCAACTGTAGGAGGAGGTGGCGGTGGAGGAAGAACAGGCAGAGCAATTTCTGCTTCAAACCTTAAAAATTCATAAAAAGAAAAAACAATTAGGAACATAATAGCTAATGCATAAAATCAATTATCAATTTTACGGCTAATACTAGAGCAGATATTTATATTTTATACACAATCTACATGTATTGTGGATCTTCATAATGGATTGTGTATGTTTAGCAATAATAATAACTTATGAAATGAACATTGCAAATTATCCATTTAAATGTCGGAATTTGACCTGTCCCATTGTTTGTTTCTTTACTTTTTGTATTCCTTAAAGGCTAAAATTAAATGATAATGTAACCTCCAGTAATGTTATGCTATGGCTGGGAAAGAAATTGAAGATGAACTGTGAATCCATCATCTAGCTCTGATGAGGGCTTAGTAATTTCGCATGTGGAATAAATGAAAATAACACCCACAAATCCTGTCATGTACCCAACCTTCAATCTCTTTTTTTAATTAATTATCTGAAAAACCATATTTTCAATCTTTCTGAGAAAAAGAAATACAGTAAATTTGAGAGCTGCGTTTCTTAGAGGTTATGTGCAAAGTTAACAGCAAGGAATATTACATTCTCAATTCATGTACACTTACCTGTTCATCTCATCCTCCATTAACTTGAGTTTTTCATCGTTTATTCCAGCCATTTTCACTGTTTTAGTTCTCTACTTTGTATACAAAAATAATTCATTCACTTATTACTACTGCTCATGTTTACAATACATCCCAAAGAAACAAAACAGGTCACATTGCTTTCTCCAATTTCCCTCCATTCAAAAATAAATATCCCTCCTTTTATAATAACAGAATAGCACATGATCTGCATGTTCAAATTTCGGTTTCTCTTGCTGAATTTCGCTAATCCTTTCGCACGTAATAACTAAACTGCCGTTCACGCCTATTTCTACACCATTCACTCTTGCAATGTTCATGTGTGTAGGTGAGAGTTACATATCTTATGGAAGCCATGAGAGGGGCAAGAAGATTACATGGAGGAATACATTCTTCCATCTTATTTTAAAAAAATTTACAGAGAGTATCCGCACCATAGAGTAATATAATCGGTATTTGACTGATAGACTAGGGAGCCAAGTGGTTCACTACGCATGCCACTCATTCCTCCATTATCACCTTTCCAATCATCGATTTCGCCCACATTTCATATCATCCTCTTCCTCACTCTCATGCCTGCTGTTTGACTGACCACCCGCGTCAGACCCTAAGGACTGGGGCTTGAAGTCCTAGGGAGTGTAAGTCCGACATAAGGGGAGGATAATCAGGTTAGAAAGGACCATAATAATTAAAAAAAAAAAAAAAAAAAAAAAATGAAAGAAACATAGGATGGTGCAATTGCCAATGTATTTTGATAAGTTTCCGTGGTTTCAGGCCGTAAAGAACAAGTGAATGCTTTTTCTAAGGTACACGGAAATGGTGCGTTACTGTTGCTGCTTTGGTTGCAATGAGAAATTCCTTAAAGGAGAAGGAATAAGCTAATTGAACATTATTGATTACATTACCTACAGAGTCTGGCAACACAGTAAGGCTGAAGAGCCACAGTTTGGTTTATTTATGCGACTTCCGCTGCCATGCAAGCATTCACACCTACGACGAGTGAAAATCCAAACTAGGCCAGCCCTAGAACACAGGTTTTTCCACCTGTCTGTGTGCTCATCTGTTACAGTAAATAACGAGGAGAAGGGTGGCAATCTTTCAAGCTTTCAGAACAATGTTCACGAGACCTCAGCAGTGTCAACATTCCTGACCTTCCGCTTTGCGCGCTTGCCAAGTATATCTAATAAACATGCTGAAATTCAATTATTGGACATAATTTTGTGGCTAAACGGCTCATTTTAACAACAAATTAAAAATACACTAACAGTCATCTTTTAAAGTTCTGCCTCTCTATGCTAATTACAGAAGTAAACGATGAAGGAGTGGTGACATTTTGGCAATCAAACATTGGACCCATTTTGTTTTTTATGTATTGAACCGGCCCTTAAACCAAACTCACTCACTCTATTGAACCATGCACTGTAGAAGGAAATGGTAGAGGAAGTTATGTTTCAGCTTAATGTCAAGAAGTTGCCGTTAAAGTCTACGCACTCATACCCTTAATGTCTTGTATATTAGTTTCCACATCCTAAGGCTTATTTGATTTTAAGGCGTTTTTCTTCGCACATTAAAGCTGAAACACTCCTTTTCGTTTCAAAACTGAATGTCAAATAAGTAAATATTATATTCGTAAATGAGGCAGCTAATAAAAGTAGATATTAACTTAATAATCGGAAATGTAAATCCTCTGTTTCTATTACTGTAGCCGCAAAATTTAATGGCGGTTGATAGTAGATTATTACTATTCTTTTTCCTTTTGTACAAATACATTTTGTCGGTGAAAATTATATTTATATCACTGGCTTTACAGCGTGATGTCATAGTGTGTTTATCTATACAATACTGCAAGGCCTGGCAAGCCTATCATTGGGTTTTGTGTTGAGCCACCCACCATTAAATTTTGCAACAGCTATAGTGTCCTAGCTAGTTTCTGTGCTAAGTAAGTTTGTCACATACCTAGGAGGTTCTCTTTTACCCATGCTTTAACTGTGATTTTGACAGTAGATGCTGGAAATATGGACCTTCTCCTCTCAAACAGGATCATATTTCGTAAAAATGTTGTCTCTCAATTATCTAAGCTCAGCAGTTCGGAATTCATGTTTTCTAACCTTCGTACACTACAACAACTTTGTAATAACTTCATGTAAGAAATCACTGCTGCTGAGCTTAGGCGAGTGAACAACATTTTTACTAGGCAGGCTGCTTGTTAGAGAGCAGGACATTTCCAACATCTACCATAAGGTAAGGATTTTAATGCACCTCTGACGGCAAAGTTTTTCCGGCGAGTCTCGTTTGTCTCGCGCAGTGGAGAGTCCGTGGAACGTGTTACTTATGTATTAAATGCCCTATTTTTAAAAATTAAAATAATAAAAGGGCATCTATGAAGGATTGGAGCCAAAGTTGTTCCAATTAAGAGAAGCATGTGTTTCACCGCGCGGCTGCCATGCATACAGGCAAACTAATGCCTCATAGCTTTCAAATGGGCACAGAGTGGTATTAAATCGTCTGTTGTGAAGGTAACGTCAGCGAATACTTCCAATGTTTTTCGAATCGAATTCTCTCACTGAATGTTGCTCACTTATTTTGTCTTAAGCTGTACATATCAAGCATTCACAAAAAATACAAACTTTTTATCAGAAAGGTTGTGCATCATCATCATTATCATCATCATCATCATCATCATCATCATCATCAGCAGCAGCAGCAGCATCATCAACAACTCTTCGTGGCTTTGGAGCATTCTCCTGTTCCGGCCTCATATGTGTTCCTCTTGAGGCTGTTCAGTATGTAAAAATTTCACTCTGGCCGCGTACGGACGCTGCGCAGAGCAAGTTCAATGGCGAGGCTGCCACCTCACTGCTGCTGAACTCGCAGATGCTTTTTCGGGCATTTATCCTAGAGGAGTTGTCTTCACGATGACTTCCCAGTCACACCTACCCATTATACCAGGTTTGCTGCATCCTGAGTATTTCATTTCCTCGGCACCACCTATATCTAGGAGGCATTCTCCGATCCGCCACCTGGGGAGGCGTCCGAGGGAAACTGTTCATTATCATCACCATCACCATCGCCATCATCATCATCATCATCATCATCATAATCATCATCATCATTGTCATTGCCGTTGTCATCTCACAATCATTATTTGTGTTATTACTATTATCAATGTTGTTGCTAGTATCTGCAGTTATACTGTAACGAACCTTAGGCGCTCGTCCTTAAAAGGGAGGTCATAGGATTCAGAGACAGAGGTACTCAATGTCAGCTAGGGTGGGTCATGTAAGTCCCATAGGGGTAGCAAGAAGACTGCAGTTTAATAGAGGGCTAGTGATGATACTGATAGTTTAGGACCTGTCTGGCGGAGGCAAGGGGCTGGAGTTTTATTGCACTGGCACTAGACCAGGCACCAGCAGGAGCAGTGGACAGTAGATGGCGCCAAGAGCTTGCTGTGATGTCACCAGTCACATCACAGCTGTGGATAGCAATGGGAGTTCAACATTTGGCAAAACAATACATGTATATGCATTCTTGATGAAAATCTTAATCCAATGCTTAGAGTAAAGGCAGTAAGAATCGTATCTTCCCAAAGGCTGGTCAACCAATAATGATGCATTTAGTTAAATGTTCTTGATTAAGTCATACATTTGGCGACAAAGTCATTACCATTCATACCGTCCAATACTTCTGTATTTCCATAGATTCTTCAGAAGTTTATGTGGTCTTTATTCATTTTTGCTTCCAGATCACACATTTATATGATAAAATTATTTTTAAAGCATAATAAAACCTTTATAGCTTACAAAATCTGTAGATTCATTACCAGATGCGCCACAGTGAGCAGGAACCCACTAAAATGTATCTTTTTCTCTTTCTTAAATACTTTGCTGAAATTTCAATTGGTTCAGAATCTATTCAGCAGTGTGAACTCTTACATTCAGCAGCCAAAGCACGAGCTAATTACGGGATGTTTATATACAAATAGTGTGATGAGAAAGCTCTTGATTCACAGCTTGAATTAATTTCTACACTTTATGCCAAATAATCCAATCCTCAGCTTGTAGTTCACTTTTTTAATGTCCTCCAACGTAGTCTCACTTCAGACGGTGAATGAGCCTGAGGTCCATGGAGCTTTAAATTACCCGACATTTGTCTTCTCAGGATAAGGGAAAACCTTGGAAGAAACCTTACTCGGATAACTCACCCTAAGTGAGATTCGAACTCGCAACCTCTTGGACGGGAGGTAGACACGCTGCCAACAACGCTAAACAGGTGGGTGACTTGTGGTTCAAATTCCACAGTAGTGGAACATTTACAGGATTATCAGAACTTAACATTTTGCAAACACCCAAATATATATGTACTACTGTGAGCATCTGAACTTAAAAATCAAACACTCCATTAACCTCAAATTCCTCATGAAATTAAAAAAGTTGGAATGTTTTCATCTATTAAAGAAGGTGTTTGGTGATAATGTTGTCATATGCATGAGTGTTTGAATGGCAGAAATGATTTTCAGGTCGAGAAGAGGTTGAAGATGAAGAACCTGCCAAGTCAAAACTGAAGGCAATGCTGATTATTTTTCTTTTTTTGATATCAGGAGTGTTATCATGACTAAATGGATGCCTTAGGTCAAACCATTAATCAAAAATACTATAAAGAAGTCCTAATCAAGCCGAGGGAAAGCGTAAGGAAGGAAAGACCAGATTTGTGGAAGAACGACGCATGCATTCTGCATTAGAACAATCCGCCAGCCCACAATGCCATATCTGTGATACAGTTTTTAGTGGACAAGTGCATTCCTGTGCTTGAACATCCTCCATATTCATCAGGTCGGGCTCCCTGTGACTTTTATTTGTTCCCAAAAGTGAAAAGTGCATTGAAAGAAACATTTTCTGAGTGTTGAGGAAGTAAAAGCAAAAACGGCAGAGTTGTTGAAGATGGTGGCAATGAATGAACAACAGCATTGCTTTGAACAATGGAAGACAGGGGAGGGAAGTATGTTGAAGGTGATAAGAGTTGATTGTAACTTTGTTTGCAATAAATCACATTTCTGATGCCAGTCTAGCTGTTTAATTGCCACACCTCATATGTCTTCCTAAATAATAATTCTGATGTGTTGCACTCATATGACTTTGTCTACTCTTGTACTAACCATTCTTACAAACTCTTGTTCCTGTATCTTCTTTGTGTTAGTTGAGATAAACATTTGTAGAAAACACCTTATTACTTATTTCCTTGTAGGTACAAGGAGAATATTGGAATACAGTAGGCTTTGAGCGATAGTCAAGCTTTTTAAAGCTTTGAGATCCCATTCTCTTTGCACGCTTAACATATAAAAAAAATGAACAACGATATTCCATTTCACAAAAGTTTTAAGTTTTCCAAAACTGACACAAATAAGAAGGAATATCTCCAAAATGGTTCACTGTACAAAAATATTTATTCAGACATAAATTGTATGTTGAAGCGAGATCTCCTTTTTTTGTAGAGTAAGATTTTGTCTATCTCTTATGGTTTATGAGTTATTCAAAAGTCATCCAGAGTAAACAGGACTACATAGACTATAGCCAGAAAATTCAAAATATACATTCTAAAGTAAGAACAAATTAGAAACTAAAAACTTCACTTATCTTAGTATGAAGCTTAGAGAATGAGCTGGACACAGCTTGAAACCCAGGGTCAGCAAATCGTACTAAGATAAGCGAAGTTTTTAGTTTGTAATTTGTTCTTACTTTAGAATCTTGTTGCTTCACTGTTAATAGCTTCAATTTTTCCTTATTCAAAATATACATTTCACTTGTCATACAAATATCTTAAACATATGGCATTTTAATCAAAATCGTTAAAGTCATTTTTAAGAAAATCAAAATTTTTTAAAAATTCTCTATATAAAGGGTAGTTTAGGGTAGGTCTATCTTCTTCAAAATCTTCATGTCACGTCCTTGAAAGACAATAAATGTAGATACCACCTTTGGTTTTTAACCAACTTTTTGTTTTTGAGTTATGCTGTCCAGACTGACAGACACAGACACACACACAGATTTTTTTCTAAAAATGCTTTTTTTTTTGGATTCAGGAGGTCTCAAAACGTATATTTTCAGTGACATCTTGACATTGAATTTTTGGGTAGAATACAATACTTCCTTCTACTTACCAGTAGAGGAAGTAAAAAGCAAGTGATGTGTCAAAAAATTGACCAAGTAGGTATTATTTTATTTAACTGAATATCAATGTTTATTTATCTTACAGATCTTAAAGTGTTTAATTAAACAGTTTACCTTATGATAAATAGGTAGCTCTGCCTCACATTACAAACATAGCTTCATTCACACATACAGGTACACATGTACCTACATTAATATATGAATAATCCCACACACAAATATATGCCTCTGATAACGCATTTGCTATTGGCTTTCCTATAACTTACAAAGAGTGTATAAACAAATTCTTGAAAAACAAATCCAAAAAATCCTAAAAAAGATTCACTACTCTCTATTTTCAAATATTTATTCCATTTCTTTTTGTGAAATGTCCAGTTTATGTTAAGCACTTTAATGTTTTCATTCACATTTTTAAATAACTCTCTCACTTGTTTGAGTAACATGAACAAAATAAGCTCATTTATGCAATATACTGGTAGGTTGCCAGCACTGTACTGATGATGAGCAGCCAAAGCCATGTGACTGTTTTTGTGGCTGTATTGTACCCTCTGTGACAGAAGTCAAGGTTGCACTCTTCAGCGATGGGTCCAAGCTTGTCCCTTATGAACGACCAGTCGCATAGTCCCACATTGCAGCCCTCGTAATGTACGAGACGCTCTCCAAGGAAGAACATAACTCTATGCTTTTCTTCTATGTCACACCTGCAAATATAACAATAAATGTTCCATTTAATGGTGTTTGTTCAGAGCTCTTGTCCTACTTTTAATCTCTCTACTGCATACACAGTTGCTAGGGGAGGTATGCATTGCAATTCTTCTAAAATGCAACGTCAATGTTTCATCAAGAACATATGTCTCCCAAAACTTTGTGTGAATTTGAAAATACAGTAGAAACTCGAAATAGTATGGTCTGAAGTACTAGGGATTGTTTTCAAAGAGCGGTACTGGAATATACTTTATGTTACCCCTAGTGTGGACCTTGACAACTGCGGCCACTGCATTCCTAGCGTTCACAAGCAATAGTGTGAGGTAGCTAACCCGAGCTTCTTTGAGGTATGTGCCCATGGCCAGTGTCACAATACCCAGTGTATGTAGATGTTTACATAATCCACAATGTCCCACCAAAAGTAGGGCTGCTGGACGTCTGGAAATTCCTGAGCATGTCCTACATTTTAACCATTTGTCTGGTGTCCAGAGAGATTTTTGTAAAGTCTCTAATGTCCCACACAACACTCTACAACAAAATTTATTTTGACATAAATTGTGTATTTTAGCAAGATCTACATTTTTTCTACAGTAAGATTTGGTCTATCTCTTACGGTTTACAGTTATGCAAAAGTCATCCAGAGTAAATATAACTACAGAGACTATAGCCAGAAAATTCAAGATATACATTTCATTTGTCATAAAAATATCTCAAACATATGTCATTTTAATCAAAATCATTAGGGCCATTTTCAAGCAAATAACAGTTTTTTAAAACTTTTCCATGTAAAGGGTAATTTAGGGTGAAGTAATTTTCTTCAAAATCTTTGTGCCACATCTTGAAAGACACCAAACTTAAATACCAACTTTGGTTTTGAAGCAACTTTTTTGATTTTTAGTTATGCTGTCCACATACTGACAGACAGACACACAGACACACACATGGACCTTTTTCTAAAAATTCTTTTTTTTTTTGGATTCAGGAGGCTTTAAAACATATATTTCCAGTGAAATCTCGAAATCAAATTTTTGGGTGGAATACAATACTTCCTCTACTTTACTATACCTATCACAGAAAATAAAAATGCTTTAAAGCTTCACTTACTTCCAGAACACAACTGCTAGATTTGAAGCAAAAGGAGCAATGTTTGAAGTTTTCCACTGCCGAGTCCTCATCCTCTCAGAGTTGGCATGTGTGAGAGGCTCCTTATCCTTGTATATTCCCAGTCGAGCTAATGTCATCTGGATCATAGTGGAATGTGTAAAATAAAATATCCCAGCTGGTTCACCTTCTCCTTTGCTCTCCACTAGGCTGCAACACAAAAAAATATTGCTTTTTGAGTAACAATGTCTCCACAAACATTTATTTGAGCTCATGAGTGTCGGCAGACTTTTTCCAGGAGGGGGAGGGGGGTTACATGTTGGAAGTTTGCAATCAGATAATATCAAATCATTATTTTATTGTCAAAATTTATATTTGTTACAGATAATTATATTAATTTGTGCTAAGTAAAAATTGTTCTTTACACCGAAATTAAAATAATAGTTTAATAATCAGTAATTGACTGCACATTAAATTCACCAAATTCCAAGGGGGGGACGCAGCCTCCCCTTGGCCCCCCACCTTTGTCCATGTTTGAGCTGTACATTTTTTGTACAGTAATATTTGGTCTATCTGTTACAGTTTACCAGTTATACAAAGGTCATCCAGAATAAAGGGAACATCAGAGGCTATTTCCACAAAATTCAAAATATACAATTAATTTATCATGAACATATCTTAAGCATATGGCATTTTAATCAAAATCATTAGGCCCATTTTTGAGAAAAACAAAATTTTAGAAAAATTTTCTAATATCTAGTTTGGGGCGGGGAGATTTTGTTGAAAGTCTTTGTGCTGCATCCTTCGAAGATATTGAAATTAAATACCAAGTTTAGTGTTTATGTGTTTTTTTTTTTTTGTTTTTGAATTATAATATTCATAGACACACGCAGATAAACACACACACAGACACACACTTACTTACTCACTCACACCCCCCCCCCCCCCACACACACATACACAGTGTGCCCTACCCCTAGTAAAATGATGAACATGAATGCTTTGTTTAAAAGCAATATATTACCTATGTAACCTACACATATAAAATAAGGAATGTTTATTTCTGTATACCTGAAGTGATCCATGAAATCCTTGACAGTAGGGCACCCAAGTTTCATGTTCAGCTCATTGCCATAACCAGAATAATAATAATATTCCAGGTCTTCTGCATATTCCATTAGCTGCAAAAATGAAATAATTCACTGAGCTTACACATGTACCTTATCTGCAGTTTCAGAAAGTCTTGCTTATGTTAAATTAAATATGCTGTTTTCAAATGACTTTCTATACATCTATAGGTCTGTTAAACCGAGAGTTTATTGTACTGGTGGAGGCCATCATGTGATCAGAGAGGAAGAAGTGGTGGAAACACTGACATGGTTGAAAGGGAGACTTAGGTGACTTAGAAAGTACACTATTGACCTTTTTAAACTAGCGTTGCTATTGCACCATGTTCAGTAATACAGGTGCTTCCAGAATCAAATGTTTCATATCTTCTGTGTAATTAACATAAAGAGATATCAGTATGTACGGAACAAAATGACTTACTTTCAGCTCATCTTTGGAAAACACAGCACACCATGCAGAGTTTTCCTTCACCTTCCAGGCTTTATCAAAACGGCACATATCGTACATCAGTTCCAGTTGCTCTGCAAAAGGAATGTGTGCGTAATCATTTTTGTGAGAAAAAGTTAGTAATATTCTATACCTTGGTCAGTAAGTTAAACTTGACAATTACATATGAGATAGGAAGGAGAAAATGTATTTTTAAAACTCAAAGTATAGTAATGATTATCTCTCTATATGTGTTCAAGGTTATCTTATTAGTGCTAGATGACACAACTCATATTAGTGATTATCACAATCATAATATAAGAAATTAGGATAATTCCTTTAGAATATCTACAACAAAGAAAGCCACTGAAAAGGATCCTGGTAAAGTTGGTGGGAAGTTGTACAATAAACACCCACCAAGTTTAAAAACACTGAATATGAAGCAGTTTAAACCTGCGATGAAGAAATATTTAATTGAAAGATGTCTGTATAGCAAAGAAGAATGATAAATTAAGGTTTTATGTATCTGAATTTCTTGTACACATGTAACATTTTCTTGTATAAACTGTATAGAACTTGACAAAGCTTAAAATATTATATGATGTCTATAAGCTATATTAAATAAATAAAAACTGTTTAACAGCAATAATGGGCTGTCTGGACTATCTTTCGCTTAATAATAATGATAATGATAGTGATGATAGTGATAATAATAAACAACAGAAATAGATCTATAATTTTGTGTGCATTCATTACGATCTTTTTTAAAACAGGGAATAACCTTAAATAAGGAAAAATTGAAGCTATTAACAGTGAAGCAACAAGATTCTAAAGTAAAAACAAATTAGAAACTAAAAACTTCACTTATCTTATTGATTTGCAAATCAATAAGATAAGTGAAGTTTTTAGTTTCTAATTTGTTCTTACTTTAGGGAATAACCTTACTTATAATTAAAGCATCAGGAAAAGTCCCACTTAGAAAACACATTTCATATTAACAAGCATGGAAATAGGAATGGCAAGCAACTTACTGAATGAAAGACGATAACCAAAACCAAGGCGCTCAGATACATTTTGAGCAAGGTTCTGCATTTGTATGGTCCTTTGGAAATTGTGTTTCTCATTGAGTGTGTCATTGTTGTCACCCACTTCCTCCAGCCATGTTGTGCAGTTACCATAGCTCTGAAATCACCAATATTTGTTAAACATAAGCAGTGTTAATTTGAAGTTCCATTCCACTACACAGAATAATCAACAATATATCAGTAACAAATGTAAAAATAATAAATGGTGTTGTTCTTGTGTAAATGAGTCAAATAAAGTAGGAAAAGCAGCAATAGAACAGTGCTGAGCTTGTGCAACAATACAAATATACAGCGCATCCATGGGCATCGTGAAGGAGGACACAAGGGGGGCTGCGGTCCCCCCTTGGAAGTTTGTGAACTTAATGTGCAATCAATTACTGACTATTAAACTATTATTTTCATTTTGATGTAAAGGACAGTTTTTATTTAGCACAAATTAATATGGTTATGGGCAACAAACATAAATTTTGACAGTAAAATAATGAATTAATATTATCTGATTGCAAATTTCCAACATGCCCCCCCCCCCCCCCCCCTTGGAAAAAGGTCTCCCGATGCTCATGAGGATGTCTGGCCTTATGTTTAATATTACAAACTTTAAATCAACAAATATTGACAAATATTTAATGTTTTCTCTTATGTCTGGTAATTCTGGATTGAAATCCAATTCCAGATATGTTTCACAAGTCAATTACTTCCATCCTCATTTCTACAGTTACCAAAGATAGTGGAGTTTAGTCTCTAAATATTTATTATATTGCTTCACTATCAACAGCTACAGTTTTTACTTTCTCTACTACGTATAGTAAGTAGAGGAAGTATTGTATTCCACCCAAAAATTCTATGTTGAGATTTCACCGGAAATATCGTTTGAGGTCCCTGAATAAAAAAAAAAGCATTTTGAGAAAAAGATGTGTGTATGTGTGTGTGTGTGTGGACAGCATAACTCAAAAACGATAAGTTGGTATTTACGTTTAATATCTTTCAAGGATGTGACACAAAGATTTTGAAGAAAATTTCTCCACCCTAAACTACCCTTTACATGGAAAATTTTTCAAAAATTTTGATTTTCTTGAACATATCAAACAATTTTGATCAAAATGTCATATATTTGAGATACTTTTAACGAAATGCATATTTTGAATTTTCTGGCTATAGATATGTAGTTCTATATATCTTGATGACTTTTACATAACTGATAAATTGTAAGAGATAGACCAATCTTACTATACAAAAATGTAGATCTCTCTAAACCATACAATTTATGTGTGAATAAATTTTTTTGTAGAGTGAACCATTTTGGACATATTCCTTGTTATTTGTGTCAGTTTTGGAAAACTTAAAACTTTGGTGAAATGCACCATCGTTGTTCATTTGTTTATAGGTTAAGCGGATTTCACTGTTGCTCAAAGCCTACTGTATTCCCATATTCCCCTTGTACCTACATGGAAATAAGCAATAAGATAATTTCTGCAAATGTTTATCTCAACTAACACGAAGAAGATATAGGAATAAGAGTTTGTAAGAATGGTTAGTACAAGAGTAGAGAAAGTCATATGAGTGCAACACATCAGATTTTTGTAACTTTTCTTGGGAAAATTTATAGTTTATTTATATACTTGTTACCTAAGGAAACTAGTATAAATGTACATATATACTGTACACTTTGTTCTAATTTTGTTTATGTGAATATTGTTATTACTCCTACTTGAGGAGTGACTAGTTTACTGAGCTTTTGCTCAATAATTTGCAAGCGTATGTGACAACAAAACATCTTATCTTATTATGTAAGTACATGCCACTCCAATTGTAAACACAATCAAGTGGTTCAAACAAATCCTAAAGGTTTTTTGTTCTTTTCTGTTTGTGAAGTAAAACACAAACAGATTAGTTTAAGTAAATTGTAATGCCCAAGCAGTTGGAGAGTTACAATTCTGCATATGAGTACTTACTTTTATAAGTGTGTCATTCTTTATTGGTGGAGGAAGGTAGACTCCATAGTGGGAACCAAACATTCCTTCTGCAAAAGCAACAGCACTTGCTTTCGTCCTCTCAGTGTCAGTATATCGAAACTGTGGATAATATTGAAAATGTGGTAAAATCAGCACAGTGAAATAGCATATTTTTGTACTAAAATTTAAATTGGCAGTCAACCTGCCTGTATAGTTTGTAAACTGTTTTCTTCATGTGTACAAACAGGTGTGCCCATTTCCCCCCGCCCCCAAAGACTATGATACATTCCCATCAAATAAACTTGTAAGTCACCCTTGGGGTATTTATCTCTGATGTGAGATTCCCTTGTGGTCTAACCGGGAAAAAGTACAAATCAGTTGGGGTATTTAATGTCATACTGGCAAGTCGACCATGGTAGCTTAGTGGTTAAAGTAGCTGCTCGATATGGAAGATCCATGGTTGAAATCCTGGCTATGGCATTTAATTTTTCCATCCTGATTCCACCTCTAAAACATTACCCACACACGACTTGTGTGTTTAAAAACACCAGTAATAAGCTTGTTGGCATAAATAAATAATAATGCATTTTATATTGCGGATGTCTTGAATAAGCTGATATGTTGTTTCCAGTTTTAGGCATCTATTTTGGAATTGTACTTTCACTATCATCATCATCGTCATCATCATCGTCATCGTCGTCATCATCATCATTGTCGTCATCATCATCATCATCATCACCATCCTATCATCATCATCATCATCATTATTATTGTTGTTACTATTACTATTATTATTATCATTACTATTATCATCATCATCATCATCATCACCATCATCATCATCATCATCACCATCATCACCATAATCACCATCATCATCATCATCACCATAATCACCATCATCATCATTATTATTACCATTACTACTATAGTACTACCACTATTGCTACTGTTATACCCACCTCAAATTTATCTTGACTGTATGTTTTGTTTAGGAGTGTTGGGAACCGTGTCTTCAAGCGGCGAGCTAGGAACTTTTGCTCATCATAGCCCTGATTGGTGAGATCTTCAGCTTGGTTTGGAAACACTTCAAGTACCCAGTTTCTGAGGGCCTCTAGATCATCATGACACAATCTGCCTTCTGTAAATAAATGCATGAACATAAACAACACTTGTTCTACTTCAAGTATCTAAATTATTTTAGGACACTAATGGTTTTGTTGCTAATTGACTCAGCATCTGATTAAACATTTATCAATGTTTCTATGGGAAATTAAGAAATGTTTAGTTAATAAAACTGAAAACAAGGTTTTATATGTTTTGATGAAATTCTTCTGTTGCATATTGAACTAAAGAATGAAAATCCAATTCTGAGACATTTCAAACCTTGTCAGAGAAGTCCTTACTTTTGAACCCATTGAAGAGAAGGCAGCCGATAGATTTTAAAACAAGATTCTCTTTAGACGCTGTGAATGCCATTGTATTGCTCATGTGTGTATGGTTTTGTCTTGAATTGTTTTGGAGCATTATACGCAGCTATAGTTACTGTTGTTTTTATTTTTGTGTTTGCAACACAGTAATGCATTAAATATATATTACGATATTTAGTGTTCAGAAGTGATTTTATCCAAAAGTGTTATTGCAGAACAAGATTTGCTGAAGGCGAGTAGGTTAATCATTTGTTGTTTGGCAACAATGTTTAAACATTATCATTTGAAAGCATGTTACTTTAACCCTGTGATATTTGAGGTTAGAAATAATGCTTTTATTATGTAGGTTGGCAGTATTGCTTTTTGGTATAATGTCCACAGTAGTTTAGTGTAATATTGAATAATATTGAATTCTTGGGAACTGCTAATAAGCTGCTTCCCCTTTGGTATAATATACACAATGTACATAAATCCACTAAATTCACACGAGGTGCATTTCTATATTTATTTTGTTTCTTTCATTGTATGCCTAAGCTTACTTGGGGCTCCTAGTCGGTAAATAGCAGCGCTTCCACCGAGCTAAGGAGGCGAACCGATCTCCACTTTACTATTGATAAATGTGACACGGGCGCGGCGCACAACAGAGAACGGTCGGGGCCGGGCTGCCCCATCCCAATGGCGATGTGTATATCAAAGACGCTAAAAGTCAGGCTGCCTCGCGTGACTGTTGTGAACACGTGACAAAAAACAGAGCAGCAGAATCAAAGGGGGTTTTCTAGATCATTTGAGAAGTGTCCGGCGGACGGTATATTTATACAAGTTCGAGAAAAGTCCATATTACGTCATCCTCGCTATATAAAAAGGCGAGGTGGCAGGAGCGAGTTCAGTTTTAGTGTGTGTGTGTGTGTGTGTGTGAGAGAGAGAGAGAGAGAGAGAGAGAGAGAGAGAGAGAGAGTCAGCTGCGCGTGTGAGATAACCGGCGCGTTGTGGAGGAAGATAGCGAAGCAGTTAATGAGTATTGAGCGATTGTATCGTAAAAGGTCTTTGTTCACAGAAATTATAACCGTAAGCAAAATTAATATGCACATAGGATCGTTTATGGCATTACTCACTATGTCGACTTTCATGGTTCCTTAAAATTTGATCTCGCAGTTCAGGCAGCTGCTGCATCTCTGCGATTTGTGCTCTTTCAGGATACCTGGTCCCATGCCGAGCCAGCAACCAGAGCTGCAGCGGCTCACAATCTGAAATAATACATACACTTTGTAACAGCTTTGTAAATTACTCACTTTCTCTACTATAGTCTGGCGTGCGGAATTTTCTGTCGCATTCTTGGAAGATGCTGATCCTAAATACTAAGTTTGGTATGTATTTAACAAACTTTTCGTTTTTTCTTTCTCTGCTACGTATAGTAATATATGTTTTGAGGCCCCCTGAATAAAAAAAAACAAAACATTTTTTAGAAAAAGGTCCGCGCACGCGCGTGTGTGTCAGTCTGTGGACAACATAACTAAAAAACTGAAAGTCGGTTAAAAACCAAAGTTGGTATTTAAGTCTTTGAAGAATACGACACAAGATTTTGAAGATAATTCCTCCACCCTAAACTACCCTTTACATTTTTACAAAAATTTCGATTTCCTTGAAAATGGCTGAAACGATTTTATTAAAATGCCGTATGTTTGAGATATTTTTATGGTAAATGAAATGTATTTCTTGAAAAATAAGATGTATTTCTTGAATTTTCTGACTATAGCCCATGTAGTCCTGTTTACTCTGGATGACGTTTGAATAACTGGTAAACCGTAAGAGATAGACTAAATGTTACTATACATTGTAGAGTGAACCATTTCGGAGATATTCCGTGTTATTTGTATGAGTTTTGGAAAACAAACTTTCGGCAAAGGGAACGTTATTAATTTTTTTTTTTTATGTTCGCCGTTCAAAGAGAAAGGAATTTGAAAGCTTTAAAAGATTTGACTATCGCACAAAGCCTACTGTATTCTAATATTCCCCTTGTACCTACAGGGAAATAAACAATAAGATAATTTCTGCAGATGTTTATCTCAACTAACACAAATAAGAATAAGAGTTTGTAAGAATGGTTAGTGCAAGAATAGAGAAAGACATATGAGTGCAACACGTCAGATTTTTTATTATTTTTTACAAGCTTATGCGGTCATGTAAATATTCTGCTTGATTAACTGTTCTGAGCTATAAATCTTTTTGTGGTATATACGCGAGTTGGGTAACAATGCAAACACCTTTATAAGCTGTGCACTAAATATTACATTACCTTTTTGGTAAGAGAAAACTTTCCGCTCGATATGTGCAACCTTCATTAATAATGGACTAACCGCATTCTAATGTGCATTTCTTAAGATTCTTTATATTTGTTTGCAGACAATATCAATCAATTACCTGGAGGTTTGATCATAACAGCAGATTATTTATAATTCAACACAGCATGCCAAAGACGGAGGAGCAGTCCAAACATTGGCGTCCATCAGGTGAAAGTGTACCAAAGTAAACAAAAATTGTTTCACCTGCAGATAAAGGTCATGGCTACAGTTTTCTGGCATTCTCATGGTGACCATCTCCAAAAGGGGAGTGTTATGCTCATTGGTGCATTGTCCATCAATGAACTGCATGCGGTGTGGAGCAATGAAATGATCAACCTGGGGTACGCGTACCCCTAGTGCTACGCGAAGACTTCTTAGGGGGTACAAATATTTAAAATACGCATACATCAGTTTAATATATCTCCTGAATTATCACAAATAACAAAAAGTGATACAATTTAAAATACACATACAGCCAATATAATATGTTTCATGAATGATCACAAATGAAAAATATATCAGCTAGAGAGATTTGAATTGCCCTCTTTCCAACAATACTTTTGTATATTCTACCAGTTAGTATTTGTGATGGACTTTAAAAATAAATTCCCCTACAAAGCATCAAGTTACAGTTTTTAAAATACTTTTTAGAAATTAAGAAAGACGGTAACACACCAGCATTGATTATAAATCCTTTTTACACCACTGCCATCAATTCCCCTGATCTTAAAATTAAAATAAAGTATTTTAGAAATGTCTGTTGACAGTTCACTGAAAATACAAATCGAAAATGTATCAATTTATGATTTTTGGCACGCAAAGAGTAGGTTCACTGAATTTAGCGACACTGCCTTCTTCCATTGCCCTTTACTTATTTGTGTGAGCAGACTCTCTGCGTTGACAGCAACCAAGCTAAATTAACGCTAAAAAAGTTTTTAAAAATGAGTTTTTATTTAAATGCTTTAAAAAGAAGAAAATAATTTTTAAATTAAACCAAATCCATCAATTTATTACATTACACAATTTATGTATATGATAGCTTGTCGCGAGATTTACCTGTTTTATGAAAGACTGTTTTATCCTTAGAATTACTTATATCAAGTTCAGGTTACATATTGTGGTCTTGTTTATCTACACAGGTAAATTTCGTGCCAAGCTTTTATGTCAAAGTAGTGTAATAAATTGATGGACTTCGTTTAATTTAAAGTTTATTTCCTTTCTAGAGCATTTAAATAAAAGCTTGTTTTTAAAAAACTTTTTACTGTTAATTTATTTGGTAGTTAACGCTGGATATATTTTTTATTTTATTGTTTTTATTCTTTTCAGCAACCCCTTTTGCTTGACTCCCATATCATGGAAGTAGATAAAAAATAACTAAACCGCCATTTTGGATTTCGTGGCTGATGAAAAAGACAGGCTACGGCGCGAATCGGAGTTAGATAGTAATGCTAGTCTGATATATGGATAATATTGTACACCATCTGATAAAACTGTATCTTTTGTATTAATTCAATGAACAATTTTTTTCTTTAGAACAGCGATGCCCAACGCTTGCGAAAGCGGGGAGTTTGGGTTTACCTCTTTCCGCTATACGCGGACTTCCCTCTGTTTAACCCCAGCCGTGCATTGTGTTGCAGTGGCGGGTTGTTTACATGTACGTTGGGTTTGATTTACGAAAGCACGTTCAAATCTTATGTGATAAACGTATGTTCATTAGTGACTTCTTTGGTACTGTTTATGTTTAAGAAGTGTATCAATACTTGGTGAAGTGCACACATAGTCTTAGAAGATACACCAAGTGATCACACCGTAGCCTGTGTATCCCATTAGCCATGCAATGAAGGATGTGAGTATTGCGGTTATGTTGCCAGTGGCGATGTCAGTCTTATTTGAAAATGAAGCAGAACTGTGGTTCTAGCACGCGTCATCTCTCGCTCTCGGCTGTAGGTGTGCGGCGGAGGGTGGTCTGTAACATATAACGCAGTCAGTCAGTCAGTTGTTAACATCAATGAGAGCCGGACTCGTACAGCACAATCCGAATAAGCGTGTGCTGGCGGAATAAAAGAATATAACAAGATTGAGCATTTCCCGTCAATACAGAGAGAGGTACAGAGTACCAACCAGCTGGTACATACATACTGCATCAGTCATTTAATTGAGTGGCGCCCACACACGTTGGGTCCCGAGTTAACCCGGAGTTAACCCGCTCTACTTCACCGGAAGAGATGTCAGACAACGTTTAGCAAGCTCCAGCAAGCTGCAACCACTCCACTTCTTAGCGCAAAATCACATTCACCAGTTCTTCCGTGCCATCATAACCTCACACATTCACTTGCATAGGTGCTACAGCACAGTAAAACCCGGAACGGAAAAAGAAAGAATGAACGAAAAAAATCTGATAGTAACGCTAACGTGACTTTCTCTACTCTTGTACAAACTGTTATTTAAAGCTCTTGTTCTTTTTTCTACTTCATATTAGGCAATATATCTATGAAAATTAAAAAAATCCAGTTCTCTTTCGATTGCTTTGAATTTTTTTTCCAGACACTCAGAACATATTTGAGTTTTAAGTTTGGTTCGTTGTTTCTTAATATGAAAACTTTCCTTACGCCTTCGTATTGTTCACAAAATTTAGAAATTTACTGTTCTTAGCTAACCTCTACACTATGCACTTTCCCTAATTTATACACAAAATTCATAAAATATCTGTTTTTCACTGCTTTACTATAGACTAACGAATAACGTAAAACCCTATTAACTACCTAAATAGTATACATATATAACGGGAACAGTGAAATAACCTGACAAGATTACATAATTACAGAACACTGACAGCATTTCTCTGTTTGGAAGCAAAACATGTGTCAGATTCGCGGCATTTCAGCTCGATATATCGAATTAATTTCAGCACAGCCAGTTCACAAACTTTCTGAAGCAGAATTCCATGCAAGAGACTCAAATCAAAGCCAGTGAAAATGAAAAAAGCATTTCAAAGCTGTAGCGACGAAGTTGAGCGAGGAACACTCACCCACACTGGGACATTTAAATGCTCTCATGGAGCTTTAAAAATGGCTGATATTGGGAAAACTAAAGTGTGCCGTTAAAGTACAAAGTATAAGCACAGTGAAAATCTAAAACTAAAAATGTTCGGCAATTTTCACCAGATTTCACCGTCTTAATCCGCATAAACGTTTATAGAAATGTTTTATCACACATTTCATTGTATATCCAACGGAAACGGGGAAAACACAACACACTTAATTGATAGTCAAGTCTTTCAAAATGCGGTCGCTATGACATTTCATTCTCTTTGCATATTCAGCACATAAAACGAATAACGACTTCCTAATTAAGAACATTAAATATTGGAAAATTCAAACTTATAACAATGAATACCTAACAAATAGTTATTTACACAAAAGCATTTATCTGACATAAACTGTGCACTTTAACAGATCTACATTTATTGTGCACTAAGATTTTGTCTATCTCTTGCGGTTTGCCAGTTTTACAAAAGTAATCCAGAACGAAGAGGACTTCGGAGGCTATTTCGAGAAAATTCAAGATATATCTACATTTCACTTGTCATAAAAATAGCTTAAACATGCAGTGGGTGTAAAAAGTGATCGTACACATGGGAAATTACATACGCAAATCCCTAATCATGTTTAGTAATGCATATGTTGTATTTGGTTATTTTTTATATCACAAAACAAACATATTAGTTAATAATCTCCCCTTAACATAAACAAATGCTATTATTTCTCACAAAAAGTGATCGTATGCCTACACTTTAGTAACATTTTATAAATAAATACCATCACTCAATATTTTGAGGGTTTCCCTTTTGCTTTTATAACTGCCTCCAGTGTCCATGGTATTGATTCTACTGTCTCCATTGTTGTATTTGGCGCAATTAAGTCCCATTCTATCTGAAGTACCTGTTTCAAGCCTTCTTTACTGGAAAAGGTGTGATTTCTAATTTTCTAGCCCCAAATAGACCAGAGATGTTCTATAGGGTTGATATCTGGAGACTGAGGTGGTGCATGAGGTTGCTATGGCGTGTTGTAAAGCAGTCACAAACTGTATGTTTGGGCTCGTCGTCCTGCTGGAATATAAAATTGTTCTCAAGACCTAGTTTCTGAACCCCAGCTGAAGATTTTGCTTTAAAATGCTCATATCCATTTTATGATCCATAATTGCATCGATAAAGTGCAGTCGAGCCACACCTGAAGCGCTCTAGCACCCCCAGACCATCACAGAGCCATATCCTTGTTTTACTGTGGGCACTACGTGTTTTAGATCCATCTCCGTATTCTTCTTTCGCCACACGAAACGTTTTCATCGCAACCAAAGATGTTAAGCTACTTACGTCTGCAGAATCACCCTTTACCAGAAGTCTCGTGCTTTATTCTGGTGCTCATTTACAAAATTTAATCGCATAATTTGATTTCTCTTATTCACCTAGAACTTCTTCCGGCTTCTATAAACATTTCGCACAGTATTGGCTGGAACGTTAATACCACGTGTTCCCGGACCTGCAGCCAACTTCACAACACTAACTTTAGAGTCCTTTGTTATTTCCCGTGTGATAAATCTGTCAGCAACGTTGGTCTTCCAGTTTTTGGCCTGTTTTGCACGGTTTTCAAAACACAAAACCTATCAATTAATGTCTGAACAATGGAACGAGGTCTATCGACAGGTTGAGATACTTCTCGCAGCTATTTGCATCGATTATCCAGTTTGATTATTAGTGTTGTAGTTTCTTGGTGGTTTCCCTGCGACTGTACCCCATTTGGCCTTATCCCCGCCCAGTTTCTTATCCACAGGTAGACAGACAAGTGAATGTTGACTAGTTGTGCTTTTGGCAGTCACTACCTCAGGTGTACGATCACTTTTTGTGCCTATTTTAAACATCTTTTGATACATTTTATTTAGTTTTTAAAGCTTCTGTCCATCATATTGCGGTTTTATTGGCGTACTTATTCCAGGCAGCGGTTCGTATTAATGTATTTTATGATATTTTTCTTGAAACCCCTACTTTTTTTGTAACACGCATTCTAATGCAAAATAATATAGGTATACAAATACTTTTTACACTCACTGTATAGTATTTTAATCAAAATCGTTAGAAACCTTATTGAGAAAATTAAAATTGTCCTAATGCTTTCAATATAAAGAGTAATTTGATAAGTAAATATGATCCTTAGTGTGAAAGTGTGAACGGCCCTTGCTGATTGAGTATTTTTGTCCAGAAAAAGCAGAAAGGGAAAAGAAATTATCTGGTTTGGTGTGGAAATCAGTGCAGATTTATATTGCATTTTTAATTTCTCTACTAGTAAGTAGAGGAAGTTTTGTATACCACCCAAAAATTTGTCGTCGAGATTTAACCGGAAATATATGTTTTGAGGTCCCGTGAATAAAAAGAAATTAGTAAAAGGTCTGTGTGTCAGTCTGTGGACAGCATAACTCAAAAACGAAAAGTCGGATAAAAACCAAAGTTGGTATTTAAGTTAAACGTCTTTCAAGGATGCGACACGAAGATTTTGAAGAAAATAGCCCCACCCTAAACTACCCTTTACATGGAAAATGTTTCGAAAATTTTGATTTTCTTGAAAATGGCTCTAACGATTTGTATTAAAATGCGATATGTTTGAGATATTTTGATGACAAATGAAATGTATATCTTGAATTTTCTGGCTATAGCCCCTGTAGTCGTATTTACTCTGGATGGCTTTTGCATAATTGGTAAACAGAGATAGACCAAATCGTACTATGTCAAAAATGTAAATTTTGCTAAAATACGCAATTTATGTCTGCATGCATTTTTTATGGACTGAACCATTTCGGAGATATTCCTTTTATTTGCGTGAGTTTTAGAGAACTTAAACTTCTGTCAAATGGAACATTGTTATTCAATTTTTTATATGTTAACCGTGCAAAGAGAACGGGATCTCAAAGCTTTAAAAGATTTGACTATCGCTCAAAGTCTACTGTATTCCCATATTCCCCTTGTACCTACAAGGAAATAAGCAATAAGATAATTTCTACAAATATGTATCTCAACTAACACGAAGAAGTTATAGGAATAAGAGTGTAAGAATAGTTAGTACAAGAGTAGAGAAAGTCATATGAGTACAATACATCAGATATTTTATTTAGTTCCATTTATAAGTATCGACAGGACAAATTTGCCGGCATGACAAATTCTGCAACTGATCCGCAAACTGACTTGACTGACTCATGCTGGTTAGAACAACGGGGCTGAGACTGCAAGATCCGTGGTTCAGATCCCGGCTATGATATTGAATTTTTCAGTCTCATTCTATGTAACTCTCCACTAAGCTTATTGTTGAGGTGCTTGCTTATCATTGTACTGGAAAGCCACACTCGACAGTATGAAATTTATTGATTTCCCATGCATCATAATGTTCATGACATTGACATATGCAGGTTTGTGGCCCGTTCTACATCGATCTTTCATTTCTTGGTGTTGCCGAAGTTCCACTGTGGGTGGGTACGTGAGCACGTTCTGGTAAGACGCAAGCTTCTGCATCGTCTTTTGTTTCTTGCATCATAGCAATTGCTAAGGTTTCATTTATGCATGCAATTTCATGTCGCGGTGTGAATAGTTCTATCAGCTTGTTGCCACATTTATTTTGACAGCTATAAGCCGTTACAGACAGACTAAAACTTACTACAGAATTCGGCAAACCACATAATTTATGTCTTGTTACTGCTTTGAGTTTTCAAATACTTATACTTTTCTCAAATATAAAGTAGTTCATTTGTTTTACGTCCTGGTCATACAAATACACATAATTTTAAAGCCATTGCATAGCGACCAGCTCTTAAAAATTGAAGCCCACCATATTCTCCTATTTCCATTGTATCTACAAAGAAATATGCAACATTGTTTTATTTAAAACAATTTCTGTAAATGTGCATCTCTATTAATATTAAGTAAATGGAAGAATAAATATAAGATTTGAAGCTTTCACGGCAATGATTATTGTTTAGAGCTTGTAATAAATTGATTGAGAAACTTCATAAATATACGGCTGATAAATCCAGAAGTTCTAATCGAGAAGAATAAGTGTGCACAAGGCAGTAAAAGTCAGGTGAGTGCAACACATCAGATTTCTTAGTTTGAGTGAATCTCTTTTGTTGAGTCGGTTAAAAACCAAAGTTGGTATTTAAGTTCAACGTCTTTCAAGGATGCGACACAAAGATTTTGAAGAAAATTGCTACACCTTAAACTACCCTTTACATGGAACAATTTTCGAAAATTTTGATTTTCTTGAAAATGACTAACGATTTTGATTAAAATGCCACATGTTTGAGATATTTTAATGACAAATGAAATGTATATCTTGAATTTTTTTGCTATAGCCCATGGAGTTCTATTTATTCTGGATGACTTTTGCATAACTGGTAAACCGTAAGAGATAGACCAAATCTTACTGTACAAAAATGTACATCGTGCTAAAATGCACAGTTTATGTCCAGATAAACTTTTTGTAGAGTGAACCATTTCGGAGTCATTTGTGTCAGTTTCGGAAAACTTAAAACTTTGGTAAAATGGAACATCGTTGTTTATTTTTTATGTTAAGCGTGCAAAGAGAACGGGATCTCAAAGCTTTAAAAGATTTGACTATCGCACAAAGCCTACTGTATTCCCATATTCCCCTTGTACCTACAAGGAAATAAGCAATAAGATACTTTCTGCAAATGTTTATCTCAACTAACACGAAGAAGATATAGGAATAAGAGTTTGTAAGAATGGTTAGTACAAGAGTAGAGAAAGTCACGTGAGTGCAACACATCAGATTTTTAAGTTGTGAATTCGTGAACAGACTATGCCAGTCGGCCAGTAAGGAATATGGCGGCTAACTTAAGATTGCGATAACAACCACGTAAAAGTGAGTGCTGACAGTTACATAAAACACGCTAAGGGAAAACTGTTAAAAAGTCGTGAGAAATAAGTCGTGTTAAACGTATTTGACAAGCTAATGGACCACCAACCGTGTGTACTTGTGAATGATACAGTAAATTTAACCTAACCTCAGAATATACCGGTTTATCAGAAACAAGCAGCGTTGTGCATGTTCGCGAGGAGTTCAAAGAAACTGACTGTGTTAAAGCTCCTTCCGTGTACGGAGTGAAAGAAGCCTAAAACAGTGTTAGGAAAAGTAGACGACTTTGTGAAGTGCGCAATTCGCTCTAAAGTACGTAAGTACGAACCACCAGTCTGATTTGTAAGTACACACGCCATTGTTCAACTTTCTAAATGTTAAATTGTTGGGTTTAATAGTCGCCGTGCATTATTGTAAACGCATACGCACCAAAATTAAAGGTGCTCTTTTAAATGGAAGCTATTTCAGCAGATATTATAACCATCTCGTGTAACACATAAATGGCAAATATCTCTCACTACCGACAGGGCGTTTCCCCACGTGCTGCGCGGACTAATACATTAGTTACGTGACTTTCTTACGCCGGAATTATTATAGTAAAGTATACTTTTCCTGTTAACCATTTCCGAGATACTTTTTGTTATTATTTTTAAATATACTTATCTCAAACGGGAGATCGTTGAATTTCATTTCAAATTTCTGCTTGAATTTCATGTACAGTCATCAAATAGCGACCAGCTCTTAAAAGATTTACTATCACTTAAGCCTAATGTATTCTCTTATTTACATTGTACTCGTACCTGGAAATGTGTAACAAAACCATTTCTACAAACGTTTATCTTGATTAACACAATACATAGAATAACACTTTTTATAGTAAGTAGGGAAAGTATTCTATTCGACCCAAAAATTGGATATCGAAGTTTCAGCGGAAATATGTTTTGAGGCCTGCTGAACCCAGAAAAAGCGCGCCTGTGTGTGAGTGTGTGTGTGTGTGTATGTGTGTGTGTTTGTGTGTGTGTCTGTCTCTCTGTCTGTCTGTCTGTCTGTCTGTCTGTCTGTATGTATGTCTGTCTATGTGTCTCTCTGTGAGCAACATAACTCAAATACGAAAAGTCAGTTAAAAACCAAAGTTGATATTTAAGTTTAATATTTTTCGAGGATGCGGCACAGAGATTTTGAAAAAGCTCTCCTCTTCTCTACCCTAAAGTAACTTTACGTAGGACACTTTTCGAAAAGTTTGATTTTCTCAAAAATGGTTCTAACGATTTTGATCAGAGCGCCGTATGCTTAAGACATTTTCATGGCAAATGAAATATATATTTTGAAATTTCCCATTATAGCCCATGTAGTCCTGTTTACTCTTGATGACTTTTGCATAACTGGTAAACCGTACGAGACAGACCAAATCTTACTGTACAAAATGTAGATCTCGCTAAAGCACAATTTATGTGCAAATACATTTCTTTGTAGAATGAACCATTTCGGAGATATTCCTTCTTATTTGTGTGAGCTATGCAATACTTAAACTTTATTCAAATAGAAGATCGTTATTCAGTTTTTTATATCTTATATCAGAGCTTTAAAAGATTTGACTCGCTCAAAGTCTATTGTATTCCCATATTCCCCTTGTACTTACAAGGAAATGAAATAAGGAAAAGGAAAACAACAAGGAAAAGTAATAAGATAATTTCTGTAAATGTTTATCTCAACTAACACGAAGAAGATAAAGGAATAAGAGTTTGTAAGAATGGTTAGTACAAGAGTAGAGAAAGTTATGCGGGTGAAACGTAATTTAGGGTTCAGAAAGTCTTGAACGAGTGAAATCTCGATGCATATTAGGGTGGAATACAAGACTTCCTCTACCTACTGTAGATAAATAGTAGAGAAGATAATGAGCGACACTGAGTAGAGAAAGTATGTGAATATAATATACTGGATATTTCTCCCCTGATTTCTTGCCTGGCATGTACAGTCGTTTATCTTGGTACATAGTACGTCTGCGCAAAGCTCACAGATTGTCAAGTGTTTATTTAGCAGCAGTTGCAAACGAAACGAATGGACAAGACAAATTGACAAGGTTAATCAGGTAGGGCCGATGAGAGTCAATTATCATGTTCCTGTTTGCAATACGATCTCAGTGCCTCTGGAGATTCTTAGTGAAATGAGACGCCTCTCGTGCTGACGCTGATATTTGGAAACACGGTGAGTTCTATACTCAGTATGTTGTGCTATTTTTGGCATGGGAACCTAACCTATATACTGAAGTCTATACATAACGCAATGGTTCTATCAGTATCCCTAGAGTTAGAATGTTATTCTTTCTCCACTACGTACAGAGTAGGTAGAACTGGTTCAGTTGGTTATGGCGGATTTACGACCAACTTTACTTAATGTGACTTCATGCGATGAGACGTAACAAGAAGTAAGAAAATACATAGTATGTAGAATGTCTATTAGGATACACTTAACGTAATGGGGATGATTCTGATTGGTTATTGTATTCAGTAGACATGTCGGATATTCAAAGTAGCTCTTTTTCTTATCAAGGGTTATGTTTTCCATAAATGAAAAGAAAGAGAATACGAAAATGGGGAGTAAGGAATACTTTTTAAACGGCGAATAAAGTATGCAGATGACCGTAACCTTCTTTAAGAGCAAAACAAAAGAAACAGAGAATGTTGATGCAAATAGTTACACAGAGAAGCACAATTTATTCTTGCAAGGCACTACTCACCGATTGGTTCAAATTAGTCACGTGACTCCCATACTTGACACAACGTGAAGGAAAAAGTTTGTCACTGCCAAACACTTAAGTTACATCACGTTAAGTCAAGTCAGCAAGTTCCATTTAATATAATGTGCTAGACTTTCCCGTAATTGACAGCAGTTAACTGTCTCTGTGTAGTTAGCATTCTAGCCTTCAAATCTGAAGGTCCCGGGTTCGAGTCCCGGCTGGAGGGTGGGACCTTTGTTTAGCCAGGATTATTCTTCACCCTCTCTAGAGTCTGTAAGTATGAATGAGAGTGTGAAGTTCATGAATTTAATTAGTTAAGCCAAATTAATAAAAATCCAAAGATAAAAAAATCGTGTAAGCGAGTGAACATCATTGTTGTTGAGCAGTTGTTCCAAAGGTAAAAAGCTGTCGATATAACCTTAGTTGTTAAAGACGACGCGCTTATAAATGAGAATTAATAGTATGTAGAAAATGTATCGCATTCCACCCAAGAATTCGATGTAGAGATTTTACTGAAAATACGCATTTTGAAGTCCCATGGATACGTAATCAACTTAAAAAGGCATTTTAGAAAAATATGGCGCGTTTGTCTGTGAGCAGCATAACACAAAAACGAAAAATCGGTTCAAGTTATATCACTTTGGAACAGCAAACATTTTCCACTTCTTGTTAATATTCCAAACAGACAGTTGAATTGAATTAAGCGTAGCTACTATCTCCCATAAGGGCTAAGTTCTCCTTCCATCGGCAGGGCAGCTCTAGTACACTCAGAGAAGCCACTCCTATCCACCCATAATTCTCAACAAGCCTCTAGGAGGATCTAGACTAATTATCTTACATACCATATACAGCCGGCTCCAAATGTTTTCCGAGTCACATGCTCCTCGCTGCGGGGGGAAGCCAGGATGGCTTATCTATTAGTTATGCCAGGTGGTTCTCGAAGGTCGACTTGCCAGCATCTTACAAGGATGCTACACGAAGATTTTCAAGAAAATCCCTTCACCCCACGCTACCTTTACATGGACATTTTTTCTAAATTCCTTATTTTATAAAAAATTACAAAAACAATTTTGATTAAAATACCACACGTTCAAGATATTTTTATGACGAACGAAATGTATATCTTGAATTTTCTGGGAATAGTCCATGAAGTCCTCTGCAGACTGTTGACTTTTGTATAACTCGTAAACCTTAAGAGATACACAAAATATAATCACACAAACAATGTAGAACTCGTTAAAATACACGAGTTCTCTCATACATTCTTTCGTGGAGTGAACTATTTCGGAGATATTTCTTGTTATTTGTCTGCATTTTCCAATACTTATTCCTCTCTCAAATGGGAGGTTGTTATTCATTTTCTTTTGTATCTTGGCCATCCAAATAAAATTTAATTAGCGACCAGATTTAAAACACTTTACTATCGCTTTACTTACTTTGAAATGTGAATTGCAAGTTTTTAAAAATTTTTTTATTAACAGGAAACACCTACAAGAATAATGAGGTTAGGTTTAGTAGCAGTTCGTACAAGGGTAGGGAAAGGTATGTGATTTGTTAAAGCTATTCTGTCGCTGACTGTACAGCATTTGGCTTGGACTGTACTTGGTCGTAAACTGGATGCTGTTTCCAATATCTGGTGATAAAAGCGACGTAATGCGTGCATTCGCGATAACCTGGACGTTGCGATAATCCTTTGCTAAGGTGACATTTATTGTCTGTTGTAATGATTTTAATGAGCTGATCGGAATTACCTTGCACTGATGACATCAATCAATGGAATTTTTCGCTATGTCACAAGTAATATCATAAAACGTCTCACCTAAGCGATAAGTTTTCGAGCGGAGACAGTCAGACCGTCGAATGATATTTATCTGGACTATTCCATAAGCAAAAATCTGATGTGTTGCACTCACATGACTTTTCTCTACTCTTGTACTAACCATTCTTACAAACTCTTATTGCTATATCTTCTTCGTGTTAGTTGAGATAGTCAAATCTTTCAAAGCATTAAACTTCCGATCTCTTTGCCTGGTTGACATACAAAAAATAACGAAGTTCCATTTGAGCGAAATAGTCCTCCAAAACTCACACAAATAACAAGGAATATCTCCGAAATTATTCACTCCACAAAAAAAAATATATTCGGACATAAATTGTGTATTTTTGCAAGATCTACATTTTTTGTACAGTAAGATTTGGTCTATCTCTTACGGTTTACCAGTTACGCAAAAGTCATCCAGAGTTAACAGGACTACGTAGGCAATTAACAGAAAATTCAAGATACACATTTCATTTGTCATAAAAGTATCCCAAACATATAGCATTTTAATCAAAAGCATTAGAGGCATTTTCAAGAAATTAAAATTTTCAAAAAACTTTCCATGTAAAGGATAGTTTAAAGTGAAGCAATTTTCCTCAAAATCTTCATGTCGTATCCTTGAAAGAAATTAAAGTTAAGTACCAACTTTGGTTTTTAACCGAGTTACGCTGTCCAAAGACTGAGAGACAGATAGACACTCAGATAAACAGATGGACTTTTTCTAAAAATGGGTTTTTTTAATTTAGAGGGTATCAAACATATTTCCTGTGAAATACCGACATCGAATTTTTGGGTGGAATACGATACTTCCTCTACTTTACTATACATAGTAGAGAGAGTAAAAATGAATTTAAATACTATATCGCAAAGATTTGACCAAGAAAATGTTAAATTCTATAAACCATAACCTAAAATATACTCATTTCGATTAGTGTAGTTCAACTTACTCAGTACTACCAATTGAGAAAAACGAAATTCAAGAATTACATGTCTTTCGATCTTCTCTTGTTATAACATAAAACCAGTTTATAATCTGAAATAAATCTCATTTATTTTTGGTATTAACAAATGAACTTTCTTCTGGGAAAATGCATTAATTATTAAAAGAACAATTGATAAAAACACAGTTGTCGAATTGAAATGAAGTGCTATTTTGATTGTTAATTGATTGTAATGAATAGTTATTTTCCAGCGATTAATGGGATACAGTTGGCAACTCTGACTAAACAAAACAATGACCAGGTGATAACTCGTATACTATGATAATTTAACGACTCTGTATGAAACAGTGTAAGAAAATGCTGCTTCGAAGAGAAACGGGTGAAAATGTGGTCGCAAATGCCACAATTTCACATTTTGTGTTTTGTGTACCTACCAAAAATACTGGGTGGTTTGAAGTGCATATATGCGAAGTTTCAAAACACTACAGTGCCTCAAGGTTACTCTAATGACACCATATTTAAACACCTGCGCTTTGAGGAGGTAGGTTGTAATATCATAGCTCCCCTTTCTTTTACCGATTTTTGTGAGATTAATTTCTGATTCGTCAGTGAGCCACCGTGATCGGTAGGTATATATAACATAGTACCAGCAGCTCTCCCAGCAGTGGCGGCTCCTGGGTTATCGTATACTCGCAGCTGCACACCCAGTAATGTTTTCCTGTATGTGAATGTGTTATTAGGCATGCATATGAGAAAGTCGAATGTCCAGCTTTCTTCTGTATGAACTTGCTCGTTTAATTTTTCCGCGCGCTCTTTACCAAGTGCCAGCGCATTCAGACAACAAGCTCTAGAGATGTATAAACCCGATTTTGCGACTGGCGAAGGAACCCTTAGGGTGAGGGGCCGCGGGGACCGGGGCAAAGCTTGCATTAAGGAATACGGCGACTTAAAGCAGCATAATCGACAGTTAAGACATTCGATTATTACCGCGCAAGCGCACTGCCTTCTGCTACAAGTCTGCTTTCCTTGCTACGAGCATTTCCCTCCCAGAAGTTGCAATCAACTAGGCAGTTAGCCAACTTAACGTTTCTAAATATAATGTAGCCATTTTCAAAATTAAAATAACAGTTATATTAATATTGTAAACACAATTACATCTAGTTTTATTAAACCATTACAAATGCACATAATTACCTGTTCTTCATGTCATAATTTACTTAGATCAATAGTTTAGTTTGGAATTGTTATTTTGTTACAGTGTTTATTATTGTTTGTGTTTCTGGCAGCAAATTGCATGTAGTTGTGTGTGCACATAGCGGGAAATTTGAATCTATGAAAGTGTGGAAATGAATAGCATGGCGAAACTGAAGCAGATAAATCTTTCAGGTTTATCCTTAGAAAAGAAGCTGTTTTCTGTACTTATTGTTTGCGACTGAGAGAAACGGCATATGCGCAAGACATGAAAGCTCAATTGCCCATATGAAGCGCGAATTAGAATTGTGTGGTGTGTGTCAGAGAGAGAAAGAGGATGTAATATACTGCACACCCACTGCGACAAGTCACGAGCCGCCACTGTCTCCCAGTGGATGTCTTGTAACACAGCAGATTATCTGTCTTGTGCGGAATGAGTAGGAAATTGAGTTGTGAAACTGCAGTGGGCTAGCGTAGATAATCATACGCGTAGTTTTCCTGTAGAATTGGTTAGTTAAGAACGTACCCCCTTTACCTGTATCTAATTACTAATATATTAGACCATAAGCAAAGTTTAGTGTAAACATTTGTATACAGGATGTTTAAAAAATGATGTCCGAAAACAAGTACCTGCTGTGATATGAGCCGTTTTTCAGGACATATTTTTCTAGGAACATTTAGTCTTGTTTTGACCAATCCCAACCCCTGTTATAATACCAGACACCTTTTAAGCACCTGGATACAGTACAGGAGGACTTGTGTAGTTCTCAAAATGGCTAGGAGGTTCTCTATTTCTTCTTTAACTGTACGCAAACGTTTAAACTTTTCTTTCTTTCTTTTTTTTTTTTTAAGACGAATGTTAGATATTTCTTGTGATTTAATTTCCTTATGTTTCGGGGTCGAAGGATCAGGCGAGTGGACGGTGGACGAATCTTGGTGTCTCCAAGGGAGACTTCTTCGTGGGTGCCGATATCAGGATGTAATATCTGAGGACGTTAGAGACCCCGCCTGCGTCTGAGCCTACCAACGCAGATCTGGTCCCCCTTTATATTCCTTGCTTGAACCTTTCATCCTGGAGGTTTGAGAAGTACAGTGTGAGCGCTTCAATGTTGAAAACCTCCCCCACCTTCTGGCAACCATTATTATTGTTTATTATAATCATAATTATTATTACTATTATTTTAGCATTATTACTATTATCATCGCCATCATCCTCACCATCATTATAATCATCGTCTTTTTGTCATCATTAAATGGCGGTAATATCGACGTATTTTGCTTTTGCCGAGAGCCCACGTTTCCCACAATTTGCTCCTGAATGTTCTTGCTGTAATCTCGTAGCCTTGTATTAAATAACACGAATACGGCAAGCTTCTCGACCTTCGTTCTGCGAGACAACTGAGAAACCAAACAGCGCGGTGCATTCTGGGCAACAATTGTGCTTCTATCGAGGACTGTTCTACTTACTATGGGCCACGTAACATACGGCCTTTGAGACCAGGGCGACACTCAATTTATGTACAAAATCAAACAACAATCAGTTTTAAAGAAATAATGTGATTTTATTGTTTTTTCCTTCTCTACTACGTATAGTAAAGGAAGTACTGTACTCTACCAAAAAATTCGATGTCGAGATTTCACCGCAAATATATGTTTTGAGATCCCTTGAATCCAAAAAAAGCATTTTTAGAAATGCGTGCGCGCGCGCGCGCGCGTGTGTGTGTGTGTGTGTATGCGTGTGGGTATGTGTGTGTGTCAGTCTGTGGACAGCATAACTCAAAAACGAAAAGTAGCTTAAAAACCAAAGTTGGTATTTAAGTTTGATGTGTTTCAAGGAAGCGACACGAAGATTTTGAAGAAAATAGCCCCACCCTAAACTACTCTTTATATGGAAAAATTTTCGAAAATTTTCATTTTTTAGAAAATGGCTCTAACGATCGGCAGTAACGATACGTCTGACTTCTAATGCTACATTTTGTAGTGTTTAACGCCCACTTTCACACATACGGCACCACAGGCGGGGACAATTATGATACATGGAATGAAGGTAGAGCACCGGCAAAATGAGATGGCGGGGGAAACCGGAGAACCCGGAGGGAACCCGCCCCAGCGACTGGGATCGAACCCGGTTCGCATTAGTGAGAAGTGAATGGTCTAACCACTCGGCTACGGCGCGGCCTCTCTATGTAATGCTATAGAACAATATGGCTCGTTTAAAAAAATAAAAGCTAGTAGCCATCTTGTTATCAGCAATGTGAATTCGTCGGACTTCTAGGTTCTGTTGGAAAGACTCTTTGAGTCGATAGACTTTAATTTTAACAATAAGTCTAAGATTCACCACCAGCAACAATATACCAAACCAAGTTGGAAGTGTCGCCTTGGATTTTCCCAGTTTTACTGCACCAATCAATGCATTGCTTTTTGATCGGGAGTCAGTTTATGTGGAATCCATGGACAACTAAGTTTACTGATGTAAAATGTCGGCTGAACAAATTCATAAAGATGTACCTACCCGATCTTCTTCATGCATTGCTAGAACAGTTCTTGGGCGTCCTTTACGAAATTGACCTATCTCTTTTGAGTTGCTGTACCAATTATAATAAGCCCTTTACATGGGGCTTCTTTGCCAAGCGCATTTCTAAACCGACCTTCGCATTGTTTAGGAGTTATGAACGATACAAAGTTGTGAAAAATCATAGCCCGAGAATATTTCCTAGTCAAATTCATTTTTGAGAGAAACCAAAAGATCGAAAAAGTTACATGAAAATCAACTCGCAAACATTAGACAGTAGCTGACAAATATGAACACATTTGATTTGTTTTTAGAAAGATGTTGAGTTAGCTAACTACGTGAAGATGAACCTGGAGCTGGAGGTCAGTTGTGCAGTGTCTGTCGTCCAGAGCGGACGGCTGGCTATCGCGTGTGAGTGAACCAGTTTGAGCTAGCGAGAGTTGTTTGTTCGCGCTGGTTGTACCTTGTGTGCTGTGTCGGCGCGCAGTTTTGTTGAATTGGGTAAGTTAATACCTGTGCAGTAAATCTAAAACGGAAACCATGGCAATGTATAAACGTGTGAATACACTGAAGATTCAGTTTGCTACTACGGCTACGAAACCAAGTGCACTAGAAATCCACCAGTGGCTCGTTAACTTCATCGGACTACAAGCTGATCAAGTGGATACGTTACAGCTCAACACCAGAGAACGTGCTATCTATGTTAAACTGATATCAGCAGTTCTGTATGACAATCTAATTGCTCGTTTTACAGACGAGCAAAACTTTGTATATGCCTCTGGAGAAATCACCAAAGTTACCATTACGCCTGGAGACCAGCAAACAGTTAATGTTCGAGTGTTTAACCTGCCTTCGGAGGTGCCCTTTGCAGTGTTAGCACAGGAGCTAAGTAAATATGGCACGGTGTATGACATCCGAAGAGAAAAATGGAGCACTCAGTATCTTCTCCCGGCGAATAATGGAGTGCATGCTGTAAAAATTGGGCTCAAACGCAACATACCGGCTACTATGGTGATTGATACGTATGTGGTCAACATCAGTTAACTCGGTCAACCCCAGGCTTGTCATTTGTGTCATGACACGACGCACCTGAAAGCAGACTGCCCTCTTCGTGCTACGAAACTACCCGTGACACCCAGGCATCGACCGGTAACCTTCCGAGAGGCGGTGGGCGATAGCACGCGTGTTGGTGCAGTCGTCCAACAACAGTCCTCCAGTACGGCACTTCCGTCTGCGGTGGAGCCGCCTGAGGTCAACGTAGGGCAACATTTACCACAGGAAACCGTCTGTCCTACGGTGCCGGAGATTTCCATGTTTACGCCAGAGTCCGACAATGCAGAAGTGGACAGCACCCCCAGTCCAGTGATTGCAAACAAAGAGGTGTGCGACAGGTCTGCTGTTCCCGCTCCTTCTGAGAGATATCTAGATGGAGATATGGAAGTGTGCAATGATGCAGAAATAGAGGTTTCGGCTAGTGAGGTCGCCCAGCTTAGACAGAAAGCTTCGACTTCGACGTCGGCTCGAGACCCCAGGCTAAGACGCCAGCATCGGCGGATAGAAGTGGAGGATGCCCCAACACGACAGCACCCCCCAGAGACGCCCCAGCTAGGAGGTAGTCTTACGGCTCGTACAAAAGTAAAAGAGGTCGACTCTGGCAAGCGCCCGGCGGTGGATGACACAGAGGAGGATGAAGATCTACTCCGTTCACCGAAACTAACTAAAGATGACCCCAACGCGGACCGTGATAATTGATGCTGGTATGGTTCTGGATTGCTACCCCGATCATCTACGCTTGGCACTGTTGAGACTTCACGCCCTGACCTTTAAATGCCTATAAGTGTGCAAATATGGGCGTCCCTGAATGTTAACGGTCTGCGACAGGTGGCCAAACAGCAACTGTTACGGGACTTCCTGCTCAATAATGACATAGATATTTGTTTTCTACAAGAGGTGAATATTTGTAATATGGATTTTTTGTCTGGCTACGACTACGAGGCCAATATTGGTCCTGAGGGCACTGGTACGGCAATTGTTTACCGTCAAGGCTTGCAGCTACACACCTTTGGATACCACCCCACTGGGAGAATCATTTCGGCAGCATATCAAGACGTTACGCTCGTGAACATCTACGCTCCTGCCGGTAGTCAAAACCGCCGACAAAGAGAACAATTTTTTCGGCAGGATCTCCTGACCCATATACCAGCAAGTGCAAACTTCGTGCTGGTCGGCGATTTTAACTGTACTTTGGCACCGAAAGATCAACGCGGAGCCTTCAATGGCTGTCCGACCTTGCAGCAATTGGTGGAACAAATGCGCCTGAAGGATACCTGGGAACATTTGCATGGTGCCAACGTCCAGTTTACCTTTGTGAGAGGCCCATCGGCGTCGCGACTGGATCGTATGTATGTTACGGCTGAACTGATACCCCGACTTCATCGTACAGAAATCATCCCTGTGGCATTTAGCGATCATAACGCACTTGTACATGCCTTTGAAGGTAGGGCAGCGATCTACAGTAGAGGTAGAGGTTATTGGAAACTCAACTGCTCGTTGCTTAGGGATGAGGAAGTGTTGACTGATTTCCAGGACTGCTGGTCAAGATTGCAAAATTCCTTTGTGCTCGCACCAAATAAGGCCTCATGGTGGGTACATAGAGCCAAGCCAGCCTTACGGTCCTTCTTTCGGGCTGCTGCCTGTCGTCGAGCTCTGGCTAGGAGAGAAACTATGGATTTTTACCTTCAGGTCCTGCACGAGCTGCACCTGCGTCAGCAACAAGGAGAAAATGTGCACCAGCTCATGAAAGGTGTCAAAGAGCACATCAAGACTCGCAAAACACACGAGCTACAGGGAACTTTAGCCAGAGTCCACTCGGAGGAAGTCGTGAGAGGGGAAAAGGCAAGCTTTTATCATCTGGCAAAGGAACGAAAGCATGGTCGCCGGCAGCTAATCACGCACCTGGAAGTTAATGGACAGACGGTTTCCAATACAGCTGGAATCCTTAGAGCAGTGCAGGCTTCATACGTACAACGCTTCTCCGATTCCGCCGCCAGCTCCAACAACCTAGAGGTATACATGTCACAATTTGTGCAAGATATCCCGGCAGAGTTACGGAATGATACACCAGCACTTTCCAGATCAGAGTTACTGGCAGTAGTCCAAAGATCCAAATTACATGCTTCCCCAGGACCAGATGGCCTTCCATATGAGTTCTACAAACACTGTTGGCCCTATATTCAGAACGAACTTCATCAAGTCTTCCAGGAAATGTGGACAATAGAGCAGCCCTTGCCGCCTACCTTTTCAGACGGAATAATAGTGCAGCTTCCAAAATGTACTCAGCCCAAGACACCTCAGGACTATCGACCGATCACCCTATTGAACTGTGATTACAAGTTGTTTGCAAAAATACTCAGTGCTCGGATGACGAAACTGCTACCCTATACGATAAGTGAATTCCAGACTGCAGTGCACCAAGGAGTGAATATTTCCACCACGTTAGCTACCTTAAGAGGCTGCATTCTGCACTGTGTACAACAACACAAGTCTGCCGCCTTACTTAACTTAGATCTCGAGAAAGCCTTCGACAGTGTTGTTCATGAAGGACTTTGGAAACGTTTGGCCGCAGTGAAAGTGCCTAACAAACTCTGCAAGCTTATCCAAGCCCTGTATGATGTTGCTTCTTCTAAAGTTCTCTGTAACGGGTATTTAACAGAGAGGATACCCATTAAACGCGCAGTACGACAAGGTTGCCCCATGTCCATGATCCTTTTTGCACTATATGTGGATCCACTGATACAACAGCTGCAGTCTACCCTTACTGGACTTGAGATATATGGGCAGAGAATTGCGGTGAGGGCTTACGCCGATGACATTACGGTAGTAGTTACCACACCCGAAGATTGTCTTCGTCTTAAAGAATGCTTACAGAAATACGAGACCAGTACAGGAATGACTTTTAATAGGAGGAAATCTGAGATCCTTCCGATTGGATTACGACCTCCAGACACAACAGCTTTAGGAATTCCGATTGTACAACGCACGAAGATTCTTGGGATTTATTTCAGTAACAACGAGGCAGATATGCGAGAATACAACTGGAGTTCCCGTATTAATGTCTTACGTGGAGTAATGTCTACCCAGAAAACCAGGATGCTGAATTTGGTTCAACGAATATGGTTCTGCAACACCTTTGCGCTGAGCAGAATTTGGTTTCTTGCTCATGTGATCCCACCGACAAAACAACATTGCCCAAGGATAGAACAGCTATTGGGTTATTTTCTCTGGAGCGGGAAACTATATCGGGTTGCGCGGGCGCAACTGCGTCTCCCTAAAGGACAAGGTGGCTGGGGATTAAGAGATGTGGCCATGCAAGCAAACGCCTTGCTGATGAAGATGATTCTGCTTGCCCTAAAGGATCAGGGTGACCCGGTGGATACAACGATACAGCGCACGTACCATTCCTTTTGGAGTCGGGGTGAACGTGAAAAGGTACCTCCGATGTTACGTAACACCTATGCTGGGTTGGACCAGTTACCGGTAGAGAAAGTGGACAATGGTACCCTTTGTAAGGTGAAGGAGATCTATGCCTTTCTTCGTCGATCTGCTGCTGTTACCCCTCATGTACAGCTCAAATATCCACAGCTACCCTGGCAACGCATTTGGAAGTACTTTAGCATCCCGCAGATAAACGTGGAATGGATAGCGATAACATACGAAATAGTCAATGAAATCCTTCCTACGTCAGACAAACTGTATCGGCACCGGATGGCTATCGATCAACGCTGTCCAATTTGTAAGGAAATAGACTCTCTTCCGCATAGAGTACTGGAATGTTCCGGTAAAACAGCAATATGGACTTGGGTTCTAGGGAAGTGTAGAGCGTGGATACCTGGTGGTTGGATGGCTTCACAGACGGATATATTGCACTTAAATATTCCTAAAGTGTGCAAACCCCTGCAAAATTGTCTTCTCTGGATGATAATGGGCACCATTACTTGGCTACAAACTTTGGATCAGCCAGCTGATGGGATGCTGCCTCAGTTTAAGCAATTTTTACGGGCGGAGAGATGGAAAATGCAACAACAACAGCGAACAGCACCCTTTAAGCCCTGGGTATTTCAAATATGATCTTGCCATTTAAAAAAAAAAAAAAAAAAAAAAAAAAAAAAAAAAAAAAAAGACCTCCTTTGCTCCTTTCTGAAATCACCTACCCGCTACTCTTATCCATTCCCACCTTCTTTAAAATAATGGTTCCTTAATAAAAAAAAAGCGTAAAAAAAAAAAAAAAAAAAAAAAAAAAAAAAAAAAAAAAAAAAAAAACCCCGCTCCGCTCGACCACAGAGCCAGACATAAAAATAAAAAAATAAAAAAATAAAAAAAAAATAAAAAAAACAAAAAAAAAAAAAAAAAAAAACGCTGGCAGTGATGTCATGCACTCTCTCACTCACTCACTCCCACCTGTCTGATTGCTACAAAATTGCCCGCTGGGTATGCTTGGTGCTACTTACACCAAGTTCACATACAAAGTTGTCAGTTTTATTGCTCCTTGTTCCTATAGTACCTCTCAGCTTTAATAACTCCATACACATTACGTGTATTAAACTCATTACATGTTTGACTTTTATTTAAAGACATGCCCGACGTTGATCATTTAATTAATTTCACTTACTTGCCTCGCTCTCTATGAAGTTATTGTACAATACTCTGCAATATTTGTGTGGTAAATCTTTTCCTTTTCCACTTGTAATTTCATACAGCGGCGGAACATTGACTTCCTTAACCTCTTATATCATTTACTCATTTGGACTACATTTACCAATTTATTTGATATTTCAAGCTCTTTCAATGTTTCAAAGAGTTGTTCCTTGTTTATGCTATCATAAGCTTATATAATTGATGAATATCTACATTATATTCGTAAAGTGACTTCAGTATAATTGTTAGGCTAAAAAAGTTGATCATTTACTGATCTTCCTTTCCGAAAGCCACTCTGATAGTCTCGAAGTATCTCCGCAACATATGGTTCCAAGTATCTTGCCAATATATTGGTAAATATGTTATAGCTTACATTTAGCAATGGATTGCACCTACAATAAGATAATGTAAAGAGCATTTAAACGAAGCAAACATGACGGTGAAGTGTTATCAACACCGTACATTGGGAATGTTATCTATCGTTATAGACTACAAGGTATTGCACGCACGTAACGTCGCTAGGTAGGTACCCCTTCTTCTCCTTGCAACTTCCAAGGTTGCAACCTCACATATATCTGAGTAATTTACTGGCATTGTTGTTGTAGTAATGAACTGTTTCACAACTGTCACACACACACACGCACACACACACACACACACACACACACACACACACACACACACACACACACACGCACACACAGAGAGAGAGAGAGAGAGAGAGAGAGAAAGAGAGAGACGGACCTTTTTCTAAAAATGCTTTTTTTTTTGGATTCAGGGGTCTCAAAACATATATTTCCGGTGAAATCTCGACATCGAATTTTTGAGTGGAATGCAATTCTTCCTTTAATTACGAGGTAAATAAGGTAAAATGTGACGTTATTTTCCTTGTATTTCTGTCATTAACATATCACTAGTAAGAAAATAGTTCATTTTCCTTAGTAGGTGCTTTAATAACTATTCTGTGTATATTGGAATACTTCTCTGGAATCTGATTTTGCAATGATCAAGTGAATTCTAACATCTTCCTTCATACTTCACTTCTAAGTAAAGGAAAAGAGTTATTTTCGAGATATCAGAACTCCAAGCATTGATGCGTCAAGCATGCATCAAACCGCAGTTCCAAATATCAGCATGTGAGAGTTTTCTCTCTCTCAAATAAAAATGCCTTCCTTGCCAGGATCAACTTATGTTTCCCATTTATATAAATGTCTGTGTAAATTAAATTCAGCGAGCTAGGCGGCGCTGCGGTAGCATGTACGATAACATTCGGAAGGTTGCGGGTTCGACGACGCACTCTGACGAGTTTTGTCTTAGTTTTCCCTTCTCATTTAAGCGAATGCTGATATGGTTACTCTCATATTACGATTTTCTTTCCATTATTTCATCTTCAGTCCATTTTCTTCTCGTCTTTAGCTGTGCTACTGGTGCGTGGCGGTTGCGCGTTGTAAATAATATTCCTCGTCAACACTAGAGGGCTGCCAGGTCGACGGGTCGGAAATAAGTATCGTATTTGTAAATTAAATATGAAGATAACATGAATAAAGTAAACGTATGTTTATAAAATTTGCATGTAAAACAAGATAATACGGAACACAATTTGCAAATTGTTGAAACATCGTGCTTATTAACAAAACAGGTACAATATGCATTAGGTATATGAAAGATAAATTGTATAAATTGTTGGGAATGGTAGTAACTAACTGTTACACTAGGCAAGTATGCTCTCTGATAGAGAATAAACGTGCATTTGCATTAAAATCCTGTTTATAGACATTATCTACTTTGCTTTCTTAAGACTGTAAGTCAACAAACCTTAGCTTGTTTTGCAGAGTGCCTAGTGTGATACAAATATCCGCTTAGATACTGCAAGTTCCTTGCCCAAATTACATCAACTCTTATGCAAACCTCCATATCTGAATGTCATATATTTCCGTGCTAGTATCAAGGTTAGAGAGAATTATCTTGCTCTTACGTTAATGCAACGTGCTTGTTGTCGCCAGCTTTGAAATGCACTCTCAAACAGTCGCGGCCCTTGCGAACGGAATATCTGGGAAACGGTTCACTGAACCACCCCCCACAAAGAATATCTGGGAAACGGTTCACTGAACCACCCCTCACAAAGAATATCTGGGAAACGGTTCACTGAACCACCCCTCACAAAGAATATCTGGGAAACGGTTCACTGAACCACCCCTCACAAAGAATATCTGGGAAACGGTTCACTCAACCACCCCTCACAAAGAATATCTGGGAAACGGTTCACTGAACCACCCCTCACAAAGAATATCTGGGAAACGGTTCACTGAACCACCCCTCACAAAGAATATCTGGGAAACGGTTCACTGAACCACCCCTCACAAAGAATATCTGGGAAACGGTTCACTGAACCACCCCTCACAAAGAATATCTGGGAAACGGTTCACTGAACCACCCCTCACAAAGAATATCTGGGAAACGGTTCACTGAACCACCCCTCACAAAGAATATCTGGGAAACGGTTCACTGAACCACCCCCCACAAAGAATATCTGGGAAACGGTTCACTGAACCACCCCTCACAAAGAATATCTGGGAAACGGTTCACTGAACCACCCCTCACAAAGAATATCTGGGAAACAGTTCACTGAACCACCCCTCACAAAGAATATCTGGGAAACGGTTCACTGAACCACCTCTCACAAAGAATATCTGGGAAACGGTTCACTGAACCACCCCTCACAAAGAATATCTGGGAAACGGTTCACTGAACCACCCCTCACAAAGAATATCTGGGAAACGGTTCACTGAACCACCCCTCACAAAGAATATCTGGGAAACGGTTCACTGAACCACCCCCCACAAAGAATATCTGGGAAACGGTTCACTGAACCACCCCTCACAAAGAATATCTGGGAAACGGTTCACAAAAATGTATTTGACACAAATTGGAGTTTTAACTAAATGTACATTTTTTTTTACCTTCTCTACTACGTGTAGTAAGTACGGAAGTATTGTATTTGATTCAAAATTTCGATGTCCCAATTTCACAGGAAATATGTTTTGAGGTCCCCTGAATAAAAAAAAATTGAAAAATGTCCGTGTATGTCTGTGTGTCTGTGCACAGCATAACTCAAAAACGAAAAGTCGGTTAAAAACCAACGTTGCTATTTAAGTTTATCAAGAGTACGACGCGAAGATTTTCAAGAAAACTCTTCCACCCTAAACTACCCTTTACATTTCGAAAATTTTGATTTTCTCGAAAATGACTCCAACAATTTTGAGTAAAATGCCATATGTTTAACATATTTTTATGGCAAATGAAATGTATGTTTTGAATTTTCTGGCTATAGCCTATGTAGTCCAAACCGTAAGAGATAGACCAAATCTTACTCTACAAAAAATGTAGATCTTGCTAAAACACGCAATTTATGTATGAATAAACTTTTTTGTACAGTGAACCATTTCGGAGACATTCCCTGTTATTTGTGTCAGTTTCGGAAAACTTAAAGCTTTCGTGAAATGGAACATCGTTGTTGATTTTTTTATATGTTAAGCGTGTAAAGAGAATGGGATCTCAAAGCTTTAAAAGATATGAGTCGCTCAAAGTCTACTGTACTCCCATATTCCCCTTGTACCTACAAGGAAATAAGCAATAAGATAATTTGTACAAATGTTTATCTCAAGTAACACGAAGAAGATGCAGGAATAAGAGTTTGTAAGAATGGTTAGTACAAGAGTAGGTCAAACAGGCAGATCTATCAATACAAGGAAAAAGGAACTTATAAGATACATGAAACTCTCTCAACCAGAACAATCTGCTACCGCGGAATATGGAGAAAGCACTGTCCACTACCTGACTTCGATAGTTTAAACATTTTAGCAATTTGTGACAATTTCTCTCATCGAATAGTGAGCGAAAGTATAGAAATATTTAAAGAAAAGAGCAGTCTGAACCGTGACACAGGCAAACCACTCAACACGATATGAAGACCATATTAGCAGGTCAACTTCCTATTGGAGGGAAGGAACCAATAGGATTACGAGTGGGACGAGACAACGAGGCCAGTCAGAATAGACAGTGACTAATTGGATGGATTGTTTGCAGTCGCCCATTGAAGAAGCCGAGCATAGTTTTGTGGCGAAACGTTGGCATAATTTGTATTTCTTAAATAAGCCAACAAGTCGTGGCCCATAGCGGAAACAAGAAAGAAATAATGGACAAAGGCCGCGCAAGTCTACGTAATCAACTAGCGCGCCATTCAAAAATGGCAGACGAAACAGTTGACGGATATTCTTGTGAGGATATTCATATTTTAATTGAAGAGGCGAAGTAAAACAACTGTAATTTTAAATATAGCAGACCTACCTTTAATGAATAACCTACTCACGCAATTCATCATATGTCTAGTTCCATTTCTCTGGATTAAACGCTAAAATTATTGTTGTTGTTGTTGTTGTTCACACAGCGTGCTAGATTAATTACAGAGTCAACTATGAAATAAATCTCAATAAAAATGTATGAATGTTATTGTAAGTTGTTTACTTTTAAATCACTATTAATATTAAATAAATGGATTATTAATTATTTTGCGAAATACTGTAAACAAATTCCACTCGACAGTATCAACATATGAATAACATTGGTATTAATACAGATAATCTTGCCACACCCAGTGCAAATATAAAAGCTTAACTATGTGTATCTTGTCTTGTCAATTTGAGCAATTACTTTTAGGACAAAAGACAAATCTTGTCATTTCCTGTTCATCTTTTTTTAGCAGTAGACGGTCTGCAGATAACACGGACAGTATTTATGGTTTCCTGTAGACAGACGAAAGAATATTATCAGAACAGACATTCGTTCCATGAGTCACAGTTCTGTCAGATTTTCTTTAAGGAAGTAATTAATTTGAGCTGACGTAAATTATCTGTTCAACTGTCCATCCAATGTCCACAAGGTTGAAAAATATTGTAGGAGACCAGCGATTATTATTCTTAAAATGGGATATTCTGATTTCAGACGATGCACTACATTCATATCTTCCTCTGTGAGGTAATACAAGTTGATCGCTTCTGGTCCGTTTGCTTCACCCGACAACGGGAACCATAACGACAACGGCAACGAGAAGCAAGGCAACAACCCGGGGACGCTTCCCTTCTTTGTGAACTCGGCTTTTGAATATATGTTTCAACTTTCTCGTTATGGTTGTCTTTACCGTTACCGGTGTTTGTGAACAGTCTTAACATTCCTACAAAAGTTTCTTCTCCTCTCAGCTCGTTAATGGAGATAAATTTTCATTTCACATTTACACATCTTGTAGCAGCTATAAAATACGGTAGGCTAAATCAATAGTCAGATTTTAAAGGGGTGTCGCTATGTGATGGCTTTAAAATCCTGATCTTTGTACAATAATGAGAAAAAAATAGCGGCACCGTGGCCGAGCAGTTAGACCGTTCGCCTACCACAGGCGTCTGACCCTAGACACTGGCTTGTAAGTCCTACATAACGGGAGGATCACATAAAGGAAGGAAGAAATGAGAAAAAAATAGTGACTTACCACCTAAAAAAGGACATGAAAATTCAAACAGTAACAAACAATATGTTAAACATGATTAACACCCCTTCCCCCACCCCCCACCCCTAAAAAAATGACATAAATTGTATGCTTCAACATTTTTGTGCAGTAATTTTGTCTATCTCTTAGAGTTTGCCAGTTATACAAAAGTCATTCAGGATGAAGAGAACTTCGGTGTCTATTATCAGAAAATTCAAAATGTTAATTTTACATGTCATAAATAATGAATAAATATTCATTAATCTAGGTATGCATTCAATAAAGATTTTATTTCACCAATCTGTAACTATAGTTGGGGACATTTTTATCAAATTTTCTTTCACATGAGAAGTAGAACTGGAACTGAAAAATCCAATGCCCCAGCTGGAATTTGAACCACAGACCCTCCACTTACCAGACGAGTGCTCTAACCATTAAGCCCACACACGGTTTGTGTGTTTAAAAACACCAACAGTAAGTTTGTTGGCATAAATAAATATTAGTTGCATTCACATTCTTTCATTTCATCTTTGTGTAAGTTATTTCTTTAGCCCACTATTTTTTAGGATTCCCCACAGATAATAATCGCAAGCAATAAAAATTGAGGAACGCGTGAGCTATAATCCTTTAGAAATAACTCTGTCTTCAAAAATTTATTTTATAGCCTCCAAATTAAAAAAAAATAGCTTTTATTTATGACACTCTTTAACTGCTGTTGTTTTTAGCATTCCATTCCACATTGGACGTGAAATATCGCTTAATTTTACTCAGAGACCTCTTTATAAGGTTTCAGGTTCTTTTGCGTCCCATAAATATACGACACGGGATCACAGTGGATTTTTGCGTCCAGAAAAATCCACCCCCTCCTTCAGGTTTGAACCCGCAACCTTGGGAACCAGAAGCTAGTATGCTACCTCCTAGACCACAGAGGACGTCATCTCCAAAGGACCATGGGCAGAATGGGCTGTGGCAGAATCGTGTTGAAAACATCTATATTGATTCTTGTGATCATTTTTGTGAAGCGTCCCTTATTTCTAAGCTTGCGTCCCTTATTTCATTTCTGTAAATGTGGCAACCTTATTATTAAGGGAGGTTATATTCCAAGTGGGCTTCTTTTACTTACTGCGCTAAGGACTTCTCCATTCTGCAGCAGTCGCCCTGTATTCCCATTTGCCATTCTTTCCGTTTGAACAAGTTGTCCTCCTCTAGGCATCGATCAATCATCGTTATATGAACGTGTCCTCTCCAAGTTACGCTTGGCCTGTCCCGCTTCCTTCTTCCACGAGGTGACCATTCTAAAAAGGTCCTCTTACCTAAGTATTTTGTTTTGATATAGAGCTGGGTACTTACACGGCACGATCTCAGCCCCTCGTTTCCTCTCGTACACGAACTCGTACGCTGTCTTGGTGGCGAACATAAGGTAAGGGTTTTCTTCATTAGCGTAGCAGTAGTCCTGGTCGTACGCTGACGTAGTGCCCACTAACACAGCGAACACTACCACTACACACCACTCCATTCTGAAACAGAACAAAGATCTATTACAGCATTAGGGAATCAATCATATTTTCATTGCTCTAGTAAACTGAAAAAGGTTTCGATATTACAGTCACCATGGCTATGAAGCAAGTTGCAGGGCGTTGGGGATTGGTGGGTCGGTCCTCTTGAAGGGCAATAGCCGTGCAACACAATAGCCATTGCGACTCTAGAGTCGGGAGGATCCAGACGTTTCGTCTTGGACAATGGTGTGCCTTCGACCGGGCATTATGTAATACAATCTGTACTAAACTAACCAAACTAATTGAAATGCCTTATGTGTAACATATTTTTGTGACAAATAAAATGTATATTTTCTAGAAATTTCATCAAAAAGCCTCTCTGGTCTGGGTGACTTTTGTATAGGTACTGGTAAACCGTAATAGATAAACTTTTACTACAGAAGAAATGTAGATCTCGCTAAAAGATACACTTTATATCCTTTTTTTTGTGAAATGAACAATTTCGGAGATATGCCTTGCTCTTTATCTGAATTTTCCAATACTTGTACTTTTATCAAAGTCATTGTTCATTTTTCTATTTCTTGGCCATACAAACAGAATGGGATTTCAAAGCCATCTCATATTGACCAGCTTTAAAACATTTGCCTATAAGTTGAAGCTTACTGTATTTCCATATTCCTACAAGAACATTAGAAATAAGATAATTTCTACAAATGTTTATCTCGATTAATATGAAGTAGGCAGAGGAATAAGTATTTGTAAGAATAGTTCGAAGAGCAGAGAAAGTCATGTGAATGCAACACATCAGATTTTTAGAAAAAGGTTGTGTGTGTGTTTGTGTGTATGTGTATGTGTGTGTGAGAAACTGACCAACCTGACTGAAGTTTTTCTTTCTTTCTTTCTTTCTTTCTTTCCTCCTTGTCTCTAGATTGGATAATTTGATCCGCGAATGATCTCTTTCATCAGTACATTTATGGCCATGCGCACCATTCTTGATCGAATCCTTGTTGATGAGCCTCACTGAAGTGTGGTCAAATCTTGACCGCGGTTAAATTGTGTGTAGTTAATAACTTACGTAAGCTTCGCCGGCCGGTGTCCATAATAATAAGTTTTTCCAAGACGCGGCCTTCCCCGGAAAAACTTATTATTATAATGTGTAGCTGCACTGCAACATTGTTAATTCTCGTTCAAGCAACCGCCGTAACCTGACCGTGTGCTGGGTTGCTCAATACTCATGAATGTACGAGAATTACTCAATGGAAGGTATCCTAAGAGGCTGTAGTGCAATTACCATCTGCTTGTGTATATCGCTACGCCTTTGTTTTGATTATTAAATGTATAACTGGAATATTCTTTTGGTGGTAAACGAAAATGCAAACAAAAAGTTGTTGGTGCACTCCTGCAATGTGAGATACCGTGTCTGCCTCACATCCAAGCGGTACAGAGTTCGAATCTCGGTTTGGGTGGATTACGTGCATAATTCGGAGTTGTCGCATAACCTTGGAAAATGAATGTTCAACTCTATGGACATTTGAGCATCGTTTCACCCATTTGATTCATGGTACGATGTCCTTACCGGTTAAGGGACGTTAAAGCTTTAAAATAAAGTATTGTCGAAATTTCACCTACCATTAGACACATATATTTGTAACTACTTGCCTCATATTGTAATAAAATTGAAAATGCAAAGACTGATTTAGGACAAGTGGGTGGCATGGATTTAAACGTAACAAAGGAAAGTTGTAACAACCACATAAATGTCTGTGTTTTAAAAACAATAATGTTCCGTAGGTTAAGTAGCCCTTTATATAACCTCTCAGTTTCGAGAAGGTCCAAAGTTTAACGCTTCCGCTTTCTAAAGGAATCTAGTGAAACTGATCAAAAAACGTAAACAACACGATCGATACGAGGAAACGCCCGATAGGTATGCAACACACATAACGTAAAGGTAAAGAGGGTAGCTTCTTAACTGACCAATTCTGCTACTAAAACCGCCGTAGTTTACACTTATGATTAAGAGCCGGAGGGATGTGCGATACAGGTTAGCTGAATGCAGAGTATGAATGACGTCAGAAGTACAGCACAGTCATCAAATGTGCAGACAACTGCCACTAGAAGCAAGGCTCGAAAACAACGTAACGTAGTGCACTGCGAAGTAGTGAAGCATTGCCTTGCAAATGTATGCAGATGCAAGGTCAAGGTGTAGTATAACGCGACTGTTTTGTTTCTACCCGCAGTGAGCTGCAGACGTGGAGTTATAGTCTTCTTTAGTGTTCATTTGATGCTTGTAGGTTGTGCTGCAGTGAGGCGGTTTTCACGGTTAGGCAGTTGTTTACATGCGCGAGCGATAACAGTAAAGTCCATGTGCAGTACACCTGTGGAAAAACGCACGCGCCTCCGGTCTTTACTTTATGGGCGTCGGTGGGGACACGAATAGGAGCCCGACTGTCGTGACAGGGGGCGGGTTACTCAGAGCATCTTCCTCATCGTGCTGTACCGAACTCCCGTTGACATGTTCTATCCTGGAGGTTCACCAAGCAGGTGAAAGGATGAATTAAATGACTAGTGAAGTGATACGGAGACAGAGAAAATTCGGGGGTTGAAAGTAACTTATCTACTATTCGCCTGGCGACCTGGGAAAACTCCTGAAAAGACCCAAGGGTCAGATTGACCGGCCGCGGGGATCAAACCCACAACCTCCCGAATGCGAGTCACAGGTGCTACCGCCTACGCCGGTTCTCTCGGTGCCTCTTGAATGCCAGGTAGATTTACTAATCTCACACAACAGAGGTGCGTTCAAAGCAAGTCCAGCATTTGGGGTCGAAGAGGACCACGGTCATTGTCACGGCAACAAAAAATCCCGTTGACATGGTCTAATCTTGATCCAGAATGTCGGTGCGGGTGGCTCAGGAGCTGGTCTACTGATCAGGGGTTCAAAACCGGCCCAGATGATGATTTTTAAATGTGTTTTAAAGCGACAACATCGTGTGAGTAATTTACTGGCATGTAAGCTCCTGCGGGACGAAATTTCAGCACATCGGCGGTGTTAATATGATTCCGGTAATTAACAGTGTCATTAAAAAACAAAATATGTATTTATCCAATCAAGAACGGTGCACATGTCCAATAATTTGACTGCCGTAGCAGGCACTGGGCTGATCACCCATCCTGGGTATGCTCCTCCATAGACATTGGCCTGTAAGTTCTACAGAGAGGAGGATAATCCGTTGAAGAATAGCAAGTTTTGCTGCTACAGGTTCACCAACACCAGATTCACGTGTTTCACTATGGAATAGCTTAACCAACTTGCTCCAAATCAGAATTTCAACCTTAATCCGAGCCCCATTACCAATGAGCCATCTCGCACGGTTTCATTTGTTTTGCAGCGCCACGCTTTGGTGGTTTGACCATGATCTAGAAATACCACGAACAATGAAGCTGGAAAGCAAAAAAGAAGAAAAAAGAGCATTATTACGTCACTTGGCGTTCCTGGCCTTGCAACTTCAGTTTTTAGTGATTCAATATATTTATTTGAGAGATTAGAGTGGCATTCAAAAAGTTGGCAATGAAATGTATCTATCGTAAGACAATATAAGATTCTGTTAATTCTGCCATTCAATTCAAATTATAATCGGAAGGTTCAACATGAAAACACTCTGGTTTATTAAACAATTTCAAAAAAAGGCGGCCTCATAGCTCCGTCGGTACAACACCTTCCTGCTGAGTGAAGGGTCCTCGGTTTTGATTCCTGTCAGTGGGTGGGAATTTATCCTTAGCGAAGATTATTCCCTTTTCTCCCCAGAACCTAGAAGTATGAATGTGATCTAGTGTACAAACCTACTGTATACGAGTTAACAACATTCTCTATAGGCAATATGTTCCAAAAGAAAAGGCCGCCCATATGACCATTGGAGCAATTCAGAATGAAAACTTATGTCGATGGAAACGCATTTTCTAACGTCAGCGAGATATTCCAGATTAGAAAAATAAGAAATAATGTTATAAGAGAAAAATTTAATAATAACTCAATATTAGACTATGTACGATATAGGTTGGTACGGACATATTAGAAGAAGGAAGATAGATTGCCGAGAAAGATTTTGGAATGGAGTCAACCTGGAAGAAGAAAAAGAAGAAGAAGAGGAAGACCTCTAAATTCATGATGTGGGAAATAAGAAATGGAATGAGAGCAAGAGGACTGGAAGAAATGGAATGAATGAATGAATGAATGGAGAAAGTAGATTCTTTACACACCGAAAGATGAGTAAAAATTGAAACTTTGTATATACATAAATAATAAATGGAACAATTAAAAAATCATAAAGAACTTGAGAAATAAATGAAGTGAATTCATTCATCATTGTAGTTTAAAAAAGCTAACCGCCAAACATAGGCAAGCTAACTAGTATCAATATAGTTATAATTGTTGACATTAAAAAGATTACATATATGTTTACGGGCCAAACATAAAACTGTTGTTAAAAAACTGTCAGAAATCATAAAAATCTTTGAATGCCTACTGACCAGACACATCTGAAAGACAATAAGAGATTGGGAATAGAAAAATCTGATATGTTGCACTCGCATGACTTTCTCTACTCTTGTACTAACCAGTTTTACAGACTCTCATTCCTAGATCTTTTTCGTGTTAGTTGAGATAAACATTTGTACAAATTATCTGATTGCTTATTTCCTTGTAGGTACAAGGGGAATATTAGAATACAGTATAGGCTTTGAGCGATTCCCAAATCTTTTAAAGCTTTGAGATCCCGTTCTCTTTGCACGCCAAAAATATAAAAAGATGAATAAGGACCATCCATTTCTGAAAAGTTTAAGTACTACAAAATTCACACAGTTCAGGTTCAGTCCACAAAAAATACATATAGACATAACGTGTGTATTTTTACATCTACATTTTTGTATCGTAAGACTTGGTCTATCTCTTACGGTTTACAAGTTTTCAAGAGTAAACAGGACTACAAAGGCTATAGCCAGAAAATTCAAAATATACATTTCATTTGCCATAAAAATATTTTAAATATACGGCATTTTAATCAAAATCGTTAGAGCCATTTTTAAGAATATCAATTTTTTGAAAACATTTTCCATGTAAAGGGTAGTTTTGGGTGGGGGAATTTTTTTCAAAGTCTTCTTGTCGCATCCTTGAAAGACATTAAACTTAAATACCAACTTTGGTTTGAAACCGACTTTTCGCTTTTCTAAAAATGCTTTTTTGTAATCAGGGAGGCTTAAAACATGTATTTCCGGTGAAATCTCGACATCGAATTTTTGGGTGGAATACAAAACTTCCTCTGCTTACTGTACGTTAGATAAAGTAAAAAAGTGTTAATTTTGTTTCATTTGTACTATGTTCCTATTATGAAAGACACTGTATTACAACGGTTCGTAACTGATAAAGACGTCGGGAAAACTGCAATATGGCAGTTAGAGGATAGCTTACAAACTGCCCGTCCTTTGTAGGTCAAGTTACCAGCAAGTTCTCAGCGCTGGAGAAATGGAGGTCATTGTCTCTCCAGCCTAGGAAGAACCCCCACGAAACAATGTTAACACCAGTCATAAGTCAATCAACATGCGCTTAAGTATATCTAAGACGGAACATTTTAAATTCTTAACTAATAATGTTAGCTTTTTAAGCGTGTACCGTACGTGTAATGGAATGGAAAACATGTTACAACCTAAATATCACCATTTTGTCTTAACAGTTTGGAAATAATAATCAAAATTGTTTATTTTTGTTGTCACTAATAGGTCCGTCGAGACAAAAAATTTTAAACATTGGTCTAATATCTTAAGTCTAGGTTCAACATGCGTCTACTACGTCTAGTAAGTAGAGGAAATATTGTATTCGACCCAAAATATCGAAACCGAGATTTAACCGGAAATACATGTTTTGAATCCAAAAAAGGTCAGTTTTAAAAAAAGGCCGGGGTATGTGTGTGTGCGTGTGTGTGTGTGTGTGCGCGCGTGTGTGTGTGTATGTGTGTGTGTATGTGTGTGTATGTGCGTGCGTGCGTGTGTATGTGTGTGTGCGTGTGTGTGTGCGTGTGTGTGTGTGTGTGTGTGTGTGTGTGTGTGTGTGTGTGTGTGTGTGTGTCAGCCTTTGGACAGCGTAACTCAAAAACGAAAAGTTGGTATTTAAGTTTAACGTCTTTCAAGGATGCGACACGAAGATTTTGAAGAAAGTAACCCCACCCTAAACTACCCTTTACATGGAAAATTTTGATTTTCTTGAAAACGGCTCTAACGATTTTGATTAAAATGTCATATGTTTGACATACTTTGATGACAAATGAAATGTATATTTTGAATTTTCTGGCTGTAGCCCATGTCGTCCTGTTTACTCTGGATGACTTCTGAATAACTAGTAAACCGTTAGAGATAGACAAAATCTTACTATACAAAAAATGTAGAACTCACCAAAAGACGCAATCCATGTCTCAATACATTTTTTATAGAGTGAACTATTTCGGAGATTTTCCTTGTTATTTGTGTCAGTTTCGGAAAGCTTAAAACTTTGGTGAAATGGAACATTGTTGTTCATTTTTTATATGTTAAGCGTGCAAAGAGAACGGGATTTGAAAGCTTTAAAAGATTTCAGTATCGCTCAAAGCCTACTGTATTCCCATATTCCCCTTGTACCTACAAGGAAATAAGCAATAAGATAATTTGTACAAATGTTTATCTCAACTAACACGAAGAAGATATAGGAATAAGAGTTTGTAAGTATGGTTACTACAAGAGTAGAGAAAGTCATGTGAGTGCAACACATCAGATTTGTTTTTGTTTCAGGAAATGTTATTTTGTTCTTAAATATTTTCTGTAAGCAGAAACACGCTTTATTTACTGCTATTATTTGGACTTTTATTTCATTTTCACCACTCTGATTATTTATATGTGTTCCTAATTATTTGAAGTTATTGACTATTTCCAGCTTGTGTTCATTGATACTTATGTTCCCTCTTCTATTCTTACTATTTCTATTTTGTGCCATTACTTTTGTTTGCTCCTTATTTATTATCAAACCTACTTCCTTTGTATGCTCCCCAAATTTGTATATATATTTACAAACGCGTATTCATGTTAATAGAGATAAACGCTCAGTACGCATTTCGTTGTTTAAGAACACAGTAGGCTAAAGCTATAGTCAGATTTTTAAAAAACGTATCGCTATGTGATGGCTTTGTAAGCGCATGCTCTTTGCAGAACTACGAGAGAGAAAAACCAATATTGCTCTCCCAGTTGAGAAAAGTATTTGAATATTCAAACCAATTACAAGGAATAGCAGAAATATTTACCCCCCCCCCCCCCCCACACACACACACACACACACACACGCCACAAATGCATATGACATGAATTCTGTACATGCTCAGCTTCGTTAACAAACAAAATATTAATTTTAATGAAATCTCTTTAACGCCTAAACAACGTGAAGATGCATTTGAGAAGAAGTCGCATCTAAGGCAATAATTTATAATTGGTACGGCGAATTCAAAAGAGATCGGTTTTTTTCTCAGTGGTGAATTTCGTGAAGGCCGCCAAGAACTGCTGTTACTGATGAAAATATTGTCACTGTTCGAGTAATGATTGAAGGAGATCGACGGACATCTTATACATTTATTCGAGCAACATTGAGCATTGCTATGAGTCAAATACAAAACATTTTACATCAATAGTTCTTGAGATAACTTTGCGTCGCTGGATTCCACAAACTGACTCCTGATCCAAAAACAACGCAGTGATTTTTTCAGAAACAAACCGGTAAAATTCCAACTGCACTTCAAATTTGGTTTGGAACATCGTTACTGGTAATGAATCTTGGATTTATTGTTATAATCCTGAAAAGAATAGTAAATCGATTCAATGGGTCGACGAATTCGTAGTGCTGCCAAGATGATTTGTAGTTTTTTCTTTTTTTTCCCCCTTTTGCTTTTGCTTTTTTGTCCCCCTAAAACGGTCCATATTGCTACTCAGGCATTAGAAAATAAATGTACAGTTGCAGCCGATTAGTACACAAATGTCTGGTTACCACAAAGTTTTGAAGAAAAAAAAATCATGAAAAACGTCCAAATGGAAAAATTATTTTTATGATGGCAATACATCGTCGCATACATCAAAACTAACTGGGTGTCTCAATGACCTGAAGGTGGGGACGATGGACCCTCCACCATACAGTCCTGGTCTAGCAACTTCTGATTTCATTTTGTTTCCAAAAAATTAAAGATAAAATGCATGTTTTGATCGGATGAAACACTGACATCATTGGTTTGAGGACATCAAACGCAAAAATGTGTTGATGTTAAAGGAGAATATTTTGAAAAACAATAATCATTTTTAACGCTAATCATTATTTCATTTTTTAAAGATGTCCAGTGTTGCCTTCGTAAGTAGTAACATTTACTTCTGTATCGTCTTTCTATAGCTTTCTTCTCCTAGATGTTACCTAACCTCCTTTCTCGTTCTAAGCAATAAGAACTTTGGGATTAAAACTGTTAAATCTTCTCCCGCCGCTTGTATGTTTTGTTTCCTTTTGAGTTTTTAAGAAAAGTAAAGCAGCATAGAAGAAAACAAGGAGCAGATTTGTAGTGTGAAAATGCTGACAACTTATGTTCTAAATGGCATAAATTTGCCTGGTACTTTTCCTACCGAGCAGATTTGTGGCGCGGCAGAATTTCACGTTGCATTTGTTTTATAAAAGATGTGAAGGTGTGTTGTCACCTGACACTGGGTTATTGCTCGCTGCGAGAACACCGTTTTGGAAACCCGTTGTGCTGACCTCCGAGGCGAAGTCTGCCAGCACGAGAGAAGCGAAAGGAATAATCGTGTGAAGTAGACACTAGTAGATAGTAAATAAACATGCACCACTTACTTGTGAAGGTTCAAATGAGCAGAGCACACCTGTTGACACTGTCTAAACTAACACTGGGGGCCTGCGCGGTGTGTTTGGCTGTAACGAAAGTAACGAAATGTACACAGCACATGCTGGCGGTCGCCCAGCTGGAACCTGCTCCCCTCCATTCCCTCCTCCATGCCCACACGTTTGGAGAAACAATCATCCTTACGTGTATCATCAAGCAATGTCTGCAACATACAAGAGCCAACCTGTGTACAACTTACAAAATTAACATCATTAAGCAAGTATATAGGAAATGCCACTCATGCCAGAACTATGTTGCGTACCACCCAACATTTCTGTACCGAGATGTAACCATAAATACATGTTTTGAGGCTCCGTGAACCCAAGAAAAAGCCCCTTGGTGCGTGTGTGTGTTTGTGTCTTAACTGCATTTTTCTTTACGGACCCTCTTTATCTGCTATAGTTCTCAGCATCCCATTCTAGTATATTGGACGTTAAAGACCGTCAATTTTGCTCAAAGGGTTATCTATCATGCTTGAAGTTCTTTTACGGAGCGTAAATCTACAACACGGGATCCCCGGCTTTACTTCCCTTCCAAAGGAAGCCATGCTAAGGATTTTCCGCCGAAAAAATCTACCATCCTTTTCCGGGTTTGAAACCGCGACCTCGGGAACCAGAGACCAGTGAGTGAGTGTATGGTGTTTAAGGGCCCGTCGACAACTTGGTCATTAGGGCGCAACCAGAGGCTGGGGGCTAGCATTTTATGGGCGCGCGCGCGTCTGTGTGTGTAAGCTTGCTATTCAAGATAAGCACCGATACAAAAATTTCAAATTAAAAAAACAAAGATACCCAAACTGCACTTTATATTGGAAAATGTTTCGTTATTTTTAATTTTCAGAAAATGGCTCCAACGTGTGGGACCCTATATTTAAGAAATTTAAGAAATGTTCACGACAAATGAAATGGACTTCTTGAATTTCAGGGAATAGCCTCTGAAATCCTCTCTTTCCTTTTTATTTCTGTTTTTAATAATTATATAGATTGTAAGACGTAAGAGATAAATATTGCATGTATATACATAACCATTTTTGAGATAGTGCTTGTTACTGGTTTCAATGTTCAGATACTTCATGATTTTCCTAACTAAAAAAACTAAGCTCCGGCACAGCAGCCCAAGAAGAGCCAGGCCTTACCGCCCAGCCGCTGCGTCCCCCACCTCGGCCCACGACAGGCGTCATTGGTGGGGTGCAGTACTGGCGGGTGGGACGTAGACAGCGCTCCAAGCCCTCACGACCTGGGGCCGCTACTTTTCAAAGTAGCTCCTCAATTGGTCCCTCGGGGACTAACGAGGCTGAGTGTACCCTGTGCCAGACCTCCCAGAGGGGATCGAACCCGGGTCGTCCGCGTCAGAGGCAAGCGCGCTACCGAGGCGGTCGATTTTCACAACTGTAAATCTTTATTTTCCACCTTCTTTCTTTTTCGTATTTATACAAAGAGAACAGTATTTCAAAGCCATCGTATAGCGACAGGTTACTACATTCTTCGTATACCTACAAGAAATATGTGAGCAATAAAGGTTTGTCTGTATTAACAAGAAATAGATGGGAGAGTAATCTTTTGCAAAAATAGTTGCAGAAGGGTGAGTAAAGCAAGTCATACGAACGCAACACATCAGATGTTTAAATTCAAATAAATGTTTCTAAACAAGGCGTAGGTTCCACAATGAACGGGCGCTGGATAACCTGACGTCATGAAAATACGGGAAATAAAGAGGAAAATATTTCAAGTTATATAACAGAAACCCAGTGAACTGACTCCACGGTAATGTGTGAGGCTCGCATTTGGGAGGTCAGGGCTTCGATTCTCGTCGGACCCATCGTTCTGACTATGGGTTTTTTCGTGATTTCCCCGTTTGGTAGACGAACGTTGGGGTGTTTCCCCTTCTGTCACAAATGTCTTGTTCCCAGCACTTCCTTTCATCTGTTTCAGGGCTTTAGACTCAGATGACGGCGTTTAAAGATAGTGGAATTTGCGCTTTGGAAAAATTTCTAGCTAGCGTTTGCAGGCACCCTATCTTGGGAGCTGCCTCGATTACCACGAGATTCAGGGCAGGGAGGGGGTGGCCACGGGGATTAGACAGTGCTACTCCGCGTCAAGATGGACTCCATAATATGGAATCGTTAAGGACCCCGCCTCATCCGTGCCTGGTCTCCCCCTTATTCCTTCCAGGGGCCACGTTGGAAGCAAAAGTATAATCCATAGTGGCCCATTTGCTACGCCGTGCCCCAGATTCTGACTGTTCCTTACATACACAGATTATAAACTATATATCTGTAATAACATTGTAATGAGAGAAAATTAGTTTGTGTTTCAAAAACTACTCAACAGTTTTTGATAATTATTATTTTACCATTGGAAAACCCAATTCATTCTGATGGATATGGGTTTGTAAAATACTTCTAATTTCATAAATTATGAGCAGATTAAAAAGGATTTACAACGCCGTTGTACTAGTCGCGCATATTATATTGACCTCTGGATGGCAACACAACTTTTCCTGTCTTTCATGCAGTCTTGTTGTAAATGATGTTACAGAAGGCTGTGTGTTGTAGTTTCCCAATTGTTTTCAGGTTCACCAACGACTAAAGTAAAACGGTAAACACATGGCTCCTTCTTTTACTATTTACACGAGTTTGCAGTGTCGATGTTGGATCTGCTTCAGACATTTAGTACTGTTTGGGTTGGTTAAACACAGAAGCAAACCATATGTTAATACAAGAGAACAGCAACTAAGGCAGCGCGATACATTGAAATGTAATACTGGAGTACGGACAACGATGTTCAGTTGTTACTTTGCCAAAGCACGGGTCTTCTTGACTCGAAGCGTTCGTAGCACTAGGATTCCAGGACGTGCGAGTAGTAGGTACACATTCTTTTATAATCTACACCATAGATGGAGAAAAGTGACACATTGTGTCATTTCCCCTACACCGTGCTTTTAACACCGTCCACTCGGCTACACGTGGTTAGCTACCAGGCCACGCCCCGCTGTTTTCCATCTACCTCAGAGAACCGGTCAATCCCTCACATTGTGTCAGTAGTGGAATCATGTCGTGTAACAAGACAAAAATAAAATGTCTCAAAGCCGAATGGGAACATAAGTGGTTTTTTTTCCTAGTAAAAATAAAGCTCTGTGTTTGCTATGTCAAAAGAAAATGTACGTAATGTAATCACAAAACCAATACATAAGGTTTCTATTCGGTTCCGCCGCCGCACACCTTGAAACTTACCTCGTTTGTAAAGACGCGTGTATACGTAAACAAACAGAAGATAAATATTTATTTAGTATAAGTATATTTGATTTGCAATCAAAAAGGCAATTTTTTTCTAGAATAAATAATTCAAATTATTGGTTTTATATCGGAAAAGACAAGTGATGGGGTCAATTGAATTCCTGGCACCCCTCTTCCCCATGAGAAGATCTACACTAATACAGAGGGAAAATTTGTTTATGTATGTATGGTAACCTCAAAATGCACTCAAGTGATTTTGATAATTCTTTCATGATTGAAAACCCAATTTGTTCTGACGGACATGTGACTTATAAAGCACGTTCAAATTTCATTTCATAAATTGCTAGAAGATTCAAACGGATCTGCAAAGACCTTGTACTTGAATACGAACACATTACAGCTATAAAAGTACATGCTCACGATGAAGGCCTTGGGTTTTAGTTGAAAATAGCTCTTACTTTATATAAACAGTAGCTGCTCTCTGTAGAGTATAAAAACAAGACAGTTACATTTTATTGCAAGGAACATGGCCATGATGCAAGACTTCACTAAACAGAAGACCAGTGGCGGCTGGCAATGGAGGACTCTAGGACGGCGCCCTCCCAATAAATAAAAATAAGGAAGAAAAGGTAGCATTACATCAAAAGTATTACCTACTTCAAATATCCTTGACATCAGACGTCATGCCAAAATACATTCGTATACTTCCTGTTTCTATTTATCCATTTTGTTTCGTGGAAAAGTTTTTACACAGCTTAATTTTACTCAGAGGTCTCTTTTACCGGACTTGAGGTTCTCTCACGTGCCATAAACTACGCCACGGATCACCGACTTTACTTACCTTCCGAAGGAAGCCATGCTAAAGAGTTTTTACGCCTGAAAAAAAAATGAATCGTCCTCAGCCGGGTTTGAACCCGCGACCTTGGGAACCAGAGGCTAGCACTAGCATGTTATTAACATTTGTGGTTTTCCAAAGCCAGGAGACGAATTCAAGTTGGAGGGGGTTATATATTACCGTGAATTTTCCTTGCAATGGTTGAATCCTGCGTGAACACGCTACAAGCAACATGCATTCATAGCGTCTCGAATCGTTTCATTTCGATCTACAGAATGAAGGCCATGGAGTCTACAATGGCCGAAAGCTTAATGTTTTTAAACCTCACACGGCTGATCACCCGTGAAGCCTTAATTAACAACGCGCGCGGTGAAAGCTTTAAATCTTACAAAATAAAAATTGCCATAAACAAGCTAATTTGTTTTGTACATAGATTTTCAAATCAAATTTTTTGCTCTTTTATTTTTTCGTACTTCAAATCCTCCCGCCCCTCAAAAGTTGGCGCTCTGGACAAATACCCAGTTGACCGGTTTGTAAATGGGTTATGGCCATAGCCCCCTCCATTAGTCCCCTGTGGTTCTCGAGTCCAAGTCTCGAGCAGAGGCTCTTTTGGATAGAGAAATTCCCCGAAAACGCCGACGTGGCAGGCATCACTAATCCGATAGACACATCCGAGGGTAACAAGTGACAGTCTCACTGCACGAGGCTCAGCTCAACCCAATCGTTCATCAGAATACAGAACTTACTCACGAGCCACCACTGTGGCTTGTTCTCTATGAATGCACTGCACACGTTATAGAATAACCGAGGCTGACGTGAATCTTATTTTGCGCGACCCTCGTAGAATAATGAAGTGACGTAACATTTATCAATAATTTGGCAGTGGAATCAACAATAACCCACGAACTAAGAGAGAAAACCACGAATTGTAATCCAAGAAGCGTTTACTAGGCTGAATAGCTATTCTGTACTTGTGCGAGTTCAGTTTTTCTAACGCCTAGGCGAGATGCTGAGGTATTGTCACTTATTATCATAGCAACCTGTGACATACATACGTCGAAATGCAGGCACCAATGTCATTGTATTCAAGGTGCGAACAATGTTTTGTAAACAGCTGCATCATTACCGTACATGTCAGTTTGCGTGTTGGTTGTCGCAGACATGCCGGAAGTTAAATAATATTGGGCCTAGTATAGAACCAACATTGAGGAGTGCTGGCACCTGTGAATCTAATAAATTAATAAAAGAAAACCAGCAATGAAAATATATGTTGAAAATTCCATCTGTGCAATGCCGCAAGACAGCTAGTTTATAAATAGATGTTTAACACCAGCAATAGGCGTAAAACTAGTGCGTTTGGCAAATGCACAAAGGCGAAGCACAGATTAAATATGTAGTTTGTTATGAAATGTTGTTTTATTCTGAATTCTATAGATCTATAAAGAATTTGTGCCGCTACCTCAGATTTAGTGTACCACTACCATAGTCTGCGCACGCTAGATATTAATATGGTCTGATTTACACCGTAACCTTGTTTAGATCCTAGTGCATCTGGCATTCAGAAATAGTAATGAACTTGTGAACTTTGTATGAACGCCAAAATTGTTGGTGGCACTGATCTGAACATTTACAGATGAAGGATGACCAGCGTGTTCACAAAGAGAAAACGTGAGCTGAAGTGCTGCACTTTAAAATATTATAACAGTACAGAAGGTCAGAGCAGGGTGATGATTACCTTGGTGAGAAATACGTAATGTTATTACAGAGGAAATGCATACCGTGAGTTTTTAAGCTTCGGCCAAATGGGACGTAAATTGGGATCCCCGCAAACGAATAGCAAATATGATAACCTTTGTTTTATGTACTAACCTAATCTGGCCAAGTAGCAACCAATTCAGATTACAGGAGAGTGTAGCGGTGAAAATGAAGTACTGATAATAATTGTATTGAAATAACTTCTTGTTTGGGACAAACCAATTTGAAAATCAGTTACCGTAGTGAATAGCAAAGTATACGTATTTTTGCTGTTCCTATTAATATGTGAAGCAAAACTAATTCCAGGAAATAGTGTATATAAATATGCTTAAAATTTACATTCTCTTTTGCTTAAAGATTTGAAGATACATAACCTCCAAAGAGGAGTGTTGCAAAGATGGTGCCTTCTCCAGTACCAGTTCCCGCAATAAAAACCAATTATGCTGACACATTTTGGTGCACTTATGCAGTGTCAGTCATTGCTGCAAGTATAGCAGAACTAGGTATGTGCTATGATAAAGCTAGTGTTGAAGGGTGTGTTACAACTGCTGACATCTTAGATTTATCTCAGAATCAACGCTAAGAGAGCAATGATTGCTTGTACTCTATCACTTGCATTATTTTCAAATAATAATAATAATAATAATTTGCTCATTGCACATATAAACCAATTGCCTACAGCCTTTGCTTCCTAGTACCTATGCATTTTGCTGCATTGTCCTTTGAAAGTGTCTGCATTTTATGACTTTAGATAGTGATGTTATTTTTTTTTATTTCTTGTAATATATATCAAATTTACATACAGCTTAACTTCTAAAGCATGTTTTCCATTTTCACAGTACTTTTCTTTCCTGCAAACTTGGTATGAACAAAAGGCATTACAAAGAGAAAAGCTTAGCTTATCTCCAATTGCCACAATTTCTTGGGTGCTGATGATGATTATAAAAATAAACAATTTTTATTTATTTCCTAAAAAGTGTGGAACATCTGGTGGACATCAACACCTGACCACATGGATCCAGAGTAAAACATAAGTTAAAAAGAGTATGCAAAATGTAAAAAAAAGTACCAGAAGACATAATTGAAACTACAAATTACAGTGCTACTAAAAACTAAACAAGGGAATAATGAGAAAACCATAATATAAAGATCATAGATATAGATCATCATAGATGAAGCCCCATCCCCTCCCACCAGCCATGTAGCCTCCAGACCAATCAGTGAAGAGCACTCTGAATATAAAGATAATGGCACTGACAGTCAACATATCAGACACTGTGAAACCTTCTCCAAGGAAACTTTGACCTTGCCTCTGAAGATGTCCACTGCAGTAATGGATGAAACATCTGGAACGTCTATCTCCAGCAGACCATAGCATAACAGCCCAGAGATAACTTCCATTTATACTAATTCCAGTTGTGAAAGCATACATTCTCACACAAAATAGATAGGAAAATAAGCTTTTGTAAGAATAGTTCTGCATTTAAAGCTGTTAAGAGTCTTTTAGCACAGTAACGCTTATCTACCCAACTGTGCTATAGGGTGATGTCATTTTGTATTTAATACTTAGAAAATCTATTCTATTCTTTTTCAGTTACTTATCCTTTGGATCTGACAAAAACACGACTACAGATTCAGGGGGAGATAGCCGCAGCTCAACATGGTAGTACAAATGTAAGTTTTGATCAAAAATTACTGGATATTTCTTATTTTTTTATTAATTTTTTTTAAAACCATGTAATATTACTTAACTAGATCAGAACTGCAAACAAAGATACATTTTTCATCTTAAACTTTCAAAAATAGCCGAAAGAAGCTTCCTTCAATTCCAGAAAGTTGTTGTTAGCCAATGCTGGAATTCTGACAATGAAGTCATTAGTTGTCTTGCTCTCTAATATTTTTCACTGATGGATGGGAAGGGCACTAGAAGTGCCCGGCCACTTCTAGCGCCCCATTCATCAGTGAAGAATATTGGAGAGCAAGAGGATTAATGACTTCATTGTCAGAAATCCAGCATTGGCTAACAACAGATTTACTGGTATGTGAAAGAAATGCTGCGGTACGAAATTCCAGTACACCAGCGATGCTGATGTGATCCTGGCAATTGACAGCATCGTTAAACAATACAATAATTAAATTTAATTTTATAGTATTGTAAGTCATCATTCAAGTATGTTATCTCATATAATTGAAATCTCCTTGTGTGGTTTACCTGGAAAACGTGAGTGAGTTGGAGAATTTGGTGTATCTGCACAATGGCTATGCTAGCTTAGTGGTTAGAGCAGCCAGACGGTAATCGTCAGATCCGTGGTTCAAATCCTGGCTATGGTATTGAATTTTTCAGGCTCATTCTACCCTTTCCGACCCTGTCCTATACATGGTTGTTGCATGGAAGAACAATTAATTACTTTGATTGGCCTTAAAATTGGTTATAAGTAGAGGCCAGAACTAGGCATTATAAATAGCTAAAATAGGCAGGAAAAAAGACATTATAAATACCAAAATAGGGAATAAAAGGCAATCAGAAAAACCCATTTATTTAATAGATTACAGTATTCAATAACTCGATCATCATATTTTAAAGAGCTTCATAGTTTTAAACAAAATGCCAGTGTTGTGAGTGTTACAAAAATGAAATATTTTTAAAAAGACGTGTGTGTTGCAGTGCCTTATTTGTTGCACATGACAATCAAATGTTTTTTTAAGTTCTCTGGAGCCATGTTGAGTCTCCTGTCAGATAACACATTTTTCATATCACAAAATGACCTCTCAACATCAACAGAGGTTATTGGAGTAAATCTAAAACATAGCATCACTATAGGATCCATTTCAACTACAACAGAATTGTCACCATGTAAAATTTTTGAAATGTTCCTAAGTTTGTGCAGATAAATAGTGAAATAAAGGTAACAAAAGCATTTATTTTATAAAATAGGCATTTATATTTAAAAAGGCAGAAAAACGCAACATAAAACTGTGGCATTCAATCACAAAGGTATAATTTGGACAGATTCACTTTCAAATTGAAGGTAGATTTGACACATTTAAAAAAAGCATTCTGCCTAAGTTTCGGTCTCTGGTTATAAGTATGTGAATATATAAGAGTGCACAAAAAGCTAAAAGTGCCATTTTTTGACAATTTTCAGCATTTAGTGTCTATAATTTTTTAAATTTTGTATTGCTTTGGTGTATAATTGTTGTTTTGTTTTGTCGTATAGAGTGGCCCATACAGGGGCATGTTGCAGACTGCTCTGGGGATTGCAAACGAAGAGGGTGTGCTCAAACTCTGGCAAGGAATCACTCCAGCCCTCTACAGGCATGTCATCTACTCAGGCATTCGCATTGTGAGCTACGAAACACTACGAGACAAAGTCTGGAAGAGGAATCCTGATGGTTCGTTTCCCCTTTGGTGAGCTTTTCACAGCTGCAATCTTTACCTTTTCTGTTGTTAAATTTTAACAAAATGTTAGTGATTTGACATTGAAGTTAATGCACAGTCTCTTTGATCAAACAATATTAGTTCCAACACTGTGCTAAACATTATGTTGAGTTAACACAGCTGTGTTCGGAATTGTTCAATATACTTTATAACTGAAGAAGAGCTGTGCATCATAATGAGTTTGAAAACCTGCAAAAGGAGACATTCTTAAAACGATACAGATTGTCCTGAGCAGTTCTGTCAAGGAAAAATGAGAGAGGTTAGAATACTACCATAGAAACATGCATCTTTTCCCATGCTACAAGTGTTAGTTACTGTGATATTGTATGATACTGGCATTTTTCATTTAATGGTAGCTAATAGTGCTAGCATTTCTCAAGTTACCATTTGTAGTCACGAGTAAGCATAGGCTTTCACGGCCGGAGCTGATTCTTCTAGAAGAAAGTTGCAGGCTGATTTGTGGTCAGCTGGAGTAACTGGGTCCAGATGTTTCGTCCACAGCTGTAGTGGATATCATCGATGACATGGGCGAAGTCTTCTTGGTGAAGGTTCAGTTGCATCTGAAGCATTAACCTTCGGGGATTCGTTATTTATGCATAGAGGGGTCTTCTCTGATTGACTCAGGGCCACTATGATATTGCAACCAAATGGTTGTTCCAACTTCCAATTGAATTTTTGCATAAATTTAAATTCACTTCACTGTTACTAACTCATTCAAATATTGTCTCATAAGTAATGTTGGTTTTTTGCCTTTGGTGTTTTGGAAAATTTATTGGGTTTCTTTGGTTTGGCAATGCTATTTACAGGATGCCATGGCTAGTGTTGCGTACATTGCGAGCATGCATCAGTCTTCAGTTATTAATAAACAATCACAAAATGGAGATTAAGTTTGAGCTTAGAGTCCTTCTAAATCACTATTGGAAACAAGATTATAAAGCTGCTGCCGCAGCTCAAAGAGTATGTGAAGTGGAAGGGAAAGGTGTCATTAGTGAGTGTGTGGCACAATGATGGTTCCAACGTTTCAACAATGGAGACAAAAACACTAAATATTTACCACATTCTGGAAGACATAAAGTATGGAATATTGAGGATACATGCCAAGTTGTGCTAGAAAATCTGCAAAAAAGTATCCGTAGGCTTTCAGAAGAACTTGGTGCATCAAAAGATACCATACATCGCCACATTCAGACACTTGGAAAATCATGCAGAAGCTGTAGATCTGTACCTCATGAACTGACACCTCAACAGGCTCAACGTAGAGTGGATATCTGTCGTCAGCTTATCCATAATCCCATGGATGATAGATTTGTCAGGAGAATTGTTACTTGTGATGCATTGATGTGATTGGCTGCTGTTTATGTTTCCGTTTTTGTAAATGATGAAATTGCGTAAAGATAGTGCCTATGTTTTATATTGTTATATAAATGCTAGATGTCCCCTAGAGAAATAAACCGTACATGATGTGAACTCCGCTTCCTATAAAGTGGCGACAGAATATTTGCCTTCCAAAATGACACCACCACTTCTAATTGCACACACAATAATGAAGGAATTATAATTGTAACCTTCTTGTGTAAGAATGACTATCATTTCATATAATTAATGGATTATATTCTATCTTCATAAATAGCTGATATACACCCTAAAACTTTTTGTTTCAGCTCTCTGTTTTATTCTTCTGAAACTGGATAGCCTCTGCTTTTCATGTTTCTGTACACCAACACAATAATATTTCTGCTTTAGGAAGTCTGCCATGAGTGGTGTCACATCTGGTGTTATAGCTCAGTTCTGTGCTAGTCCCACAGACCTTGTCAAAGTACAAATACAAATGGAAGGGAAACGAAGATTATTGGGAAAGCCTCCTAGGTGAGTGTGAAGCACTGATTTCTTTCCTCATAGAATGTTATCCTAAGCATAAGATATGTTCAAGGGTGAGTCAAATGAAAACTGCAAAACTGCCATAGAAGATCTATAACTTCTTTTATTACAATCAGACGTGGTACGCATGCATGTGGACTCTCCTGCCATCAGATGGCATTGGTCCCATGACTCCATGTGACCCAGCAGCACGATATGGAAGTTTCTCTGTTGGGGCAGCACAGAGTGATCCATTTCCTACTCAGTGAAGGCACAAAACAATAGAAATCCATCTACGCATGTTGGCGCAGTATGGGGCTGCATGTTTATCACTCAGGTGTGTGTTGTTAGCTAATGCTGGATTTCTGACAATGAAGTCATTAATCCGTTGAATTCTCAAACCAGTTCCAGTTCTACCTCTCAAACATTGTCCACACACGGCTTGTGTGTTTAAAAACACCAACAGTAAGTTTGTTGGCATAAATAAATAATAATTAACATGTATAGTAATGTGAACATTCACAATCAATGGAAACTTCCAGGAATGGAAAAGAATCTTCCTTTCATAGAAGTTTGAAAACAGTGTTGTTATAATTAATTTAATTTAAAAGGTGAGTTAATAACACTAAACAACACTTACAACATAATTTTCCTGAACGCGTTTCGAAGGTTAACTTTCCTCCATTATCAACTGGACAATAACTGGGTTTCCATGGTGTTTCATGGTGCGGATGGCAATGCTTCTTCTGTTGTTTCTTCTGATAACGGTTCAAGGAACTTGCTGAAAATATCTTTCTGAGGAATGTCGAAATTAAATACTCGGTTTCTATTTTTTAAAATGAAGATTTGCTCCCATGTGGACAGTTCTTGTTTTCCGGTTATGTGTCTGAGAAGTTTTAGTTCTAGCTTTATGTCATGATTTTTTGTCCAAAAGTGAAACGCAACTGCTGATTTTTCTATTTGTTTACTCTTGATGTTCCAACGTGTTCCTTGGATCTAATTTCTGAATTTCTTTTGGTTTTTCCTATGTATATTTCATTACAAAGAATATTTGGCAAGTTGTGATTCTGATTCCTAGACATGGCATATTAGATTCATATTGCGATGCTGGTCACACATCAAAGGAGACTAAAGATCAGCTACCTCACACCACTACTTTCCAAGGCAACATGTGACAATGTTCCCAAGAACTGAAACAGTTGTTATATATCCCAAGAAATAAATAAACATCAGTTTAACTTTGTTTATTTGGTATATTATCAATTTGAGATGATGCTTATTGTCAATTTCAGCATTTAAATTATGTTTATATAATTAATGACCATTTTGTGTCATATGTTAAAGGTTTTAAAATGTAATTTGACATTTTTCTGGCATATCCAAAAATAATTATAAAATCAAGCATTATACATGATATATGATGTCATAAGAAGACGTTGTTAAGGGGAGGTTGTAAGCTCTATGCTTGCAATGTTAATTTTAAGAAGTTTATAATCTTCGCAAAAGTTAAAGGCATATGGAGGTGGGCCATACTGCAGACTCCAGCGAATCCTACGCTTCCCCTCCTACTAGCGCTGCCGAATGTGGTACACGCATCTCACATGCTCTTATGTACACACACTACACTTGGCAGCAGCGCTCCACTTGAGCATTGACCAGCGTTCACATGCCTTTAACTTTTGCAAGCAGTATAACACCAATTTTCAGAGAAACTATTCGCTCTAGAAGTGTGAAATTTGGTACACATATAAATCAATGCTTTCTAATTATACAGACTTTTTTATATTACATAGAAATGTTGATTTATATTTTTAAAGTAATTATAATGAATATATTATTTTTTTCACCCAGTTTTTAGAAAAACAATTCTAGCATCCATGATTTTAATGATAATGTTATAAGAAAAGAGTGGAGGGGAAGAGAAGAATGGGAAGACCTAGGATGGAATGGAGACAATATATAGAAAGAGTCGCAGTCGGACATGGGAGGACAATCAGAGGAATATACAGGTTGGCGCAGGATAGGATCGATTACAGAAAGTGGCTGAAGGAACCTGACGTCTAACGACAGCAGGAAAAGTGAAAGAAGAAGTTATAAGAAAAAGCCAGTGCCACCACAAATAACCCATAAATGAGTGATAAAAGTTTCATTACTCTAGAATAAGTGGTTCCTGAGAAAATGGGACAAATGTATGCAGAAAAATAAGTTTGAGAAAAACCTCAATTAAAATTAGGGAAGGTTGTAAGCTCTGTGCTTGCAATGTTAATTTTAAGAAGTTTAACTCCACTTTTCAGAGAAACTATTCACTCTAGAAGTATGAAATTTTGTACACATAGATCAGTGCTTTTTAAACGTAGACTTTTTGTATCATATAGATATTATTTTCATAGTTTTTAAAAACAATTTAATGGATATATAATTTGTTCTATTCATATGCGTTCTTGGTCAGTTAAATTTCTTTTAAGCACACTTCTGGTGAAGTTTTAAGGGTTAAAAGACTAGATTATGATAAAATAGGGGTTAAGCTTGCAAAATCAGCAAAAAACACAAAATTGATATTTTTGACCCAAACCAGCTTACAAGCTCCCCTTAAGGAAGACAATAGCTGAACAATTTTGTCATAAGTAGTCTGAAGCTTTCACAGTCGGAGTTAGAATTAAAGCTATAGATTTCTTTCAGGCTTAAAAGCCGTGGTCTGCTGGAGTTTAGAGGTCCAGATGATTCATCCACATCTGCGGTGGACATCATCAGTGGCGTGGTCTGAATCTTCTGTGCTAAGGTTCAGTTACAACAGAATCGTTGACAGAAGGTGCTGTATTTATATCTGGGCCATTCACAGGGGATTGGCTGGGATTGAACGGGAGGTGTGTGATAGGTGGGCAGACTTCTCTGCTCCGATTGCTGAATGATTTACATGATTTTTCTGCATTAGTGCTTCTTTTTTATGCTCAAGTATCGGATGCCAGGTTTGGTTCAGTTTTAGAGCTCCTTCCTTTCTGTTAAAATTATTGGGGTGTTTGTAAATTTGTATGGCTTCATGTTGTAGTCTGGCATAGATGAAAGAACAGTATTGTCATAGTAACGTATAAGATAACCAAATACTCTTGGATTGAAGCATCCATATAAGATAGATGCTATTTCTCGGCAATACTGTGAGAAACTGGAAAATATATAATTTTGGACATGCAAAACAGCACAAAATAGTAAAGAAAGTGTTGTAATAATATAATGACTTAGTAATTGTCACATTTACAGAGGTGCATTCAACTAATTTAAATGGAGTTCAGCGAATGCTTTATTCCGTAGCTACAACCCGAGACAAAAGAGTTCTCATAGCTCACCGCTGACCGCTGAGAAATACATTAAGATTGCACTAAATTGCTTTGCAGTGCCACAAGATAAGATGTCAAAATAAATAAAGAAGCAGCAGGATTACATAGGAAAAACCAAAAGAAATTTAGAAATTAGATCCAAGGAACACGTTAGAAACATTAAGAGTAAACAATTAGAAAAATCAGCGGTTGCATTTCACTTTTGGACAAAAAATCATGACATAAAGCTAGAACCGAAACTTCTTGAACACATAACCGGAAAACAAGAACTGTCCACATGGGAACAAATCTTTATTTTAAAAAATAGAAACCGAGTATTTAATTTCGACATTCCTCAGAGAGACATTTTCAGTAAGTTCATTGAACCGACACCAGAAGAAGCATCACCATCTGCACCATCAAACACCATGGAAACCCATCCGGTTGATAATGGAGGAAAGTTACCTTCGAAACGCGTCCCGGAAAAATATGTTGTAAGTGTTGTTTAGTGTTATTAATTAACTCACCTTTTAAATTAAATTAATTACAACAACACTGTTTTCAAACTTCTATGGAAGGAAGATAAAGAAGCATCTATTTAAAAAACCACACCAGAACAATGGCCATTTCCAGACAGTTCAAGAAGCTCCAAGTGCCTGCTTGTTACGAGAAGCTTTGCAAAATGTTGATCTCCAGAGAAATTCTTGGTAGGTACCTAATTCTCGGCTATATAATCAAATCAGCACGGAGAAAGAAAGGGCAAGTTGTGTCAAGGTCACAGTAGAACAGAACAACTGAGAGTTGGAATGTCACAAGGTGTGAATTGTGATTCAGTTTTACAGAACAGCTTAAAAATAATGGAACAAAAGTCTAATAGGTTACATTGCTTTCCATTGAGTTTGGCAACAATGTTATGAATTGAATATGGATCACGGAATGCTGAGGTTACCTAGAGAACTCATACATTTTTGTTATGTTCATTGAATAGTACTTTAGATGTGTTATACATGATGTTAGCAATATAAGTCTGCTGACATAAACAGCAACTAATTGATGTCCATTTTCCTCTGTAGTGCTTGGTTTTATAAATAAAAAATAAACTTGGTTAAATGTTTGATTGCCAATTTCACCACTCCTCTATCGTTTGCTTTTGCAAGTGGTCTAGAGAGGTAGAGCTTTAAAATGTGAGTTATTTGTGTATTTTCCATTTATTGCTAAAATGAATTGTTTAGATGTGAATGCATGAATTTGGTAGAGGAAGCTGATTAGCAAACAAAACATTTACCTGTTCAGTTCACTCTGTTGCCAGACTGTGCAGATAATGTATTCAATAATGTTCAGTTATCTTCTTTATCTTTCACAATGGATGAATTTGATACTGGATTTCTTTACTCGTCATATTTGAATCTACCATGATGCAAGATCTGTGCACTCATACCGCTAACATCCTGTATACTTAATTGTGCTGCATTTGATGTGAAATGTGTTCATTTGTTTGTTTCCTAACATATAAAAAAAAATCTGATGCGCTGCACTCACATGACTTTCTCTACTCTTGTACCTACCATTCTTACAAACTCTTATTCCTATATTTTCGTGTTAGTTGAGACAAACATTTGTACAAATTATCTTATTGCTTATTTCCTTGTAGGTGCAAGGGGAATATTAGAATACAGTAGGCTGTGAGCGATAGTCAAATCTTTTAAAGCATTTGCACCTTAACATATAAAAAAATGAACAACAATGTTCCATTACACGAAAGTTTTAAGTTTTCTGAAACTGACACAAATAACATGGAATAACTTTGAAATGGTTCACTCTACAAAATAAATATTTTGACATAAAATGTATGTTTTAGCGAGGTCTACATTTTTGTATAGTAAGATTTTGTCATGTCTTACGATTTACGAGTTACTCAAAAGTCATCTAGAATAAATAGAACTACATAAGCTATAGCCAGAAAATTCAATATACACATTTCATTTGTCATACAAATATCTTAAACATATGACATTTTAATAAAAATTGTTAGAACCATTTTCAAGAAAATCAAAATTTTCCATGTAAAGGGTAGTTTAAGGTGGGGCTATTTTCTTCAAAATCTTTGTGTCACATCCTTGAAAGACATTAAACTTAAATACAAACTTTGGTTTCTAACCGACTTTTCCTTTTTGAGTTATGCTGTCCACAGACACCAAACACACACGCACTGGCACACACACACACACACACACACACACGCACACGCACACGCACACGCACACGCACACGCACACGCACACGCACACGCACACACACTGGCACACACACGCACACGCACACGCACACGCACACGCACACGCACGCGCACGCGCACACGCACGCGCACGCACACGCACACGCACACACACACACTGGCACACACACACACTGGCACACACACACACTGGCGCACACACACACACACACACACACACACACACACACACACACACACACACACACACACACACACACACACACACACACACACACACACACACACACACACACACACACACACACACACACACACACACACACACACACACACACACACACACACACACACACACACACACACACACACACACACACACACACACACACACACACACACACACACACACACACACACACACACACACACACACACACACACACACACACACACACACACACACACACACACACACACACACACACACACACACACACACACACACACACACACACACACACACACACACACACACACACACACACACACACACACACACACACACACACACACACACACACACACACACACACACACACACACACACACACACACACACACACACACACACACACACACACACACACACACACACACACACACACACACACACACACACACACACACACACACACACACACACACACACACACACACACACACACACACACACACACACACACACACACACACACACACACACACACACACACACACACACACACACACACACACACACACACACACACACACACACACACACACACACACACACACACACACACACACACACACACACACACACACACACACACACACACACACACACACACACACACACACACACACACACACACACACACACACACACACACACACACACACACACACACACACACACACACACACACACACACACACACACACACACACACACACACACACACACACACACACACACACACACACACACACACACACACACACACACACACACACACACACACACACACACACACACACACACACACACACACACACACACACACACACACACACACACACACACACACACACACACACACACACACACACACACACACACACACACACACACACACACACACACACACACACACACACACACACACACACACACACACACACACACACACACACACACACACACACACACACACACACACACACACACACACACACACACACACACACACACACACACACACACACACACACACACACACACACACACACACACACACACACACACACACACACACACACACACACACACACACACACACACACACACACACACACACACACACACACACACACACACACACACACACACACACACACACACACACACACACACACACACACACACACACACACACACACACACACACACACACACACACACACACACACACACACACACACACACACACACACACACACACACACACACACACACACACACACACACACACACACACACACACACACACACACAGACACAGACACAGACACAGACACAGACACAGACACAGACACAGACACAGACACAGACACACACACAGACCTTTTTCTAAAAATGCTTTTTTTGGATTCAGGGGTCTCAAAACATATATTTCCTGTGAAATCTCGACATCAAATTTTTGGGTGGAATGAATTTTTTAATACCACAACCTTTGAACTGATTGAAGATCCCACAACCTTCATACATAAAATTAAAATCTTTCAAAACCAAAGTTTGAGACTAATTACAGGTGCTATCAAAACCACACCAATACCAGCTATGGAAATACTAACCAGCCAATACCTCATTGAATATGAAATAGAAAAAGCAGCTCTTATTCAACACAAAAAGTTGATCAGACTCCCGTTCAGTACATGAAACAAGAGAAATTTTAAACCTACACTAAAGACTCAGCAGAGCTTACTTCCCAAAATTCAAGACATCAAGAAGAATATATACCTTCCTAATTCAAAGGAAAACTTCATATCTAAAGTCAATCCGACACAAACATTAGACATCGCATATTATTTACACCTGGCAGAAGAAGTTAAGAAAAGTGATACTCCAACTAGTGTTCCAAAATTATTGGCATTAAAGACAATCCATATTAGATTTCCAGAACACAAATGGCTCCATATTTATACTGATGGATCATTGATAACAAACCGAGATGGAGCAGGTGCTGGAGTCATGTGTCACCTCTTTTCCTATTACAAATCTTTAAGTTATGGAGCTACAAACTTTGATGGAGAAATTGAAGCAATTCGAATGGTCCTACAAAATCTTTTGTACAGAATTTCACATTTTCAGCAAGCAGTTATTCTCTCAGATTCCAGGGCAGCAATTATAACAATGACTTCCAAGTTGTCACCAAAAAACCAAACAATTATAGAATGTTGGAAAATCCTTACCCATCTAACAGCACTTCCAAAACACCTAGTCATCCAATGGGTACCAGCTCATTGTGGACTGAGTGGTAATGAGAAAGCTGATTTTCTTGCAAAAAAATGGGTACCAGCAGTGTACAAAAATCTATAGTTAAACTACCATTTTATGCAGCTAAAGGATTAATCAACTCTGAATTTAAAAAAAATTATTGCAAAATATTACAATGAAAAATCAAAGAAACTACCAAACATTCAAACAGTAATTCTTGAGTGTTCTCGAAAATCGGCAGTTGCAACCTTCAGGTTGATTACAGGACATGATTGTCGGGCAAAACATTTAAGCAGAATTGGGATATGTTCTTCACCACTCTGTCCTCTATGTGATCTGCAAGAGGAAATGGACCAAGACCACCTTCAAACATGCCCGGCCACTTCTAGCACCCCATCCATCAATGAAAAATATTGGAGAGCAAGTTGTCAGTAATCCAGCATTACCTAACAATAATACTTTCTTCTACTTATCAGTAGAGTAATTAATATATAACTTACATAGCCATCATCAAATTTTCCTTATTTGCCATAGAGAGTCATAGTTAAGTACATTTGTTACTCATCACCATCCTGATGTTAATGTTTAGAAATATAATGAAAACTTGCAGTGACTACTGATACTGCATGGGTTTGGAGAAGTGTTGCATTTAAATCCCTAGGTGATGAACTGTCCAGAAGAGGTATATCAGATCTCAAAATGTCTGTGAAATGAGACATTAGATGTGATTATAATGTAGTGCAAACGAAAAAGGGGCAATTCCAAAGTCGAGTAGAAATAAACAGGCTAAACAAGAAGATGTGGTGTTTGACCAGGTGGGATCAAAGGATAGTGAGACAGGCATTATGTGGGCAGATTGAAACAGGAGAAAGGCGAGCAGAAAAGACCAGCTCATATTTGGAAAGTATTAACTCAAAGGTGGGTATCAGGTAATGAACATGTGTTAATATATAGGAAGCTGAAGAAAAAAGGGAGGAAAACGGTGCTCCACGCCATGTGACAAGGAAGAACAAGTGATCAAGTGAACTGTATTAAGGAATGGTAGGAGGGATGGGAATAAAAGTTTAGGGGAAAAGTCAAGTAGGCGTTATTAAAAAAGTGAAAGTTAAGTGAGAAAAGCAAGTGGATGTGATATAGAGTTAAGAAAAAAGTGAATCGGTGAGGTGTAGGAGATTATTAATAAATGATCATGAAACAAGAAAAATGAGGGGGAGAATAAATTTTAGAATGGAATGAGTAAACTAAAATAATAATGATCTTAGGGAAAAGGAATGTATAACAGAATTTGCTGAAAATAAGTGAATCAAAAGATGAAAGTTAAAAAGATGGGTTTGAACAAGATTAATTAACTGCAGTCAAAGAATAAGCAGCGTACGTTAAAAATTATATGTAGAGAATCTCAGAGGGGCTACGGCCCAAGTTCATGGGCAGCCCAACATGTATATGCTTTGGTACTCAATAAATTCATATTCATAATGTAGTATTGTTGCTAGCAAAAACTGCTAGTATAGTTGTATCTACAAAACTGATGAAAAACAAATGCATGCACACGTATATTGGTCTTATGGAATAAAAGTCTCCTATGCCTGTAGCAGGAATTATGTGTCCAAGTGAACTGATGAGAAAATTTGTGCTAATATTTCACATGTCAAGTTGTATCCATATAATATGTGTAAATTTCTTGCTGTATGAATATTGTGTCTATTTTGTAAATGTTAGTATCAAATCTGAAGCTATTCAGTGGAAGGAAACATAGCCAACATCGATTGTAAGAAAAAGCTACGATCAATAACTGAAGAGAAACAATGGTTGTTGGCCATGTTACTACGAAGAGTAAACACGAGACCCTATACAGTACTAATCAAAACATTGTGTAGTATAGACATGTATTTGAGCAAGTTCAGATAATGTGCTACATATCGGCAGTCTGTAATCAAGGATTGCATTGCTGAAGGATATTCTGAGAAGCATTGCACAACAGAATTTACTACACATCATTGTACATAAAAAGTTGGCTAATATTTTATGAGAAAAGCTGAGATAACTTAAGAAATTGAGACACTATACTGAGTTTGGCGCAGATAAGAATTGCAGAGAGAAATATACAACAATGTCAAACCAGATAGCTTCGGAAATTTATGATGATTATGTTTGTGAAGAGTGAAATGATTTGTTGTAGTATTGCTACTTCATTACAATAAAGTTAATTTCAGTGGAAATAATTGATCATATATAAGCCCTTGTCATCTTTTATCCACTAACCTATCAACGCACTAGAGATAAAGAGTCCCATTGCCAACTCACATTGATAAAAAACTGCCAGACATCTTACCGAACAGCCTTACCTACAGACACCAATCACCTTCATTGTCATTTTTCTAAATATTCAAAGAAAAGTAACACAAGATTTATATATTTGTTGACTTTGTAATTGCTTACTAAGCTTGCTGGTTATATTAAGTAAGATATCACTTTCTTTAACTATTAATCCCATCCCATACAGTATAATAGTTAATCAGGGCTCTACTGTATATTCGTATCCATGTTTTGTTTGTTTCAGAGTGAAAGATACATGGGATGCCTTCTCGAAAATTGTTGCCAAAGGTGGAGTCAGAGGCCTTTGGAAAGGTTCAATACCAAATGTTCAAAGGGCAGCTCTGGTGAATTTGGGCGACCTGACAACTTACGATTCAGCAAAGCGATTTTTGCTCACTCACACCAGCCTCACTGACAATCACTTCACACATATACTGGCAAGGTAGGAGCATCTCTTATACAATAAAACTATACTGTATTTCATCACATAATTGTTGCAATTGCATAATGGTTGCACCTTGATTTATAGACAAGCAATCAGAATTTAAGCAATTTACCACATAATCGCAACATTAATATTCCAAGTGTTCACTGTCGAGAAATATTGAAGGCAATAGTAGGAAAGCTGGGACCGCACTTGAATACTTGTACTTAACATACCTTCTCATTTTCCCTCCAAACATCTTGGTTCCCCCACCACTACTTCCTTCAACAGTGATATGTACCATCTAATATACAACCCAATGTCACATTTCTTTATTTATTTATTGCAAAGTCACATTTATTTATTTATTTATTTATTTATTTATTTATTTATTTTGTTATCCATTGATTGATTGATTCATTCACTCATTAATTTCATTATTGAATTAATTATTTAATTAATTTATTTTTTTATTACAGATGATAGGCACAGAGAAACTTTAATCTGCATAATACATGAATGCATATTAATTTACGTTTATTTGCACACTTATTGTTACATCATATGACCAAACCTGCCAACATTTGGCACTAATATGTGAGTTATGTATAACAATGTCATAGTTATTATTTATTTATGCCAACAAACTAACTGTTGGTGTTTTTAAACACACAAGCTGTGTGTGGGCAATGTTTGAGAGGTAGAACAAACCCACACATGGCTTGTGTGTTTAAAAACACCAACAGTAAGTTTGTTGGCATAAATAAATGATAATTACCATCTATTTAATCCTGGGACATAAAGTACTTGCAATAGTAAATCACTATTGGGGTAATTTGTCTCTGATGTGAGACTGCCTTTGTGGTTTACCAGGAGAGATACGAACTGGTTTGAGAATTCAATGTTATTCTGGCAGGTTGTCACAGTAGCTTAATGGTTAGAGCACCCACCTAGTAAGCGGAGGGTCTGTGGTTCAAATCCCAGCTGTGGCATTGAAATTTTAAGTTCCAGTTCTACTTCTCAAATCTCATAATTGTTCATAATTGTCCTTAAATGTATGATCTTGATTTAGTTATTTTAAATTATTCCAACAGAGAAAGTGTAGGGACAGAGAATTAGTAGTGTCTCTGTGTGTGTGTGTGTGTGTGTGTGTCTGTGTGTGTGTGCGTGTGCGTGCGTGCATGTGTGTGTGCGTGCACGTGTCTCTCTCTCTCTCTGTGTGTGTGTCAGCATAACTCAAAAATGAAAAGTCGGTTAAAAACCAAAGTTGGCATTTTAGTTTAATGTCTTTCAAGGATGCAACACAAAGATTTTGAAGAAAATAGCCCCACCCTAAACTACTCTTCACATGGAAAATTTTTCGAAAATTTTGATTTCCTTCAAAATGGCTCTTAACGATTTAGATTAAAATGCCATATGTCTAAGATATTTTTAAAACAAATGAAACGCATATTTTAAATTTTCTGGCGATAGCCTAAGTAGTCCTGTTTACTCTGGACGACTTTTGAATAAGTTGTAAACTGTAAGAGGTTGACAAAATTTTACCACACAAAAAAATGTAGATGCTAAAACACACAATTTATGTTTAAATAAATCTTTTGTAGAGTGAACTATTTTGGAGATATTCCTTGTTATTTGTGTCAGTTTCAGAAAACTTAAAACTTTCTTGAAATGGAACATCATTGTTCATTTTTTATATGTTGAGCGTGCAAAGAAAACGGGATATCAAAGCTTTAATATTTGACTATCGCTCAAAGCGTACTGAAAATAAGCAATAAGATAATTTGTACAAATGTTTATCTCAAGTAACATGAAGATAGAGGAATACGAGTTTGTAAGAATGGTTACAATAGTAGAGAAAGTCATGTGAGTGCAACACATATGATTTTTTTTTTTTTTTATTTTTTTTTAAATGGAGTAAGTGCTTGCATTGCATTGTCAGCATCACTTTTGTTCCCCTCCTCTTCCTTCTGCTTTCATTTCTTTTCAATTAATAACAGCGTAACATACCTGTGGTTCAATAAGCTCAGACTCTCTCTTACTCCCATTACTGTACACCAGTCGCTGAAAGTTAACACAGGCACTCTTAAATAATTTATTCTTCACATAATGGTTTGCTCATTGTATTTTTACTTTATGAAGAAAGCATAAAAAGTGTGGCAATGATGCAATGAAATCTGGTCCTCTAATTTAATTAAGATATAAAAGATTACTTTGTTGAACAATTTAGATGTATTTAAGAGGTAGAATCAGGGCTGAAAAATTCAATGCCATAACCAGAATTTGAACCGCAGATCTTCCGCTTCACACGTGGCTACTCAAACCACTGAGCTACCATGGCCAACTTGCCATTATGACATTAAATTCCCCAAGTGATTCGTAATTTCCTGGTAGAGCACAAAGGAAATCTCACATTTGAGTTAAGTACCACAAGGGTGACTTACAATAGTAAGTACTTTATGTCCCAGGTTTAAATAATCTTCTGATGTTAATTGTTATTTTTGCATTCCAACCAACTTACTGCTGGTTTTTGAAACACACAAGTCGTGTGTGGTCAATGTTTGAGAGCTAGGCAATCACTTTGTAGCATACTGTTGTATCAGGAATTGTGTGTCCGAGTGAATTCATGAGAAAATTCACTAAACACAAGTCAAGTTATATCCATTAAATATGTGTAAATTCCTTGCTATATGAATATTGTATCAGTGGTTATATTTCTAAATATCATTTCCAAATCCGAAGCTATCCAGCTGAAGGAAACATGGCCAACATCGATCATAAGAAAAAGTTACGATTAATAACGAAGGAGAAACAATGGTCGTTGTCCATGTAACTAGGAAGAGTGAATACAGGATCCTATACACTTCTAATGGAAACGTCATGAAATATAGACATGTATATAAGCGATTATGCATAACGGATTATATATCGGGAACCTGTAATCGAGTATTGTATTGCCAAAAGATATTCCAAGAAGCAATGCGTCAGAGTATTTACATGTGCGATTGTACATAAAAAGTTTACTAATATTTTACGACAAAAGCTGAGAAAGCTTAGGAAATCGAGACGCTATATTGAGTTTGAAGTATGCAGGAATTACAAAGAAAAATATTCAACAACGTTAAACCAAATAGCTTCAGAAATTTATCATAATTATATTTGTGCAGAGTCAAACTATTTGTTGTAATATTGTTAATTCATTGCAATAAAGTTGATTTCAGCATAAACTTGAATATTGATTGATAATATGCAAGCCCTTGTCACCTTTTATCTGCAAACATATCAACGACCCAAGAGATAAAGAGTCCTATTATTGACACACTAATAAAAACTGCCACATTGTCTTAATTTGATTTAATTTAATAATGGAATTGAGCATGTTGCCATGTAGCTTAGTGGTTAGAGCCACCAGTAAAGATGGTTTGATAGTTTGACTCATTTCAAATTCAACACGAGGGAAACCTTACTGGTTGAACACCTAAAATAAAGTTGTACTTAGGTTTTGTTTTTGTTTGCAGCATATGTGCAGGACTTGTAGCAGCTACAATGGGCACTCCAGCAGATGTGGTGAAAACAAGAGTTATGAATCAGCCAATTGATAGCGAAGGAAGGTAAGCAAGAATGAATGAAAAAATCTTGCCATACCTACCTGCCTACAGTCCTGACAATTCACAGCATCTTTAGTAAATTAAAATATTTTTTCAGCACCATTTTTTATTAAATACATTTTTTAAATTATAAGTATTGCGCCTACAGTGATGTAATATATGAGGATTGTCCATAAAATAAGGTTCCCAAAGTCCTGCCATCGCGAGGAATGCTGTTATGCGAGATCCAGCAATACTGACATGTAGCTTGGTTCTCCCTTTCCCAGTCCCCCAGCCTGCGAGCTGTCTGCCATACTCAGTCTTGGCTTGGCAGCCGTTAGAAATGGAGCTTCCGCTCACTTCTCCCGCCTGTTGCAAATTATGCTCTGTGATTCGTTTTTTGTGCACAAAAAACACTGTGCTGGTGGACATTCATTACCAACTGTGTGAAGTGTACGGAGAACAGTGTATGAGCGTACAACACATATGCGAATGATATAGAGAATTCAAAGACGGACGTACAGACGTCCATGACGACCATCGGTTCCAGATGACACCATTGTGAAAGTGGGAGAAGCAATGCTCAAAGATCGAAAGGGCAGAAAGGGGTTATTGTGCGAAATTCTGCCTACTAGCACAACAATCAATGCAGACCGCTACTGTGAGACATTGAAGAACCTTTGCCGCACAATCCAGAACCAGAGGAGAGGCATGCTTACAAAAGTAGTGCATTTCCATCAGGACAATGCTAGTCCACACATTGCCCATGTGACAACCAATGTAATCAACAAATTTGGATGGGATAATGCCACACACCCTCCCTACAGCCCAGACCTAGCTCAAGTGACTACCATCTCTTCCCTGACTTGAAGAAACACCTGCATGGGACACATTTCAGAACTGGAAAGGATCTGAAAGAAACTGCTTTAAGCTATCTTTGCCACATGGCGGGAAGGTACTATGATGCAGGTATACAAAAGTTGGTACACCACATGCTAAAATGAATTGATCAGAACGGCAATAATGTTGAAAAGTAGGAAAAAGTCTAAGCTTTCCATAAATGTATCATTTAATGTCAATAAATATGTTTTTCCTTGTGGAAAAAAAATTGGGAACCTTATTTTATGGACAACTCTCATACATGACATTAACCCTTAACTGGTACACTTAAAAATTATAACACATAAGGTACTCCCGGGTCCTCAGGACCCATATCAATAATGAGTTTGTTTTGGTAGGAAAGAAAGCTATTGGGTGGAATGTAAATATAAAACATTTAATAAGAACTTGTTATTACTAACTTCAAATGATATTCAGTGCTTCTAATCATCCCTTACAAAAGTTATACAACAGGACAGTGAGGTACATCAGCACAGAATCTGAAAAACGTGGACATCCAAACATCCACTCATCTGCTATTAATATTTACCTACGCAAATGAAACTTTGCATATTAACTTAAAATAGGCTGTTCTTCAAAGCTGTGAACTCCCCAAAAAAGTTCAAATTGAACATGACATTTCTGCAGGGATAACTTATGGGTATTCAATTACAATATTTTCAGCTGAATGACATATTACCTCATATATGAAAATCGTAAACTATAGCAGCAAATGAGACAAAACCTTATATTTAGATTGTTTAGTGTCATTATCAGTCAAATTCATTATTTTTACGTATCTGAAATGCTTTGGATACAAATCTCAGGAACATTCCAAACTCCAAGGTGGTGCTTGACATCTGGCACATGCTCTTGATGCTTTCCTATCCTTAGATGGGCACACCGAGCCTTTTTCCTCTTCGATCCAGTAGTTTGGAGTATCTGCAATCTCTTCCCCACTCATTTTTCGACATTCTGGTAGAGTAAATCCAAAATAATGAACGTGATGTTAAGAAAAAGAATTTCACCAAAGGTACACCAGAGTCCTTGGGACCCGATCGTCTTCATAGAAACAAAACTACCATAGAAACACTTGCAACAATGCTAGTCAACAAAAAGCTAGGAGAATACCAGAAGGGGCATGCCAGTGCTCCTACACATATTGTGGCACTGATAAAAACAAATTTCCATCAGGTCCCTAGGAGAAAATTTCAATTTATAAGTCTGGGGAAAAAGGAGGACTGAAAATGTCTCTTCTGAAGACAATAATGTAAACATGTTTTTTCTAAACTTTTGCAGGGGATTGGTGTACAAGTCGTCAATAGACTGTCTAAAGAAGACAGTTGAAAATGAGGGCTTCTTTGCTCTGTACAAGGGCTTCCTTCCAGTGTGGATCCGCATGGCTCCCTGGTCACTGACGTTCTGGCTTTCCTTTGAGCAGATTCGTCACATGCTTGGTGCTACAGCATTCTAGTGGTAATCTGTGATACTTACTGGTAGTAAAGCTCTGATCTCTGATACTACTGCTCCAACCAGGCTTGTAATTACCTCAATCTTACGCTACAGATTCTCTATACAGGAAGGAATAAATGCTTGCTCATGTCATTCATTCCTTTCAGATTTCTTTTATGGTTGCTATAAGAATGTATATACATTATAATCACTGTGATTATTGTGTTGCGTCTGTTTTTATAAATATGCTCCACATTAGGGAGGCAATTGTGACGACGTTTATAAGTGTATTCCAGATTTATAATTGGCACAACAGTTCTAGACATGTAAAATCTTACTGACAACTATGTAGTGAGTTACTTTGCAGATCAGGAAGTAAATGATAACTGCATGCTGGAGAATGCATAGTACAGTCAGTGCCAAACACCCATACACTACCAATATAATGAATAATGTAGATACCACAGGCTTCACTTAATAAATAAATAAATCAGCTGTGGTGAATTATTTTTGGTCATTTAATCATGAAAGTACCTGGGCGACCAAGATTTTCTTGGCTTTTTTTTTTCCTTTATTTTTTTATTTTTTTTTTTATTTTTTTATTTTTTGTGGGGGGGGTGGTGGGGGGAAAAGGTACTTATTTAGATAAACTTGAAAAGCAAAATGTTAAGTAAATATAAATTTTCATCCTGATTGTTGGAGCCATTTCCGTGACGACACCTTTAATATCCTGGCTTGTATGTTGAAATTAGCCCATTAATTGAGAAATTATGGCCAAAATAAGGTTTCAACTAATTGTGACTGTTACGCGTAGATTAATATAGCTAGGTCAACTTACTTGCTATATTCTGATAGTCCTGGAAGAGGACTTTAAAATGCTACTTCATTTGTTCAAATCGGTCCATTAGAAGAGAAGAAAAAGCCAAAATTAGGTTCGGTTGCTCTGTAGAAGCAGAAATAAAAAATGTTATTTTTTTATGTAAAATCACATTTTTTCAGGAATGTTACCTATGTAGATAAACTTAAAAAGCAAAACCTTATCTTAATACAAAATTTGATCAAAATCGTTACGAGCTGTTTCCAAGTTGCATGGAATATATATATAATAATTTATATACAAGAATTGCTCATTTAAATATTTAAGATAAATCCAGAGATTAAACTATTAAAACAATTAAATGGACCTAATGGTTTGGGAAAAGAACATGTTATGAATTTTGAATTATCACCGATAGATTCTATTTATAGATTTTTGTCTTAAGAAGGTGGTGACAAATAGATCTTTTGAGTTGAGCGTCTGTAGCCATGGTAATTTGTTTGGATAGCTTTGAAAATGTGTTGGATACAACTTGAAACTAGTCAGCGTTGTAAGAATATTACTAAGATAAGTGAAGCTTTTAGTTTCTAATTTGTTGGTATTTTAGGTTCTGTTGTTTCACTGTTTATAGCTTCAGTTTTCCATGACATAAGTTGTATAGTTGTATGGTTGGTGTTTCAACAACTTCACCACATATTGAAGATAGGTAAAGTCTGTGGTCTCTACAGTTTATCCAGAACGCCCTGACACTCGACATGCGCGAGAGAGGAGAAATTAAGGAGAAGTGACTGGAGGGGTGGGGAACAAGTTAGTGATGTCAGATCTCAGGCAGTCACATACACAAGCGGTGTATGTTTATGTATTATAAACAATTATTGTGAAGCTATCACAGTAGGTACGCCTCTTCTATTGCACATCCTTACTTCAAGAATGGGGCAGTGTCTCGACAATCTGGACAAACTTTACATTATATATACTTAGACTTTCACGGCCGGTGTCTTGACTATTAGAAATGTTTAGTTCTTCCGGGCCGGCATTTCTAATAGTCAAAACTGTACATTAATTGTTACACTGGTGGGTTTAATTTGCTTCACTGCTAATAGCTTCAGGTTTATATACCATCCATACACCAGTTATGCCAAGATTACGATGAACTTCACTTAACATGACTTAACGCGACAGGACATAACGTGAAGTATGAAACTAGAAGGTCTGTTAGGATGCACTTCACTTAACGTAATGGGAATGATTCTGATTGGTTATTCTTTTGCTCAGCAGACATGGCGGATATTGGATTTCCTAATCAGAGGCTATGTTTCCCAAGAATGAAAGGAAACAGAATAGGAAAATATGAAGTAAAAACATTTTAAAACGGTGAATGAAGTGGGTACAGTGGAGATGGTATAACTTACTTTTAGAGCTAAACAAAAGAAACAGAGAAAGAGTCTTATAGAGAAACCAGTTTATTCCCGCATGGCAATTGGTTCAAATAGTCACATGACCTCTAAACTTGATGTAACGTGAAGGAAAAGTTTGGCATTGTCAAACCCTTACATTAAGTCATGTTAAGTCACAGTAAGTCGACCCTAAATAACTCCATTTAATATGTGGTAGACTTTCCCATTGCATTAAGTCACGTTACATTAAGTTCATCGTAATCCTGGTATTATGCACTGTACCACATCTTCATGCCTTCCATCATCTCTGCCTCATGCTTCATGAAATGGAGGACATTTGCAATTATTCTCCTACTCTATTTTATACCTTGCTAGTTAACTTGGAAAATGTAGGTGCCATTGTTATAAATATCTTAAATATAAAATAAGCATTGTTTACTACTCTCTTTGAAAATGCAACCAGATGGAGAACACTTTCAATGCAGACTGTATGTGATGCCTGCAGTGAGTAAACAAAAGTGTATCACTTTCTGAGTAAGCAAAACATTAAATAATTTTTATGCTTGGAAGCTGGATTGGCAATCCGGGTCATAGTTACAGAAGCTTTGCACCCAATCTAAGTCATGGTGTCGATTTTGTAATGATTTGCTTTTGAGCTATGAGATCTCTTTTTCCTTGTTCTAGGGTAAGTTAAATGGTAAATTAACTTTAAATTAATCCATTTTTTCAAATGTTTTATTGAATTTCCATTATATGTTTTATGATTATAACATGATCATCAGAAGTCATTAATCCTCTTGCTCTCCAATATATATTTTTCACTGATGGATGGGGCGGTAGAAGTGGCTGGGTGTGTTTGAAGGTGGTCTTGGTCCATTTCCTCTTGGAGATCACATAAGAGGATAGAGTGGTGAAGAATATATCCCAATTCTGTTCAAATTGGAGAGCTATACAGCAGTAAAAGTAACCGCTTTTTAGAGAGCACCATATTTTTATGTTTTGGCGGTCACATCGCTCTCTCACAACCCCCAGAATGTCTGGAGGACCACACCTGTCGTTGGTTTACTGGTCTCACCAACCTGACCAAAAGAATTATTAAAATAAATTCACCGACCATATCCTATTGATTACCAATCAGAGGCCACATTACATGCCATGGCAGGTCAGCATGATAGGGGTTAAGAGTTTATAGAGAAATTAGAGAAATGTAGAGATTGGAAAGATAAAGACTCTCTAGCCCTTGGATACCCTAATAGCATCAGGGTCGGAAGGGAACAAGAGATGACCAAGGTAAGGTCATGAGGCCAGATAGAAAATACAGTGAGGAGCAAAACACCAGCAAGTGGAAGTAATGTTTTGCTCAGCTTGTGGTCACCATCCACATATCCCCTAGATGAGGACCCCTGAGGGGACATATATTGAGTTCGTCCCAAATTCTTTGGATTACATAATTGTTAATTGGTGCTACTCTCCTATTGCAACAGTCCATTTAGATTTAGTCCTGAATTTCCTTTGAATGAAGGACAAACATTAGACAACAATGAGCTTGCTCTGTACCTGTAGTATATGTCTCTGACAAGATTATTGGTTTGATATTCTCTCCTTGTGTGCGATGCTCTTGATGCTAGCTGCTACAGCGGCAAACTATGGGATCTTTTACTCAGTGTATGCATGGGTGTGTGTGAGAATAGAGAACACTAATTAAGTTGGCTGATAAATTTAATGGGGGCTAATAAATGTGCTATTTGAAGCAAGTTGCAGACAATTTGAGGTTGAAGAGTTAAGCTGGTTCTAAATCTTAGTGCTAGAAGTTGTAACTCTTGAAATATTATATATTCTAATTTTGATGTATCCGTACTTTACTATTAATAAGTGTTTGCATAATAATGACAAGCGTAAGCTGCTGTGAGTCACTAAAATGCTAATCAGAGAATCTACTGTACAAGGTCATCAGATTAAGCAGCCCTGCTCTTATCAGTACCTGATTCTTGGGCCTGCGCCGCTCACCTGCTGAGATTCTATACTCCATCCAGCCTTAGACCCATACATTGTATCCCTGTGAGATAACCTGATATTCATATCGGCTGTGACTAACACAAATGCATCTCATGTTTAAGGTGCAACAGAACAATATTTACTCGGGAGTTTTAGGAATAGCGCTGCTGTTGCGTTACATTCAAATAGTCTTTACCAGGGTTACCATACATGTTGAAAACTCACAGATAATCACCAATATTCAAGGTACTGTATTTTACAGTGCACTTTGGTTATGGTATATCGCAGGTTACTTATTGACGGCTTGTGTTTACATCAAGTCGGGACCTAAGAGTGGAGGGATTATAGTTCCCACTATTGCATCACACATGATCTAACTCAGGGGTATGGCAAAAAAAAAGCAGTAGATAATGTTCTTTGGTGATTTTCAGTTATGAGTTAGTCCACTCATGATACAAATTACTACAGAAAACATATTTTCTATTTGTTACAATGTTATAAAACACAGCTCTCCATCTCAGTGTCATAGAGCATTTTAGGAATGTTTCCTTATATTGATCCACCTAACAGAAGTGGAGTCCATAAAACAGTCAATAAATTCAAAAGTATGGATCAGTGTTAAGGCCAGAAAAAAAGATTGAAAATGTCATGTTTTAGCAGATGAAAAGATTGATGATGTTGGTGGGCAGTTAGAACGTTCGCCATGAAAGTCTGTGCAGCAAGCTGGACTGAGCTATAGGTCAGCACAAAAAATGACAAAACTACTCACTACAGCTCATACTTCTTTGGACGCAATTGCTGACGTCTTTATTGACATTGATCAGTGTAGGGACTTGGCCCGCTTGATCCCCAGACCTCACTTCTTGTAGGGTAGTGTGAAAGACAGAGTTTATAAATCTAATCCCCGAACATTACAAGAATTGCAAAATAATGTTCGGGAAGAAATAACCAAGATATTCCAAGAATAATTGCAAATATTTGTGATAATCTGTTACGACATTGCAATGCCTGTCTTTGACCACAAGGAGAACATTCCCAACATTATTTTTGAAAATGTAAGCAATAAAGAGATATTCAATATTGTAATTTGTGAAAAAAATAATGGTTCTGGTTGACTATATCCATTCATCCTATTTGCTTCAATGCATAAGATGGTCTGGGTGAGAAAAACTGCCAGGAGGGAAGCCACACATGACCACAACCCGAGTGCTGTTAAAAGTATGTGCCCTAAAGCTAATGACACTTCATAACCTGGTATGGTCTTAAAATACTACAGACTGCTGATAATAACAATAAAACACTCTTGCAAGACGTGAAAGAAAGTCTCAAATTTTAGAAATACAGTACAATCTGACTAAACTGGACCTCATATATACCAGAAACCTGGACAGGTGGAAAATAAATCTTGGAATGGAGCTATTTCCTATATTAAATAACATTCTAAACTGGAAAACTGCCTAATGCGGAAACAAAATAGTTTTTCCAGAATCATTTGCATAAATAACCTAAGACAGATTTTCATTATGCTTAATACATAGTTACGTGCTTTGATAATGAACTTGCCATGACTGAAGACATTAAAAGTACAGCAGATGTGAAGTCATGGAAGGAATGGATGACAACGAAGCCAACAAAAGGGAGCCAAAAATACACCTTTTAGAGAAGCATTATCTGTTTTGAGTGACCTTCAGGAATTTGAGCTTCCAAGAATGTTCCAGAACTCCTGGAGCTGATGCAGGGTGCAAAGGAGATCATAGAGCGTTCTCTTGTGAAGAAGTCACAACAGTGCACTTTTGATGGTTATGTGGGGGGAAAAGAAACTAATGGAGAAACTGCAATTATGTATGACATGCAAGTTGAAAACACAGCAAAGCATACAATTGAACCTATTTTTTATTTACAGAACTTTATTTTAAGTTATTCCTTCAGTTTACTTCTATACGATTATATTTTTTGTACTTTGTTTTACCAAAATATGCACAACTCTTTGTAAGGTGAAAACCTGTGAAAATGGAATAATATTACTGGAGCGATCACATTCCGTTTTGGGTAGGTTTCACTGTACATGCTGTTTTATCAAGTACGTCTCACCTACTTCAGTACTATCTCACCAAACTTCCTACATCATACATGTTTCTTGGTATGTGATTTCCGAGAAACAGCAGCACATGTTTTGGGCAACATCTTGGTGCAGATTGTGGGTATAGGTACATGTTGCAATCAGTAACTGGCACAGAGTCTTACAATAAAACAACACATGTTCATTAACGTGTACTTACAATGGCGGACAGTAAAAGGTAGAGTGTACAGGAACAATCCTCATTCTATTGATCACTTGAAATGCTCTGTACGAGAGGAAATCAAAGCTATAACTGCTGTGGAACTTTAAAATGTTAGTCTTTCAGGTGTGTGTTGCAGCACATCGAGGATATTTTTAATGTCAATTGCCAAGGGAGAAGGGGAGGTCATTCTTGATGTTTGATCATCCTTCTTAATTAATTTTCTAGGTCCCTCCTTAGCTGGGAATGCCTTCCTCTCTCTCCAGCCAATCATGTGGAAGCTAGCCCTGAAGGATTCGCTGCTGCAGGGGTTTCGTTGGGCCTATACTCACCGGTACTTGATATCGGTAGTTACAGAATTGTTCAAAGTGAGTGCCGGAAGTTCTGAAACATGCAATGTGAATTGCTTTCACAAGACCATCAGTGTTTCTTTGTTTGAATAAAATTTGAATAATTTATTGATCAGAAAATAACCGTACAACACCTAATAGGGCAGGTACATGTATGACACACCTCAAGCTGCTCTCAGCCTGCCAACAATACGGACGGATGGTCATCAATACTGGATTGGTTCCTCTTGTAACTGATCGGTTGAGCAATGATTTTTATGTATGGGGTAACCTAAAAAAACAAAGTATAAGAATAACTCTCAGACAATAAAAGATCTAAAACAAATCACAGGAGAGACTACCAGAGCAACAGCTGTGGAGCTTTTGCATGTTCAAGGGAATTTCATGTGCCAAAGCCAGAAATGTGTTTCTGTTGAGGGAGGTCATATTCAACACATCACATAACGCAAGTTAGTTCCCATCATTATCATTTTTCAATATAATTTTATGCTTTTACTAAAAATCCAATACTTTATGTGCAGAGAGGCTGTTTCTATCTCCCTGGTACTGCCAACTTGGTACCCAACGTGCGGCCACTCTAATACAGTCTGCAACATGAATAACCTCCCTATATATGCCTTGATCATTAATTTATTGATTGAATCACCGTTGTACTATATGTTTCATTCTGCAGAGTTGTTCATAAATTATATACTAATGTTAAGTCGCCTACATGCAGCATTTTTGTCTAATTTGGAGAATGTCAGAAACGTCTAAAGAAAATAGAAATCAATGAATGACAGTAAACTGGATGTAGTTTTATATAAATGAAGTAGGATGTATATGCAGATACAAAGAATATATACTAAATCTTGAAAGCGTTCTTTTTCTTTTCCAAATCATGATATACACAATGCGGTAAAAGTAACTTGACACTTATTAGGTCCTTATTTAAAGGCACTAAATAGTGATGGCAGGTAAATACAGCATGAAAGACAGTATTGGAAGTGTGGAAATACAGCATCAGCACAAGTTTGTTGGAGAGAAACATTTAAGAGACCTGCTTCTAGTCATCAGACCATTTACTCAATTTGCAATATGTTTATCAAACAGGAACCGTTCATAATGCTTCAAAATCTAGTCAGCCCTGATGAGTGTGCACAAAGAAAATGAGATGTTGGTTTCACAGGCATTTGTAGCAAGTCACAAGAACTCAATCCATAGAGTTAGGAATTTTGGACAGGTCTCTGCGCAGGATGTTGAACATATTTCACATCAAGCCATATCACCCATGATAACTCTATGGCTTACTGGAGGATGATCACAATACATACTACTGCTTTATGAAGTGCAAGTCTCTTTAAGTGTCAAGCTACTTATGTTACACCTGTATTTTGGTCAATGCAGAAAGTTGGGCCTTTTAGATACAAACCATACCAATAATGTCTACTGAATTTATGAGTTTTGTTTAATCTTATTAAATATTTACCTTAAATAAAATTTATTGAGATGTTTGTTTTTCTTTCTTCGTTTTTCTGTCACAAAATCACGTTTTTCATTGAAAACGGACTATATTTTTATGTAGTAAAAATATACATATTTCAAATTTTATCTACACAGGGCTTGTAAGTTTAAAATAATCAGTTATTCATTAATTAATTGACCTTATAAATGGTTACCAATTTAGGTTGTTTAATAAAACCCCAGGACATAAACTACTTAGGATTGTAATTTGCCCTTGGGGTATGTATCTCAGAATAGAGGTTCCCCTGTTGTTGTTGTTGTAGTGTTTAACGCCCGCTTTTACTACTACGGCACCGCAGGCGGTGACACTGATGATACATGAAGATGGAGCACCGGTGGAATGAGATGGCGGGGGAAACCGGAGTACCCGGAGAAAACCCGCCCTGACGCCGCTTCGTCCACCACGAATACCACATGCGGGTCCCTGGGATCAAACCCGGGCCGCCTAGGTGGTAGGCGAGCGCGCTAACCGCTCGGCCACGGCGCCGCCTGGTTCCCCTTAAGGTCTTCTGGGAAAATATGAATTTAATGTCACACCAGTAAGTTGTCATGGTAGCTCATTGGTTAGAGTAGCTGCACATAGAGTGGAAGATACATGATTCAAATCCCAGCTATGACATTCAATTTTTCAGTTCTGATTTTAATTCTCACGTTATTTATCTGTTTATAGTTTAAACTTGCCAGCACCGATCTCTCAATAACCTTGCATCATAGCCACACATCACAATATTTTCTGAAATGATGCATCATGAATTTAGCAGATTTAACATTGCAAAGATAGGGCATAATATTCCCTTAGTCAAATAGCTTGTCATAATTAGGCAGAGAACTAAACCCACAGCTGTCTCATATCCACAGATTATTTTCAAGTTACTATTTCTATATCAAATTTGTAATAACAAAAAATGTAACCAAACAGTCAGTTTTCGTTTGCATTTCCTTCAAATAGTGCTGTAAAATTTCAGGAGCAGTACATCAGAGTATCATATGATTTACTTGCATAAAAACTTAGATTTTGCTTTGAAATTACACACCTGTAATAATTTAACAAGTGATTAAAACAGAAATTACACAACTGCTTTATCAGCTTAATATAACAGTACTGTTTTTAATTATTTATTTTTTCATTCATTAATGGAAACAGTGTACAATAATTCAAAGTATATATATAGCACCTTGGTATTACAGAAAGGCAGTGAATTGTAAATTGACTTTCAATGTGTTCAGAAAGTTGTTATACCAGGGAAAAGCTGCCAGCAGTAATAATATAGTGTTTGTATACATGTATATGTGTGTGTGTGTCTGTGTATGTGTGCATGTATGTTAAACAACAGGGTTACAAGTGTAACAGCTTGCAGAGGTTATAGTAGTATTTATGTAATGTTAATATTTTCTAGGGATTTATATAATATAGATTTTATAGACAATAAACATACATATATTTTGGTAGGTAAGGAGTGTTTTGTGTGCGCTTGTGGGGTAGAAAGAAAGAAAGAAACCGGAAAGGTGACTGAGTCATCAATAGAAATAATTGTGTAATGGCAGGCAAAACTATATATTTCACAATAAGTGTGTAAAGTATGAATGAGATTGTGTTTTGAAAGGTTTACTTCCAAATATAATACTTGTGCATACTTGCCAACTTTTACGGTTTGCCTTTAAAATTTGAGGCAATGGATGGCTTTTAGTATACGTACCACCAAAGTGAAAATCCACCTGGAGATGCCTCCACTTCATTGAAGAATGGTACAGGCATTGGCGATTGTCTGTCAACCCAGAGAAAAACCACACCATCCTTTCCACCATAGTTAATTGAGATTCTACTTTAGTTCATATTATAAAGCTTAAAATATGTACTGGAAACCTCTGTATAACCTAGAAAGTGCTGTTTTTTTGCTTTAACACATGTTCATTGTGGTACCAGAAAGAATTTCAGCAAGAAACAGTACTACCAGGCCTTCAAGAATTCTTATAAAATGGCATTTCCATTTATTTTACATGCAGTGTTTGTATATTTACAGCTTTTAATTTTGAAAAGTTGGCAAGTATGCTTATTGCTTAAATGGTGTTATGATTATTTTTGTTAAATATACAGGGCATCTCAGCGATTACATAGTTTTAGTATCAGAGCAATTATATTTTCAGTTTTCTTTATACACCTTAACAAAGTAAACATTTTGAGATTACTATTATGTACAGTTTTCATGGATTTGTATAACTTATCTATCTATTATAAATAAAGCACAGTTTTCTTTTTCAAGAATGCATCACATACCAACAGTGAATATTTATATTAAATCATACAACTTGTTAAAATTATCTGAAAAAAAATCTGTACTCTTTTATACATATAATTTCACGTTATGCATTTTATTTGTTGTGTATGTGTGTGGAAAAAATATAAATAAATGTTGAAATGTGTCACCATTATTTGTTTTATTACTTAATTTATGAACTCATTAATTCATTTCTTTGGCTAATACTAGCCCATGTGCAGCATTATACTCATGCACAACATAACCAATATTAGAGCAATAGATAACTCCCCCATAGACATTTCATACGGAAACATTTTCCCGTAAGATATTTCACTGTGAGGCATTTCGTCCATGAAACATTTAAACAAATGAAATCTAGCTCATTATAACTTTTTTCCTGGCAACTGTTTACATAAAGTAGTTAAACTAAAGAAAGTTTTACATCATAAAATGACCATTAGGGAAAACATCTCTTGCTGTATCAAATTTACATATATAACATTTGCGCTCATATAAAAAAATGTGTGTTGCACTCACATGGCTTTCTCTACTCTTGTATAAACTATTGTTACAAATGCTGATTCCTCTATCTTCATTTTAATTGAGATAAACAGCAACTGAAATTATCTTATTGCTAGTTTTCTGTAGGTGCAAGGGGAACACAAGAATACTGTAGTCTTAAGTTATAGTCAAATGTTTTAGATCTGCTATTTGATGCCTTTGAAATTCCATTCTCTTTGAATGTGTAGAGATTAAAAAATGAATAACTAATTCCTAAATATACACACCTGAAGCTATTAACAGTGAAGTAAATTGATCCACAAATAACACAAGTAATTAGAGACTCACACTTCACTATAATAAATTGAAATACACTCAATATTTTCCACTCAAGTGTCTCATGAGTGTATCTCAATTTATTATAGTGAAGTGTGAGTCTCTAATTACTTGTGTTATTTGTGGAACTAATTCCTATTTGGAAAAGTGTAAGTATTAGAAAGCTCAAATAAATAACAAGAAATATCTTGGAAGTGGTTCACTCCACAACAAAAAAATTGTATTTGATGTAAATGGTGTGTTTTTATGGTAACACTGTAGGCTTTAAGCCAGGGCCCCTCAAAGCTTAAAATCGCACCGGGTGCCATCCAAGGTCCAGAGGTTCTGTGCACTGTGCATCAGTGCCACACTCAGTTAAGCTCGGCTCAACTTACATGCTGCAGAGTGAAGAGTTGAGCAAGCGTATGTTGATAGATGGCTTGTTTGTCGGTAGATACATGCAATACAACTACCTAATAATGGAGCAGTCTGCTGCAAAGAATGCCGAAAGTACATTTAAATCAGACTGGGAACCTTTTTATTTTTTATAAAGTTGTGACCATAGAGCCAAATGTCTCCATGCAGCACAATAATTATGTGTGTCAGAAAATAATCTGTTGAAAGACTGTGAGTACACAGAAACATGTGGTGAAATCGTAGGAGATGTAGAGAGGAAGAATTAAAAGAGGTTGCTACAACTTGCAGCAAAGTAAACCTCTCACGGAGAGGTCGTCCATTCCACGTCAAGACAATGCCAATTGTGTCCACCAGATAGCAGGAGAAGATCCAGCCAGGTTAAGGAGATGCGACAGACAGAGCTTGCAGTCACCTTCGAGGCCTAAGGATGGGAGAAAGTCTTCCGAATAGTGCTATGCAACAACATCAAACATTTTAGTGAAGAGTCTATAAATATGATCTGCCAAGAATTAAAAATTCGAACATCATTCTAAACCAGACTCCTTTATATTATAAATTAAAAAAAAAAAGCATTCTTTATCAAAAAAAAAAAAATGAGGCTTGTACCAGTGCTTTATAGATCATTAAAAGAAATGACCAAATTTGGGTTAAAAATCAAACTAACCATGCTCCGCATGTAAACATTATGCACCAAGGAAGAAACCGCTGAAACTGAGGAACAGGGAGATGGCAAAGCGAGAGTAACAAGCATAAGGAAAGAGCGAGTGGATTTTACACTGAGGTCAACTTTTCGTAATCTCATTTTGCACCATACGATGCACTGGTGCATGCATCCTGAGATGCTCTGCTTTACGCAATAGTAAACTCTTTTAAGAGCACAGCTGGTGACCATGGCGTTAACATTCCTTTCTCCTTGCAAGATAAAAAGATGAATGTGTACCTATTTGAGAAAAGTGAAGTATTGGAAAATTCAAACATAAGGAATATCTTGAAAATGACTCATTCCACAAAGCATTGCATTTGATGTAAATTGTATGTTTTAATGAGATCTACTGTTTTGTGCAGGAAGATTCCATCTGTCATGGCAGTTTACCAGCTATGCAAAAGTTATTCATAATGAAGAGCAGTTAGGGGCTATTCCCAGAAAATTCAAGATACGGTTTCATTTGTCATAAAATTGTCTTAAAAGTGTGGTATTTTAACACAACTTGTCATTTTTTACAAAATCAAAAGTTTTTATAAATGTTCCATGTAAAGGGTGATCTGGGTTGGAGGAAATTTTGTTCAAAATCTTTCTGTTGCACCCTTGGAAAATGCTGAATTTAATTGCCTAATGTGCTATTTAATCAAGTTTTTGTTTTTGAAGTACGCACCTTAGATCTACACAAACATGTTTATAAAATCCTTTGTTCTTGGAATAAGGAAGTCTCCGGTGAAATCTTGGTATCGAATTTTTTGCTGGAATGTAATACTCGTACTTCCCCTACTGAAATATTTAGTCGAGAAAGGAAAAATAGGAGTAGTACTCGTAGAAGCACGTACGTCGTCCACCTCAGTCAAGATGTATAACATGGTATCACTTGCGAGGCGAGACGAGCAATTCCCTTAGCTGCGCAGTGGCAACTCTTTACGTGAAAGCCTGATGGTGGGGGAAGTTGCGCAATCATGCATGCGCAGAAGTTATGGCGTTTTTGTCTACGAAGGAGTGAACTTCGCTAGCATAGCTTTAGTGCATATTGCCAATAACATCAATGCGTAAAAATTAGCTTTATAACGAACAAAGCGATTTCGCTAAGACTTGGCTATGTGCCAACAATTACTTTTATGTGAATTGCAATTGTTTAAGCTGCGTGCTGTTGTGTTTATTCATTCGCGGCAAACTGGCCCATCTATTCCCCTCTCTCAGCCGTTGCAGAAAGGGAGGGAAGGAAAGCAGCTTCCCCTATGCGCAAGAGTTGTTCATGTCTCACCTCACGACGTATAGCCTCTGGTTCCGGAGGTCGCGGGTTCTAATCCGGCAAATTGCGATAGATGTTTTTGGGCGGAGGAAAAAACAATTACCTTTAGAAGGGAATTAAAGCTGACACATTAGAGAACCTCAAGCTTGATAAAGGGACCTCTGAACAAAATTAATGGTCTTTATGTCCAATATAGAATGGGACACTGAGAACAATAGCAGTTCAGGAGAACCCATAAATAAAAACTAACTTTCAATTTACCAGCATGTGCAGTTTCTAAAGTTTTTTGCAAATACCTACTATATGCTAAATGTTTTATAGACACCGAACTTTGTGTATTAATATTAAGCTCAATGATACGTTTTCTCACATCTCACATTTTTAAAATCCCCGTGTACAAAATAATTTACTTCCTGTTCGCATGTTATGTTTTTGTTATGTTAAGAATATTATGCACTTCTTTGCTGTTTTACGGCATTACACAAGTCCTTACTGTGATCGATTATCGGCAGTTATAGCACTTAAAGACTGCACTCAGGTCATATAGACTTGGCCGTCAATCCCGGGGAAACTTCCGCTTATTATTCCCGCGACTCACGGCAGTGTACAATCCGTCCAGTTCATCACGAACTCCCCCACTCCTGAAGCTTAGATACGCAATAGCATAATAGGAGAGGTGGGGAATAGTATACCATTACTCTGACTGATAACTATGCAACAATTGTTTACAATACGTCAACATACACTGCTTGTGTATGCGCATATGGAGTGTCAGTCACTGATATCAGTATGATTCTTATCAACGAAGAGATATGTGTATTTTTTAATACGTCTTATTGGACGATGAATGAAATAATGATGTTCAAATGAGCCCCGGGCTCAAAGTTACCTGACATTTGTCTTCTCAGAAAGAGGGAAAACCCTGTCCGGATAACTGACCCAAACTAATCGAGATTCGAACTCGGGATCTGTTAAATCTGGGGCAGACAACTAACAGAGACCGGCTTATGAGGTGTACTCTTAAGACAAATTTCTGTCATGTAGGCCAATTATTTTAAATGTTCAGCGCAGTAGTGCTGCTATTAGGTATTTCAAAAGTTCATTGTTTCATATTTATCATAATATTTCAACATTGTAGATATACCTAATAAACAATTAAATGGGTAATGGTCACTGATGCGGAACAAGTTCCCCAGGTAGGTCTTATCAATAATTATAAATTTCTTAATTAAAAATTATATAATCTGAGGTTTCGATGTATGTTGTGCAGTGTTTGACATGTTTCTATAAGGAAAAATATCCGAATGATGATCCCAGCGATTGAGATGCTGAAATTTCAAAATAAATATATTTCCTCACTGTTATGAAGTGTAGTTTCAGTAGAAATTCTAATTAAATTGGTAGCATTATTGCAATCGTTCTGAAAACGTTTGCGCGGAACTAATTTACAAACCGTGTTAAAGAATCCTATGTGACTTTTGAGCAAGAGAGAGACATACTGGGTCGTTGTATAGATGTGTATCGTCGGAACTAAAATTGTTACAGGCAGTCAGTCCTGTCCTGTCAGCGGCCGCTGCCAGGGATACCACATTTAGATCCTCGGTCGGGCAATCCGCCTGGCCCTGCATACAAGTGTAGAGCGAGCTGTCTCACTGCACATCAACTACGGGAAACGATTGCGAATCGCATTCCGAGAAAACATGAAACAGAAGACACGAGAATTCCTTTTCTCTCAATCACTACTCAATGCTAAGAAGCCAGAATGTTTATAAGGCTTATTTCTTGTGAGACAACATTTTTTTGTGCCAAAATGAAAATGTGAATACACAATACCGTTTAAGCCCACGTTTATACGAGAGGAATTAAGGCCGTTTTGCAATTAAATGTTGAATACAAAATAGTTTGGCTATGTTATTATTTTCCTTACTACGTATACCAGGTGACCCACTCCAGCCGGCATTCGGGTAAATAGATAACCCTTCGTGCGTTACAAGAGTTGCAGAAATCGCCGGGAAAATCCAGTCAGTGGAGTGCGTAAACTTTGTTCTGCTTGTAAGAGAAGCGAGCGGCAGATGAAATGCCTAGGCTTCAACTGGCCTGTGCAGCGCGTGATAATAGAGAAGAACAGTCTTAGAATATTTTCCACTTCACTAACATTACGGATTAAAGATTGCAAATTGCCGTAACAAAATCCATGCAAACATGAGTTCAGTTTTATATATTTAAACGAGCAATTCTTGTATATATATTCCGCGCAACTTGGAAACGGCTCTAACGATTTGCATCAAATTTTGTACTCAGATAGGGTTTTGCTTTTTAAGTTCATATATGTAGGTGTAATTCCCGAAAAAACATAAAAAATAACATTTTTTATTCCCGCTTCTACAGTGCAATTCTTGTATATAGGTATATTCCCGGTATTTCAGAAATGACTCTTAAGATTTGATTAAATTTTTGTATGCGTGCATATTATATTCACAGTGTTTTCTCTATTCACTTTTAGGTAACACATTCACATCTCTTCCTACTCACTCTTCTACAAATAAGTCATACAATTTTGTGCACGTTTGAAATAGAAATGCTGCATATTACATTCATAGTGCTTTCTCTACTTAAGTACTTTTTGACTCTTAACAATTGCGACAAAAATGATTATTTAGTTAACGTTTTCCCTTTCAGGTTTATCTATCTTCTCCCACAACAAAAAATTAAAAGATTTCTCAAAAACGCGAAAAACCCCGAGCGAAGCCCGGTCGCCCAGGTACTATGAATATTAATGTAATATTCCGTAATACTGTAATGTATAATTACAAGATAATGATGATGATGATGATGATGATGATGATGATGATGATGATGATGATGATGATGATGATGATGATGATGATGATGATGATGATGATGATGTCCGTCATGAACCAGACGTCTAAAGGTCACCTATTAGGTAGCCGTTTTGACCTACATACCCCCAGCTGTTTTTTGTGTAGGAGGGTGAAGGAGGCGGTTTCTAACGAAGAGTTTCCAAGTTCGAATCCCGCTTGCATCGATGAAGTTTTATACCTGTAATACACAATTGATTTACGTATATATACCAGTCAGAACTGACTCCTAACTAGAAATGTTACCAAACCTCTGTAACATACAACAAACAGAGAAGTGGATTCTGGAACACCAATTTATTTGAATCTGGACAAATTTTGGACACATACTTCGGCATCCAACAAACATGGTACATGTTTTAATGACTTTAAAAATGTATCATCAGAATATGTTCAGCCCTTGGTCTACATATTGAAAAGTTGGACGAAACCGATATGGATGCCTACGCTTTCCGACCTGCCGAAATTTATAGCCTGCCTTACAAATTACAAGTAATGTATTATATTCAAATGACTTCCTCCACCACACTTATCAACAAATTATTCTTATAAAAAGCTTATTATTTTATCTCATTCACGTTAATCGAGATATATGTACATTTGTAGAAATTAATTCATTTCATATTTCCTTGTAGGTACAAAGGCAAAATGGGAATACCTGCACTAGGATTATTGATACTCAAATCTTAGAGCAGATGGCTATGTAATGGCTTCAAAATTGCGTTCTCTTGGCATGTATAGGAGGAAGAGAGAAAGAAGAGCAACTTTCTATTTGAAAAATCCGATGTGTTGCACTCACATGACTTTCTCTACTCTTGTACTAACCATTCTTACAAACTCGTATTCCTATATCTTCTTCGTGTTAGTTGAGATAAACATTTATACAAATTATCTTATTGCTTATTTCCTTGTATGTGCAAGGGCAATATTGGAATAGAGTAGGCTTTGATTTTCTCAAAAATGGCTCAAACGATTTGTTTCAGATATTTTTGTGACAAATGAAATGTATATTTTGAATTTTCTGACTATAGTCCATGTAGTCCTGTTTACTCTGGAAGACTTTTGCATGACTGGTAAATCGTAAGAGATAAACCAAATCTTACTATACAAAAAATGTAGATCTTGCTAAAACACACAGCTGATGTCCAAATAATTGTTGTTGGTGTTGTAGATGTGAACCATTTCGGAGATATTCCTTGTTACTTGTGTGAGTTTTGGAATACTTAAACTGTCGTCAAATGGAACATCGTTATTCATTTTTTATGTTAGTCGTGCAAAGAATTTGAAAGCTTTAAAACTCTTGACTATCGCTCAGAGCCTACTGTATTCTCATATTCCCCTTGTACCTACAAGGAAATAAACAATAAGATAATTTGTACAAATGTTCTATCTCAACTAACATGAAGAAGATAGGAATAAGAGTTTGTAAGAATGGTTAGTACAAGAGTAGAGAAACTCATGTGAGTGCAACACATCAGACTTTTCTTATTGTTGATTTATCGGGACATTTTCAGGCGTAATATTTTCCCAGAAATGTTCCTTATTCAAAGGGATTTTGGCTGAAACTAATTATTTGCAGATCTTTCAAAAATTGTAATTGCCATCATTTTCACTTCTGCTTACGGAAAATGCTGCTAGAAAGGTTTGGATCTTTGAGATATTTTTATTAAGCATTTCAATGAGCAGCTGTTTGTAGTTAAAAAAGTATCACTAACTTGAAAATAGCATTGATTCTTAAAATATTCTGAAAATACAAAAATAAAACATGTTTTTCACGCATTTGACACAGTATTAGTATAGTACATTGGCATATGTTGTTAAAGTAGCATTTTTTGTCATCCAGGAAACGCTGGGGTGCATTCTTTCATATCACGGTTTCCTGTTCATCGTTTCCCTTTCTTCTTCTTCTACATCTTCTTCTTCTTCTGCTTCCTCTTCCTCTTCTATTATTATTATTATTATTATTATTATTATTATTATTATTATTATTATTATTATTATTATTATTATTGTTGTTGTTGTTGTTGTTGTTAATGTCGTCGTCATCATCACCACCATCATCATCATCATCATCATCATCATCATCATCATTGTGTACCACGTACTTATAATGTCAGAGGACCGAATGCCCAATAACATTCTAAATTGGAAAGTAGAAGGGAAAGGAAAAGGGAAAAGCTAAGGAATGAAAAGGAGTATGGGGAGAAGAAGGTTAAAGGAGGAAGATGCTATGGACGGGGACTTATGGGGACAGAAGATCGTTGTGGGATGAAGGAAATTCATTGTATTGTGGAATACTCCTTAACAAAAAAATTATTTACAAATACCGTTATTACAAATATTACTCATTTCGCTTATTCCACTTCCTAGCCAATAAAATAGCGGATCAAACTGATAGGGGGTGTGGACAACGATGAAGTGTAGACTGCCTTTTTGGTCTGGTGGTGATGTGCTAACCTTCAAACCCAAAGGTCCCACGTTCGATTCCCGGTTGGAGGTCGGTTCTTCAACCAAAATTATTCCTCATCCTGGAAGTAGGAACGAGAGTGTAAATGTATGTGCGTAAATTTAATGTAATAACAAAAAGTAATAGAAACACAATTATTAGCACCACCGCAGGCAAGTGAACATCGTTGCTGTTGGGTAATTATTCCATAGATATAAAGCAGCCGACATGGTCTTAGATGTTAAAGACTCCATGTAAATAGACCATTAAAAAACAGAAATTAACTGTTAACTGAATAGGAAAACTCCCTTCTTTGCATAGTTTTCTCTCTCTTTGCATTCCTCTGCAGCATGAGCTGGTCATTAAGCCGCTATAAAGTCACTGCGTTTTAAACACAAATAAAAAGGTCCTCCCATGGGACAGAGTACTGGGGTGGCGGCCTAGCACCAGTACTCTACACCTCTGATCTCGTCCAAATTCTGTAACCAAAGAAACCCCAGAAATATTGCATTTGTACGTATATAAAAAAAGAGATATTTTATCCTTTTTACTTCGCAGCTGATCCTAAACCCCTCTGAGGGAAGTAATTAAGATAATATAATAGCTTGTTCTACAAGGGGGACGTTAGTTATGTTGCGTACACTTCATTACAATTAGTTCAGCCTTTCTTGAATGCAGAGAACCTGTACATGCATAGGTACATACAATTATTTTAAAATTAAGTTTTATTTAACCATCTGACTCCACTTAGGGTGTACCTAAAGACACAACACTAAAAATAACCTCATACAAGGGTATGTGATGGATAGCAAATATAACAAAGAAAAAAAAGCGACAATCGCATAAAACAATTATAAAACGTTTGGCTCCATGGTAGCCCTTATAGACATTAGCATCAGTACTTCAAAACGTTAGTGCCAGAAGCATTTCGACTATAGCTTAATTATAGGTACAGATACATGTTTGTATAGTTTTATCATTCTTTTGCATTGGGTTCTCTTATTTTAAATTTTACCATACTTCCCCAACACTTACTACTAGTTTTCTAACGCCTTTCAAATTTAAAATGTTAGAAAAAGTTACCTACTAGTTATTGTAAATGTATTTGGGTCTTGCAATCAAGCAAGCGTTAATAAACCACTGGATGCTCTTCACTCTGTAGATGTTATTACTAATTGTTACAAATACTCTAGTTTAATTAAGTTTGTGTGCTTACAACTACAGGTAATGGTGCTCCCAAAGTTATAAATGTGTTATGCTAGCTGAGAAATGTAGAGTATGCTCATTATAATAATTCTGGTCTCTCTAACGAACATTATTTTGACGTATGTTTGTTTGGTGTTTAATTAAGAAGTTATTAGATAAAATTATTCTTTTCGAGAATCGATGAAATCCGCATTGATTAGAGGTGATTGCATATTTCTAGGTCATGGAATTCTACTCATTGTGTATCCCTTCCAGTACCCACAGATATAAATATTCGCGTCCGAGCGTTTGCGCAAAGCGCAGCGGCGAGAAAATGCGATTTGCAATGATTCGTTAGTATTTCACATAAACAATGTTTGCATGTACATCGTATAGGAGGATTAATTAAATAAATAATTAGCAGATTTGTGAGGGGCAGGGAGATCAAGGGTGACCTATGTGTGTGCTGCACTCTAATGTACTTCGACTGTACTATAGTTATCACAATGGCTTCCGTAAAAGACACAGCAACTTTCTTCGCTAAGGGAACATCAAATCAATTTGAATACGTTTTGAAGCTCTATCCCGAGGCTCTTAAGTTGAAAGCAGATAGGAAAACTAAAAAGCCAGAAGAACTGATAAAACTGGACAATTGGTGAGTACATAAAGAGCAGAATAGCCTGTAAGAAATAGGAAACAATGTCATTGAACCTTGCTTTGTATTACGCTGCACGTAGCAGACTACTCTCGACGAAGGAATGCTCACTGGGACGGCTCGATCTTTAGCGCGGTCATTAAATGCCAACGGTGTCACGTGGGGATCAATGTCAACTAACGTGCTTCACTAATTTTGGAGTATTACTTGCAAATCTTTTCAATCTGTTTGTGCGTTCCGTGGGGGTTTGGGGTGTTGGTAGCGTCATGTCGACTTGGAGCTGACGTTTGCCTTGAAATTGAGTATCAGTTTTGCAAGAATGAGCCACATATCCCTCCAGTTACCCGATTTCTGCAATAGTAAAACATTAATTTCATATCTGTTAATCATCATTTATTTCCAGCAGAGCAAAAACTAAGATATATTAGCTTTGTAATACGTGAACCACTTGAATCAACACTGAGAGATAAACCAAAATGGAGACTAGACAAAGCATTTCGGTTAGGATGTTCGTTTGGAAAATACGGCCTGATGCCGAAATTCTAGCTAATTTTAAGTAGAGTACATTTAGAGAACAGATAGTAAACTTCGTTCATAACCATAAACAACCGGGTAAATGTATTTCCGTTCACCGTTAAGCAGACAAACTACAACCAACTTGTTCAACCATGACTAACAAAACAGATGCACATTATAGCATTTTCGCAAAGAAGCACGCGTACTGTACCTGAAAAATATATATTCAATAATTGAAACGAAACTCGTAGAACGCTTGAATTTTATTTTCATAGCTTTATTTATTCCATTTTTATTAAATTAATTTTGTGCTTAGCAATGTGTGCTCTAGGGCATCTCACAATAACCTTAATAATTTATTATAAATGCCCCAGAAGTTTAGTTAATTATTATGTAGTTAAACTTAGCGTTTAACATTATTCCTGGAAGTAAAATTGAGGCAATAGAATTCGTTTGAAATGACCAAACTATGTTCTATAGCACTTTGAAAATTAAGTGGCAGGAATGTTCTCTTATTCCCCCAGGAATTAAAGCCTTGCAGTGAATCGTTGATCACGTTCCTATTGTTTTTGTTTACTTCTGATTTAAAAATGTACAGCAACCTTTTCCAATCATGAATCATTGGCCAAATACAGCCTTTAAGCTTTGAGTTTACGTGTGCAGCAATGCTCTGTGTAACTTTCAAAATTAGTACAATTAGAAATTGTTAGAACCTTGGGTTGTATGATTCGTTCACTGTGGCATTACCCATTGCTTTATTTTCGGAACGCTTAGTGCACAAAAAGATTCAGGTCACAGAGATTTCTTGCCTTAGGTTGTAAACCCACAAGAACGTTTTGTAAGTGATTTATGCTCACCTGTTTTAATGCATAGGCTTGTTTTATATCTTTAGCAAAATTGCAAAACATACCTGGCATTACATGTACCATAGAATGACTATCTCCATTTTGCTTTGTTGTGCTACTTTTATTTCCTAATAAAATTAGATAACTCCTGAAGTTGACTGTTGGCTTTGTGGTGTTACCTGTTTACTATTATGTTTATTCCTCAGTTATTGTATTGCTCTACAACATAACCTCAAAGTTCCCATTACTGGACACAGGCTGAAAAAGTCTATTTCTAATAATATAATAACATATTTCCTAACTCTGTTAATCCTGGACTACAATGTAACTTTTCTTCATTCTGATTCTTCCGGCCTATGGATGTGTTTCACAGCTTACTGAGATAATTCAGTGTCTTACATGAGAGTTAAATTAATAGTTACACAGTAACATGATGCTGCTTTGTTTCAGTTCAGTTTGGCTCTTTATTTCTGAGTTTGCATGAGTTAAACTCACTTTTCACCTCTCTTCTGACCCTATATTACGACTAGGTATTTTATGAATAATACAATACATAGGTAATAATTATGTGATCAATTTAGTGACACATGAATTTTCCATTTCTGAAGCTACAAATTGGTTCCACATTAATGGATATAAAAGTAATGATAGTGTGTTAATAACAGACATTACGCTTCCTTGGATCAGAGTATTTTGCAGGTATTCTTAATTGTTCCAAGTCATTAAATTTTTAGCACTAAGCCATACAAGGTATAGGAAGAAAAATACTATAACTTATCTAGAGTTATAATATATTTATGCATAAACTTTGGTAAATGTTTCTCTGCCACTTGCTTTTAAAATGAATGAGAAGGTTCCCATAAAACCATTTTGATGTACAGGAGGTCCATAACTTCATGTTGAAATCATGTTGTTCGCAAGTTCAGTGCATAAAAATCATTATTGTTAAAATATTAAATTTGTAATACAAAAAAGAATAAAAAGTTTTGATGTAAGCCCACAGGGTGTTTATAATCTCTCTGACTGGATTCATGGTTTTGAAGATAGAATCAGCTGAAAAATGCAATGCCATAACTGTGATTTGAATTTTTTGGGAGACTCTTTAAAATAATTGTTAGGTTAGGTTAGACTTTCAAAATAATAATAATAATACAAATAATAACAACAATAATAATCATAATCAGTCTTCCTTTCATGGAGATTAGGTCATGTGACCTGTTCCGCTTGATGACAATATGATAAATGGATGACAATAATGATAAAAGCAAATGATACTAATTTTACCCTATAGTTGATTTAAACTATCTGTATGCTCAAGAATAAGAACTTATTAACTATTGTAAGCTGCTGTTAAGGTTCCTGTCTGAAGTAAGATGCTTGGTAATCTACTGGAAAAATCTCAAGTCAGTTGGAGAATTTATTGTCCTACTGTCATGTTGCCATTAGTAGCACAATGGTCAGAGCAAGCAAATGGAGAACAGGAGATCTGTATTTAAATCTGAGTTGTGGCATGGAATTTTTCAGCTGATTCTACATTCAAAATAACCCTTAGGCTGGGTTAGACCTTTGAAAATTATATATACTGGATTTATGGTGTTCAAATCCCTTTCACCCTTTTTTTTTGTGCGTATTGGAAGCAACTTCCATCACTCAAAGCTCACAAAGAAAATCCTGTATTGAATAATGCATTGTCAGGGATTGTTAGCAAGTCAATATGAAAAAGTGATTAGTTTTATTTATATAACATTTGATAACAAATATTGGATGTAATACAATTTGAAATAACCACAAACTATAAACAGTTAATTTACACTGTTATCGAATACAGTTTGATACAGGTATATTGCAGGCATATTTGATGCAGATAACAGGTCATTGAGAAGTTGCTCTGCAGATCACTTGTAACCAAGATTCACCTTCAGATGAGAATTCTGGCCGCAGCACATACACATGTCAATACTTGCATCACAAAACAACTCACCTACTGATATCCAACAATTACATGCAGTAAACATGCTGGAAACAACAAATGGCCAGTTGGTCAAAATTGAAGGAGAAAATCTGGGAGTACCAATGTTAGCTTGAGCGACAGACACCAGCTTGGTGTGGAGGAACTTGTTGATGACCCATTATTATGGCTGAAAAGATCGCATTTGACACTGTGTGAGAATGTATCAAATTAAATGTTGTCCACCAGTGGACATAACACAATTTGAAACAGTATTCCTCATTTATTGACAAGTTATCACATTCATATTGACACTGGAAATACAGCTGTTTTATGAAATTTAAGTTCTTTAAATGGTGATTTTTTGCCTCTTTGTTTGCAGTGCATCTTTACATATAAGGCATCACATCTGTGTAATTTAATGAGTTAATGGGTGATAGTTACTGTAAGCTATTTTCTGTCCATTCCTTCTGTGTATGGAAGCTGCTTTTAGTAAAATTTAGAAACTGTACTAGTAGTAGGCTGTTCTTTATGAGACTACAAATACACACTTTGAATAAGCCATGTTACACAGAATGGGTTCCTTGCTCAAGACAAACTGAGCATTGCAGACAAATGTTTATGCAAAACCTTTCTCTGTCGCTTTCCTTCCTTGTTTTTTTACTTTCTCTACTATGTATAGTAAGTAAAGGAAATATTGTGTTCCACCCCAAAATTTGATGTTGAGATTTCACTAGGAATATATGTTTTGAGGTCCCCTGAATCCAAAAAAAAGCATTTTTAAATAAAGGTCCATGTGTGTGTCAATCTGTGGAGAGCATAACTCAAGAACGAAAAGTTAGTTGAAAACCAAAGTTGGTATTTAAGTTTAATGTCTTTCGAGGATTCGACACAAAGATTTTGAACAAAATTCCTCCACCCTAAACTACCCTTTACATGGCAAATTTAAAAAAAAATTGATTTTTCTGGAAAATGACTAATGATTTTGATTCAAATGACATATGTTTAAGATATTTTTATTACAAATGAAATGTTTATTTTGAATTTTCTGGCTATAACCTTGTTGTCCTGTTTGCTCTGGGTGGTCTTTGGAATAACTTGTAAAACGTAAGAGATAGGCAAAATCTTACTATAGAAAAAAATGTAGTTCTTGCTAAAACACACAATTTATGTCCAAATACTTTCTTTTCTTTTTTCTTTTTTGGTAGAGTGAACAATTTCAGAGATATTCCTTGTTATTTGTGTCAGTTTCAGAAATCTTAAACTTCCATCTAATGCAACATCATTGCTCATTTTTTTTATATGTTAATCTGCAAAGAGAATGGAATCTCAAAGCTTTAAAAGATTTGACTATCGCTCAAAGCCTACTGTATTCCCATATTCCCCTTGTACCTACAAGGAAATAAGCAATAAGATAATTTGTACAAATGTTTATCTCAACTAACACGAAGAAGATATAGTAATAAGAGTTTGTAAGAACGGTTAGTACAAGAGTAGAGAAAGTCATGTGAGTGCATTACATCAGGTTTTTTTGTTATTTGCATAAGATACCAGTCTTTAGCAATAAAAATACAAATATTTGTAGCCATTGTAGCCTGAAGAACTTTTGAAGCTAATGAAGTACTGTTTTATAGAAATCTTAGTATTGCCTCTAATATGCTTAGAATACCCTTATTATGATGTATCTCTGTTACAGTTAATTAGGACCATGTCATCCTTCATTCTCTTTATGTTTGGCAAAACCTAAATACTCACATGACTGGATTATAAGGAAAGCTCTGCATAATGGATAAAACTCATCATGAAATTTTAATTCAAAAGACCCACAACTGTGAAGTTGTATAAAGTACTTGAATTGTGAATACTTTTATTAATTTCTTTCTCTCACAAATTTCTAAAAGCTTCAGAACATAGTTAATATGCTGGAAACCGTTAAGAAATGGCAAATTCTAAAAGGCATGTGCTTCATGCAATATTCAGAGAAGATGCAAACAGTTGCTCATTCCTTGTAAAAGCCTATTTATGCAAATTTTCAGCATGTTAAATTTCTAATGGGTGAATCGTGCAGTTAAAACGAATTGGAGAGTATTGTGGCCAAATGTTTCTATAAAACCTTTCTCTTTTGTTTGGTTTCTTGTATTTTTAATAAATATGGCTATGTTGTCAATTTATTCAGTTTTCTGATAAGTCTAAAATGAAAATAAACTTAGAGACTAAAAGCTTCACTTATCTTAGTAATGCCATGAGTTCTAAGTTTGTTTTTATTTTAGATTCTGCTGCTTCACTGTTAATAGCTTTAGTTTTTCACTAAATTCCTGCTGAGTGTTTGTAAAGTTCAGAGTTGCCAGGATTTTGATGGACAAAATCCCCTTATGGACGTTCAAAATCCCTCTTGAAAAGTACAAAAAAATTAGATTTAGCAGTAACTCAAGTTTTTTGGGAAGACATTCTGATGCAGCTCTTCTTCTTCTTCTTCTTCTTCTTCTTCTTCTTCTTCTTCTTCTTCTTCTTCCTCTTCACCTTCACCTGATTACCTACCCTTATGTAGGACTTACACCCCCTAGGACTTAGGGTCAGATGCCTGTCGGGGAGCACGGGAACTTAATGACCGGACAGAGTGAAGACCTGGAAGCGGGTGGTCAGCCAAGCACCAGATATGATAGTGAGGAAGAGGATGATATGAAATGCAGGCAAAATTGATGATTGGAAAGGTGATAATGGATCAACTGGTGGAATGAGTGGCAGGGGAAACTGGAGAAAACCCGCCCAGACGCCGCTTCGCCCACCATGAATACCACATGCGGGACCCTGGGATCGAACCCGGGTCACCTAGGTGGTAGGTGAGTGGTCTAACCACTCAGCCATGGTGCCGCCCCTGATGTAGCACTTGCAACTAAATTAAGAGAATGGCAAATACAACAAAAAACATCAATTTCATAATTTTCCTTTAGAAAATGAAATACAAAAGAACTGTTCACCCATCATCACATAGGTTTCAATGTTTTCAATACACAAACTCTTAGTGAAGTAATACTTTAATTTAATGCTGAAACGTCTTATGAGAAAAAAATTCTTAGTTAAAAGCAGGAGTGTATAGGTAATGAATTTGAATTCTTGACTTTCAAAATTTACTTTAAAAATCCCTTAATTTCCAAAGAATTCCCTTATTTCCTTTTGAGTTAAAAATATCTACGGTGAGGGAAAAATTCCTCAACCTGGTAACACTGGTAAGGTTTGAAGACATTCCCACACCAATTTCAATTTGAATGGTTGTGAATAAAGCCCTTTCCTAAACCTCTTGTGTACATGCAAGGTTTGCATATATTTCTGCCTGAAAGACAGTGCATCTATATATCTGTCGAGACTGAAATGAAGTTCTGTCTCATGAGAGGCACTTGAAGATTCCTGCCCCAGATTGTATTCCATCTCTAGATCCATCTGTAAACCATGTCAGATGATTCTGGAATCCCTTTGGGATTTGTTTACTAAAGCAGTCTTATGGGGTTACTATTGCGTTCTGAAAAGAGTGGTCAAATATAGTTGAACCTGATTTATGTTTATATCAATGGGGAAAGGAAAGATTAGTTATAACTCAGAATTCTTTACAACTGAAATTTTGATAATGCATAACATTGTTTTTAAAAAAGCAATACATTGGACCTGCATGTGTAAAAGTTTACAAACAACAAAGAATTTGGTCCTCCTTTAAAGAAATCAGTTAATTTAGCTTGTTTCAATTTTCTTGCGTTAAGTGCATACACCTTATTTTGTTGCTGATGACTATACATAGCATAGTATAAACAATTCCTAAGTCTGGGCTGTTTTGGTTTTGTGTGGATTAAGGTAAACTTCTCGTATGAATTTTATTTTCTGATCTAGTGTGTACCATTTCCTTTTTCTGTTCTCCATTGCTGATTAAAAGCAATTGAGAACTGTTCAACAATAAACATCAGATACAGAAAATGTTTGTTTCCTTCTCATTCGTTGCTATGACATTGTCGTGCCAAAAGCTACCCACTCAGGTTAGGTCTCTATCAACAGAGATAAGGAAAATGTGCCTCGAATTTCTTTTAAGATAACATATGTTGTATGCTCATTATAATTATGTAAAACTCAGTTGTATTTCACTGAAATTTAATAGTATAACTGCAAATTACGTGTAAATCCATTATGTACAAATAAAACGTTTCTAAATTACATTTTGCTGGGACCTACAATAGTTTATGCATAAATGCAAATTACGTAGAACTGGGTTATATATAAAGCAGATTCAACTGTAGTTATCCTGAGATCAGATCTTCTTGCTATAGCTGAACTTCTTTCTACAGTATCCTGGATCAGGTATGTCCATAAACTTGACTGCCGTTTTCATAGTTATCTGTATTAAGCTATAGACAGCAAGAAAAGCTTGTGCCTTTAGATAAAGGTCTAATGTGGAAACTCCAATAGTTTCCATTGCATGTTTGGGTACAGTTAAAAGCACCAGTTATGATTATGCAAACTGTCTAATTGCCATCGCTGTCTGCTGCACCTTCCCCCACCAGGCCAGGGAACCATAAGTTACCTGTGGCCTGATGAGCAGCATATGCAGATTTATGGCTATAGGCTTCAAGGAGATACAACAGAGCATCTACAGACTACCATGTACCCTTTGGCTCTGTGGATAATATTAATGCTCATCGTCTATCCAGGTTATTACTAGATCAATCAAAATTCCTTTACCTTGTGAAGTGAACAATGATGGTTTTAGAGGAATTAAACCTAAGACCTTCCCTCTGAGTCCATTTATTGATTAAATTTAAACCTACATTCATAATGTTCCTCATGGTGTTTACAAATTTGCCTTTGACCAGCAGACCTACATCACTGTATAGCTCTTCGGATAATGTCCTTTTTAGATCCATCAAGAAATTGCGCACCACAAGGCTTCATAATAGAAGGGGGGGAGGCGTAAATAGAGCATAGTATGTGCTCAAGTTCTGTATGACTGCGTTGAACAAAAGAGGTTCAGCAATTTGACCAGTGACTCTCCTCAAGTGACAAGGTATTTGGGACCATCGAACTGCAGGCTTCTTTAAGCTGTTTGGGTCGTTAGAGAAGGATAAAAAAAGAAAGGGTGTGTGGTAAAGACACAGGATAGAAGTTAAACTTTTGTATTACAGGGAAACACTAATTATTCATCAGTCACTTTTGAATAGCATAGATTGTGTTTATCATTCATTTATTTGCATAAAATTATATACATATGTCACTGTGCATCATCATGTTTGTTCTTAAGAAGAGGAATTATTGGTTTATGATAACTAAAATAAGTAATGAAAACTCTTGATTCTAAATTTTCTAGGAACCATGAGAAAACTGCATCAATTGTTGTTCCATGATGTGTGGTTGTTTCTGTTGACGAATTGTTCATTCTCAATGATAGTTTCTCTTCCAGAAACTGAAACAATGGTTTTACATCATCAGAAGCTAAAAGAAAATAGATTATAAACAGCGAGAACACTAAACAATAATCAAAATGTTTTGGTTATACACACGTGTTTCAACGGATGCTCTGTTGACAACCAACTACTGTACTCAGTGATCGCCATGCCATTTGAATGTAGTATGCGCAACCATGGACAACGAGAATGAAAGAAAGCGAGAAGAGTGTAATGTCCCACTCTTCTCCGATACCCGAAGGCAAGCGAGACACTGCTCCTACTCTACCCCACACAATATCTACCCCCACCGCTTTTCACAAGTCACATAAGAAGGTAGCAAATCAGAATTTCAAAGTGCTCTCATAAGAAATTTCACTTCAAAAACCTTATTCACTTGTTCACTTCTTTCAAGGGATGTATTATTTGTACCTTTTCTAAATTTTGAAGGAGTATATTCAAGTTTTGTTTCTCTCATGATTAGTAACTACTTTTAATAATTATTTTTCTATAAACTATTATCTCTCATCCATGGTTCACTGTACCTTTCTTGAGATTCTCGAGGACTTTGTCCACCCTACAACAAATACCATGTTAAGAGCTTTATCAGACTCAAAAAGCAGATAGATATAAATTGCCAGCAAAAGAATTTGATGTTACATTCACATTACTTTCTGTACTTGCTCCGGTAGAAAGTATTCTATCTACTTCATATTAATCTAGATAAACATTTGCAGAAATGATTTTGTTGCACCTTTTCTTGTAGGTACAAAGGGAATAGGGAACACACTAGGCTTAAGTGATAGTCACATATTGTAAGAGCTGGCTGCTATGTGATTGCTTTGAAACTCTGGTTTCTTTGCATGACCAGGAGATAAAAATAAATAAAACTTCCCATTTGAGAAAAGCAGCAGTATTGAAAAATTCAGACCAATAACAAGGAGTATCTCAGAAATGTTCACTTCACAAATAATTTGTATTTGAAATAACTTGGGTTTTAATGAAATCTACATTTTTTGTGTAGTAGCAAAAGAAGTTAATCTTCAAGTGAACAGTTCTAAGGCAAAAATGTTAACACAATCAAGGACATAAATTAATAGAGAACAGTAATTTAAAGCACTAATATTTTGAAGTAGTAAAGAAATGTTCATATTTAGGTCAATTATAACCAATAATAACGATGAAATACAAGAAATCTGAAACAGAATACACAGAACAAACAAGACATATTATGGTCTTTTACCAATTCTGAAATCTAAATTTATACATAGAAAAACAAAAATACGATTATGCAAAATGTGCATAGTTATTTACAGATGTCAGCTTGGACCATGACGAAGACAGCCGAAAGCATGATTAACAATTTGAAAGAAAGATCTTAAGAGGAATTTATGGACCCATAAATGAGAATGGAATATGAAGAATGAGATACAACAAGGAAATATATGACCTCTTCAAAGAACCAGAACTGTCCACTACAATGGGCAGGGCATGTACAAAGAATGGATGAAGGACAGATACCTAAAAAAGTGATGACTGGAGTGATGTTTGGAAAGTGGCCAATAGGTAATCCTAGGAAAAGGTGGATGGACTCAGTGAAAGAGGACAGTTCTGTTATCAGTTCCGAAAATGCAAAAATTGGCAACAGATAGATAACTTCGGATAGAGATGATTGGAGGTCTTGGATGAAGATCGCCCAGGCCCCCGCTTTGGGCTGTAGTGTCATTGGAAGAACAACACTTTGTCTATCTCATACGGTTTACTGGTTATGCAAAATTCATCCAAAATGAAAAGGACTTGCGAGTCTCTTTTTCAGAAAATTCAAGATGTCATTTTATTTAGCATGAAATCTTAAACGTATGATAATTTAATCAAAATCATTACAACCATTTTTGAGAAAATAGTCATTTTTCTAAAATATTTAATGTAAAGCATAATCTGGAGTTAAGAGATTTTCTTGAAAATCTTCATGTTGTATCCTTGGAAGATGCCAAATTTAAATACCAAACAGACTTCCTCTAAAAATGATTTTATAGATTCATGGGGCCACAAAACAGTTGTTCTGTATAATAGCGGCCTAGCCTGGCCTAGCTCCTTCATTATCCCATAAAATCCAATACTTCATTAGGACCAACCGAGAAGCAGTTTCTTTTAGATTTTACGAGTATAATTATTTCTTCATGCATCACTTATTTAAGGAAGATGCTAATTTCATTTCTGATTAATTTAGGATGGCGAATATTATTATTAGTCCTAGTTTGTGACAATATTTCTCTATCCATAATGGTGTTGAAGTGATTGAGGATGTTAGCAATGTCAGCTGGATTTTTTACAACTACATTATTTAGTCATAAATATTATTTCCAGTGGCAGGGCTTTGGGCTTTGCTTTTTATTATATTCCATATTGTGTTATTCTTCTTTGATGAATTAAGAATTGGTGCATAAAAGAAATGCTTTTTTTGCAGGCTGCTATTATATAGGATAATAGAAGGAGCTTAGGCTGGTATTATACAGGATAACCCTCAAAACATATGTTGTTTTCTAGTGCCTTGCATCTGGCAATGAAGCCATTAGCATTCCTCAAAACATATTTCCAGTAAAATATCAGTATCTTGTTTTTGGGTGGAATGCATTACTTCCCCTGCATACTCTATGTAGCAGAGAAAGTAAAAAGAATTAAAATTTGGTAAGTGTTCAATGCCCCCTATGGGCAGGGAGTTTAGAATATGCCCACGGTATTCCATCTGTCTGTCTGTCGTAAAAGGTGACTTAAAGGGAAAAATGGCTGGTTATTGCATCCCAGAGGAAACACTGATGTCGAGTAAATGTCTCCAGTAAATGTTGGGAAATGCTCAAGTTGGTAAGCTTGCCTACTTATGAAACCAGCAAATCCTACCCCTTGGTGTGGGTGTGGGTGAGTTCCTGGCACCTTAAAACAAGGACCTCTCGGCTAAGGTCCTAATCTTAACAGAAAAGTCCCTGGTCCTCCTGGTAGCAGTTGAGTGTTGAACTGACTCCCTAGTCTCATAAAAAAATTTTCATGTTAAGAAACCTAAAAGAGAAGCTGGACTGATTTACAGACAATAACCCTGCATATCAAGGAAAAGAGCTGGATGGTAAAAAAATGAATTTTATTTAGGATCATGGAATGTTCTCCTGTATCATTCAGGAGCATTGAAATTGTTCTTGGAGCAGCTTGATAAGTACAAGGTTGATATGTTGCTCTTCGGGCCGTAAAGGAAGAAGGGATCGAAGAGGATGCAGCAAGAGCAGGACATAGAAACTGGAAAGGGGTTTCTCAAAATAGAGAGGAATGGTGGAAGCTCTTGAACGAGGTCGAGGTCCACCCTAGGCTGCAGTGTTGAAGAAGAAATGTTCAAGGGATTTTATATATTCAATATTGGTTAAACAAAATACTTCAAAAAAATTAAAAATATATATTTTTTTAATTGTTTCATTTATATCCCGCCTTTTAACTCCAAAGGTCATATCAGCAGCTTGTCCTGTGGAACATTTTCCCTTTTGGCAAGGTGTTGTTAATTAGTGTCTAGAGTTTTTATACATTAAATTCACAAACATGTTCACACTCTCATTCATACTTCCAGACTCTGTGGAGGATGGAGAATAATCTTGGCTAGAGAAAAACTCCCACCCCCAGCTGGGACGTTTTGCACAGCAGGCAGTTGTTCTACGGACTGAGCTATAGATCAGCCTAAAATTATTTTGTTTGTTTAATAATGCTATCAGGGCGGCATTGATGGCTGAGCGGTTACACTGTTTGCCTACCACCTAGGCAGCCCAGGTTCGATCCCAGGGACCTCATGTGGTATTTGTGGTGAGCGATGCAACATATTGGGCGGATTTTCTCCGGGTTCTCCAGTTTCCCCTGCCACTCATTCTACCAATTACTTCATCTTTCCATTCATAAATTTTGCCTGCATTTCATATCCTCTTCCTCACTCTCATACTGATCACGTCACTCTATCTGGTACATAGATTCCTGTGTTCCCCGACAGACGTCTGACCCTAGGTACTGGCTTGTAAGTCCTACATAATGGGAGGGTAATCAGGTAAAGAAGAAGAAGAATGTTATCAATTGTCAGAATATCAGTAGTGTTAGTTTCTCCAGACTATTGATACTATTCTTGTTTTTATTTACTTCACATTAATTGAAATAAACCTTTGCTGAAGTAGTTTGTTATACATTTTGTTGTCGGTACAAGAGCATAGAGTAAAACAAGTGATAGTAACTATATCCAGTCCTTGAATTTCATTATTCTTTCCAAGACATTGAAAGAAATAACTAAATAGCAGCATTACTTTAGAAAATGACAATATCTGAATAATCTGGATAGCTTGAAATTGACTGATAAAATAGAAATTATTTGAAAGAAATTTTATATCTTTTGTGTTGTACATTTTTGTCTATTAATAGTGTATTTATGCAAAATGATAAATTTCTTCTGAGAGAGGAGCACTTCTCAAGGTGTTCCCAGAAACTTCAAGGTATACATTATATTTTTACTTTCTCTACTGCGTATAGTAGAGGTATTGTATTCCACCCAAAAATTTGACATTGAGATTTCACCAGAAATATATGTTTTGAAGTCCCCTGAATAAAAAAAATCAGTTCTAGAAAAAGGTCCATGTGTGTGTGTGTGTGTATTGGTCAGTCTGTGGGCAGCATAACTCAGAAACGAAGTCAGTTAAAAACCAGAGTTGGCATTTAAGTTTAACATCTTTTAAGGATGCGACAAGAAGATTTTGAAGTAAATTCCTCCACCCTAAACTACCCTTTATGTGGAAAATTTTGATTTTCTCAAAAATGACTAATGATTTTCATTAAAGTGCAATATGTTTGTTTGACAAATTAAATGTATATTTTGAATTTTCAGGCTACAGCCCATTTAGTCCTATTTACTCTGGATGACTTGAATAACTCATAAACTGTAAGAGATAGACCAAATCTTACTCTACAAAAAATGTAGGTCTTACTAAAACACACAATTTATGTCCAAATACAGTTTTTTTTTAGAGTGAGCCATTTTGGAGATATTCCTTGTTATTTGTGTGAGTTTTGGAAAACTTAAACTTTCCGCAAATAGAAGATTGTGATTTTTTTTTTTTAATCTTAGCCATGCAAAGAGAACGGAATCTCAAAGCTTTAAAAGATTTGACTATCACTCAAAGTCTACTGTATTCTAATATTTCCCTTGCACCTACAAGGAAATAAGCAATAAGATAATTTCCAAAAATGTTTATCTGGACTAACATGAATATAAAGGAATAGGAGTTTGTAAGAATAGTTAGCACAAGAGCAGAGAAAGTCATATGAGTGCAACACATCAGATTTTTCATGTAAATATTTTAAATATATACTGTTGTAATCGAATTCATCGAGAGTTTTTAGAAAATAAGAATTTCAATTTTTTTCCATATAAAGATTAGTTTGGGGTTGAGGTTTTTCATGAAAATCTTTTTTTTTTTTTTTTTTTTAATTTATTTATTATTTGAAGTCGCTTCAACATAAAAGTCATATCGCGACTAAACATTGAGGGAAAAAAAAAAAAAAAGGAGGAAACATATCATGAAGTTTACAATGAGTTTAAATATTAAGTTTGCATGCTTTGATGAACTTGATTATTTTCTTATGATACTGTTGATCACCCAAAGCTAGCTGAAGGTTCTCAGGAATTCCATACTGAAGTGGCTGGTGAGTGTATCTTGGGCAAACAGTGAGCAGATGCTGAACGGTAAGAGTAGAATCACACAGAGTACATTTAGGAGGAAGTTCACGGGACAGAATGTAGGAGTGAGTAAGCGCAGTGTGGCCAATGCATAATCGGGTTATTAGCACCTGGTCTCGCCGGGTTAGTGTTGTAATTGTTGTGGAGAGGTTAGGTATAGGACAGATATCATGCAGTTTGCTGTTGGATGTAGTTGTCCAATCTGTCTTCCATCGGTGTAGGATAGTTCTTTTAAGATGCCGTAAATAGTCTTCATGAGGTAGCTTAAGATCTGGTAAGCTTGGAGGATGCTGAATCTAAATACCAAGTTTGGTATTGATCAAATTTTTTTATTTTTGAGTTCTGCTGTTCACAGAAGACACACAGAAGAACCTTTATCAAAGAAAGCCTTTTGGGGGGGGGGGGGAAGAATTAGGCTCCAAAACATGTATTTAATATGAAATCTTGAGCATCACCGAGAAGATGTTAAAGTTTATCTAAACAACAATTTTGTATAATGCTGCATAAGCTCAGGAAGATGATGAACTTTCAGATGAATAGTGCAAGAAATATAAGTGCTAAAGTTGTATTACTGATTGAGGTCATCAACTTTGTAAGTGGATACCATAAACATCAATACTACATTTTCAGAAGTATTATGCTGATATATTTATTGTTGTAACATTTGGTTTATGATGTACAATTATTTTGAATCCAAATCTATAATTTTGAGTGGCCGGTACGATAATTTTATTTTTAGACTGGCAACCCTGACCAGCTCTACTCACTCTGTCTTCAAACATTTCCCTTCATGGACTGTATGGGCAGTAGCAGAATGTTGTTGAAACCACCCATATGATTTCTCTTCTTCTCTCAGTTCGTGATAAAATGGGGTCAAAATGTCATTTCGGTACCTCTCTGCATTTACAGTCTGCTTGTAGAATATTGGACTGATTTTGCATCTACCACTTAACAGAACACCAAACTCTAACTGTCCAATCATAGTGAGGGATTTCTTGAATGTAATGTGGATTTTCAGAGGCCCAGTACCGACTAGTTGTGCGCACAGCGGCAGCTGGTAATGGGGAATCCAGCAAGGTCACAGGAGAGGCGAAACGCTGTGTGCTCTGTTAGATTTTAAATGAACGCTGTACAACTTGAATTAAGGATAACTCTAGGGCTTGGACTAGGGGTACAGGCTGAAATGGAAAATGATCGTTGGAAATTATGTTGGGTGGATATGACAAAGAGCCTGGGCTGAATGTCTGTCATATTCAAGTATGTATTAATTAAAGTAAATAAATAAAATAAAAAAATATACTTTTAATTGTAATGTACGATTCTAATGATCTTTTTCAGCTATGTCCCCAAACACTGTATTTCCATGTCTTCCAATCTTCTCCTAACTCCTTTCCAGAAACCCTTTACATTTTGCCATTCATTCTCCAAATTTCTCCGATACTATTGCTTTCCAGGTTATATTGTATACTGTAGCACCATCCAATACCTTTTAAACTCTTTTCTTGATATTCTAAGCATTGTCTTAGCAGGTTGTCATCTAGATTTAGAATTCTAAACCAAAACTTAAGTTAAATTAAGTAAAAATTGAAGCTATTAACAGTGAAGCAACAAGATTCTAAAATAAGAACAAATTAGAAACTAAAAACTTCACTTATCTTAGTATGTTGATATTCTTTTTCTATTTTTCTGACCCAGGGGTTTCAATGAGCTGGATATAGCTTGAAACCCCTGGGTCAGAAAAATAGAAAAAGAATATCAACATACTAAGATAAGTGAAGTTTTTAGTTTCTAATTTGTTCTTATTTTACAAAACTTAAGTGTTCTCTCCATAATCACACCTTTCATTCCTATTCTGCCCATTTCAATTTGAGCAAATTCCTTTGCTGTGGTGCTTGGTAGTCCCAAAACTTTTCTACAGAAACTCCTGTCACTGCATTTACGGCTTCCCATCCATCCTCCAGACCCCAAATTTCACTTCATGTAACATTTTTGCTTCCACTACCATGTTGTATATTTTTTATAGCCACCTGACATATCTGGTATTCTGTATTTGTACCCTCTAACTGCTGCCAATGCTCCTTTCCCTTTAGCAAAAGCCAATTTCTTCTGTTTCTCCCATTTCCCCCCTCCCCCACTAATCCACTTTGACTCCTAAATATATACAATCTCTAACCACTTGGTTCACTTTCTTCCACTTTTCAAATTTGCTCAATTTTGCACCTTTCTTGATTAGTAATATTTGAGTCTTATCCTGGTTTACCTTCAAATTCCATTCACTGCAGTATTTATATATTTGCTGCAAGGACTGTTTTAAGCCTATCGGTTTAATAGATCCTACTACTAAATCATCTGCAAACAGTAATCCCGGAATTGTCACATTATTTATTACTGGCAAAAAATTGTTATATTTTCCCATCTTGGTTAGAATATCACCTATAAACAGATTAACACTGGACTTGTCGTAGTCCCTTTTTTTTAATTATTTCCTCTGTTACCCATCCTACCCCTACTCTCACGCCAAAGTTTTGTTTAATTACAGACAAATTGTATTGTGTATTACTGTATTATAAAATTATCTGTAATAAAAGTAATGTTTAATTTTTGACTTGTAGGTATCAAAATGAACTGCCAAAGAAAATAAAATCCAGAGGAAAAGATGCTCATCTTGTGCATGAGGAATTAGTACAAACAATGAAATGGAAACAAACTGTAAGTATTCACTAATGGAGAAAACAAAGATTTGATGTATTATTTGTTTATGGTCGTGTTGGAGACAGTTAAGTATTTGTGTTTCAGCGGGGAAAATTCTATCCACAACTGTCGTACCTGGTGAAGGTGAATACACCCCGTGCTGTGATGATGGAGACCAAGAAGGCGTTTCGCAAGCTGCCTAACCTCGAGCAAGCAATCACAGCCCTTAGCAACCTGAAGGGAGTTGGGACAACCATGGCTTCAGGTATGTATTACAGTGGGCAGAGAAAATCATGTGAATGTAATTTATTTTTATATGCCTTCTACAAACTAACGAATCCCCACTATGCAAGAGCCCTTTCCTGGCTGCTGCATCCCCACCTCTGCCAACTGCAGGCATCATGAGTGGGGTGCAGTACTGGAGGTGGGATGTGATGAGCACCCCAGTTCCTCATGGCTGGTGTATGTGGCTTCGCAATCAGGGCTTACTATATTTCAATCAAGAAGCTCCTCTGTTGGCCCCGGTAGGTGACTTAAACCTGGGACATAAAGTACTTAAAATTGTAAGTTGCCCTGGGGTATTTATCTCTGATGTGATATTCCCTTGTGGTCTGCCGGGAAAGTACAAATCGGTTGGGGAGTTTAATGTCGTACTGGCAAGTTGGTCATGGTAGCTTAGTGGTTAAAGCAGGTGCTCAATAAGCGGAAGATCCATGGTTCAAATCCCAGCTATGGCATTGAATTTTTCAGTCCTGATTCCATCTCTTAAACATTGCCCACACATGGCTTGTGTGTTTACAAACACCAGCAATAAGTTTGTTGGCATAAATAAATAGTTTGTTACAGAACTTCACTTATTTGTTTTAAAATATAAATTCAACTAATATGACTTTTAATTGTATTACAGTAGAATCCCACTAATCCAAACCTTGCAAATCCAAAACTCTGAATAAACTGAACACAAAATCCATAATTAAAAAAACAATAAAAAGCTTATTTGTAGTGTAGTGAAAGCATTTCTATTATAGAACTGACAAACTCATTATTGAAACTACACACATCGGAACAATGTTTATTACACAAAATTGTTTTGCTGAACTTTGCTTTTTGTCTTTCCTGAGTAAATCATAGGAAAGTTGATTGATGAGTTTTGTAATGGACTGATACAGTGTTGTTGTGGTGGTGTTCCGGTTTCCCTTTTTTTTTTTATTTTTTTAAAAATTATTATTATTATTATTATTATTATTATTATTATTATTATTTATTTTTTTTTTTTTTTTTTTTTTTTTTTTTTTTTATTACACACCGATATATAGCTTATTTGGAAACCATGATGAAGGAACACATCAGAAACATAAAATACAAAGAAACAGATAAATCAGCCATAGCTCACCACTTTTGGCCTTGCAATCATATCAGCCTAAATATCCAACTTTAAAACCAGCAAAAAAATTAATTGGGAGTTAACAGTAGGAAAATATTTACATCATTAAGAATCGAGATAGGCTGAAGAATTTCGACATACGAATCATGGACAATGTCTTACGACTAACCGATAGGAATAGCAGACCAGGCAACAAGAGAAGGGGGAGGCAGTTGCCTGATGTTGAACCAGTTGATCAACATCTGAATGATGAAGAAGACCCTCTCTGAAGCTAGTCCTGTGATTAACATAATCACAAATTGGAGCAGAATATGTTTAGAAATATCAACATATTTTTCAGTTTATTAATATGCTCCACTGTTTTAGACACTTCATTTTCATCAGTTTTATATCATTTGATTGCATTGATTTAATAATTTGTTTCCATATTTTCTTTGATTCAAACTACTTCCTGTCATAAGAACACTTTTGCAGATCATAAGTAGTCGGAAGCTTGTAGATGTTTATGGGGTATACTCTGATTGGTTGTTAATGTGTTTCCAGCGTTGTTAGCCGCCGCAGCCCCAGATCAAGCACCCTTCATGGCAGATGAGTGCCTTATGGCCATTCCAGAGATTGAAGGCATTGACTACACCACCAAGGAATACCTCAACTTCGTTCAACATATTCAGGCCACAGTGGAGAGACTGAACAAGGAGAGTAAGTACTTGCCATGATCCATGTGATTAAACTTTTCAGCCTCAGCAATATAAGGAACCAATATGCAAAATAACCAATAGATGTGCAGTAGAATGCATTGGATTATGCCATTATAATGCGCAGTAGTTTTATGTTGACTATGGTGCAGTTTTAAATAATAGCAGGTTGTCGAGCTTTCGATTCTTCGCAATCTCGGGCCGTGGTACTCCCATGGACTCGGGATTACGTTTTTATGAATTACTTTATTCGCACCTTATTCACAGTATTGTAAATACATATCACAATAGTAAGTCGTTTTTGTTAGTGTATGGACTTTCGTAACATCGTCACCATATAATGTATGAGTTATTTTGCTAAATGCATTTTCCATCATTTTGTGCTTCGCTATGATATGTCCTTTTATTTAATCGTGCACTTCACATCGATTAAAGTATTATGGTTAATTAATATTTCGCTTTTACTATCTTATATCACGATCATATCAAAATGCATCTGCATTTGACTGACGCTACTGAAGAGGAGGACTGATCTTGCCGAAGTATTTTAGTTATGCATATGTATCCATCCATGTATATGTGCATTTTAATAGCGTCCCCTATGACGTCATTTTCCGTATATCTCCCTAATCCTGAAAATATTAAGAAAGTGATCTCAACCTAACTTCCTAACATTTTTGGCATTATATTTAAATTAACCCTTAAATTTTATACATTAACTCAAAATATGATGGTTAACAATTATGACGCTGATAAATAAACAATATTCCCAACAATTGAAGAATAAAGTAACACAAAATTAATTATAAACAGAAAATAAGTTAAATTCATAATGTACTTAATATATTTTGGGGACAAACCATATATTCTGTTTCAACTATTTCACACATAGACGATAAATTATCTTATATGGTGATAACAGTTTATTCTTTAGGTTAGTGCAAATTAGCACTAGGTCATTCTTTTGTTTAGTCGGTCAATTGTATTCCATAAATCCCTGAAAAATAATTTATTACAAATTACAATCTATTAACAATCATAATAGCACTCCATTTCAATTTGACAACTGCTTTTAACAATTGCTCTTTTAATAATTAATGTATTTTTCCCAAAGAAAGGTTATTAGTTAATGCTAAAATACAGTAAGATTTATTTGAAAAAGATTTAAAGGTTATTTAATACTGGGACATAAAGTACTTACGATAGTAAGTTGCTCTTGAGATATTTATCTGTGATGTCAGATTCCCTTTGCGGTCTACTAGGAAAAATATGAATCGATTGGAGAATTCAATGTCATTCTGGCAAAGTTGTCATAGTAGCTCAGTGGTTAGAGCAGACACACGTGAAGCAGAAGTTCTGTAGTGCAGATCGCAGCTGTGACATTGAATTTTTCAGTTCTGATTCTACCTCTCATAAAGTTTACTTGTTAATTAGATTTCATTCCACCAATTGCTCTATCATCACCTGTCCATCCATCAATTTCGTCTGCGTTTTATATCATTGTCTTCCTCACCCTCATACTGTGCTTGACTGACCACCTGCTTCCAGGTGTCCATTTGGTCCAGTCCATAGGTTCCTCTGCTCCTTGACAGGCATCTGACCCAAGGCACTGGCTTGTAAGTCCTATGCAAGGGGAGGGTAATCAGAAGAAGAACAATCAGATTCTCAGGTAGTGGTAAGACAGCTTGGAATCAGAAGTGGTGATATTGCCTGATTTGCCTTCCAGCCTGTGTACAACTTTGTTGCAAAGCATTCACAGACATGATATCTTTATCATCAAGGACATATTAACCTTCAAAAGGTCGACCGCAGTCATGCTGCACACTTAGCCATGATTATGAGATAAACAATAATGCAACTGTTCCTCCGTCCAATAAATAATACATGAAATCTGATGTCTGCATGTCCATAATAATGAATAAGAGCTGTTTGAGAGGTAAAACTGGAACTTAAAAATTCAATGCCACAGCTGGGATTTGAACCACAGAACCTCCGCTTACTATGCAGGTGCTCTAACTATTGAATTCTCAAACCAGTTCGTATTTCTCCCTGTAAACCACAACGGCAGTCTCACATCCTAGTAAGCAGAGGGTCTGTGGTTCAAATCCCAGCTGTGGCATTGAATTTTTAAGTTCCAGTTCTACCTCTCAAACATTGCCCACACATGGCTTGTGTGTTTAAAAACACCAACAGTAAGTAATTATTATTTATTTATAATAATAATAATAATATTTATTTCATCCAGTTTATCATACATATGATTTTGGACATGTCAGAAATACAATTACATATTTACAAACTGGTTTCTCAGATTTCCTTCAAGTTGTATAAACATTTATTAATCAGATACATCCTCAACTTCCCTTCAAATTGCTGTTTAGAAACTTCAGCTACGGATTTAATGTCTTGTGGTAGTTTGTTGTAAAGTGTGATTCCAGAAATATATACATCTTTTAGAGATACACTTTTATTCACACTATGCCTAAAATAGTCCATGTTTCCTCTTGTATAGTGTTCATGAATTTGGTTGTTTTTGATTGGTTTAAACTTATCTATTACATACATTATTGCTCTGAATGCATAGAGAGAGTAGATGGTAAGCAGTTTATTATTGATAAAGGTTTCCTTATGCCAACAAACTTACTGTTGGTGTTTTTAAACACACAAGCCGTGTGTGGGCAAAGTTTGAAAGGTAGAACTGGAACTTAAAAATTCAATTTGAACCACAGTGGTAGAGCATCCGCCCGGTAAGCGGAAGGTCTGTGGTTCAAATCCCAGTTGTGGCATTGAATTTTTAAGTTCCAGTTCTACCTTTCAATCAACAGTAAGTTTGTTGGCATAGATAAATAATAAAAGCTGTTTATTTCAGTTATGTTCAAATGAAACAATTATTGAAACACCATCATTATTTACTTCTTCTCGAGGCACCATGATTTTGAATGTCTTGGCCTTCCCAACTATTCTTTTCCAGACATTTCTGTTCTGCATGGTCATTGTCCAGTTTGATATCTTTAATTTCCTCAAATCGTTCATAACATCATCTTCCCAACTATCTGCCAGTTGTTCTAGTTCCCAAGGGTTTCCTTGCAGTAGTATGTGATCTTCCATTCTCTTAACATGTCCAAGCCAGCTTGGTCTTTATAATTTGAAGTATAAAGTTGGTGATAATTAGGGACACAGTTTTATGGTGAATAGAAATTGTTGTTGTTAGTTAATGCTGGATTTCTGACAATGAAGTCATTAGTCCTCTTGCTCTCCAATAGTTTTCACTGATGGATGGGAAGGGCACTAGAAGTAGCTGGGCATATTTGAAGGTGGTCTCGGCCCATTTCCTCTTGCAGATCGGTGAAGAATATATCCCAGTTCTGTTCAAATGTTTTGTCCTGTAATCAACCTGAAGGTTGCAACTGCCGTTTTTCGAGGATACTCAGGAATTGCTGTTTGAATGTTTGGTAGTTCCCATCTTTTATTTTTTGATTTTTCATAGTAATATTTTGCAATAATTATTTTGAATTCAGGATTGACTAATCTTTTAGCGCATAAAATGGTGGATTAACTATAGATTTCTGTTCACTTTTTGCAAGAAAATCAGCTTTGTCATTACCACTCAGTCCACAGTGAGCTGGTATCCATTGGAAGACTAGGTGTTTTTGAAGTGCAGTTAGGTGGGTAAGGTCTATAATTGTTTGATTTTTTGGTGACAACTTGGAAGTAATTGCTATAATTGCCACCCTGGAATCTGAGAGAATAACTATTGTGAAATTCTATACAAAAGATTTTGCAGGGCCATTTGAATTGCTTCAATTTCTCCATCAACGTTTGTAGTTCCATAACTTAAATATTTGTAATAGGAAAAGGAGGTGACATGTGACTCCAGCCCCTGCTCCATCTCGGTTTGATATCAGTGATCCATCAGTATAAATATGGAGCCATTCATGTTCCGGAAATCTAATATGGATTGTCTCTAATGCCAATAATTTGAGAACAGTAGTTGGAGTATCACTTTTCTTAACTTCTTCTGTCAGGTGTAAATAATATGTGATGTCTAATGTTTGTGTCAGATTGACTATATATATGAAGTTTTCCTTTGAATTAGGAAGGTCTATATTCTTCTTGATGTCTTGAATTTTGGAAAGAAAGCTCTTCCATTCATTTTGCAAGTTGCTTTAAAATTTGTGTTTAATCACGAGAGTAAACGTTGATAATTATGTGGACAGTCATAATAGAATTGATTTTGAAGCCTTTTTATTGTGTATTAATATATTTTATGTCATTATGATCCACCAAAAAAATGGTGTCACTAGTGATAATACTAGTGACAAACAATTCTCATTTGCTTGAAAGGTATGCTGCAGCTGTGGCACGTGTCTTTGTTTACACCAGGACCCTTTCTAGATGGATGGAATGTGGTACTGTACTCTTAAACCATGTATATCAGAATCAGATTTATTCATCATAAATTATACAGATTTATAAGTTGTGAAGACATACTACAATTTTGAATACATTAACATTTTATGATAAATTTTATTAGAACCCTAACCCCATAAGGAATGATCATAATGTTAAAGGCATCCTCTGGAGCCAAACTGCAAATATAAATTCATAAGATATATTATTTAAATTTTCCTGTATAATATTCAACTTATTCCTCAAGGGAGTAAAATTGATTTTTTTCAAGAAAGTTTATTTTTTGGATTTATTGACATATCTCTTTAACACCAAAAGTCTTTTTTCCAACTTTTCCTTTTGTATAGGAATTTTTAAGTCATGAAGGCACATTGGGTTCTTATAAACCATACTTTTCTTATGGAAGAATCAAGTGCGCCATTGCCAAATGCATGTTTTCATATGCGTCTAACATAAAATAGGAACATGAATTTTGGTATAAAATGTGTCGGAGAATATGATGGTATGTGCAAAAAAATCTTTTACATAATTGTACATTTTTTAAAATAATACAATTTAAAATTTTTTGTTGAAAGCAAATTTTTAACATCTTCCTCGGTCCAAACATTAAAACATGGTCTTAAACCTAAATAATTGCAATGAATTCGCATGCTTTTATAGGCCATGTTATTTAGATTATATCAATACATCTAAATATATTTCTTTAAGTAAATAAAGTTTAGAACAAAGTAATTATTATTTATTTATGCCAACAAACTTACTGTTGGTGTTTTTAAACACACAAGCCGTGTGTTCTACCTCTTAAATCTTAGAACAAAGTGTTTGGATTCATCGTTTATACAGTGAAAAATGTCCCCACTAGCTAATTCTTGTTCTACAAGTCCACACAAAAACTTCCAGCAACAAAGTTGTCAAGGAAATCATGAAATTATTTTTATGCACACATAGAACATCTCCAGAACCAATGCACACATAAGTTACCATTTAAAGGCAAATGTTTGCAGTGCACAAGTCACACAGTGCCAACAAACCTGGTCCTCGTGTTCATGGTTTGGAGATGATGAACAGATTTGGTATGACAGTTGAAAGGCTAATAACGGTTCATACTGTACTGGAGGTTTTCAATAGGTTTTGGGAATCTGAAGCGTGTGTGAGTTTTACAAGTTTTCTGGTAATCGTGTGCACTACAGTGCAGTAATGAGTAATGGATCACAGAAAGACACAGTTATAAAAAGTGGCAAGCGAAAAACAATTCTTAGACTGTTTGATTATTTAAAGAAAAAGAACCCCAGAAACAGTGACTCTTGATTGTAAGTGAACCTTATAAGGTGATTCGCACGAGTAAGCATAGATATTTTAGATTAAGAAAAGAATGTAAAATAATAATAAACTTGGTTGTGAATGAAAACATGGTAATCGCAGTGGCTGAGCATACATGGCGATGCTGCTCGGATTCTCCATAAGGGCCATTGTGCCTTCATGATGTGAAAACTCCTATAGAAAGAAATAGTGGTATTGAAAGATAAGAAGTGTGTAGTTGCATAATAATGATGATTTGTGTTTGCTTGTTAGGTACCAATGGCAGTGTGTGGAATCCACATCAGGTAGAACTGGCATTATGGACTCATTATGTGGCCTCAGAAATGAAACCAGAACTTTTGGACAGCATTCCCAACCCAACAGAAAACGGAACTTCACATCACGACCAGAAAAATGGAGACTCAATCCTCAAACCACAGGTATACATATGCTTCTTTCCTTACTCAAACATTGCTTCTTCAAATTAAGTATCTTTGAATAAGCGGCATAGGCTAAGCATTGAAAGGATCTATTAAAAATTGAACCATTTTATTAATATTTCTGATTATTTGTTCTAACCCCGTATTAAATAATATACTTGACAGTGAGTCTCCATGTTTGATTCCATTATGTGTGGGGGAAACTATTAGAGAGCTTATTTCGTATTTTGACCTTGTTTACTGTTTTACTCTGTCATTTTGGTTAAATTAGTTAATTTTAATGGGATGCCAAGGTTCCTAATATTTCTGTGGCTGCTGATTTAATACTTTCTTTAAATGCTTGTGTCCTGTTTAACAGTCTTTGAAATACCCTGTGCATAAAACTCTGCCGCCTGTGAATGTAGCCAACCCGTCACGGCGTGATGAAGCTCTTCGTCATTGGCGAAGCACTGAGATACAAGCCACTGTTTCATGTGTGGGAACAGATGAAAATCACTGGGAGCTAAGTCCAGGCTATGGGGGGATGGTCAAAAACATCCCATTGGAAACTGGCCAAAAGTTCATTTGTTCTTCAAACTGTGTGCGGGTGAGCATTGTCATGCAGAAACACAACACAAGATGTCAGAAGACCACGACGCTTGTTTTGGATTGCTCTTCTTAGTCTTTTCAACGTTTCACAGTAGGCTTCAGAATTGACAGTCGTGCCATGTTCCCACTGATGACCTCGAAGTTGAGCCAACCAAACCAAATGTGCCACGTTCCAAAAATTCAATGAGTAAGATGCCCTTGACATCCCAAAAAGCCGTAGCCATGACTTTCCTTGCAGACAAGGTTTGGGTGGTTTTTTTGGCTTGCTTGGAGAAGCAGTATGTCTCCATTGCATTGACCGTCATGTTGTCTCAACATTCACGTGACCACCCATGTCTCATTGCCAGTAACAATTCTGTTCAAAAATGCTTCTCCTTCAGTGGCATACCGAGAAAGAAACTCTGTGCAGAACTCATTCTTTTGGTTTTTTGGTCGTCAGTCAGCAGTTTTGGTACCCAACAAGCACAAAACTTGCGATAGCCTAGGTATTTGGTCACTACCTTGTGCAAAAGACTGAGAAATTTCGGGAAAATGATTGGAAAGTTCCGTTATTGTGAACCGACAGTCCTCACAAACTTTTCCATCCACTTTGTTCACCAGGTCATCATTGACTAGAGTAGGCCTACCACTTCTGCTTTCTTCATGAATGTTTGTTCTTCCATTTTTCAAAAATCGTACCCATTGATGGACAACACCTTAACTCATAATGTTAGGATCTTATACTGCACACAATTCATGATGAATTTTGGCTGCTGAGTGATGTTTTGCCAAAATAAATCTTATGTCACTGCACACCTCACACTTGACAGGATTTTCTACTGTGGCACTCATGTTTGGACATTATATCTTTCAAACATGCAACAGTACAAATGCTCTCCCTTAGACAGCTAGAAGCGCACTGATCACTGCACACACTGATGTGTAGGTGATGGTGCTATCCCCACCACTTCCCCCACTGCACAAATGGCAGTTACTTTCTGAACCACCCTCATAGTATATGAACAGAATAGAACTTTGAAACAAATTTATTGAGGATACACTGTAAGCACAGGATATGTACTATTTTAATGCAGAATATGACATAACTTGGTACTGAATATAACACCAGATAGATGATCGCCATCATGTTCAGTACATTCCTTCAGGCAGCAAACAAAAGCTGCTGATTCAACATATTCAGTGGGATATTCTCCAGGACTGTACAATGCTCTGAAATCCACAAAACCATAATTACAAATGGCAGTCCTTCCTTAATACAGTGCACAAACTAATCTTACACATGTATAAGCAGCAACGCTGTACTACGTTACTCAAAGCGAGCTACTTATTCTGCCGGACCCTGTATAAAACAGTCTTATATGCTTATGTCTTGCTTTACCTAAGTTGTTGGGATTGCCCATTGGAGTTTTCTGGAACAAAACAATTAGTTAAATTTTGAGAAAAAGATTTAAAACACTTGTGCAGAACATTTAATGTGACAATTAGAAGAAACTTGCTTGAAGCACTAGAGTATTTTAAGAGGTTATTTTGTTACAGGAACCAGACCAGAGTTCAGATGAGAGCACACAGGACTCTACCAACGGCAAGCCTTCAGTTCCTGCAGGATCTGCCGAGGATGCTGCCTTGGATGACACCACAACGTCCTTCACAGAAGACTCCTTGACGCCAACACCTACAGCGCCGCCAGGCGATGAAAATACAAATGATTCAATTGCAACCTCTGATTCTGCTACCAATGACTCAACAATGATCACCTCTTCAATAGTGGCATGTAACAATAAACAGAAAGAACCCTCCGAAGTCACAGCTGTGGAAGAAAATGAAGAACCACCTGCGAAGAAAACAAAAGTGGGCGACGAGAAGTGACCGAAGTACCAATTTTTTTATTGAAATGTTTTCGAATTCAAAATGAACAAAGACGGTAATTTTGCCCAAATAAGCAGCAAGTTAGGGTTTTTTTTCCTCCCTATTTTCTTTTAATTTACAAAACATGTACGGTTGATACCAGGTTAGGTAACTGCAGTGTAGATCCTCTTTTTTATTTTTTTATTTAGATGAACTTGCAGATGGAAAGGAAAGAAAGGATACCATGTCATGGAAAGCAAGCGTTACCCAGTTATTTCAAATAGGTTTCTCGGGGTGAAGCCAAGCAGTTCGATGGAATAACTTATCTCCTTGCTATCCATGATTTATTTGCTCTAAGTGGGTTTTGGTCCACGGCGTTTCATATGGAAACGGTATTGTGTTTTGTTTTGCCAATATTTAACTGAAAAATTTGGTACATCAGTGTGAGAGGTTTTTTATTTTGAACCATCGCAAGAGAAAGTGAAGTGAGCATCATGATTTGTGGTGATCATGGTGCGGTACTTTAGAACTACACTGAATTGTTATTGCCCTCTTAAGCCCAAACTGTGGTAGACTCGTACATTCACCTACCAAGACAGCACGTATTAATTGAAGGTTAGTGTAAAGATTCCATGCTTCAGGTACGATACTTTTGATAGTCAAGTGCCCTCTCCCCACAACCTCTTTTAACCCCTCTTTTCATTATAACACGGTTCTACATGCAGCAGGAAGAAGCATAAAAAGCAATGTTGGTCAAACCTAGTATGTAACACTGTTGGAACCTGCAGATTGTAAATGAAATGTTTTCCGTTTAATTTTTTTAAACAAGAACATTCCAAGATTAGAGTATGAACTATTGTTTTTCTTCATTTAGTTTTAGAATTACCAATTAAGGAACTACTGAGTGCAAATACATGTCTAATAGCGAAAAGTGCTGATTTTTATATCACAATTTTGGCTGTTGTGCTCTTCATCACTTCAATTTGTTACCAAAGATAAACACTTCAGTACCAAAATCAAACATATGTACATTCCAGAGCAAAAGTTTGGTGTAGCTTGGCAGGCAAGGGAGTAGGAATAGATATTTTATAAGGGAGCTGTTTATGATTTCATGCTATCATATTCTGCAGTGCAAACACAGGCATTTTTCTGATTCAGTTTTAATGTAATTGTAAGAAAAGTTTTTGCACTCAGGAGGCCATTTTTCACTTTGTTATTCAAACTTTACCACCTGTGTCCTTTAATAACCATAATTGCTTTCTATAAACAAATATTTCTTCTGACTGATCTTCGGTAGTAGAGTGTCTTAACAATGCAAATACAATTTTTAATGAAAAATGCCTTGTCACCTGACATCCCAACTTTAATTTCTCCCATCCTGCAAAATGCTTAATGTCTAACTACACTTGGATAAACAGTTTTTTCCAAGCCAGAATTTCATAATAGCATAAGTTTTTAAATAAAAGTGTACAGCTCTAGTAAATAATATTTTTAAGATTAAATCGGTGACGTATATAATGTATAAGATTTTTTTAATTTGTAATTGTTCCTCCATCACAACATGGTTCAGGAAACTAGCACTTTAAGTTGGAAGGACTTCGTATCATATGACAAAAGAAAGAAGTGACCATATTTATTTGAAATACACAAGAAGCTTGTTTATCTAGATTGATGTTTGCTTACTTTTTCGGCATGAAAATGTGTTTCCCTTGATAGATACGTATGAATGTATGCAGTTGTAATATTGGCACTACTGAGAGCATAATGGTGCGTCTGTCATATGCTTCAAGCTAACGAAAAGTCTGTTCTCATGGTTGGTGTCTTAGAACAATAAAACTAAAATTATGAGATTATGCTTCACGACTAGATGGGTGCCGGGGTACTTTCATGGTTGCATTTGCAGCTATTTTGCTTGAGGGCTGTGGTTCAATTCCCAGCTCTAGGGAGGCTACCTTTAAAGTCGGAGAGAGCTAACTTGGCTCTTGACAGCTAACTGACTCACTCACCTGCGAATGAGGTTAGCCCTAAAATCTAAAATAAGAACAAATTAGAAACTAAAAGCTTCACTTGTCTTAGTAATATTGCAAGATAAGTGAAGCTTTTAGGTTCTAATGTGTTCTTATTTTAGATTCTGTTGTTTCACTGTTAATAGCTTCAATTTTCCTTAATGAAGCTAGGTCCTTCGTCCAATCGACTATAACCATTGCGCGATCTGTTTGCAACATGATTGGACGAGATAGTGCTAGCCTTGTTCGCAGGTAAGTGAATGAGCTAGCTGTCAAGTGACAGGTTATTTCTCTCCGACAATAGTTGGCCCTATCCAAACCGTCATGTTGACTAGCACATGTGAAGTGTCAAGGCCCAAGGTAAAAGCTGTAGGTCCTCTCATTTCATCACCATTTACATGTCATCTCGCCATTGTAGGTAATAGAATCCACCCTGCCGCCAATTAATAAATGGGATTAGATTGACGGAACAAGGTTCCTTGGAGGTCATCAAACATACGGGGGCGAGTGTTGTAAAACAACTGCTATTTTCACGAGTTCTGATGGCGATCATGGACATATCTGGACAGCTTTTAATTCTTTTCTCTTGTGCAGTGATCCAAATTTCACTAATGTACAATTTTGTATTCTTTTGTTTCCTGGATTAACTCCAGTCCTAATCCCTAGGGCGTCTCCTCTATGCAGAGGTTACCCTCATCGCCTGGCCGCTGCGTCCTCCAGCCGCAACCAAGGCCACGGAGGAGCTCAGGTTGGGGGTGGTGGGGGTCAGCATGCCGACTTCCCCGAAGTCTTACCTAGTCCAAATAAACAAGGTTCTTGTGTACATGTTTTAATGTTATATTTTGTCTTTGTATTTTCCATCCCAGCCCATTTTTATTTTTGACATTTGTTATATGGTGTGAAGTGTTGCTTTCAGATAAGGTTGACTAGCTTCTGCAACCATTTGTATGTTGTGTGTGCAAGTACATGTTTTCTCTCGGGAGATTGTGAAAGGGAGAAAACTTTGCCGAAGAAACTTTTCATCTGTTTTACAGAAGTGATTGATGAACAAATATTTGAAACCAAAAATCCATTTTAGAGGTTGATGGAATTGTGAAGTGGTTGCTGTCATTAAGTGACAGTTCACAGCCTTATTTATTTATTGCATTGTAGATCAGGCTTATAATGCTAAGGTAAAAGCAATCGAGGTGATCTTTTTTTTTACTCTCCTTTGTGCTTATTACTTTAAAAGAAATCAGTTTCATTACTGTTTGAGTTAGATAGCTAATAGCTATTATTTTTCTCTAGTGCACATATGGTGACATGTTTGTGTGTGTGTATGTCTGTGCGTGTGCGTTAAAAGGTATACATATTCTTGTTTAATCTGAAAGTAATTTGGGAAGTCATTGGTAATGCTCAAGAAACTGGGAACTTTTTGAAAACAGTCTTGAAGAATAATTGTCATGCATCAAAATGTCAGTTCTGGTTAAAATCTTAATTCCATATTTATTAAAGCCATCCCCTTTTTGTATGGGGGTGTGTGTACAGTCATGCCATGTTTAAATAAGTATTTGTTGCATTTACATTGCTCTGCCCATATTTACAAAAGAAATAGATATTTTTCATCTATTGTTATTTAAATCCTCATCATTGAAATGAATTTAATTGCAGCTACCAAATACTATTTGAGCATGGCATGAGGAAGGAATGAAACTAGCATTATTTGTCATGGAAGTGATTCACGTTCATCATTTGCAATCTTTCTAGAAATGCCTCAGAGGTCCTGTGGATGGATTGCCTTTGTAGCATACATGCATACCTCCAAAAAGTGAGAAAGAATGAAATAAAAAGTACATATAATTTAAATAAGTTGTAAAAAGGTATTTAAGTGTCGTCTGACTACAGAGGAAACCAAAACAAGCATGAAACGGTACCATGTGCTATTTTTTATATTTTATGACAATTGTAGGTAAAACATTAAAATATCTTGTTCAATAAATTATAATGATACATCTAGTAATTGTAGTTAGTGATAAATATCATGTATTCACTCAATGGCCTTAACTCTTCATCACAGATTTAAATGTTTCATCATTGTTAAAAACTATTTTGTTCAGTTACTTTTGTCTTAGCAAACAAGCCAGCAGCGAGTAAGAAATGGATCAATAAATGGAATAAAACCAGAAAGATAAATACACCAATTTAATATGCAAGTTATATTTGTAAGACTCAAACCCTGATCTCTTAGGTTATTTTCCAGTCTCCATTTATCTCCAGCTGGGGTTGCCAGGTTTTGTTTGCGAAACAAAGGAAGATTTTCCTTTTTTTCCCACCCTTTCTTACTTTCTCTACTGGTATTGTATTCCACCCAAAAATTTGATGTCAGGATTTCACTGGAAATATATGTTTTGAGAACCCCTGAATCAAAAAAAAAGCATTTTTTGAAAAAGTTCTGTGTGTGTGTCAGTCAGTCTGTGGATAGCATAACTCAAAAACGAAAAGTTGGTTAAAAACCAAAGTTGGTATTTAAGTTTAATGTCTTTCAAGGATGCAACACAAAGATTTTGAAGAAAACAGCCCCACCCTATACTACTCTTTACATGGAAAAATTTTGATTATCTTGAAAATGGCTCTTAACGATTTTGATTAAAATGCCATATGTTTTAGATATTTTTATGACAAATGAAATGTATAGTTTGAATTTTTGGCTATTGCCTATGTAGTCCTGTTTACTCTGGATGACTTTTGAATTACTCGTATACTGTAAGAGATAGACAAAATCTTACTATATAAATAATGTAGATCTTGCTCAAACACACAATTTATGTCTGAATAAATTTTTTTGTATAGCGAACCATTTTGGAGATATTCCTTTTATTTGTGTCAGTTTTGGAAAACTTAAAACTTTCATGAAATGGAACATCGTTGTTCATTTTTTTATATGTTTGAGCGTGTAAAGAGAATGGGATCTCAAAGCTTTAAAAGATTTGACTATCGCTCAAAGCCTACTGGAAATAAACAATAAGATAATTTGTAATAATGTTTATCTCAAGTAACACAAAGAAGATAGAGGAATACGAATTGCTAAGAATGTCATGTGAGTGTAACACAGGTTTTTTTTTTTTTAAAGGAAAAACAGGAATTTTTTTTTTTTTTTTTTTTTTTTTTTTTTTTTTTTTTTTTTTTTTTTTTTTTTGGCCAACACAACTAAGTGCCAAAATAGAATTTTTTAGACTAATTTTGGTCATGAGCACTTTATTGTTGGTATTTATTTTGAGATTTTTCCTATAAACAATTTTGTATCGCATTTTGCAATTTCAAAAAAAAATGGTTGCATGAATATGGAAAGTTTACAACTCCGATTCTCTAACAGCACTTCAAAAACACTTAGTCTTCCAATGGATACCAGCTCACTGTGGACTGAATGGTAATAACAAAGCTGATTTTCTTGCAAAAAAGGGTACCAGCAGTGTACAGAAAACTATAGTTAATCTGCCATTTTATGCAGCTAAAAGATTAGTCAACTCTGAATTCAAAAAAATTATTGCAAAATATTACTATGAAAAAGTAAAAGATGGTAACTACCAAACATTCAAACAGTAATTCCTGTGTATCCTCGAAAAACGGCAGTTGCAACCTTCAGGTTGATTACGGGACATGATTGTCTGGCAAAACATTTGAACAGAATTGGGATATATTCTTCACCACTCTGTCCTCTATGTGATGTGCAGCCCTAGGAGCAAGAAAAATAGTAGAATACAGTAGACTTTCAGCGAGTCAAATATTTTAAAGCCTTGAGATTCCGTTCTCTTTGCACAGTTAACATATAAAAAAATGAGTAACGATGTTATTATGTTATGCTATTAATTAGAATTTCGAACACCGGCCGTGAAAGCCTACGCCTACTCATAACGATGTTATGTTTGACAGCAGTATAAGTTCTCCAAAGCTCACACAAATAACAAGGTATATCTCTGAAATGGTTCACTCTACAAAAAAAATTATTCAGACATAAATTGTGTATTTTAGCAACATCTACATTTTTCTGTAGTAAGATTTGTTATATCTCTTACGGTTTACCAGTTATACAAAAGTCACCCAATGTAAATATGACTACAGGGGCTACGCCCAGAAAATTCAAGATATGCGTTTCATTTGTCATAAAAATATCTCAAACATATGACATTTTAATCAAAATTATCATTTTCAAGAAAATAAACTTTTTCCGTGTAAAGGGTATTTTAGTGTGAAGCAATTTTCTTCAAAATATTGTCACATCCTTGAAAGACATTAAACTTGAATACCAACTTTGGTTTTTAACCGACTTTTTATTTTTGAGTTATGCTGTCCACAGACGGACCTTTTTCTAAAGATGCCCTTTTTGTTTATTCAGGGGGCCTCAAAATATATATTTCCAGTGAAATCTTGACATTGAATTTTTGGGTGGAATACAATACTTCCTGTACTTTACTATATGTAGTAGAGAAAGTAAAAAATGTACAACTTATGGGAAAAATGTAAGACCCGGCAACCCTATTTGCAGCATGAAGGTACCTAATTTTCTCAAACAGGTTTCAGTAACTATTATGATCATTCTAATTTGCAAATTTATCCAGTTTTGTTATTCCCATAATGTCAAAGATTTTGCTATGTATGCCTCTATTCCTCTTGACTCCTCAACAGCTTTCCTATCCCTTTCACATGTGGGATAATCAAAGCAATTTAATTGTTAGGGTAAGATAAAATGGAGTAGCTTCAAACCCACTGACTGCAGTCAAATATGCCTATGATAAAGGATGGGTAGGGATAAAGGATGTGATGGCACACTTGCATGCTAATGGGGTTACATTTGACTGGAGATGCATCGAATTTGCTTCTTTTTCTTTCATAAAAAAGAATACCTTATTAACCTTTAAGTACAGCATGGTTATTCCATACACCACATAACACAAGTGTCCAAAGAAAGAAAATTTTGGGAAAATCTGTAAATAAACATTTAGGGAAATTTTTTCAAAGGTGCTTCTTTCATCAGTAAGGTTTTGCGCACTAAGTTCAGTGCCAGGTGACATTCTTATAATATCTTTTATATTTGTTTTACTAAATTTACTTGCAATGGGCCTTTTGTTCCATGTTTTATTTCTTACCACAAAGTATTCATTGCTTCCCTCGCAGATTGGATTTATCCACTTCTTGTTCTGAGTCACACTTTCCTCCAACTCCATTATTGTGATCACCAGAGACCAGAAGTTTAGGCATTATATATCATTAAAATAGGCAGGAAAAAAGGCATTATAAATACTAAAACAGGCAATAAAAGTCAATTAGAAAAACCTATTTGTTTAATAGATTACTTATTCAATAACTCAATCATCATATTTTAAAGAACTTCAAAAGTTTTAAACAAAATGCTAGTGTTGTAATCGACAAAAATGAAATATGTTTTAAAAAGGCTTGTGTATTGCAATGTCTTATTTGTTGCACATGACAACCAAATGTCTTTTTAAGTTCTCTGGGGTCATATTGAGTCTTCTGTCAGATAACACATTTTTCATATGACAAAATGACCTCTCAACATCGACAGAGCTTATTGGAGCAAATCTAAACTATAACATAGGATCCATTTCAACTGCAACAGAATTGTCACCTTGTTGAAGTTTTGAAATGTTTCTAAGTTTCTGCAGATAAATAATGAAATAAAGGCAACAAAAAGGATTTACATTCGTAAAATAGGCTTTTATATTTTAAATGGCAGAAAAAGGCAACATAAAACTGTGGCATTTTAATCACAAAGGTATAATTCATACACCAGATTCACCTTCAAATTGAAGATAGACGTGACACATTTAAAAAGGCATTCTGCGTAACTTCCAGTCTCTGGTGATCACCTTCAATAAGTCTTCTGACATATTCTCATCAAATATATCCACATCTTCAGGTTCTTCTGAGCTATAGCTCAGGCAGAAAGATTGATTTCTTCTTTAGCCAAACGACTGGGATTCCTAACTTATACACAATCCCTATAAAAGTAATTTAGAGTCTGTCACAGTCTTAAATTCTAATGAGGTAGTAAATAAGCAAATACAAAACAATCAGATATACTTACATAACACACATGATGTATTTGGTTCACCAGACAGACATCTCTACGCAAGTCGAAGTGCATTTGAAATATGACAGTCCCAATGACAATGTGTCTGCTAGGGGTGATTCTCCACACTCCAACAACGGGTTAGGTGGCTCTAAAGTGCTGCTGGAAGAATTTAAATAATAGAAATAACATAGTTATTGTGGTGTATCTTTTATACCAGTGCGTGTTCTTAAAGGTTAATATGAGAATGAAATAGAAAGAGCAATTAAAATATCTAAAACATTAACAAAACATTGTGTAAAATGTGGTACATCAAGCCCTAAGGGTTAATATTTATTTATAATTATTTATTCACCTATTGGAACTTTTTTTAACACGTTCATGGCTTCACTATACAATTACAATCTACTGCTACTACAATTAAACTACTATATAGTATTAAAACAATACACAAATGAGGATTGCTCAGAAACTTTTGAAAAAAATCTGATGTGTTATACTCACATGACTTTCTCTACTCTTGTACTAACCATTCTTATAAACTCTTATTCCTATATCTTTGTGTTAGTTGAGATAAACATTTGTACAAATTATCTTATTATTTCCTTGTAGGTGCAAATGAATATTAGAATACAGTAGGCTTTGAGCAATAGTCAAATCTTTTAAAGCTTTGAGATTCCGTTCTCTTTGCACGCTTAACATATAAAAAACTGAACAATGATGTTCCATTTTACAAAAGTTTCAAGTTTCCCTTGCCCCCCTTTCGCGATGCCCATGGTTTCACTTTCCTAGAGCATCCGGCCTGTGGAGCCTGTAGCATTGGAATCACAACTTACTTGGTAGAAATGATCTGAAGTTTTACTTTCCCTGACGTTGCCTTCATTTTCGTTGGAAAAGTGTTATTTATACTATTGATTGTCTCCAATGAGTGAGATTTCACGTAGTTATCGTCATTTTCACGAGATAACTACGAGCGAGAGTGCGTCATAATACCACTCACCGCCATCTAAAAGGGAACAAAAGTCCTAGTCCCAGCGAAACTAAAAATGGACATACAAAGGAAATAAAAGCTGATGCGAAAATGAGCATACCAAATAAACAATTACTGGAAAGTGTTATATAAGTGGTGCAAAGCGCAATATTTTGGAGAATTCCATGTGTAATTCATGCAAGAATACGAAAAAGAAGAACTGTTTGGCATCATCATCAGGTAAGTTGTGGTATTAACATTCACAAACTTAACAGTTTAAAAGTTAGACAATGATGCATATGATTATAAAGCCATTCTTTTTAAATAAAGTTAAATAACTCAATTTAGGTTTCCCTGAAAAAAAATTCTCTCAGTTGAAATTATAAATGATGACCCACTTAATTTGCAATGCAGTTCTAAATTACACTTGCATTAATAAATAATTTGGATTCCATATATTAAAAGTACATCTCACAGTGATTTTGATTTTGCAAAGGCATTCAGTGTACGGAGTATTTTTCTATGACATAATGTAATGCAAAATATGCAAATCAATACTGAGTTTATTGTAGTGTAGACATAATATATATGTGGATCGATAGGTGTAAAATTTAATTTAAAAAAGTAATAAACTTTAATCTAGCAGATTACTGTTGGTTTCAATTCAATATACACATATTTCACTTTTAAAACCATTAATAGTATAATTTATAAAATGTTACACTAGTAGAATTTTGCACAGATGTAAATTCTGACTTGTGCATTATTGTGGTATTGTTTTATTTTCTAGCTTAAACTTTGCTTCTTTACATGCCAAGCATAAGACTGATTGCTCACAATCTGAACTCTCAAAATCAATGTTGAATATGAATCACTAGACCAACCGTTGTGTCGGCCACCTATTTACAAGCAGTGGTGTGAGGTAGCTATCACTGAGCTTCTTTAACGTGCGCGGCCGCACAGTGGTGTGAGGTAGCTTGACCTTGAACGTGTCTTTTGGGTGGTCGGCCGGCGTCACAGTGTTATAACTAACCATTACTGAAATAATAACTGAAGCTGTAAAGCCAATCAGAACTGTTCTGGAGATCATGCTACACGTTTACAACAATTTTCATAAAAAATAAAAGGCCTCCTTACCATCATTATACTGGTGCTATTCCCACGTTGAATGGCACTATACTGATTCTCTATCTCAAGAAATCTGTATAACGGGGGTCTCCATCAAGGGATATCAATTTTCTTCCTAATACTGATGCTAATGATTTCGTATCAGAACTCCAGGCTCCCGTGGTTTCGACAGCAAATGGGACGAAATGATAACTGTCGGTCTCTTCCCCTTGGCTTCAGCTGTTTCTGCAGCTGACCCTACAAAGCATATACAATATACATTTTTAAGCTTACCGCGACGCATTTTGCACAGAATATCAAACTTAACCGTTGCTTCTTCCTCTTTATACTCTCTGCCCGCGCCATACTTGACAGGTTATACAACCTTTGATAGGTAATGTCTTTTTCTAAAGTATTACGTCCCTTCGCCGTTGCAGGTATAAAGACAAAAGACGAAACAAATATTTGTAAATATAAACATTGTACAATAGTGGATACGGCGGTAGTTTGGCAGTCACTTATGGAATTTTCCATTTTGAAACACAAGTAGTAGCATTTAAAGTTTAAAGCACTCATTCAGTATTTTGCTATTTCAATTTAGAATGTATGTTATTTTGGGAACAAGTGTACACAGTATATGCAAGAATAACAATAGCATTAAGGCCATAAATACTCCATATAGGTTTCTTCCGAAAAAAGTGAATTACACTAATGATGTGAGTGTGATCTGTACCTGTAATTTTGGTTTTAGTGTTCTAGTCCTTCTGCACTTCTGATGGGATTAACCAGCCCCAGAAAACAAAGTATTTGACCACAGCTTGTATCACAGAACACCTAACCCACTTTTATTAATTTTGTTGAAAATATTAACGTTAGTATTTTACATGATCATCTAATTGACTGTGTTATTCTGTATGGTCTAAGGGTAGCATGCTAGCTAGTGGTTCTCAAGGTTGTGGGTTCAAATCCGGTGAGGGGCAATGGATTATTTTATTAATAAAATTCTTACCGTGGCTTCCTTCGGAAGGAAAATAAAGCTGATGGTGCCGTATTGTAGAACTTCAAGCGTAGTATTCATAAATAAAAATTCAATTTAATTTTTACACTTGTGTGCCTGGAATTTATAGTATGCCATGTAAAGGATGAAAACTAACAACTATTGTAGAGTGAGAGAATCAGGATTGAAAAATTTAATGCCATAGCTGCGCGTGAAGAGGAAGATCTATGATTCAAATCCCGATATTGGCATTGAATTTTTCAGTCCTGGTTCTGCCTCTTAAACATTGCCAGTGTATGGTATGTCTGTTTAAAAACAACAGCTCTAAGTTGGTTGGTATAAAAATATATTGTACAGTGACTGTGTCCCTGGGCTTTTCATTGTATGTTCTAAATTTGCTCTGCAGCATAGTAGTGTAATGAAACCCTCACATTGTAGCTTGTTATTCCAGATGATTCACCCATTGGGAGTTCAAACACAAGACCTCTGTATTCTGCAGTTGAAGCACTATGAACTATAACTGCATGTCACAAACTTGCTTGCAGAACAGCAGTTTTATTACACAAGAAATGCACTCATTGCTCAGTTACCAACTCACCGACAGGCTCATGAGAATGCATGCATATATAGCCACTGCAAATTGCCACAGAACATTCTAGAATGTATTAGATGCGGGGGAAATGGAACCACCAGAAGACTTGGTTGTCTGTCAATAGTGCTTCTGGTGTTTATACTGGAAGAGAGTGCCAACCTCCTGACAAGTTTGTGCCATAGTTGCTGTGTCAGCATAGTAATTTGGCCATCTTCATGATAGCTTTGAGTAAGACTGAGAACTTTGAGATTTCACCACATAACTGCTATCTGATGAATAATCATTCTTTTTCTTGAAATTATACTGTCTGTTCACCAGCTCATGGCCTTAGGGAAATGAAGGGATGGGACGAGACATTCCATGTAGTGTAACCCGAGTTCTGTAAACTTCCTTGCACATGTTGTTCTGTTGGTTATGTTGCCAACTTATCTCCAATGTTATTGGCACTATGTTCACCCACTGCTAATTTCTCTTATTTCAGTTATAAAATCGTACGAGTCACTAGCGTGATGTCTGAAGTAAAGAATAAAAGAATGTGGAAGTAGAGAAACCCGCCTAGGAGTACTGTGAACTCTGCTATGATATTGTGGTTGTAGAATAAAGGGGTCCAGAGTAAAACAGATCTTTATATAATTATTATACATTCAGAACTTTATAGGAACACAAACCTAAAGAGGCCCAAATGACCTAGCTGTCGACGGGCCCTTAAACACCACTCACTCACTCAAACCTAAAGAGAAGGTTTTTAAAGCGGACAGATTTTTGGTTTTCATTGAGCCACACTGTTGTTTCCTTGCCCCCATAGATGTGTCATCTCAGTCCCATAGAACTAACTTGGATCAAGGTAAAATAAATAGTTAAAGAAATTTAACAGGAACTGCACAGTATAATGGTTCTTGAAAAAAATATAGAAAAGGTAGAAAAAGATCAGTGGGAGAAGAACAGAGTAGTTGAAAATATTGTTTCCATTTTATAAGCTATGTTGCCTGAGCTCAATAACATTTAAATTTTACTATTTTGAGTGACCTTTTACTTTCTCTACTGCTAATTAGAGGAAGTATTGTATTCCACCCAAAAATTTGATGTGGAGATTTCACCGGAAATATATGTTTTGAGACCCCCTGAATCCAAAAAAAGCATTTTTAGAAAAAGTGTATGTGTGTCTGTATGTCAGTCTGTGGACAGCATAACTCAAAAACGAAAAGTCGGTTAAAAACCAAAGTTGGTATTTAAGTTTAATGTCTTTCAAGGATGTGACACGAAGATTTGAAGAAAACAGCCCCAACCTAAACTACCCTTTACATCGAAAATTTTGATTTTCTCGAAAATGGCACTAATGATTTTTATTAAAATGCCATATAATTAAGATATTTGTATGATAATTGAAATGTATATTTTGAATTTTCTGTCTATAGTCTATGTAGTCCTCTTTACTTTGTATGACTTTTGAATATTTCAAGAGATAGAAAAATTCTTAATATACAAAAAATGTAAATCTCACTAAAACACACAGTTTATGTCCAAATAAATATTTTGGTAGAGTGAACCATTTTGGAGATATTCCTTGTTATTTGTGTCAGTATCAGAAAACTTAAAACTTGTGAAACGGATCATCTTTCATTTTTTTATATGTGAAGCATGCAAAGAGAATGGGATCTCAAAGCTTTAAAAGATTTGACTATCGCTCAAAGTCTACTGTGTTCCAATATTCCCCTTGTACCTACAAGGAAATAAGCAATAAGATAATTTGTACAAATGTTTATCTCAACTAACACAAAGAAGATATAGGAATAAGAGTTTGTAAGAATGGTTAGAATAAGAGTAAAGAAAGTCATGTGAGTGCAACACATTAGATTTTTTGCTTTAATCTAGCATGAATACATATTCCAAGGTTGGCGCTTATATCGTGAGACTGCAGGGGCTCTAATGACCTAGCTGTCAACGGGCCCTTAAACCCCAATCACTCGTGAGACTCCAGCTTCAGATATTGCTGTGCACATGGAATTGTTTACTGACATATTGACTGGCTGCATTCCTGCCAGAGACCACAAGCTGGTGAACAAACTGTGTAAATTACTGGTTTAAAAGTGCTCAGTTTTCTCTCCCTATTCCACCATGGGTGCATTCATTTGAAGGCAATAATTTGCTACTGTTTTAGAGGAAAACAAACTCCTAAATTTAAGAAACATCTGGTTTCTCTTTTAGTAATTGTGTTACTAGTGCTCTGCCGTCACTATCACCAACATTGTTTAAACCTTTTTATTTTTCAGGTTAAATCTGAGAACTTAGGTCAGTAAAGGATGGCTAGTGGGCAGAAGGTTCTACACGCACAGACGAAGTTCAGGAAATAGGTAAGGCAGTTATCATGTAACACTTAGTTATGTTCAGCAATGCATCATGCTTTTGGAAATTATTTTGAGAAATTGAAATGATAAAGTACATCAGAACTTGAGCTGATTTACTTCTTCATCTTCTGCTCCTCCTTCTCCTCCTCCTCCTCCTCCTCCTTGTCCTCATCCTCCTCTTCTTTCTCTATCCCTCATGCCTTTAGGCATCAGGTTTCCGGCTCTTCTTTCTATACTCTGATTAATTGATGTTCACTCAGGTGGGGTATTAGCCCAACGCTGAGCTAGCCTGGTGGATGGCCTGCCACCTTAAGACCTCCAGGCCTGTCTGATTTGTTTAGGGTTTACTCCCCTAGCCTTTGGAGAACCAACTCCCTATGCTACAATACAGCAGCAAACCAGAGCCTCTTCTGCCAGTTTTCGAGGTTACTCATGGGCCTTCTCAGTTACCGTAGTGGTTCTAGGGCACACACGGTCCCCACCGTACTTCACCCCATCAGTCACTCCCCTACTTCCTGTTGCCCACCCCTCGGGACGAGGATCACAGAGGTTGGATTTTGAGGGGCAAGCTGATTTACATGATGCTGAATTATTTAGCAAAAACACAACAAAAAAAATCTTAAGATTTTTAAGTAGTTCTATAAAACACACTCGTGAACACATTTATCCATAAAATGTATGGGAGCAAAGGCCTTTTTGTGACTGAAAAATAAGGCATTTGCAGATTTTCACTATGGATATGACAAAGCATTAAGCATTATTGTATTATATCGTAACTTATGATTGCAGGATGAATGATACAGTGTTATGATAGACCAGAGCTTATCTGTGTGTCTATCCTTCATCATGATCATGGTCCCTCTTCACTGGACTGTAACAAAATGTATAGCACCACTAGTGACCTCTAGTAAATGGTATACAGTGTTATGATAGACCAGAGCTTATCTGTGTGTCTATCCTTCATCATGATCATGGTCCCTCTTCACTGGACGGTAACAAAATGTATAGCACCACTAGTGACCTCTAGTAAATGGTATACAGTGTTATGATAGACCAGAGCTTATCTGTGTGTCTATCCTTCATCATGATCATGGTCCCTCTTCACTGGGCTGTAACAAAATGTATAGCACCACTAGTGACCTCTAGTAAATGGTATACAGTGTTATGATAGACCAGAGCTTATCTGTGTGTCTATCCTTCATCATGATCTTGGTCCCTCTTCACTGGACTGTAACAAAATGTATAGCACCACTAGTGACCTCTAGTAAATGGTATACAGTGTTATGAGAGACCAGAGCTTATCTGTGTGTCTATCCTTCATCATGATCATGGTCCCTCTTCACTGGACTGTAACAAAATGTATAGCACCACTAGTGACCTCTAGTAAATGGTATACAGTGTTATGATAGACCAGAGCTTATCTGTGTGTCTATCCTTCATCATGATCATGGTCCCTCTTCACTGGACTGTAACAAAATGTATAGCACCACTAGTGACCTCTAGTAAATGGTATACAGTGTTATGATAGACCAGAGCTTATCTGTGTGTCTATCCTTCATCATGATCATGGTCCCTCTTCACTGGACTGTAACAAAATGTATATCACCACTAGTGACCTCTAGTAAATGGTATACAGTGTTATGATATACCAGAGCTTATCTGTGTGTCTATCCTTCATCATGATCATGGTCCCTCTTCACTGGACTGTAACAAAATGTATATCACCACTAGTGACCTCTAGTAAATGGTATACAGTGTTATGATAGACCAGAGCTTATCTGTGTGTCTATCCTTCATCATGATCATGGTCCCTCTTCACTGGACTGTAACAAAATGTATAGCACCACTAGTGACCTCTAGTAAATGGTATACAGTGTTATGATAGACCAGAGCTTATCTGTGTGTCTATCCTTCATCATGATCATGGTCCTCCTTCACTGGACTGTAACAAAATGTATAGCACCACTAGTGACCTCTAGTAAATGGTATACAGTGTTATGATAGACCAGAGCTCATCTGCGTGTCTATCCTTCATCATGATCATGGTGCCTCTTCACTGGACTGTAACAAAATGTATAGCACCACTAGTGACCTCTAGTAAATGGTATACAGTGTTATGATAGACCAGCACTTAACTGTGTGTCTATCCTTCATCATGACCATGGTCCCCCTTCACTGGACTGTAACAAAATGTATAGCACCACTAGTGACCTCTAGTAAATGGTATACAGTGTTATGATAGACCAGAGCTTATCTGTGTGTCTATCCTTCATCACGATCATGGTCCCTCTTCACTGGACTGTAACAAAATGTATAGCACCACTAGTGACCTCTAGTAAATGGTATACAGTGTTATGATAGACCAGAGCTTATCTGTGTGTCTATCGTCCATCATGATCATGGTCCCCCTTCACTGGACGGTAACAAAATGTATAGCACCACTAGTGACCTCTAGTAAATGGTATACAGTGTTATGATAGACCAGAGCTTATCTGCATGTCTATCCTTCATCATAATCATGGTCCCCTTCACTGGACTGTAACAAAATGTATAGCACCACTAGTGACCTCTAGTAAATGGTATACAGTGTTATGATAGACCAGTGCTTATCTGTGTGTCTATCCTTCATCATGATCGTGGTCCCTCTTCACTGGACTGTAACAAAATGTATAGCACCACTAGTGACCTCTAGTAAATGGTATACAATGCTATGATAGACCAGAGCTTATCTGTGTGTCTATCCTTCATCATGATCATGGTCCTCCTTCACTGGGCTGTAACAAAATGTATAGCACCACTAGTGACCTCTAGTAAATGGTATACAGTGTTATGATAGACCAGAGCTTATCTGTGTGTCTATCCTTCATCATAATCATGGTCCCCTTCACTGGACTGTAACAAAATGTATGTTAATACTCATAGGAATATGTCATTTGGACATAACTGTAAAACAGAATTTGTTGGCCAAGTAGTGGTTCCCTGTTTTGTTTCCAAGGTCATAAATCACAAGGACTTGGCTGAACTGTTGCTGAAATAGTGTTTTCATTAAATAAGTGAATTCATTGCAGTAATAAAATGGTAAGAAATAGAAGAATGCTAGCTCTATCCATAAGATGAAGAATATATGTTTTGTGTAATTTCAAAAAGAAGAATGGTAAGTATAGGTTATGCATTGCTGCATTGCAATAATGATACTTTGATAATAGATTGATTATAAGTGATACATTAAAAATGTACATAGCAACCAAATGAAATACATATCAAATGGGGAAACAGCTGCTTTTGTTATGCAAGAAGAAATACTTTTACAACAGTGGTATCCTACTTGGGAACATTTAATGGTGTAATTTGTGTGAGAAGGAAGGAAGATAAAATAGAGGAATGTGGAAGGAATACAGGTCAGCATTGTAATAAATATGTAGCATTTGGTTCCTTAATATTAAGGCACTAAACTAGGCTATGAAAAATGTTCATTTGAGAGTATGCAGTCATTCATTTTATATTTTCCAATATTTTGATGGAATGCAATACGCTATGTATTTTACATTATTATCTTGTTCCATGTATACACCTTCGCAACACACTCATACGCACTTTTTGCTCTCTATACTATGTATGAAACAGTAGATATAACAGGTATTGGGTTTCACCCAAAATTTTGATTCTGGTATTTCAGTGGAAATATTTTGGGTTCTCCTGAACCCAGAGAAGGTATTTTCAGATGAAGGTGCTTTGTGTGTGGGTGTGGGTGGGCGTGGGCGTGCGTTTCTTTTTTAAATAATACTCTTTATTTACTGCATATTCCATTACAGATATAATAATACTGTATTAATTATTGGACAAAGTAATCTACAATCTTTCTAGGTGTATTGAGTTAATGTATGACATTAATTCCTGGGTATAGTGGTGTATTAGTTTCCTTTTATTGAATGTCCATTTTCCTTGTTTGATAATCTTATTGTTTCTGAAAATTTGCCTTTCTTTTTCTAGTTTTGCATTCAAATAGTAGATGATCTATTGATTGTTCTGCTTTTCCGCATGTACACATAGGACTGTCTTTTATTTTAAAACGATAATAATAACTGCATATTTTCCTGTGTCGTTAAGAAGGTGGTTATTTTTCCAGTTGACGGAAAATTCAATTTCAGCCTGCTTTTCACACTGGGTAGAAAAGTTCTTGTCACTGCACCTTTTGTGATGGTTTCCCATTCACTTTCCCACTTGCTTATGCTTATTGTTTGTAGTTACTTAGAGCAACACTGGGTGGTTTACGGTCATTGTTATATACTGAAAGTTCGCTTTTCTCTGCTGCCGATATCACCAGACTGTCCGCTCTCTCATTCCCATTGTGTGCTTTGATCCATGTGCAATGAATTTTCCAGTTCTTCGTTGTTTCCAGCATTTTTGTTTGTTCTCTTATTGAAACTATTGTGCGTGTACATGCGTGTTAAAATCTTAGTGACACATCCTTGAGAGCTGTTAAATTTAAATACCAACGTTGGTTTTTAACTGACTTTTCGTACTTGAGTTATGCTGTTCACAGACAGACAGATACACATGAATCCCCACCTACAGATGATTTTCTAAAACTGCTCTTTTGGATTCAGGGGGCCTTAATACATATATTTTCTGTGAAATCTTGAGACTGAAAGTTTGGGTCAAATGCAATACTTCACTGCTTTCTATACATTGTTGTTGTTGTTGTTGTTGTTGTTAGCCAATGCTGGATTTCTGACAATGAAGTCATTAATCCTCTTGCTCTCCAATATTTTTCACTGATGGATGGGAAGGGCACTAGAAGTGGCCGGGCATATTTGAAGGTGGTCTTGGTCCATTTCCTCTTGCAGATCACATAGAGGACAGAGTGGTGAAGAATATATCCCAATTCTGTTCAAATGTTTTGCCAGACAATCATGTCCTGTAATCAACCTGAAGGTTGCAACTGCTGTTTTTCGAGGATACTCAGGAATTACTGTTTGAATGTTTGGTAGTTCCCATCTTTTATTTTTTTATTTTTCATAGTAATATTTTGCAATAATTCTTTTGATTTCAGAGTTCATTAATCTTTTAGCTGCATAAAATGGTAGATTAACTATAGATTTCTGTATACTGCTGGTACCATTTTTTGCAAGAAAATCAGCTTTGTCATTACCACTCAGTCCACAGTGAGCTGGTATCCATTGGAAGACTACGTGTTTTTGAAGTGCTGTTCATAGTAGAGAAAGTAAAATGGTTCCTTTGGTGGTTTTAGGAGTTTAACGAGCCAATATCATTATCTTAAAAAATATTAATGTACTCAGGTTACTTCAGCAGGTACCCAACATTTGGTAACATAAATATTTGTGAAGAAAATGGGATTTTAGTAAATGTGCAATGCTAACTACATTTTGTCATGTATAGGTGATAGTCATAGTCATAGGCCAGTTTATGGGAAACAGTATTATGTAGTTTGTTTGCTTGTTTGTTTCCAGTAAAAGGATGTCCCTATACCTGGACACTAAGGTGCAGAGTCCTGAAGCTGGATGTATAAACATAAGCCTGGAATGGCACCAGCAGTATCCTCTCTTGGCTGTTGCATCTTACAGCCAGGAAAAAGGAGGTTTTGTCACAATCTATGATGACCTGGTAACTACAAATTTTATTTCATATATTTCTACTCGGTACGGCAGGAAAATTCAGTAAAGAGGTAAATGGATAATACAATTTTAATCTCCACTCTACAGTATGGTAGAAGAATATAACTTGAATATAGTTCTTCAAAATTCTTAGTTACAATAATTTTTGTATCAATTTTTATGAGAGAGAATTAAACTAAAAATCTTGATTTGTGACAATAAGTTATGTAAAATACAAAATTATTGTCTGGGCTTGTGGGCCGTGGTCTGGTGAAAAATCTCTTTCCAGATGTTTCTTCAAAGCTGCGTCGAACCTTCTCAGTCGCTCTTATTGAAGAAACAAAGTGCTTAAATAAAGCTTGGCATCCAGCATTATACAAAGCACGCAAGAAACCTGCCCGGAGGCAAATTCAAGATCATATGCCTTCAACAGCTTCAGCTACAGTAAATGTGAGCCCATTGACATCAATCGACAAGAACTTAAGCAGCCTCCACTTTAAACCATCCCGTGTTGAGCCAAACTAATAAACAAAGACCAGACCAAGCGTCATACGCCCATGCATGCTAAACGTATAAAACCTGTGAAACCAAACAGCTCCGTATCAGTCGTCACCAAGAATAGCAGAGTACTACAGTCACACCATGATGATGTTCGATGCAGCTTCGAAAGAAATGTCTGGAAGGAGATTTTTCACTTTGACCACGGCCCACAAGCCTGGATAATCATTTTGTATTTTATGACACTGGCTGTGAAAGCTTACGCATTTTGATCAATAAGTTATGTATTATAAAAAAATGTGTATTGCATTTGTGACTTTCTCTACTCTGTGTCGTCTATTGTAACAAACTTATAAGTAACCTGCTCAGCTGCCGACATCATCTGGGAGCCCGGGCCCAACTCAGACCCAGAACCAGACACCAACACGGAATCGGACACCAATCCAGACCCAGACCTGGAGCTGGAGCCAGAACCCAACACGGAACTGGACCCAGACCCTGACACCGACTGGGACCCCGGCCCAGGCCCAGTCCCAGTTCCAGTCCCAGATTCTATTAGATAGCATTTAGTGTTAAAGGAGAAATTAAAACATGTACCATTACTTTAAAAGGGCATTTTTTAAAATAAATAATTAAAAAATGTGATGTGTTGCACTCACATGACTTTCTCTACTCTTGTACTAACCATTCTTACAAACTCTTATTTCTATATTTTCTACGTGTTAATTGAGATAAACATTTGTAGAAATATCTTATTGCTTATTTCCCTGTAGGTACAAGGGGAATATGGGAATACACTAGGCTTTGAGCAATAGTCAAATCTTTTAAAGCTTTGAGATCCCGTTCTCTTTGCAGGCTTAACATATAAAAAATGATAAACGATGTTCCATTTCACAAAAGTTCAGTTTTACGCAACTGACACACATAGCAAGGAATATCTCTGAAATTGTGCACTCCACAAAAAAATTTATTTAGACATAAATTGTGTGTTTTATCAAGATCTACATTTTCTGTATAGTAAGATTTTGTGTATCTCTTGTGGTTTATGAGTTATTCAGAAGTCATCCACACTAAACAGGACTACATAGGCTATAGCTAGAAAATTCAAAATATACATTTCATTTGTCATCAAAATATCTCAAACGTATGGCATTTTAATCAAAATTGTTAGAACTATTTTCAAGAAAATCAAAATTTTCCATGTAAAGGATAGTTTAGGGTGGGGCTATTTTCTTCAAAATCTTTGTTTCGCATCCTTGAAAGACATTAAACTTAAATACCAGCTTTGGTTTTTAACCTACTTTTCGTTTTTGAGTTATGGTGTCCACAGACTGACAGACACACACACACATGGATCTTTTTCTAAAAATGCTACTTCTGGATTCAGGGGGCCTCAAAACATACATTTTCGGTGAAATCTCGACATTGAATTTTTGGGTGGAATACAATACTTCCTCTGCTTACCAGTAAAGAAAGTAAAAGTATACACAAAAAGTACCTAAGTGGCTTCATAGCAACGTTGGCCAAGGTCAGTTTTACCTTTGAAAATGGCAGAGAGCAAGTTCTGATCAGGCGCGGCTCCTCAGGGTAGGCAGGGTAGGCACTGCCTACCCTATCGTAATACATCAACAAATAATGTTTAACTATGATTCTGCATTTTATCATTTGAACCGTCATTTTCCCCTAAATTGCAGTTCAAGAAAAGTTTTCTCGGTTATAATGACCAGCGCATGGTCAAATCCTTTAATCTCAATTCCGATTCATCAAAACTGCGCTGCGTGTTTGAAACGCGCGGCAGAAATGATACGCATGGAACCTGGGTAGTGGAGAGCAGGCTAGCTTAACCTCTGCCTGCCCGGCCCCATATCCTCAGTACGAGGCCCTTGAATAGGGATAAGGAAACACTCCGTCTGTATATGCACTCCGAGCATGCGTAGACGCGTCTGCCAGCAGTCCGAACACTTGCCGGCCCAAATCCGAAATTATGCGACATTTTCCGAACAGCCATACTCCACGAACGAAGATCTCGGAGATCTGAATCTGTCGTTATCTCTGCGTAATACCAGTATGACCGACTTAATTAGTGAACTATTACAAAGTCCACTTTCGCGGCGCACTGACAATGAAAAGAGGACTGTTTTAGCTATTTAACACAAAGCTGCAGTCAGACAATTTTTCAATTTCTTAATCCATTTTAGTCATGGGCATCGCAAAACTTGGGCAAGGGGGGCTCGGCCCCCCTTGGAAGTCGGTGAACTTAATGTGCAGTCAGTTACTAACTATTAAACTATTATTTTAATTTTGATGTAAAGAACAATTTTTGTTTAGCACAAATTAATACGGTTATCTGCAACAAATACTATAAATTTTGACAGTAAAATAATGATTTAATATTATATGATTGCAAATTTCCAACATGTGCCCCCCCCCCCTGGAAAAATGTCTGCCGACACTCGAGATTTTAGTTTTGGCGGTAATTCGTCCGTAAGTCACACACATTCACTCTGCTCTTATTAAACAACCAAACAATATATTGTTTGCGTTATCCGCAATGACTTCGCCCCTATATTTCGGATAAACGGGGTTTATTATTATTATTATTATTATTATTATTATTATTATTATTATTATTATTATTATTATTATCATCATCATCATCATCATTATCATCATAATCATCATCGCCGTCGTCGTTGTTGTTATTGCTGTTGCTGCTGTTACGCTTTGCCTACCCTAAAATTTTGACTGCGAGCCGCCACTGGTTCTGATATATGTTGGTTGTGTAGTGTTTACACTTCAATCTAGTTAAATGAACTTGTTAGTTGTCTTCTTTCTTGGAAGTTTGAGAACAGTGTTGCATTATTCAGTTTTAACCAAAAAGGTAAGTAGATTAATAATACTACACAACACTTACTAGTAATCGACTTACCTTTTTGGTTAAAATTGAAGCTGTTAGTCTCTAGATTATTATTGTGATACTACTGGATTATATTGCCTCACTGTTAATAGCTTCAGGTGTGTATAATAAATCTAAACTTGTATTTCCAATGAACAATCGCCATGTAACATTTTTGAGTGGAGTCTATTTATTGTAGAGAAATTAAAAATGACATTTTAAAGTTGTAAGCTATTTAAAATGTAATGCAACTCTTAGTTAGATATATAAGAAGTGTTATCTGTTAAATAGGGTGAACCTCTGTCCGATGTATCCTGGCCACAGCACAGCGTGGCCCAAGTGACTGCTCTGGCATGGCACCCAACAAAGAAACTGCTGGTGATAGGTTGGGAAAATGGCGAGCTGCAGTCATGGGCTGGCGACTCAGAGTTTGTATCGTTACAGTCTGTGCATCAGACTCCTATCACAATCTTGCAGTGGAGCTCCCAGGGTGGTCGTCTTGTCTCTGGTGATACGGTACGTATCTTAGTCTCACATTTAGAGTAGTGCATGATGATGGTAGTGGGAAAGATTGCTCTACTAAAGGTGAGTCAAAACTAGTAATACTGGACACATTTCTAGAGATAGCTTGTTCCCATCATCAGAAGGTGTCCAATTGGCACATGTTGTTGGCGTATCTTTTGTGGTGATTGTCTATCATGGTGGCGTCTTTGGTGGTGAAATGTACTTTTAGAGGGGACTTGGCAAATCAGAACTTATTAACTATGGGGTGTGTTTCAAAGTGAAGATCTTCTCCCAAGTGTGTAATTCTGCTGCATATCTGGCCGGTTTGACTGCTGCGATGTCTGGTTTGATATTGTGGTTGGTCATCCAGAAGTGGTGTGAGAATGCTGATTTATCCATTTGTTTGTATTTTAAGCTTATCATATTTTGCTTAAGCCTAGTTTCCAGATTTATTTTTATTTTACCTAAACGAGGTCTGCCAAGTTCATTGGAGTGAAATGCAGTTGGCATCCCTGTACATGCCGGAAGTTTCATCATTGTATGTCTGTTAGTTACTGTTCAGTGCTGCATGGAGTAGAACACTGTGTTGCATAGTTTGCAAATTTCCAGATGGCAGAGTTAGAGGAGCAACATATCTGCATTAAATTTTGTGTAAAACTCAAGAAAATCTTTATGAAGACACACAAAATAATGCAGGAAGCCTCCGGTGATGAGTGCTTGAGCCATACTTAGCGTTACGAATGGTTCATGTGGTTTAAAAATGGCCAGATGGAAGTTAAAGGTGACCCTTATTCAGGATGCCCTTCGACGTCTACCGACAACGCTCATGTCAGGAATGTCAACAAAATTGTGCGTGCCAATCAGAGACTCACTGTTCGAGAGATTGCAGAAGAATTAACATTTCAGTTGGATCATGTCATGCCGTCCTGACACACCATCTTTGAATGCATTGTGTTGCTGCCAAGTTCTTCCCACGGCTCATGAGTCTAAACCAGGAAGACTGCAATCTGTGAAGAGCTTTTGGATCATGCAGATGAGAACAAGATGTTCCTTAAGGGAACCAAAACTGGTGATGCGATGTAGGTCTACAGTTATGATGTTGAGACCAAGGTTCAGTCTTTACAATGGGCCAGGAGAGGTTCTCCAAGACCACAATGCATTCAGGCTTATTAGGCACCTGAGGGACCAATTGAGAAGCTATTTGATTGAAAAGTAACAATCCCTGGTTGCAGAGCCTACGTAAGCACCCAGGAGGGATGGGGCGCTGACCACATCCTACTTCCAGTACTGCACCCCACTATTGACGTCTATGATGGCCAGAAGTGGGGGACACAGTAGTTGGATGGTTTGCCTTGACCCAGAAACAACTGTTGCAGTTAGGAATTATTACATATATTGTTGCATTGGCCACTGGCATAGAACAATAAAAGTTTACTAAGCAACACGTGATAGAGTTGGCTTTGGAAAATGCAGTGTGACACATTTGCTCTGGAAGATTTGAGAAAAGGTGCTAGGAATTGTCGAATCTAAGTGAACTGGCTTGAGAACAGTTTACATGTGATTGTGCAGTAAAATGACCATGAATTGATGCATTATTAAGTTTTTTAGTTAGTTTTGCTGAATGATTGTAAATGCAGTAGCAATGACAAAGTAAAAATTGTGTAGGTTGTACTTGTTTTTATAGGGGCCAGTTTTTACCCATGTAAATTAAAGGAAATAAAGAAAGATAAAAGATAACTGGACTTGAGGTTTTGTTATAGCAGTTGATTTTGTAAATTACAGCTTTTTTATGTTATGATATGGGATGTATTAACTTATTGCAAAATGATTTCTCTGTCCTGAGTTGTTCTGTGGGGATAGGCTGATGTGTTTTGTGAAAATCATCTTAAATTTGTAAGTTGCTCTTGGATGATATGTGAATTTCTGTATTTCTTCCTGATTGAAATTTGTGGTGTCTTCCACAACTTCAAACCAGACATCGCACTAATGTAACCCAGTTGTGATCATAATGCAATGTTGACACTTACAAAATTGATGAAAAATGATGCAAGTGAGTGAGCATGCACACTTGTACTGGATTTACAGATCAAAGTCTGTTAATTCTTACATCATGTGTACCCTATCCTCCAGACAACAATCACCTTTATTGCTATTTTTTAAATATACAAGAAATGTAACATAGGACTTGTGTGTTTTGTGAGCTTTTTAAGTAAGTTTTTATTAAACCTACTGTATATTAAGTGAGATGGAATATACAGGGTGTTATGAACTATACTCTGTTCATCAAGAGATTAGAGGAGATATAAACAAAGCACCGGTTTGTATTACTCCGCGGCCACGTGCTTCCACAATGACGCAACACAGTTACCTACCGCTACGCGTAGGTATAATATGCATTTTACACTACTAAAAGGATATATTTACTTGATTCAAATAACATGTAGAACATGGAAATTAACTGCTACTTACATCTTCTCTGTCCACAATAACACTTTCATTTCCTGCTCACAATCTCGAAACCAATCTCCAGAAGCAGCTTGTGGAGGGAAGCTCTTTATAACTCTGGAAGATCGGGATCAGAGTTAACTGCTAACAGCACTTTGTTTAAGGTGGAAGTTCATTGTTAACAAAGAAGTGTGAACTTTTCGATGGATTGCAGATCTCACACTCACAAATTCGTCGCAAACTACATCCACCATTTATCTGGCATGTGGTCGCTTTTTACCAACTGACGATTTTTCGTTGTGTGTACTGTAAATACTTGCAACTGACACACCGGTAAACTCGGATGTTAATTTTATCACATCTTCGATAGCAAGTTCGGGATATTTCTTGCAGAACTTGTTAAATACGTTCAATATTGTTGTCTTTTCACCACTTCGCAACGATTTTCCGCACTTATGTTTTACAACACTCACTTGTTCTGCCATGTTACTTTCATACTGAATAATGCGCGCGCAGAATGAATTAGGCTGGTTACAGATTCACTTAACTGCGTATTCTTACACTTTAACTATGCGTAGTACACTTAGTTCATGCTTTAGCAAACATTAAGTGACATTTCAGACCTCAGTAACAGTATTTCTTCAAGGCACTATTTACACTGCGAAAGCGTCAAGAGGGCGCGCTGTGGTCAAAACGCACGTGGCTTTGTTTACGTCTCCTCTAATCTCTTGATGAATAGAGTATACATTTGGAGATGTCTTAAACAAGTAATTTGAGATAGGAGACTTATGATCTGCTCATTCAAATTTCAAAGTTGCAGCTATAAGTTTCTAAAGTGTCAGTACGCCACTGACTAATATCAACCATTCAAAAGTGCACCACACGAAAAGGAAGGGGCATCTTATAGCATACTTGTCTGATGCAATGATTATGATATTAGCATTCGAACATAAGGTCGTCATCATTTTTGAGTTCGGGCATTATTCGCTTCTTTTTTTTTATTTGTTCTTCTTTTCTTTATTTTTAGTAGAGCACATTAATGCTGTTTTGATTTAGATCTTAAATTATGTTTCAATGTATGCAGTTTTATTTCAACATGTCAATACAATTAATTACAACTCTTGTCAAAAAAAAATTGAAACCTGCTTAGTACAGAGGTATTTTTTAGAGGTGGCGTGTGTGGTAATGTTGCGCAGTAGTTCATGGTCGAGTCCACTTGTCTATTGCAAGATAAAAGGGGTGTCTGGTTAGTATCTCTTCGACTTCTAGCCCACTAGCCAGCAAGCTGCTGGTGGAAACTTACCCCCACCATCGCTTTGCGTGATGCTCGGATATGTGCGAGTGACAAGGTCACGCGCCACCTCTAAAAAATACCTCTGTATGTTCGTATGCTGCCCTTCAGTATGAAAAATGGTTTAAAGGGTCAAAGAAAGGGTAAAAGCATAAAAACATCTAAGACTTTACATCAGTTTTATAGGAACTGCTCGAAATTGTGACCTGAATTTTCATGGCAAAATTGACAGCGGCAAAGGAACGAATGTCAAGATTTCTGGTGTGAGCTGAATAAGAAAATGATAGTAGTATTAATGCTCTTCTTCAGATGGAATAAAAAAGAGAGCAAAATAAGTAATTGCTTGATAGGGAATGAACCCACGACCTGTGGGACTACAGCCTTTGACTTTACAAATTGAGCCACAAGAGCAATCAACGAAACATCCTTAGAGTAGGCTTCACAACACAAGAGGGCAGTTAATCGTTCAGTGTCACACTGTCAGGTGATTATTCCGAGATCTGAGAGATTTTTGTGGCATTAAATCCTGAGAACGCTGATAATGGACTGCTAAAAATCGATATTTCTATACTTGGGCAGCAGTTTTAAAGACATTCTAAACCTATTTTTCATCAGGCTTTGCTTTAACACCGACTTATCAGCATATGATATTAATATGTTTAGCATCATATAACTGTGTTATGTTTAGCCGCAGACCATACATTACCTATCTCAAATTACTTACCAGTCACATCTATAATCTCTCGAGTTATTTCAGTGTAGTTCATCAACACCTTGTATAATTTTTGGTTAACAATAAACACCATCTCCTCTATTGTAATGGTTAATCTTGATTGTATTGTATTGAAGCATATGATAGCCATGTTAATTCCAAACCTAGTACACATTGTGCAATTTTAGGCTGGATCACTGGTGGGTAGCAAGGTGGATGCACGAGGACAAATTCTGGCAATGTTTCATCATGAACTAAAAACAGCTTTAACACACATTGTGTTCCGCTGCAGTGCAAAACAAATTTCCCAGGGACTGGATATCAGGTAAGTCCACTTCATTTTCTGAACAAATTTAAGAAATGAACATTTAATTAAATTTTAAAAAATTATGAGCTGTTTGCAATGCATTTGAACTTAAAAATTAAGCACTCATTGACTTCCATAGTTGTGTTTGCCACTTGCTAGGGGCGTGACCAGCACTAGCCGGCTCTTTCCAGCGTTCCTTGTGTATAAGAGTCTGTTACCTGCTGTTATGTCGATCAGAGCTCTTTGTGGTTGCTATTGCAAACATGGTGCTTGTTAATTCATGTGTATTGTATGTGTATGTAGTAAAAAAAATAGGTATACAAGGTCCAATGTTTTCATGGCTGTGTCGTTTCCTAATGTAACTCTTTATTGTTACCAGATATGGAAGAAATATATCTACATATAAACAAGTACACTGTGGCTTACCAAGGCGCAATGCTCAGCACAACACTTTGTAATATATTTATTAACGATCTGCCACAAGAAATACAAGAATCAGGTGTGACGTGTGTACTATTTCCCCATGACTTAGTAATGTGGACTTGAAAACCAAATGATAAAAATACAGAGCTTTTCAGTCCTGATTCTACCACATTGAATTTTTCAGTCCTAATCCTACCACATTGAATTTTTCAGTCCTGATTCTGCCACATTGAATTTTTCAGTCCTGATTCTGCCACATTGAATTTTTCAGTCCTGATTCTGCCACATTGAATTTTTCAGTCCTGATTCTACCACATTGAATTTTTTAGTCCTCATTCTACCACATTGAATTTTTCAGTCCTTTCTACCACATTGAATTTTTCAGTCCTGATTCTACCACATTGAATTTTTCAGTCATGATTCTATACATTGAATTTTTCACTCCTGATTCTACCATACTGAATTTTTTGAGAATTCAATGCCATTCTGGAAGGTTGTCACAGTAGCTTAATGGTTAGAGCACCTGCATGGTAAGCGGAGGGTCTGTGGTTCGAATCCCAGCTGTGGCATTGAAGTTTTAAGTTCCAGTTCTACCTCTCAAACATTGCCTACACATGGCTTGTGTGTTTAAAAACACCAACAGTAAGTTTGTTGGCATAAATAAATAATAATTACCATCTGAAGGTTATTTAATCCCTGGACAAAAAGTAAAAAAATCAGCTACAAGAGTATTTCGAAAATCGAAATTTATTTTATCAAAATCAGTTTGGGTATAGAACTGGAAAATCAACTATAAATGCAGTAGACTCTTTTGTAGAGAAAATACACCAAGTTTTTGAGGAAGGTGCTTTTGCACAAGGCACATTCTGTGACTTAAGCAAAGCGTTTGACTGCGTTGATCATGGCATCTTGATAAAGAAACTTGAATTGTATGGCGTTCAGGGCCCTAACTTGAATATCTTTAAGTCATATTTAATAAATCGTAAACAGCTAGTCTCAATTGGAAGAAAATATTCACAGATCACTGATGTAAAAATAGGTGTTCCACAGGGCTCAGTGCTTGGACCACTGCTTTTTTTAATAATGATTAATGATGTGCCAAATTGTTATCCATCTCATACTGTTGTCTATGCAGATGACACATTATTTCTTAACATAAACAACACATTTGATCTGCTGTCACAGTCTGTCCAAGAGAATATAAAAAATGCCCAAATATGGTTTAGAAGCAATGGGTTTTTCATGAATGAAAGTAAATCACAGAATATTCTTTTCACATTAAAAAATAGTAACAATTTATGTCACAACACAAGTGAGACCGTTAAATTTCTTGGAATGTTAATTGATAATCATCTATCTTGGAACTCTCACATTGATTCTGTATGCAGTAAGCTGTCGAGAACAGTGTTCTTATTAGCGAACTTAAAGAGGGCAGTCCCAAATGAATTTGTTCGTATGGCTTATTTTTCATTTTTTCAAAGCATTTTTAGGTATGGTTTGCTATTATGGGGGAGTAGCCCAAGAATAGCAGATGTGCTAAAGATTCAAAAGAAGGTCATTAGAATACTGACAAATTCTAATAAAACTGATCACTGTAAGCCACTTTTTAAAACGCTGGAAATACTGACTGTCGTTAATTTATACCTATATGATGTGCTTGTATATGTCAAAGAAAATGAACAAAATTATAATACCAGAAGTGAAATACACACATACAACACAAGAAACCGGAACAGAGTGGATGCACCATATCTCAGACTGCAGATGTCCTCAAGGTACTACAAGTTAAATGGTATAAAAATATTTAATTCACTTCCTTTAGAAACACGCAGTACAAATATTCAAAAATTTAAGGAAAAAATATATAAATGACTAGCAAAAACTCCTTTCTACAGCACTCAAGAATACTTAGATATAAGTAAACATGACTCGTAAAACATATGTAAATACTACGATCCCTTCAGTGTATATATATCTAGAAATTTTTGTTTGTTTCATTAGTTGTAAGTTACAGACGAAGCCTATTGTAATTATTGTAATTACCTAATGGTGAATAAACTATTATTATTATCATCATCATCATCATCATCATCATCATCATTATTATTACTTGCAATAGTAAGTCACCATTGGGGTAATTGTCTCTGATGTGAGACTGCCTTTGTGGTTTACCGGGAGAAATACAAACTGGTTTGAGAATTCAATGCCATTCTGACAGGTTGTCACAGTAGCTTAATGGTTAGAGCACCCGCCTAGTAAGCGGAGGGTCTGTGGTTCAAATCCCACCTGTGGCATTGGATTTTTAAGTTCCAGTTCTACCTCTCAAATAATAATGTGTATTGATAGCCTGTGCTGTTAAGTGTATGTCGGTGGTCTGGGTGGCTCACTTGGTTAAGCGCTGGGCCACTGATCCCAAAGTCGCAGATTCAAACCCAGCCCAGACTGATGGTTCATGAATTTGCTTAAAATTGTCAGGTTCATGTCAATACTGGCATGTAAAAGTAATTCTGCTGGACAGAATTCCAGCACATCAACGGCACTGATATGGTCCTGGTAACTGAAAGTGTCATTAACAAGCAGAAATGTGTCAGCCAATGTGTACATACATTAAGACAAAGTGAAACAAGCTTGTACACTTATTTGTCAGTTGGACTGTAAGTGAGGCTATAGAGTACAGTAGAGGGTTGTTGTTTCAGTGGACTTGCAAGAGCAGCTGTGGCTGGAGACGAGAAGGCCTTGGACATGTTCAGTGCTTGGAGACCAAGAACGGCAGGTCACAGAATGGTCCAAACAGGCCATGGCGACAACTTCTGCTTCTATGTGGGTGCTGTATCAGGTCAGTGCACATTTACGTTTTCACAACATACTGTTCATTAAAAAAATCTGATGTGTGGCAATCAAATGGCTTTCTCTACTCTTTTACTAACTATTCTTACCCATGTAGGATTTTTGTTTAGGTTTCTATATTTCCCTCGTTTAAAACTACTCCATAAAATGGCTAAGTTAGGAATTAATAATAAAATGTTGAAATGGTTTCATAACTTCTTATCTCAGAGATTGATGCAACTAAGTGGTGAGGTTTTAAAACGAATGTGTAGTTCATTGGGTCTTTGCTATCTTAGGTCATGGTACAGGGTGAAATGAATAGTGCACTCGAGTTTAACTTTTGCATATTATTTTAATCACACCTTTTCGTTTACAGCTGTTAAATCGTATCACAGTAACAAATCTTTTATTTCACTGGATCAACTTCCCTGGCACCATTGAGATTTTGTGTTTGAAGATTTAGCAATATGTCGTCAAACACATTTTCTATCACTTTATATTTCGTTGATCCTATACATTAAACTCTTGGTTTAGCAGGCCTAAAGGGGCCAGGAGTTGTCCAGAAAATTGAAAGTCTGTTGAATCGCAAAATGAATGAAAATGAAGCAAAAACAATTGAAACTGTTTTATTGGTACATACCATTTACTCTTGGTTAGAAGTTGTTCCCTGTGAAGTTGAGGGTTTGAAAAAAGTGTCAATACCCATTTGCTTCCCACTTGAATATATCTTCCTTATGATTAAGGAATGAAACTGTCTGAAATGTTCATAATAGGCTAGCGCTTATGGCTCTGAAGAGCTTTCCACATGAGAAATCACATCATCCATGTGGTCTCTTATTACAGATAATTTAAGTACACACTTGAAAGATTCATCATCACTGTCGTCTTCATCTTCATCCTCTTGCAGAACACTTGTAGCGATCTCTTCATGACTCAGAATCTGGTAACCTGGGAGACTGAGGCTAAGAGTCATGTGAGCTATTGAGCGTGACACGTACACAAACTTTCACGAATGTAGCCGAAGACGCGTGATCTAGCCTTCTCGATCAAACAGCGGAACGCCACAATTAAATCATTGCAGATCTTCTAAATCTCATTTAAATTTATTTTATAACCAACGCCAAATTTAGTCCGTAAAATCTGAAGTCCATTGAACAGAGGTTCGTTAAATCGAGAGTTTACTGTATTTCTTCACTAAATTGTACACTTCATACTAATTAACTTCTTGAATTTACTCAATGTATTACTTATTTTTCTCGAATTCACAGTCTTTAAGCACTTAGCCATTTCACTATTACTGATTTTGAATGCACACATATAAAACACGTCTATAGTCTACCAATGATATTGACAAAGAAAAACATTTATATTGCCACATCTTTTGAATTATGCAGACACATATGTGATGTGCATCTTCACTAGCGTCATTCTATGACGTCATTTTCTGCATACTTTTATAATCCCAAAAATGCTAAGAAAGCGATCTTAATCTATCTCTAATATTTTTGGCATTAAATATTCAAAATAACCCTTAATTCTTTACATACAGGGTGGAAGGGAAGTCATTACATTCCTTCTAATACATATGTGCTTCATAAAAGCATTACAAACAAAAAAGTCTAATGGCATTTTGCTCTTGATCAGCTGATTTTGAAAAAATAAATGGTTTTTGATCCAACTTGGATGCATAATTTCACAAGAATGTACAAAGATAAGTTTATTACTTGTAAGATGTATAGAGTAACTTATTTCTGACATAACTTTGGTAGTAATTATGGGACATCACACAGGGTTTCCAAATAATTAATCACTTAAAAGACGTGAAGGAATACTCCAAGCAGCTTTTTCACACGTGCTGTAAGTTGACAACATTGTGTTGAGGTTGGCCAGGGAATTGACCTAGCTTGTGAATATAAACAAGTCGGGCACTTCCACTTTCGTTGGGAGCTAACGCTTGTGATTGGCCTATACTCCAGAGTAAACATGGAAGGACAAGGCAGGGTATGAGTTTGTTTTTAAGACACACCATTACGCTGTTTGTTTATGTACTGAGCTAGGGAAAGTGACACCCACACAATCTGCAGTGTTGCCAGCTTGTTTTCAATGAAACTAAAATATCTCCGTAGGAAATGTTCAGAAACAAAAACATAAGATACAAAATGTGTTCCAAATACCGAGATCTACCACTGGTTTAAATTAATGTAATGACTTCCCTTCCACCCGGTATAATTGAAATATGGTATTTAACAATTACAATATCAATAAATAATCTTCTCAGCAATGGAAGAATGATGTGATACAAAGTCAATTACATGTCTGAAATAAGTCAAGTTCATGACGTATTTACTTAAACAAACTCATACAGAAGTGCTCCAAGGTTCAGTTTCAAGTATACTTTATATAATACTTACATAAATGATTTACTTTCATAGCTGAACAAAATCACAAACTTGAGAGGTGCATTGTATGCCAATGACTTAGTCATGTGAATTGCTGCAATAGGAAATTAAATGACTTATCAACAATCATGAATCAAGCACTTGAAAAACTTTCTGAATGGTGTATACAGAATGAAATGACCATAAATATGTCAAAAACAAATTCCCAAATTTTTGAGAGGTAGAACTGGAACTTAAAAATTCAGTGCCACAGCTGGGATTTGACCCTCCACTTACTAGGCGGGTGCTCTAACCATTAAGCTATTGTGACAACCAACATTCTGGCAGGTTATCACAGTAGCTTAATGATTAGAGGACCCACTTAGTAGAGCACCCCAAATTTTTACTCATCGTCACACTAAACCAAGTCTTTCACTTCTCTTTAATGGAAAAAATATTACAGAAACAGAAAGTTATACATACCTAGGAGTTAAACTTGAATCTAAATTATCATGGACAAATCATATCAAATACTCTGCAGAAAAAGCTGCAAAGAGACTTTCCTCACTCAAAAGACTTGCTGGCAGCAAATGGGGAAGTACAACAAACATCTTAAATACTACATACAAAACTTACATAAAACCTACCCTTCTTTATGTTAGCGAAAAAGCTTTGTTTTTGGCTAATTTACTATAAAATATAACTTCCTTTACAAACCTTAAGCTATTTGTAGATAAACTCCTTATTTTACAAATACACTTTGCAAATTTATTGAAATTACTATTTGATTGTGAAACAAAACAGTTGTAACCACTGTAAAATTTCATTTGTAAATATTTAAGTTTATTTGTAAAGTTCAGCTTTGTGAACTTCCATTATGAAACAAATTTTTACAAATTACAAGGCTGTAAACATTGTGAAACAGGTTCCTGGTGCAAATGTATGGTCACATAACTGACTACAAGTGTTGTTAAATACTCGTGTAATCTTTTCAGGATCACTGTACTATTTCACAGACGAAGGAACATGCACAGAAGTACTAAACACAGAAGGAACCATGTTGAAGAAAATTCTTTATCATGAACATAAGGATAATTTGATAGTGATGACTGAGGATTTGAACATAGGGCAGTTTCAAGTACATGCTGATGGGCAACTTACCGAGTTGATGAAGGTCAGTGCTGCTTAATACTCTCTTCAGCGTGGTAGCAATAGTTAGGTTTATTCATACACTTTGGTGTCTATTATGAAAAGCATCTCATCATGCAGTTGAATTGAGCCTATTACATCCCATAAGGGCTAAGGCCTTCTGCCATTGGCAGAGCTCTAGCACACTCATTAGGGAGCTACTCTTAAAGGGCACATTTCTTCCTTGGCACTTCACTTCCAACACTTCACTGGTTTTGTTACACTTGCTCTCATTCTGCACTGCTGTCTACAAGTGTAGCCATCTTGCTAGTTCTTTCTATTGGCCTCTGTTCCTCGCGTGTCCTGTCCAATTGTTTCCCCGCATGTTGTGTGAACAGGTTTGCCCATGTGCCTCCTTCCTGTTCGGGGGTCCCACATGGTTGCCCTGTAGGTCCATCTTGTTCCTTCCATCCTTGCCACATGCCCGCCCTACTTCCATTTGAGGCATTCCGTTATGTTGATCACGTCTTTCATGCCTGTTCATCTTCGATTTCTTCATTGCAGATTCTGTCTTTCAGTGTCACTTGAAGTATCTTGCATTCCATTCTCCTCTGACGCATATAACTGGAATCGTGTGTGTTAAAATGCACCAGAAAATATGCCAGGTTGTTTAGGCACAGCAAATGTAAATATTGTATATTTTTAATCAATGTCCCGAAACTATGCGTATTGAAGGGAAATGTGTTCAAGGTCGATCATGACTGGTGATCAATGCATTGGTTGAATCAATGATTGGCCAATCAATCACAGTTACTATGTCTGTAACTACAGAAACAAACAAATTACCCCTATAGAGAGGTAATGAATGATTTTGACTATTGATATATACCTTGTGTAAGACGGATGTATATTCATTCACGTTACTAATTATATTGAGATATTATTGGCAACCAATAATACTGGAATGTATTGCCAAAAGACATTATTTTAGTAAAATATTGCATGCTAATATTTGTCACGTGCAATCGTATCGTAAATGTTCCACAATATTTATGAGAGAAGTGTGAGTTTAAGTTGCATAAAAATCACAGAGGTTTTGACTTAAATACTTTCAGGACCTCACAACATCCATATTTGTAAAAACTGAAGATAATTGGTTGTTTTATTGTAACTTCATCATAATAAGGTTAAATTGGCGGAGAACTGAATATTTATGAAAAATATATTAATAATCACCATCATACATCTGCTAACCCATTGAACGCCCTGAAGATAAGAACCTCATTGCTAGAGCAACTATAATAAACCGCTACACACATTTATAACATTTGCTTTGTGTTCCCATTTAGTGCCCAAGTTTGAGTGGCATATAACAGCACTGGTAGTACACAGCTCTCGAGCACGTCAGCTTTTAGACTCTTCTTCAGTGTTGTGTCTGTCAGGATGTGCTTTAGGCTCCAGAATCTTTTCCAGGCTTGGTCGATTTGTTTTTTTGTTTCTTTCTCTATGTTCAGATGGAATGCTAACTGAATGCTTCTAGGTAAATGTATTCTCTTATGTACTGTAGTGGTATACCGTTCACATTCACTGCTTCTTCTGTGATGTTGGTCATTATCTTGGTCTTTATGGGGTACATCTGCAGTCCTACTTCCGTGCTTACTCTGTTTAGATCATTGAGCATCTGTTCTAACTTTGGCGCAGACTCTGCTAAGAGTATGATATCATCGCCAAACTGAAAGTCATCATTCATTTGCCAAAAGACCTTGTACAAGTCGTAGTAGGAAGAGTGGTAGAGGTGACACAATGAAAGTTTGGCAACGAGAGCTGCACGAAACTTTGGTACTACTCAGATAAGGTCAGATTACCTGCCTTGAGTGAAGGCTAGATGCCACTTCTGCTCTCTGCATTTTACATGTTGGTCACACTGTCCACTCTCCTGCTCATTCACTGCGATATGCACTCCTCGAGACATTGTTAGATACTGGAGCCTGTAGTAGGGATACTGTCACCCTACAATAGGTTTAATGAGACAGTATGGTATGTTTACGATTTCTGTGCATCCTGCAGATTGGCAAGCTTTACTTGTGCCAGCTATAGTGAATCTAGGCTGATGAGTTATGTGGAGATTTTCTCCTGCTGTGAGACCTGGTCTAGGTTGCACTCAGCCTTGTTAGGGCTCTGAGGTGCCAAATGATGAGCTACTTGATTGAGAAGTAGCAAAACCTGGTTGCAAAGACCACATATACTGGCCGAGAGGGGCCGGGCTGCTGACTATGTCCCACCCTCCAGTACTGCACCCCACCCGTGGCACAGTGCCACAACAGTGGGTCATAAGCCTTGGCCCAGAAACTGCTGTTGTTATGATGGGATAAAAGTGTAAGCTTTTGTAAGAACAGTAAAGAATTTGTGTATATTTGATTATTCTAGTAACGCAGATGTCAATCTAAATTAGTATAAAAATTGAGTTGGTGTTGAAACAGTTAACATCACTTACATGTAAATATTTATCTTGACAATTTCAGGAGCTTAAATTGCTCCCATCATCAGAATTGTCCAATTGACTCTTGTGAACTTGTCTGATATGTTGTTTGAGTTGACATCTAGCGGTGAACTGATGAACTTCCATAATGGGTTTGGTGGTGGCATATCAAAATTCATCAAGCAGAGTTTGTTTTTTATGATGAGAATCTTCTTCCAAGTATCCAACTCCACAAGTAGCTTTTAAATGTGTTATGTTCAGCACAATGTAATTTGATGTCCAAAAATGGTGTGCGACTGCAGATTTATCCATTTGTTTGTATTTGATGCATCTTATGTGCTCTTTTAATCTAGTTTCTAAATTCTTCATAGTCTTTCCTATGTAAATTTGGTCACAATCTGTGCAACTAATTTTATAGTTTCTTGCTTTTTTGTTGTGTTATTTGCTCCTTTGACTTGTTGCATAGTAATTTCTCTATCCTGAAATTATTTTGTGGAGCCAAGACAATGTTGTATTTCATGAAGATATGGAATTTGTAGTACTTACTTGGATGGGAAGTGATTTTTACTTTCTCTACTGCTAAGTAGGGGAAGTATTGTATTCCACCCAAAAATTCGATGTCGAGATTTCACCGGAAATATATGTTTTGAGACCCCCTGAATCCAAAAAAAAACATTTTTATAAAAAGGTCCGTGTGTGTGTGTGTGTGTGTGTCAGTCTGTGGACAGCATAACTCAAAAACGAAAAATTGGTTAAAAACCAAAGTTGGTATTTAAGTTTAATGCCTTTCAGGATGCGACATGAAGGTTTTGAAGAAAATAGCCCCACTCTAAACTACCCTTTACATGGAACATTTTTCGAAAATTTTAATTTTCTTGAAAATGGCTCTAACGATTTTGATTAAATTGTCATATGTTTGCGATATTTTGATGCCAAATGAAATGTATATCTTGAATTTTCTGGCTATACCCTCTGTAGTCGTATTTACTATGGACGACTTATGCATAACTGACAAGCCGGTTGAACACACTGGTCGGAACACACCGGTCGGAACACACCGGTGGAACACACCGGTCGAAACACACCGGCGGAACACACCGGTGGAACACACCGAGCGTTACACACCGGTCGGAACACACCGGTCGGAACACACCGAGCGTTACACACCGGTCGGAACACACCGGTCGGAACACACCGGTCGAAACACACCGGTCGGAACACACCGGTCGAAACACACCGGCGGAACACACCGGTCGGAACACAAGGGGGAACACACCGGTGGAACACACCGGTCAGAACACACCGGCGGAACACACCGGTCGGAACACACCGGCGGAACACACCGGCGGAACACACCGGTCGGAACACACCGGCGGCACACACCGGTCGGAACACACCGGTCGAAACACACCGGCGGAACACACCGGTCGGAACACACCGGCGGAACACACCGGCGGAACACACCGGCAGAACACACCGGCGGAACATACCGGTCGGAACATACCGGTCGGAACACACCGGTCGGAACACACCAGTGGAACACACCGGTCGGAACACACCGGTCGGAACACACCGGCGGAACACACCGGTCGGAACACACCGGCGGAGCACACCGTGTCGGAGCACACCGGTGGAACACACCGGTCGGAACACACCGGCGGAACACACCGGTCGGAGCACACCGGCGGAGCACACCGGTCGGAACACACCGGCGGAGCACACCGGTCGGAACACACCGGTCGGAACACACTGGTGGAACACACCGGTCGGAACACACCGGTCGGAACACACCGGTCTGAACACACCGGCGGAACACACCGGTCGGAACACACCGTGTCGGAACACACCAGTCGGAACACACCGGTCGGAACACACCGGCGGAACACACTGGTCGGAACACACCGGCGGAACACACCGTGTCGGAACACACCGGTGGAACACACCGGTCGGAACACACCGGCGGAGCACACCGGCGGAGCACACCGGTCGAGCACACCGGTCGGAACACACCGGCGGAACACACCGGTCGGAACACACCGGTCGGAACACACCGGTCGGAACACACCGTGTCGGAACACACCGGTCGGAACACACCGGCGGAACACACCGTGTCGGAGCAAACCGGCGGAGCACACCGGCGGAACACACCGTGTCGGAACACACCGGTGGAGCACACCGGTCGGATCACACCGTGTCGGAACACACCGGCAGAACACACCGGTCGGAACACACCGGTCGGAACACACCGGTGGAACACACCGGTCGGAACACACCGGTCGAAACACACCGGCGGAACACACCGGTCGGAACACACAAGCGGAACACACCGGCAGAACACACCGGCGGAACATACCGGTCGGAACATACCGGTGGAACACACCGGCGGAACACACCGGCGGAACACACCGGTGGAACACACCGAGCGTTACACACCGGTCGGAACACACCGGTCGGAACACACCGAGCGTTACACACCGGTCGGAACACACCGGTCGGAACACACCGGTGGAACACACCGGTCGAAACACCCCGGCGGAACACACCGGTGGAACACACCGAGCGTTACACACCGGTCGGAACACACCGGTCGGAACACACCGAGCGTTACACACCGGTCGGAACATACCGGTCGGAACACACCGGTCGGAACACACCGGTCGAAACACACCGGTCGAAACACACCGGTCGGAACACACCGGTCGGAACACAAGGGGGAACACACCGGTGGATCACACCGGTCAGAACACACCGGCGGAACACACCGGTCGGAACACACCGGCGGAACACACCGGCGGAACACACCGGTCGGAACACACCGGCGGCACACACCGGTCGGAACACACCGGTCGAAACACACCGGCGGAACACACCGGTCGGAACACACCGGCGGAACACACCGGCGGAACACACCGGCGGAACACACCGGCGGAACATACCGGTCGGAACATACCGGTCGGAACACACCGGTCGGAACACACCGGTCGGAACACACCAGTGGAACACACCGGTCGGAACACACCGGTCGGAACACACCGGTGGAACACACCGGTCGGAACACACCGGTCGGAACACACCGGTCGGAACACACCGGTCGGAACACACCGGTGGAACACACCGGTCGGAACACACCGGTCGGAACACACCGGCGGAACACACCGGTCGGAACACACCGTGTCGGAACACACCGGTCGGAACACACCGGCGGAACACACCGGTCGGAACACACCGGCGGAACACACCGGTCGGAACACACCGGCAGAGCACACCGGCGGAGCACACCGGCGGAGCACACCGGTCGAGCACACCGGTCGGAACACACCGGCGGAACACACCGGTCGGAACACACCGGTCGGAACACACCGTGTCGGAACACACCGGTCGGAACACACCGGCGGAACACACCGTGTCGGAGCAAACCGGCGGAGCACACCGGCGGAACACACCGTGTCGGAACACACCGGTGGAGCACACCGGTCGGATCACACCGTGTCGGAACACACCGGCAGAACACACCGGTCGGAACACACCGGCCGGAACACACCGGTGGAACACACCGGTCGGAACACACCGGCGGAACACACCGTGTCGGAACACACCGGTCGGAGCACACCGGCGGAACACACCGGCGGAACACACCGGCGGAACACACCGGTCGGAACACACCGGCGGAACACACCGGTCGGAACACACCGTGTCGGAACACACCGGTCGGAGCACACCGGCGGAACACACCGGCGGAACACACCGGCGGAACACACCGGTCGGAACACACCGGCGGAACACACCGGTCGGAACACACCGGTCGGAACACACCGGTGGAGCACACCGGTCGGAACACACCGGTCGGAACACACCGTGTTGGAACACACCGGTCGGAACACACCGTGTCGGATCACACCGGTGGAACACACCGGTCGGAACACACCGGTGGAACACACCGGCAGAACACACCGGTCAGAACACACCGGTCAGAACACACCGGTGGAACACACCGGTCGGAACACACCGGTCGGAACACACCGGTGGAACACACCGGTCGGAACACACCGGTCGAAACACACCGGCGGAACACACCGGTCGGAACACACCGGCGGAACACACCGGTCGGAACACACCGGTCGGAACACACCGGTCGGAACACACCGGTGGAACACACCGGTCGAAACACACCGGCGGAACACACCGGTGGAACACACCGAGCGTTACACACCGGTCGGAACACACCGGTCGGAACACACCGAGCGTTACACACCGGTCGGAACACACCGGTCGGAACACACCGGTCGAAACACACCGGTCGGAACACACCGGCGGAACACACCGGTCGGAACACAAGGGGGAACACACCGGTGGATCACACCGGTCAGAACACACCGGCGGAACACACCGGTCGGAACACACCGGTCGGAACACACCGGCGGCACACACCGGTCGGAACACACCGGTCGAAACACACCGGCGGAACACACCGGTCGGAACACACCGGCGGAACACACCGGCGGAACACACCGGCAGAACACACCGGCGGAACATACCGGTCGGAACATACCGGTCGGAACACACCGGTCGGAACACACCAGTGGAACACACCGGTCGGAACACACCGGTCGGAACACACCGGCGGAACACACCGGTCGGAACACACCGGCGGAGCACACCGTGTCGGAGCACACCGGTGGAACACACCGGTCGGAACACACCGGTCGGAACACACCGGCGGAACACACCGGTCGGAGCACACCGGCGGAGCACACCGGCGGAACACACCGGTCGGAACACACCGTGTCGGAACACACCGGCGGAGCACACCGGTCGGAACACACCGTGTCGGAACACACCGGTCGGAACACACCGGTCGGAACACACCGGTGGAACACACCGGTCGGAACACACCGGTCGGAACACACCGGTCGGAACACACCGGCGGAACACACCGGTCGGAACACACCGTGTCGGAACACACCGGTCGGAACACACCGGCGGAACACACCGGTCGGAACACACCGGCGGAACACACCGGTCGGAACACACCGGCGGAACACACCGGTCGGAACACACCGGTCGGAACACACCGTGTCGGAACACACCGGTGGAACACACCGGTCGGAACACACCGGCGGAACACACCGGTCGGAACACACCGGCGGAGCACACCGGCGGAGCACACCGGCGGAGCACACCGGCGGAGCACACCGGTCGAGCACACCGGTCGGAACACACCGGTCGGAACACACCGGTCGGAACACACCGTGTCGGAACACACCGGTCGGAACACACCGGCGGAACACACCGTGTCGGAGCAAACCGGCGGAGCACACCGGCGGAACACACCGTGTCAGAACACACCGGTGGAGCACACCGGTCGGATCACACCGTGTCGGAACACACCGGCAGAACACACCGGTCGGAACACACCGGTCGGAACACACCGGTCGGAACACACCGGTCGGAACACACCGGCCGGAACACACCGGTGGAACACACCGGTCGGAACACCCCGGCGGAACACACCGTGTCGGAACACACCGGTCGGAGCACACCGGCGGAACACACCGGCGGAACTCACCGGTCGGAACACACCGGCGGAACACACCGGTCGGAACACACCGGCGGAACACACCGGTCGGAACACACCGGCGGAACACACCGGTGGAGCACACCGGTCGGAACACACCGGTCGGAACACACCGTGTTGGAACACACCGGTCGGAACACACCGTGTCGGAACACACCGGTGGAACACACCGGTCGGAACACACCGGTGGAACACACCGGCGGAACACACCGGTGGAACACACCGGCGGAACACACCGGTGGAACACACCGGCGGAACACACCGGTGGAACACACCGGCGGAACACACCGGTCGGAACACACCGGTCGGAACACACCGTGTCGGAACACACCGGTCGGAACACACCGGCGGAACACACCGTGTCGGAGCAAACCGGCGGAGCACACCGGCGGAACACACCGTGTCAGAACACACCGGTGGAGCACACCGGTCGGATCACACCGTGTCGGAACACACCGGCAGAACACACCGGTCGGAACACACCGGTCGGAACACACCGGTCGGAACACACCGGTCGGAACACACCGGCCGGAACACACCGGTGGAACACACCGGTCGGAACACCCCGGCGGAACACACCGTGTCGGAACACACCGGTCGGAGCACACCGGCGGAACACACCGGCGGAACTCACCGGTCGGAACACACCGGCGGAACACACCGGTCGGAACACACCGGCGGAACACACCGGTCGGAACACACCGGCGGAACACACCGGTGGAGCACACCGGTCGGAACACACCGGTCGGAACACACCGTGTTGGAACACACCGGTCGGAACACACCGTGTCGGAACACACCGGTGGAACACACCGGTCGGAACACACCGGTGGAACACACCGGCGGAACACACCGGTGGAACACACCGGCGGAACACACCGGTGGAACACACCGGCGGAACACACCGGTGGAACACACCGGCGGAACACACCGGTCGGAACACACCGGTCGGAACACACCGGTCGGAACACACCGGTGGAACACACCGGTCGGAACACACCGGCAGAACACACCGGCGGAACACACCGTGTCGGAACACACCGGTGGAGCACACCGGTCGGAACACACCGTGTCGGAACACACCGGCAGAACACACCGGCGGAACACACCGGTCGGAACACACCGGCGGAACACACCGGTCGGAACACACCGGTGGAACACACCGGTCGGAACACACCGGTCGGAACACACCGGTCGGAACACACCGGCGGAACACACCGGCGGAACACACCGCGTCGGAACACACCGGTGGAGCACACCGGTCGGAACACACCGGTCGGAACACACCGGCGGAACACACCGGCGAAACACACCGGCGGAGCACACCGGTCGGAACACACCGTGTCGGAACACACCGGTGGAACACACCGGTCGGAACACACCGGTCGGAACACACCGGTCGGAACACACCGGCGGAACACACCGGCGGAACACACCGGTCGGAACACACCGGTCGGAACACACCGGCGGAACACACCGGTGGAACACACCGGCGGAACACACCGGCGGAACACACCGGCGGAACACACCGGTCGGAACACACCGGTTGGAACACACGAAAGTAGCACTCGGACGGTACCCTCGGACCAGGCATAGGGATCGAGCACTCTGGCCGAGCAGAGGACTATCACTGACCGCACATTGAACACCGAGCACGAAGGACCTACTGAATACTGTGTACGCCCGAGTGAACCGGCAGACCGACCGAATCCAACGAACATGCTTTATAGACAGTCCAAACAGACTGAACTCGCCGAATACACACCAGATTGGGAATACCGGACCGAGCATAGCAGACTTAACCCCGAATACGCGTAACAGCCCAACCGCTCGCTTAGTGTCCCACTTTTAGTCTCCCGCTTATAGTCATAAGGTATTTGTAAATTTAGGAGTATACTTTTCTAATAATCGCAACATATATTTAGAACAACTAAAATAGAGGATTTGCATAAATCAAATCGTTTCATTTTATTATCCCCTAATCACTTACCACACCCAAGAGAGTAACAAGAGATTTCATAGCTCATGGAAGAAAGAAAGGGGGGAGAAGAAAATCATAGGAAGTTACTTGTGTTCATCTCCAATGGATTCCAGCACACTGTGGAGTCATGGGGAACGAAGCTGCAGACTCACTTGCAAAGAAAGGCACAACAATAAAACAAAAGTCTAAATTCAATTTCTCATATTCCTCAATAAAACGCTTGATCATAAAAAATTGTTGTCATTCATATCTACAAGAAATAGAAACAAATGCCAAAGATAAAAAATGGATTTCACTACTTTCCAATCCAGATATAATCCCCCAGAGACCAAGGAAAACAGCTGTTGCAGCCTACCGACTATTGACAAATCACGACTGCTTGGCAAGTCATCTCTACAGAATAGGTATCTCAGCCTCACCAATATGTGTCCTGTTTAACGATCCAGCAGAAATGAATGAAGAACACTTGAAGACCTGTGAAGCATTAAGATCAGAAGAAACTACAGTTCAAAAGTATTGGAAAGCACGAATGCTAATGGCTTCATTGCCAGATGCAAGGCACTAGAAAACAACAACAACTTGCACCATGTTATCAGATTCTACAACTGTTGCTTCAATACTCACCAGGGGGGTAAATAGGGACATCGTGGTAAACGGGTCCAACTCTGGTAATATGAGAACTGTGTGTATGTATAATACTGGTTTCATAAAACCTGATGTGTTGCACTCACATGACTTTCTCTAGTCTTCTACTAACCATTCTTACAAACTCTTATTCCTATATCTTCTTCTTGTTACTTGAGATAAACATTTACAGAAATTATCTTACTGCTTATTTCCCTTGTAGGTACAAGGGAAATATGAGAATACAGTAGACTCTGAGCGATAGTCAAATCCTTTAAAGCTTTGAAATTCAGTTCTCTTTGCATGTTTAGCATATAAACAAATGACTAGCGATGTTCCATTTCACAAAAGTATGTTCTGCAAAACTTACAGAAACAACAAGGAATATCTTCGAAATGGTTCACTCTACAAAAAATGTATTTAGACAAAATTTTGTGTTTTAGTAAGATCTAAATTTATGTAGAGTAAGATTTGCTCGATCCCTTATGGTTTACCAGTTATGTGAAATTCATCCAGAGTAAATAGGACTTCATGGGCAGTAGCTACAAAATTCAATATATAAATTTCATTTGTCATGAAAATATCCCAAACATATAGCATTTTAATCAAAATCGTTAGAACCCTTTTGAAGAAAATCAAAATTTTCTAAAAATGTTCCATGTAAATGGTAACTTAGGGTGCAGCAATTTTCTTCAAAATCTTTGTGTTGCATCCTTGAAAGACAATGAACTTATACACCAACTTCGGTTTTTAACCGAGTTTTCGATTTTGAGTTATGCTGCCCACAGACTGACACACGGACCTTTTACTTTCTCTACTGGTAAGTAGGGGAAGTATTGTATTCCACCCAAAATTTCGATGACAAGATTTCACCGGAAATATATGTTTTGAGATCCCCTAAATCCAAAAAAAAAAAAAGTATTTTTAGAAAAAGGTCTGTATATGTTTCTGTGGACAGCATAACTCAAAAACGAAAAGTCCGTTAAAAACCAGAGTTGGTATACAAGTTTACTGTCTTTCAAGGATGCGACACAAAGATTTTGTAGAGAATAGCCCCACCCTAAACTACCCTTTACATGGAACATTTTTCGAAAATTTTGATTTTCTTGAAAATGACTAACAGTTTTGATTAAAATGTCATATGTTTGAGATATTTTTATGACAAATGAAATGTATATCTCGAATTTTCTGGCCATAGCCTCTGTAGTCGTATTTACCCTGGACGACTTTTGTATAACTGGTAAACCGTTAGAGATAGATCAAATCACACTATACACAAAATGTAGATCTCCGGGCGAGGGATGTAGATTCGGATCTCTGGGCGGGGACTACCTCTCGAGAAGCAAAACATTATATTAATAGAAGATCTAACATCAGACTTCTACAATGGAATGTGGGTGGTCCCACACAAACAAAAAGAGTAGAACTGAATAAAATTGTATTTGACTATAACATAGATATATTTTTCATACAAGAAGCAAATCTAACAAATGACCAACTTAAATACTTCAATTTTACTTGTTTTCTACTACACCTACTACCCAAAAATAGACAGATAAGTAGTGGAATATTAGTTGGAGTCAAAAAGGACATTAAATCCTCCTTTGAAATTGTTAAAGAAATGGATAACACAGATAAAAGTAAATTAATAAAGCTAAATTTTTGGGATAACAAAACACATCTACATTTATACAGTATTTACAATCCTCCCAGGAATGAACCAGATCTCTCACTTATCAATCAATTGAATAAAACAATCGTAATTGGGGATTTCAATGCCCATTCCAAAAGATGGGGTTATGAAAAAGTGGATTCTACAGGGAGGATAGTGGAAGAATTTTTGAATACCACAACTTTTGAACTGATTTATAGTAAAGAAGATCCCACAACCTTCATACATTGCTCTGGAGCAGGCAGTAACCCAGATCTCTTGTTAGCTACAACAGATATTGTTTCAAAAATTAAAAAACAAGTTATAGAAGGTCCAAGTTCTGGTCACAGAGCAGTAATTGCTGATATAAAACTAGAGAATACAAATAACAGTCAAGGTCTTACGAATCTGTATTGGAACTTCAAAAAACAGATTGGAACAAATATAAAACTGAATTAGAACATCAAATTAAAGAACAAACAAACTCACAGCTGCATGACCAACCAGATCATATGAACAAAAATTTCTGTAAAGTCATCCTAGAAACTGCAAAAAAAAACATATTCCTCGTGGAAGAATCAAAAATTTCAAACCCTTTTGGAACCCCCAGTTAGAAGAACTGAAAAAGCAAAGGGATGTAGCTATAAATACAGCTGAACAAACAAAAAACATATCGGATACACAAATATGGCGGAAGAAATGTGCCTCACTAAAAAAAATTAATACTGCTAAAAAGAATCACTTTAATAATTTCTTAGAAAAAATGGATTATAGGACAGATGGTAACAAAGCTCATAAGTTCATAAAAAATGTCAAGGACAGGAAAGAAAACAACAGCACACCTATCATACACAACAATAAAATATTAGTAAATGATGCAGTCATAGCCAAAACATTCAATAAATATTATGCTAATTCACATAAAGTAACAAGAAATAATAAAAAGGAATGTAAAGAATTTAAGAAAGATTTGAAACAAGAAAGAGAATGTGATCCTAACACTCAGTGCAATAACTTTTTTCAAAATTTTAATATGCAAGAACTGAACATTGCAATAAATAATATAAAAAACAAAAAGTCTCGTGGACCAGATCACATACATCCAGAGTTCATAAAAAACCTTGGAAAAACAGCAAAACAACTACTGAAACTACAATCTATCTTGGAAAACCACTGTACCTGCTGAATGGCGAAAAGCAATAATTGTCCCACTCTTGAAGAAAGACAAAACAGCATCAGAAATAAAAAATTATAGACCAATAGCTCTTACCAGCATAATAGCAAAAGTGATGGAAAGAATGGTGTCAAACAGGTTAAATTGGTTCCTAGAATCACAAAATTTAATATCCCCATGTCAAGCTGGATTCAGAGAGTTCCACTCTACAAATGAACAAGTCTTACTTCTCAGTCAAGAAATCAAAGATCCCTTCAATAGAAAAGAAGATAATTTATCAGTTTTTATTGATTTCCAAAGTGCATATGATTCTATATGCAGAACAAAACTACTAAAGAAAGTTAAAAAAATAGGGAAACGAGGTCCAATGTTTTCATGGCTATGTCATTTCCAACCAGATATGGAAGAAACATATCTAAATACAAACAAGTACACCGTGGCTTACCACAAGGCGCAGTGCTCAGCACAACACTTTTTAATATATTTATTAATGATCTGCCGCAACAAATACAAGAATCAGGTGTGAAGTGTGCACTATTTGTTGATGACTTAGTAATGTGGACTTCAAAACCAAAAATGCAAAAGTACAGAACTAGAAAAAAGCATGCAACAATCCTTAACCAACTTACAAAGGTGGACTGTTTATACATTTAATGACTGTTAATACAATAAAATCAATCTACCAAATCTTTTCACTAAGAAAAAAACCACCAAAAATAAAACTAAATTTTGAGGGTCAACAATTACCAGAAACAAAGGAAGCAAAGTATTTAGGAGTTACATTTGATACCAAACTTACATGGACCAAACAAATAGAAAATGTAATACAAAGAGCAGAGAGGCGCCTTTCACTGTTAAAACGTCTAACAGGAATGAAGTGGGTATGTTCCAGAGCAACTCTTAACACAACATACAATGTATATATAAAGCCATTATTTACTTACTGCAGCGAAGTTCTTGTAACAGCAAACACAAAAAAAATTCAAATCTTTCAAAACCAAAGTCTGAGATTAATTACAGGTGCTATCAAAACCACACCAATAGCAGCTATGGAAATACTAACCAAACAATACCCCATTGAATATGAAATAGAAAAAGTGGCTCCTATTCACCACGAAAAGTTGATCAGACTCCCATTCAATACATGGCACAAGAGAAATTTTACACATACACTAAAGGCTCAGGAGAGCTTTCTTTCCAAAATTCAAGACATCAAGAAGAATGTACACCTTCCTAATTCAAAGGAAAACTTCATATCTAAAGTCAATCCAACACATACATTAGACATCACATATTATTTACACCTGACAGAAGAAGTTAATTATTGGCATTAGAGACAATATCCATACTAGATTTCCAGAACACGAATGGCTCCATATTTATACTGATGGATCATTGATATCAAACCAAGATGGAGCGGGTGCTGGAGTCACATGCCATCTCTTTTCCTATTACAAATCTTTAAGTTATGGAACTACTAACTTTGATGGAGAAATTGAAGCAATTCAAATGGCCCTACAAAATCTTTTGTACAGAATTTCACATTTTCAGCAAGCAGTTATTCTCTCAGATTCCAGGGCAGCAATTATAGCAATTACTTCCAAGTTTTCAACAAAAAATCAAACAATTATAGAATGTTGGAAAATCCTTATCCATCTAACAGCACTTCAAAAACACCTAGTCTTCCAATGGATACCAGTTCACTGTGGACTGAGTGGTAATGAGAAAGCTGATTTTCTTGCAAAAAAGGGTACCAGAGGTGTACAAAAATCTATAGTTAATCTGCCATTTTATGCAGCTAAAAGATTAGTCAACTCTGAATTCCAAAAAAATTATTGCAAAATATTACTGTGAAAAATCAAAGAATAAAAGATGGGAACTGCCAAACATTCAAACAGTAATTCCTGAGTATCCTCGAAAAACAGCAGTTCCAACCTTCAGGTTGATTACAGGACATGATTGTCTGGCAAAACATTTAAACAGAACTGGGATATATTCTTCACCACTCTGTCCTCTATGTGATCTGCAAGAGGAAATGGATCGAGACCACCTTCAAATATGTTCAGCCACTTCTATTGTCCCATCCATCAGTGAAAAATATTGGAGAGCGAGAAGATTAATGACTTCATTGTCAGAAATCCAGCATTAGATAACAACAACAAAATGTAGATCTTGCTAAAATACACAGTTTATGTCTCAATAAATTTTCTTGTAAGGTGAACCATTTCAGAGATATTCTTTGTTATGTGTGTGAGTTTCGGAAGACATAACTTTCGTGAAATGGATCATCGTAGTTTTTATATGTTAAGTGTGCAAAGACAACAAAATCTCAAAGCCCTAAAACATTTGAGTATCGCACACAGTCTACTGTATTCTAACATTCTCCTTGCAACTACAAGGAAATAAGCAATAAGATAATTTGTACAAATGTTTATCTTAACTAACACAAAGAAGATATAGGAATAAGAGTTTGTAACAATGGTTAGTACAAGAGTAGAGAAAGTCATGTGAGTGCAACACATCAGAGTTTTTTGAAAATCATTTTGCTCTTTTGTTGAGGGTTTAGGGGTCTCTTTCATGTATTTGTTTTTTTAATTTTATTTTCTTTTAAATGATTTTTGTTTTATTGTTGAAGCGATTGTTAATTTCTGTGCTATGTGTTTGCATTCTACTTCTGATAAGGGGATGTAAACCAATCTGTGGACTAAACTATTTAGGACAACGTGTTTATGTGGAACTGGTTTGGAGCTGTTACTTACATATAAGCGATGTTGAGTGTTTCAACACCAATTCAATTTTTATAATAATTTGCAGTAAAGAATGTTGTGTGAATGTAATGTAGGTGATTTTACAAGTGAAAAAAAATGAATGCATAAAGCCATACATTGAGTAAAATATCCATGTTTTCCCAGACGGTGAATATTATGAGTATAAATTGCAGGTAAAACTGAATGGCAGACCTCAAGATGCAGCAATTGTTTGGGCAGGTCCTGGTGTTTTGGCTGTTACTACAGGAGATCTAATGATACGCTGTTGGGATTTAAATACAGGAGAGAGCTACTTGTTTGAGGGGACCGATGATGCAACAGCTTCTGGAACTGCCAGCAACATGCCAACAGAAATATTCACAAGTCTTTCATATTGTCCTCAGAAAAGTAAGTGCTTTTATTTTCCATTTGTACAATTAGTTTTAAATAAACTTCAGAAATTCTAGAAATCATGTCAGTCATTGTGGGCAGTTTGGCCAACAGTAATAATTACTTTCTCTACTATATACATATAATCATATAATTGTATTAGTTTGAAGCTTTGGTCACTTTATTAACTATGCAACTTTGTTGTTATGATTGCAACCAGTTTAAACAAGATTCACACTGAAGGTACATTTAATTTAATGTGAAACTATGTAGTCTGCATTTGATTTCAAGAACTTATAGTAGATGTTAAAATAAGTGAAGCATATGGTCTCTAAGATTTGTTATAACATTTAGAATTGTATTGCTTCACTGTTAATAGCTTCAATTTTTTATAATAGGTCTAAAGGGTTCACTTTTCATTGTAAGTTTTCTTTTAGGTAAGGGAGTTTTAATTTCTGTTTGACTTTAGTAAGGAAACTGTTGAGTTTTTAAGTTCACTTGTGATTTTCTTTTTTCCCATTTGTTATAGAGAAATCAGATGAATTTTTTATATTGTATGATAGCTGCTTTTTCAATGTCAAGATCAAGTTTTGGATTATTTGTTAAAATTTGTAGGGCAAGTACTGTAATAATTTTAACAGCTCCAGTTACTAGACAAAGAATTTGATTTCGCATAATATTAAGTGGGTGGCACCGTGGCCGAGTGGTTAGACCACCTAGTTGGCCCCAGTTTGATCCTAGGGACCCACATGTTTTATTTGTGGTGGACAAAGTGGCATCTGGGTGGGTTTTCTCCAGGTTCTCTGGTTTCTCCTAACACTCATTCCACCAATTGCTCCATTATCACCTTTCCAATCATTGATTTTCCCTGCATTTCATATCATCCTCTTCCTCATTCTCATACCTGGTGCTTGGCTGACCACCCACTTCCAGGTCTTCACTCTGTCCGGTCCATAGGTTCATCTGCTTATTCGTTAGTGAAAATAGTTGATCATTTGTTTTCTGGAGATTAATTCTCATCAAATTATTAGATGTCCAATTCTGTAATTTTATTGAGAAATATTCTGGAAGTAAAATAATCCCCTATTTGGATTTCCGGCCAGGGACCTTTTTTGAAGAAGTACAACAGTATATCCAAAACTTAATTAAATAGGATAAACTATTGCACTTATTTAGTTTTGTAATTTTAATCCTTTAATGTCACTTCCTCAGAAATCTTATCAGGAGGAACCAACTTGGGCAATATCTTGATGTGGCGATCCACAGCAGCACAAAGCTCTGGAGTAGAATCGCCATCTTCTGGACCATCAGGTGGCGATCCTGCACAGAACTGGCAGCCAGAACCCCCTTGCAGTGTCCGAGGTGCTGTCAAACAGTTGGTTTGGGGCGATGCACACATGCTTCTGGCAGTGAACACAATCACAATGGTGTTCATCTTGCATGAACATGAACTGCAAGCGCATTACAACAATATGGTAAACATTTCTCAATTGCTTATGTATAATATAATAGCATTACTTGCTTTTCTATTGGTTTTTTATCTTAATGCCCTCTAATAATTTGAAAGGCCCAAGTTTGAATCTTGGTTGCCTACAATATACTTTTTTGTGGGTTTTCCCTCATCCTCAAAAGGCAAATATTGGAGCCCTAAGCTCATTTGAGCATTCATTGATCATATATGCTCATTCATGGTCTCTGCAGAACTCAGATTTTATTATAATTAGTATAAACTGCCCCAAATCTCATTTGTAATTTAATATTACATATTACATAATTTTTACTTTCACTACCATGCACCTAGTAAGTAGAGGAAGTGTTGTATTCCACCCAAACATTTTGATATTGAGATTTCACCAGAAATATGTACATGTTTTTATGTTCCTTGAATCCAAAATGGCTATTGTAGAGAAAGGTCTACATGTATGTGTGTGCATGTGAATAGCACAACATGAAAACAAAAAGTCAGTTAGATATACAGTTACCAGATTATTTTATGGAATGTAGGACACAATGGTAAAAAAATGTAGGGCATTGTTGGTCAATGCAAAAATAATGTAAATTTGTAATTTAAAAGCTATTTATATCGGGTGGGAGGGAAGTCGTATTAATTTAAACCAGTGATAGATCTTGATATTTGTATCTTACGTTTTTGTCTCTCACCATTTCCTACGGAGATATTTTAGTTTTCTCGAAAACAAGCTGGCAACACTGCAGATTGTGTGGATGTCACTTTCACTAGCTCAGTACATAAACTCTGTAACAGTGTGTCTTGAGAACACAAGTGTTTACTGCATGAGGTAGGCCAATCACAAGTGTTAGCTCCCAGAACATTAGAGCGAAAGCAAAAGTGCCAGACACGTTTACTTCCACAAACCAGCTCAATTCCCTGACCAACCTCAACGCAATGTTGTCAGCTTACTGCACGTGCGAAAAAGCTGCTTGGAGTATTCCTTCACGTCTTTTAAGTGATTAATTATTTGGAAACCCTGTGTGATGTCGCATAATTACTACCGAAGCTATGTCAGAAATAAGTTACTCTATGCATCTTACAAGTAACAAACTGTTATCTTCGTACATTCTTGTGAAATTACGCATCCAAGTTGGATCAAAAACCATTTATTTTTTCAAAATCGGCTGATCAAAGAGCAAAATGCCATTAGACTTTTTTGTTTGTAATGCTTTTATGAAGCACATATTAGAAGAAATGTAATGACTTCCCTTCCATTCTGTATATACCCACAGGCATACACTTTTATTTTCTTAAAATCCTGAAACATATAGTGTTAAGTATGATCATGAATAGTCAGTTATACTTCTCTGAAGAAGTAATCTTGCACAAAACATGTAGCTTGTTTGAAATATAATCAAGAAATTGCACACAACTGAAGTTTTGGAAACTATACTTCAGTAAAACAATACCTCTAACTGAACGTATAGATAATCTGTTCCTTTCATCTGTCCACTGTGCTCTTAGGAGTGAAGATGATCTTATATCTTTCATAGCATGCAAATTCAAGGGCATCACTGAAAGTATTTGAGAGGTAGTACTGGAACTTAAAAATTCAATCCCACAGCATTGTGTGTTTAAAAACACCAACAGTAAGTTTGTTGGTATAAATAAATAATAATTAAAACATTAAACATATACTATGCATATGTTCTGTTTCTGAAGGATATAAATGATGTTTTCCAGATTGCAGCAATGCAACAATCTGCCAATCAGCTGCTGGTGGAGATTGAGCTGAAGGAAGACAGAGGTAAATATCACTCAATGGAGTTGACAACAGACATTCAGGTGAAGGGCATTGCTGTGGCAGGCAATCATGTAGCCGTATGGAGCTCCAAAACCCTTGTTGTGTATGAACTGATTGTGGATGGTGTTGGAGATGATGCCAGGATCACCAGCAAAGTCACAGGTAATCATAATTCAAGGCATATATATGTTTTGTCAAGTGTAGAATGATAATACTTAAAATAAATCTCAGATGTAATAAATATGTACTTATTGGAATAGACTTGCATTTTTATAAGAATAATCACTTCTTAATTGGTCTTACAATATCATATAGATGGATAGCATTTGTTGTCAATACAAATGTTATATATGCTGACATTTTTGAGTATATAATGAGGTCTGTTCAAAAAGTATCACAAATTTGTGTTTTTTCAAAAAGTATTTGTTTATGAATATCTATTTTGTCCCCTTCAAAGTAATCCCCACAAGATATTATACACTTGTGCCAACATTTCTTCCAATCCTCGAATCATTTTTTGTGATCTTGTTCAGCTCCTCCTTTGATGGCATCTTTATCTCCCCAATTGTAGCATAGCATCATCCTTTCATGGGCCTCTTCAGTTTTGGGAATGAAAAAAAGTCACATGGGGCCAGATCTTGGGGGGTACAGTGGCTGCAGCATGGTAAGTGTGTTGTTTTCGGCAAAAAATTTGTGCACAAGTAATGATGTGTGAGCAGGGGCGTTATGGTTCAAAAGCCAAGTTTTGTTCTTCCACAAATCCAGACATTTCTGGCGGATTGCTTCGCGCAAATTGCGCACAACTTGCAGGGTTGCTGGATGTAAACTTCAGGATGCCGTCTGCTTGTATTTCAAAATTCATGACTAAGTGAACATTCTTCTTAATGCATGTTTTTTCCCAAATTATCAGTTCAGCTGTAGTTTTTACATGTTTCAATAATTTGATATCCAATTACTTCCAAGTTGTCACCAAAAAACCAAACAATTATAGAATGTTGGAAAATCCTTACCCATCTAACTGCACTTCAAAAACATCTAGTCTTCCAATGGATACCAGCTCACTGTGGACTGAGTGGTAATGAGAAAGGTGACTTTCTTGCAAAAAAGGGTACCAGCGGTGTACAAAAATCTATAGTTAATTTACCATTTTATGCAGTTAAAAGATTAGTCAACTCTGAATTCAAAAAAATTATTGCAAAATATTACTATGAAAAATCAATAAATAAAAGATGGGAAGTACCAAACATTCAAACAGTAATTCCTGAGTATCCTCGAAAAACAGCAGTTGCAACCTTCAGGTTGATTACAGTACATGATTGTCTGGCAAAACATTTAAACAGAATTGGGATGTATTCTTCACCACTCTGTCCTCTATGTGATCTGCAAGAGGAAATGGATCGAGACCACCTTCAAATATGCCCGGCCACTTCTAATGCCCTTCCCATCCATCAGTGACAAATATTGGAGAGCAAGAGGATTAATGACTTCATTGTCAGAAATCCAGCATTAGCTAACAACATAATTTGATATCCTGTTTTATGGTGTGCTGAGTTGACAGAAATAATGGGCTATGGCTGATTTATCAATATGTTTAAATTTCATGTTTCTGTTGTGTACCTTCAGTCTTGTTCCTTTTAGTTTGGTTATTGTATATTTTTGGGCAATCTTTGCATTTTATTTGGTACACACCAGATTTTGAAGTGGCTGGTATTGTGCCTTTTAATGGATGGTTTAGCAGGTTTCTCAGGCTGAATTTGTTGTAAGGGACTAGCTTAATGTTATGCTCCTGGAATTTGTTGCGCATCTTTGCATAGAATGTGAATTTGCTTTAAGTGGGTTGTGATGAAGCATAGTGAAACTAGTCTCGGTATATTCCATCTTAAATAAGATAAGTGAAATCTAGTTTCTAGATATTTATGTATATTTAGAATAGCAGTGTTCCTTGAAAAGATATGGAACTCTCTTTCCAAATTGCCCTATTAATTGAATGTATATAGTGTAAGTTCTTTTGTGTTATGACTGGAACATGTTACATTTGCAAAACGGCATCTGGGCGGGTTTTCTCCGGGTGCTCCGGTTTCCCCTGCCATCTCATTCCACTGGTGCTCCATCTTCATTCCATGTATCATCAGTGTCACCGCCTGTGGTGCCGTAGTAGTAAAAGTGGGCGTTAAACACTACAACAACATGTTACGTTTGCCTTGACTACTACTAATATTATAATTTTTGTTCAGGTTCATTCCCATGTGAAGTGGAAACAGCATTCTTACGTGATCAAAGTGTGTTAGTGCTGTTGAAAGACGAGAGTGGTGTGGAAGTACGTACTATGCAAGGCACTGTTAAGCAGTCCCTAATTACAAGTGATATTGAAGGTAAACCAATAGGCATGCAGTTATGTGGAGCATTTTTGACAGTTATAACGGCTGCAGGTTATATAAAAATCTGGGATTTAACTCGCAGGTAATTAAAGATTATTTTTAATTTTATATTATAAGACCTCTTCCTTCACATAATTTTGTGTATTACTCACACACTTTATATTGAGCTCTGGAATCTAATGTTAGGAATGGTCTGAGTCAAGAAGGACTGTGATTCACCAATGTAACAACTGAACATCGTTGTCCATACTCCAGTTACATTTCAGTGTATCATATTACCTTTGTTGTTGTTCTCTTGTGTTATCATACTGGTTCACTTTAGTGTTAACCAATTCAAACAGTAATTTTAAGTACTAAATGCCAGAAGCAGATCCAATATCAAACTTATATAAATGGTAAAAGAAAAAGCTATATGTTGAGCCTTTTACTTTAGCCATTGACTAACCTGGAAAAAAATTGCATAAACTACAACTCATGGCCTTTTAGGCATAATTTAAAGTATGAGGGCTGGAAAGAAATAAGTGACAACACCGTTTTATCTCCATGCAGGGATTTTTGTTTAAGCTGCAGTTGTCAATACATGTAAAAGGTCGGTGGAGCTATACAGTTCAGGTGGCAGCATTGTGTAAATGCTTCAGTGATAGGTGTGGTGTGTGTTGAATGTAAGTTGTCAAATCACACCAACCTAAGGGGGTTGTTTACCAACTTCAAAATGGATAAAGATTGCAGTGGTCTGTGGAAAAAATGTCTGGGAATGTCACTCCGGCCTACATGAAGCATGTGGGAATGGGGCAGATAAAAAATGCAGATCTAAAGATGAGAGCAATAAAGAAGTATCTAGTAGAAAATATCTTTTATAGTCTAGAGGAATTCGAGCATGGGGCTTAGATGAACAATTGTAAAAAATTGTATGTATAAATATTATGTATGCAAGTTCCTCTGAACTCATGATATATCCTATGTAATCGAAACATATAGATGAACAATCGTTGAAACCACAACAGAATTTGAGGATTTAACTATTTATTTAGGCATCACCTATTTTGACTGCCCACATGTTTGAAACATAGTTCCTAAGAGAGAAGATGCATTCAAAAGCTGAACACAAGATTACTACATGTTAATTGTTATTTATTTATGCCAACAAATTTACTGTTGGTGTTTTCAAATCCCAGCTGTGGCATTGAATTTTTCAGTTCCAATTCTACTTCTCAAATAACTGCATGTTATTATTTATTTATGCCAACAAACTTGCTGTTGGTGTTTTTAAACACAGAAGCCGTGTGTAGGCAATGTTTGAGGGGTAGAACTGGAACTTAAGAATTCAATGCCACAGCTGGGATTTGAACCACAGACCTTCCATGTACCAGGTGGGTGCTCTTAACCATTAACATTGCCCACACATGGCTTGTGTGTTTAAAAACACCAACAGTAAGTTTGTTGGCATAAATAAATAATAATTACCATCTGAAGGTTATTTAATCCCAGGACATAAAGTAATTGCAATAGTAAGTCACCATTGGGGTAATTGTGTCTGATGTGAGACTGCCTTTGTGGTTTACTAGGAGAAATACGAACTGGTTTGAGAATTTAATGCCATTCTGGCAGGTTGTCACAGTAGCTTAATGGTTAGAGCAGTCGCCTGGTAAGTGGAAAGTCTGTGGTTCAAATCCCACCTGTGGCATTGGGTTTTTAAGTTCCAGTTCTACCTCTCAAACTACATGTTGTTTAGATTGTGATAGCAAAGTTTCTGGAAGGCAAAAGCTACTGTTCTTTCACTAGAAAAGTACTCCAACTAGCTGCAATTGAAGATTCTGAAAAATTGATTTTCATTTGTTACAGAGAAGCTAAACTACATACAAATCCTAAAAATTTGGAGGAAGTGGTTGATGATTTTGGGGAAATTATACTAGCAACAAGCAATTGCAGTGGAACAAAGGTGTCAATATCCATTGCCAAGGTATGCTATGTGGTACATAAAGCTTTTATCTGATTGATTCTCTGGTATATATAAATTTCAATTAGCTTAACATAAAATTAAGTCTTGTCCAATCTCATACAAAACTTCTGTTCAGCTGTTAAGCAGTAAGAAAGGAAGCTCCACCGTACATTTATGAAACGTCAACCGAGGAGTGATATGGTACTACATGTATTTGATTTATTAGCTGTAAGAATTATATGGAATTTATCTGAAACATGGACATGTGAACAACATTTTCATGTTTCTATTCTTGTATCTTTAAAAATCTCACAAATGTATGCATTTTTGGCCAAAGTTGGCTGAAATATAACCTGTTAGGTTAAAAACTGTCCAAAATATGACCTATTACTTTAAAAGCTGGCCAAAATATGACATTATGTCAAAAACTGTCCAAAATATGACCTATTAGGTTAAAAGTTGGCCAAAATATGACATGTTAAAAGTTGGCCAAAATATTACATTATGTTAAAAACTGTCCAAAATATGACCTATTAGGTTAAAAGTTGGCCAAAATATGACCTATTAGGTTAAAAGTTGGCCAAAATATTACATTATGTTAAAAACTGTCCAAAATATGACCTATTAGGTTAAAAGTTGGCCAAAATATGACCTATTAGGTTAAAAACTGTCCAAAATATGACCTATTAGGTTAAAAGTTGGCCAAAATATGACCTATTAGGTTAAAAGTTGGCCAAAATATTACATTATGTTAAAAACTGTCCAAAATATGACCTATTAGGTTAAAAGTTGGCCAAAATATTACATTATGTTAAAAACTATCCAAAATATGACCTATTAGGTTAAAAACTGTCCAAAATATGACCTATTAGGTTAAAAGTTGGCCAAAATATTACATTATGTTAAAAACTATCCAAAATATGACCTATTAGGTTGAAAACTGTCCAAAATATGACCTATTAGGTTAAAAGTTGGCCAAAATATTACATTATGTTAAAAACTATCCAAAATATGACCTATTAGGTTAAAAGTTGGCCAAAATATGACCTATTAGGTTAAAAGTTGGCCAAAATATGAGCTATTAGGTTAAAAGTTGGCCAAAATATTACATTATGTTAAAAACTGTCCAAAATATGACCTATTAGGTTAAAAGTTGGCCAAAATATGACCTATTAGGTTAAAAGTTGGCCAAAATATGACTTATTAGGTTAAAAGTTGGCCAAAATATGACCTATTAGGTTAAAAGTTGGCCAAAATATGACCTATTAGGTTAAAAGTTGGCCAAAATATGACCTATTAGGTTAAAAGTTGGCCAAAATATGACCTATTAGGTTAAAAGTTGGCCAAAATATGACCTATTAGGTTAAAAGTTGACCAAAATATTACATTATGTTAAAAACTGTCCAAAATATGACCTATAAGGTTAAAAGTTGGCCAAAATATTACATTATGTAATAAACTGTCCAAAATATGACCTATTAGGTTAAAAGTTGGCCAAAATATGACCTATTAGGTTAAAAGTTGGCCAAAATATGACCTATTAGGTTAAAAGTTGGCCAAAATATGACCTATTAGGTTAAAAGTTGGCCAAAATATTACATTATGTTAAAAACTGTCCAAAATATGACCTATTAGGTTAAAAGTTAGCCAAAATATTACATTATGTTAAAAACTATCCAAAATATGACCTATTAGGTTAAAAACTGTCCAAAATATGACCTATTAGGTTAAAAGTTGGCCAAAATATTACATTATGTTAAAAACTATCCAAAATATGACCTATTAGGTTAAAAGTTGTCCAAAATATGACCTATTAGGTTAAAAGTTGGCCAAAATATTACATTATGTTAAAAACTGTCCAAAATATGACCTATTAGGTTAAAAGTTGGCCAAAATATGACCTATTAGGTTAAAAGTTGGCCAAAATATGACCTATTAGGTTAAAAGTTGGCTAAAATATGACCTATTAGGTTAAAAGTTGGCCAAAATATGACCTATTAGGTTAAAAGTTGGCCAAAATATGACCTATTAGGTTAAAAGGTGGCCAAAGTATTACATTATGTTAAAAACTGTCCAAAATATGACCTATTAGGTTAAAAGTTGGCCAAAATATGTCCTATTAGGTTAAAAGTTGGCCAAAATATGACCTATTAGGTTAAAAGTTGGCCAAAATATGACCTATTAGGTTAAAAGTTGGCCAAAATATGACATATTAGGTTAAAAGTTGGCTAAAATATTACATTATGTTAAAAACTGTCCAAAATATGACCTATTAGGTTAAAAGTTGGCCAAAATATTACATTATGTTAAAAACTATCCAAAATATGACCTATTAGGTTAAAAGTTGGCCAAAATATGACCTATTAGGTTAAAAGTTGACCAAAATATTACATTATGTTAAAAACTGTCCAAAATATGACCTATAAGGTTAAAAGTTGGCCAAAATATTACATTATGTAATAAACTGTCCAAAATATGACCTATTAGGTTAAAAGTTGGCCAAAATATGACCTATTAGGTTAAAAGTTGGCCAAAATATGACCTATTAGGTTAAAAGTTGGCCAAAATATGACCTATTAGGTTAAAAGTTGGCCAAAATATTACATTATGTTAAAAACTGTCCAAAATATGACCTATTAGGTTAAAAGTTGGCCAAAATATTACATTATGTTAAAAACTATCCAAAATATGACCTATTAGGTTAAAAACTGTCCAAAATATGACCTATTAGGTTAAAAGTTGGCCAAAATATTACATTATGTTAAAAACTATCCAAAATATGACCTATTAGGTTAAAAGTTGTCCAAAATATGACCTATTAGGTTAAAAGTTGGCCAAAATATTACATTATGTTAAAAACTGTCCAAAATATGACCTATTAGGTTAAAAGTTGGCCAAAATATGACCTATTAGGTTAAAAGGTGGCCAAAGTATTACATTATGTTAAAAACTGTCCAAAATATGACCTATTAGGTTAAAAGTTGGCCAAAATGTGACCTATTAGGTTAAAAGTTGGCCAAAATATGACCTATTAGGTTAAAAGTTGGCCAAAATATGACCTATTAGGTTAAAAGTTGGCCAAAATATGACATATTAGGTTAAAAGTTGGCTAAAATATTACATTATGTTAAAAACTGTCCAAAATATGACCTATTAGGTTAAAAGTTGGCCAAAATATTACATTATGTTAAAAACTATCCAAAATATGACCTATTAGGTTAAAAGGTGGCCAAAATATTACATTATGTTAAAAACTGTATAAAATAAGACCTATTAGGTTAAAAGTTGGCCAAAATATGACCTATTAGGTTAAAAGTTGGCCAAAATATGACCTATTAGGTTAAAAGTTGGCCAAAATATGACCTATTAGGTTAAAAGTTGGCCAAAATATGACCTATTAGGTTAAAAGTTGGCCAAAATATGACCTATTAGTTTAAAAGTTGGCCAAAATATTACATTATGTTAAAAACTGTCCAAAATATGACCTATTAGGTTAAAAGGTGGCCAAAATATTACATTATGTTAAAAACTGTCCAAAATATGACATATTAGGTTAAAAGTTGGCCAAAATATGACCTATTAGGTTAAAAGTTGGCCAAAATATGACCTATTAGGTTAAAAGTTGGCCAAAATATGACCTATTAGGTTAAAAGTTGGCCAAAATATTACATTATGTTAAAAACTGTCCAAAATATGACCTATTAGGTTAAAAGTTGGCCAAAATATTACATTATGTTAAAAACTGTCCAAAATATGACCTATTAGGTTAAAAGTTGGCCAAAATATGACCTATTAGGTTAAAAGTTGGCCAAAATATTACATTATGTTAAAAACTGTCCAAAATATGATCTATTAGGTTAAAAGTTGGCCAAAATATTACATTATGTTAAAAACTGTCCAAAATATGACCTATTAGGTTAAAAGTTGACCAAAATATGACCTATTACTAAAAAAAGTGTAAATATGACTATATGTATAATAAAAATACATTTTTCTATCTTCCTTTCATAGAAGTTTGAAAACAGTGTTGTTATAATCAATTTAATTTAAAAGGTGTGTCAATTAATAACACTAAGTAAGTGTTGTTTAGTGTTATTAATTGACTCACCTTTTAAATTACATTTTTCTATACTACAGTACCTAGATTGATACATAAATTGTTGTAAAATTCACTCTAAGGTTTAAGGTAAAAATATGACTGGTCATTAAAATCGGATTCTACTCATAATTATATTACAGTGCAGTAAATATTTCAAATAAATAGTAACAGTCTAGTAACAACTGTGAAAACAATGCAAAAGTTTCAGTAAAACTGAGCTTCAAACCAGCGCAGTGATTACTTATGAAGCTGTCAATGAATGACTAGCAGTAAAGTCAACATTACTTTTAAATCCGCTAGTTGTGAATAGCTATCTAAGGAATAGCAGAGTGTTGTATAACTGGCCACCTCATCTTTACTCTAGCTAAGGTATTCCAGATTTTACCAGCACATTGTGGTGTATTAACCAAAAAAGGATGCCTTCTCAGCTATTGACTAACTAGAAAATTAACACATGATTCTGTAAAAAATTAATAAAAAAACCAATATAAAAATTTCAACAAAAGCAATAACATTACAATATCTCAAGGAAAAAATGGGAAGTTCTTGTGCAGAATCCAAAAGTAATACCAGATCTACCTGGAAAACAGCAGTCGCAGCCTTTCGATTATTGTATGGCTAAACTAGGGTTACCAGATATCTGAAAATTCCCGGACATGCCCTACACTTTAACCATTCGTCCATTGTCCGGGGGGAATTTTTGAAAAGTCTTTAATGTGCTACAAATTCAGAAACAAGCAGTGATTATTAGAAAATGAACTGGCAACTGCGAAAATAGAAATGAATAATTGGTTATTAGCCGCAACTGCAACTCAATATGATAACATGGCTACACCATCTGTAGTCAAAGAGTATACTCATACATAGTAACACTGAGCAAGAGGTTGGCAACACAGCATTTGCACTCTGAGGGAAAAGGTTGGTATTCTGTGGAGGCAAAGCAACACAATGCTAGTGTTAAAAGAGTATTTTCACTAATAAGAGCACAGTGGACAGATAAAAGGAACAGATTGTTTATTAATTCAGTTAGAGGTATTGTTTTAGTGAAGTTCAGTTTTAAAAACTTCAGTTGTGTGGAATTTCTTGATTATATTTCCAACAAGCTACATGTTTTGTGCAAGATTACTTCTTCAGAGAAGTATAACTGACTATTCATGATCACATGATCACACCGTATGTTTCATGATTTTAAGAAAATATAAGTGTATATGCCTATGGGTATATATAAATAGCATTTAAATTATAAATTTACACTATTTTTGTATTGGCCAACAATGTCCTATATTTATTTACCATTGTACCCTTTAGGTTCATAAACTAATCTGGTAACCCTAGGCTAAATATTTACATAGATCGGAATATACAAGTTCGCAGTTTGTCCACTATGCAGTCTAAATGAAGACATAGACTACAATCATCTTCAAAAATGTCCATCAGTTCTCAATATACAAAATGGTTATGAAAAGTATTGGAGTGTAAGGAGACTAATGGCCTCATTGTCAACTGCCAGGAATTAGAAAATAACAACTATTCTTAGTTTGTAATACTGGACCTAAAACTTTTGTTTTAAGTTACTATTCTGCTGCTTTAGCATTAAAATACACAATTTTACAAATTTGTGCTACAGGTACAAACTGACGACTGCGTGTTTACTGTTGCAGTCCAACTTCCTCCCAGATCCAAAGCTATTTGTTTGGGATATTGAATCAGACAGTCTTCAGTTCTACAACTTGGCAACAGGGCGACTCAATGAGAAAGAAGATGAAGACAGTGGCGGGCTACAGGCTGATTCTCTTGAAGACAATAAATCCACACCCAGTCCGTAAGATGACACTTTTTTAGCTTTAACCTGTGAACTTATGAAGCTAGGGATGTTACAGTAAATATCACCATTGTGATATTTTTCTTTGGAAAAACCATGGCACTACAAAGAATAGCTTCTATTTTTTACTTTCTCTGTTGCTTAATTACATAACAATAGTGCTGCCAAAATAAGCAAGCTACTTGAAATACACAAACACTCTTAGCCTGACCAAAGCACTGTGAGGAAAAAAAGAAATTAGATCTACCACTTTTTAATGTTATTGCTGTTTAAAATCTGTTCGTAGTTATGATTAATGTTTCCTGTGTAACATACTACACTTATAAGTTTTATTTCAGAACAGAGAAAGCCCTTTGACTAAGAATTGAGTCTTTTTAAATTGTGAACTCGTGAACAGACTGTCAATCGGCCAGTAAGGGATATGTTGGCTAACTTATGAGTTGCGATAACATAACTGCATAAAAAATGAGTGCTGAGAGTTAGAAAACACATGCTAAGGGAGAACTGTTAAAAAGTGGTGGAAAACAAAAGCTAATGGAGCATCATCCAAGTGTATTGTGAATGATTTAGTAAACTTGAACTCACAATATACTGGTTTATCTGAAACCAGCATTGTGCATGTTTGCAAGGAGTTCAAAGAAACTGGCAGTTTTAAAGCTCCATGTACAAAGAGGAAGAAGCCTAAAACAGTGTTAGAAAAAGTAGACGATTTTGTGAAGTGTGCAATTCGCTCTAAAATATGTAAGTTACCAGTCTGATTTGTAAGTACACATGCATGTGTTCAACTTTCTAAATGTTAAAGTGTTGGGTTTAATAGGCACCATGCATGATTGTAAACGCCTAGATATCAAAATTAAAGCTGCTCTTTTAAATGGAAGCTATTTCAGCAGATATTATAACGCATCTCGCATAACACATAAACAACAAATATCTCTCGCTGCCGACAGCGTGCGAAGTCACACAAGTTTCCCCACATGCTCCACAAACTAGTACATTAGCAGTGTTGATGTTAAATGACTTCCTTACGCTGGAATTACTATAGAGAAGTATTGTTTTCCACCCAAAAATTTAATACTGAGATTTCACTGGAAATACACATTTTGAGCCCCACGATTTAAAAGAAGCCACTTCATACCATCATTTCTCATTTACATTTTATAATCACTGATTATTCTTTGGGTGTTATTTGTAAGAATCAGAGACAAAACCACACAATAATGTAGAAATAACTGTGTTTTAATGCATATGTATCATGCTGAGTATTCTCAAGCAGCCAAAAACACTTTCATAGCCAGATATGATGCACATCTTACTTATGAAAAATTTAGTTGGATGATTTCCAGCTAAAACTAAATCAATCTTAGATCTGAATAGAAAACCATCTGTTGGTATGTTTGGATGAATCACAGCACATTGCTACCGAAGTGGACAAATTCAACATTGGATTAGTGAGGGTGGGGACAGAGTCAAGGACTAGAAACTCTGTTAATTTGCTATTTTCTTTTGAATCTAGTTTGCGAAATGTTAGTTGAGGCTTTAATTGTGTGTGGCAACCTGTTGTACAGTGTAATCTGTCAGTTAATATCTGTCACATATACATATACTTAAAAGTATAATAGCTGTGATAATCTTTATTGTTTCTCGTGTTATGGGTATGATTTGGTTATTTTTAGTCAGCAGCAATTTATTGCTTATAAATAATATAGTTTTATAGGTATACAGAGAATAAACAGCTTACATTTTTTGTTGATGTGTTCGTACAAGATGTATTTGCTTTAAAATTAAATATAGTGGACTGGTAGATCAAGCAGACTGCCCCACACCATGGTGGCACTGGACCACCATGTCCCCTGCTAGAGCTGGACATAAAGGACTGGTAAGTGATGAGTACTGAACACTAACTACTGTACTAACTTACATTAGACCTACTTGCAGCACAACAGATGTTGAAATTGATGACCTTCAATGCGAACACATTCCCTATATCTCTGAAATCAGTTCTGGTTTACTTGCAACAGTTCATGTTGACTGATTGCCTGTATTTCTCTAGTGATGTTGTCCTTCAATTCTTGTAATGTGTGCAGATTCTTTAACATTCCCCATAAATAAACATTGCATGGAGGTGGATCAGGGGAACAAGAAGGACACAATCAACTAATTTTCTGTCACCATATACACTTCCCAATTCATACATAGAATTCACAGCAGTGTGCACTGCAGCTGAATCTGCTGAAACCAGCCACACAATCTTTCATTTCCTGTTAGTTGTGGAAAAAAAATGCTTAAAATAGAATTTACATAAACATGTGAATCAACTATTGTGTCATAAAATATGGCACCAATAATTCTACTCACACTCACCCTGTACAATAACCCAACTTCTGCAGCTTGGTGAAGAACTTCATGACTAGTATGGGGATTTTTGGTAAACCAGAAATTGTTGATGCATATACAGGGAATGTGTTCATGTTGAAGATCATCAATTTCAAAATTTGTGATGCAGGTAAGCCTAATGTAAGTTAGCACAGTAGTTAGTGTTCTGTACTCCCTTGCTGGTTGTTCACATGAACTCTGGTGGAGCCTGCGCTGGTTCTTGCTCCATCCGGCTGTATTATAAACAAAGAATGGACCAACCATCAACCACCAAGACAAGCAGTGTACTACGGCAACACCACTGAGGATGTTCAATGCAGCTTTGAATGATATACCACAGCCCACAAGCCCGGATAATCATTTTCTATGTTTTAGGAATAAATAAGTGAAACTATAGACACTTATAGTTTCACTTACACTTATTTTTGTGTGGACGCATTTCAAAGACCAGCATCTTCATTCTCATTAGTAACATAACATTCAAACAGATCGACAAATCAGCCATAGCCCGTCACCTCTGGTCAACTCAGCACACCATACAACAGGATATTAAATTACTAAAACACGCAAAAACAGCAGCAGAACTGATAATTTGGGAGAAAATAAATATTATGAAGAATTTAATTTAAAAGGTGAGTCAATTAGTAACACTAAACAATACTTCTTTCTTTCCCTGATTACCCTCCCCTTATTTAGGACTTACCCCCTAGGACTTACAAACCAGTGTCTAGGGTCAGACGCCTGTCAAGGAGCAGAGGGACCTCTGGACCAGACAGAGTGAAGACCTGGAAGCAGGTGGTCAGCCAAGCACCAAGCATGATAGTGAGGAAGAGGATGATATGAAATGCAGGAGAAATGGATGATTGGAAGGCTGCTAATGGAGTAATTGGTAGAATGAATGGCGGGGAAAACCGGAGGGCCTCGAGAAAACCCACCCAGACGCTGCTTCATCCACACGAATGCAACATGCGAGTTCCGCCTAGGTGGTAGGCGAGTGGCTAAACAACACTCAACACTTACATTTATAATTTTCTGGAATGCATTTCGGAGGTTAACTTTCCTCCATTATCAACTGGACAATGACTGGGTTTCTGTGGTGCGGATGGTGATGCTTCCTTTGATGTTTCTTCTGGTAAATTGATTATAACAACACTGTTTTCAAACTTCTAAGAAAGGAAGATATTATGAAGAATGTTCACACAGCCATGAATTTTGATATACCACAAGCAGACGACATAATGAAGTTTATATCCAGCAACCCAGGTAGCATCACAGTCACTACCAGAACAGATATTTCCTCTTCAACTGTCAGTCGAGAAACCGTTGAGAATGAAGACACTGGTCTTCGAAATGCATCTGGAGAAAAATAAGTGTAAGTGAATCTATAAGTGTCTATAGGTCGACTCATTTATTTCTAAAACATTGGAAAAGTTTCACTGTCTATATCACTTTGTATTAATAACTGGGATAATAATTTTCTATTTAATGACACCGGCCATGAAAGCTTATGCAATTTGGGCACAGTATTATCATCAGAGCAAATGGGTATGAACAGTAAATAGAGCTAAAAACAAAATACAATTAAATTCAAAGCTAAGTTGATTAACAACACTAAAGAACACTTACTACAGGACTGTTTTCAACACTTCCAAGAAAGAAGATAGCAAAATACAAACTATAATTAAGGTTTAATTTTACCGTAAATCCCAGGTTTGACTGACAAAGAGCAAGGGCTGAACACCAGTCATATTGCCCACAGATAGGTTAGCATTAAGAAATAAATAAACTATTGTTCCACTCCTGTCATTAAACATGTGTAAAAATAAAAAGAAGCACTACAATGTAAGTTGCTTGTTTTCAGAGAATGGTGTGCAAAGTTATAATATTGAACTATATTTTCATTCAGGCTGGGTGACACTGGTATTAACATTTCTGGACGATTTCCCTTGTCACATCGGTGGGATGAAGAAGAGGCGAGACTCTTAGTTTGTGAAGCTAAACATATTCCTAAACCTGGAAGTAAAATATCTTGGCCACGCCGGGTGTCATCTTCCACAGTGACAATACCAGCTTCTGACAGCAAGCAAACAGTAAGTCAGGGATTACAGCTAGAATCTTTCATCTTTCTTTAATTTATAACCATCTTTAAATATTATTTTAGTCTTTTGTAGTATATAATAAGAATGAGCAGTAAAGAATTTAAAAAAAATAGTATTTTCTCCAAAAAACAGTCTATCTTGTTCATTGTTAACCCATTTTTAAAAAAAAGTTGATGTTGAAAAGGTAGAATCAAACTGAAAAATGCAATGCCATAGTCAGGATTTGAGCTAAGGATCTTCTGGTCTCTGTCCAGTTGCTCTAACCGCTGAGCTACCATGGCAACATGCTGGCACCACATTAATTCTCCAACTCAGTTGCATTTTTCCCAGTAAACCACAAGGAGATCTCAAATTCGTATGAGATAGTATACCTTACTAGTGACTTACCATGGTGTAAGTACAGTGGACTCCTGATAACTCAACCTAATGTGACCTGAGCGGCTGTTGTTGTAGTGTTTAACGCCCGCTTTTACTACTACGGCACAGCAGACGGGGACACTGATGATACATGGAATGAAGATGGCGGGGGAAACCGGAGCACCCGGAGAAAACCCGCCCTGACACCGCTTCGTCCACCCTGAATACCACATGCGGGTCCCTGGGATTGAACCCGGGCCGCCCAGGTGGTAGGCGAGCGAGCTAACCGCTCGGCCACGGTGCCGCCACCTGAGAGGCTGTCGAGTCACTGAAATGTCAGGTTTTACAGAATAAGAGGTCTGTTATTCACCTCTTATTACATAATACCGCAAATTACATAAATGCATGTTCTAGCACAATATGGGAAGCAGAAAGAATAACATATTCTTAAACGTATTGCATAATTATGTTCCTGTTTGTTCAGTGTCTTTATCACATCCAATTTAATTTCCACTGTCATCTAAAATAAGAACAAATTAGAAACTAAAAGCTTCACTTATCTTAGTAATATTGCAAGATTTTCCACAGCTGACATGTTTCAAGTTGTAATCCAACTTATTTTTCAAAGCTATAGCTATTGCAATATTACTAAGATAAGTGAAGCTTTCAGTTTCTCATTTGTTCTTATTTTAGATTCTGTTGCTTCACTATTAATAGCTTCAATTTTCTTTAATTCCATTGTAATGTTAACTTGTCTTTTCTTCACATTCGACATTTTCACTGTCACAAACACAACATTAATCACAAGCCTGAAATCTTGAAAGCTGCACTTCAGTCAGAAATATGTAACTGAGAGAGGTAGAACTGGAACTGAAAAATTCAATGCCACAGTTGGGATTTGGACCACAGACCCTCTGCTTACCAGGCAGGTGCTCTAACCATTAAGCTACTGTGGCAACCTGCCAGAATGACATTGAATTCTCCAATCTTTGTGGTTTACTGGGAGAAATGTGAATTGGTTAGAGTAGCTTAATGGTTAGAGCACTCGCCTAGTAAGCGAAGGGTCTGTGGTTCAAATCCCAGCTGTGGCATTGAAGTTTTAAGTTCCAGTTCTACCTCTCAAACATTGCCCACACATGGCTTGTCTGTTTAAAAACACCAATAGTAAATTTGTTGGCATAAATAATACTGTAACTGAAAGTTTAGCTTATCATGTACAGGTGTATTCTATGCCAAGCTGGGATTTGAACTACGATCAAATTAAGTACTTATAATTTTGAGTCCCTGTTGAGGTAAGTGTCTCGAATGCGAGATTCTCTGGTGCTCTACTGGGAAAATGTGAATCAGATAAAGAACAAGAATTTAAGGCTGTTTAATTTAAACCAAAACGGCTGGTCGATTAATAACACTACAAAGCACTTATAATTTACCGGAATATGTTTCGAAGGCTTGACTTTCCTCCATTATCAACCGGACATCGACTGGTTCTCCCTGGTGTGGATGGTGATGTTTTCTCTGAAGTCTCCTCTGGTGGTGGTTCAAGGAACTTGCTGAAGATATCTTTCTCGGGGATGTCAAAATTTGATACTCTGTTTCTATTTTTCAAAATGAAGATTTGTTCCCACGTGCACAGCTCGTTTTTTCCTGTTACCTGTTTGAGGAGTTTTGGTTCTGGCTTTATGTTGTGGTTTGTTCTCCAAAAGTGAGTGGCATCTGCTGATTTTTCCAACTGTTTGTTTTTTACGTGTCTGAAGTGTTCCTTGGATCTTATTTCTTAATTTCTTTTGGTTTTTCCTATATACACTTTATTACAGTCAATGCATTCAATTTAGTAAATGCCAGATTTTTTATTGGATGGGATGGCATCTTTGATGTTTGACTACAGTAGATTTTTTATGAAGTAGTGGTTCACTTGTGCTAGCTGAATGTTCTGTTCTTTGAAAACTTTTTTGAATTTTTCGAAGGCTCAAGAATGGAAAAAAAGCCCTGTGACTCCATCACTTCGGCTTTCTCTGCGGACAGGAATGAATGTCATATATAGGGTTAAGTGACTGGAACAGCTATGCGTGAACTGATTAGCAACCCAGCTTACACCAGGCCCCTCCAAAAAATTAATTGTGAATCCACACCAGGGAGAACTATTTAATGTCAGGTTGATAATGGAGGAAAGTCAGCCTCCAAAACGTACTCCGGCAAATTATAAGTAAGTGTTGTATAGTGTTATTAATCGACTTACCTTTTCGGTTTAAATTTATTATTACAACACTGTTTTCAAACTTCCAAGAAAGAAGATGTTTATGGCTGCTGTGTTGGCATGTTGCCTTGGTATCTCAGTGGTTAAGGGCAGCTGCATGTAGAGTGGATGATCCTTGGTTCAAATCCCGACTATGGCATTGAGTTTTTGATTTTTGATTGTACCTTATAAACTGTAATTGGTTTATTAACAGGATGCTGAAGTGATATTGGTGACCTTCTTCACTACTTCTGATTCCGAAGAGCTGCTGCTACAAGACGTAACTCCTCTGGAAAGTGAAACTCATCTTCTTGCAGTACACACACCACACTTTGTGTTACTGCGTCGTCCAGCTCGGCAGGTAAATATATTTCTTTCTACAATATGTAGCAGCCGATATGTGTCCTGTGTAACGATCCAGCAGAGATGAACGAAGACCACTTGAAGACCTGTGAAGCATTAAGATCAGAAGAAACTACAGTTCAAAAGTATTGGAAAGCACGAATGCTAATGGCTTCATTGCCAGATGCAAGGCACTAGAAAACAACTACAACAACAATATGTAGCAGTTTTTACTAATGTTTTTAGTGATGCAGTGATAAGTCTTATCTTCAGGGCATAATACAAATGGACAAGTAAGGGTGATGTATTATTATTTGTAATAAAGATTGAGGTCTTCCACTACTTAAATTTTATTGCCATTAATTCACAATAGATTCACAAATTAGGTTCACATTTTTACAATAAGAAACACTTTTGAGTCCCGAAGCTATTGCATTTGAGAACTTTCTGGTTTTGTAAGAGAAGTATCCTTATTCCTCTCTTTCTTTAGTGTTTAAAAATGTTCACAATACAACCACGTGTATCAAATATTCCCACGCTGTATTCAGTGTGACATTGTGTAGTGATATATCCAATGTCATTGGATTACCGACAAATTTCCTGTTTGGTAACACTAATATGCGACTGTCTCTTACGATGCATATATTGCTAGTAATGATTCATTACCTGTCTATAGGGGTAATCGTTTATTTCCCTAGTTATGGGCATAGCAACCACGATTGATTGGCTGTTCATCGATTTGATTGCGATGCATCGATCATATGGTCATGATCGACCTCAAACATATTTTCTTTTGATCATAGCAACTTCAGGACATGGATAAAAAATACAATTTTGATAATTACATTGTGTAAACGATATTTACATACGTTATGTCTAAACAACTTAGCATATTGAATATTGGCATTAATCTTTCCTCTGGTGCATTTTAACACACAGCTCCTATCACAAATAGCTAAGTGATTTGAAACATTTCTACTTTTATATATCTCAAGGGATTTTAGAATGTCATCTTTATAAAAACAAAGAAAATTTGTTTATTTTTGATAACTACTTTCTAATATTTTGTAAGTTTATTGCTGTGTAGTATGTTCAATTTGCTCTAATAATTTATTAATTATTGTCATTTAAAAATGTTGTGTTCGCACAAAAATGAATTTGACTAGAGAACATTTCGAGGCTATGAGTTTTTACTATTTTAAATAGCCATAAACACCTAAACAATTTGAAGATTGGCTTAGAAATGCACTTGCTGAAGCTGCCCATCTAAGGCAACACTTAACATAATTTGAGAGGTAGAATCAGAACTGAAAAATTCAATACCATTGCCAGGTTTGAACCATGGATCTTCCGCTTCACATGTGGCTGCTCTAACCACTAAGCTACCATAGCCAACTTGCCAGTATGATATTGAATTCCCCAACTGATTCATATTTTTCCGGTAGACCACAAGGGAGTCTCACATCAGAGTTAAATACCCCAAGGGTGACATAATCGTAAGTATTTTATGTCCCAGAATTAAATAACCCTATCATACTGGCAAGATGTCACAGTAGCTTAGTGGTTAGAGTAGCCGTGCATGAAGCTGAAGGTCTGTGGTTCAAATCCCAGCTGTAGCATTGAATTTTTCAGTTCCGATTCCACCTCTTAAAACATTGCCCACATACGGCTTGTGTGTTTAAAATCACCAGTAGCAAGTTTGTTGGCATAAATAAATAATAATTACGTATAAATGTTGTGTTTGGATTTGTTGGGTTCAAATTAGCAGGGTTCTGTTATGCTTGCAAATACTGATAATGGAAAAAAAAAAAAAGAAAAAACCATTCCTAACTAACTTTTATCTTGCTAGGTTTAACACCTACTTATCAGCTTCTGATGCTAAAATATTTAACTGCATTATATTTAGCCTTGGACCATACATTATCTGTCTCAAATAGATTATATAAGACATCTCTAAACTCTGTTAAAGTATATCAGTTTAAGAGGTAGAATCGGAACTGAAAAATTCAATGCCGCAGGCAGTATTTGAACCACAGACCTACAGTAGCAGTTTAATTCACTAACACCTGTGTGTATAGTTTCTCTTGTTGCTTTGTTCGTATTGTTATAACTTGTATGTGTTTGGAATGAAATACTTTTGTTTTTGCAATGATACAGCTTGGCTCTAGATTAACAGCAAGAGTTCTGGAGAGAATGGTGATGAGGGAATTTGAAGGTTTGCAACACTGTGATAAATCAACAAGAGACGCGGTGCTCAACTTCAGCTATAATCTGAGAACTGGTAACATGGATGAAGCATTCAGAGCTATCAAAACTGTACACAGGTAACTAACAGTTAAAACATTTTAATCATGTACTCTTATGACTAGTTAATAAGAACAACAGACCAGGCAACAAGAGAAGGGGGAGGCAGTTACCTGATGTTGAACCAGTCGATCAACAACTGAATGATGGAGAGGATCCTCTCTGAATCTAGTCCCGTGATTAACATAATTACAAGTAAGTTGGAATAATGCTCAAATGAGTCCGAGGTCCATGGAGCTTTAAGTTACCCGACGTTCGTCTTCTCAGGACAAGGGAAAACCTCGGAAAAAAACCTTACCTGGATAACTTACCATAAGTGAGATTCGAACTTGTGACCTCTTGAACGTGAGGCAGACATGCTAACCATCATGCTACCAAGGCAGACTTTATATCATTAGTAAGTGTTTACGGTCTGCTCGGTTCCTGATTTTACGGCATGTAATTTTTATTTATGGGGCAACTTGAAAAATAAATGTATACAAAATGAATCCCCACATATTAGAAGAGTAAACAAGTAAACTCCAGCACAACGCCCATGAAGGGCCAAGGCTTGCCGCCCAACCAATGCATCCCCCACCTCTGCCTGCTACAGGTGTTGTTGGTGGGGTGCAGTACTGGAGGGTGGTATGTGGTCAGCATCCTGAGCCCTCCCAGCAGGGGAAAAATCCCCATGCTGATACCGGGGATCGAACCCAGGTCCTGCACACCAGAGACAAGCTCGCTACCAACTGTGCTACAGAGGTGGTCCACATATTAGAAGAATTAAAACAAAATATCGGGATAGAAATTAATGCTATTTCGAAAGATGAACTAATGCAATGTGAAAGAAAATTGCCCCAGAAGATGCCGAGATGTATTAAATGGACAGCATTTCTTATCTCCTGTAATAAGGCATGTTTTATATTCTGATAATTGTTAATATTTGAGATTTGTTTGACATCCATGCATGTGTGACCGGGAGACGGGCTGTACGACTGCCAGCAAAGTGGTGCAGTTACGTGTCCAGGAGACAGAGCTATACACCTGCTGGACAGCTTTTGTAGGAATGGATTATAAAAGAGTGAGTAGAGAAGGTCAAATGAATGCAATACATCAGTTTTTTACTTTCTCTACTAAGTAGACGAAGTATTGCATTCCACCCAAAAATTTGATGTCGAGATTTCACCGGAAATATGTTTTGAGGCCCCCTGAATAAAAAAATGGCATTTTTATGAAAAGGTCCGTGTGCGTGCGTGCATGCATGTGTGCGTGTTAATCTGTGGGCAGCATAACTCTAAAACGAAAAGTCGGTTAAAAACCAAAGTTGGTATTTAAGTTAAATGTGACACGAAGATTTTGAAGAAAATTGCTCCACCCTAAACTACCTTTACATGGAAAATATTTATTTTCTTGAAAGTGGCTCTAACAATTTTGATTAAAATGCCATATGTTCGAGATGACAAATGAAATGTATATTTTGAATTTTGTGGCTATACCATATATAGTCTTGTTTACTGTGGATGACTTTGGAATAACTCGTAAACCGTAAGAGATAGACAAATTCTTACTGCACAAAGAATATAGATCTTGCTAAAACACACAATTTATGTCCAAATAAATTTTTTTGTAGAGTGAACCATTTCGGAAATATTCCCTATTATTTGTATAAGTTCTGGAGAACTTGTACTTTTGTCAAATGGAACATCACTATTCATTTTTTTATACGTTAGGAATGCAAAGAGAACAGAATTTGAAAGCTTTAAAAGATTTGACTATCGCTCAAAGTCTACTGTATTCCTATATTCCCGTTGCATGTGCAAGAAAACGAGAAATAATTTATGCAAATGTTTATCTCAACTAACACGAAGTTAGAAGAATAAGAGCTTGTAATAATAGTTAGTACAAGAGTAGAGAAAGTCATGTGAGCACAACACATCAGATTTTTTTAATCTAAAATGCATTTAAGTTTCAGCTTGCGTTATTGGCATTATTGCACTATAGTACCTTACACTAACTGCAGACTTTTCTGGTTGCTGTGTGTTACAGTGAGGCAGTTTGGGAGAGCCTTGCACGAATGTGTGTCAAGACCAAACGTTTAGATGTGGCTTTTGTCTGTCTTGGACACATGAAACATGTTCGCGGAGCTATGGCACTCAGAGAAGCAATGAAAGAGCCCGAGTTAGAAGCTCGTGTGGGCATGCTTGCACTTCAGCTAGGTCTCAATGTAAGTATGTATTTTAAGTACCAAGTTTCATCGCATAGTGGTCATACCTTGATTTAAAGACAAGCAATCAGGAATTAAGCATATTACTGCACAATAGTAGCATTAATATTCCAAATAGTCACTATCAAAAAATATTAAAAACTCACATACCGCCACTACAACCTGTAGGTTCATGGGAGAGAATACAAGATCAAATTGCGTAAGCTTTCACAGCCGGCATCATAAAATACAAATTATGTGGGCTGTGGTCTAGTGGAAAATCTCCTTCCAGACGTTTCGTTCAAAACTGTGTCAAACATTCTCAGTGGTGTGACTGTAGTACTCTGCTACTCTCGGCGACGACTGTGCGTAGGCGTTTGGTTTTACAGGTTTTATACTCCAAATATGCCCGGCCACTTCTAGCACCCTTCCCATCCAACAGTGAAAAATGTTGTAGAGCAAGAGAATTAATGACTTCATTGTCAGAAATCCAGCATTAGCTAACAACATACTGCAAATTCTAACATTTTTTAAATGCCATAACACAGGGACATGACAGTGTTACCTTAACATTAAGTTTAACATTGTGTTAAAGCTAAAATTGTTTGATGTGTTGTGACAAAATGACAACATGAGTCTAAAATAAGAAAAGAACAAATTGGAAACCAAAAGCTTCACTTATCTTAGTAATATTGCAAGATCTTCCAGAGCTGACATGTTTCAAGTTGTATCCAACTTTTATTCAAAGTTATTGATTTTTGGAAATTAACCTCCGAAACGCATTCCGGAAAATTATAAATGTAAGTGTTGTTTAGTGTTATTAATTGACTCACCTTTTAAATCAAAATGCCATATGTTTAAGATATTTGTATGACAAATGAAATATATATTTTGAATTTTCTGGCTATAGCCTATGTAGTCCTGTTTACTCTGGAATACTTTTGAATAACTCATAAACCGTAAGAGATAGACAAAATCTTACTATACAAAAAATGTAGATCTCGCTAAAACACACAATTTATGTCTGAATAATTGTTTTTGTAGAGTGAACCATTTTGGAAATACTCCTTGTTATTTGTGTCAGTTTCAAAAAACTTAAAGCTTTCGTGAAATGGAACATAATTGTTCATTTTTGTATGTTAAGTATGCAGAGCGAAAGGGATGTCAAAGCTTTAAAAGATTTGACTATTGCTCAAAGCCTACTGTACTCTAATATTCCCCTTGTACCTACAAGGAAATAAGCAATAAGATAATTTGTACAAATGTTTATCTCAACTAACATGAAGAAGATATAGGAATAAGAGTTTGTAAGAATGGTTAGTACAAGAGTAGAGAAAGTCATGTGAGTGCAACACATCAGATTTTTTGTCTCTCGCTGGCCTGACATTCAGAAGATTCACAAAGTTTGCAGCAATTGTTTTTTATGCACTGTGCCCATTGTTGTCACATGTTTGCTCATGTGAGTGGTCTGGGGAAGCTTGGCTCCGACCGTCCTTTGTTGCTTTGTAATTGCTGCTCTCATCACACCTGACGTCACAATTAGTTTAACATTGTGTGAACATTTAGCATTGATTGGTGGTACTGCCCCTTAGTGTAAGCTGTGTATGTGTTGTACATATTTTATTATGGCCTGGATTTTATTTCAGTATACATATTTATTATTGTAATCTTTTACTTGTATCTATTACTCTGATGTGATTCAATCCACTATGTTAAATTGTAATAAACTGAACTTGAAAAGTGACATTTAATTGATTAAAGTTTTAGTATATATAATTAATATTGTTATTTCATACTAATTTCAGTTATGGTAGCATATTTTAAATGAATGGTGCTAAATTTTAAGTTACATAAATTTAGTTAAAATTACAATTTTTCTTGTAGGCAGAAGCTGAAAGGTTGTATGCTTCTTGTGGACGGTGGGATCTAGTGAATCGCCTACATCAAGCTGCTGGAGAGTGGGATCAAGCTCTTCGTACTGCAGAAGAACATGATCGTATACACCTTCGCTCCACATACTTCAATTATGCTTGCCATCTGGAGGCTAAAGGTGATATAAGTGGGGCTGCACATATGTATGAACAGGCAGGAGTACACACAATGCAGGTGCCTCGAATGTTGCTTGATGATCAACGTGCACTGGAGCAGTACGTCCTCAAATCTAAAGATCCGTAAGTGTCCCTCTCCCTGAAACAAATCTGCCATTAGTTTCTGATTTGTTGTCATTCATGTTATATGCATGATGGGCTATTGTGGTTATTAATTTAGTTGGCTGTATAATGTCATCTAAACTCCTCCATGGTGCAACAGCCTGATGCCAGACCAAGGCTTACTGTCTGACTTGCGCCACCACCTCTGCCCACAAGGGCATCATAAGTGAGGTGCAGTACTGGAGGGTGGGACATAGTTAGCACCCTGAGTCCCTCCCAGCCAATTAGTGCAATGTTTGCAAACTGGAGCCACTACTTTTCCCTTAAGTAGCTCCTCAATTGGGCTTCCATTGACCTCGTGAGACTGCATGCACTCTGTATCAGGTCTCCCAGAGTGAGAAAATCCCCACACCCGTACTGGGAATCGAACCCAGACCTCCCACCTTGTAAGCAGCTGTGCTACCATTGCACTAAGAAGAACAGAATTTCATCTACAGTTCTTAAATTTTGACTTTTTGCTGTACTTAACTGGAATAAACACATTATATATATATATATATATATATATATATATATATATATATATATATATATATATATATATATATATATATATATATATTTTCCATCCATAAATTTGAGACTGACATTTCTCCAGAAATACACATTTGAGACTACCTGGATAAAAAAGATAACCATTTTTAGAAAAATGTCTGTGTATGTGTGAGTTTTCTTTTTATTCATTTAAGTTCTATATCTTCCAAGAACGTGATATGAAGATTTTCAACAAAATCCCACTTGGACTAATTGTGCATCACCACTCGCTCCTTGGCTACAGTACCGCAGGCTCCACCCATCAAACTATGACTATATGAACCTAACTTCCAGCATTGACATCAGTACCTGAAGAAGACCATGGAGTCTACAATGGCCAAAAGCTTGACTTTTATCAATTTGACATTGCTGATCACCCGTGAAGCCATCATCAGTAACGTTTGCCATGAAAGCTTAAAGTCTTATAAAATCCCTTCACCCCAAGCTACCCTTTGCATGGAAAACTTATTTTCTCAAAAATGACTCAAACCATTTTTATTGAAAGACTACTGATAAAGATATTTTCATGACAAATAAAATCTATATCTTGAATTCTCTGGGAATAGTCTCAGAAGTCCTCTTCATTCTGAATGAGTTTTGTGTTTTGTATAACTGGTAAATCTTAAAAGATAAAATCCTTTTACATAAAAGATGTGGATGTCATTAAAACACACAATTTATGTCAAATAACTTTTTTGAGACGCTTTCACGACCAGAGTCAATATAACTAGATAATGGAATGATCAAAATCATGAGTTAATCTGGTGCTTTGTGTTGCAGGCAGCTAGTAAAATGGTGGGGCCAGTACATGGAGAGTACAGGGAACATGGATGCAGCAATGCAATATTACGAGGAAGCTCAAGACTATTTCTCGTTAGTGCGTGTGCTGTGTTTCCAAGAAAACCTGACACGTGCCTCGGAGATTGCAAGTACTACTGGAGATAAAGCTGCATGCTACCATCTAGCTCGCCAGTATGAAGCCATGGGCAATATCTCTGATGCAGTCCACTTCTTCACAAGGGCTCAGGCTTATGGCAATGCTGTCAGGATTTGCAAGGTATTAGAATAATTAACCCTTATGCATAATTCGACAACATTTTAATTTGAGTTACTGCAAGTTATGGCAGTATATAATCTTTGCCACCTGGATACAGTGCTTGGTTCATAACACCAAGTTAAGATAAAGGAATAAGAGTTTGTAAGAATGGTTAGTACAAGAGTAGAGAAAGTCATGTGAGTGCAACACATCAGATTTTTCCACATGGTCTCCTTTATTTAAATGCAGTTGCCAATGTTCAACCCAGTTTTCAAAACACTTTTGTTGAGTCTTTGGGTATATGTTTTAGACACTGGTAAACTGCAGATAGTAGTCTTGATCTCAAAAAGAATTGTCTCCCTTGGGAGTGTTTCTCAGGATGTCAGACAGCCAGAAATTGCTTGGAGCAATGTCAGGTGAATAGAAAGGATGTCTAAGTGTCCCAATTCCCTTTTGCAGTAGAAATTTGGTGACAATCCGAGCCTTGTGTGGTGGAGCATTGTCTTGGTGGAGGATGAACTTTCCCACCACTTCAGGCCGATTTTCTCCAATTGCAGGCAGCAGCTGGTTCTTCAAACTGTCTCTGTAACATTCTCCAGTGATTGGCATGCCCTTAGGAAGAGCATATGGCACGATCATCCTTATAACACCAGAATATTGAATAAGAGTTTTCTTTGCAGATGAGCAAGGTCTGCTCGAGCGCAGCATATCAGTGCTGGTCACTCTTCCAGTCTTGAACTTTATCATCCACCTACTCACATTACTATAGTCAGTGCATCATCCACACAGAGACAAGTTCATGGTGAATATTGACACAGTTTTCACCTTTTGCACAAACAAATTTGATGACAGCATGCTGTTCTTCCCACGAAAATTCCATAGTAAGCAGCATACAAACAGCGTCTTAAGGAAACCGCCCCTGTCCCTTCATGCACTCAAACTTGGAGTCTGATGGTTTGCTCATTGCCCAAGGTCATCTCCTTCCCCCACCATCATTTCTGCTGCAGCAACAATTGTACAGTCACAACAAAAATGTATGTGAATGTAACATATCAGAATCTGACTTAAATTAGTGTTGTCAGTTTTTGTAAACAAGAGTGTGGTGCATGCACAGTTGTTGTTTTGTTTGTAGGAACAAGGAATGGAGGATCAGCTGTGGAACTTGGCTCTGCTTGCTAGTCCAAGGGAACAGTTAGAAGCAGCCCGATATTTTGAAAGCAGTGAGAAGGCACTACCAGAAAAGGCTGTGTTACTCTATCATAGAGCTGGAATGTTGCACAAAGCACTGGATCTTGCTTTCAAGTATGTGTCTACACTTTCTCTTCTACTTGCCTAGAATAAGTATTGCATGCCAACCAAAAATTTAATACTCAGATTTCACCCTACCTTTGAAGATGGAACACGTCAATAGGCCTAATCCTTGTGGTTGGTGGTGGTGGTGATGGTGGTGGCAGTGGCAGTGGCGGTGGCGGTGGCGGTGGCGGTGGCAGTGGCGGTGGCGGTGGCAGTGGCAGTGGCGGCAGTGCATGATTTAACTTCAGGATTTATTTCTTGATTAAATGATCTGTTATCAATCTATGTATATTTGATACCTTTAAAATGTTCTTTTATTCTCATTTCCAAGTGATGTTTAGTTTTACTATTGTACAGTTTGTTGATCAGCTCATGATCCCTGGCAGAAATGCAGCCAGCCACTACGTCAGTAAACAATTCCAGATAAAGAGAGATATTGGGAGCAGCAGTTGTGCTTCTAATCATGTTTACAATAATGTTGCTAACCTTGGAATGTGCAGTCACACTAGATTAAGCAAAGAACTTGCTCAAAATAGCACAATTTTAATGTTATTTGCAGTTCATGCAGTATATTTAGCTTATAAAACGTAAACACTGTTTTCAACTACATCATCTTTTTCCCACTGATCATTTTCTGTTGCCTTTTTCATTTTTTAAAAAAACACTGCAGTCTGATTTGATCATAAGTGATATATCCTCAAGCATTATATCGGCAATTCCTGTAAGAATAAGTCACCTGTTCCAACATGAAACTAGTGACAAGTACGATTTTACAACTGTAATTAAGATAAATTAGCAGCGAGTAAACGTAATGCAAATAATATTGGAGGTAAGTTGGCAATGTGATCTCCAGAGCAACGTTTGTGCGGATGTTTACAAAACTGAGATTACACTACGTAGAATGTCTCTCCTCTGCCCCACATTCCCCTTAGGCCATGAGCTGGTGAATAGACAGTAAGCTCTGTCACAATCCAACAGCTAAACTGATAAATGCCAGATTTTTAATCATTTGGAATTTTATGTTTTTTATAAAAATTTTAGCAAATTTTTTGTTATATTTATTTTGAGGAACCAAAGCTATTCCACGTTCCTTAAAAAATTTGCAAGTGTGGCTTTCAAGGTGGCAGGCAGTGCACAAGTGCATATGATATACAGGATGTCCCAAAATTAGACCAACAAACTTTGGGAGCTGATAGATAACATTATTTTAAACACTTTTTGTTAAGAAAAGTTTTTTGCTGCGGTGCTTCGTTAGTGCTAGACGAGTTAATGTCATAGATCACTGCCTTCCACCAGTTTAAGTATTTATGGCTAAATCAACAATGCAAATTAGTATTGCATTTATCTTAGTAAGGCACACAACCTTAATCCAAGAAACAACCCAGAACACATAAACAAAGCACGAACATCTTAACTGTTTACAGTTAATCACAGCTTTTGTATTCAAAATTAGACCGACAAACTTTTAAACCAGAGAAATGGCTGGTGTCTTTGCCAGAGTATGGCAGAATAAGACACGTTGATGCACTCTTTGTGTTAGTTGCAATGGGTGTGCATTCCAACGTTTACTTTGAATAGTAAAGCTGTGATTAACTGTAAAAGATTGTGTGCCTTACTAAGATAAATGCAATACTAATTTGCATTAATTGATTTTGCCGTAAATACTTAAACTGGGTGGGAGGCAGTCATCTATGACATTAACTCGTCTAGCGCATAAACGAAGCACCGCAGCAAAATACTTTCCTTAACAAAAGGTGTTTAAAATAATGTTATCTATCAGCTCCCAGAGTTTGTCGGTCTAATTTTGGGACACTATATATGTAGATGATTGTGATTTCAGTAGTAGTCTGCTATGACTGGTTTAAAGTATTAACCACATTGAATCACTAAGCAATTATATTTTTATTTTGCAACAGATCACACCAGTTCTCTGCACTACAGCTTATTGCTCTGGACCTTACTGCGACCTCTGACCCTGCTCTAGTGCAGAAGTGTGCCCGTTTCTTTGTTGAGAATGGAGAGTACGAGAAAGCAGTGGATCTTCTTGCAGTAGGAAAACAGGTAGGTACAGGAGTATGCATGTGGTATGGTTATGCAAAACATTACAGTGCTTTTAGTACTCTCTCTTTTCCTTCTCTATAGTACATACAAGGAATATTGCATTCAACCCAAAAATGTTACCAAGAAGTCACCAGAAATACATTCCTCTTCATGTGTGCATGCGTGTGTGCATGTTAATTCTGTTTTTATTTATGGATGATCTTTAATCAGTGTGGTTCTCATCATCCCATTCTGTTATGTATGAAACACTGTTAATTTGGCTCAGGCTTAAGGTTCTTTCACATGCCATAAATCTATAACACGGTACCATAAGCTTTGCTTCCCCTCTGAAGGAAGCTATGGAAAGGATTTTTATGCCCTGTATTGCATTTGAACCTATGACATAGGGGATGGAGGAGTTATTTTGTTGTTTAACGACATTGTCAGTTGCTAGCATCACATCAGTGTTACCTGTGTGCCGGAATTTTGACCCATAAGAGTTCTTTTATATGCCAGTGAATCTATTGACATGGAGCTGTCATTTTTAAGCATACTTAAAAACCATCGGTCTGGGCCAGATTTGAACCTGGGACCTTGGGATCAGTAGACCAGCGTCTAACCAACAGAAACACCCAGACTGACATGATATGTTGGGAACCAGAGGTGAACATGTTATCCCTAGGCGACAGTGGATGACTTTATCTTTTGACACACACGCACGCACACACACGTTTTCCTAAAAATGCTTTTTTGGGTGTTCAAGGGGTCTCAAAACATGCATTTCTTGTAAAATCCTGTTATCAAATTTTTTGGAGTACCACACTTTCTCTACTTACTGTAAGTATGTAGTAAGGAATGTAAAACTGTCATTTATTTTTATGTCATACAAAGTAGAAGTGAAGCAGAAAAAAATTTAAATGCAACAAAAATGACAGTAATAATATTATGTATGCTTTTTATTTACAGTGCATTAACATATATCTTCAATACATTGCGTAAGCTTCGGCGGCCAGTGTCCATGATATCTGAGTCTTCCAGGGAAGGCTGTGTCTTGGTTATGACGAATGTCGACGTTTTGCCCCTATGTTGGGCTTCTTCAGGCTACACTCCACGACAGCACCTACAAGACTGTTGATCAAGCAGGCGCTTTCTTATTTATACTCTGGTGGTGGTGGGTGTGTTTCAAGAGGCATTGCGCTGATTGGCTGATAGACTGCCAATCCCCAGTTCTTTATTAGTGTCTGCCAGACGGTGTGGAGATGTCTGCCATTGTCTCTGTTTAGGGATTTCTCTACACCATCTGGCAGACACTAATAGACAACCAGGGTTTGGCAGACCATCAGCCAATCAGCACAAAACCTGGTGAAACATGCCCACCACAGCCAGAGTATAAATAAGAGAGTGCGCGTTTGGTCAACACAGTCTTGTAGGTGCTGTCGCCTGAAGAAGCCCAACATAGGGAGGGATCAAACGTCGATATTCGTCATAACCAAGATGCAGCCTTCCCCAGAAGACTCAGATACCATCAACATATCTTTTTTTAAACAATCAATTAATTGGCGAGTGTTGTAGATATACTGTGTTTGAAGGCTTAATACTGTGTTGGTACAAATGTTATGTCATCCTACAGATCAGTGTTTGTTATGATCTAGGCCATGCAGGTTTGTTATAAACACTAAACAGATTCTTTGCCCTTCATTGGCAATTGGTATAATATTGTGATTTGGTTTGCAGTACATTGAAGCATTAGCATTGTGTGTGGAACACAATATACCAGTGACTGAGGATCTTGCAGAGAAGCTGACTATAAACAAAGGAGAAGGGGATGAAAAGACAAGAATTCAAGTGCTTGAGAAAGTAGCAGAAAGTGCTCTTGCACAAAGCAATTATCACCTTGCAACAAAGAAGTTCACACAAGCTGGAAATAAGGTAAAGCTCAACTTTAACATTCTAGCAAAAGATGTCGAGTTACTAAAATGTCAAGTTTTACAGAATAACGGGTCTGTTATTCACAACCCGTAGCATAATGCTGCAAATTACATAAATATATATTCTAGCCCAATATAGGAAAGAAAAGTATAACATATTCTAAAATGTATTACATATTAATATGTTCCCCTTTGACTGGTCTCTTTAAAAGATCCAATTTAATTTCCATTGTCATGTTAACTTGTTTTCTTATCGTTCGATATTTTCACTGGCACAAACACAACACTAACAGCAAGCTTGAAATCTTGGAAGCTGCACTGTAACCAGACATATGTAACTCAAATTTTAGCTTACTGCAGTATCTTTTACACATAGCGAAAGACCTTGCTTGAATGTGCAACACATCAGATTTTTTTTCTCATAATTGTACGTCCAAAAATGCATGACAACTACTAATTTTTCTATTTTAGTTTTAAGTTTTGGAAATAATATTTTGTTCTTGTTTCCAAATTTTTCTTTCCTAACACTTTTCTGCTGTAAACAGAGAAAGTATTACAATTCATCCAAAAATTCAGTACAGAAGTTTAATTGGAAATACACATTTAGAGGTTTTGTGAATCTAGAAAAAGCGTTTATTTCTAAAAAGTCCACATGTCTGCATGGTTAAATTAACAGCCAAAAAGTTGGTTAAATAACAAATTTGATATCAAAGTGTAGCATCTTTTATTAACCAGGATATCTGTTATGTGATACAGGTGGCAGCAATGAAAGCTCTTTTGAAATCTGGAGACACTGAAAAGATTGTGTTCTTTGCTAACGTCTCAAGGCAGAGAGAAATTTATGTGATGGCCGCCAACTACTTGCAGTCATTAGATTGGCAATCTCAGCCTGATGTACTGAAGAACATAGTAGCATTCTACAGCAAAGGACGAGCTCCAGATCTGCTGGCAAACTTCTATGTTGCATGTGCTCAGGTATAAAGTAGATTTGTTCATTCAGTTTCAGTTTCAGTTTTTATTCAGCCAATTGCAATATTTTTACAAAGCATCGTCAATTTTGTACGAGATATAGTACATATTTAACATTATCAGTTTTCTATTTTATATTCATCAATTGAGTAGAAAGCATATTTTATAAGGTAAGTCTTTATTGCATTAATTTCCTTCTCAACTTCACGTAATTCCTTGATTGGGTGAGGTAAGTGATTGTACAGGTCTTTAGCAGTATTTTCAATATATTTGGAAGTTAATGATCTCCTTAATGTATTCCTAAAGTTAGTTTATCTGCTGATCATAATTCATGTATTGTTTACCCTTTGTTTAAAATGTCTCTCCATATGTATTGGATGCCATGGGCAAGGTTAATAAATACAAGGGCAATTTGAAAAGTAAGTTCCCCATCCACCTTATTCTCCGGATCTTGCTGCGAGTGATCTCCATCTCTTGCCACAACTCAAGTCACACGTTGGAGGCAAGAGGTTTGTGACTGATGAAAAGGTGAACCACTGGTTATGGAGACAGGACCTGACCTGGTATGATGAGGCATCAAAAAACTGCTGCCAAGATGCCAAAAGTGTTTGGACAGAAATGGTGACTATGTGGAGAAGTAGTGTACGTGTTGTAGAATGAAAGTAAAATATTTCACTAATGTAAATAACCTGCTTTTATTTTTTGTAACTTATTTATTGGATGGTCCTCTGATATATAAGAGTTTTTGTTTTATTTATTTATTCTTACGAACATAGGCTTGGAAGCCCAAGTACAATGTTCATCATACATAGACGTTTACATATAATAATATATATACTCAAATAAAACACAAGAGAAACATAAATGAACACAAAGTAATACAGAAAGGGAAATATAAGGAATAGAAACAATTATAAAAAAGAAAAAAGAGAGAAAAAAAAGTGAAGATGGCATGGTAATTTTTTTACTATTCCTAATTACAGTAATGATACTACTATTACCAATTTTAGTAATTTACTGATCTACAAATAAGTAGTTAGTAGTTATAGCATTTTCGAATTGAGTTTCAGACATGTTGAAAATATCTACATCGAAATGATGAAGTTTGTTATATAAATACATAATTATGTGTAATGGTGAAATTTTTGGATTTCTGTATTTGCTCTGGAGGTGAAGAAAAGCCTCCTGAATTTCCTTATTTTATTGGGTATATAAAATAATATATTTGTTGTAATATTAATATCATCAATAATCAAATGTAATACTTCATACAGAAATATTAACCCCACAATATCTCTTCTAAAATTCAGAGTTTTAACTTTAAATATTTCCAAAAGGTTTTCATAATTTGTGTAAGTAGGGTAATACCCAGTTATTTTAAATAGCATGTATTTTAGAAATTTTGATTGTACTTTTTCTATTGTGGTGACATGCATTATCTTAGGATTTCAAGTAATAGATGCATATTCAAGATTTTGTCTTGCAAAGGAGTTAGAAAGTTGAATTAAAGTTTGAGGAACATTGGTTGGCTTGCTCCAAATTTGCTCAAAATTGGTAAATTATTAGTATTAGGTTCATGAAACATCCTCGTCTTATTTATAAGTGGAGCAGATCACTAATTCATACATTGTATAAATGTATTTTTTCCCATGATTGGTGGTTTACTATTTTATGCTGTACATGTTGCAAAAGTCATACAAAATTATGAGTATACCCATGTGCAGCCTCTTAATATTTTAAATTATTATTTTCCAGAATATGCATACTAAAGTTTAACAGTAGTTCTGCCCCAGAATAAATGCACTTAAAATGCAACACTGAAAATTTACAAAGCTGTGCTTGATAAGATGTTTTGTTGTGCAGGTTGAGATAGATGAATATCAGAACTATGAGAAAGCGTTAGGAGCACTAGGGGAAGCGAACCGTTCCCTCGCTAAGGTGACTAATCCTGCCGACCCTCTGCAGCACAAAAGAGCTGTTGAGAATCTCAATACCCGAATGACTCTGGTAAAGAGATTTGTTGATATAAGAAGGTATGTGTAGAAATAAGTTAATGTCCTTGATTCATTTAATTCAAAGGCTTTAAGACAAATAGTTATCTCGGATGTGAGATTCCCTTCTGGTCTACCAGGAAAATACTAATCAGTTGGGAATTTAATGTCATACTGGAAACTACTGGCTGTGGTAGCTCAGGGGTTAGAGCAGCCACACGTGAAGTAGAAGATCCGTGGTTCAAATCCCGGCTATGGCCTTGTCCTGATTCTTCTTCTCAAACATTGCACACACACACCTTGTGTGTTTAAAAACACCAGCAGTAAGTTGGTTGGCATTAAAAAAAAAACCGAGATATTACTATCTTTCTATAAGCTATTAACAGTGATGTGAATCTAAAGTATAATGAAAACGTACCCACTCAGAAAACTACATAAAAAATAACAGGTTCAACCCAGTTCGACACAAACTTGCAGTCCTAAACAGTTTATCTTACAGATTGGTTTTTACTCCATTATCAGAAGAAGAATACAAACACATAGTCAGCACAACAATTAATAATAGATTCAACAAACAAATCATTGACAAGAAAATAGAACAAGTCAAAAAACAGAAACACTTGAAAGAGATCACTAAACTCTCTCAACAAAAAAGCAATATGATTTTCAAAAAATTCAGTTACCATCCAAGTAAGTACTACAAAAAATGCAACATTATCTTGGTCCCACAAAATAATTTCAGTGTAGAGAAATTACTGTGCAACAAGTCAAAGGACCAGATAGCACAGAACAAAAAAGCAGGAATCTATCAAATCAGTTGCCCAGATTGTGACCAGATTTACGTAGGGAAAACCAAGAGGAATTTAGAAACCAGGCTAAAAGAACACATGAGATGCACCAAATACAAACAGATGGATAAATCTGCAGTTGCACATCATTTTTGGACGTCCAACCACAACATTACACCGAACATAAAACTTTTAAAAGCTACAAAACACGCTGCAGAGTTGGATGCTTGGAAAAAAATGCATATAATAAAAAACAAGCTCCACGTAATGAACTTTGATTTGCCTCCACAAAACCCACAAAAACTACAAAACAAATGTTTGTATTGTTTCATATTGCCAATTATAGCTAAACAATTCTATTATTATTTCTTGTTGTCCACTTCTTAACTATAACCCATATGCTGTATGAGTTTTCCAATCTTTATTTGCTGACTTTCATTTCTGTGTTTTTCACACTTCTATTTTTTTCCTTTGGTACCCTGGAAAAGGTATAAATGAAGTTTTACTTTATTCCTAAAAAGTTGGAATTGTTTACTTCATTAATTTCTTCACCATTTATATTAAATTTTAGTTGGATTTCATTTCTGTTTTAGATTGTCTGTTTGTGAATCCTGTACTCATATTAATATGCAGGTTGGTCTTAACAGGTTGGCTGCCTAATAATGAAGCTGCTGCCATTTTAAATATGGTGGGTTGTAGAGCTTTTGATTCTTTGCAATCTTGGGTCGTGGTACAGGGTGAAATAATTGTGGACTCGAGGTTAAGTTTTTGAGTTATTTTATTCGCACTTTGTTCACAGTATTTAGATCATATCACAATAGTAAGTCCTTTATTTTAGTGGATCGACTTTCTTAGCATTGTCGCAATCTAATATCTGAATTATTTAGCAATATTTTGCTAAATGCATTTTCCATCACTTTGCACTTCGTCAATCTTATGTCCTTTTATTTAGTCATGCACCTCGTGTTGATTAACGTATTTTGGTTAATCAGTATTTCGCTTAATCATTTCACTTCAACTGTCTTATAACACACAGATATTAAAATGCCTTCATACTCAACCAATGCTATTGGCGAAGAGAAGACTGATCTTGCCATATTATATTAGTTATGCGTTCAAAAGTATTGGAAAGCATGAATGCTAATGGCTTCATTGCCAGATGCAAGGCACTAGAAAACAACAACAACATATTAGTTATGCGGATGTATCCAACCGCATATATGCAAATTTAGTAGCATCCCACTATGACATCATTTTCCGTTGGTATATTTCCCTAATCCCGAAAGCGATTTCAATCTAACCTCTTAACATTCTTGGCATTAAATATTTAAAATTACTCATAAAATTTTGTACCTGAAATCAAAATATAATAGTTAACAATTATGATATGACATTGATAAACAGACAAAGTTAATTACAAACATAAAATAAGTCAAATTCATAAAGTATTTAATATATTTAAAGGACAAACCATATATACTGTTTCAAAGCAATAAAGATGTATATAAATATGCTTGTTCGTGATCATATACATAATAACTCTTGAGTGTATGTTGAATTACAGACTTGCTGACAGAGGGGATCGTGAAGCAGCAGTAACGCAATGCAGGCAGCTGCTGCAGCAACATGACGACCTTGAGGCTGCTGGCGTGAGAGTCGGAGATGTGTATGGTTTGATGATTGAGGCTTTAATGACACAAGGAGATGTTGATGGCGCTGGTACAGTACTGGAGGAGTGGAGAGCCCGGGCTGGCACTACTGGTATAAATTTGGCATATTATCTATCTGCTAGCACAATGGAGAAACTTGGTAGAGAATTGGGACTCCCACTTGTTGCCAGAGGAAGTGGCCTGGTGCAGAAGCAGGATAAAGTTGCAGATGAACCCGAGGAAGAAATAGAGGAGGTAGAAGAGAACAGTGGTGCCACATAGTGCTACAGCGCAGCAACAAAACCTTACTTGTGATATTATTAGAGTACAAGCTGTAAGAATGCACACCGATCCGTCCAGTTCCGTCCACAGCTTTAGTAGCTGACATGTTTCAAAGAATCTCATAGTGTAATAAAATAAATCCTACTACCAAGAATTGTTGATTCCTGTGTCATTTAAATGGTGGTATTTTAATTATACATGAACATTAGTCATTTCATTATTCTATAATGCATGCAATGCATTCATTGTATTATGGCGAATACACCACTGAGAATATCATTTAACCATTTAGGTAGAAACACATTTTGTAGTTTATTGATTACAAATTGTTAAGAACTTTTACAGTTAAATATTATTTATTGTTAAGTTAAAAGCACAAAACAAGCTACTGGTGGTTACTTATAAAGTTAAACTTGGTACTGTGATGGTGCATTTAAAGTGATGAAACAATATTTTAAGTTTTTGTAAAGGTTACTCATAACTGAGAATGGTAATCACAAAGAGAACAACAAAGTTAAAATATATGTATTATAAATGTGAGCATTCATAATCATTGGGAAACTTCCCAGGAATGGGAAAGAAGACTTGGTCAAGTTTTAATTTTGTCTTAATTAAGGAAAATTGAAGCTATTAACAGTGAAGCAACAGACTCTAAATTAAGAACAAATTAGAAAATAAAAGCTCCACTTATCTTAGTAATATTGCAAGTTGTACAGCTGATTTTTTTTCAAATTGTTTCCAACTTATTCTCAAAGCTATCCAAATAATAGATATAACTTGAATCAAGTCAGCAGTTCAACAACTTGCAATATTAATAAGGTAAGTAGAGCTTTTAGTTTCTAATTTGTTCTTAATTTAAATTTAATTTTCTCCACTCATTCCCGGATATGGCATTTTGGATCCATATTGTGCATATTAGACTCTTCACTGTAGAAATTATTCAAGGTGGCCATGGCATGAAATGACCACTAAAGCTCTGTCTAGTCACAAACTGGGAAAATGAAAGTGGAAGAAATGGCAGCACATGTGTGTCCTAATGTCAGATCCATTTACTGTTGACCTGTGGCATTTTTTTTCTTTTTTTTTCCTAGCAGAAGCAGCTTATATGTATATTGTACTTCACTGCATAATCGTCTCCATCACATAATGTCCACACCTTGATTTACGGTGAAGCAATCAGAACTTAGGCATTTCACTGCATAATCATTTCATTAATATTCCCGGTGTTCAGTATTGAGAAATAACGTGCCACCACTGCAACATATTCCCCATTTTCGATGTCATCAGTTTTTCAACTGCAGAGATGGTGGCTAGCCCATCAATGAATCTGATTGAAGTATCTAAAGTGCCGGATTAGCAGACGTGATCAAGTGATAAACACCGCACTGTGGCCAAGTGGTTAAACCATTTGCCTCTCACCAAGGTGGCCCAGGTTCGATCCCAGAGACCCGCATGTGGGACTTATGGTGAATGAAGCAATGTCTGGGTGGGTTTTCTCCGGATTCTCTGGTTTTCCCTGCCACTCATTCCACCACCTACTGCATCATCACCTTTCCATTTATCCATTTTGCCTGCATTTCATATCATCCTCTTCCTTACTCTCCTACTGACCACCCGCTTCCAAGTGTTCACTCTGTCCGGTCCATAGGTTCCTGTGCTCCCCGACAGGCAACAGGCGTCTGACCCTAGGCACTGGCTTGTAAGTCCTAGGAGGTGTAAGTCCTACATACAGGAGGAAGATCAAGTGATAAGAAAATGGAATGGGGAGGAATGTGAACCATTTGGTTAGCACACACCTAGTCTAGTCTTATCCCTCAGTTGTGTTTATGTTTCTTTTTATTTATTGGAGTAGGTGTTTGCACTGCGGTATCAGCATCACTTTTGTTTCCTCTCCTTTTCAACTAGGAATAGAATAATGTGACTGTGCTTCGATACGCTCAGACTCGCTCTTACTCCTGTTACCATACACTAATTGCTAAAAGTTAACATGGCCAATATTAAATAATTTATTCTTTGCATAATGGACGCTCTGCATATTTTAACTTTATGAAGAAAGAATAAAAAGCGTGATGATTATAAATGAAATGCAGTATTTTATTTATATCCAACTCAAAACTGGCTATTGCTTAAAAAACAATAGCAAAACTAAAAAAGGCATCAAAAACTGGTGACATTAACAAAGCACAACAAAAACTTGAATGTATGCTATTAATAAAGGATTGAAGTTTGGTATGACTAGAGGACTCAAAAATAGTAATGGTCTGTATTTAGGAAATTAGCGTGCTTGCCTTTGGCACAGAGGATCTGGGTTCAATCCCCGGTACCAGCATAGGGATTTTATCCCCACTGGGAGGTCTGGCACGGGCTGTACTCAGCCTCATTAGGTCCCGTGGGAACCAATTAAGGAGCTACTTGATGGAGAAGTAGCGGCCCCAGGTTGAGAAGGCCGCATAACTGGCAGGGAGGGCTCGGAGCGCTGACCACGTCCCATCCTCCAGTATTGCACCCCACCAACAAGCGTTGGCCCTTCATGGGCCCTTGTGCTAGGGGTTTGTATTCAGTGTTAGGAAATATTTACTTTTTAACAAATTTTGATGTTGGTTAATATGCATTACATTGGTTGAATTGGGAGCAAGTGAAAAGATATCACTGCTGAATTACAAAGAAATGACATCCCAATGCACAAAATCAGCTTTGCACTTTGCCATCAATATGCATTACCATTCTCACATTAATATGAACCAGCCTTAAACCTGAAGTTAAAGCACTTGAAGTAAAAGGAAATGTAAAATCAGGAAAATAAAAATACACTTATTTATTTATTAGTAAATACAAAGTTACATTCATTCATATATTCACAAGTATTTTTTTTAATTATACTCCTCTTTTTCCTTTGTGTCTTTTTTATTCTTTCTTTCATTCTTATTCAGCAAGGTGCCGCGGAGATTGATTCACATTTGGAAGGTCTTGGATTGATTCCTTATTGACCCACGGGGTATTTTTCAGGGAGGAGAGAGGGGGTTACCATATTGCTAGGCAAATGCAGTATCTTTGCATCATTCAGGCCCAAGATGACTTTCTTGGAGATTGTCCTAATTAAAACCCACAACTATAGCCTGCTCCTGTTAAGGATTAACACCAGGTAGGTTTTCCTCACAGGCTTTTGCTCTTGGCCGAGTGGTTAGACCATTCCCCCATCACCAAGGTGGCCTGGGTTTGATCCCAAGGACCAATATGTGGTATTCAATATATACTGATGGAATCTTTCAAAACCAAAGTCTGAGATTAATTACAGGTGCTATCAAAACCACACCAATAGCAGCTATGGAAATACTAACCAACCAATACCCCATTGAATATGAAATAGAAAAAGCGGCTCTTATTCAACACGAAAAGTTGATCAGACTCCCATTCAATACATGGCACAAAAGAAATTTTACACATACACTAAAGACTCAGGAGAGCTTTCTTTCCAAAATTCAAGACATCAAGAAGGATGTACACCTTCCTAATTCAAAGGAAAACTTTATATCTAAAGTCAATCCAACACATACATTAGACATCACATATTATTTACACCTGACAGAAGAAGTTAAAAAAAGTAATACTCCAACTAGTGTTCTAAAATTATTGGCATTAGAGACAATCCATACTAGGTTTCCAGAACATGAGTGGCTCCATATTTATACTGATGGATCATTTATATCAAACAAAGATGGAGCAGGTGCTGGAGTCACATGTCACCTCTTTTCCTATTACAAATCTTTAAGTTATGGAACTACTAACTTTGATGGAGAAATTGAAGCAATTCGAATGGCCCTACAAAATCTTTTGTACAGAATTTCACATTTTCAGCAAGCAGTTATTCTCTCAGATTCCAGGGCTGCAATTATAGCAATTACTTCCAGGTTGTCACCAAAAAACCAAACTATTATAGAATGTTGGAAGATGCTTGGCCATCTAACGGCACTTCAAAAACACCTAGTCTTCCAATGGATACCGGCTCACTGTGGACTGAGTGGTAATGAGAAAGCTGATTTTCTTGCAAAGGAGGGTACCAGCGGTGTACAGAAGTCTATAGTTAATTTACCATTTTATGCAGCTAAAAGATTAGTCAACTCTGAATTCAAAAAAATTATTGCAAAATATTACTATGAAAAATCAAAGAATAAAAGATGGGAACTACCATACATTCAAACAGTGATTCCTGAGTATCCTCGAAAAACAGCAGTTGCAACCTTCAGGTTGATTACAGGACATGATTGTCTGGCAAAACATTTAAACAGAATTGGGATATATTCTTCACCACTCTGTCCTCTATGTGATCTACAAGAGGAAATGGATCGAGACCACCTTCAAATATGCCCGGCCACTTCTAGTGCCCCATCCATCAGTGAAAAATATTGGAGAGCAAGAGGATTAATGACTTCATTGTCAGAAATCCAGCATTAGCTAACAACAACAACATATATACTGATGGATCCTCGAAGGAAAACCTTACTGGAGCTGGAGTTACGTGTTCACATTTTTCCTTTTATCATTCTGTTGGCAGAGACACAACAAATTATGATGGAGAAATAGAGGCTATATACATTGCTTTCCGACAATTATTAAATCTTCCCTTAAATAAATTTAACAAGGCAGTCATTCTTTCAGATTCTAAAGCTGCAATTCAGGGAATATGTTCAAATACTACAAAGAAGTCAACAAAAATTAGAGAATGCTACAAAATGTTAACACAACTCCAAAAAGTTAATAAGACTGTTCATCTCCAATGGATTCCAGCACACTGTGGAGTCATGGGGAATGAAGCTGCAGACTCACTTGCAAAGAAAGGCACAACAATAAAACAAAAGTCTAAATTCAATTTCTCATATTCCTCAATAAAACGCTTGATCATTAAAAATTTTTGTCATTCATATCTACAAGAAATAGAAATAAATGCCAAAGATAAAAAATGGATTACACTACTTTCCAATCCAGATATAATCCCCCAGAGACCAAGGAAAACAGCTGTTGCAGCCTTCCGACTATTGACAAATCATGACTGCTTAGCAAGTCATCTCTACAGAATAGGTATCTCAGCCTCACCAATATGTGTCCTGTGTAACGATCCAGCAGAAATGAATGAAGAACACTTGAAGACCTGTGAAGCATAAAGATCAGAAGAAACTACAGTTCAAAAGTATTGGAAAGCACGAATGCTAATGGCTTCATTGCCAGATGCAAGGCACTAGAAAACAACAACATATGTGGTATTCATGATGGACAAAGCAATGTCTGGGCAGGTATTCTCTGGGTTCTCTGGTTTCCCCCTTCCACTCATTCCACAACTTCTCCATTGTCACCTTTTAATTCATCCATTTTGTCTGCATTTCATATCATCCTCTTCTTCAGTCTCATGCTGACCACCCACTTCCAGGTCTTCACTCTGCCCAGTCCATAGGTTTGTCTGCTCCCCAACAGGCATCTGACCCTAGGTACTGGCTTGTGAGTTCTAGGGGCTATCAGTCCTCCATACGGGGAGGGTATTCATATAAAGAAGAAGAAGATTTTGCTCATGGAAGTTCGTAGTGCCTGCTGGCTACCTCTTGTATAGTTCACACACCACGACTGAGGTCACTAGCATGCTGCAGGAAAGGTCCTGAATCCTTACCACTCCTAGTCACGGTGCTCAACATGAAGTGAAGGGAAAGTGACGACTAGAGCTTGACGCAATAGATGCAAAGAAACTTAAAAGGGCAAGCAAATAAGAACTACAAGTTCAAAATAGCCACTACAGTAGAAACCCAATAACGTGACCCTCGATAACTCAACATTCCATATAACTCAATGTCGTTTTTACTTTCTCTACTGGTAAGTAGAGGAAGTATTGTATTCCACCCAAAAATTTGATGTTGAGATTTCACCGGAAATATATGTTTTGAGTCCACCTGAATCCAAAAAGAGCATTTTTAGAAAAAGGCCTGTGTGTGCATGTCTGAGACTCCGCAGCCAAATTGAAGATGAATTAGAGGAAGAACAGGCTGCCTTTAGACCTGGAAGACACTCAGGGTTGGATATATTCGTTGAGAACAATAAGTGAAAAAATGACATCAAGAGGCAGAACCATCAACCTGCCTTTCCTAGACTTGAAAGCAGCTATTGATAGGGTGCCTAGAGTGGAGATTTGGAACACACTGGAAAAAAGAGTGATAAGTGAAAAGCTACTAAGATTGATTAAGTCAACATGTGAGAAAGTAGAACGTAAGGTTGGATGGGAGAGAATCACAGGAATTCAAAATGGAAATGAGGGTGAAACAGGGAGACAGCCTTAGCCCACTGCTGTTTATAATATTAATGGATGAAATACATAAAATATGTAAGGCATTGAACTATTAAGGATTAAGGTGGGAAACTGGAAAATGAGACCAGTGCAGTGTCAGGCATTAATATAGGCAGATGGCATACTGCTGATAGCTGACACCTAAAGAAAGAAGAATGGAATGCCACCCTGGAAGAAAAAGGAATGGAAATAAACATAGGTAAAAGCAAGGCAATGCAGGTGGCCAAGACGGAGGATAAGGTTGGACAGTTGAACGTATAGTGTAAGGGGACACAGATAGAACAGGTTGAGAGCTTTGAATACCTAGGAACAATATTACACCTTCTTCTTTTCCTGATTACCCTCCCCTTATGTAGGACTTACTAGGGTCAGACGCCTGTTGGGGAGCAGAGGGACCTCTGGACCAGACAGAGTGAAGACGTGGAAGCGGGTGCTCAGCCAAGCACCAGGTATGATAGTGAGGAAGAGGAGGATATGAAATGCAGGCAAAATGGGTGATTGGAAGAGTGATAATGGAGCAGTTGGTGGAATGAATGGTGGGGTAAACTGGAGAACCCGGAGAAAACCTGCCCAGATGCCGCTTCGTCCACCATGAATACCACATGCGGGTCCCGCCTAGGTGGTAGGCAAGCGGTCTAACCAGCGTTCAGCCACGGTGCCGCCATTATACTTCCAGACTTGGGGAAGGATGAGGAATTATCCTGGCTGGAGAAAAATTCCTACTCCCCTGCCGGGAATCGAACCCGGGACCCCTTGTACAGCAGACAGGTGCTCTACCAACTCCGCTAAGGGGCCAGCCCAATATTACACCAATGTGGCAAAATACAACAAGAAGTGAGTAATAGTCACAAAAGGTAATAGAGCATACTATCAAATTAGTCATAGCATATTGGAGAAAAAAGATATACACCCTCAAACAAAGGTCAAAATTTACAGCACTGTGCTGAAATCCATCCTATTATATGGAAGCAAGAGCTTGCCCACTAGAAGGAAAGATATAAGTAAAATAATGGGATCAGAAATGAAAAGCCTGCAACATATAATGGGAAAAACTAAAAGCGATCTAATAAGAAATCAAATAATTAGAAGGGATTTGCAACAACCCCCAACTGAGAAATGATAAGCACAAAGACAATTATGATGGTTTGGTCACGTATCATGAATGGATGAAGGAAGAAAGCCAAAACAGTTTCTGGAAGCAAGGCCAGAAGGAGGAAGACAGTCACATATGAGAATTGTATAGAGGAATTGGGGAAGAAAGTTAACAAAAATATGATGCAATTAAGGAGAATGGCAAAAGATAGGAAAGCATGGAAGAACCCCCCGACACTTAGAGTAACCAGGGGAAGTTAAAGAAGTGTGTGTCAGTTTGTGAACAGCATAACTCAAAAATGAAAAGTCGGTTAAAAACCAAAGTTGGCATTTAAGTTTAATGTCTTTCAGGATGCAACATGAAGATTTTGAAGAAAATTGCTTCACCCTAAATTACCCTTTAAATGGAAAATGTTTCGAAAGTTTTGATTTTCTTGAAAATGGCTCTTAACGATTTTGATTAAAATGCCATATGTTTTAGATATTTATATGACAAATTAAATGTATATTTTGAATGTTCTGGCTATAGCCTATGTAGCTCTGTTTACTCTGGATGACCTTTGAATAACTCGTAAACCGTAAGAGATAGACAAAATCTTACTGTACACAAAATGTAGATCTTGCTAAAACACATAATATCTCAATAAATTTTTTGTAGAGTGAACCATTTCAGAGATATTCCTTGTTCTTTGTATCAGTTTTGGAAAACGTACAACTTTTGTGAAATGGAACATCATTGTTCATTTTTTTATATGTTAAGCGTACAAAGGGAACAGGATCTCAAACATTTAAGATTTGACTATCGCTCAAAGCCATCGCTCAAAGTTTTCCCATATTCCCCTTGCACATACAAGGATGCACTCGCATGACTTTGTCTACTCTTGTACTAACCATTCATACAAAGTCTTATTCCTATATCTTCTTCATGTTAGTTGAGATAAACATTTGCAGAAATTATCTTATTGTTTATTTCTTTGTAGGTACAAGGGGAATATGGGAATACAGTACACTCTGAGTGATAGTCAAATCTTTTAAAGCTTTCAAATTCTGTTCTCTTTGCACGGTTAATATACAAAAAAATGAATAATGATGTTCCATTTGACAGAAGTATAAGTTCTCCAAAACTCGCACAAATAACAAAGCATATCTCCGAAATGGTTCACTCTACAAAAAGATTTATTTAGATATATGTGTATTTTAACAAGATTTGCATTTTTTATATAGTAAGATTTGGTCTATCTCTTACGGTTTACCAGTTAGCAACAGTCATCCAGAGTAAATTGGACTTCATGGGCTATAGCCAGAAAATTCAAGATAAACATTTCATTTGTCATAAAAATATCTCAAAGATATGGCACTTTAATCAAATCGTTAGTTATTTTAAAGAAAATCAAAATTTTCCATGTAAAGGGCAGTTTCGGTTCTTCAAAATCTTCGTGTTCCATCCTTGAAAGACGTTAAACCTAAATACCAACGAAAGACATTAAACTTAAATACCAACTTCGGTTAGTGCTTTTCAAATGGGAAGGAGTTTGCCCTTGAGCATCTCCAGGCCGGTAACCAACAGTAACCTGCTCTGTTGTCACATTGCTTTCCTCTTAAGTGGGGCTCGACGCGCGCCAAGAAATATGAAGAGGGGCGTAATGAGCTTGCAACGCTGTGCATGTAAACGTATATCATTGGCTGCAGATCAGAACTCTTCGCATTTGAAAAACACAGTAAGTAGGATTGCAACAATACAAAAATTCTGTCAGAACTGGTTCTGAATTTCCAATTTGCTGTTCCAACATTTTGGGAACTAGTTCGGAACCAGTGAAATTGGTTCTTTGACAAAAGTAGGAACTGCAAATTCTGGACATGTGAAAATCGTATAGCCAACAACGTGGGTTCAGGTTATTTAGAATCACATTAATAATGGTTCAAGGTTCAAGTAATGTTCCAACCGTACAAAATTCCGAACTAGTTCTGAGAACGTGCTCGATTGCACTTATGCGTAAGAAAATGGTATTAGTAGTTCGGAACACGTTCAGAACTGTTTGTAGGAACAGCCCGTACATATCAAGGAATGAACTTTTAAGGAACTGCCAGTTCCTGAAGTGGAGTGGTTACCCTAGTTCTGTGGTGGTTACTTCACGTTTCTGATGAGTGAAACGTTCCTTTGTAACCACTCCGAACGACCAATTCCGATTCTTTGTACATGTCACAGATTATAGTGTATGCATGGCGTCCAAATAGGAATAAATAGGGCGAAGTTAGTGTTACGGAAGCTTGAAATGACTAGTTTCTGAATCAGGAATGTTTCTGTATTTAGATATGTATTAAAGATTCAACATATCAACCACTGGATTGAGAAAGTGTGTCCGTTGAGAGTTTGAGGTAAGGTCGTCTCTGTAAAGTAAATAATTATGTTGACAGATATGAGGCCTATTTCTAAATAACTATCCCTTCCTTTGGAAAGAAGAGGCTAAGGCTATGAGAGATAAACATTATAAATGAGTCTCTATCAGAATAACACTGATTAACCATGCAACCGAAGAAATAATTAGAATAGACGAGGAATACAGGTACCAGACAGTTTGCCGCTATCGTTCGCGTCTGTACATATATGTCTATTCAGAGGGGGTTGTAATGGAATATTATTAAGTTAAGCTTTCAATTTCAGTAGCAAATTGCCCGTTAATATATTAGCGATATCTGACGTTAGCATCTGGCCTTCAGCAATTTCCCATAATATGGAATCTAACTCAACCTAACCTTACAACTAATGTATTACATTTTCTGTCACTCAGCCCCTCGTCTTTCCACTTTCCAGCCTACATTGTCTATTTGCAGTTCTAGCCCCTATATCTCGGAGTTATCTACGATGTTCTGAAGGTTTACATTTTTTTTACTCTTGACATACTCAGTGGTTTACTGAAGCAATACTGCACCAGTGTCTATGTTTAATTCCTGGAATATTGGGGCAACATGAATAAGCTAGTCCAGGTATAATATCTGTTAAAAGTATTAAACATTTAGCAAAGAAGGATAAGTACCATACTAGGGATATAATCGGCAGTTTTGGGCAATTACTCAGTTTTTATTTATTTCTATGATGTACATTATAGTATGGGGGATATTTTAGTTTCAGCTTTTAAATTCCTTGTTGTTTCTGTATGTGTACAGGTGGCTGTGCAGCATCAGCTGGTACTGAAGAAATCTGAAACACCACTGGCATCAGCTTAAGGTATGTGTTCACAAGAGATACTTGACTTGTATTCTCTTACTACATCTCAATTGTAACCATGGCTCTGTCAAATCCTTCTATGTCTTCTGTTTCCAATATTAAATATTTTGATTCAACTTGGGAAGAGCAGAATTCACTTGACACTCATTATGTGAATATAAAAAAATATCTGAGTGTTGCATTCACATGACTTTCTCTACTCTTGTACTAACCATTCTTACAAACCTTTATTCTTCTATCTTCTTTGTGTTAGTTGAAATAAACATTTGCAGAAATTATCTTATTGCTCATTTTCTTGTAGTACAACAGGAATATGGGAATACGCTAGGTTTTGGGCAATAGTCAAATCTTTTAAAGCTTTCAAATTCCATTCTCTTTGCACGTTTAACACATAAAAAAATGAACGATGTTCCATTTCACAAAAGTTTTAAGTTTTCCAAAATTGACACAAATAACAAGGAATATCTCCGGAATGGTTCACTCTTCAAAAAAATTTGTTTAGACATAAATGGTGTGTTTTAGCAAGATCTACATTTTTTGTACAGTATGATTTTGTCTATCTCTTACGGTTTACGAGTTATTCAGAAGTCATTCAGAGTAAACAGGACTACATAGGCTATAGCCAGAAAATTCAAAATTCTTAGTCATTTTCAAGAAAATCAAAATTTTCCATGTAAAGAGTAGTGTAGGGTAGGGCTACTTTCTTCAAAATCTTTGTGTCGCTTTCTTTAAAGACATTAAGCTTAAATACCAACTTTGGTTTTTAAACTGACTTTTCGTTTTGGAGTTATGCTGTCCACATATTGACACACACACGCACAGGTGCACGCACACTCACACACTTTTCTAAAAAAAAATTTTTTTTATCCAGGGGGTCTCGAAACATATATTTCTGGTGAAATCTCGACATCGAGATTGACCCCAAGAAGAAGTAAAGTTTTCAGTGACAATATTGCTGCATTCAATTTGGTATATGCCAGATTTTTTATTGAGTGGGATGGCATCTTTGATGCTTAAGTTCAGTAGATTTTATATGGAGTAGTGGTTCACTGATGTAACTGTAATAAAGTGTATATAGGAAAAATCAAAAGAAATTTAGAAACAAGATCCAAGGAATACTTTAGAAACGTAAAAAATAAACACTTGGAAAAATCAGCAGTTGCCACTCACTTTTGGACAAAAAGCAAGCCACAACATAAAGCCAGAACCGAAACTCCTCAAACACGTAACGGGAAAACAAAAGCTGTCCATGTGGGAACCTTCATTTTGAAAGATAGAAACAGAGTATTCAATTTCGACATCACCAGAAGGATATTTTCAGCAAGTTCCTTGAATCACCACCAGAGGAGACCTCAGAGGAAACATCGCCATCCACACCAGGGAGCACCAGTTGATGTCTGGTTGATAATGGAAGAAAGAAGCCTCCGAAACATGTTCCGGTAAATTATAAGTTGTGTAGTGTTGTTAATTAACTCACCTTCTTGGTTTAAATTGGTTATTACAACTCTGCTTACAAACTCTCAAGAAAGGAGATAAATCAATCAATACTCAAAGAGAACAGACAGTTAATGTATTACTGTGCATTTATTTCCCCAATTCCACCCTTTGTTCCCCTTCCATCAGTTTGTATTCCCTGCAGAAATGTAGTGAGCCCATTTACGTCACCCTCGAGTAGTTGCACCACATTGTTTAGGGTTGTGGGAGATCCGATTGCTGGGAGGGGAAGTGTTAAATGAATGTGAAGTAAGGTGCAGTGCGTAGGGACCTTGTAATTCCACTTTTACCAGTATTTCAATGTTTATTGTGGTAACTGAAAGAATTTCAGTATATGTGACAGAGAGAAACAGAACTACCTGATCTTTAAGGATTCTTTTAAAGCAGAATTACCATTTATTTTACATGTCATTTTTGTTCATTTACTGCGCTGAACATTTTATGCATCCTAAATTTATGTTATCAGAAAATTATTACACTTTGCTGCATAAGGGAAAGTTTTACGGCTTTAAACTTCAGGGATTTGGCTAGTACAGTAGAACCCCGTTTACCCGAAATAAAGGGATAACACAATTTTTTGAATAACCGATGAAAAATATTGTTCGTAAATCTGGGAGGGAGTAAGAGATTGTTAAGCATGTAAATTTTAAACATAACTTTAATTGGGCAAATAAATCATAATTATACATTATTTCTGCATCCAAGAGTGTAATCAGTTATTTTCTTCTGTCTTTTCTTCTCAATTCATTTGCGAGATGTTATGTAGTGCTAGCGCTTCATGAACAAAATATCTGCAAGTGTCGTTTCACTGCTCTCTTCAACATATTGCATAGTGTTTGAGGGACAAGAGTAGAGTTGTAGCATTCCATTGAGGACATTTGAACACTTGCGAAAGGGGACAAACTATTGCAGGGATGAACAAAATATTGGTACTTTTTTTCCTTCTGTAGTTATTAATTTTTTAAAATGTGATTATTTTCTTCTTTGGTTAAGCTGGATTTCAGTTAAGCGGGGTTCGGTTAAGCAAGGTTTTTCTATATGTTCAATATGAGTAGATTTGGGCATTTATTTCACTATTTGGTATGAGATGCCCATTTAAAGGATTTTAAATGTATTTTAAAAGAATTGATGTGTAAAGTGCTTGATATTTGTTAAGATTGGAAGATACGAAAGCAACATAACTGGGATATTCATTGCAAGACCAGCTGTAGTCCTGTGCCAGGCATCTTCTTCAGAAAATATAGTTGTACTTAATAAGTATAGTGATCTTTACTTACGAGAATAATTGTTGTAAAACTTTTCTGTAGCTTTATTGTGAATTTGTATTGTTTCAGTGATCATGGCACTTCCACCCAATTACAAGCAGATTGCGGCAGCCTCGCCGTCTCCTGCGCCTGGCAGTCGTGAGTATTGGAATATGTAAATAGATTTGTTTTGGATTAGGTAACAACATAACGGACACCAGCTGAGAAACTTTATAAGGGTTTGAATTTTTGCATGATATAAGCATGTTTTGTGGCTGTTTTAGGATTTTCTACTTTTCTCTGCATGATTATACTGTAGCAGTGTAGAGAGGTCATTCTTCTTTGCCTGCCAGAATGTTACAAGTTCTTCCAGAATATTCGGGATACATACTTCTCAGCTCCTGGAACTGCAGTTTTGATTTGTCTGAGCACTTCTTTAATTTACAACAGTATTTTACTATAGTGACAGCTAAAGTTATGTACATATTTAAAAGTGGTCTTACAAATAAATTTTAAAGAAAACAGTATTTCTGTAACAGAGTTCTTTTATAAAATGAATGACTATATATATGCAGGTGGCGGATAAACAACATGCAGAAAATTGTAAAGTAGAAAGGCAGTACTAAAATAAGCATTTTGAAGTTATGAGCTCGGGGTTGCAAGTGCAGTATAAGAGCACTACCTAAACATTGGAAATTTGTCTGTATGAAAGTAAGCATAGGCTATCACAGCCTGAGTTAGTAATGCTAGAAGAATCTTGCGGACTGATTTGGCATGGTCTGCTGGAGTAAGAAGGTCCAGACATTTGGTCCACAACTGCAGTGGACATCATCAGTGGTGCCATCAGTCTTCTTGTAGCAGCTTACTACGCCCAACCAAAGTTCCAAGAGAACCCTGCTCTTCAGCGGACATGTACCAGATTCCTTGCTTGTGCAATCAGTGTATATTGGTACAACACTATGTAGCATCAACATCAGAACATAGGAGATGCTGCCATTCAGGGCAATTTGAGAAGTTGGTGTCACTGAACATGTCATAGAAGTGGAGGGCAAACATATCATCAAATTTCAGGATACCAGAACACCCTCAATTGTCTCACGCTACCATTCTTGACTATAATGTGAGGCTGTCAAAATTTATAAGCACCCAACAACTTCAATAGGAAGGAAGAAGCTCTCAGACTCAATAGAACTTGGCATCCTGTCATCAGATGGACTTGTCGTGTTTACATATGTACCCTGTATGTGGGGTTAGGTAGAGCACTTGTAGTTCCTCCATTGGCTGTAAATAAACAAATGCAATGTTGGCACTTCAGAAACTGGTTTCATCATTGCTGACATAATGCATTTAATGTTAATGAGTGCACCACAGTAGAACAACTTGAACAACTCCTTGTTCCTATCCTTAAAATGCTTATTTTTGTATAAAACTGATGAAAATGAAGTTTTTAAAATAGTGGAGTATTAATAAATTGAAAAATATGTTGATATTTGTAAACACAATTTGCTTCAACTTACTTGTAACAATGTTAATCACAGGACTAGTTTTGTAGAGGGTCCTCTCCATCATTCAGCTGTTGGTTGACTGGTTCAACATCAGGTAACTGCCTCCCCCTTCTCTCATTGCCTGGTGTGCTGTTCTTCCTATTGGCTAGTCATAAGACATTGTCTATGATGGTATGTTGAAATTCATCAGCCTATCTCGATTCTTAATATGTAAATATTTTTGGGTGTTTACAGTGTGAAAAAATATTTACATAATTAAGGATCGAGATTGGCTGATGAATTTTGACATACCAATCATAGACAATGTCTTATGATAGTCAATAGGAAGAATTGCAGACTAGCCAACGAGAGAAGGGGGAGGCAGTTACCTGATGTTGAACCAGTCAATCAACAGCTGAATGATTGGAGAGGATCCTCACTGAAACGAGTCCTGTGATTAACATTGTTACAAGTAAGTTGGAGCAAAATTTGTTTATAAATATCAACATTTTTCAGTCAAACTTATTTTGGTACTGCCTTTTTATCCTACGATTTTTTGCACCCAGTATAACGTGGTGGAATTGAAACAAGAGTATGTACAGAATAAGATGCACTTCGTGAACAGCACTCCAAGAAAGGGTTTAAAAGCTCTTTTTAGCATAGTTTTAATATACAGAATGGCATGGGGAACAGGCAATTTTAATGTGGCTATAATGTGATCTGAACTAAGTTTGATATACATCTAAAAACAATCATCTGGAAGCTAAAACTTAGCCATTTATTATTCACATTTGTTATTATTTGGTAATAGGAATCATTTCCTGTAAGTGACCTCCTCTCTAAGTTGGACGTAACTATCTGCAACATCGCAATGCTGATTGATGCAATGTTGTGAGCCCTTATTTCATTTATGCTTTTAGATCTTTTGTTTGCAAAAGTTAGAGTACATGCATGTACTCCAGCTTTTAGAAAAGAAGCCATAGAAAATAATCACACATTAAAAGACCAGGCATCTGGGCGGGCCAGCTCATGTTGGTTAGAACGCTTCTTCTTGGTCCTGGATGCTTCTTATTCAAGGCAGAACCTGTTGATTCAAAGTTTTCAACCCATGTCTTCACAGCATGGACTGAAGGAGCAGTATCATGACACCAAAGTTCAAAATAACGCAGAAATTCTCATCCTGCAGCTTCGTAAGAACCATTATTTTTGTAATAAACCTTTACTGTGAAAGCATGATGCTCTCCTGACCACTGTGCCATAGCAACTGAAATGGCAATGTTTGAAAATTAAAGCAGAGGTATAACAGTCATTAAAAAAAAAAACAACAGTGCAACAGGCCATTAAGGCCCAAGGCGTGTCGCCCAGCCATTGCGTCCCCCACCTCTGCCCACTACAGATGTCATTGGTGGGGTGCAGTACTGGAGGGTGGTACGTGGTCAATGCCCCAAACCCTCTTGGCCAGTTATGTGGCCTTCTCAACCTGGGGCGCTACTTCTCCATCAAGTAGCTCCTCAGTTGGTCCCTCTGGGACTTAACAAGCCTGAGTGCACCTCCCAGCGGGGGAGCGTTACGGAAGCAGTCATAACAGTCATACTAACTTCAAATGTGACTGTGCTAATCAATTTAAAAATTGCACATTCCCTTGCACTACCCTGTACTTACATGTTAAGTGTTATATTTGAATGAGTTAATTTTATAGATGTGTGGACAATGACTGAAAAAGCTATGATATGCAGCACTTTAAGAAGGAAGATTTCCTGTACTTCTGTAGCATGCAAGTTGTTGCAAGGGAAGCACTGAGAAGCTGATGTTTTAGTTGATTATTTCATACCTGTGCCACTCATCCCAACCTGTGGAACTGACTGAAATAATTTATCCCTTTTAGTTCTAATACTGGGAAGATATGTGAAATATGCCAAAAATTTTACTTTGTTTTATGAAAAACCTAAAGGAAAGTAGTCACCTATAAACATTGACTGTAATGTTGGAAAGGTAGAAGAAGACTGGAAAATTCAGTACCAGACTAGATTTGAACATGCACTCTGACTTACATGCTGTTCTAACCAAGTGAGTCACATTAAATTCTCCAAATGACTCACATTTTTCTTTCTCTACTACATATATTAAGTAGAGGAAGTATTGTATTCCGGCCAAAAATTTGATGCCAGGATTTCACCAGAAATATGTTTGAAACCCCCTGAATCCAAAAAAAAAAAAAAATTTTTTTTTAGAAAAAGGTCCACATGTGTGTGTGCGCATGTGCATGTGTGGACAGCGTAACTCACAAACGAAAAGTCACTTAAAAACCAAAGTTAGTATTCAAGTTTAACATGCTTTAAGGATGTGACATGAAGATTTTAAAGAAAATTGTTCCACCGTTTTACATGGAAAATTTTTCTAAAATGGCTCTAACGATTTTGATTAAAATGTCTTGTGTTTAAGATATTTTTATGAAAAATGAAGAATATATTTTGAATTTTGTGGCTATAGCTCATGAAGTCCTGTTTACTGTGGATGACTTTTGCATAACTGGTAAACCGTAATAGATAGACCAAATCTTACTATACAAAAAATGTAGATCTTGCTAAAACACAATTTATGTCTGAATAAATTTTTTTGTAGAGTGAACCATTTCGGAGATATTCCTTGTCCTTTGTGAGCTTTGGAAAATTTAAATTTTCGTCAAATGTAACATCGTTATTCATTTTTTTTTATATGTTAGTCATGCAAAGAGAACGGAATTTGATAGCTTTAAAAGAGTTGACTATTGCACAAAGTGTACTGTATTCCCATATTCCCCTTGTACCTACAAGAAAATAAGCAATAATTTCTGCAAATGTTTATCTCAACTAACATGAAGATAGAGTTTATAAGAATGGTTAGCAGAAGAGTGGAGAAAGTCATGTGAGTTCAGCACATCAGATTTTTCCTGGTAAACCACAATGCCTTCTCAAATTCATTTTAATGTAATTATCAGTTGTAATTAATTGTACTTTTACACAAGCTGTTTATAGGCTAAAGTTGGAAGGGTAGAATCAGAAAAATTCAGTGCTATAGCCAGGATTTGCCCACAAATGATCGACTTACCATTGCTCTGTTGCTCTGACCATGGCAACATTGTGGCACAACGTTAAATTCCCTGACAGAAACATCTTTTCCAGTAAACCCCAGTGTTCTCAAATTCATTTTGAGATAATACAGCCCTGAGCTTTATAGTTAACCTCTATTAGGGCATGTGTTATCTTAAATTATATTTGACAGTGTCTCATAGTTTACCAGCTAAATGTAAGATATCAAATGGTTAGAATAGCAGCATAGTAAACCGAAGATCTGTGGTTGAAAACCTGGCTATGCCGCTAAATTTTTCAGTCTGAATCTACCTTTCCAATTGAATGTTATTTTGATAATTTGGTTCAGTATTTCAAAGAATGCTCACTAGGAAAGGTAAGTGATTGGTGAATGCTTTGCATGAACATTTGTTTACCTAGCTTTGAGGGTTAGTGCGCTGTTTTAAAGGTGCAAGCATTTCCTTACATGCTTGGTGGCTGCTGCAAAGATATCCTCTATTGGCAATACAGTTGTACTTGATCCTAAGTTGAGAAATTACACAATTCTGAAATGATGCTTTCTTCATGAAGCACCAGTTAGTGTACAATTTAAATTACAACCATACAAATCCATATATAGAGGTCAGTAAACATTTCTTGTAGTTCTACAATTCTCAGAGCAAATCTTTTGCTTAGTTACATACATATGGCATGTAATTACGGAATGCTGAAAAGTGATATGCACTTTCTGACTTTTCAAATATACTGAGACACCAGGAATTGTGCATTCTTCTATGAACGTAAGTGGTTCTCATTGCATCTGAAGTAGCATGTGAAGATAGAGCTTTTAACCAGGTACAGGATTTGTATCCGTCGGAATTCTAAAAGAAATACGGCTTTTTAGAGCGATGAAAGAGGATATCCTGAAATTCATTAAAAAAAATGCAATGTTGTTTTATAATTTTGTTGCACCAAATTGAAATATAAAGTGTATGCAATCAAATGATAAATGTTTATAACCTTTTAATTCACAGAGAGTTTAATTGTGAAATTCATATTGCATTCAAGTTTATGCTAATCTTATATATTTAAATGAGCAATTCTTGTATATATATTCCGCACAACTTGGAAACGGCTCTATCGATTTCAATCTAATTGTGTACTCAGACAGGGTTTTGCTTATTAAGTTTATATGTCATTCCTGAGAAAATGTGATTTTACGCGTAACAGTCACAATTACTTAAACCTTATTTTAGCCATAATTTCTCTGTTAATGGGCCAATTTCAACAAACAACCCAGGATATTAAAGGTCTCATCACGGAAATGGCTCCAACAATTAGGATGAAAATTTATATTTAGTTAACATTTTTCTTTTCAAATTTATCTAAATAAGTATCATCTCCCCCCCCCCCCCCAAAAAAAAAAAAAAACACGATTAAAAAAAGGAAAAGAGAAGAAAATTTGAGCAAAGCTCGGTCACCCAGATACTATATTATATAAATGATTTGATGCTTTCACACCAATGATTATTAAGAGCCAAATAATTTTAACAAGAACAACAGATGACTGAGCACAGCTTGGGCAGGAATTCTTAAGAGAAGGCCATGATTTTGAAATTGCCATTTGAAATAGGTATTATGTACCCAAAGGAATATTTAAATCAAATTTTAATGTGACCTTGTTTACTTGATGTTATTCTTTTGTTAATTGGTACATTATCAATTTATGGAGAGTATTAGGCTAAAGTTGCTGAATACGGGCTTCTCGATGCACAATGTTGTGAAACCATGCCAACTTGACATTAAGAAATACACTACTGGACAAAGAAGTTGGCAAATACGAATTACAGCCACGCAATAGCCGAGTGGTTAGACCACTTGCTTCTCACCAAAGCGGCCTGGGTTCGATCCCAGGCAACCGCATGTGGGATTCATGGTGGACGAAGCTGCGCTGGGGTGGGTTTCCCCTGCCATCTCATTCCACCGGTGCTCCATCTTTATTCCATGTATCATTAGTATCACCGCCTGCGGTGCTGTGGTAGTAAAACCAGGCATTAAACACTACAAAAAAAAAAAAAAAAAGAAACTACAAATCGGAGAGGAACATGGATAATGGAACAGAAGCGTGATCTAAAACTGAACAGTGGAATAGAATCTAAAATAACAAATTAGAAACTAAAAGCCCTGCTTATCTTATTAATATTGCAAGTTGTTGCACTGCTGACTAGTTTCAAGTTGTATCCAACTTATTCTCAAAGCTATCCAAACAAACTAATCAGCAGTGCAACAACTTGCAATATTAATAAGTGGAGCTTTTAGCTTGTAATTAGTTCTTATTTTAGATTCTGTTGCTTCACTGTTAATAGCTTCAATTTTCCTTAATTAAGTGGAATAGAAACAAGAACTAAATAATGGAGTAATTAAATAAAGGAGATGTGACATTAGCAGAAAGTGTTATGAGTGAAGATTTGCTTTCCCTTTAGCTTTTATTATTAATTGAAATCTGCATTTTGAATAACGTTGAAATGACTAGTAATTTGCGACAGCTATTTCCAGTGAAATCCGATGTTTAAATCATTCCATTTGTCAATAACTAGCAATATTGCAACTCTTATAAAACGTATTTGTTTGATAAAGGTACATAATTAAATATATTCCCATTTCAGGTTATGTATACACTGCACAACTGGATGAGCTTTTGATTTCATAGTTATTTCAGGTTATGTGGTTTATGCCTTTAAAACGCAACTTCGTATTTCTTTTATAAACTTACATATATTTATGAAATATATTCCCATTTAAAGTTATCTACTTACTGTACAACTGCATAAGCTTATGATTTCATTGCCAGAAGTTAGCTACATTTATGCACTCTTAGATGTATTATCAACTATATAATTCCAACGTCGTGCAGAGTATGTGTTACTAATGTTGGCTACTTTCATTTCTCATATGTTGGCACCCTGATTTATGCAGTTCCTAAGCCCATTTTCAGCAACCTTACTAGTATCAGTATTAGTTACTGTCAATTTCAACATCCCAACTATGTTTATGTAATTAATTATTGTAAATCAACGTTAATTTCTTGGCATATCTGACATAATTGTGGTATCAAATATTATACACGAAACATGACGTAATCAAAGAAGTCATGAGAAGGTATTGTCAAACAAGACAATATCCTAACGACATTACCTTGGCAATGGATGAAATTTTTTTCCCCAATCTCTCTTGCACTAAAGTATTCAAGTAAGGTGGACGTCATTTCTTAGCTGTCTTAGGAGAAACTTGATTCTGTGTAATTTAAACTCTCGCATTGACGTATTTAATGCAAATAGACGTTACTTCTCAGCAATACCTCGAGAGATTATAAAAGAAACTACTTCGAACATGCCAAAGGAATGTGAAGTAGTAAGGAAACTGATGTAATCATATGTATAAAGACACATTGATTGTAATAATATGTATGAATAAAGGTATGAATAAATGCTAATACATTTCAATGGAGTTCAGTGGATGCTTTATTCTGTAACTGGGACCTGAGAAAGTAAAAGAATTTCATTGCTGTACTGACTGATAGCCGAGGCAAGATAAAGCAACAAACCAAAAATCATACTTCTTAAAAGAACCGCACCAAATGGCTTGCCCAAACGTGTGGCAATCATCCCCATAAAATACAGCAACACGTTTATTTCTTATGCAGTTGCCAATGAAGGCCAGGAGTTTGAGATGGCCATCTATTGATTATGATGGCTGAAAGCTCAAACACTTTCATGGAATTGCACGGCTGGTAACCAGAGAAGCTCTTATTTATAATATTATAAATACAAGTGGTGAAAGTTCACAGCCCTGTCTCACTCATTAATAAATTTCATGCCAGTCTGATAATCTATACTACATCTAATTGCAATCATATTTGTTTTGTAAATTGTATATATATATATATATATATATATATATATATATATATTAAATTATATATTGCCATGTATGTTATCAGTAAGTAAAATCTGAAGTAATTTGCTTCTATTAACTAAATCAAAAGAAGCAAATTGAATGCAATATGAATTTCAAAATTAAATTCACAGAGAGCAAAGTTGTTTAAAATCCTACTTTTGGATGGGGGCTCATGTGTCCCTAAGAATATTTTTAATTTAAAAAAGCATTGGAAATTAGCTTTCCTAATAATCTTTTACAAATCCAGAGACTTTTAAAATAATTGTTTAAAAACTGCACCAAAAATAATTGAGTATCCTTTTCCCTTAACAACAGACGTCTGAAAATATTTGGGTTTAACATCACATGTGCTTTCTGTGATACCTATTAAGCTCAACAGAAATGCAGCATTAGGTGTCTATAAAAGTGAATATACATGGCTGTGATCAAGACTGAGAACTCCCTCATAGACAGCAAAGTTTACAGGAACCAAAACAGCATGCAATATCTTGGTTTACGATATACTGGAACGAGAATGGGAATGCATGTGGATAGCAAAGTTGATTTTGTACATTGGAATGTCGTTTTATAGGTCGTGAGGTGAGGCATAAACAACTCTTGATATACGGGAAGCTGCTTTCCTTCCCTCCCACTCTGCCACAGCTGAGAGAGGGGAAAGGGGGTAAGCTTGCTGCAAATGAGTAAACATTACCATAACAGCCTGCAGCTGAAACAATTGCTGTTCACATGAAAGTAATTGTTGGCACATGGCGATAGTTATGGCCAAATCACTTTGTTCATTATAATGCTAATTTTTATGCACTAAAGCTATGTTAGCGAACTTCATTCCTTTGTGGACTGAAACGTTATACCTTCTACACATACACAATTGTACAACTTCCTCCACCATCAGTCTTTCAGGTGAAGAGTTGCCACTGCACAGCTAAGGGAATTGCTCTTGTCTTGCCTCATGCACTATAACTGGCCAATGATATTTCTTCACTGCTTCCAATTCAACCAACGTAGTGCAGGTTAGCCAACCTAACATTTTTTAAATGCAGAGCAGTTACTATTTCATTTGTGACATTAAAAGCTATGGAACTATTAAAATTATTTCCATTTATTATGGAAACTATAATAAAAATCTTAAAGCCTGGCACTTAAGTACAGTAGAATCCCAAAATAATGTGATTGTTGGAGGACATGTTTTAGCAATTCCGCGACATATCAAATGTGAGCTTAGAAGTGACAAAAATCAATCCCACAGAGGTGGTGGGAAACAGTCGTGCAATAATAAATTACAGTGCATTGTAAAGTATGTAATATACAGTACTTTTAAATGCAGTTACGCACCAGTTATGCTAAGGGTGTATTCCAGTCTAGCAACCCATCTTAATTTATACAATACATACAATTACACTGTACCCATTTTACACTAATTTAACAGTACAACAGTACAATTTACAACAGTAAGTTTGTTGGTATAAATAATAGTTACCATCTGAAGGTTATTTAATCCTGGGACATAAAATACTTACAATAGTAAGTAACCATTGGGGTAATTTGTCTCTGATGTGAGACTGCCTTTGTGGTTTACCAGGAGAAATACAAACTGGTTTGAGAATTTAATGCCATTCTGGCAGTTTGTCACAATAGCTCAACGGTTAGAGCAGCCGCCTGGTAAGCGGAAGGTCTGTGGTTCAGATTCCAGTTGTGGCATTGAATTTTTAAGTTCCAGTTCTACCTCTCATAGTTTCTAGTTATTTGCTGAAGTTAGCTGTGTAGAATTGAGCAGTGTTTATGCCAAGGTTACAATACAACAGAGCAATGTGAGTTTCAAGGTCATGAATTGTGAATTGTAATTCGTTTTAGAGGAGATAAAGTGACAAAACATAACAGTTGATATGTCCATAAACAAATAAACCTAGCATTCACATCAATCATATAACACAAAAAACATAAAATACACTCAAACAACTATTACAAATATTTTCAAAATGAATATTTCATAACTGTTGCAAAGTTTAAAATTTATTTATGCACCATTGGAGAAGCCAGGTAGTTTTCAGTACTTCTTTTTTTCTTTCTGCACCTGATTACCCTCCCCTTATGTAGGACTTACATCCCCTAGCCAGTGCCTAGGGTCAGACGCCTGTTGGGAACCTACGGACTGGACAGAGGGAAGACCTGGAAGCAGGTGGTCAGCCAAGCACCAGGTATGAGAGTGAGGAAGAGGATGATATGAAATGCAGGCAAAATTGATGATTGGAAAGGTGATAATGGAACAATTGGTGGAATTAGTGGTGGGGGAAACTGGAGAACCCAGATGAACCCTACCTTGCCCACCACGAATACCACATGTGGGTCCCTGGGATTGAACGCTCTTAACTGCTTGGCCATGGTGCTGCCTTAAAAGACCCAAATTATGGCTAAATTTATTTTTCTTTTTTTAATTCTTTGGCAATAGATAGATCTCCATGTCAGCAAAGTTTTATCCTGTAGAGCAGGCTGTTCCAAATCCACGAGTTTGAGCATGCGTACATGCGAGTACACAGGAGAGTTGGGCGGAGCATGACTGTAGAGGGAGGGCAGCGAGTGATAGCCAAGGTCATAGCAACCTCACCCATTCCCCATCACAGGTCTCCGCCAGTACCCACCGTGCTGTGACGACAGCTTACCCCAGAGCAGAGCTGTGCCATGTGTTGCAGGTTTACTCATGCAAAGTGGTGAGTGCCGTTACACACTGGCGAGCAGTTCAGGTGGAACACATTGCTGTAGAGGATCCTTATACAGGAACAGAATGACAGTGGAATGGGAAGAATTATCAACACTAATGTTTCTTCACTAGTAAATACTGTTTATAATACGGCTCGATTTGGTCGCGTGGATATTAGCACCTTGCATCCCCAAAGTGACATTAATTTTGAAAGCTGTATTGTAAATGTTGTTTATAGAGTTGACACGAGCACTATCATGAACCACCTATTGACCCCTTTTACAATGCTTTCTTTAATAGGAAAATTATGGCAAAAGGGCAACCACCACTACATGGTGTGTTTATGCAGCTTGAAATTTCACAGTTGTCAACATATGACTAACAGCAACTGCTGTAGTATAGTCCATGGTTGAGGGCCCGAAACCACAAAGTGTAGCCATAAAATCTGTGAAGTTGAACCTCAATGATCCAGGATTGTCGGCAGTTTGGCAGATTTCAGTCCTTCAGTTATGTTGGCACTTGCACTTACTCATGCATTATACTGGAAGAGCAAAATACCTCAGACCTGGATGCTCAGTATTTTGCCTGTCTGCATCCTCTGCACCCGTTGCCATCTGCCGCTGTCATAGAAAGGTGCAGGTGAAATCATACATTTTAAAAACTACCTTTGAAGGCTTTAATTACCAACTTTACGAAAGGAGATGCTGAAACTGGCCACCCTTGTTGTCCATACATTTTTGGCACCTCTTTAAGAAACTACCCATCATTCACCGTAGTTCATGTTAAGAAATGAGAAATACTGGCAATTTTCTGGCAGATCTTTTGTTTTAATTCTTCCAGGGTGTGTGTGTTTGTCTTGCAGACTTTGTGATTTAAGTTACCTAAGAGATAGAAATCGCAAGGGGTTAGGTTAGGGGATCACAAATCTCTACTAATAATTGTGTCCTGAAACAAACTTTCAATCGTTCTCATCAAAAGATGGCCGTATGAGCTGTTGCAGAATCTTGCTGAAGAAAGGCAAAATCACATCCCCTGTCTGTTAATTCTCTAAAAGAAAAAGGGAGGCAAAATTGTATTCATGTATGTACAGGCATCAACTGTTGACTCAAAAAAAAATTGACCCTATAACTCAATCGAGTATTTTTTATGAAGTATGCCTTCATGATGAAAAAATTTGTGTGTAGTGCACCATTAGCGGAGGTTTCTCAGAACTCCAATAAGTGATTTCTATCTCTGGGGTAATTTAAAACATAAAGTGCATGAGACAAACTCACACTCTGAAGAATTAAAACAAAATATCCACCAGGAAATTGCCAATATTTCTCAATGTGAAGTATGGCAAGTGATGGATAGTTTTTCTAGAGTTGCCAAAAATGTATGTATGGACAATGACGATGGCCAGTTTCAGCACCTTCTTTCATAAAGTTAGTAAGTAAAGCCTTCAAAGGTAGGTGAATTCTGGAAGTGATTCTGAGCTTTTGAGAGCTAACATCGCTCAGGAATGATGTGGAGACCAGCACTGGTTTAGTTGTCGGCACACTTCTCGCAACGGGCCAATCAGAGAGCTGCTTCTCAGCAGAGGCATGTCCCGCGCGCCAGACACGGGCTAATCTAGCAGCTGCCTCTGGCCCACACATTCCACCGGATTGACTATAAGAATAAACCAAATTGCAGTCTCCACATCATTCTCTGAAGATGAGAGTGACGTTAGCTCTTGAAAGTTCAGAATCACTTCGAGAATTCACCTGGCTGATTGCCCGAGAAGAGTTAATTTCATATTGCCGCCAGGAAAGCTTCAAGATTTGGTTCCTTTAAAGGTAGTTTTAAAAATTTTGTATGGTTTCATCTGCACCTTTCTATGATAGCGACAGACGGCAACAAGTACCATGGATGCAGACAGACAAAATACTGCACAGTCTGTTTGGGGGGCTCTCCCGGTAGCAGTAGGATGGCATGTTTTATTGACATTATCCCATAAAATTCCTATAAAAGAAAGCTCTCAACAAGAAATGGGTTGTAGGTTCTGAAAGTGGTCATATCAGTTCTAAAAACAACTCAAGTTTTAAGCAGATTCTAGCACTTCTTATTCAGCTTTAAGGTGGCATTCAAGACAAGTTTTGCCATGTAATTAAATTAATAAAGTTGCTTTGAGTCAGTAGGAAATGCTCAAATGAGTATTTGTGTGAAATTTCCAGGATCTGTGAAGCAGCCTGTGCATGTGTGGCCGAGGATCTTAGCTTATAATGGAATGTTCTAGTTGGATGTGCATCCCTGCCAGCTTTTATGGCAGTGTGTTATACTAACCTAATGCAGAGTCTATATCTTGATACAATTGTTGCATTGATAGCTTAAAGCTTTGTCAGTTATATTCTAATACTTGATGCATAAAAATGTAGGACGATAGTCAGCTGCTGCTGTGGCTCTCTAAGAATATCAAAGACTTTTGTTTTGTGTTCAATCACTGTCAAGTTTCTGAATAACAAAAGATATATTCAATTTAATTAGAGGTTCTGTGCATTTTATTTGAGTGACTTTACTCACAACTTATAATATTAAAATGTCACACAAAGTTTAATTTCTAAGAGAGATTTGGCAACGTTAAATTGTGACAAAATTTATATGAATTAAGGTAGAAATGCATTACAGCATTGTTCACACAATGTTTACATGATGGTGAAATAATAAATCATTTATGTGCATTCGTCAAGAAGCTAGATTGACACAAATTGCTTTTCTTTGGCAAAGTGGTTCTTCATTGACAATAACTGTATTGGACATATTTGTTACGTTCGTCATACAGAATTCCTGGTTAACATATGACCAAAACAGTACCTTCCACCTGCTATAGCAAAGCAGATAGTACTATGGAGAAAGTTAAAACCGTATTAGGAAAAAAGAACTAAACAATCAAACAGAACCATCCCCCTTGCCAAGATTGTGCGCACTACCTGAAGTCCATAAATCAGGCAGTCAAATGAGACCCAAGTAAACAAAATTGATTCACCTGTCATAATCTAGCAGAATGGTTAACAGACATTCTTATCACTACCACAGTACAATAGTTGAAACATCAAGCATTCTCAGGACCTAATTAGGAAAATAGAACACACAGAGTTGAAACCGGAAGAGTTGTACATCGCAGCCCTCCTCCCAAGTGTTCCAGTTGATGAACTGTTGTGTGAACTAAAGAAATGGCTTATCCAGAACAACACACCACGAGAGGAAATTCTGATGAATCTCACAGACCTTAACATCACTCTAAACAGCTTTGCATTCAACAATAGCTGCTATCAACAGACCTGAGTTAAGCATGGGCAATCCACTTTCACTGTTCCTTGCTGATTTTTTCATGTGTAACCTATTGTACGGCCAGTGGATCTCTGGCCCTGACGTTTCACAGCTGTGATGAGTTGGAGGGGGAAGGTTAATGTTGCCAACGTGTAGTAATGAGTTTTGGAAAATGGATTCTCAAAATTATCTTAACAACGAAAGTATATTATATTTATTAAGTTTAAAATATTGAAATACAGGTTTCAGTTTTATTTTCATGCAATATCCTTGTTACACCAGTATTCTGTTCGAGTATTACCTTTATATCTATTACGGGCAGTAACTGTTACTTTTGGCAATACTGGAAGCAAGAAACGCACCAGATGTTAAAACTTTCTGCCATCACCAATCAGCAGTCTCACTGCTAGGCATGGCTTCCAAATCTAGCACCGTGTTGCCAATTCCATTTTACAAGGACCACATGGTTTCAATTGCTTTGGTGTTTGTGCAGGCTTTTTCCAGTAGGTAAACAGTATAACAATTTTCTCCATATCCTATTATTCTGTGATCATTTATATGCATACTGTCCACATAAATTTTCTAAGTAGCGTTGCAATCTACAGATGTATGAAATGTTTCAAATATCCTGTTGGAAATTGCCGCTAAAGAACTGGCAACACCATGTCACGAGGCCTTGAAAAATGTCAGAGCCGGAGATTGCTGGCTGTACAACAGAAATACATAACCACTTCCTTTCCCACATATACAAGGTTTGTTAGAGGTATGTCAGTGATATATTTGCAACAGTACAAATGGCTTCTCAGGACTTCCCCAGATTAATCAACTTAAAGAACAAAGCAATACCGTTTACTACAGAATTTGAGAAAGAAGGCACATTACCTCTCTTAGATCTAAAAGTAATAAGATGCCAAAAGAGTATCAAGACATTTCGAGAACGATGTACAAAACAGTAGCTTCAATCAGACGGTCCTGAACAGTGTAACCCATCAACTGGTTTACACCTCTTTAACAGAATACAAACACATATTCAACACAGCAGCAAACAATGGCTTCACCAACCATAATCGTTGAGAAGAAAATAAAATTCAAAAAACAGAAACAAATTAAGGATTTCAGTATTAAAAATAGTTTTCTATTTTTCCATATGTAAATGTTTTTCCAAACTGTGAGTTCTGCTTTTCCCAAAATATTTTTTAATACTATCGGATTTCTATTTATGTTCTTGTTTAAATTTTGAAATCCTGTCTAGTAACATTTATGCAGAGGTTCATCTATAATCTTTGCAAAAGTTGAAGGCATATGGAGGCAGGTGGTGCTGCAGACTCCAGCGAATCCTAAACTTGCCCCTCCTACCAGCGCTGCCAAATGTGGTACAGGCATCACACGCCTTCTGTACCCACACACTACACTTGGCAACAGGGCTCCTCTTGAGCATTGGCCAGCATTCACATGCAAGCAATATAACCACTACGTTGAGTAATGTAGGCAGTGAAACAGGGACTGATGATGGGAGTGATAGCTCCTGAAACATGTCTCGCTTAATAAACAAGCTAAAGCGATGTAGTGTCAAAAAATGTATTCAGTTAATATGGTCCACCCTGTACCTCATTCACAGAGAAATAGTCAGCAACAAATGCACAGAGCATTTAGCAGCATAATCAAAAATCTTAAGTCTTTGATATCGCAGAAGGCTACAGCTTTGGAAGGTGTTATTGATGAAATGTGCTTTGCACCTTTGTTTATATAAACTTTTTTTTTTCACTGTTATCAGTTAGAAATTTTCAGATGTTGCTGTTCCATACAAAAATGCTAGTCTGTGCCTCATTGCTTAGTGAGTTTTTCCTTAAGCAAGAAATTAATGTATCAAAATAATATGCCATGGATGATGTTAGAGATGAAAAGTGCTTATATTGCTTCCTTATAACCTTAGATTAGCTGTCGTCTTTGTCAAAAAGGATGTATTTTTACTAACTTTGAGCGGAAGTATGAAAGTAAGCCCTATAGCTGTGCGTCGTATTGAAAGAACAATGATGTACACTGCCACAATGGCAATCTTGCCTCCCTTACTTTAAGTGATCGGCTGATTGACTGAGGAATTTATTTGAGCCTTTTCTTCAGACCATAAGATTGAGTTTGTAATTCATTCTCAGTGTGACATTTGTATGATTATAAAACCCTTCTCTCCTCCAAAAATAAACAAATTTGATTTTAAAATTATGGAAAATCAATCTATGTTAAGTGCTCATATTACTTCACTTACCAAATTACTGGCAGGACATGTTTTGAGGACCTATTGTCCAATCCTTGGCTGCTGGTCTGCTAACCAATGATTTCCTGCACATCTGTACTGTCATGGTGTGGGAATTGGTGAATTTAGAGATTAAACTATATATCCTGCAATCTCAAAGTTCATAATGAACCACTTTGAGACCCACATCAATAAAGCATTTCCTCAGAAAAGAAACCAGGCATATAAATGGATATTTGGATTATAACAAAACACATCAGAAAAATGAAGAGAAACATGCATAAGACTAAAAGAGTGCTTAAGAAGTATCAGGTAAAAGCAGTAAATCAGCTGTAGCCAATCTTCTTCTTTATCGAAAGAATATATATTAAAAACTTCAATCATTAAATTATCTTCTTCTTCTGATTACCCTCTTCGTTTGGAGGATACACTTCCTAGGCCTCAAAGGTCTGTCGAGGAGCAGATGAATCTATGGACCAGACAGAGGGAGACTTGGAAGCAGGTGGTCAGTAAGAGAGTGAGGAAGAGGGTGATAAGAAGTGTAGGCAAAATGGATGAATGGAAAGGTGATGGTGGAGCAGTTGGTAGAACGAGTGGTGGGGAAAACCAGAAAATCTGGAGAAAATCCACCAATGCCACTTCGTCCATCATGAATGCCACATGCCGGTCCCTGGGATTGAGCCTGGGCTGCCTTGGTGATAAGCGAATTGTGTAACCACTTGGCCACAGTGCCACCCACATAAAATTATGAACTTCAAAATTCCATCACATGATAGTTTAATTTCTAAATTGACCACACTGATTATTTTATGTGGGCTCTCCCCATCCTTTGTCACAGGAACATTTTACTGTGGTCACTGGAATTCAAACATCTTAAAGATTGTGATTGCTAATATCACTCTCATTCAAGTGCCTGGTTTTGGAATTACAGGAAACATGGCATATGTAGCCATTGGGCTATTGGTTAATGTCTTAACTGACTTATTCCCTTCAGCCTAAATGTTTTAACTTGTTTGTATTAGTGAATGTGTTAATACATTGTACAGAGCCATAGCACATTAGTAAATATGACATAAACAGTTTGGAATGGCAACATCTAGAATTTCTTGCTACACCTCTGATACTAATGAAAGCTTGAAGAGAGAATAACACCTTCTGTAAGGGAAGCATTTATTATGCTCAGCAGCACATAAAGCTGTGCTTGTTGTTAATGTAGCTGTGTTCTCTACAATTTTATTTTTTTCTTTACATGCAACTATTAACATTGTTTTGATACTCCTTGAATGGTTGTTTTTCCTTCCCAGTAGTTCAGTTTGTTATGAAATGCTTTGTTTTGTATTTCTTATTTAGATTTGCTGTCTGCTGGTGCCCCTATGACTTTCAACATTTTGAAAGGTAAGGCTTTATTAAGCTCCACTGATAAAGTACAGTGTGGTCCAAATGCGAGAGCTTTTTCTAGTTGAATCCAAATTAAGCATAATGTAAAGAGCATCTCACAAACAATAACAGAATGTTTCACTCCATTTTCAGTTAAAATAGCTGCTACATATTGTCTGCTGTCATTTATTTTAGATGAAACAATATATTTGAATGCTTAATATACCATTTTACAAAAACTACAAGAGCAGTTTGGAAAGTAACCTCAGTTGTCACATAACATGGGAAGTAGTAGGGATAGTGTCATCATTTGTATATTGCTATGCAGCATAATAGCAAGAGAAAATGTACTGCATATGTCTGCTGACCATAGCCATACAAAATAAGTGTAGTGTTAGAAAGTCTCACTAATGCAAGGTGCTTGGTGTTATAATTAGACCTTGCATTTTTAGGCACTTGAAAACCTCATTTAGATACCTAAAACAGGCTCTTTAGTTATCAAAATAGGCACTACAGATACAGTTTTAGACATCGAAAATACAGTTTCTGTAACACAAAGATTGGATTTATTATTTAAAATGTATTTCCACTTTCCATAACCATAATGAGTTTAAAGTATGTGAAAATGTAAATCAATAAAAAGTAATATCTCTGAAATGGTTATCTTCACAAAAAAAAATCCTGCAGCAGATCTGTCTGAAGGTGATAACATACTTTATTGATAGAGTTAAAACATATAGAGCAAGTCATGGGGGGAAATATGGCAGATGTAATTTTCCGTACATAATGGCAACATGTATCTTTTCTATTGATGTTGAAATATGTTCCATTTCACAAAAATAAAGTATTTTATTCAATAATTAAAAACTGGCATTCTTAATGCTCCACCTTATACATTCTTTGTGCAGGTAGATTTTGTCAAACTCTAGTGTTAATGAACTATGCAAAAATGTTTTGGAATGAGTAGGACTTCAAAGACCTTTCCCAGAATGGGAAGGGGTAGAGTGAGACTGAAAAATTGAATGCCAATCTCGGTCATAGCATTCAATTTTTCAGTCTCACTCTACCCTTTCCAATCATGTCCTACACACGGCTTTTGTGTGGAAAAACATTAATTGCATTAATTAACCTTATAGTTGGTTAAACTAAAAGCCTGGGACTTAAGAACTTATAACGACTGTAAGTTGCCATAAAGGTATGTTACCTCTAAGTAAATTTAGATCTCCTTGTGCGGTTTACCAGAAATAATGTGAGGGAGTTGGAGAAATTAAAGTCATATTGGCACGTTGGCCATGATAGCTTAGTGGTTAGAGCAGCCTGACGGCAACCTGTAGATCCGTGGTTCAAATTCCGGTCATGGCATTCAGATTTTTCAGTCTCACTCTACTCTTTCCAATCATGTGCTACACACCGCTATTGTGTGGAAAAACATTAATTACATTTTCCCAGAAAGTTCAACTTATGCATTTCATTTGTCATGAAAATGGTATTTTAATCAAAATCGTTTGAACCATTTGTGAGAAAATCGGAATTTTAGAACAATACTAAATACCAATAACAAAGGATGACAAAGAGATCTAGAAAGGGGAAGTGTTCTGTTTCTCTTTCTACCAAAGTAAATGTATCTGCTAAATCGCTATAATAAGTTGTTTTTTTCTGTATATCTTTGAATGAAACCAACAGCAAGATATCAACACCTTATCTTTCATTCTGCATGAAAAAATTTCATGAAGCAATGCAAACACTTTTAGACTGTAAAACTTTAAAATAGGACTTGGTGGTCGTATGCATTATAGACAGTGCAAAACCTCTTCTATTACTTCTAGTTTATCTGTACACAAAAAAAAAAAAAAGAAAGAAAGAAAGAAAGAAAATAAGTGTTTAGCCTAAAATTTGTAGTCTAGTTATAAGATTTCCTTAAAAAACTTCAAGACACATTGTATGTTTAAAGAAATAATAATCATTTGGTGCCAAGTCCGGCCTGTAAAGGGGACGATCCAAACTCTCCCATTTTTTGAAGTTATTCAAATATTCCCGAGTTTTTCAAGCACAGTGCGGTCAGCATATTTCGTTTGTTTTTAATGGCTCACTTTAGGTTTGCAAAGAAATCTTATAGCATGATGTCTCAAAATTGGTAGGATTTTGTACTTTGGCACTCATTTTGTAAGGTTATAGTGTACAAATGCATAGCAGTCTTGCTAGTGTTGATGGAAAAGCATTGAATTATCTGCACACTAATGTAAAAATGGCAGTGATATCCTTACTATTTCCCATGCTGTCTGACAACGGAGGTTAGTTTCTGAGTTGCCCCTGTATAAACATAATGCACTGTTATTTTATTCAGGGTATCGAATAGATTTAATGTTACCAAATATTTTCATGGTCCCTTTGTGGCAGCTTTAGTGTCACATATCTATTACTAGGAGAACAAAAAACTTAAAAACCAACTGCACAGTGTTTTGTTTGTCTGCATCCTCACCACATGTTGCTATCTGCCGGTATCATGGGAAGGCAAAGATGAAACTGTACAACATTCTTAAAACTACTTTTAAAGGCTTTACTTTCCAACTTTATGAAAGGAGATGCTGAAACTGGCCACTGTTGTTTATTGGAACTCTCTGCTAGTGGCGCACCATACACCAAATTTTTTGCATGAAAGGTTCTGGTTCTGAGTTATAGGGCCAATTTTTTTCAAGCCAACAGTTGATGCCCGTACATACATGAATACAATTCTGTCCCCCTTTTTTTAGAGAATTAACCGAGAGGAAGCATGATTTTGCCTTTTTTCTACATGACTCTGCAACAGCTCATACAGCTAATCTTTAGATGACAACAATTGAAAGTGTGTTTCACGACAGAATTATTAGTAGAGATTTGTGGGCCCCTCGGTCCCCCAACCTAACCCCCTGCAATTTCTATCTCTGAGGTAACATAAAACATAAAATGTACCTACAAGACAAACCCACACACCCTGGAAGAATTAAAACAAAATATCTGCCAGGAAATTGCCAGCATTTCTCAACATGAACTATAGCGAATGATGGATAGTGTCCTCAAGAGGCACCAAAAATGTATGGACAGTGGCGGTGGTCAGTTTCAGCATCTCCTTTCATAAAGTTGGGAAGTAGAGTCTTTAGAAGTAGTTGTAAAAATGTTGTATGGTTTCATCCGCGCTTTCCTATGACAATGGCAGACGGCAACGAATGCCAAGGATGTGAACAGGCAAAACACCTGTTCGTAACTACGTTTTTTGTTCTTCCGTTTCTTACATTTATGTTGTGCTCAATTTTTACTTCCTCTACTGCGTACCCAGTACATCAAGTAAGCATTGCATTCTATAGCCAAACATTTGATACAGAGATATCACTAGAATAGGTGCATCACTTAAGGGCCTCTGAATTTTGAAAAAAGCAGTCCATGTGTATGTTTTTGAATAGCATAACCCAAAAACAAAAGCTTGGATAAATACCAAACATGGTAATGTTCCAAAGATGCAGAATGAAGATTTTGATTAAAATCTCTCCGTCTGAAACTGCACTTTACATAAAACATTTTAAAAAATATTTCCTGTCTCCAAAAAAGTCTTAATGATTTTGATTAAAATACCATATATTTGAGATATTTGCATGACATTCTTGAATTTATAAATATTTTAAATTTTCTGGGAATAATGTGTTTAAGTCGGAATTTTGTATAATTTTGCGTAACCTGTAAAACATAAGAAGAAGACAATAACTTACTTCACAGAAATGTACATCTCTATAAAACACCAATTTACTGTATAACCTTTTTTGGTTATTCTGTGTTAGTGCGTCCTCACGTGGGTGATAGTCACTTGTTTTGTGACTCATTCCCTTTAACTCGTTGGTGACGTATGTGTTGCCAACGCTGGAAAATTGAAATCAGCGGAAGTATGTTGTGAATGTTCCCAACCAACTAGTTAACGTTATAACGTTATTTGTTGTTGTTACTTAGAGTTATTGTTTTGTAATTAAGTGATGTGACTTAAGTTCTTGTGCGGTGCGGTTGTGGTTTTAATCTGTATTCCACATACGTTTGAAGATGAAAAATTGGACTGAGGAAGAGATATTGTTGCTCATCGAATGAAAATTACCACAAGAGGCAAAAGAGAAGGCGGTAAACCGAGAAGGAATGCTCTCGACGTTATTCTGGCAAATGTTCTACCTTTCTGGCTAAATACAAGAGGTTAATATACTAATAGCAGTAATATATTATAGTTGTTGAATGTTAAGTTTAGTTTTAGCGAGTTGTACAATGTTAAGTTGGCGACAGATATTTGTGCCTTGCAGCGCCATGACATCACAGAACTGTCAGTGAATCACGTGAGGACGCTCTCGCACAGATTTAGCCCTTTTTTGATAACATAAGCCATTTCTGAGGTATTCAGTATTATTGGTTTGAATTCTCCAATACTTTGGTCATCGAGGTGCTGTTGGTATTCAGTTGTTTCTTTTGATATCATGGTAAGAGTATGGAATTTCAAGCTCGTCATACACAGATCTGCTTTTAGACATATGACTATAATTATAAGATGAAATATCTTACAGACTGGTTCACCATGGTCTGCTGGAGATAGGTGTTCCAGACGTTTCATCTACAGCTGCGGTAGACGAAATGTCTGGAACACCAGACTCTAGCAGACCACGGCAAAACAACCCAGAAGATATTTCACCTTGTAATTTTGGTACCGGCCATGAAAGCCTATGTATTTTAATTTAACTATAAATTTGGTTTCCTTTGACTCTCATTCAGCTACAACAAAATGTGTTGTGAAACTATTTCTGCAAAGATTTATGTCAATCAGTATGAAACACAAAAACAATTTTGATGTCTTAAATTCACATGACTTTCTCTATCCTCTGTCATTTATTAGTGGTATACAAACAATTCTTATAAAGGCTTATTTTTCTATTTATTTTATTTTAATCGAGATAAAGCTTTACAAAAATAGCTTCATTACATATTTCGTTACAGATATAGGGAACATTGATAGTCAGATATTTAACTATTGGACAATATTTAGAATTGGGATATATTCTTCACCACTCTGTCCTCTATGTGGTCTGCAAGAGTAAATGGATCAAGACCACCTTCAAATATGCCCGGCCACTTCTAGTGCCCCATCCAGCAGTGAAAAATATTGGAGAGCAAGAGGATTAATGACTTCATTGTCAGAAATCTAGCATTAGCTAACAACAACAATTGGACACTATATCCAGACCTTAAAATTCCATACTCGCAATCACGAGAAACAACTGAATATCAACAGGACTTTAAAAGACTGACAAAGAATTTTAACAAATTAAAAAATTAATACAGCTTATGTCACAAAAAGTTATTTGAAATAAACTATGTTTTAAAGAGATCTATATTCTTTGTGCAGAACATTTTCTCTATTGCTTAACATTTATCAGTTATATAAGATGATACAAAATTCCTTCTGAATGAAGAGGACTTCACAAACTATTCACAGAAAATTTAAGATGTACAGTCACAGTGCAAATAACTGAGTGCATTACAGGAGCAGAATATTTTTAAGTTCCACGTCATGTGACAGCGCAGTTTGCACAAGTCAGTATTCCAATATGCGACTGAGTTTATTTATAACCTCTGATCCATATGTTATCGTCTCTTGGACACACAAATAGGCTGTCTCTTAAGTTGCCACTCGCATTTGTATTTGCAAGTATCTTATATATTTAAACGAGCAATTCTTGTATGTATACAAATATATGCCGTGCAACTTGGAAACAACTCTTAACGATTTCAATCAAATTTTGTATTCAGATAAGCTTTTGCTTTTTAAGTTTATCTATATAGGTGTAATTCTTGAAAAAAACCGCGATTTTACATAAAAAAAAATATTTTTTATTCCCACTTCTACAGAGCAATTGAACCTTATTTTGGCTTTTTCTTCTCTTCTAATTGACCAATTTCAACAAACAAAGTAGAGTTTTAAAGTCCTCTTCCAGGGCTATCAGAATACATTAAGAAAGTTGATCTAGCTATATTAGTCTATGTGTAACAGTCACAAATACCTTAAACCTTATTTTGGCCATAATTTCTCTGTTAATGGGCCAGTTTCAACAAACAGACCAGGATATTAAAGGTCTCGTCAAGAGCTTTCACGAAACCTAAAGAAAGTTGACTTAGCTTTCTTAGTCTCTGCATAACAGTCACAATTAGTCAACACCGTATTATGGCCATAATTTCTCTGTTAATGGGCCAATTTCAATAAACAGGCCAGGTCTCGTCACCTAAACAGCTCCAACAATTAGGATGAAAATTTGTATTTAGTTAACATTTCGCTTTTCAAGTTTATCTAAATAAGTATCTTCTCCCCCAAAAAAAAAAAAAAAAATGATTAAAAAAAAGGAAAAGAAAGGAAAACCCGAGAAAAGCTCGGTCGCCCGGGTACTGTATACAAATGCGAGTGGTGATTCAAGATACGGGCTGTTTGTGTGCCCAAGAGACAGTAACATATGGAACAGAGACCATAAATAAACCCAGCTGCATGTTGGAATATTGACTTGTGTAAACCATAGTGCCACATGACATGGGACTTAGAAATATCCTGCTCTACTAGTGTGCTCTATTATTTTTCTCCATGGTGTACATTATTTACATCATGTAAATATCTTTAATGTATGGTATTTTAATAAGAATCATTAAGATCCTTTTTTACAAAATCCAAAATTTTGATAAATGTTCCATGAAAAGGGTAGTTTAGGTTGGGGGATTTTCTTTAAATCTTTGTATTACTCTTTGGAAGATACAACTTCGGCATTTACCCAAATTTTATTTTTGAGTTCTGCTGTTTACAGTACTGATTTAGAGTGAAATACTTTGAGTTTTTGTATTCTTTCGAACATACTTGCTGAAGTTATTAAATATATTATTGAAATGTAAGTTCTTTCAATACAATAAGTACTGCACTGAAATGCTGATGTACTTAATACAATTTGGACCATACTTTACTACTATTAATCTGCTTAACTATAAGCCATTAACCTGAAGCCGCCACAATCATGTCTGCTTTTGTTTTAGTGAACAAAACAATTTGAAAATAAGCAATGTCTATGATTAAATCTTGAAGCTGGAAATGAATGTCACAACTTAAGAACTTAATGTTTATGATATAAATGGTTACACATGGGTTTTTTTCTCTCTTATTAGTCCTTATGTTGAATATCTTTATGTTGAACTGTTGATTTTAAGTGTTAACAAGCTGTAATGTACTATATATTGACTCAGGCTTCATTCATTGAATTGAACATAAAAGGAGATAGTATTCTTCTTGCTTGTGCACCATACATTTACATTAGCCTCTGTGAGTTTATGTTACTGTGCTATTTAAATGCAGAAGGTTTATTTATATTCAGTGTTTTAAGTGCAAGTTAATAAAACTATATAAGAATGTGAAATTGCCCAGCTGTTTACGCGAGCTTATCACACAAACACAGTGAGACAGTGTATGTACACTCTGTTCGGATGCAATCATATCTTCAGGATGGCAATGTCTCATATATCAGCAGACACAAGAGCTCATCAATTTGTGTTTTATCACTGACTATAGGCCAAGTTACTATTATTTCACTGTTCTAATAAACAAGATAAGCAATTGTAACTCTCGGCAGCCAAGATCAATACACCTCAACGTTCTGCCAAGTAGTAACCTAATTAAGACAGCTGCACCAAAAACAACGGTTATAAACTTACAACATGTGAACATGCAGCATAAAACAGTCTAACCCGCAAATTAGTTTTCACATCATTAAAAAGAAGAGGAATACATAATATTGTGGCACAGTAGCTATGGTGCAAGGTTATTGTGAGGTTGGCGCCAGCCAGTTGGAACATAAACAGATAAGTGGTACATATAAGCATTATCGCCAAATAATTAGAATCTTGTAGAAGTTTGGTGCTCTCTGACCACAGCCTGCTCACGGCCTTGCACTGATAAATAATTGTATGTTAAGTAGGTAAACAAGGGTGCACAAGCAACACCGACTCTATGTCAGCACCCCTGTGGAAAACTGTTCCCTAATATTACAAGATATCTTCAGAGACCTTAGTGAAATATATTTTGTTTTGATGTTCCTTACTACCTGTATTAATAGTTTCAGAGTGTGTGTGTTTTAGAGTGTGCTGTATAGCTGTTGGAAATTTCCATGCAGTTCCAGAGCATTTGAGTTGGCAAAACTTCTAGAAAATTTTGGTTATCTGACGATATTGCACATCACTTTACCTTGGCTTTGCACTTGGCTTATCAGTTACTATGATCACTGGCACCAAGCTGTCAATACCCTTGTGCCATAGCAACTACACTTCAATTTGTCCTTAAAAAATAAATTAATATCCTGAATTTTCTGGGAATACACTGTGAAGTACTTTACATTTGGAGGAAATGTATAACTGGTAAACAAAAAATAGATAAAAATGTACAGCATAATAAAAGTGTCTTTAAAACAATGTATTTGAAATACCTTTTTTGTGGTATTGACCATTGTCTAGTTATATTATTATTGGTTTGAATTTTTCAATTTTTTTTTAAAGTGCCATCGCTATTCATTTGTTTGTTGCGATGACATAGAAAGAGTGTGGAATTTCTAGACCAATACATATAGCAATGCACTTTTAAACATTTGACTATCACAATAACACACTGTGTAATGAAGCTGTTTATGCAGATTTGTGTAATGTTTTAATAAGCTAGTAACTGTGATGTGAATTTAAATTTATAGAAAAACTGAGCTGGAAGTTAGAACACTTATGTCACTGTCATTTGTAGCCTTGATTGCTTTCAACAGCTAATTAGTTTCATCGTCAGAAGCAATTAGGTCCTGAAACCAGTCAAGAGATAGAACGCATAAGTGATGTTCCAACTTCCAGTTCAATTTTTCTGTTTATTTATGCAAATATTATCTCAGTTTATTTGAAAGAGAAAAAAGAATAATGTTTGCAAAAGTTGTAGTGCTGTGTAAAAATAAACAACAGTGTATAGAGAAAATCATGTGTGTGTAACATATCTGGTTCAAACCTGGCAGAGGACAATGGACTTTTTTTCCAGCAGAAAAATCCATAGCATGGCTTCCTTTGGAATGGAAGTAAAGCAGGTGGTGGTGTGTCGTAGGTTTATGATATGTAAAAAGCCTGGACCTCTGAGCAAAATGAAACTGTCTTTCACATGTACAGATAGTGTCTCATAAGTAATGTCAGTTTTTAAGAAACACAATTATCTCAAATGTGTTCTGACAAGCAATTAACTAATCTTCAAAGTACAGCCCATTAGATCCTATGGTCTTGAGCCATCTTTCAGCGAGGTTTATTATCCCACAATTGCACCAGTCTCTGGTTTTTGAGGCGAAGAATTCGGCGAGACCCACTTGCATTGCTTCAATGTTGTCAAAATTTCTTCCATGTAGAAAATGGGCCATGGATCGAAAAAGATGATAATCTGATGGTGCGAGATCAGGGCTGTATGCTGGGTGTAGTAGCATTTTGATTCCTTAACCAATTCCTGAACTATTTCTTAGGTTGTTCGGGCAGTATGGGGTCTGGCATTGTCCTGTTGCAATAGAACTCTATTTCGGTTAACTAATGCTGGTTATTAGCCTCAAAATTTCATGAACTCGTTCCAGTTGTTGAGAATAAAGATCTGCATCAATCGCCTGTCCATTTGGAACAAACTCCCAGTGAATCATGCCAACAAAATTACACCAGACACACATTATTTTGGGACCGAAACAACTTTTTTTAACGATAACTTTGGCAGGTTGGCGGAGATCAAGCCACCGTTTTGAGGCATCAGGGTTTTGGTAATATACCCATTTTTCAAGTGACAGTTCTCCAGACAAATCTATCATCCATGGGATTACGGATAAGCTGACGACAGATATCCACTCTACGTTGAGCCTGTTGAGGTGTCAGTTCATGAGGTACAGAACTACAGCTTCTGTATGATTTTCCAAGTGTCTGAATGTGGCGATGTATGGTATCTTTTGATGCACCAAGTTCTTCTGAAAGCTTACTGATACTTCTTTGTAGATTTTCTTGCAAAACTTGGCATGTATCCTCAATATTCCGTACTTTAGGTCTTCCAAACTGTGATAAATCTTTAGTGTTTTTGTCTTCATTGTTGAAATGTTGGAAGCATCGTTGTGCCACACACTCACTAACAACACCTTCTTCCACTTCACATATTCTTCGAGCTGTGGCAGCGGCTTTATAATCTTGTTTCCAGTAGTGCTTTAGAAGGACTCTAAGCTCAAACTTTATCTCCATTTTGTGATTGTTTATTAACAACTGAAGACTGATACATGCTCGCAATGTACGCAACACTAGCCATGACTTCCTGCAAATAGCATTGTCAACCCCCCCCCCCCCCAAAAAAAAAAAACAATAAATTTTCCTAAATACCAAAATCAAAAAACCGACATTACTTATGAGACAACCTAATAATATAGAATGGGACACTGAGAACCACAGCAGTTAAAGAGCGTCTATAAATAAAAGCTCAATTTTAGCTCCGAGCCCCACATAAAAATGAGTAATTCAGTGATCAATACACACTTACCTGTTGAACTTCTCTTTCTGGGACTAACTAGAGCAAGTATGCTTAGTTCAAATGTTTGAGATTAGTAGGATTCCTGGTAAAGGTGGCAAGAAAATACATTTGCAAGCTTTCCTTCAAGCGAACATAGTGCCAGAGTAATTTGTGTAGCTTAAGGGTATACCGAAGTGAAAAATATTATTTTCTAAAGTATTGAAGCTAGAGACTTAATTTTATGCATGGGCATTACCAACAACTAAAGAAATGTGTGTACCAAATTTTATACCGATATCTAATCACATTCTTGATATATTAATTTACATCAATTTTATTGAGTATAGTAACAGATGTTGAACTAGAGTTGATATTTTAAAATTATATATCTTATTACCTTCATAACAAATTAAGGGAGGGACATCTCCATATAATGAATAGTTTTTCTTAAAAAGCTTTTAATACCATAAAGTGTAAAAATAAGCAGGGCATTGTTATATTAATTATTTCTTTAAAAACAATTTATCAAAATTCTAATCAGACATTTTACGACCCACATTGTGAACTACGTTGGAAAAAAGGTTTAGATCTCTTGCTAGATTTTTGTGGAAGAAGATAGAGTTTGAATATGAGAAAATAACGAAAAACTGTTTCCAAGAAAAATGAGTTTAAATTTTAACCATACTCTTCAGCATTAACCTCTCTGCAAGTATCATTCCCCCTCCGTCTGAGTTTGTTCATCGATTTGCATAAGGTTGACGTACTGCCCTTTCTTTTCGTCATTCTAAAACTATAGAGTACTTCAATATGTGATTTTAAAATATACCTAACAAAGAATGTTTAGAAACAAGTGGTCTGTTCATAGAAATAAAAGCAAATTATCTATTGCCACAACTTACACTTTATTTTTGCCACAAATAAAATAAGTAATACTACACACAATGTGTATATCCATAATTACACTTGAATAACCTTGTAAACACATCAAATTATTGCAAAAACAAGTGCACACTATCAGAAATGGAAGATGTAGGTACAGTTGTTTAAAAGGCCAAGGGTAATTGTACCAGTGCACCACTTTAAAAGTGGCATTCAAAATGTGTGTTCTCCTGCCCTAGGGGATTAAAACCTCACAGATATGTATATTCTTTAAGGTATGATGCATTTTTTGCAATAAAAATCTGAAAATTGATTTTTTTTTTGGGGGGGGGGGGGGCAAACAGGCTAAAATACCACTTACGGTTCCCTTAAGGAAAGGTTGGATTCTCTTTATTACCTCTTACTCAGATTACATTAATATTTGTGATAAAATTATAGTGAAGAATTAATTTCTTTTATGCAAAGTAAAAGATGCTGTTGTTTTGCTTTTAACTAGATTAAACACTAAGAGTTTTGTCTCAATTGAAAAGTTTCACTTAAGTTTAGAACACTGAGGCAGATGCATCTCAGAAAAGTGTGTCTAAGTGTATCACTGGTTTTCTGGCTGCAGCAAATCAGCATCATAATGGCTACGTGGATTTATATGCCGTAGTAAAAGTTCTAGCACCATTGTAAACTTTCAGATACAAGAGTTAGTAAATTTTAAAAAATGCATTTGTTTGTTTCAGAACGGCTGAGAGCTTCCAATGCATCAAATTCTTCATCAAGCTCTGGAGTAAGTGCTATACTTAAATACGTGCATACATTGTAAGAAAGGAAGTACACAGTAAATTTCTTCGTGACAAACATTGCAAACTATTTTCTATGTCAGCATCCTTCACAAATGAGTCAAGTGAAAATAATACAAATTGAATGTGGCTTGCTGGAGGAACTACTTACTTTTCTGTCTGTCTTAACATAATGGCTACAGCCCAGATTTCAATGACCTAAAGAATATTTAAAAATTACCTTAAAATGATGACTTTATACCTGTAAAATTTATTAGACATGAGCCTAAAAGAACTAAGCATGACTTTAAAATGACCTTTATTTTTTATCTCCTTGCACAATTCACTTATACTTTATCACTGACTACTGAATTATAGTATGCTACATACGTTTTCAAATTTTAAGGAGTGTCAATTGTCAACTAATACAGACTTACACATTGAGAAGCTTTCTTCAACATTAACAGAAGATACTGGAGAAGGTTCCACACAATTTAGATTGCTTGCAACTGATTTCATCAATTCTATTTGATTTTCAATTTTCGGAAACACTTGTTTTTACCTTCAATAAGACAAAATAAAATATTGTCTCAACCACTAGCGTGTGTTCCATAAAGATTACATTGTAACAGCAGGCGTGGTGTGACTCTCAAAAGTATGAGGCCGATTCATCCCACATTCCTTTAGAGGACAAGTCTGTCCAACAGTAGACATCAATTGTTTAGTTTAATGAGTCCAAATGTTTAAGAAAATACAAATAGGAGAGCCATATTCCAAAAGATTCCCAAGAATTTTTAGATTTAGAGATCCTGAAAGTTGATTCTGCTAATATTAGAATAATGCAATCAAACTCATGAAAAATGACAAAAGTCTGGATTTTTTCTTAAAGTGACTTAAAAATAACTTGCATCCTGTAAAAACTATCCTAACTGATAAACGTGTCTAAAAAGGCAGAAAAATTCCCTTTAAAAGTGGTTTAATTTCACTCAAAATGTTACAAGCTACTTATATTTTTCAAATAGAATTGCTCTAGATTCACCAGAAAAAGATGCAAAGTCAACGAAATCCTTGCCCTAGTAATGACTGTATAATCATAATTATTGCATAGCCTCTGCTGAAACAGTCAGGCTTGCTGTTTGAGTGTTGCAGAGTGACATTTTCCTCCATTCCTAACTCCACCTGCTCTTGGCACAAAACCATGGTACATAGAGTTGCTCCAAGTGATAAGCCGTGCACGTAGTTGCTTGTAAACAAATCTTCAAGTTGGCCAGGTAGCATTTCACTCATAGGAATAGTAATCAATTTTCTGTCAGAAGAGTTTCCTGATCATTTAAAATCAGAGATTCTAGAATTGTCAAATGTCTGGGATTGATGTTTATAAAATGTTGAAGACTTGTTCCCAAGTTTATGCAACTTCTGTGACCATGTGGCATGGAGCCACATATGAGTGCAAAGTTTTTTTTCACTTATTAACAATGTTAAAAACCAAAGCAGGTCTAGAATTAGTGAGTACAATTTATGCTCTATGCTGAGATTGAATGGATCTACAATTTAACCCAATATTGACAGTTACTGATCGTTACTGCTTGTCATTAGTTCCAAATCAAACAGTTACTGATTGTTACTGCTACACAGGGAAAATGTCATAAGTTCCAAATCAAACTAATTTTCATAGTGCCACCATTGTATCTCCAACCCTGATGTTTGGTGAGGGTAAAGAAAGAGGCATGTATCAGCATGGCCACCTTTAGCAATACTAGTGCTGTGAATTTACACAGTAAAAGAAGTTATTCTGATTTGTTTAAGTGGATACAACAGCACTTTAATTTTATTTCTTGTAAAATTTTTTTAATAAATGTTTACTGTTGTTGCTTAGAGTTTTGCTATACACAAACACAACACACAAGAAAAGAAACGAAAACAGACAAGGTTTGCAGTGCTGGGTTGACTCGCACAGCAAAGGGCAAAAGTTGTCTTCTAGCACCAATTACAGGCTTCCTTCACATATGTGTGCAGTGCATTTCAACTATGTTGCCAGTTCTGTTATAAGCAAAGAAACAGTTGCTGTTTGCTTCAGTCCATGTAGTGTTGGTTTTCTTGTGCAATTTACTGCATTATTCTTATAGTTATCATTGTAGTTCTTGTAATAAGGTTATGGCTAGTGGTTCTTCAGAACTGTGTGCATTTTACAAAGGGATAGCATATGTGTACGCAGTAGTGGTAAGAGTTGGCAAAACTACCTCTCTCAGTCACATTGAATATCAGAGCCAAAGATACAGGGGAGTACTATAGTAATAAGAACATTTTATTCAATACACATGACAGCCGAGTGTATTGCTGTCATGACATAGGCAATTTTCCCTTGATTACCCTTTCACTCGTGGAAGCCTTGCGACCAGCTATTACTACAGGCGCTATGATGGAGAGAGTCTCTCCAGTGGCATGCCTACTTTAAGTCACAGTTTAAAGGCTGGTTCACAAAAACCTAAGAACAGTATACAACAATACTCTGTAATGAGAATGGGAGTGCATACACGAGGTTAACTATAGGCATAAACTTAGGTTTTCACGGCTGGTATCCTTAAATTCTAAAAACCAGCAGAACACAGTGGCACATGATGGAGAACAGTCCCAAAATGCCCTCCTCAAACACTCAAGTAACTGCATTTCATTTAAGCCACATTTGAAGCTGCACAAAAATGCTTTCTCTGAATCTCCATTGTGCTTGAAAAAACGTTCATACTTTCCAGACTTCAAACATAAATTGAGCAAAAATGATTGGCGCAATAATGGGCTGCCTGCTACCATTGTATTACCAATGAGTCAGCTGTCTTGAAAAAGCAACAATACTTTCTCCAGAGTTGGCTAATTTTCCATGTCTCAGTATATGTCTAGTGACCATCATATATAACCTTATAAATGGCAACATGGAAAGTTGATTTTGTGCTTTGGGACATCATTTGTTTGTAATGAATGGCCAGGGATATTTTTTCTTCTGGTTCCAATTCAGCAAACATAGATCAGCAAACAACAAAATTGGATGGGGTAAACATTTCCTAAATACAGATTCATTACTTTTTCTGATAGCAAGCCTCATTCCTTATTAGTAGCAGACATTTAAATTGTTTGTTATTCATTGCTAATCTCTACCTGTTTTTTGAGGTAATAACCAGTTGCATTCAAACAATTTACAAGTGAGAATCGATGCTTAATGGATCTGAGAGAGTCAGAATGAACAGTTGCTGGATTTTCTTCCAGTTTCATTTCCCCAGGTTGTGACTAGAGAGAGCTGTTTTGTATTACAACAACCATAATTTTTATAGTGAAGAGTCTAATATGCCATGCCTGGGAATAAGAATGAAAATGAGTCTTCTTTCCTGTTCTTAGGAAGCCAGAAATGTTCTCATTATTTTAAATGCTCACATTATATACATGTGAAGGTAATCCTAAAAGTAAAATCTTCCGAGTTTTTTCCCCTTAATACAGTAAAACCTGCCTAAAATGGAACGCGATTGTTCCAGTAATATTTTTCCGTTTTCACAGATTTCCATCTTACAAAGGGTTGTGCATATTTTAGGAAAACAAAGTACAAAAAATATAATTGTATAGAATTAAACTGAAGGAATAATTTAAAATATTCTGGAATTAAAAAATAGGTTTAATTGTATGTTTTACTGTATTTCCAACTTACTTGCCATACATAATTGCAGTTTCTCCATTAGTTTCTTTTCCTCCACATATCCGTCGAAGTGCACTGTCGCGACTTCTTCACAAGAGAACGCCCTACGATGTCCTCTGCATCCTACATCAGCTCCAGGAGTTCTGGAACATTCTTGGAAGCTGCAAATTCCTGAAAATCACTCACAACAGATAATGCTTCTATAAAAGTGTGTATTTTTGGCTCCCTTTTGTTGACTTTGTCATCATCATTGTTGTCCATTCCTCCTGTAACTTCACAACTTCTGTTTCCAGCAGCAATATCTGCTGCACTTTGAATGTCTTCAGTTGTGGCAAGTTTGTTATCAAAGCACATAACTATGTATTAAGCATAATGAAAATCTGTCTTAGGTTATTCATGCAAATGGTTCCAGAAAAACTTCCATTCCTGCGTTACGTAGTTTTCTGTTTTAGAGTGTTATTTAACATAAGAAATAGCTCTGTTCCGAGATTCATTTTCCGGTTGTCCAAGTTTCTGGTATATAGGGGGTCCGGTTTAGTCAGGTTTTACTGTATAAAGAAACTTTTTTTCCAGTAAATAGTACATGGTATAAATAAGGGGTCTCATAAGAAATGCAATTTTTAATTTAATAATAAAGTGCATACTTTCTTTTGAAAATTGCTAATATTATTTTGTCTGCACACATCCATTCTGGGGACAAATTTTTGACGACTAGAGCAAAGTTCCGCTTGAATTTGATCCACAAAACGTCTAATGTCTACCTTGAGTTGGGGAATGGTTTGTGGATTGCTCACATGAACACAAGATTTACCCTATAGAAAAAGTCACATGCTGTCAAATCACATAATCTTGGTGGCCAGTAATGATCGCCATTGCAAGAAATGAGAAATGAGTAGGGAATCTTTCTGTCAGTGACCTTGTTTCGTGGCAGTGTGACAGGTTGCCCCATCCTGTTGGAATCACATGTCTTCCACATTCAACTCCTGCAGTTGTTGCCATAAAAACTTATGTGGTGATAACAGCCACCAGTCATTGTCACTGCTTTCTCGGTCTCGTCTTTGAAAAAGCATGTCCCAATTAGTCTGCCAGCCCATAATCCACGCCAAACAGTGAGTTCTTCCGGATACAGACACTTCTTACAGATCATGCGAGTATTCTTGTGCCCCATATATGGCAATTTTGTTCATTCACATAACCATTAAGCTGGAAGTGTGCCTTGTCACTGAAGATTATTTTCTTATGAAAATCACTATTGAATTCTTGTTTTGTAAATACCCAATCAGTAAATGTTCAGTGCTTCAAGTGGTCCATTGGCTTTAGCTCTTGTGTTAGTTGGATCTTAAAAGGATGCAAACATAGACCTTTTGTTAAAAGTCGCTGCAAACTGCTTCTCAAAATGGCTAATAGTTGAGAACGGCAGCAAATCAACTTCATTGGACTCATAGTAATGCTCTCCCTGACAAAGGGCAACATTCTGTACCAATCGACGAGAATGAGAACATCCATGTGATTCGATTCGATGTTCATTGATGATCCTGTATCTTCAGTTTTCCTTACCAGTCTCTGCACTTTTGACACACTAGGTGCATTTCGCCTACCAAAAATTACACAAAGTACTCAAACAGTCTCTGCATAGCATTCACCATACTTGAAATGGACTTTCAAAATCTGGATGATTGAACCTTTGTGTATCTCTCCGTTTTAGCTGATAATAATATGCACAAATGACAATTGACAGTAACAATCGGTAATTGTAATATAAACAGATGACAGTCACTTAAATTTCAGGCCAGGCAAACTAACAAACCGAAAGAGTTGTTCAGTTAGATCAAATCTGTCATCCAATTTGTGGCATAAGCTTGTCTTGCGCACAGTGTTGTAGTCTATTTAGCATTATCCAGGGGACACCATGAGGAGGCAGACTACTTTATCCTCTACTTTAGCCACTGGACATGTCTTTTTGGCAGAACATCTGCATAGGTTTGGTTTTATAAGTGACAATGCATGTAAGATCTGCAATGCTGACGAAGATTTTAAATGGAGAACACCGACTGAAATGCCCAGAATTGAGGAAAGCTGTACCAAATGGAGAGATACATAATTTATATTGGCTAGTTAGGGAAAAACTGATGGATCAAAATCCTGCACATTAGATCAACAACACTTGTGCCATAGGAAACTCAAGCCAGATTGGTTTTCAAGAGTCAGCGTTCTAGTAACACGTCACCTGCTATTAGAGGTCACAGGATGATGCTAGAGATGATGTATTTGTGTGAGAAATGACACACTGATTTGTTAGGAATGTTTAATTCTCATCATATGAGACCACAGGCTTTACTTCCCTTCTGAAACAAACCGTGCTAAGGATTTCTACCCTTGTTCTCTGGCAGCTTTCAGGAACTAGAAGTTGTGTGCCTTGTTAGCTACTACACCAAGTAGGACAAATCTGGCAAAAGTGCCAAGAAATTTGTGTTTTGTGTAGTTGTCTTATTTTTCTCTTCCTTCGTAATTCCATTTCTCTTACGTTAAATGTTAATAGAATTAAGAAAAGGTTTTAGCTAAGGATTTAATATTACAGTAAATCCTTGTTTATCCAGACTAACTGGGACAAAAGGCAATCCGAAAAATCAAAGATCTGGTTAATGTGGGTTCTGTGAGTAATAAGCAAAACAAAATTCTTAAATCCTTAAATAGGCAGACTTGCTGTTTATGAGGATAAATAATTATGTCTTGTAACGAAATTATGTACAATACATTAAAAAATATAAAAATCACTTCAGTTCTTAACAAAGAATTGATCCACAGTCTTCTTTTGTGGCATTTGAACGAAGTATAGTCACACAAACACTTTATCATTAATAGTTCAACTGGAGTGGTGTCTGGCTGACGCTCCAAGTACGCCGTAATGCTTGTCAGCAACTCCCATTTCAACAGCTATTTTCTTCATTGTTTCTCCTTTATCAGTTTGATTAATAGCATCCAACTTTTTATCCATTGAAACTATGACCTTCGCTTTGATGTCATTTTAAACTTGTACATTGAATTACACTCCCAAACACTTTGATAAGACACAAAAACAATCTGGCTGAAACACACACAATAAATTTAATGACACGTGTGATTTGAAAACAGCAGGAAACCTGAGGTAATTGAGGGAGGTGTAGGGATCAAGGTCAATGTTTTCTTCTGGTGGTATTTATAGCTGGTGAGACATACCGTGTCGGCACCATGTGACACACTACTAAATCTTTCTTGAACTCAACAGGTAGTATTTTACAGCACAGTATAATACGTGTTATCATAATTTATTGTACAATTTATGCAGGAATTGTATTTTGAATCAAACTAAAAAGTGAATATTTGGCATAGTTATAGTTACATTCTTGCTATTATAGTTAAATTTATCATCTAATGTGAACATTAAATTTTAAACAATATCTACAAATCTGATTCAGATAATCCATAAATCTGGATAAACAAGGACTGGATAAAGGAGGTTTTACTGTATGTACTTTATTTTAGTATTCTATCATCATTTATGTGTAAATGTATCCTTAAAGTGGATCATAGAAACTTAAGAAATATTCAAATTCTAAAATAACTATTTTGTTTTACAGAAAGATTCATCAGCAAACCAGAATCCATTTGTGACCACATCTCATGGACATCCTGGATTTACTCCACAAAAAGTGGGAAAGGGTTCAGGGGTAAATATTCTTTGTATCTTAGTTGGTATTAAGTAACATTTTCTTTTGCATGACCTAAAATTGCTCTTAGGGCCACTTTGATTGTTTGAGCTTAAGCAGAGGTTTTGGCTACATGAACATTTACATGTGTTACAACTTTCCTGTATTTGGGATATTTAACGAGTCCCATACAGCTGAACACCCTTGTATATTGTGTATGGTAACCCTTCCCCTTTCTCCAATATCCATTTGCAAGCATTTGCTTCTTGCCATTTCACTAACCTTATCCTGTTCCCACTCTCCCCTTTAATTTCTATTTTCTGATTTATTTTATCTCCCATCTTTATTATATTTTCCTGTTTCTCAGCTTTTGTCATCAGCTTCTTTCTTGTAACTCTTATTAATCAATTTTCATTATACACTTCACTAATCTTCACTATAACCTCACTTTTACTGCATATGCATTTCCTCTACTCCTTCACTTACAGTGTACCCAACCGTTTTCTTAACCTTGTTACTCTCTGCAAAATATCCCTTTGTTTCTTTTGTTCTCTGCCTAGCTCTTCCTTCCCTTCTGTCCCCCTTTGATCTCTCAATTATTTCATCCATTACTCTTTCTATAGCTGTTATTGAGCTTGCTCTTTTTGTCACTATTTTTTTACTTTCTCCAATCCATTCACTCTTATCTCCTACCTTGGGTCTCTCCACTCTTTCTTTCACACTTCACTGCCCACCATTTCTCCTCCTTCCTTCTTTTGATCCCACACATGTAACTGGATCAATGGAGTTTTATAATACACACTACAAGCAACAAGCTGAGCTTAAACTGTACTGAACTGTGGTTTAAGCTGCAGTTTTATAATGCACAGTGCAAGCAATAAGCTGAGTTTATATGTGACTTGGCTTAAACTGTATCAAACAATGGTTTAAGGCTTAAAGAGTTGCCATGTTACTTGTATCTGAAGAAAAGGATATTAATAATGAAGGCATGGCAATTATTTTAACCCTTTTGGAGAACAGTTGACAATGATGGTAAAAGAAATTATTAATGATACAATTAAGCATAAATCCAACTAGTGAACAAAACAATTGTAATGATTATTTATTTATTTATGCCAACAAACTTACTGTTGGTATTTTTAAACACAAGCCCTGTGTGGGCAAAGTTTGAGAGGTAGAACTGGAACTTAAAAATTCAATACCACAACTAGGATTTGAACCACAGACCTTCCGCTTACCAGGCAGCTGCTCTAACCATTGAGCTATTGTGACAAACTGCCAGAATGGCATTAAATTCTCAAACCAGTTCGTATTTCTCCTGGTAAATTGTAAATTTATACTTCTTCATTACCTTGAGTTTTCTCCCTCTCAAATACGATTCCTCATGCTGCCTTAGCTTTGTTCCTTTTTAGCATGCAAATATTTTTGACTTATGTTTCTTTTAATCCCCATTGTTCTCAATAATTGTGTATTTTATTGATTTAATTAAGTTATACTGATATGTTATGGAACAGGGAGACACAAGGGTGCCAAAGCCTCCAAAACCACCAGAGAAGCCATTGATGCCATACATGCGATATAGTCGCAAAGTGTGGGATCAGGTAAAGGCACAGAACCCAGAACTGAAGTTATGGGAGATTGGCAAGATAATCGGACAGATGTGGAGAGACTTGCCTGAAGAGGATAAAACTGAGTATGTGGAAGAATATGAGGCAGAGAAGGTAGGAACTTGCAGTGCATCATGACTAAAGGTGTTTGGCAATGCATGTTCAGGGCTGATGTTAAAAATACTCCTAACGTACTGTTTGCTAACATCATGTTAAATTTTACAATTATAGGTTCCATCCCAGCTATGGCTTTGAATTTTATAGTTATGATTCTATCTTTAATTATGTTAAATGTTAAATATAATGATAAAACTCGTGCATTTCATCACTCTTGTACAACAAATTGTTATATTGTTTATGCTCGACCATACCCAAATTTATTAATTAGCGATCCTTTAATGGACCTACTTAAGCCCAAACTTTCATTAAAGCGCTGGTCTTCTTCCAATCGGACAATTCAATTTTCACTAAATGACAGGTGCTCCACCAATCAGAGAATTCCCATGCAGCAATGGCAAAGCACAATATTGATTAATTCTCAAAATGCAATTAGCGTGAGTTTAGAAAATGCTAAAATGTTGGACAAACACACAGCACACAAATTAACCTCAATACAGCAACAACTTCCAAGAATATTGCACTAAGCACAATCCTGCAAATTAATTTCACTAATTGTACAATAAATAACTTATGACTATTTCAACTATAAAATAAGGTATAAGGTCGAGCATAAATTGTCTTTGAAACTTAACTATAATGATAATTAAGACACTCGCTTCACTCATTTCATAATATCTTAATTATTACCATTATAGTCTCATTACATAATATGCTATGTCATAGATACTATATGACTTGTGAACGTGCTCCAATGCACTTTTGTCCATGTGTCGCAGTACTCTGTCTCAGAGCAATTAGTTCACATTTCCAAACAAATTTCCAAGTGATTTTCCTGATTGAGCTTAGAATCACAATGTCAAGTGAAAAATCTACATGCAGAGGAACTAATACTTCACCGCTCACTCAATAGTGGTTAACTGCGAACTAACTTAACTATGGTGAACTTAATGATTGTAACTGGGCACTGGGGTCTGCTATTTCAAGATGAATTTGAGAACACTTTGTGGCTTACAGAAAAAAAACATGACTCAGTTACTTACCGTATTTGCCTGTTTATTAGACACACCAATGGTGTAAAAGATGCATCCCTCTTTTTGAGACCTTTATTAGGAAAAAATGTTTTCACTTAATACATCTACTGCAAAACAATTAAAACACAAATGTGCACTTACATTAAATATGTAGCCAATATAAGTAGGAAAAAGTGATCACCTTTTCATCCTCAAATCCATAAAATTCATGCTCTCTTTTCTTTGTGCTAATGATAAATCTATGAAATTCAACAATTTGTTCTTCATACTCAGTTGGCATCTTCTGTGACATTTTTGTCTTGGTCCGCATACAAAGCCGATGCGTTTTCATAAATCTTGAGCACCATGTTGTTAATCCAGTAAAGTCTGTGATCTCTTTGTTAACAGATATGATATCTCTTGATGAATGATCGTTTTCATAGAAACTGAAATTCCGACTTTTCTGTTCTCTAAAATTCAATTATTGAGTTGTGCTTCAATTTTTGGCCATTTAGCAGTTCCACTTGTCAGATTATGTTTACTGTGATGCACTTTCTTTAAAACATCTTTCTGATTATCAGTTTTTCAGTTGAAAGTGTGCCTGTTTCCATGCTCTTTAGCATATGCAATCACGTGCAGCTTAAATGCTGATAATGAATATGTACCTGGGTGACCGAGCTTCGCTTAGCATTTTTTCCCCCTTTTCATAAAATCTTGTTTTTTGGGAGAAAATGCTTATTGAGATAAACTTGTAAAGCAAAACGTTAACTAAATAAAAATTTTTGTCGTCATTGTTAAGTCATTTCCAAGATACAAGAGATATAGAGATACATATAAATATTTCATAAGCACCAACATTTCAGCCGTAAAATGTAATACATTGTATTTCTATTTCAAACATATAGACGGGACAATGTGTAACGCAAACTAATATAGCTAGGTCAGCTTTCTTACTGTATTCTGATAGCCCTGGAAGAGGACTTCAAAACTCTAGCTCATTTGCTAAAATTGATCAAGAGAAATTGTGGCCAACATAAGGTTTAGAGTAACTGTGACTGTTATGTGTAAAATCACATTTTTTTCAGGAATTACACATATAGATAAACTTAAAAAGCAAAACCTTATGTGAATACAAAATTTGATTGAAATCACTAGAGCCGTTTCCAAGTTGTGCAGAATACATATACAAGAATTGCTCGTTTAAATAGATAAGATAATGAATAATGAATTGCTTCAAGCCAAAACATTGAAATTTTCAAGAAATGGAGCTCATAGGTACCTACCTTAACTTGGTTCCAGTTTATATGATACATCCAGTTTTTCAAAAGAAAAAAGTGCATCTTATATGCCGGCAAATACGGTAATTTAATGTTGCAATGACAAGTTATCATGTTAGCTCAGTTTGATATTGCCTTTCCAGTGAATTGAAAAAACTTACAGTGTCTGTAAAATCTGATACTCCTAAAGGGAATTTCATAATGTAGATATGAGAAAATTATTAAATAGTAAGATTTTTCTAGGTCTGATATGCGCTTTATTAACATAATTAGCCAGAATTATAGGTATCTATTGGGGGAGAATAAAACCAAATGTTAAACATGAATCTGAGGACATAATATTACATTAAAAATTATAGACCTAAAGTCAAATGCATGTTTTAATATTCTATTTAGCCCATCAAAGTTTCAGCACAAGTAAAAATGCCTGTTATGTCTCAATGCTTCTTTGTATAATTAATGGTAACATATTTACAAATGGAGTTTTAAGACATGAAACACCTTTAGTCATGATTACTGTATTGCCATGTTTATGCAACATTTATACTGGATCTGTTTTAAGAAACACACCTTTTATATTTCTGTACACTAGTGTGCGAGCTTATGTGACAGATGACTGTGTATAACTCATACTACGTACATCAAGTGAATAAAGTGGACATAAACAAGTCACCAATTTGCATCACTCCTGGCCATATACATTCACAATGACAGAGCACAGTTACCGCTACATGTAGGTATATGTATTTTACCCCACTAAAAGGATATATTTACTTGATCTAAATAACATGCAGCACTTGGAAATTAACTGCTACTTATGACATCTCTGTCCACAATAACACTTTTTCGTTTTCTGCTCACAAACTCAAAACCAATCACTAGAAGCAGCATATGGAGGGAAGTTCATTTTAAATCTGGAAAGTTGGGATCAGAGTTAACTGCCAACAGCACTTTGTTTAAGGAAGGGGATTCATTGTTAACAAAGAACTGGTGAATGTTTGGACATATTGCAGATGTCACAAATTTGTCAAAAACAAACATCCAGCACTTCCCTGGTGCACAGTCTCTTCTTGCCAGCAGTTCTGACTTCACCAACTGAGGATTTCTCTTTGCATACACTGTAAATACTTGAAACTGACACACCGGGATATTAATTTCAGCACGTCATCTATGTATAGCAAATTCGGGATATTTCTTGCAGAACTTGTTAAACACATCAATATTATGGTCTTTTCACCACTTCATAATGGTTTTCCGCACTTATGTTTCACAACACTCACTTGTTCTGCCATGTTACTTTTACAGTTAGGATGGTTACAAACTCACTTAACTGCGTATTCTTACAATTCAACTATGCTTAGTTCATGCTTTAGCAAACATTGAGATTACAGACCTTAGTAGTGGTATTTTTTCAAGGGACTATTTAGACAGCGAGGCAGGTCGGTTAAAAAGTTTTTGAAGGCAAACTTGCCATATTTCTCACTGACATTCCATTTTTCTCCCACCACAGTAATTGCTTATTTTTGGTGAACAGACATATTTGTGTTGGCACTGTGGCCAAGCATTTAGAGCATTCACCTACCACCTAGCCAGCCCAGGTTTGATCCCAGGGACCTGCATGTGGTATTCGTGGTGAACAAAGTGGTGTCAGGGTGGGTATTCTCCAGGTTCTCTGTTTTCCCCGCCACTCATTCCACTAGTTGCTCCATTGTTCACCTTTCCAATCATCGATTTTGCCTGCATTTCATACCATCCTCTTCCTTACTACCACACCTGATGCTTGGCTGACCACCCGCTTCCAGGTCTTCACTCTGTCAAGTCCATAGGTTCCTCTGCTCTCCAACAGATGTCTGACCCTAGGCACTGACTTGTAAGTCCTAGAGAGTGTAAGTCCTACATAAGGGGACGGTAATCAGGTAAAGAAAAAAACAGGAGACATATTTGTATGCCCAAACAGTTGTAAAAGTACAGTGCATTGTAATGCTACCATTAAACATATTGATTGGCACATTTTACAAAACAATAACATTAAGAAAAATGGACTATTTTCTCTCCTGAAGTGGAGCAATTTGTTCTCAAACCAGTTTGAGCATTCACTGCGGTAACGTGAGTGGAGCTGTTCTTGGAATTGCTTGTAGAAAAGTGTGCTTCTTACAATGGCAGAATAGTCGGAAGGTGTGCAAAAATACTAACGATCCAGAAATACTAAAACATTTATATGTACTTAGCTGAAAGCGTTATGTTTTATGTTACAGTTAGAATATGAGAAGAATTTGAAAGCATACCACAATTCACCAGCGTATGTAGCATATATTGCTGCCAAGACCCGTGGTAAGTCTGGTAGGTTGACCCCCACTTGACAATCTAGATGGTTGTCTGTTGTCCGCATCTTCATGTAATGTTGTAATGCATCTTAGACAATGTAAATTTTTTCCCCTTCCCACTCTTTCTTTTGGTATTTTCTTAAATGAGGAGCTGAAAAGTGGTGGTTCATACCAGAATGCATCATAACCATCTTTATTGTATCCATGAAAATAAAAAAAAATATTTTTGAGTAGAAATATAGACACTACAGCAAAGGAGGTACAACAAACATGCAATTACTGTAATTCCTCATGTACCACGCACATCTTTTTTGGTAAAAAGAAATTTGAAAATTGGGATGTGTGTCTTATTTGAATTTGTATGTTGGAAGTATTGCTTTTGACTTGTGTTGTCTTACACATGTATTTCTGGTATTGTAAATAAAGTATAACAGTATTAGCAATAGCATCAGTCTTTGTCTCCAGGTGGTCTCCAGCATAAATGATTTTTATGGTTTAGCTATTACCTGGCAAGATGTACAGCATATCAACCTTGGCTGTGGAGTGCTACGATCGCTTTTTATCTTGTTTATTAGAAGACGAAGTAATAGTAACTTGGGTATAGTCAGTGATAAAACACAAATAGATGATCTGTCGTGCCTGCCGATATATGAGATGCTCTGTCGTGAAGATATGATTGCATCTGAACAGAGTGTATGCACACCATCTATAACCTCGCGTAAACATCTGGGCAGTTTAACATTCCTTCACATTCCTACGCTTTATGGCTTTGCCAAATAGTATCATTTGTTCTTTGTGACCAGTATTTATGTTCGAACCTCAGCAGACCACTTACAAAAATAATTGATTTCATTCATCACTGCTGCAGAAAAATTGAAAATTGTCAAAAAAGGGGAAGAAATAGAAGTAGGTGACCCATCCATTGGTGAAAAATGTTGGAGAGCAAGACGACTAATGACTTCATGGTCAGAAATCCACCATTAGCCAACAACATATACAATTAATTTTTTTAGGGGGGGGAAGCCTGAATAACTGGATGCATGTCTATCTCACATGTGCGTGGTACACGAGTAAATATGGTAAGTTCTGTAAGATTTGAAGCTTTCACGGCGCACGTTATTTATTATAGTTTCACGGGCGATCAGCCGTGTGAGGTTTGAAAATATTGAGCTTTCGGCCATTCTAAACTCCATGGCCTTCGTCAGAATGAAAAATCATTCATTCATTCATTCATTCTGACGAAGGCCATGGAGTTTAGAATGGCCGAAAGCTCAATATTTTCAAACCTCACACGGCTGATCGCCTGTGAAACTATAATAAATGGTAAGTTCTTTCAAATTTAAAGTGAGTAGGCCTTTCTTTATACATGCTGTTACTATGTGCAGCACTATAGGCAGTAGACACTTGTGATCATGAAATAAAATGATAATTTGCGAAGGAAGTGTACCTCCCTGATCTTTGCCACTTATGAGGACTGAGAAAAACCTGAAAATAGCCTCTACCAGGAGAACAGTCCTGTTAGCATTTGAACCGCAGATGTCTCTTTCACAAGTCCGTGCCATAATGACCTCACTCACCCTTGTGAGTACGTTACTAAAGGGATATTAATTATTGTAAATTAAATGTAAAACTGATTTGCTCAGAGGCTCAAAGCTTTGAACCTATCTTGCCGCATAAATGTGCAGTTAGGATTCTATTTAAGGAAAAATTAATGTTCAATTTATTTCAGCTCCTCATCTATTGCACGTAGTTGTAGAAATGTATTACTAGGGTGGATCAAATGTAAACAGATGAGTATCTATAACAACAGGATATCATTTTCTTCATAGTTGCCTGATTTCATAATAAACTTTTTATAAGGAACTGCCACCTTTTTTTTTTCCGCTCTCTCTCCTCTTCCTTGAAGAAAGAAGAAAGAATGTATGCAGTCAGTTGTTGAGGAACTCCTGTTTTATCTTCAAGTTGTTGTTCCCTACATGTCTTTAAACCGCCCAAACAAGTTATAGTCACAGAGGGATAAATTTGGGCTGTAAGGAATCTGCTTGTCATACAGTCGTTTTTGCAATATCTTGGAGAAGAATGACATTTCAGATGAGTTGTTGTCATTTGCTATGATAAATATGAATGAATTAAATTTATTGGGTACACTTAACTTTTCATTCCACCCTCCGTTGCACTCCTGACTACAAGTTAACTAAAACCACTAGTTCTTCCTTGTCACATGGCAAGGGGCAGCAGTTTCCTCTTTTCTTTGGTTTCCTGTATATTAGCACATTCTGTCCATACACTTACTTTTCTTCTCTGTTCGTCCTTTTTCCTTCCCCCTCTACCCAGGTATGAAATACCCACGTCTTTATCTTTGCATTCAACTTCTTCATACACCATATCTTTTTCTTTGCTTGGCATCTGTTGCGTGATGACCCTACCCCTGTCAGTCCGACATGTGCGGAACCACTCTCCGTGTCTCATGTCTTCCTTGATTGTCCAAGATAAGCTCATGAGTGCCAGTCGCTCGACCTGGGGTTAACACTTCCTTTAATGTTAGGAAACGACCCAGTAGCAGTAGCGAGGGCCCTTTAGTTTGTTACCCAAATTGGGTTTGCCAAGCATGTTTGACCTGCGTGTTTTAATATTTTGGAGCATTTTATCCTTTTAGTTTGTGATAATGTCCTTGCTATTCCAGTTTTTTTACTTTTTTAGTTTTAACCTTTTACTATTTTATCTAACAGTATTGTTTTTACCTGTTTTTAACTTTTATCTGTTTTATCTTTCCTTTTTTTAACCTTTGTAACCTAAAGGTTTTGAGTTTTACTGCTTTTATTGCTTGACTGAGGGTCCAAATGACCTAGTTGTTGATGGGCTCTTAAACCCTATTCACTCACTCTGCTTGGTTTATTTCCATTTATCTTTGAAATTGCCTCTTCTCTATTTGTACCTTTTGCACTGCTGGCCTCACCACTCACTATTTCCTCATTATGTCTTTTTTTCTTCCCACCACCTTCTTCAATCTCTGATAATAACACTGCGCTGTCTTCTTTTCCCCTCCCTTCATCAAATATGGCTTCTTTCTTCCCAATAGTTGGTCTGGGTGGTTCAGTTGGTTAGACGTTGGCGTACTGATCCTAAGGTCACAGGTTCAAATCAGGCCCAGACCAATGGTTTTTAAGTGTGCTTAAAAACGACAGCTTCTTGTGAGTAGATTTACTAGCATATAAAAGAACTTCTGCGGAACAAAACTCCGGCACACCAGCGATGCTGATGTGATCCTGGCAATTGACAGCGTCATTCAACAACAAAGCAATTAATTAAATTTCTTCTCAGTCATTGTCGTATGCCATCTTCCCCTCTTGTCTCCCTCACCACTGCCCTTGAGGTAAGATCACTCCATTTCCCTCTTAGCGTTTCGTCAGAGTCCCATAGAACTGACTTATTAATTTCCTGTTTCTCCTCATTCCTCCTTGAATTGCCACTACAGTGTCTGTTAGTTCATTATTTTCCTCTGCAGTAGGTTCGTCTGTCCATAGTTTCAAACCTTGGACATAAGCCTGATTGCTCTAATCTGTTAATTTCTTCATTAGCTGCCTTTGGTCATATAAGTAATAAATTAATAAAGACATCTGTTCCTTTTACTTTTTTGTCTGTTTCAATATACTGTATAAATTCTGTTAGAATGTTTCTTCTTCCAAATCTGAAAGCTTCACATATTTTGTTCTTACTTGCTACGATAAGAAACTTTCTCCTCAACCACGAGCCTGCAGTAGTGGGCAACATTTATTTTTCTTCTTTCACAAAGAAAATGTATTGTCATAATGCCTTTGGACTCCCATAAAAATAGTGGCAAACACCTTTCCAGCTGGAAAGTGTTTCCCACAGAATGCTTGTCTACAGTGCTTTTGGCGAATCTTATTTTCCACACTGGTAATTGTTGTGCAACTCATACCTTGGTCTTTGCAAGAGCTTTTGCTCCAAACTGTGACACAGCAATCTTTGCAAAACTCTGATCCCCTACATGTTCCTCAGTGAGAAACCTCACGATGATGCATTGCTCAACAAACATGTGTACCTTCTGCATGCTCATTGTGCTTCTGATAAAAGAAGCGACTTGTAGCATGTTACCAACAGATGAATGACTCCAGAAGTCCCCACTATTCATTCAAGGTTAAAAACTGATTCACCTACTGTCTGAAACACTAGCAGAAAATTCTGTTTATATTTGATCCACCTTATTGAAAACATTTGGTGGTTATAAATGCAAGGAATGAAACGTGTATCAAGTATTTTATATTATGGTATATGTGTCTAGAGCATACTTGTCAACATTTATGTTTGTCCATAAAATATGGGGAGTGACTTTGTGGCAAAGAAGGCATTTTTACAGGTTTGCAAGCATGTTCAAATATTAGAGATTTTCACCAAAAACATAACAAAGCATTGAATTTTCTGTCTTGTGGTCTAACTTGAGATTACAGACTGAATGTTCCACACCACTTTGTATAAATTGCTATGACAGTTCAGAACTTATCTGTGTGTCTATCCTTCATCACGATCATGGTTCTCCTTCACTGGACTGTAACAAAATGTATAGCACCACTAGTGACCTCTAGTAAATGGTAAACAGTGTTATGATAGACCAGAGCTTATCTGTGTGTCTATCCTTCATCACGATCATGGTCCCTCTTCACTGGACTGTAACAAAATGTATAGCACCACTAGTGACCTCTAGTAAATGGTATACAGTGTTATGATAGACCAGAGCTTATCTGTGGTGTTGTTGTTGTAGTGTTTAACGCCCGCTTTTACTACTACGGCACCACAGGCGGTGACACTGATGATACATGAAGATGGAGCACCGGTGGAATGAGATGGCGGGGGAAACCGGAGCACCCGGAGAAAACCCGCCCTGACGCCGCTTCATCCACCACGAATACCACATGCGGGTCCCTGGGATCGAACCCGGGCCGCCTAGGTGGTAGGCAAGCGCGCTAACCGCTCGGCCACGGCGCCGCCGCTTATCTGTGTGTCTATCCTTCATCATGATCATGTTCTCTCTTCACTGGACTGTAACAAAATGTATAGCACCACTAGTGACCTCTAGTAAATGGTATACAGTGTTATGATACACCAGAGCTTATCTGTGTGTCTATCCTTCATCATTATCATGGTCCCTCTTCACTGGACTGTAACAAAATGTATAGCACCACTAGTGACCTCTAGTAAATGGTATACAGTGTTATGATAGACCAGAGCTTATCTGTGTGTCTATCCTTCATCATGATCATGGTCCCTCTTCACTGGACTGTAACAAAATGTATAGCACCACTAGTGACCTCTAGTAAATGGTATACAGTGTTATGATAGACCAGAGCTTATCTGTGTGTCTATCCTTCATCATGATCATGGTCCCTCTTCACTGGGCTGTAACAAAATGTATAGCACCACTAGTGACCTCTAGTAAATGGTATACAGTGTTATGATAGACCAGAGCTTATCTGTGTGTCTATCCTTCATCATGATCATGGTCCCTCTTCACTGGACTGTAACAAAATGTATAGCACCACTAGTGACCTCTAGTAAATGGTATACAGTGTTATGATAGACCAGAGCTTATCTGTGTGTCTATCCTTCATCATGATCATGGTCCCTCTTCACTGGGCTGTAACAAAATGTATAGCACCACTAGTGACCTCTAGTAAATGGTATACAGTGTTATGATAGACCAGAGCTTATCTGTGTGTCTATCCTTCATCATGATCATGGTCCCTCTTCACTGGACTGTAACAAAATGTATAGCACCACTAGTGACGTCTAGTAAATGGTATACAGTGTTATGATAGACCAGAGCTTATCTGTGTGTCTATCCTTCATCATGATCATGGTCCCTCTTCACTGGACTGTAACAAAATGTATAGCACCACTAGTGACCTCTAGTAAATGGTATACAGTGTTATGATAGACCAGAACTTATCTGTGTGTCTATCCTTCATCATGATCATGGTCCCTCTTCACTGGACTGTAACAAAATGTATAGCACCACTAGTGACCTCTAGTAAATGGTATACATTGTTATGATAGACCAGAGCTTATCTGTGTGTCTATCCATCATGATCATGGTCCCTCTTCACTGGACTGTAACAAAATGTATAGCACCACTAGTGACCTCTAGTAAATGGTATACAGTGTTATGATAGACCAGTGCTTATCTGTGTGTCTATCCATCATGATCATGGTCCCCCTTCACTGCTTTAATACATGTTTATTGTGACACCAAAAAGAATTTGAGCAAGAAACAGTACTACCACATCTGCAAGATTCTTATAAAATGAAATTCCCATTTGCTTTACAAGGTATTTTTGTATATTTACTGCATTGAACATTTACACATTCTAAACTTCATATCATCCCAAAATCATTACGCTTACCTGGACAAAAGAAAGTTTTGCAAGTTTCAATTTTCAGAAGTTGACAAGTATGCTGTAAAGAAAGTAGTATAGTCAGTGTATTTCAAAAATGTAGTTTTAGAAAGTATGAACCTATCAGATAGTTTCTTTAAGTGTTATTGTAGAGCTCTTTCATTACTTCTTTACATAAATTAGTAGTTCTCTCTGGGGTGGAAGGAAAAACTTTCCTTAGGATAAGAATTTTAAATTGTTTTAAATCATAAAAGTAGTAAAATCAAAATTATGATTCACAAAGTGCAACATTTATATCTGTGTCCCAATTTACGCCTTAAGTTCATAGTAAAATACAAATGACGAAAGTCGGCGCGGGCTAACCTGGCACTTGACAGCTACATGGTTCATTCACCTGCAAATGAGGCTAGCCCTAGCTCGTCCAATCAACTAATCGCTGTGCAATGTGTTTGTAACATGATTGGACAAGACAGAGCTAGGCTCGTTTACAAGTGAGTGAATCAGCTAGCTGTCAAGTACCAGGTTAGCTCTCATGGGCAGAGTTTGATGTCATTGCACAGGTACAGTAACAGCACAAACACACTGCCTAATGTCTAATATCTGCATAATATCTCTTGAATGTATTCACTAGCTCCACACAGGAAATTGTCTGCAGAACAAAAGTCAAAATATAGCAAAACCTGCCTAAAACAAAATGTGATTGTCCCAGGAATTTTTTCTGTTTTTACGGGTTTCCATCTTACAAAGGGATGTATATATTTTAGTAAAACAAAGTACAAAAAATATAATCATATAGAATTTAACGGAAGGAATAATTTAAAATAAAATTATGTAAATAAAAAATAGGTTCAATTGTATGTTTTGTTGTATTTTCAGCTTACATGTCAAACATAATTGCAGTTTTCTTTTCCCGCACACATCCGTCAAAGTGCAACGTCGAGACTTCTTCACAAGAGAACTCTTTATGATCTTTGCATCCTGCATCAGCTCCAGAAGTTCTGGAACATTCTTGGAATCTGCAAATTCCTGAAGGTCACTCACAACAGATAATGCTGCTGTAGAAGAGCATATATTTGGCTCCCTTTCATTGGCTTCGTCGTCATCATCCATTTCTTCCATAACTTCACAACTTCTGTTTCCAGAGCAATATCTGCTGCACTTTGTATGTCTCTAGTTGTGGCAAGTTCATTATCAAAGCACATAACTGTGTATTAAGCATAATGAAAATCCATCTTAGTTAGGTTATTTATGCAAACAGTTTTTTCGGTTTAAAGTGTTATTTAACATAGGAAATAGCCCCATTCCGAGATTTATTTTCCAGTTGTCCAGGTTTCCGGTATATTGGGGGTCCGGTTTAGTCAGGTTTTACTGTATTCACATATTGCTAAGCTTGTATAAAAGTTTAGGATTTAAAATTTTACTCCAAATGGTGACAGCATTCAATGTAAGTTATGCAACAATGTTATCTACAACGTTTGTGCATCAGTGTACTCTGTCTCCTCCGTGCAGTATCACGTGACAGACTCTTCCTATAGCCCAGATTCTGCAACCTTTCGTTCTCTGTATGTGTGTTCATTCCCTACTAATGACATTCATTACATTATATGAATAATCTATTTTTGCAACCATATTTGAATAATCCTAAGCCAGAAGGTCTGTGAGGAATGCATTTTCACTTGAACAAGCCAGAACTAAAGTTATAACTCAGGAAAGTTATACCTCCCACCCATAGTTTTAATTAGTTCCCATTTTTGAAGTTTTAGATATATTTTTGTAGTAGCTGTATGTATGTGGAGCATCTTGTATACAGTGTCTTGAGTAGTGACTGTTGTAGCATATAAAATGTGTTGTGTGAAACATTGTCACAGTATATGGTTTTATTTACATATCAGCTCAACAAGCAGCAGAGGAGCGAGAAGCCCATGAACGCACATCAGGTTCTTCAGGGAAGCCTGCAGATCGACGTATAGATATCCAGCCTGCTGAGGATGAAGATGGTGAGAAACTTTTATTACTGTCTTACACAAATTTGTATAGGAGAAGCACTCACGGTTTTTATTGGAAGCAGAGAGCATGATCATAAATAATGTAAAATGAATCAACATTAAATACTACAGCATTCTAGGGATTGTATTAATTCAGGAGCATAATTAAGTGTAGCAATAGTAATATTATCATCGTAATTGTTTTATAAATTGCATGAATTTCACGTTGAATCAATAATACTGGAGCACATTTAAGTGTAGTAATATTAATATTCATGGTGTTTAGCACCCTGGAAATTACCTTGAGTTTAAAATTGCACCTTGAAAGCTTGGAATTCTCCTTGATTTTCAAAAACTCTCCTTGAATTTTTCCTAAAATACTAAGTTAACTTCTGAAGTCATATTTGCACACTTGAGATACATGCTACTTATGGGTACGATAGTGGGATCGTTGACACTCTCATGCATGACTTGTGCAAGTCTTCCACTGCACTCTTTGCAATCAAGGTCAAAACTACACAAAGACTTAACCCACCAGTAGCACTACAATTTGTTCACCAGCCCATGGTTCATGGCAGGAATGCAGTGAGTATGTAAACAATTCCAGGTACACAGGGATATTTGAAGCCAAACTTGTGCTTTTGGTTGTGCTTACGATAATAGTGCCAACCTTGGAATGTGTATTCATGCTAGATTAAAGCAAAGAAATTGCTCAAAATAGCAAAACTTAAATGCTATTTTCAGTTCATTCAGTACATTTAGCTTTTAAAATGTAAGCAATGTTTTCAACTACTCCACCTTTCTCCCACTGATCATTTTCTGTCCTTCCTATATTTTTCAAAAACCCTGCCAGTCTATTTCAGTTCACAAGTGATATATCCTTGAGCATTATATTGTGCAATTCCTGTAGGAATAAGTCACCAGTTAATTCATGTAACTATTCATTTTACCTTGCCCCAAGCTAGTTCTATGGGATCACAAATGTATGGGGACTGTATGGCCCAGTGAAACCAAAAATGCGTCTGCTTTAGAAACTTTAGGTTTGTTTGTTTCAGTAAAGATCTGCTTTACACATAGAACTGTCAATTTGAAACCACAGTGTTCTGCAACCACAGTATCAAAGCAAATTTCACAGCACTCCCAGGCGGAGGTTTATCTGCTTCTGCACTACTTTTTTCTTTAATTTTGATGTAATGCTAATGACTCGCATGATTTTACAGCTGAAATTAAGAGAAATTAGCAGCAAGCAAATTGTCTAAATTTTAACTCCATGTACCTTCATCTACTATGTATCTTAGGTTACTTTCATTTACCATGTTTAGCTCTTTTCCAGTATTGTTTATAAGTTTGCATATCTCCTTGAAAAGAAATGTTTTCACCTTGAGGAAACCTGGAAATCACCTTGAATTTGGTTTTCAAGTTTTGCTAGAACCATGAATATTATTATAGTTGTTCATAATTGCATAAATTTCACTTTGAAGTAACAGAATTTGTTGCAGAGATACTGGACACTTTAATCGATTAATTTTATGGTTAACTGCCTTCTCCAAAGCTATCGTCGATATAAATTCCTCTTTGTCTGCATTGCGCTAATGTATTAAAGTGTTAATGAATGTATTACCTAAAGGTTTACTACTATTTTATGTATATAGAGGGAACAGCTAATCGGCAATTCCTAAGAATTCAATATGGCCGACATTACACTAAACTGTAGATGAAATTGTGCCAATGTACATAATAAAAGCATTATTTCTAACCTCAAATATCACAGGGTTAAAGTAACATGCTTTCAAATGATAACACACACAACACATGATGAACCTACTCATCTTCGGCAAATCTCGTTTTGCAATAATACTTTTGGATAAAGCACTTCCAAACGCTAAATACCGTAATATATATTAACCTCTTGAGGGATATCGACGTGAAATCACGTCCATTTAAAATGACAGATAAGCGATATGGGCATCCTGTGCGTTTAAGCATTTAACTCTTATTTATCCCTTATCCAACTCAACTTATTATAATTTTCCCTTTATGAAACATTTTAGTAAGGTCTATATACGTTATTGGCTTACCTTAATATGTTCGTTCTGCAGTGATTTACCTCAAAACGGGGATAAACACACAAGGGTAGGTACATCTCCACATTTGCAAATTCCCTTCTTGCGGCACACGAAACACTTTCGAAATGGGCGGGACTTCTTTGCTGTTGGTGGTATCCTTTTAGGATAATGTTTTCCTTGAAGTCTGAGGGGTGCAGGGGTTTTGGATTTTCAACCTCCAACGTGGTATTGTTCAATTAGGCTGCGAGCTATTTATAGTCGGTAGTCAAGGTCGGTCATTGTCCTGTGTGGGTTTAGAGAGCTGTCCAAATCCCCAAACAATTGTATATGGTTATATCCAGTTGGTGCAAAAACACCTTTTTATACCACTTCTCCCTTCAGCTACAAGCAGGAAAGAATATGTATGTATTTCAACAAAGAAAGACACGGACTCTACTCAGTTACGAAACTCCCGTAAGCAAAAGTTGTAATGTTGACCTATTCTGATGACTCAAGAGGCCACGCATACAGTAGCGCTTTATTACACAGTATGCTGACGCATAAGCCACACATACAATGGGTGTTTCTTTACTGTATCTTTCCGAGAACTTATATTAGATGCGTTCGACAGAGCAAAGTTGACTTTTCACCACAGTGAAACAAAATTGTGCCATTTCAATGTTTTGTAAATACAACTCAACTTTGCTGATGACGTACATTTATACTGCAAATAACGAGTTTTATACCAGTTTTTGTTTCATTAAAATAACTTAATATTTACACAAAATACAGCTGTGTACATACGAAGCGCATTTAACAATTTAAATGCTAGCAGTTCTTGGCTCGCGGACGTTTTAAATGGCCATCGCTCAAGAGGTTAATGCACTACTGTGTTGCGAACAAAAAAATAACAACAGTAACTATAACTGCATATAATGCTCTAAAACAATTCTAGGCAGAATCACACAAACACGAGCAATACAAGGGCTGCGCCATAGCCAAGTGGTTAGACCATTCGCTTCTCACCAAACCAGCCCGGGTTCGATCCCAGACAACCGCATGTGGGATTCGTGAGGGACGAAGCAGCGCTGGGGTGGGTTTCCTCCAGGTTCTCCAGTTTCCCCTGCCATCTCATTCTCCCGGTGCTCCATCTTTATTCCATGTATCATCAGTGTCACCGCCTGCGGTGCCATATGTAATAAAAGCAGGCGTTAAACACTACAAAAAAAAAACAAGCAATACAATGGCACACTACAGATTAATACAGCGTCTAAACAGAATATTGTTTTAAAATCTATCGGTTGGCTTCTCTGCAATGGGCTCAAAAACAAGAGCTTCTGTGGCAACATAACGGATGCAATAACACCAACTATGGCCGTAGCTTTACCATGGTTATATGTTACAAACAGCTGGCGGTACTATGCAACCTAACAGATGGAGTATCACCAAATATAAACAGACTGTGCCATGATGGGGAAAAATGTCAGTTTTTTTGGGTATCCCAATAAGCTGTGTCCTCTATATCTTATGACAAAACCAAAAAATGTATCAATTTCAATAGCTAATAACATAAATGTATAACGTTTTTGATGTTTTTTGGTTTTAACATCCTTTAACCAGCTTACTCATGTCAAATGATGAATGAAATGGGTGAAATGATGCTCAAATGGGCCCAGAGTCCATAGAGCATGAAGTTATCAACATTCATATTTCATAATAAGGGAAAATCCCCGGAGAAAACCTTATCCAGGTAATGTGCCCTAACTGAGATTTGATCTCAAGACCTGAGGCAAACATGCTACTCCAACACTATAGAGGTGGTAAAAAGTGGAGACAATATAACCACATTCTTGCAAGATTTCTCTAGGATGCTTCAGTAAACTGTGTTGCTCTTTCTAACAGACCAGGATGATGGGTACTCTGTGAAGCATGTGGCTTATGCTCGGTATTTGCGTAATCACCGTCTCATCAATGACATATTCTCGGACGCAGTAGTGCCAGATGTGAGATCCGTAGTGACAACAGCACGGATGCAAGTGTTAAAGAGACAGGTCCAATCTCTCACCATGCATCAGGTAAGAGTTAAAAGCTAGCAACACCTTCACATTGCTATAAGTTAAACCATAAGTGCTAAACAGATGTTCTACCAACACATCACAGCATGATGACCAACTTAACGTCCAGGCTTATAGTAAATCATGGTGCTATGTCACGAAGATATGATATTGTAATAAAGACAACAAAATCCAGTCCTGTTACTTTTCTATCACTTTATTGTCCTCTACAATTGTACTATAAATATACAGTTTTCTTCTTGTAGTCAGCACATTCCGCAGTCTTTCTGGTTTCACAACTTGCAATGTTCTTCTCAAAACCTTGCTCATTACTTTCAGTGTCTTTCTTCCTTTCACTGTCTCTCAGTACACTTATTACGGTGTCCTCGATGCTCGTTGATCTTCCGGCACATCACATACACACTAATACACTGACCAACTCATGTCTGTCACTGTCACTCTCAAAAGCTTACTCATTCTTCTCTGGCCTCCTTTAATATTGGGTATGACATCACGCCTAACCTTTAGAAAAACTACACATACACATGTGCACCAGAAATGACGTAGCTAGAAGTCTCTGAAAGGTGCTAGACAAATCTCTTTGTTTATGCTGCCCATTGTTGCTGTCACGTACATACAGCAGGCATGCAAGGCAGCCTGACTGCGGTCACCTTGCCAGTACAGCACGTGATGCAAAGTAGGCCAGCCACCAGACTTTCCACCGCAATGTGCCAAGCTGAACGTCACAATATTATATGGTTGATTGTTTGGTATCTGACGTTGAGCTATTGGCAATCACTCTCTTGCACTTCAGTATTTTGAAGTAATGTTGGTATATTGACTAAAGGTTGGGCAGTGGAGTAGGTGGTTTTGGTCCATATCTTCTTTAAGTTCACAGAAAGGCCACAGAGGAGATCCTGTGTAAATGTTTTATTTAAACTTGTTTGTAACCATAAGTTCTCAGAATCACCAGGACAGGTCAGTGCTAGTGTAATGAGCTTTTTACGTGATATTTATTCAACTGTTGCTAGTAAGTGTCAATTCAATGCTCTTGGAAGAGAGTTGCGGCAATGACATGGGTCTATTGTTGATTTGTGGAGATGGAAAAAATCTAGATTAAATCAGTGATTAAGTACTTGGTAAAGAAAGGTATGAAAGCAAACGACATTCATGCCAATTTCCAAAATCACTGGGAGATTCTGCTCCTAAATATTTGACTGTTGCCAAGTGGACAAATGAATTTAAGTTTGGTTGGTAGAGCTTAGATTATGATCGTGCAGTGGCCAGCCAAGATGTATCACTACTCCAGAAATCATTGCAAAAGTGCACAAAATGGCCATAGAGGAACGCTGATTGAAAGTACGAGAAATTGCTCAAGCTTGTCAGATGTCATCTGTTAGGGTATATCACATTTTAGCTGAAGAGTTAGATATGAAAAAATTATTTGCAAAATGGGTGCCGCAACTCCTGACAGTGGATCAAAATCGCATGAGAATGAAAATATTGGAACAATACTTGGCCCATTTTAGGAGAAACGAACAAGATTTTTTATGCTGGTTTGCGACCAGAGGTGAAACTTGGGTCCACCACTATACCCCAAAGGCAAAACAACAGTCAAAACAGTAGAAACATACTGATTCTCTGCCACCATAGAAAGCAGATAATTTTTTCGGCTCGAAAGGTCATGAGACCAGTGTTCTGGGATATGAAGGGGATTCTGTTTGTAGGTAATTTGCCCACTGGGTGAAAAATTATTGGAGAATACTATGCTGATCTCCTGGACCAATTACAACAAAAGATATGCGAAATTATTCACCAGATATGGCACCGAAGCTGAAAAATTTCCTAGGTGGACGAAGATTCACTTCAAACGAAGGATTGATAGTCAGACAACTATTTTGCAGGTCTGAAGGAATCTCATTTTCAAATTGGGACCAAAACATTGGAACATCTCTGGACCAAATGCATTAATCTACAAGGAGACTACTTGAAAACTAAAAAAGTTTCAGTGATGTAAGTACTCTTTTTCTGTTCTGTTCCGAAAACTTTTCAAATAACCTTAGTCTAGTCAACAAGACTCTGCACCAAGTCATAAGGTAAACATGTGCAGTAATGGCTTAGGAAAATGTTCCCGAGTTTATAGTGCACCAAGATTGGCCATCAGAAGTCCAGATCTGCATCCACTGCATTACCAACTATGGGACATCATAGACAGTAAAGTTTGCTCGATACCCACTTCACTGACTGTGAAAGTCAGTTCAGGTGCTGGTAATTATTCTTCACCCTCTTCTTTCATCCGGTGCTTATCTCATTTATCTTAAAGGTAAAACCTCTGAATTTCAATAAACAGAGACTGATGTCTAAAAGCATAATGTGTCGTGTTCACTGTGGTGAATCAAAGAGTGCAATAGTGTTATTTTGCAAACAAGAAGAATACGTTGATGACACTGCTTATAAAAAGGTTGCAGCAAAAACTAATGAAATAATCTTGTGCATAACATACAAATAATTAATCTAGACCTATGCTATTGTACTTTACTTAACCCAATTTAATAATAATTAAGCCCCTTTATTTTAAATGTTAAGTTGTATATTTTTGAGAATTTTCACTAATCCAAATTGATTTTATATTTAGAAAAAGCTTGAAGCAGAACTGCAGCAGATAGAAGAAAAATTTGAGGCAAAGAAGCGTAAGTTCATTGAAAGTAGTGAGCAGTTTCAAGAGGAACTAAAAAAGGTAAATAACCATTTGATAATTACATTTGTTTTGTATGACAGTGAGTCAGTAAGTTTTACTTTCTGTGCTATGTATTCAAGACCGTTTCCGTAGCGCAGTGGTAGCATGCCTGCCTCTGGCACGGAGGATCCAGGTGCAATCCCTGGTGCAGGTGTGGGGATTTTCCCCCCGCTGGGAGGTCTGGCACAGGTACACTCAGCCTTCTTAGGTCCTGAAGAGCCCAATTTAGAAGCTACTTAATGAAGAAGTAGTGACCCCAGAACGTGAAGGCCACATAACTGGCTGGGAGGGCTCAGGGCATTGACCACATCCCACTCTCCAGTACTGTACCCCATTCATGACACCTATAGTGGTCAGAGGTGGGTGACGCAGCGGCCAGATGGTAAGTCTTGGTCCTTTATGGACTGTTGCACTGGGGGTTTAAGCTGTGTATTCAAAGTAGTGGAAGTATTGTATCTTCTTTTTAATTCAGTGTTCATGACTGCTGACACTGTCTTCCAGAAACCAAACGCCATTCAAAATTCAATACCGAGATTTTAAAGGAATCACAAGTTTTAATACTCCCTGAATAAAAAAACAAGCATTCTTAAAAAAGGTGACACGTGTATGCATGGGTCTGGCTGTCTGCAAACACCATTACTCAAAAACAAAAAGTCGGTTAAACATCAAGTGTAGTTATGAAAATTAAGTCAGTGTAGAAACACTTGACATGTTCTTCTTCCAATGGCGCTACAGCCCAAAGTAGGCCTGGGTTTTCTTTATCCGAGACCTCCAATCATCTCTATCCAGAGCTATCTGTTGCTTTTTTTTTTTTTTTTTAGTTAACGTCCTACAACATTGTGTCATATCGGACGAATGAATGAAATGAAATGGGTGAAATATTGCTCAAATGAGCCCGAGGTCCATGGAGCTTTAAGTTACCCGACCTTGCATTTTAGGAGCTGATAACAGAACTGTCTTTCACTGAATCCATCCACCATTTTCTAGGTTTCCTATCGGTCACTTTCCAAACATCACTCCTGTCATCACTTTTTTAGGTATGTGTCCATTCTTTGTACATGCTCTGCCCACGTACATGTTATTAATCTTGATCGGCTTCAGGACCTTAATTTGTCGATCGTCACAATGGCCCGACTGGTTCTTATAGATGCCTGATGTGTGCTTGGTTGGGCTGACATCTAGCAGTGGACTGATGAACTTCCATAAAGGTTTGGTGGAGGCAAATCAAAGTTCATTACACGGTCAATTAGTTACAATTAAGTGATGTTAAGTGTTTCAACACCAACTTAATTTTCAATATAATGTAGATTCACATCACTGTTACTAGTTTATTCAAAGATACGTAAATCAAATTTAGTATTTTTCAGCATCTTCCAAGGGTGCTACACAATGATTTAAAAAATCATCCACCCCAAACTACCCTTTAAAGGAAATTTTTTTTTTAAATTGTGGTTTGCTCAAAAATGACTATGATTTTGTTTAAAACACCATATTCTTAAGATATTTTCATAACAAATGAAATATTGCTGATTAATGCTTTGCATCTGACAATGAAGCCATTAACATTTGTGCTCTCCAATACCTTTGCACTATAGCTCATGATATTATGGCTTAAATGTAACTGTTTTCTTAAGGGGCACCAGTTTTTACAATTTGGCAGTTTTATAAATGAAATGTATATCTTGAATTTTATGAGAAAAGCCTCAGAAGTCCTCTTCATTCTGAACAATTTTTGTGTAGTTGATAGACAAAATCTTACTACACAAAAGAATGTAGAATTCATTAAAGCACCCAGTTTATATCAAATAATTTTTTTAGTGAGTGCACAGCAAAGAAAGAAAAGACTAAAGATATAATAATAGAAAATAACAAGATTGGAAGAAGTGAATTCTTTAAAATACCTTGGGTCTATAATCAATAATAATAATAATAATAATAATAATAATAATAATAATAATAATAATAATAATAATAATAATAATAGATAATAATTGATAATAATGATAATAATGATGATGATAATGATGATAATGATATAAAGAATGAAATAAAAGAAGGAATCGCTTTAAGTAGTAGAGCCTTTTATGTTAATAAATTTCTATTTAGGAGTGAGTTAGTATCTAAGTCAGCAAACATAAGATTACATATAATAAATCCATCAACAGATCTATTGTAACATGTGCGTGAAACGTGGGTACTTAACGAAACAAATGAACAAAAGCTAATGGTATTCCAAAGGATATTACATACTATACTTGGAGCAGTGAAACAAAATGACAATATATGGAGAATACATTCTAATAACGAATTAAATAAATTAATCAAAAATGAAAATATCATTAACCACGTAAAAGCTTCAAGATTAGGATGGTTTGGACACATAAATCGAACCCCAGATTATAGAATGCTTAGATGATGTACTTGATGACATTAAGGATATGAAAATAAAAAATCTGAACTGTTGCACTCACATGACTTTCTCTACTCTTGTACTAACCATTCTTACACATTCTTATTCCTATATCTTCTTCGTGTTAGTTGAGTTAAACATTTGTACAAATTATCTTATTGCTTATTTCCTTGTAGGTACAAGGGGAATATGGGAATGCAGTAGACTGAGTGATAGTCAAATCTTTTAAACCTTTGAGATTCTGTTCCCTTTGTATGCTTAACATATAAAAAAATGAACAACAATGTTCCATTTGACAAAAGTTTTAAGTTTTCCGGAACTGACACAAATAACAAGGAATATCTCCAAAATGGTTCACTCTACAAAACATTTATCTGGACATAAACTGTGTATTTTAGCAAGATCTACATTTTTGTACAGTAAGATTTGGTCTATCTCACAATTTACTAGTTATGCAAAAGTCATCCAGAATAAATAGAACTCCATGGGCTATAGCTAGAAAATTCAAGATATACATTTCATTTGTCATAAAAATATCTCAAACATGTGGCATTTTAATCAAAATCGTCGGAGGCATTTTCAAGAGAATCAAAATTTTTTCCATGTAAAGGGTAATTTAAGGTGTAGCAATTTCCTTCAAAATCTTCGTGTCGCATCCTTGAAAGACATTAAACTTAAATACCAACTTTGGTTTTTAACCGACTTTTCGTTTTTGAGTTATGCTGTCCACAGACTGACAGACACACATACACAGATCTTTTTCTCGTGTACAAAATAGAAAGGTCTGGAAACAAATTGTTGAGAAGGCCAAAACTTTTGCAAAGTTGTAGTGCCTTAGTAAGAAGAATTTTTTAGTGGAGTTAATCGTGTCTGAGGTACTCTTATTGGTTTGAATTTTCAAATACTTTTACTTTCTCAAACAGAAAGCCATTATTCACTATTTTTCCCTCCTGGTCATGCAAAGAGAATAGAATTTCAAAGTGATCACATAATGACCAGCTCTGAAAATATTTTACTGTCATTTAAGCCTACTGCATTCTCCTATTCCCGGGAAAAACATAATTGTATCATTTCCACAAACGTTTATCTTAATATGAAGTGGATAGAAGCAAAACTTTTGTAAGAATAGGGTTGTAAATGGGTAGAGAATGTAACATGAGATTTTTACTGTATATAAGATTTTTTATAAAATTTGGTGGTAGAATGACACATATTGTTGCAGCATTGTGTTCGAGCTGTTGACGATGAAGCATTTCAGAGGATGGTAGAGCGGCAGTACGAGCTGTTGCGTAAAGAACGTGGAGCAAAAGAGTTGGCAGGAAGTGAGGATGATAAGTCGCAGCCTTCATCTCGTACCAATGTAGTAGAAGATTCTCAGCCGTCACAGCAGGCCGAACCAGTGACAAGTTCGGCGTCAGGACCAGCGCCATCTGATGACAATAACTCACAACCCCCTCCTGAGGTACATACATACTTGACTTTTTACTTTATCACTTTCATAAATGTAAGTAAGGAATGTTTATAAATGCTTGAAATAGGAGAACTTAATGAAGAAACTGAAACTGTTAACAGTGAAGCAACGGAATCTAAAATAAAAGCTTCACTTATCTCAGTAATGCTGCAAGTTCTTGAAAACTCCACACATGTTTCATGATAATTTTATCACATTTTCAATGGTCTATTTAAAAGTTACCATAGCTTCAGATGCTCAACTACTAAATATTTCTGTGTTGCCAACCTCTGAGAACAAAACAAACATCTAAATACAATCTAACGGAGGTATTTCAAAATTTATAATGCAGTTCCTGTTTTTTAAAATGAATATCTTTTCCCAAACCATTAAATCCATAGGTCCGTTTAATTGTTTTAATAATTTAACCTCTGGATTTATTTCATGATTAAATGCCCAAAAATGATCTGCTACAGCTGATTTATCAATTTGTTTATATTTAATATTTCTAAAATGCTCCTTCATTCTGGTTTCCAAATGAAGTTCAGTTTTACCAATGTAAATCCTATCACAAGCCAAACAGCTAAATTGATGAATGCCAGATTCTTTATAATTTGAAATTTTATCCTTTTTAGAAAAGTTTAATAAATTTTATATATTAAGTTCATTTTGAGGACCAAAGATTTTCCATGTTCCTTAAAAACTTTTGTAAATTTTTTTATTAGCCCTAGAATGGTAAGTAAACTTTTTAAAAATACAATTATTTTTTATTTCGAAGTTCAAAAGGCTGTTAAGTTTCCACCCTCAAGAAAGTTGTGAATCAGGTGCAACAATCTATTTCTTCAAGATTTCAGTGATAGTCCACTATGATTGGTTTAAACTGAGAAGGTCTATAGATTGTATTGTGAATATTGAATACTTGAACCATTAAACAAATAGTGCAACATTTTTATGTTACTATTAAAACAAAAATTTTCTAACCCCAATTTGTCCAGTGTGTGTAAGGAAGTTACATTTTGTAGTATGAATGTACGGAACATAAAAACAAAGCTGTAAACTACATTATGATAAATGTGTCCTTAGATGATGGAAGTGCAGCAACCAAATACTGATGATCCGCAGCCTATGGAGCATTCTAACGGAGTAGGAGTAGGTCCACCACCACAAGTTCCAGCAGCTCCTCCAAGCAAACCACCAATGCCAACAGAACCACCCACGATGGCCCCATCAGTGCCAGGACAGAAACCTCCCTTCCCTCGCACAACTGCACCTCAGGTAAGGAAATGATGACACAGTTCCCATTAAAAAGAGTGGTTTTAGTAAGTTTGTAACCCAGCCGTGATAAGGGTTGCTTGCTCTGCAGTGAGCTTGGGATTGTTCCACTATCTAGCAGTGAATGACCTACTCAAGGCTACTTTATTAGTTGTGGATAGCAAATGTAAGTTTTTGCCTTTTATTCATGCTGTAAAGACTTAATTGTGGATCTCTAAAGTGAAAACTTGTTCAAACATCTGTGTTTTGTGTGAATTACTTTATAGAGTATGGTGCCAAAGTCTAGTTCAATTATTTTTTCTGTCACTTTATTTTCCTCCAAAACTAATTGCACAAAAATACAGTTCTCTTTTTCCAACCTTAACACAGTGTACACTGAAAACTGACATGCACACACTTCTCACATGCTCTGCAAGTTTCTATACCAGCAATGATGTAGCCAGATATTTCTGGAAATGCACCTTTATCTCAAACTTGCTAGCAAATCCATTGTCCTGCCACTCTGATTGTTGTCATGTGTTTGCTCACAAGTGGTGTGAGCAGCTTGGCCTTGAGCACCTTCAATACACACTGCTTATAAACTTTGACCTTAAGCAGTACTGAACTCAAGACTTACAAGGCCTGATTTTTTTAAAGGCCAAGCCTTAACTGTCACCCTTAAAAGCAACTGAAGTCGGTTCCGAAGAGGTTAAAATTTACATTTCAACCTTAACATAAAGCGTCAGTGACAAAAAAACTTATATATAACCATAGTTTAAAATAAAACAATCACTCTGTAAACCAAAAATAAATTACGCAGTAGAGCTGCAATTATCCAAGCCCGGACTAACCAGTTCTGGATTAACCAAGGTCCTGTTTTATGAAGTGTGCCATGGAAAGTTATTAAACTTTACAGAAAATAAAGAAACCTTAAAGAATGTCACTAAAAATTGTGCCGCCGATTAAATCAGTGCAGACAAACAATTTGAAGTTGCTGATGAGATGATAGTAGAGGCAGTGAATGTAGAAGCTGAAGAAAATGAAAGTAAAAGTGACAGTGAAGACATTGAAAATATGGACAATGAGAAAATAAGCCACAGTGATGGATGCAAGGTGATAGCAAAGACCATTGAGAGCTAGAACTGTCAGAGACAACTTCAACAGACCTACTGCTACGACGATTGCATAAAATGTCCGCAAAGAAGCAAGTGAGTTCTGTTAAACAGAAAACACTTATGGACTTCTTGAAGAAATAACTTTTCTAGGCTGGAACATGTACATACTATCATGTACTGGGGGTCTTTCTTTCATTTTGTATTTTTATTCTATTTGTATGCACATCATTGTTTCATTTGATAATAGAGTAGATGCCTTTTTTTTTTCACATCTTTGATCACATTTTCATTCATTTCACCAGTTAACCATAAGCTTCCCTCTTGATTTTTGACAGGGTCAGTGTTATCTGAGTTTTTGATTATCCGAGGTACTGTTGGTCCTCCTTTCCTTGGATAATCGAGGCTCTACTGTACTTTTAAAACCTCAAAGGAGAGAAAATCTTATCATTAATTTCCAAAACTAATATTTTATTCAAACCACACTGTTAGTTTATACTAACTGTTGAAAATTACTGTAACTCCAAAAATTATTCTTTTATTGTCTTAAATAATGCATTTCATATTATTTATGGCAAATAAAGAGTGTGATTATATTTGCAGGTACCACCACACCCACACATGCCACCACAAGGAATGATGCCACCTGCTGCTACAGCAGGACAATATCAGCAGTACCCAGGAAGTCAGCCACCACCGCAGACAGTGCCGTTGCCACCTCGTCCCCCCGTGCCACATCCACAGTATCCTCCTTATCCCAATCAGCAGCAGCAGCAGGCATATCACCAGCATTACTCGCAGTATCCACCTCACCCGCACCCTTACTATCAGCCCTACCAGTACCACATGCCTCGCCACTATCATCCTGCAGCGACTCCTGAAACTGCCCCACATCAGGTAAGCAAGTATGCTAAAGAACTTTGGCTTTCACAGTTGAGAAATGTTTTTATATAATTTTGTTGCACAGGGTGTTGTTGTTGTTAGCTAATGCTGGATTTCTGACAGTGAAGTCCCTTGGAGTTACAGCACCTGTGCATGTCCCTGCAATTGACACAAACTTGGTCAGAGAACAGCATTTTTCATTGCACCAGAAATACTTTCGACTAGCTTACACACTAACTCTACCAGACTCATTTGATTTGTGCCTCATTTCAACATGCAAGTGGCTCGCTTATATAGCCATGAGAAATTATTACACAGCTCCAGAATGTTCAAGATGGCTAAACTTCCAGAGGATTCTACTTATCTACTAAAGCAGATTTGGTTTACACTAGGCAGGCATGCAGTGTATTTGTTTACTGTTTAGACTATCTGGTGCCAACCTCCCATTAGCCTTGCACTATAGGCACTATGTTGCAATATATTACAATTATACAACTTTCCTTTATGTAACATTGAAACCAAAGTTTTAAAAGTGGTGATTTTTCTTCCAATTTATCACTATTTTTATTCGTCTCGTGAAATTTGTTCCTTACAGGTTGGCAGCATTGGTAATAATATATCCATACCTTAATGACCTTAAGAGAACTGTAAAGAAAATAAAAGATAACAGAGGCTTGTGGAATATATATTACATAATAAATGTGGTGCAGTTTTATATATGGTGGGTGCATCGTTGAGTCTGAACTTTCAAATCTTTTTTATCTCGGGTCGTGGTACAGGGTGAAATAAATTTTGACTTGGGGTTAAATTTTTGTGAACTTTTTTATTTGCACCTTTTCATTCACAGTATTTAAATTGTATCACAATAGTAAGCCATTTATTTCATTCTTAGCATCGCCGAGATCTAATATCTGAAAATTTAGCAATATTTTGCTAAACACATTTTCCATCACTTTGCACTTCATCAATCTTATGTTCTTTCATTTAATTGTACACTTCACGTTGACTAATGTGTTAAAAATTAATCAATATTTCACTTATTTACCTGTAATTAATGATCTTTAATCACTTAGTCACTTTACTTTCACTATTTTATGATGCGCACGTATAAAAATGCGTCCATACTATACCGACACTAATGGCGAAGAGGACTGACCTTGCTGCATCTTTTGAGTTACGCGCATTTATCCATCCGCATATTTTTATAATCCTGAAAATGCTATGAAAACTATTTTAATCTAACCTTTTAACATTTTTTGCATTAAATATTTAAAATAACCCTTAACTTTCTACACACAATCGAAATATAATAGTTAAGAATTATAACATCGATAAACTGGCAATATTCTCAACAATTGAAGAATGATATAACACAAAGTTAATTGCAAACATGAAATAAATCAAATTTGCAACATGTTTCATTTAATTTGGGGGTGAATTACATAATATATTCTGTTTCAAATGTAAGAATGGTTTACCCGAGAATTGATTGCAAAGGTGACTAACATATGTAATGTATGTGTATTTAGGGTGTTGAAGGAGGTGGACCTTACGGACCTGGACCAGAAGTGGAACGTCCACCAATGGAGGATGCAAACATGGGAGCACCAGATCCTTCGGGTTCCGACAATGGCAAATCTCCACATTCCATTCCTTCAGGTTTGTGCCATTTGAAGACAGATCATTCATAATCCTAGTCATCACTTATTGGTTTGCTCACATTTTGAGTTGCCAAAATGGAGATACCAATACCAGTAAATGTTTGAATCATAATATTGGTGAAACAACAAGGCTACTACGGGGAAATGACTGTCCTCCCCTCAAATAATACAAACCTAGATCAGAAATGGCAATTTAATGCTGAGAAGTTAAAATCAAACAACATTTATGATATATCACTTCCGTTCTTCGCAAAATTAGCAACAGAGTTCATGTAATGACCCACTTACATTAATATTACATTACTGAATTAAAAGTGTGATGAATACAGAAATAAAAACTATCCAAAATTCAATGCCACAGCTGGGATTTGAACCACAGACCTTCCGCATAAATAAATAATTTTATCCTTAAAATATTTGCTCTGTTCTTCAGCAACACTGCTCTCGTAAACAAAAATCTTTGGCTCTAACACTTGCACCAGCATAGTGATCTGATAGTAAGAAACTGACCATGGCATGGGGGACCCAGGTTCGATTCCTGGTATCACCATGGGATTTTTCCCTGCTGGGAGGTCTGACCCAGGGTGCACTCACCCTTGTTATGTCCCTGGGGGGCCAATTTAGGAGCTACTTGATTAAAGAGTAGTGGCCTCTGGTCGAGAAGACCAAAATGAAGGAACATTGCATGAATGAAGGAACACATCAGAAACATCAAATACAAAGAAACAGATAAATCAGCCATAGCTCACCACTTTTGGTCTTGCAAAATATCAACCCAAATACCAAACTTCTAAAATCAGCAAAACATTATTGGTAGTTAACAGTGTGGGAAAATATATTTCATATTATCAAGGATAGAGATCAACTAATGAATTTCAACATACCAATCATAGACGATGTCTTACAACTAGCCAATAGGAAGAACAGCAAACCAGGCAACGAGAGAACGGGGAGGAAGCTACCTGATGTTGAATCAGTTGACCAACAGCTAAATGATGGAGAGGACCCTCTCCAAAATTAGTCCTGTGATTAACGTAATTACAAGTAAGTTGGAGCAAAATGTGTTTCTAAGTATCGACAGTTTTCAATTTATTTTGGAGTGACTCAACAATTTTAGCGTCTGCTGCTGTATTTATAGTGGCACGATTCTATCACTCCATGATTTCCTATTGGCTGAATCCTTCGTGTCACTATGCCATCTTTTTGCCACACATCTACGACCTTACACTTAACTGGTTCTTATAAATCTTCCCCACCTTTGCCTCTTCTAGACATATTTTAATAAAAAAGATTATAAGAAATACAAAACAACACGTTAATAACTGAATAATTCCAACCAAAATCAACAAAGTCCCAAGCTATTACAAATGCTGTTAGCATCGGTTTTCTTGTGCATGGGAAATAGTGTTGCCAGTGTTTAAATGTAAAATTATTGTACTGGCCACTCAAAATTATAGATTTGGATTCAAAATTATCTTAGATCATAAACCAAATGCTACAACAATAAATGTATCAGCATAACACTTATGAAAATGTAATAGTATTGATGTTTATGGTATCCACTTACAAGATTGATGACCTCAGCCAGTATTACAACTTTAGTACTTATGTTACTCACACTGTTCATCTGAAAGTTCATCTTCTTCAACTGTTGCAGCATTATACAAATTTGTTGTTGAGATAAACTTAAATATCTCAGTGGCGTGCAGATTTTCGGACCCACCACATTCTTTCATAAGCTGAGACGACCGAATAAATCCATTTACCGCATCTAGCACCAATCTGTTTCCAACTTTGGTTTTTATTAAACCTAGTTTGGAAAAAAGCTCTTTCACAAGAAGTGTTTTTGTGGGGCAACGAAATCACTGATAATGCAACCTGCGCTAGTTCTTTGAAACCAGTATTTCCACCAAGGTGACATGTATTTAACAGCACTCCAGAAGCTGCGAGGTTCAGGCATGTTCTTTATTTCACACGGACCTATTCCGAGTTTTCTCCATTGGTCATCAATTTTCTGAACAGTGCCTTCTTCATTGAGATTACCAGATCTGGGCACACTGGCAACAAGAGGATAAAGGGTAGAAGGATTAGTAGAACATGAAATGATTGCCTTAGAGGGGTGGAGATAAGCCATTAGGGCAAACGTGGTGTCTCTATTTGTATTTAATTTCATTTCGCAGGTGTAACAAATCAGTGAAAATGATATTTCGCCGGTATCGAAATTATTGTACACCCCCATAATTATCGTATGGGTTGACAACCCTGACAGAAAATAACAAACTCTCTCTCAGCTTTGGCAGTTTCTGAACGGTGAGTTAAATTACACAAGATAAAAATAAAAACATTGGTACATTAACATACATTGGATACTATAACTATTAATCAGATTGGTCAACATGGACTACAGTATCAGGTTGAAGTGTGGAGCCGTTGAGCACTCTCCAATCCCCACTTATACTACTAGTACTAGCATGTATAATAGTAATTGTATAATTTTTCTTTCTGTTTGAATAATTGAAGTCTTTATCTAATATATTGTAATTGTTACAGATCCCATGGGAGGAAAAACAGATGATGAAAGTGCTGCAGGAAAGGATCAGAAGGAGCCAGTGTAATTTTTTCTAGTGAAAGTCTCAATTTAAAGCAGGAAAAAAGCTCAGTTTCTTTTTATGAACTAAATGATAGATAATTTTTATGTGCTTCAATTTATTATAAGTAAACTCCAATAAAAGATATATGTCATGAAAAAAATGAACTATTTAAAGTGTATAAGTTGGATTCTTTAAAGTGGTGATACGAGAATAGGCATTTTAAAATATAAGGGTCAGTCAAATGAAAGCAAGACAGGCAACATAACCACAAGGATGGTGAACACAGTATGTCATGCCAGGTGTGTGTGAGTGGAATATGTACCCGAAAAGGTACATGTCATTGGTCAGGACAAGCTCATCGTGTCACATTGCCAGTAATGGATGATGCCATCAGAAATGCTGATTTCCACATCTTTGGAGCTCTCTAGAAAGACATCTGTGGCTGTTGATTTGCTTCGGATGAAGAAGTGCACGCCTGGGAACAATAATGGTTACATAGACAACTGCAAACATTTTTCTATGAGGCATTGACCACCTTGTGTCACAGTGGGATAAAGTATTAATAATTATAGTGATTCCTTTTGAAATAATAAACAATTTGAAGGTAGATTCGGAACTGAAAAATTCAGTGCCTCAGCCAGTATTTTAATCACAGACTACCTGCTCCACACGCGAGTGCTCTGACCACTGAGCTACTGTGACAATTTACCAGTATGACATTGAATTCTCCAACTGATTTGTATTTTTTCCAGTAGACCACAAAAGGAATCTCACATCAGAGATAAATGTCCCAAGGGTGACAAAGTATTTTATGTCCCAGGATTAAATAACCTTTATATGGCAATTATTATTTATTTATTCATGCCAACAAACTTACTGTTGGTGTTAATAAGCACACAAGCCATGTGTGGGCAATGTCTGAGAGGTAGAATCGGAACTGAAAAATTCAATGTCTATTGGGAAAAATATGAATCAGTTGGAGAATTCAATGTCATACTGGCAAGTTGTCACAGTAGCTCAGTGGTTAGAGCAACCAACCATGTGTGAAGTGGAAGGTCTGTGATTCAAATCCTGGCTGTGGCATTGAATCTGTCGGTTCCGATTCTACCCCTCAAACATTACCCACACACGGCTTGTGTGTTTAAAACACCAGCAGTAAGTTTGTTGGTATAAATAAATAATAATAAACAGTTTACTTACTTCAGATTGATAATGGGGGAAACTAGCCTCTGAAACATGTTCCAGCAAATTTAAAAAGTGAGTGTACTGTTATTAATTGTGTGAATTTTTATTTTACTGTTTTTCTGTCTGTCTTGTTTTCATTTGACTGACCCTCATAATATAAAAACATTTCTAACCTGTACAAATTCAGTACAATCGTTTGTCAGTGCAGTGCATATTTCTGACTTTTCATAGCCTTTCAGTTTAAAGTAAATAGTCGGTCTGGGTGGCTCAGTTGGTTAGACGCTGGCTTACTGATCCCAAGGTCGCAGGTTCAAATCCTGCCCAGATCGATGGTTTTTAAGTGTGCTTAAAAACGACAGCTCCATGTCAGTAGATTTACTGGCATGTAAAAGAACTCCTGCGGGACAAAATTCCGGCACGCCGGCGACGCTGATGTGATCCTGGCAATTGACAGCGTCGTTAAAGAAAAAACAAATAATTTAAAGTAAATAATAAGCCTGTGGAAAGATTCTTGTTATTAACACAAAGTAGACTGGAGAGGTAGAATCAGGCAGAAAAATCCATTGCCACAGCTAGGATTAGAACCATTGATTTTCCTGTCTCTGTCTCGTTCCTGTAACCACTGAGCTTCCATGGTGATATGCCGGCTTAATACTAAATTCTCTGTCTGGCATTTTTCCCAGTAAACTGCAAGGAGATATCAGATTTGTATGAGGTAACAGACTATAATGGTGACTTACAACATGTAAACATTTAAGTCCCGGGCTTGTAGTTTAATCAACTATAAGGTCAATTAATGGTAGTTCAGTGGTAAGAGCAACTGGCTGGAGACTGGAAGATCCGTGGTTGAAATCCTGGCTATTGCGTTGAATTTTTTAGTATTATTGTACCTTTTCAATATTTGTCCTACACCAGCTATAATCTTGGCAAAAGTTAAAGGCATATAGAGGTGGGCCATACTGCAGCCTCCAGCATATCCTAAGCTTGTCCCTCCTACTGGCGTTACCGAATGTGGTACACGTATCTCACGCGCCTGAACTGAGAATATTATCTTCATTAATTACGCTCGGATAAATATTTGAAAATGACAGATGCCAATCTTATATTAAGAAAGAATTTTGTTTTCTGATCATGACCGTACAAAAATCCTGTGTCTACGATACTTAGAATGCGAGCGATGTACAATTTATCTTCGCATGATTATGGTTACCCACCATTCATTCAACACAGATAAGCCTGAAAAACAACACCATTCCTTCCTCACAGCACTTATCAAGCATAAATAAACAGTGCACTTACTGTGAAAATAGGAGTCATGCAGTTTGAAACAGACTGGCTTAATGTTCAGTTTGTTTTTAGAGTAGTGGTGTGCTTTTTTGTTAAAGTGAATGGCATGTTAAGTTGTGTGTCGAGCTTGAGCTGAAATATTGTTAATATTACATTAAATTATTATTATCATCATCGTTATACACATATCTTTTCTCCAGTGTTTGTGATCCGAGTATGTGAACATGTCCCTCGAAGCTGGGACAAGTGATTTTTCGGTCAACAAACATGAAGTGACTATCATTCTCAGAGCAGAAAAATTATATTTAACGTGAATAAGTTTTTACGAAAGCTCTCTGATCCAGAATATAGGGCAACTGTAGATTGTTGCTTGCTGTTCCACTGCTGTGACGTGTGTCAAGGTAAGATTTTAATATTTTAAGAATATTTAATGTATTGTTCAATTACAGGAAAAATAAGCAGAACCTTTGCTGGCGTGTGAAACGAGCTCTTATGTACAGAATCTCTGCCAGTACATGCACTACGCTTGGTAACAGCACTCCACTTGAGCATTGGCCAGCATTCATATGCCTTTAACTTTTGCGAGTAGTATAGTGTGAAAGAACAATTGCCAGAAAGGAGATTCTATAATTCCTTTTGATGATTAACTGACGAGTTAAAGGAACCAACCTGGACGAAAGTCCAATGTCCAGTCCTTCATCTTCCCATGGTGCAGCTGTTAGTAATCACATGATAATCTTATTAACAGAAAAGAGACTTTCATTGATTCAAGAGTTACTGATCCAAGAGTTTGGAAGATTATTTTATACATTACTATGATAATCGTTCGGATGTTGTCTTGTTTAACAATACCTTCTTATGTCATGATAATGTCATATTTGACATATAATACTTGATTTTACAATTATCTCGACACACCAAGGAGATAATGCAGATTTACATTTTAAAACCTTTGGCATGATATTACACAAAATAATAATTGTTATATAAACATAATTGAAATGTTCAAGTTGACAATTATCATCTCAATAAATAGATAACTAGTAATTAGCAAAGGAAGAATACCAAATAAACAGTCAAACTAATGTTTGATTTAAATATTTCTTGGGATATATAATAACTGTTTCAATACTTGTATATAAGAGGTAGAACTGGAACTTAAAAATTCAATGCCACACACGGCTTGTGTGTTTAAAAACACCAACAGTAAGTTTGTTGGCATAAATAAATAATAATTACTTGTATATAAACTTAACATATGAAGTATTGAGGATGAAAAATTATGAGTAGCAGTGTCATGTATTGCATTAAATTGGGAATTAATTACAGGATTGTAATACAACTCATTGACAGCTAAAGCTGAGGTACATTCAAATCCAGCCAAGCTGAACAGCTTCAAAATTAAGCCTTATGACCAATAAAAAATGAAGTCTCCCACCAGAGTGCAGAATCCTAACAGACAGTCGTCTAGGAGCCCATGTTACTCTCTTTCAACCCATCAACCCATCCTCAAACTAAAACAGACATCTTTAAACCCGTCCCAAAAAGAAAATCTGCAGTTAAACCATACTGAGGGTCAGCGCTTAGGTTGAACTAGGAGCCTGCCAGTAGCTCATTGAAAAAAAATTGGAAATGCTCAGATATGAGGACAGCATGTATGTGTACATATGCTGGTGTTGCTAAGCCAAAAGTTGGTGTTATTATGTACTGTCGTTTGTTACACATTGACAAAATAAATAGGTTAGTTTGTAATTATTATTTATTTATGCCAACAAACTTACTGTTGGTGTTTTTAAACACACAAGCCGTGTGTGGGCACGGAATTTAATGCCATTCTGGCAGTTTGTCACAATAGCTCAGTGGTAGAGCGTCCGCCCGGCAAGCGGAAGGTCTGTGGTTCAAATCCCAGTTGTGGCATTGAATTTTTAAGTTCCAGTTCTACCTCTTAAAGGTTAGTTTGTATTTGGCCGGCACTTCTGTTAGTTGCTCAACGTGTTTTCGCAAAAATGGAAAAAATGCAGTAATTAGCTTTTTACTTATGTATGGGAAAACTTGCAAGGCGAAAACCAAAATTGGAAGCTGGTTCTAAGGACGCTTCACCATCTATGACAACAGATATTGTTAGTCTTTGCTATCAGTACGTGGCGCCGTGCAACTAGACTGACCAGAAATGGAGAAGCAATACATAAGAGTTGATGTATTTTAATGACCTTGCTAGGATCTGCCGTTGCTGACGAAAAAGACAGGCTGCGGCACCAATCAGAGTTACATAGTAATGGTAGTCTGATACATGGCTAACATTGTATAGCATCTGATAAAACTGTATCTTTTGTATGGATTCAATGAGCAATTTGTTTGGTTGCATAGAATATGCATGTATTAGGTGATTGTGGTTTTACTTCAATGGGCCATGACCAGACTAGGAGATTTACATCACTGCAATTTGTGCTGTAGCCTGTCTTAAACGTTAGCCACAGATCTGCTCAAGTGACATCATGCAAATTGATGGTGGGGGTAATGTCTGTTTCCTACTTGAAATAAGAGACTGCTGATAAGTGGGTACTGTACTTAATCATGCACTGGTCTGCAATGTTTACTACACAGAAGTCAGACAGATACTAATCTGACACCCCTGTGGTCTTATAAATACAAAAGTGAACTCAACCATAAACCACTGCGCCATATATAAAATATACCCCTGTATGATTATGAATGAAAATAACATATTTTAAGTATACATCTTGGTTTAGTAAACAGAAATATTGTATTTTTTCTCCAACTTATCACATACAACTCGCTGTTTTAACAACCTGATATGAAGCATTAACATATACATAAATATTGTATGGTCTTATCAGGATTTTAATTTGTAGTTCAACTGATGGGTTTTCTTTGACGTTACTTCTACTTATTTTTACCATAAAACACATTCATATTTCCGGAAGGGTGGAATTATTATGGCTAAAACAAAAATTCCCGTCAGTCTGGATGGCTCAGTTGGTTAGACGCTAGCTTACAGATCCCAAGGTTGCGGGTTCAAACCCGGTCCAGTTCGATGGTTTTTAAGGGGAGAAGATACCTTAAAAGTGGTGAAAACACTTTTTTTTTTTTTGTGTGTGTGTGCTTATTTTCATAGTTTGAACTGTGTTTTGTATGAATATAAATTTGTTTTGCATCAGAAACTTATTTAAAAGGCCTAAAAGTGGGTTTAAATCACATGCTGCAGAGTAGGTCACGCCCCCTTTTCACTCCCTTCTGGCTCCTCTTAGAACTTTCTCTGATATTTTATGTTTAGGGATATTTTCTTCTGCATTTTACACTTTCAGCTACTGGCAAACTTGCTTGTTCTTGCTCTTTCACTTGTTTTTTTGGCATCCTATGGTTCTAAATGTGTATTTTGTTATTGAATGAGAAAAATGGCTAGATCTTCTGCTAAAGTGTTCAGAAAAAGGTCTAGAGGACCTGGTAGGAAGAAAAAGGTGGATATAAATAATGAAAGCTGTGAAAACAACTCAGAATTTGAAAACTGTACAACACCTACTGATGCTCACAGTGTTAGGTTAGGGGATTCAACTCCACATGACTACTTCTAACTCTAGTTCTCCTCCCTAATGACATGAATGAAGAGACAGAAGACTCTGGAAGCAGTGGTGGAAATATAATAATTGATATTGATCTACTTTCAGAAAGCATAAATGCATTTATCAAATGTAAATATTGTAATGCAAGTGATAGTGTAATATTCTTTGAAGATATTACTGCCAGATATAGATTAGTGGCAAAACTAGTATTGAAAAGTAATGCATGCAGTGCTCAACATCAATTTTGCACTAGTAAAGCTACAGAAAATGGCTATGAAAACAATATTAGATATTATGATGCAGTGCTGACATTCAATAGTGGAAACAGGTCGGGTGAAAGTGCTACAACATCTAGGTATTACTCCGTTACATGTTAAAAATGTTTAAAGAAATGGACCAATATCGTGTTGTGGAGATAGAAGACATCTATAAAAGTGCTAGACAGAAGAGAAGGAACAAGAAGAGGAGTAGAGAAGATCATGACAACACTGAGTATGGGGCAGGAATGTTTGAACAGACTGTGAGTACTGTAAAACTTTAAACTCATTTTCCCGTAACTTTTGTTTTTGTAAGCCTTATGTACCTTTTCTTTGAAACTACTTATCCTAGAGCAATGAAATTTTGACAGAATGTTTCCCTGACATATCTATAAACTGACTTTTTTTCAACACTTAGATGTTATTATCAAGGAAACTGATATTTTTTTTTCTTTTCAAGTGTACCAAAAAAGTATTATTACTATTAAAAGAAGTTATTACAGTTACATTTGTTATGCTATATACTCACAAAAATGTCATTTTATTGCCCAATAGTATATGTGATAAAAAAATCATTGCTGTATTATTCATAGTTCTTCAGAAAAGGTACATTGAAAATGAGGTAGGGAGTGGGCATTTCCTTCCGACCCCGAAACGTTTTGATTTTCCCGCCAATACTCGGGTAGCTGTTTGCAGCGATTTCCCATTGGCCGATGGGGTCGCTGCTTCCCTGGGAAGTAGTACTGTATGCCCACGACAACAAGGCTAGAGGGGAATGAAGGGCAGAGGGGGTTTCAATTGTTTATCTGCTCCGGTAGCGTATCTGTTTACTAGGAAATGAGTGCATGAGAATGCATATGAGTCACCCGCGTTGCCAGATCTAATGCGCTTTGCAGTATTAGGTGCAGGTGCAGAGATTTTTTAGTATTATGCATTATTTGACTCTCGCGCTACGGCGCTACAGTTATATACTCGTATTTTGTTAGTTTTATTCTTGGCTTAACTCGTATTTACATATGGTTGCAGTTCGAAAGAAGGGACGAAGTATTCACAGTGAAGCAAGGGAGGTAATTAGAAAAGTGATAGAGGTATGTGACGAAGAAGCGAAATCAGGTCAATTGAAATGTTTATTATCACAAAGAAATTTACGTGTGGCAAATTATTGTGGGATATCGTAACATAGTGTAACAAGAATAAGAAGAGGTGTTAAAGCTGGTGAAAAATCACTTCATACTCGGGAAAAAGAGACCAAAGGCCGAGGAATGCAAATTTCTTTGTGATGGCTTTGATAGAACAGTAATTAAAAATGTAATTCGAGACTTTTATTTGGTTAAAAAAGAAGTGCCCACTGTACCGAAGCTACTTGCAGCAATTAGGGAAAAAATAAATCTTCCTAGGGGAAGAGAAACTCTGCGGAAGCTATTGCACGATATGGGTTTCAAATGGAAGCGATGTGGAAGTAAGAGAAAATTACTTATTGAACGTCCAGATATATTTAACTGGAGAGCTAAATACCTAAGAGCTATAAATGGATACAGAAATGCTGGGAGAAATATCATTTACATTGATGAGTCCTGGGTGGACAATAATTTGACATTTGGGAAGTGCTGGCAGAGTGATGATATCTACGGGATTACGACAAACACTAGCTCTTCAAACCGCCTGATTCTTGTAAATGCAGGCAGCAACGAAGGTTTCTTACCCGGAGCTTCTTTGATATTCAAAGCTGGACTTGCTAGCGGCGATTATCATGGACAAAATTTCCAGAAATGGTTGGAGGAGAAACTGTTACCTAATATACCCTGCAATAGTGTCATCGTGCTTGATAATGCTCCATACCACAGTGTACAAGAAAATAAGCCTACGTCGAAATATGCTGTAAAGCAAGAAATGGTACAATGGTTGGAGAACAACAATATTTCATATCATGCTGCAATGCGAAAGACCGACTTGTTTGATTTAATTCAAATACATAAACCAAAGGAAAAAATATACCATATCGACAGAATAATAGAAATGCATGGGCATACGGTTCTTAGATTACCTCCTTATATGTGCGAGTTGAACGCTATAGAATTGGCATGGGCAGCAATAAAACGACATGTAAGAGACAGAGTATAATGTAACCGGCGATCTACATTTAAGAAATCTACAGCAGGTGTGTGAAAGTGCAGTGAACTCCGTTACAACAGCTGATTGGGAGGGCTATGTTAGGCACGTTAAGAAACTTGAGGATGAGTTCAGGCAAAAGGATGGGCTAGTGGAAGATGCAATACACAATTTTATTATATCACTAGGAGGTCTGACGAAGATGCAGAAAGCGGTAGTGACAGCAGCGAAGGTGACGACTTCTCCGACTCGGATCTTGCACGACAACTGGACTTCTAGGTGAGTTATGTGACAACACTGTGCATTTTAAACGAACCTAGCATCCTTATCATACTCGGAAACTAGACATAAACACCGCGCGGGAAGCAAAACATGATTACGTTACACATTCCTAAGCCTCGCCTTCTTGTGCTGGGCATACAGTACTATAAACAGTAATAAATAGGGCTTTAGTTGAGTTGGACCTGTACTCACCAATGGGTAGCCAGTACCGGAAGTTCTGAAGTATGCGATTTTCATTGCTTTTACAAGACCTTCGGTGTTTACTTATTTGGATAAAATTCTAATACTTTACCAATCAAAAAATAACCTTACAATATCTATTGGAGAAGAGACGGTGATATTAACGAAAGATTTGTTTTTGCCACACGCTGTATGCAAAATAATCAAAAGAAAAATGAGTTCATTTTACCGACTTGAATTAACAGTTATTGTTGACCGCTTGGGCAAGCCAAGTTAAATGTAAACTTTTATCTCAAAGAATATTTGAAATTATGTCTCATGTAACTGTGCCTCGGCAATAGTGGGTAGAGTTGTAGGGGTGACTATCATATCTGGGATTGCTATAACCACAGAGAAGTACTTGCTGTGAACTATTCCATGTAGTAAATTACTTTCAGGTATTCTTAGAGCACTATATGACCTATACCATAAATCTTTAAACAATCTAACACGTGCCCAACAGCTTTAGGTCTGATTATTGATCTAACTGGATCTGCTCATTGTGAATTTGATCCAATGCCATAAATGACCTTCTGGCTCTCAACTGGGTTGCGATCAACAAAAGGAATCGCTTGTCATAAAAGAAAAATGACTGCAGGTTTACTTACTCTTACGGTTTACTAGTTATTCAAAAGTCATCCAGAGTAAACAGGACTACATGGGCTATATATTTCTGGTGAAATCTCGACATCGAAGTTTTGGTCGAATACAATACTTCCCCTACCTACTATATGTAGTACAGAAAGTAAAAGATATCCTGTAATAAGGTAACTTAGAAGGAAGTTGCATTCGAAGTTGGAATAATAATGTCAGAAATAAATAAGGTTATTCGCCAAGAAAGCGGTTTCATTCTAGGCAGAACGTTCCCATGTCTTGTCATCCAAAGAAAGAGGTGAACTACATTACATGAAATGACCATCAAGGTTATCGAATCAAAAGCGGAGTGATTGTGAAGTTGATGAATAAAACCGGAAATGTCCTCTAGCATGTGATAATGTTGGCAATGCACCAAGCGCGTGCATTATATCCGGTCGTCCTCGTGTTCCATTTTATTCTCTTTCAATGGCACAATCGTCCTTTGTATGGTTCCGTTTGCTTTAATCGCTTTGTAGAAAGAATGACTAATGTGCATATTGTAGGGCCTTTTGAAGAAATAACCCAGTTTGGCTGTTTGCATATTGCAGCGAAGTGTGTGTGTTTGTTTTACAGTGGGTATTTTGCATTTATATCGCCAGAGTTCACTGCCGGCTTCATTTAGTATTAGGTAATATCAGAGAACATTAAATCATAAAAATGTACATTCCGAAATCGTTCATCTTTTGCGAATATGGCGATGTTTGTATATTATAAGATTTAATTGCCAATAGAGGAGGGTGTTAGGGTCTTGAATATTTAATGCTTAGTATGGTATAGAATTTAGACGTATTTTAGGACTCGACAAAAATCGAAATTCACTAATCAGCGGTTTTGTTATGTTTTTATTTTAAATTAATTTACAAAAAAAACTTCGTATTGGGACAATTTCTTTAACTATTCCACTATTAATAGATGTGTTACATTCATGCGACTTTCTTTACCCTCTACCCAGTGGCGGCTCGTGACTTGCCAATTTCGTAGGGCGGCATAATATATTTTCAGAATCAGCACATGCCAGTTGATTCTGAATTTCATCAGAAAATATGTGAAAAGAAAACAAATCATATAAAGCGAAAGATTGTTTTGCTCGACCTTCTATCTGTTCATTACATGTACCATATTTTAATTCCTAAACATTTAGTATGCAGGATCACCAGCATTCATTACCAAGCAGGAATAACAGAAAAATGCATTTTTACATAAGTAGAGGAAGTATTGTAGTGCATCCAAAAGTTCGATGTCGAGATTTCACCGGAAATATGTGTTGAATAAAAAAACAGCATTTTTAGCCGAAGGCCGCGCGCGCCTGTGTGTGTGTGTGTGTGTGTGTGTGTGTGTGTGTGTGTGTGTGTGTGTGTGCGTGCGTGCGTGCGTGCGTGCGTGCGTGCGTGCGTGTGTGTGTGTCGGTCAGTCTGTAGACAGCGTAACTCAAAAACGAAAAGTCGGTTAAAAACCAAAGTTGGTATTTAATTGTAATGTCTTTCAAGGATGTGACACGAAGATTTTGGAGAAAATTCCTCTACCCTAAACTACCTTTTACACGGAAAATTCTTCGAAAATTTTGGTTTTCTCGAAAATGACACGATTTTCATTAAAATGCCGTATGTTTAAGATATTCTTATGACAAATGAATGTATATCTTGAGCTTTCTGGCTAGAGCCCATGTAGTTCTGTTTAGTTTGGATGATTTTTATATACCTGGTAAACCGTAACAGATAGACCAAATCTTACTATATAAAAATGTAGATCTTGCTAAAATACACAATTTATGTCCAAATAATTTTTTTTCTAGAGTGAACCATTTCAGAGATATTCCTTGTTATTTGTGTGAGGTAACTTTCGTCAAATAGAAGATCGTTATTCATTTTTATATATCTTAGCGTGCAAAGTGAATGGAATTTGAAAGCTTAAAAGATTTGGCAATTGCTCAAAGCCTACTGTACTCCCATATTCCCCTTGTACCTACAAGGAAATAAGCAATAAGATAATATCTGCAAATGTTTATCTCAACTAACACGAAGAAGATATAGGAATAAGAGTAGAGAAAGTCATGTGAGTGCAACACATAAGATTTTATGTGTTTAAAATCTTACTTGGACAATGAATGTCAATGTTATAGACAAATCGGTGATAATAGTATTAATAATGGCGTGTACGGAGGGATCGTGCATTCAGACAGGAAGTGTGCGTAGGTACCTTTGATGGTGTTCCTAGCGCTTGCAAGCGGATGTTGGCCGATGAGTAATGTTCACCTCATATGGGCTTGGCAGCTTCTGGTAAACACTTCTCTTCAGGTGGAATATCGTCATGGAAATGTAAACGTAAGCGTTCAATCACCTGCCATATTGCATCTTTAACAAATCTCATGTGTTGCACTCACATGACTTTCTCTACTCTTGTACTAACCATTCTTACAAACTCTTATTCCTGTATCTTCTTCGTGTTAGTTGAGATAAACATTTGTACAAATTATCTTATTGCTTATTTCCTTGTAGGTACAAGGGGAATATGGGAATACAGTAGGCTTTGAGCGATAGTCAAATGTTTTAAAGCTTTCACTTGGGCCCTAGCCCCTCTGTCTTGTGACTGCCCTCTGTGATTCTCTACATATAATTTTTGACTGTGCTGTTTATTCTTTGACAATAGTTAATTAACCTTGTTCAAAGCTGTCTTTTTAACTTTCGTCTAACTTCGTTTGTCAGTTGTGCAATACATATACAGAGAGACCCGAAAACGTCCGAATCGCTGCGCGGTGTTTTTCCACTGCGCAAGCGAAAACACGATAAGCCGCTGCTGTACAAAAGATCACGCGCGATTGACTTGTTTTTCGCTGCTCTGAAAGTGCAGTATTGAGCTGACGCACTATCTTTGACTGATTTATTACCAGTGTGCTTTATTATTTTGTCCTGTACTTAATCACGAATATCTACTGCACAGCGTGTATTTATTTATGGCACCTATGTGTTAACTCAGCTCGCCAAGTGAAAGTGCTATTAGCAGAGAGATTTCCAGGTGAGCTGCGATTTCTAACTCTGGGGTACCTAACTTAAAGTATAAAATGTACAAGACAAACCCACACAGCCTGAAGAATTAAAACAATATCCGCCAGGAAATTTCTCAAAGTGAACTACGGCGAGTGATGGATAGTTTCCTAAAGAGGTGCCAAAAATATATGAACGACGGTGGCAAGTTTCAGCATTTCTTTTCATAAAGTTCGTAAGCAAAGCCTTTAAAAGCAGTTGTAAAAATGCTGCATGGTTTTACCCGCGCTGTTCTACGGCAGCGGTAAGAATGCGTACAGGCAAAACACAAAGCAGACGGTTCACAGTCATTTGGATCACTCGTATTTAAGAAGCTTTCGAGCAATCGTCAGATGTAATTAACAATGATTTGTCATTAAACAAGCTAGAGACTACTTACTGTGTAATTTGTAATTCAGATAATCTTGTACAGAGTAAAACGATTTTCAGCAAAGCTGCTCTTTAGCAGATATTTTAAAAGCCTTGAAATTGTGAACTTTTCGCTTAAGATCATTAGGGAAGAGCATTAAATATTTTTATAGTTTCATATTATACACCTTTCTGGGAGCAAGAAAGTTTTGCACTGAGATGATGGATGTTGCTCTTTTGTCTAGTGCTCAATGAATTTTATTGTTTGCGATTGCATATAAAAAATGCTAGGATCTAGAATATATACAAGCAGGGTAAGGCTGGTGTCCTAAGGTTCAAAGCATTGTATACAACGGAAACACATTGAGAGTTAGATACAATTTTGTTCCATATAATTTCTATCCTAATTTTTGTATCCAACCTTTTTGTACACAATGCTATTGAGTTGCATCTAATTTTTTCCTCCAATTGAAAATAGCGAATCAGCGTCTGTAACGTAACAATATGGCGGACTGCGCAGGCAACATGTAGTCAGCTGTTTTGTATATATGGCTCGTGGCTCTCTTAATATGATGGGTGTTTTAATAAAACGTTTAATTTTTTTCTGGACGATTCATAAACGATTTTTCGTGGCCATTAACATATATTACTGAGATGGTTATTACATAGCTATATTTAATAATAATAAGAAATCCAATTAACAGTAGTTTAAATTTTATGTTATGAAATGAGTTCAAATCTCCTGTCCATCCATACTCACATTAAAACCATTTCAATTGTTCCTTATCTCTTTCGCGTTTCTCATATTTGTGTCCTGGTGTGTAATTTTGCCTTCGACACGATGAGAAATATTCGCCAATTCGTAGAAAATTGCGATAGTTCTTCTAACCTCAATTAGTTTTGTAGTAGATCCAATATATGTACCTCGGCCCGTATCTTGTAATCATGACAACGTCTTTTACTTGTAATACCTACACCTTTTCTTTCTACTGAAACTTGTGGAAATATATCCCAAACCTATACTTAATATAGCAATCGCTAAATTAATATTTGCGTCCACCATGTTTATTTCACTCGCTTGCTACGTGAACTGTCATTTGTATTGGACCAGAATGAATTCTCTTTTGTTTTCAATTCCATTGGTTACAAAAAGTTTGGTAAAAAAGACACTGGCTTAAGCTTAATTGTCTTCAATCTTTTAAAAAGATCTTTGCATGAGCGTCTACTATGGGTTTTGGAAATAATTCTTATAACCTTCTTTTGTATGAGGAATATTGGTTTACTCTCTATTGAATTGCCCCAAAATAAAATTTAGTATTCAATTATAGAGTTAAAATATGCATAGTAAACTAAGCTAGGTGTGTTTATACAACTCAGTGCTCGGATAGCATAACAGGCAGAGCTGAGTTTGGATAAGATATACATATGTACTTACTGTGAGTTTTCCAGTAGAAATATTGGTGTACTTGAAGGCCCAGGTTCTAATAACATGTCATTAATCGCAATTTGGATCGTGTGTGATGTTCGCGTATTTGATGTTGATTGATTATTTAAGTGTTGTTCTTGTGTTTTGAGTGTGTTCTAATTTTTGCGTATGTGTATGTGTGTGTCAGAGGAGGGTGATGTTTAGAATTCAGACTGGGAGAGCAGATAGGTATTCAGTTCAGTTCAAGAAGGCCGCGCTTGATCGGTGCTGTGGAAGACCAACTGTTGCCAGACTTGGCTAGGAACAACGTGGCAGCCGCGCCCCTCCTGGTGGCTGGCTGGCTCTGTGTGTGTGTTGTGAGCAGGTAGAGTAGACAGACAAGGGCCGCCTTGCAAGCAAGGTGTGTGTATGTATGTATGTATGTATGTATGTGCTTTGTTACATTCTGCACTGCACTGCATCAAATAGTTGTTACGAATTGTTAAAGTGTGTGTTGACGTATGCATCGAGTGACATTGTGCTGATGCCGCAAAGAGGAAACCAACAAGGAATTATCCGGCTTGTTAGTTAGTGTATCAAGTGTGTGTTAATGTTGTGCTAATATCATGGATACGTATCGTTTGTGATAAGTGAGTGTCGTGGAGTTTAAGGACTTGCCTGCCACATTCCATGGAACAGGTAAGGCCGACCGCCGAGCGAGCGGGCGAGCGGGCGACTTCAATGCCCGAAAAGACAACTATCTTGACATATCACATAAAACTGCTTCTGCACAAACGTCATTTGTAGGCTTAAGAAAGCGCTGCTTAGCATTTAGAAGATAGCTTGACCTTGCAAAGGGATCCAGAGGTATGAATGAAAACATAAGTCGCTGGAGGGCACTTACTTATAATCAAGTGTGTCCAAGATAGTGGACCTTTCTGCATAGCGTCTTCCACTGACATGGTTCCTGCTTCTGATGCCCACACATAGATTAATACAGGACCAAAACATTACTCATATTACAATCATATTACTTTCTCTGCCATCTACCCTCCACTACACAAAAATTTAATACCAACATTTCACTGAAAGTACACATTTTGAGACCCCTGAATGCAACAAAGGGTATTTTTAGAAAAAAAAAAAAAAAAAACCTGATGTGTTGCACTCACATGACTTTCTGTACTCTTGTGCTAACCATTCTTACAAACTCTTATTCCTATATCTTCTTCGTGTTAGTTGAGATAAACATTTTCAGAAATTATCTTATTGCTTATTTCCTTGTAGGTACAAGGGGAATATGGGAATACAGTAGGCTTTGAGCGATAGTCAAATCCTTTAAAGCTTTGAGATACCGTTCTCTTTGGACGGTTAACATATAAAAAAATTAATAACGATGTTCCATTTGACGGAAGTATAAGTTCTCCAAAAGTCACACAAATAAGACTTATTTCCGAAATGGTTCACTCTACAAACAAGCTTATTAAGACATAAATTCTTTATTTCAGCAAGATCTGGTCTATCTCTTACGGTTTACCACTTATGCAAAAGTCATCCAGAGTAAATAGATTTTAATCAAAATAAATCTTCGAAAAATTTTTCATGTAAACGGTAGTTTATGGTAAAGCACTTCTTTAAAATTCTTCGAATCGCATACTTGAAAGACATTAAACTTAAATACCAACTTTAATTTTGGACCGAGTTTTCGTTTCTGAGTTATGTTGTCAGATAGGCATACACACGCGCGTGCGGACCTTTTTCTAAAAATGCTTCTTTTTTTTCATTCAGGGGGCCTCAAAGCATATTTCCGGTGAAATCTCGACATCGAATTTTTGGGTGGAATACAATACTTCCTCTACCTATCAGTAGAGAAAGTAATAAAAAAAAGGTCCGTGTGTGTCTGTCAATAACAAACTGGGACATTTAAATGTCCTCCTGGACCTTTAAAAATGGTTGATATTGAGAAAACTAAAGTGTGCCGTTAAAGTACAAAGTATAAGCACAATAAAAAAATGTAAAAAGTAAAAAACTAAATTTTCGTCAATTTTAACCAAATTTCATTGATACATTGCCTTAAATTTCTCCATTAAGATAACTGAAGCTTATAGCCTCTTAAGACTTCTTTATAACCCTCAGAATTTTATTGCTTCACTATTAGTAGCTTCAATGTTTACTTTCTCTACTGGTAAGTAGGGGAAGTATTGTATTCCACCCAAAAATTCAATGTCGAGATTTCACCGGAAATACATGTTTTGAGACCCCCTGAATAAAAAAAAAGCATTAGAAAAAGGTCCGCGCGCGCGCGCTTGTGTGTGTGTCTGTCTGTCTGTCTGTCTGTCTGTGTGTCTGTCTGTGTGTCTGTCTGTGTGTCTGTCTGTGTGTCTGTCTGTCTGTGTGTCTGTCTGTGTGTCAGTCTGTGGACAGCATAGCTCAAAAACGAAAAGTCGGTTAAAAACCAAAGTTGGTATTTAAGTTTAATGTCTTTCAAGGATGTGACACGAAGATTTTGAAGAAAATAGCCCCCCCTAAACTACCCTTTACATGGAAAATTTTTCGAAAATTTTGATTTTCTTGAAAATGGCTCTAACGATTTTGATTAAAATGTCATATGTTTGAGATATTTTGATGGCAAATGAAATGTATATCTTGAATTTTCTAGCTATAGCCTCTGTAGTCGTATTTACTCTGGACGACTTTTGCATAACTGGTAAACCGTAAGAGGTAGAGCAAATTATACTATACAAAAAATGTAGTTCTTGCTAAAATACACAATTTATGTCTCAATATATTTTCTTGTAGAGTGAACCATTTCTGAGATATTCCTTGCTATGTGTGTGAGTTTCGGAAAACTTAGAACTTTCGTGAAATGGATCATCGTTGTTCATTTTTTTATATGTTAAGTGTGCAAAGACAACAGATCTCAAGCATTTGACTATCGCACAAAGCCTACTGTATTCTAATATTCCCCTTGCACCTACAAGGAAATAAGCAATAAGATAATTTCTGAAAATGTTTATCTCAACTAACACGAAGAAGATATAGGAATAAGAGTTTGTAAGAATGGTTAGTACAAGAGTAGAGAAAGTCATGTGAGTGCAGCACATCAGATTATTCATAATATAATGTCCAGTACTTATTCTTGTTTTAACGTCCTGGACAAGTCAAGAGAATGAATGTCAAGCGATCATATAGCGACCAGCTCTTAATATAAAAACAATGCCTGACCGCCAAATAAAGTTCCAAAATCGTAAGCGGGAATAAAAAAAATCTATCGATTACACTACATTTCTTTCATTGTTTCGAGTGGCCGGTTTTCTCCATAGCGACCTATAGCAGAAGTAGTTGCTTTAAGCATTAGGAAGTAATGCCATCAAGTATGTACGAAGTGCATACAGAAAACCGAGTCTGGTAGTCGTCACATGTTTACAAGAGAATAGGTAGGTATACGCTTGCCTTGAAATTCCAAACGTTTTCCAAGCTAGCGCCAGAAAGTGAATAGCGACCGCACTTAAAGAAAAATACAGAACAACGGAAATGGCTGATGCCACGAAAACAGGTTAAACGAAATAAGTTGTGTTTTTAAGTGCATTCAAATTGTTTGTGTACTTACTATGTTTTTGTCTCTTGGTTTAATAAAATTGCACAGAATTCCATGTATGTTCAGTCTCAAAATCCTTGGGTACAAACCGCAGCAGAGGGTTCTAAGCCGCAAGGCGTAGCCGAGGGATGTTTGTTGGAGTAAAATGACATTGTTGGATTGTCGGCAATCTGAACTGGTTTCATCAACCGTTGCAGCGTTTTACTAACATTCTAGTACTTATTCAGTTTTAAGGTGCATTTTCACTAACATGACTTTATCTAATTTACGTTAATCGAGATAAATATTTGTAAAAGTTATATTGCTGCTAATTTTCTTGTAGGTACAAGAGAAATGTGGGAATACAGTCAACTTTGAGCGATAGTCAAATCTTTTAAAGCTTTGAAATTCCATTCTCTTTGCACGGTAAAAAAAAAAAAATGAACACGATGTTCCATTTGACAGAAGCACAAGTTCTCCAAAGCTTACACAAATAACAAGGAATAGGTCTTGAATTTTCTGCGAATAATATGTAAAGTCTTCTTCATTAGGAGGTTAAGATAGACAAAAACCTACTAAAAATGAAGGTATCTTTAAATAACTAAATTGCTTTGCATAAGCCATTTCCGAGATATTTGTTATTAATAGCTACGTTTGCATGGGGAAATCATATCGATTTGAGTTCTCATTTTGGATTGAATACTGCATGAAAAGCGGATTCAAATCGAACTGAATCCTTGGATCTTAATCTCTTAGAAATGGGATCAGAGCGAAATTTTGTTGCATGGAAACACCTGCCGGATTCAAATCGATTTGAATCCGCCTAAGATGCTAAATTCTACTGTACTCGGTGTAACACGCTCGTCATTTTGTTTTCTTAGCGAAAGTGGTTCATATAAACACAACAGGCAATATATTCTCAAAAACATTCGCTTGTCTCAAAAACGTACTTAAAATACAAAGAAAACATTTTTTACAGGTTCGCCAACATAGACCAGGTGACCTACGTAAAAAGTTGAACTATTTATGATCGAGTTTTCCGTATCCAAATCGATTTCATTCCTGATTGAATTCAACATGGAAACATGGATCATATTGAGAATAGGATTGGATTCAAATCGATTTCAAGTCCCCATGGAAACAGTAAATGGTTCCAATTGTTCAATAATTTGGCATACGCTTGAACTAGCTATTGCATAGAAAGAGAATATAATTTTAAGCCCAGGATATAGCGTTCTGTTGTTAAACATTTGACTATCGCTATTGCTTTTACATCTATAAGGAAATGTGTAATGCTATTATTGCAAAGATTTATATCGATTAAAATTAAAAGATATGAAAATAAACTCTCGTAAGAACAGTGTCTCCACATATAGGGTAGAGAGAGCCATGTGAATGTAACATCAGATTTCCTGTGATATAAACGGTGCTTGAGATTTGACCATCTGTGTTTAAAGCAGGATTCATAGTTGTCCAGTTTTGAAGCCGTCGACATAATGGCACCGGGGTCGTCAACCCTAACTCCCGTGTTGAACCTTCCTTCACAGGCTGCGATCTAATATTGTGTAGCTTTTGGGCTGGTGTACCAGTCGGTCAGGGACATACATACATATGCCAAAGGGCTAGAGCGACTGTCACTGTGAGGAAGTGCTACAGTGCTTATTTCCTTGTAGCTACAAGGGGAATACGGGAATACTACAGTAGACTTACAGCGATAGTCAAACCTTTTAAAGCTTTCAAATTCCGTTCTCTTTGCACGGCTAGCATATAAAAAATGAATGTTCCATTTGACGAAAGTTTTAAGTATTCCGAAGCTCACACAAATAACAAGGAATATCTCCGAAATGATTCACTCCACAAAAAATTCATTTTAGACTTAAAATATGTGTTTTAATGAGATCTACATATAGATTTAGTCTGTCTCTTACGGTTTACCACTTATGCAAAGGCCATCAAGAGTAAACAGGACTACATAGGCTAAGGCAGAAAACTAAAAATATACATTTCATTTGTTATAAAATATCTTAAACATATGGCGTTTTAATCAAAATCGTTTGGACCATTTCCAGAAAAATCAAAATTTGTGAAAAATTTTCCATGTAAAGGTCAGTTTAAGGTGAAGGAATTTTCTTCAAAATCTTAGTGTGACATCCTTAAAATATATTAAACTTAAATAGCAACTTTGGTTTTTAAACGACTTTTCGTTTTTTAAGTGTGCTGTCCAGAGCACGCACACGCACACATACATTTTTCTAAAAATGCTCTTTTTTGCTTTCGGGGGGCGTCAAAACATACATTTCCGGTGAAATCTCGACAGAATTTTTGGGTGGAATACAATAGTTCCTCTACTTACTATACGTGGTATAGTCTATGTATCTGAGATCACAGATGTGTGACGTAATATAGTTGTTCTTTCATTTGTTTCAACACTTTCAGAGGAAATTGAAGGTGCGTAATGATAAAACTATTGAAAATATGGATTGTGAGTGTACGAAGTAACGTCTGATTAACATGCATATTGTTGGTTTTTATTTCAAAATAAATATGAGGTGATTCTTGTGTCTGAATTTTGCTACACTTGCGAGAGTGGTCATTTCAGGTTTTCTTACAGGCACATTGGAGAAAACTGTGTTGTGGCCGTGATGTCATTTGTCTTGTTTGGTGGAAAACAGTGTTGTTATGAGGTAGATACAATGAGGTCCATTACAGAGGTATATAGGAACTAAATTATGGCATGGTCGAGCATAAACGTTATTTCCGGTGAAATCTCGATATCCAGTTTTTGGGTGGGACAAATATTTCTTGTACTTAGTAAGTACGAGAAAGTAAAACTAAATGCCTTGGCTGTTAATTGTGTAGAAATTAGGATTCTTTGCTGTCAGGTTAGTGTGTAAAATTGAAATTCCTTACCAAATTACTTTGTGTTTCCACTTTGTGATAATTAGCAGGACATTATAATTCTTGTCCGTGCCTAAGGAACAAGAAACTTTTATGGGTGCGTTCTACTTTTAGTGTGAGTAGATGCTCTGGGAAAAACAAAACTAGGTAGTTTGTAAGAATGGTTAGTACAAGAGTAGAGAAAGTCATGTGAGTGCAACACAGATTTTTTCTGTCACAGCTGTTACAAATCTGAAGAAATTTAAAGGAATAAAGTTAACTTTCCCACTACTTAGCTGTTTTAATTAGATATCGGATTTCACCGGAAATGCAACAGGTTTTAGGAAATCGTCTTGTCTGTTGGGAATAGCGTAACTCAAAAACGTTTTGTCGGTTAAATACCAAACCCGGCATTCAAGTTTATCTTCATGTAAGGATGACATTCAACATTTTCCCATGTGCGTATTTTATCCAAAATGGATCCAACGATTTAGTATTGATAAAAGCACCACGTGTTTAAGATAGTTGTGTGACGAAAAAAAAAAGTGGAACTTGGATAATAATTGATAGTTGATTCTCTATCCAATCGCAAGCAAGTTTTTGCTCCCTGCAGCATTATTTGACAATACCTGGCAATATCCTAGCATTTGTTTCTTACGCATTTAGCGGAGAAAATAGTGAATCACTGATAAATGTAGAATATTCACTTTAAATTTATAGTTTTCGGTAAAATATACTGTTTTAATTACACATCATAAAATAAGTAAACGAAAACGTGTACCTGGGAAATAAGTATAGATAAACATAGCTAAAACTGCTCATACAGATGTGCCTTACGAATTATAACATTTCTGCTTATCCTTAAAAGTGTAGAAAACGTTAGGCATTTTGCTTACAAATCCGAGGTTTAATTATGACGTCACGGGTTTGCACGCCACTGCCTGAGCGATTAGTGAACTGTAGGCGTCGCAAGTCGCTATTCTACTCTGACCGAGGTCAGTGATTTTTTCCTGCTCTCTTCAAAGGTAGTTCACCTTTGCTTTTAAAGGCAATCCAATGCCATCTGAAGAGGTCGTATTCAAAATAGGACAAACACACACGTTTAATTTGTTTCAGAATTAGGAAAAACATCTCGGATTTTCTGGAAACATCGACACCATGACCTCGTAGAAATAGTAAAAGCACTAGCTATGTGTTAACCTTTTATTTCATCGTTGGCTAACCTTGAAAAAGAGAAGAATTGCGGGAACGGCCTTCTATGAAACAATTTCAAGTATGACTGCATCATAGACATGAAAAACGACGAGAACAACGTCATCTCAGAGCTCATGGTAAATGTGCAAGTAGTTCTCTTTCTTAAATTAACGTCCTCCAACGTAATGTCATATCGGACCGAATGTAAGTAGTATATGTGCGGTGGATGTTAATCACATTATTCCTTGAGATGACTCTCACTTGCTCGTATTGTTTAGTTTTCTTTTGTTATGTATATTTTGTTGAGTTTTTTTAAACAATCGAGTCAATACACATCTTTGATACTGTTATCCTGAACTAATGTAACATATACATAATCAAAACGCAACAGCTACGCAACTGGTAACTCCCCATATTTAATGAACGATGAAAATGAAAGCAAGAAGAGAATTAAAGAAGCCGAGCTCTCATGGAATGCGGTACAAATTCCTCCCGTTTGGAGGAACCATTAAGGTATGGTTTCTTCATACTCCAGTGTTACCACTTCAGCATTTCACTGTATCGTGTAACTTTGTTGTTCCTGTGTTAGGTTATGTTTAACCAAGTCAAACAGTAAGTTTAAGTACAAGCCAATGACGTATGACGTATGTTAGGCGGTATCGGGGCACTCCTGAGCGTATTCTCGATTCATCATAATGAATGTTAAAAGGAAAGCGTAATAATTATGCGGTCCAGTCCAATATCTCTCAGAGGAGGTATCTTTTAATCATAAGTAATACAATTGATATAAAATATCTCAAGAATGCGACTACATATTGAAAATAATGCCTGTGCAAAAGCCTTAATCTGGAGCTCTGATACTGCAGAAAATCCCTTTTATCGCTTCCGTGTGTCGTTAAAACATAAAACATTTGGGAAAATGGCAGATTTATAAGACATTCTATCACACAGCCGTGAAATCCTCACGCTTGCAAAATGTAAAGTACAGATAGTTTGTATTGGACTGGGGCTGAATCACAATTTATGGTTGTTCGTATAGCTAAAACTTATTTCACAATTCCATTCATCATTGTGGGTAAGGGCCATGGAGGTTAAACTTACTTTCCGGTTTGGGAACAGTGATTTATTTATGCTGATGAGGAACACGTCATAACTTGCGCAAAATAATGTAGTGGGTAATGATGCACCCACGGAGTTGTAGCTATTGTTCCGTAGCTGATTTCATTGTTCTGGTGTTCAAGGTATGCACCATGGGAACATCCCACTTTCCCTCAGTATACCTATCTGCATGATGCTTGAGTGGCCCTTGGTAAGGCTCTTTTGTTAAATGCTTTAGGCCGGGTATTATAACCGTACTTTGACTGGAAGTTTATTTAAACCAAACCAAAAGCTTACCTTATAAACTTCTGGTCAGTTAAACTGTAGTGCAATGGTGTTGGTATACCTGGAGACGAGGAAAATTAGACAATCGTTTGTCGTTTACTTACACAAGTAAATGCTGTTGGTACACGTACTGGATTAAAATTTTTTTAAAATATCCTGAAATAATGACCATTGACATGAAAATTAAGTGAAACGTTAAATTAGCATGATAGGCAACTATTCACAACGAAAACTAGGTACTGCCTAGGCACTATGGTGACTAATCTGGATGAAAAAGAAACATAAATAAAATCGAAAAAATTGCACTTTTGCATATATTTAGCTAACTTTAGACTTACAAATAGTAATTTCTTTTACTGTTCCCATTCACCCCATTTATATATTTTTCTCGCGTAGTATTTCTCTTAAAGATGTATAACTAAAGTGAGGTTATGTGTGACATTACTGCACATTGGAATTACTCTGACAAATACCAATTTGTATGTACATTCATTGCCGGTACCTTTAATATGTTTGATGATCCTAAAGAACTTCTCAGATTTAAATACACATTTGACGAAAATCAAGTTTTATTCATACTCAAAACACTGCACTTCGAGCTTAACCTGAAAACATCAAAACGTGACAGTTTGGTGGGAAACAAAGTTGGGCAGCATATAAAACCAAATTATCCTTAATTATTTCAATGTTCAGAATGGCAACTCAACTTATATTCACCCCATTTTACGGTACTAGTTTGCAGTACCTAACAAGTTCAATCGTCAATCTTTTCTTTTTCTTACACCACAAGTAAATGCTATTGGTAGACCTGCTAGCTTAGAAAAAAGGTTAGTATTCTGAAATAATGTCGAAAAATAGGCGTAACAATATAGCGTTAAATTAATGTGACTATGCACAGCGAAAAATAAATATTGCAGTAACAAATCCTGTAGCAATTCAGATGCATTCAACGTTTTGCTTGGCATTTTGTTTGTACTAACAGACTGTTGCGTGTACATTTACTTCACACTAGTTATTATGATGTAATTACATATATACTTAATAAATTGTTCGCCTAATTTGTTTTTATTTACTTCAGGTTAATCATGACAGAAACAGAACATATTCCGTAGGTATGTATGCAGAAGGCTAGACAACAGGCAATTTTATTAATGCTCATGTAAGCTTGCAGGAACGTTTGTTCACGTGATGCATGGATTGATTGTATTACATGGTCCTAGCTTTTATATTTACCTACGCTTGATGTTCAAACATGTATTGTTATTTTAATAGAAATCTGATATTAAATATATGTACTACTGTGGTTTTACGGTTTATATCTTGTCGTTGATTTCGAATTTGACGTATTGAGGTTAGGACTGTCTGTGCCATAAGTGTGAATTTGTTTAAAATGTTATGGTCATTGCACATCTAAAAGTGATGGATCTATTTAAGAAAGTTCTGGGTCCCTGTGGTGTTTCAACTCAATGATAATAGCAATTGCTCAAATATCTCGCCGGTATCCACATATAAAGCCATGGAAAAACTCACTGAGCGCTTAGGATAGTAGAATATTTCCAAGTCCCACATCGTGTTTACAAAAGCGGATATTTTCAACATGCAGCTTTTGGCGATCATTGTGTTTGAATTTCTCATTAAATTTGTTAATTCGTTGTATTGTGTATTGTTTCTTTCCCAGTATAACTCGTAATCCTACCATGTTTGTCCACTCTGTCTTATTATAATAAAACTTCGACTAATTCCGGATCCAATATTAACGATCTTACTGAACAATATCCAGTGGTAAGTAACCCTACTCTTTATTTTCTTGTGTTGGCCCGCTTGCTTTGCGTCTCTGATTCCCATGTACCTACATATGTATATCTGAAAGTACTCGTATATGGGGCAGCGGAACACTGAGATATATTTATGCAGTAATTTAAAAAAAAAATATGCACACCCCTTTTAATAACCGTGTGACAGATGTGTTCGTACTCGTTTAATGAGCAGGTCACGTGAGAAACTAACTACAACAATAGATCCATTCAAACTGGAGCGTGTCATTTACAAGATTTACTGAAACGTTTTTTAAAAGTCTTATTCCACATTAGTTGACCTTCAACATTTCTCACGAAATGCTACGCATAGGAGCTCAGTTTAACTCTGGTCATTGTTGAAGATGAGGGAAGAAGTAGAAGAAGAAGAACAGGATGACGTAACAAAACATGTATTATTTCGAATTGCTTATCTTTCACTATTTCCACGATTGGCTAATGTACGCCATCGTATGATGACAAACAAGTCATGTGCAATTCAAGGATACGCGTTTTAAATCTTAATGATCACTCCATCTGGTATTGTTTCACTTGTATTTGTAACTTCTTTGATTTTATTAAGGACTTTGACTCGAGGAACAACTGATGGTATTATTACTAGCTGAACTGTAGGGTTAACCTTAATTTTTACTTTCTCTACTACGTATAGTAAAGTAGAGGAAGTATTGTATTCCACTTAAAAATTCGATATCGAGATTTCACCGGAAATATGTTTTGAAGCCCCCTGAATCCAAAAGAAAAGCATTTTTAGTAAAAGGTCCGCGCGCGGATTTCATTTGTCATGGAAATATCTTATGAACGTACGATATTTTAACAAAAATCGTTAGCCATTTTTAAGAAAATCAAAATGTTCGAAAAATGTTCCATACACAGGTTATTTTTGTGGTGGAGATTTGCTTGAAAATCTTCGTGTCGCATTCTTGGAAGATGCCTAAGTTAAATACCAAAGGTTTTGAGTTACGCTGTTCATAGATGCACGGACCTTAAAGTAAATGCTCTTTTTATTATTCATTTGTTTAAGGAGCGTCAAAACGTGTATTTCTGATGAAATCTCAATATCGAAATTTTGGCTGGAATGCAATACTTTCTCTATCCATTATTATGCTAGTAGAAAAAGTAAGTTGAAAAATCCTCCAGGTTAGCTTCCTTAACCCATTAGCTTAATTTATGAAGAAATACTGCTTTTCGGGTGATTTGCCACTAAATTACATATGGCTGTTTAATTTTCTGCTAATTTAGGTGTTATAATTCAATTAGTTACTCTTCTGTGCTTTCTCCTTTCCCTTTCATCACCGTGTTAATGATGAGAATACATAATGGCGAAACCTGGGACTTAAAATATTCTGTTTGTATAAAAATGCAGAATGAATTTGTTTTGATTCGTATCTATTACTTAACCAGACCCTTAGTACATCTGCACCTAAGGGTGAATATTTGCTTACGCAGCGTGGTTTGCGCTACAATATAGGGCCATGAAAATATACAATCGCAGCGGGTGCAATTCAAGGTGCAGAGTTTCCTTGTACCGTGCATCGTGGTGACTCGGTTAAGTTCGGCTCAACTCGCACGCTGCAGAGCGAAGAAGTGAGGAAGCGTGTGTTGATAAAGGGCTTGCTTATCAGTGAAGCCAAGAATGCTGAAAGTCCATTGATATATGAAAATTGGAGAATTAAGTGAAAAAGTGGGTCGGCGGAAAACGATTCACGTCTAACGAAGAGATGTAACAGATGTCTGTTTTAAGGACCTCTTGAAATCCTTCTTCCGAAAGGCTTAAAACAGTTGGAGAAACGGTGGGAAAAGTGTACGGAGCAAAAAGGAGAATATGTTGAACGGTAAAAAAGCTACCAAAAATAATTTATCTTTTTCTAATGAATCATTTAACGTTCCTCTATGTGTAAGCGCCATACATCAAATTTTTTTCTGTCAATTTTGTTAAGTTTGTCGGTTAAAAGGATTATGTTGTTATGTTGTGTTTGTTTAAACACACACACGCGCATCCCCCCCCCCCCCCACACACACACACACACACACACACACACTCAGTACGTGCGTACGTGGATCCCGTGTGGTTCGCACAACATGGAGAAGGAAGGAAGGGTATGTGAACACGTGACGTTCAAGGTCAAGTGAGCACTTGGTGTTTCCTGTGCATGACACTAAAACGAGCCTGCAGCACTTCTTGTTTTGCTAATTGGCGCGTTTCTGGATAACTGGAGGTGAAACAATGCACCGAGCTGTAAGTCTCTCGTTGCAGTCTCTTTAAACCATTTCGCATTAAGCACAAAAATTTAGAGTTATGTAATAACAAGAGAATGCTTATGCTCGACCGTACCCAAATGTATTAATAATGGGACCTCCTGAAGTTCAAATTTTCACTAAAGGACAGGTGCTCCACCAATCAGAGAATTCCCATGCAGCAATGGCAAAGCGCAGTATCGATTAATTCTCGAAACGCACCTAGCGCGAGTTTAGAAAACGCTAAAATGTCGGGCAAACACAAAACACACAAATTAACCTCAATACAGCATCAATATTGCACTAAGCACAGTTCCGCAAATTAATTTCACTAATTGTATAATAAATAACTTATACATGAAATAAAGTTTCGTCAGAAAACCAATATATTCCGTTTGCCTTCTATTTTTCAGTGTTAGGTAACATTCCAAGGTTATCATTTTCATCATGTAGCTGTGTAAACGAATCGATCGTTTAGCGCCTGCGCAGAACTCAGCTGATGCAATAAGATCATTTCTGCAAATGTTTTTCTGGGTTGACATGAAGTGTACAGAGGGATATGTATTTGTAATAATAGTTTGTGTAAGAATGAGTGGAGAAAGTCATGCGAGTGTAACACATATAAAGTATTCTAGCACCCGTTGCAATCCCCAAGAATGCTAATGGCATCAGGGAGCTAAATGCCATAAATCAAACACTATACCGTTTCAGCCCATTGGTTTCACGGCTGGCTAGGCAACCACAGCCGCAGAATTTCATCACCAGAGTAGGTAGAGCCTTGACTTTGCGGTCATGTCGGTGCTAAATCTCCTTGTAGTTCTAACTTGAACACGTACGTACGTACGTATGTATGGATGAAGGCCTAGGGCCTGCGGTAAGCAGTCCTTTTTACTTGCAGTGGATTCCATCCAAACATTTGATACGCTTATTCCTATATCTTCTTCGTATTAGTTGTGATAAACATTTGCAGAAGTTATTGCTTATTTCCTTGTAGGTACAATGAGAATATGGGAATACAGTAGGCTTTGTGCGATAGTCAAATGTTTCAAATTCTGTTCTCTTTGCACGGCTAACATAAAAAAATAACGATGTTACATTTGACGGAAGTTAGATATTCCAAAACTCAGTTAGGTAAATAACAAAGAATATCTCCGAAATGGTTCACTCTACAAAAAATTCATTTGGACATAAGTTGTGCATTTTAACAATACCTACGTGTTTATATAGTAAGATTTGGCCGATCTCTTACGGTTTACCAATTATTCAAGACATCCAGAGTAAACAGAATATTAAAGTAGAGGAAGTATTGTATTCCACCCAAAAATTCGATGTCGAGATTTCACTGAATATATGTTTTGAGGCCCGTTAAATCCCCACAAAAAAAGCACTTTTAGAAAAAGGTCCGTACGCACGCGTATCTGGCAGTCTTTCGGCAGCATAACTCAAAAACGAGAAGTCGGTTAAAAACCAAAGTTGGTATTTAAATTTCATGTCTTTCAAGGATGCGATACGAAGATTTTGAAGGAAATTCCATCACCCTAAACTACGCTGTATGTGGAACATTTTTTGAAAATTTTGATTTTCTTGAAAATGGCTCTAACGATTTTGATTAAAATGCCATATGTTTCAGATATTTTTATGGGAAATCAAATGTATATCTTGAATTTTGTCTATAGCCCATGTAGTCCTGTTTACTCTGGATGACTTTTGCATAACTGGTAAACTGTAAGAGAGAGACCAAATCTTACTGTAGATCCTGCTAAAATACACTATATACAATTTTTTTTTGTAGAATGAACCATTTCGGAGATATTCTTTGTTATTTATGTAAGTGAGTTTTGGAATACCTAACTCTTCAAATGCAACATTGTTATTTTTTTTATGTTAGCCGTGCAAAGAGAACAGAATTTGAAACTTTTAAAATATTTGGCTATCGCACAAAGTCTACTGTATGCCCATATTCCCCTTGTATCTACAAGGAAATAAGCAATAACTTCTGCAAATGTTTATCACAACTAATACGAAGAAGATATAGGAATAAGAGTTTGTAAGAATGGTTAGTACAAGAGTAGAGAAAGTCATGTGAGTGCAACACATCAGATTTTTTCCAGGGAACCTCAAAGTGTGTGTTTGCGATAAAATCATCAAATCGAGTTTTTGGAATGCAATTCTTTCTCTAAATAGTATAGACAAGAATAAACATTGCCAATAACGAATATAATGAAATAATTCCATTAATTACGTTGCACAGTTATAACCGTTACAGATTCTCTTATTTATTAAAGACTTTTGCGCTTGTGTTTCTCTTGAAGTAATAATGAGTTTAGAAACGGTCAATATTGTTATCAGTCTCTTTGTTTCAATCGGTTCTTGATTTAGAAGCAGTTGTTTTGTAATGGACATGAACTTCAGCTACAAGGGCGTTGCCGATTTGGACACAATATCGCAATATCTTGTTTGACAATAGAAGGTCGAACTGCTCACTCCTGTACAAGCCGAGTTGTCAAATTCTTCAAGTTCCTATCAATTATAGTCTGTCAGTTTTATCGTTTTCATCTGTCACCTTCACGCACAACACTCAAGAATTTTACATCAAAGTAAATTTAATTTTCCTATTCTCTGAATTAAAAAACATTAGTTTTACAAAATTGTGGGTGTAGGTGTGTGTGTATGTGGGTGTAGGTGGGTGTGGGTGTGGGTGTGTGTTTTCAAAAAACGAAAATCAGTTAAATATAACTTGTAACTTCCTCTAAGGAGCCCGCCTCAGTAGCAGGACCTTCTAGATTAACGGACCTGATCCTGGCATCCCAGTTGTACAAAAATGGCGTCGGCTGGTGGGAGTGATTTCTGAGGTGTTTCCACACGCTGTTTTTCGTATTATTTTCTATGTCTTCGAGTTATTGTTTCTTATAATAGTTCCTATGTAAGTTTGTCTTCATATTAGCAAAGCGAGTGTTTCAAAAGTTTTATTTGGGCAGTATAGGAACGGGAATAAATCTAATAACGTTTTGACTGTGCGGTGTGCTATCCACGTGTTCATGTTTATTGTGTTCCATCTAGGAGTATGGCTACATTAGCCGTATAGTGTGGTTAATTTATCTGTTTGCAAGTACAATTTGTGTCACGATTACAGTGGTGAGAGGTTGTTGAAGAAAAACTGTTCCAGTAGTGTATGTTATTGTTGCCATACTACAACCTAACCTCAAACATGACAATGCCCCGTAACTGTTGCATTCCCGGATGCAAATTAAAAATCAGAAATTTACAGTTAAAACAAAAGGTAAATTACAACGTAAAGCTTCTAAATTCAGTATTTAATTACTATAAATTGCAGCGTTATATGTATTAGTTGCCGGTGTATATATAACATGGTGAATAGTGAAAGACAATAATTTCGAGTGAATTCAATTAGTGGCATCTGCAACACCAACAGTTTGTTTCATGTAAGTAGTATGCTGCTCATATTTGTACATTATCTTTTGTCTTTGTAATTTAAATGTGTAGCTGTAGTTTAGAAGAAATGTGTTATGTTGCTGCATGTAAAACTGTAGACTATAGCAAAGTTTGGTAAATATTTACAAAATCGTCCGCTCGAGAAAACGAATGAAACACAGTGCAATGGATGCAGCTTTTATTGCTGATTACGATCTTGTAAGTTTTATTGTGCGCTCAAGCTTCGTGTTTTATTTATGAGAAAATTTCGTACGGTCGATGAAGTGGTTTTATTTCGCTTATGCGGCGGATATTTAGCTAATAAATGTGCATAAACGAGTGTAATATATGCTACAATGATTGATTAATGCATTTACGTTGAAATTATTGCATAAACACTACCCAAATTGTAAATATTTCGATAACAGGACCCTGTCACCCCACTCATATGCAAAACTAACCTAACCTAAGCTAACACAATGTTGCTTTACAATGCTGATTTAAGATTACGTATTTCATGTATGTCATTTACAGTGCTGTTTTACGGTTATTATTTTTAATATTTCATCTGCTTTTGTGGATTCCCCCTGTAAAATAGTGTCATGAAGTGCTGAGTAATATGTTGTTGCAAACTGAGTAATCAAGTTTTCAGTAATAGTAAAAGCACCACCCTAAAGCTTTTGAATTTAGTAGGTAGCTAATTATTCTAAATGGCAGCATTTGTATATCAGCCATCCAGTATAGTATGTTTTGTGTAGGTATATAACATTATGTACATTGTACAAATGTGAAAAACAGTGTAAACAATGATTAATAATTGAGTCAACTCAATGTCAACACTTCTGTTTTATTTAAGTAACACGCTGCTTGCAGTTTTGTCTATCTTCTTTGTAATTTGAGTGTGTAATGCAGTTACATAATGGCATGTAAACCTGTAGATTGCATGAATGATATTTAAGGTTATATATTTCATTGCCCATGGTTTATCGTTTAATATTAAATGTCATCCTTTTTTGTTTACTCGAGGTTATGTTTAAGACAGTGTTTTTGTGTGTAACACAGTCCATATTCACAAAATAGGCGTGTTATTACACAACATTTTTATTTTACTGCGTTGAAATCGTAGCCTGTAGACGAGTTGTTTATAAGTAGTTCCCACCACATAGGCCGCCATCTTGAATCACAGTGTCAGGTCCGGTATTTAGGGGGTCCTGTCAGTAGCGTGATGGTTAGCGTGTCTGCCTCACGTTCAAGAGGTCGCGAGTTCGAATCTCGATTAGGGTAAGTTATCCGGGTAAGGTTTTTTCCCGAGGTTTTCCCTTATCCTGAGAAGACGAATGTCGGCACCTCGGGCTCATTTGAGCATCATTTCACTCGTTTCATTTCATTCATTCGTCCGATATGACACAATGTTGGAGGACGTTAATTAAAAAAAAAGCTTCCTTTAACGATGAAGAGAATCTCTGCACCACACATTTATATTTACATGGACAATTTTCTTATTTTCACTTTCCCTAAAATGACTAATGAGTTTGGTTAAAGTAATATACGTTGAGAATATTTGCAAACGCATGAAATGTAGATATATCTAGAATTGTATAGGAATGTCCTGAGAAGTAATCATTTTGAACGACTTTTGTGTAATTTTGAAAATATTTTTGCACAATAACATTATTATTGGTTATTTTGGGCCACACTGTCGTTTACTTGTCCCCATATGTGTGTGATCTTAATCCCATAGAACTAGTATGGGTCAAGGTAAAATGAATACTTAAAGAAATGCAACAGGTGACGTATTCTTACTGGTATTGCACGATATAACGCTCGAGGATATATCACTTAAAATCGAAACAGATTGGCGGGGTTTTTAAAAATATAAAAAATGATCAGTGGGGAAAAGACGGTGTAGTTGAAAACATCGTTTGCGATGTATAAGCTAGATGTATTGCATGAACTGAAAATAACATTTAAATTGTGCTATTTTGAGCGATTTCTTTGCTTTAATCTAGCGTGAATGCACATTCCAAGGTTGGCAACATTATCCCAAACGCTGAAATTGTTTACTCACATACCTACTGGCTCGCTGCACTCCTGCCAGGGATCATGTGCCGGGGAACAAACTGTAGATACGATTGCAGATTTTCCAGATGCCACCATTTGGAGATAAATAACCAGAGATCCGCCAATGATTCATCCTCGATAGAGACCTGGTTTACATCATTGCCAGGCAACTCATCGGCGCACAGCCAACGCAAGTGACGCGGAAAACTCCAACAGTTGTTGAATTACCAAGTAAATCGCCTCGGGAATAAATAAAAGGCTTGCCGGATTCCATCAAGTACCTACGTACTGGTATCGTGCGTATTTGTACTAGCTTACCAACATTAGCTGACCCCGATCCCAATGGAAAAACAAAAGAATGACGTTATGAATCATTCATAAGGCCGCAACTAGGCCGGTCACGGAAAATCATGCCAACCGTTTGCCGATTATCTTTTCTGATTCAGACTTCTGTATCAAGATTTTGTATCTAAATAAGTTTTGTGCCCGACCATACCCAAATATATTAAATGTCTACTTGCTACACGGGTGTTCGATTTAAACCGTCTGTCAGTTGTTAGGTTTGGCAGAGACCGTGATCTGGATGCAGTTATTGCCGGGCGCACGCAATAAAAGAACTGGAGGACCAGCAAGAAGCTTGGCGGTCAGCCGGAAGTCATTATGTCCAAACAAGATAGGCAGAGTAGGTAATAACAGGTATTTCTGAACGACTCCAGCCTCCTTAAGGCAAGGATCTACAATATTGTACGTATTTCACAAAAATCCAGTACTTTTAAAAATAAGGAAAAAGGTTATGATTCGTAAGGAACACCTACATGAGCAGTTTTGGCTATGTTTGTGCGTATTTCGCAGGAAAACGTTTTGCTTCCTTATTTTACTATTTTATTAGAAACCCGGGTTTTAGTGACGACGTATGACTGGACGGATGAAATGACGCGCTCAGCAAGCTTTGTTTTGGAAATGTCGCTGTATAGCCACAAGCTCGGAGAGTGTGGGAGAATGCAAGTTTCCGGTCTTACCGGTTTCTGTCTGGATAGGATCACTATCCGTCTTCATAATGCTACCTCGACGCCTCCTGTGTCATGTTCAACGCTTTGTTCGACATCACTTAATAACTCGCAGATTTCAACTATTCCTTCATCAACAAAAGAAGTAAACATGCCTCAAAACCAGCATTCTTGACTAACACTTGTTTTGTTTCCAGACAGAGAAATGCAGTCAGTGTTCTGTAATTTTATAATCTTGCCAGGTTATGTCAGTGTTCCAGTTATATATTCGTTAATGTATAGTAAAGCCGTAACAAGCAGATAGTTTATGAATGTGGTGTGTAAATTAACGAAAGGTTAGCTAAGAACAATAAATTTCTAAATTTTATGAAACAATGGGAAAGCGAAAGGAAGGTTTTCATATCAAGAAATGACCAATAAAACTTAAAATTCTCAAAAAAACTATCACTGAGGCCAAGAAGAAAGTAACACAGTATCCCACATATGGTGCTGGGGAATTTTAAATAATTTTTATAGACACATTGTGTTAAGTGACCGTCGACAGCTAGGCCGTTTGGGCTCCTGCAAAATCACTAATTTTATAAAGAAATGATAGGGAAATACATGAACAATTGATCTAAATAATTTACGCTTACAAAATCAATGCGTTCTATAAGAATCTCGAGTTACAATCGAAAGCACGTGCCTAAATATGCTATAAAGTGCTAAATAGTAAAATCAAAATGCTAAAGTTATAATTTGAAAATGCAGAAAAATCACCATCCCTACCCTTGAGAGTTGCATAATTTTAATCACCTTTGATAAAATCGTGTTTCACTTATATTTTCCATGGCAAAAAACCAGAAACAAAAACTATGACGTCACAAACATCCCAGTCCTGATAATAATAGTAAATATTAAATCTATCACCGGCTTTTCATATAAAGATTCCTGGTTCAGTCATTCGGCATAAAAATAGTTTGTTCCGCTAGGAGTTGCGTAATATGAAACGGAATTTGGCTGCGCTTGATAGAGCATTGGAAATAAGCAATAAGATAATTTGTGCAAATGTTTATCTCAACTAACACGAAGAAGATATAGGAATAAGAGTTTGTAAGAATGGTTAGTACAAGAGGAGCTACAATAACTAAAATGTTTCTGCCGTGATATCACAGTTTGATTAAAATGCAGGTCAGTTGAAAGTGTTGCATACGACCCAGGCTGAAGACAGCATCTGTTTTCCTGTACCACTTTTCATTGTTTTAAAAGCGTTTATTGTACTCTCTTTACGTTCCAGTGCTTCTGATTGCATACTTGAAATGAAAACATCATTCTGCGAGTGTTCCACATATGGCGTGTGTGTGTCTGCAGTCCGTGAACATAACCTCATTATCTCTCCTAGCCGAGCTTCATTAACACGTGCACACTGTCTCACCTCGTCCAGTTTCTTAAGGATAAACGTGATCGAAACTTCATGAAAATTGTATCGATACGCCGATGTATGTATTCATACTTCATGATTTTTAAGAGACTAGTAATTACAATGCTTCATTTAAATAACATTTCACATTTAATTTGTGGAATAGTGTTAATAAAGACAACTCGTGATAATAATCAAATTGTCTACATATATGGCAATCATGGTGGCGTTGCTTATGAGAACTGAATAGCGACAGCACTTTAAAGGCTGCTTGTGCATACAAAACAAGAAGAAACGTGAGTCGACTGACTACTGGACGTGATATCAGTTTCATTGTTGTGACAATGACCTCTGCAGAATCGTGTGAATAAGATCACTTCTCTCTTATGATGACATAATAGTGCGGTTTGATCAGCGGTAGCGTCTGTGGCCTGCATTCAGGAAGTCGTGGCTTCGATTCCCCTGGCCGAACTTTTCGGGGTCCCCAGTCGAGTTACACCCCCGAATTTCACCTCACTCATTTCACTTCACCTTTAATCTGATTGGTTGTTTCAAGGTTATGTCTCAGTCTGGGTTCATTATATGATTTGCTCACAAGTAACATCATAACACGTCTGTTGTTGTAGTGTTTAACGCCCGCTTTTACTACTACGGCACCGCAGGCGGTATAACACGTCTGACCTAACCTATAAATTCTCCAGTCAGACCGTCGAATTATATTCATCTGGAGTATTTAATAAATAAAATATGAATCTAAATAATATAACTCAAAGATTGGACCACAAAATGTTAAACTCTAATTAAAACCCGTAAAGTATATTCTTTTCGATTAGTGTAGTTCGACCATCGACTTACTTAGTAGGTACTACCAACTGAAGAAAACGAAACCCAAGAATTCGATCTTCTCTTCTTGTTATAACAGAAAACTACTTTATGATTTCAAATATCACTTTAATTTTAACATTTACAAATAACCTTTCTTCTGGAAAAATACTTTAATTATTAAAATAATAATTCTTAAAAACACAATTTCCTTGTAGAAATTCCTGTTACATTATCATGTGAGCTGTTGCAACAATGTGCCAGCTATGATGTTTTGACAGTCACTGTTGTTGCTGGTTTGCAACTCATTGCCCTAGAGGATGTCAGTCCTCCATACGGAAAGAGTAATCAGATAAAAAAGAAGACATATTCCCAACACCAGCCGGGAATGGAACCCGGGACCTGTGGCTGAGGCAATTAGTTAAGTAGGAGTATTTGTTGAATGTGTGTATTTGGTGTTTCCAATGAAGGATGTTGGAACAATACATTCTGTTTGAAGTTGCAACATTTTCTTTTGACCGCCTCACCGAACAGCAAGCAAATTACGTAAGAGAGTGTGTCGTAACTATTTTGTTTGGTGTCCAGCATCCAGTTGGGGCCGGTCTGGGTGAAGGTGCAAGTGAGCATTCCTCAGCTCCTCCTGATGACGTCACAACCACTTACGCTACTCAGTTTTACCATTATGGATTCCGAAATTTAGCACTTACATGACAGTTCCGTGATTGTTTCGGACTCTGAATATCTATAATTTATTGGTCACTTGACTAAATGTTAAAGATATAACTAAATGTTAAAATTTTCGCGTCTCATCAAGCTTTCATAAAAAAATGTAAGTTATCTTTTTGTTAACCTCAAAGACAACTGAGAAGAACAGTTTTCCAGAACGCCGTAACCTATGTGCTGTTCCTGAACACGTCCCGATTCACTTGTCTGCGCATCGCAGCGCTCTGTGTCAATATCAAACAACTATAATAGTTAGGTTATGTCATGTAGTTCCTAATTGAGGTTAGAATCATGATGCCAATTGAAAAAATCTGATGTGTTGCACTCACATGACTTTCTCTACTCTTGTACTAACGATTCTTGCAAACTCTTATTCCTATATCTTCTTCGTGTTAGTTGAGATATAGTACAGAAAGTGAAGAAGTATTTAGTTGAGTTGTGAGTAGCGCAGAGTAGAAACCCAGCACGTAGTCAGTCAGTCAGTGGAGGAAGGGCCGTTTCTCATGTACGTAGTGCGCAGCGCAGTTTAATTACAGCCATGACTGAAATTGGAAGTAGTAAAACACGCTGCAACAAGATCGGATTCTTATCTTAATAAGGGATGTCCAATACAACAAACAAGTCTTTTCCAAGTCGAAAGTGTTGTCTTTGAAACTTACTCACCTTTTAGACTTGTGTACAATAAAATAAAGCATTTAGGACGTTTTTTACTACGTATAACAAAGCAAATATTGCATTGTACCCAAAAATTCAAATTCAATATCTATTTCACACACGAAATACTTGTTTTGGGAACCCTGAATGTAAAAAAAATGATACATTATATATATATGTCATATAGTCATGATATGTAATGTAATACTTTAGACTTTTTAAAATAAATTTGTTTGCTTAACGGTTTAATATATGAATTTATTTCTCTTTTGCAGGTACTTTGCCTTTTTTACGAATACTTCGTCGTTAAAGTAATTCTGTCTGGATTGCTGTTTCTATGCATCTTAGACGGTAAGATCTAACTAAAGTATGAATGTACTTCCAACTGCATAACAATATTATTAATAGTTATTTATATGATATTTAGTGTGTGAGAGAAAGTGTCACAATGAAAGTATTGTATATACAACACATAAAAATAATTAATCAATTAATCAATTTATTAAATGAAAAATTATAATGTATCAGATATCAGACGTATGACGTAACGTGGTTGCTAACAAGATCTTGTTTCATTTGTTTCTACACTTATAGAGGAAAATATAAGGTAATTATAAAACTATTGAAAATATGGATTGTATTCCACTTGCAATTTTGAACGAAGTGCTGAGAGTTAATTAATTCTATAAAATTAAATATAATTACGTAAAAAAATATGAAAAGTCTTGTGGACGGAGAAACGAAAAATGAGTTAGTTTGACTAATGAAACCACATTACTGGTATACTTGCCAGAGTTTGTAATTTAAGGTTTTCCTACAGGCACGTTGGAGAAAATTGTTGTGTTGATGGCGTCATTTCTGTTTTGTTGCCATGGTAATTATGTAATTCATTCTCTGGAACTTTTACTGAGCTATTTATAAGTTCTTCTAATGCTGGGATTGCTATAAATAGGTCTCTGTTTGTAAGAGCGTATAGTGGAAGGATGTAAATCCAACCTCCCCTCTTTCGCAAACGTTGGTACAAAAGCTCGGTTACGATCTACCCGGTTAGAAGAGGTCAAACTACCCTCAGACATATACACATAGACGCATTCTTTAACGTGAGTTAGATTACCGAGGAAGTATGAAGGTTTGTGATGTTCCTGAAGAAACTCGCCCCGGTGCTTCAGGATACAGGTAATTTTCGTCTCGGCCCCTGGAAAGGGAGTTACCTTAAAAACAAGGCACTTTACTGTCGCTTTAAGCAGGTTTGGTAACAAAGTAGGAAATTTGTATCCTGGTCAGACAGAATCTTTCCATTCCAGTGTAGCTAATGAACCAAACTCAATAGTAGCCAGTGGCGGACACCAGTGGCGTGCTCTCCATGAACGACAGGACTCCACAGTGAAGTTCACAGAGACGTAAATAAAATCTGATATGTTACACTCACATGACTTTCTCTACTCTTGTACTAACCATTCTTACAAACTCTTATTCCTATATCTTCTTCGTGTTAGTTGAGATAAACATTTGTACAAATTATCTTGTTGCTTATTTCCTTGTAGGTACAAGGGGAATATGGGAATACACTAGACTTTGAGCGATAGTCAAATGTTTTAAAGCTTTCAAATTACCAGAGTAGGATTGGCAACTTTAACACACCTCCACCAAACTTCAAAGATGTATTTGAATTATGTCTCCAAATTTTACTTTCTCTACTACGTATAGTAAATAGTTGAAGTATTGTTTTCGCCCCAAAAATCCGATGTGAAGATTTCACCGGAAATGTGTTGACGCGTTCTCGTCGCCTCTCTGTTCCACTGTCCTAAGCGGAATGCTGCGCTCAGGTGTTTTCTGCTCCGGCTGCTCGGCATGGATCTTAATTTCTGGGTATGCGTGGGTATTTTCACATAAAAGTCAGAACTCTCGTTGAAACACTTTTATTCTCAATAAAACTAATGCTTGAGATTTGCCGATCGCTATTAGAAACGTTAAGTCGTTACTGTGTCTTTACTAATTACCTCTCCAGTGGCAACAGGGTTTCGCCGAAGCGTACATAACCATCCCTTGTTTTCCTGTTCAACACACTTGCACTAACCGATTTCCAGGAAATCTGGTCTTACCTGACGCTTGCCCCTAATGATTTGTCTGTAACCTTTATACATGCGACGGTTTTGATATTTCCCGATTATTTAATTCTGCCGTGTGAAGCAGTATTATTTCCATAATTGTGGCGTTTACAATTTCGGCTTCATGTTTTGAGGCCCCCTGAAAAAAAAAATTAGGAAAATGTGTATGTGTGTGAACAGTATAACTCAAAAACGAAATGTCGGTTAAAAACCAAATTTGGTATTAAAGTTTAATATCTTTCAAGGATGCCACACGAATATTTTGAAGAAAATTTCTCTAACATAAGCTTTCCTTTACATGGGAAAGTTTTCGAACATTTTTATTTTCTGCAAAATGGCTCAAACGATTTTGATTAAAATTCCATATGTTTGAGATATTTTTATGGCAAATGAAATGTATGTTTTGAATTTTCTCGCTAGAGCCCATATAGTGCTGTTTATTCGCGATTACTTTTGCATAACTGGTAAACCGTAAGAGATAGGCCAAATCTTAGTATAGAAATAGTGTAGAGCTTGCTAAAATACACAATTTGTCTAAATAATTTTTTTAGAGTTAACCATTTCGGAAATGTTCCTTGTTATTTGTGCAAGTTTTGGAGAAGTTATACTTCTGTCAAATGGAACGTCGTTATTCATTTTTTTATGTTAACCGTGCTAAGAGAACGGAATCTCAAAGGAAGTAAACAATAAGGTCATTTCCGCAAATGTTTGTCTCAACTAACAGGGAGAAGATATAGGAATTCTAGTTTGTAAGAATAGTTGGTACAAGAGTAGAAAAGGTCATGTGAGTGCAACAATCATATTTTTTAGGTACATGTCCTCAAATGTCTACAAGCAGCAAGTATACTAAGAGGAAGAGCGACATTGCTCACGCGAACCTCGACAGTTGATCTATGTGCTTCAAGGAGAAAGCTCTCCTAAGAGGGTTCTCGAAATTGTGTGCTTAGAGCAAGGAAGATAGATGTTTCCCAGAGTGCGGCAGTCTTTGATGTCTTCAGAAATTCAGTCTTCGATTGATGCTACAGTTGTGAGCTATGTGATTCTTTTCACATGGTGTGCGTGGTGTGTGTGTGTGTGTGTGTGTGTGTGTGTGTGTGTGTGTGTGTGTGTGTGTGTGTGTGTGTGTGTGTGTGTGTGTGTGTGTGTGTGTGTGTGTGTGTGTGTGTGTGTGTGTGTGTGTGTGTGTGTGTGTGTGTGTGCGCGCTAATAATTCTGTCCTGGAACACACTTTCAATTGTCATCGAAAGATTGTCCGTATAAGCTATTGCAGTCATTTGTTCTCGTATGCACGGGCGACAACGTTTGAAACGAAAACAATTGGCCCTATAACTCGGAGCGAAGTACCCCTTAGTGACGAAAATATTGGTGTAAGGTGCGCCACTAGCGGAGTAAGGTCCAATGAACGACGGTTGTTGAATGTATGTGATGTATAAGGGCAAGTCCGTCATATTCCACAGAGTGGGTATGTATTTTTCCTTAGCGGCGGCGCGGTGCGGCGGTTGTGAGAAACCTGTTGTACTCCACGTGGCGGGAGAAAGCCCAGCCCAGACCAGACTCTGTGTTGCAGGGAAAGGCCGACGGGTCAACTTGACTCACTCACAATTTGCCCCTAGCGTCAACATTAGCATTCCGAGCATTCCTACTTCTCTGACGTCACTTTTTGTCGAATTTCCTTCAAACGGAACCTAATCCAAATGTCCAGTTTAACTCTGCACTGTTTCACATTTGCTGTTTCTTTCACATATTTGAACTTCCTTTCAAAACACACAACCGGTTTTTTGACCTTATCCACTGGTGTGTGTGTGTGTGTGTGTGTGTGTGTGTGTGTGTGTGTGTGTGTGTGTGTTTTAAACTCCGGAAACACTTCACTGTGTGTTTAAGCTTATTTGTTTCACCACTTCAATCATATGACTTTCCCTACTCACTCTTGTACGAACTAGTCAAAAAACCTCCGAGCGGACTGCGCGGTGTTTTGCCTGTCCGCATCCTCGGCGCTGGTTCCCGTCTGCCGCTATCATAGAAGGCGCTGATGAAACCATACAACATTTTTAGAACTACTTTTAAAGGCTTTACTTACCAGATACCTATACTGAAACTGGACACCGTAGATGTAGGTACCTATTTTGCACCTAGAGATAAAATATTAGAGCAAAACTTGAACTTGTTTGTTGCGAGAGACTTCCGAGGCTAACAAGAAAGACGGGCTGCGGCGCGATTAGGAGTTACGTAATAATGGTAGTCTGATACATGGCCAACATTGTATACTATCATAATAAAACTCAACAATTCAACGAGCAATTTGGTTGTATAGAACATGGATATATTAGGCGATTGTGGTTTTACTTCATTGGGCCATGCACAGACTAGGAGAATTACGTCACTGCAGCTTGCGCCGTAGCCTGTCTTTTTTGTTAGCTGCGGAGACTTCTTAATGACGTAACAAAAATAAATTTGACCATAATGTCTAAACTTAACAGTATTTTTTCTCTAATGACAAAAAACAAAATGGACGAAATTTAGGCTGTAACATGTTTGAATTACATTACACCTACATCTCTACTCTTTTACTAGCCATTCTTATAAACTCTTATTCCTATATCTTCTCTGTGTTAGTTGAGATAAACATTTGTACAAATTATTTTATTGCTTATTTTCTTGTAGGTACAAGGGGAATATGGGAATACAGTAGGCTTTGAGCGGTAGTCAAATCTTTGAAAGCTTTGAAATTCCGTTTTCTTTGCACGCTTAACATATAAAAATGAACAACGATGCTCCATTTCACGAAAATTCTGTTTTCCGAAACTCACACACATAGCAAGGAATATCTCCGAAATGGTTCACCCTACAAGAAAATGTATTGAGACATAAATTGTGTATTTTAGCAAGATCTACATTTTTTGTATAGTATAATGTGGTCTATCTCTAATGATTTACCAGTTATGCAAAAGACGTCCAGAGTAAATACGACTACAAGGGCTATAGCCAGAAAATTCAAGATATACATTTCATTTGTCATCAAAATATCTCAAACATATGACATTTTAATCAAAATTGTTAGAGCCATTTTCAAGAAAATCAAAATCTTTGTGTCACATCCTTGAAAGACATTAAACTTAAATACCAAGTTTGGCTTTTAACCGACTTTTCGTTTTTGAGTTATGCTGTCATAGACTGACAGACACACGTGCGCGTGTGTGTGTGCGTGCATGATCGTATCCCCAATATTGAACCACGTACATATACTCTGTTCATCAAGAGATTAGAGGAGATATAAACAAAGCACCGGTTTGTATCACTCCGCGGCCACGTGCTTCCACAATGACGCAACACGGTTACCTACCGCTACGCGTAGGTATAATATGCATTTTACACTACTAAAAGGATATATTTACTTGATCCAAATAACATGTAGCACATGGAAATTAACTGCTACTTACGTCATCTCTGTCCACAATAACACTTTTTCATTTCCTGCTCACAATCTCGAAACCAATCTCCAGAAGCAGCTTGTGGTGGGAAGTTCGTTTTAAATCTGGAAGATCGGGATCAGTTAACTGCCAGCAGCACTTTGTTTAAGGTGGGGGTTCATTGTTAACAAAAAACTGATTAACTTTTCGAAGAATTGCAGATCTCACAAATTCGTCGCAAACTACATCCACCATTTATCTGGCATGTGATCGCTTTTTACCACCAACTGACGATTTTTCGTTGCGTGTACTGTAAATACTTGCAACTGACACACCGGTAAACTCGGATGTTAATTTCATCACGTCTTCGATAGCAAGTTCGGGATATTTCTCGTAGAACTTGTTAAATACGTTCAATATTGTTGTTTTTTCACCACTTCAAAACGGTTTTCCGCGCTTATGTTTTACAACACTCACTTGTTCCGCCATGTTACTTTCATACTGAATAATGCGCGCGCAGAATGAATTAGGCTGGGTACAGATTCACTTAACTGCGTATTCTTACACTTTAACTATGCTTAGTACGCTTAGTTTATGCATTAGCAAACATTAAGTGACATTTCAGACCTCAGTAACAGTATTTCTTCAAGGGACTATTTACACGGCGAAAGCGTCAAGAGGGCGCGCTGTGGTCAAAACGCACGTGGCTTTGTTTACGTCTCCTCTAATCTCTAGATGAACAGAGTATACATATGTTAGAGGACATGTGTTTCCTCAGTCATCCAGCCAAGAAGAGATTGCAGCTGTTATTTTCCCAGCACTGTTTGCCTGCCACGTAGCGGAATTTCGCCAAGGACAACAACGGAAATGATAAATCTATCAGGACTTCTGATCATTTGTATGTTTACAAAGGAACTCTGTCGACCTCGATAGTGTAACGGTGTTCTGTGAAGGTCATGGATGATTTTGTTTGTCATACCGACGTATTCAATTAAATTTCCATTGTAATAAAATTCCTGTAAAAACAAAACATGTTATGTACACGCTCACTCGTCTTTCCGGAATCTCTCTTGTGATATAAGTATTCTTAAAAACACTTATTCTTTATGTTAATTGAGATAAACATTTGTGCAGTCATGGAAAAAAATATTCATACACAGTTGTTGGGAAAACAGGACGCCGCGTCACCATCTTTATTGTTGCACGGATATTGCAGATCATTCTCAAAAATAACTGTTTGTTCATTGCTTGCTTGCCTTTCTCCATTACTCATCAATGGGGTTGCAGATGATGCAACCTTGAAGGCCACAGCGTTCTTATTCCACTTACATACCTGACTTGGTATCCTAACACCTGTGGATGGATTGTCTATATACAGCTGCAGTTTCTCTCAACATAATGCAATATCACAAATGTTGATACTTGGCGAAAGAATTGACTTGAGAAGATCAGACCGTAGAATATTTATCTAGATTATAGACTGTTTCATAAATAAAATATGTATTTAAATATTATATCGCAAATATTTGACAATAAAATGTTAAATTATATAAAACATAACCTATAATAGTTACATTTTGATTAGTGTAGTTTGATTAATCCAGCACTGCCAATTGAGGGAAGCGAAATCCAGGAATAACATGTACTTATGTAGATGTTCTCTTGTTGTAACAAAAACCAGTTTACAATCTCAAATAAATTTCGCCATGTTTTTGCCATTAACAAATAACCTTTCTTCTGGGAAAATACATTAATTATTAAAAGAACAATAGTAATAGATTTATCAGCAATTTGTGGGTTACAGTTGGGGACACAGGCTAAACAAAATGTTTCAGTGATAATTGGTGCAGAACAAAAGAATGACTAGATTATAATTCATATGTAATAATGTAAAGTCTATGTGAAAATAGTCGCAAGTAATATCGGATATTCTTTGCTATGCTGGCCCAATATGGCACATTCTTCTAATACTCATAAGAACACAAATGGAGAGACGATACCTTCTTAAGTACTTAGACAGTTCAGGTAATTACGACGTACTCATTTAGCACAGTAAATACCCATCTTCTTCCACGGAACTTACTAGGGTTAGGTTAGAATATTCTTGTTTTCGAGATGAAGACGATAAAGTTAAATGCTTGATTTGTAAGACTGGTAGCTGCAGGTTTATACATCCTCGGCGCTCATTGCCGTGTGCCGCTATCATAGAAAGGCACGGATGAAGCCATGAATGCGGACAAGCACAACACGGCAGCCGGTTCGCTCCCGGTATAGGTATTTAAAGTAGGAAACTTCCTCTCTTGTGCTTACAGCCAATAGCAGACGAGTGCAAAGACGTGTTTTTGTTGACAGCAGGATCATAGTAAGACTGGATACTGTGTGTGTAGTTATCCACTTAGCACGGTAGTGTCAATAAGGACGGTGTAGCCAGGTGAAACAAATGCATTTCTCACGGCGTGGCGTGAACAGAATGAGTCATGGGATATTTTAACACGTCTAACTGGAGTTGAGGCAAACCCGGGCACAGTACTTGGTCCTGCTAACAAAACACGATCACACCTTTCTCTACCAGAGCAACTATTGCGTTTACCCCACCGAGATTTGTCTAGAAATCCGTGTTTTGAGGCCCCCTGGATAAAAATATCTGTTCATGTGTGTCTGTGAGCAGCATAAATCGAAAACGAATTATTGCAGTAATACCACGGAGTAGGGGGGGGGGGGGGGGCTCTTATGATGGTAATTTTGCGAGCGTGAAGCACGACAAAAACTAATGCGAATGTCATAGCCTGGATTGGTATTTATTAAAAGCATTCCGCGAAATAATTAATTCATTCATTTAAAACTATTTAATATTAATAGTAATTTAAAAGTGAACAAACTGCAATAACATCCATACATTTTAATTAAGTTTTATTTTCACAGTTGGCACTACAACTAATCTAGTAGGCTGTTAGAACACAACAATAATGTTCGCGTTAATGCTTCCGCTGTGAGTTTGTAAGTTCTTTCATTACAGAACATCTGAAACTGATTCCATTGGTTCTGTCTATTCTGCACTTGTGTACTTGACACTTGGTTCTCCAGCTCTTCCTACATCTGGTCTGACAAGTTGCGATCGCAATTACCAACAAGTAGATGATTCGCATGAGTCTTCACACCTTAATCGAGAATATTCGCCAGGAATGTGTAAATGGGAGATTTGCAACCCTGGCGACTATGTAATACATACGTACGTGCGTAGTGAGAGAAAAGTCGAACCCCTGACTTTGAACTTGTCGACATCCTTTCCGTGACTGAGGAAGCACTTGGTCCTTGGCCGAGTTCTTGAAGAACATTGAAAACGATGTATGTATAAGAACATTTGACGACCAACGAGCGCAAGTTTCACCTTATTACAGTCCAGCTTTCCTTAGTCTCAAAAAGCTTTTAAAGTGCAAGATGCTGATTCCAGAAATGACGAGTCACGTAAACAAATGAGACATGAGAGTTTCGCGCAACAAGTGAAAAGGACATACATACATATCTAGAGCCAGCCAGCATTTCGACGAGTTTTTCTCCTAATTATGGTAGGACGATGCTATTCCGTACATAGAGACGTTAATTTATCATAAACGAAATATCAGCTGGTCATTCATTTGTTTTGTATAAATTACTATAAGTATTTCTTTTGTTTAGTGAATGTCGCCAACTGTATCCCATAAATCGCTGAAAAAATTTATTACACATTACAACCGACTAATAATCAATAATCAAAATAGCACTTTCAGAACGGAGTGCACGATATCTGCGGAATGCTCACTTTTGAGAACCAAGGTCATGCTATCTTTTCTGAAGGATGTCGATTTTACTTTAACTAGCGTAACACTGTCGCAAATGAACGATTGTCTCCGCTTTCCCCTTGATTTGAAGGAAATTCACTTGACTGTGAAAAACCTTGTAAGCTTTTGTACACCACTTGAACCACCGGACCGTGGATAAGCGCATTTGTCTGTTTGGTTCCTTTACTTAAAATTGTAGGCTTTGTGTATATGTTTCATACTTGCTGAAGACAAATATGCTACATATAGAGGACATAGCTTGTTGGAATACCCCAAAAATCAACTGTGACATTTTCCCCCCAGTATGTCGCGGTCTGGTTATATTTGGGGATATTCCGTCTGTTAGGTTGCATTAGTACTGCCAACTGTTCGTAAAATATAACCATGGTAAAACTACGGCCACAGTTGGTGTTATTGCATCCGTTATGTTGCCACAGAAGCTCTTATTTTTGAACTCGTTGCAGAGACGCCAACCGATAGATTTTAAAACAAGATTCTGTTTACACGCCATATTTATTTATTAATCTCATCAGAAGATGAGTTATTTGTGTATGTTCCATTTATTACTAAAATGAACCGTTTAGCCACAAAGTGATATTAATTGAATTCCAGCGTGTCCATTGGAATAAATTCAACATACTCTTGGCAATATCGCAACATTGGCGTGTGTGTTGAGCGGAAGGTCAGAAATGTTGGCAGTAAAGGCTAGCTTCTCTAATAGCTGATGGGAAAGAAAACCACCCTCCCCTCGTTTCTTGCAGCAGCTGCTAACAAACACACAGACACATGGAAGTAAACTAGTTTGAACTTTCACTACTCGTAGTTTTGAATGCATGCTAGACTGTGCAGATAATGTATTCATAAACGTTTAATTATCTTCTTTACTTTTCACGCTAGATGAATTTGTTATCGGACTTTTTTATTCCTCGTATTTTAATATACTGCCTACTATTGCGTGAAATATACTCACTGATACATCTAGTACTCTGTAAACGGGGTGGAAGGTACCTCTTCACTCCAATCTGAAATTTTGGTCGTGTTCACCTTACTCTTTGAACTTTTAGCTTAGACTACTATAGGTTTTCGCGCATAATCTTTCTCATATCTATGAATATTCTTTAGAATAAAATGTAATTCTCTGTTTTTTTATACTCTGCGGAGTGCAGCAACTATTTATTCTGTGGAGTAACAAATATGTTTTCTACTCTATGGTATTCATGTTCTTTAGTGACTCCAATGGGTTCGTATTCAGTACAAGGGCTATGTAAATACTTTTTAATGCGTTAGTAATTTACTAATTAAAATTAGGCGTATTATAGTCGCACCTCATCTGAGCAAACTGCGAGTTTCAGTTGTGTAATCATTATCAGACTGGGTTCAGTGCTTTTTGAGTTTAACTTACACAAATGTTCTCTCTTCAATATAGATGTAGGTATGTTTTCAATGTACTATTCCCAGAGCAACTTGGTATATTACAGTCCGTACCTACGTTTAGAAGTAACGACATTTGAGTAATCTCGTTCAAGTATGCAAGCTGAACTGGGCGGAAATGAAACTGAAACGCTATTAAGTCGAGTTTTAATTGAGCAATAAAATGGCTGCTCAGGCCGAGCTCGACGATCCTGTTCGGTAAGCATGCGCTTCATTTGTTTCACAGTACCTACCCAACCTATCCAGAGTAAATTATTATATACTGTCAAGGGCACGCCTGGAAACCACACAGCACTATTTTAAAATTAAGCACATAATGTAACACCTAGCATTAAAAATCTGACGGGTTACATTCACAGTTATTTCTGTACTTACTATCGTCTATTTTATACATCAGAAATCAGTGCCATGATGCTATTATGCAAGGTTTACTTATATATAATGGTTAAATCCTGCATGATTATAAAGAAACAACAACAAGAACTACAATATGTGAATCACAACTTACGAAAGTACACAAACTAATATCTTATGTAATTAACTACAGATTACTAATATTTAAATTTTGTTAATAAAGTGGGTCGTGTTGAATAATAGTTTTGGTGTAATAAGTATCATAAAATGTGAAACAAGCTTCGAGAAAATAACTAAAGATATCTCCGATTGCTGTGGAGAGTCAATACCGTGTAAAATTTGGCTGTAATGTGGCAGTTAATTGAAAAAGACGCGATAAATTATCACAAGACCTGTGACCTAACCTATAAATTCTCGAGCGGACGGAGAAGGGAAGATCAGACATCGAATGTATTTATCTGGATTATTTCATAAACAAAATATTATTTAAATATTATACAAGAAAGATTTGACCAAAAATGTTAACTTGTATAAAAATAACCTAAAATATATTGATTACGGTTAGTACAAACCCAAGAATTACATGTTTCTCTTGTTATTAGATAAACAGAAAACCAGTTTAAAATCTGGAATAAATCCCACTTTATTTTTAACATTAACATATAACATTTTTTCTGGAAAATACATTAATTATTAGAGGAACAGTTGTTAAAATCACAATTGTCAAACTGAAATGAAGTGCTATTTTGATTGTTAATCGATTGTAATGTGTAATAAATTATTTTTCAGCGATTTATGCGATACAGTTGGCGACACTGACTAAACAAAAGAGTAGCGTAGTGATAATTGGTAGCTATAATTTAACTCTGTGTATCAAATAGTCAACGAGAAACACGTGCTGTGCGTATTAAATACAAGATATGAAGGGACTTAAAAGGTATTAGTATCATAATCATTATAAAGAAACTGGTTGATAAAACAATGGACTTGAAATCCTCCCCGTGAATGTTCCTTTTAAGGAAGAAAGAAGGGAAAAAGTCATACATGTAAATGAATTCGTTCATAAAGAATTAAAATTATTCTTTTGGATAATTTAATAGAGATTATTCCATAAAATACCCATATATAAGATGTCCCAAAACAACACCGACAACGCTTAGTATGTATACCATGTCAGATATTATTTGTACAAAACTGTGGCAGTGAACCTTGGGAACGAGAGAAGCGGGACAAAATATAATGCACAACGTGCTACAGCAAGCAGTGCACAGAGAACTGCGAGTGAAACGGTTTAATGAAGATATTTACTTGTGTTTGTGGGCAATAATCAACCTAATTTACTACCTTCATTTATTCATAACGTCACTAAGTTTTCATAGGTTTCTAAGGCTGAACAGCGTGGGTATTTTAATTGGTGTTAGGTTACAAAACATGTTTGCAACTTTCGATGTGGTTATACATGATGGCACAGGAATTCTGGAGCAGGCTCGCAGACTGGCGGTCAAAGCACTTTTGCCAATGTAGATGTAATATTAGTTACGGAAGAGAGATTGAGTAATTCGTGTATATCCGCTAACATTCATCATGCGGAGATTCGCGTGTTTTATGTGCGAAGATAAATATGACTCTGGAGAGAACTTCTGTTGCTTTGCTAGTAAATGCAACGTAAACAAAGCATACTCTGGCAAAATCAGTCCGGTTATCTATCCGCCATTAGGGGAGGAAGGTTTCTCAAAGCTCGAATAGCGCGGTGGCCAGTTTCAGTTTAGTGGTTTCTTTTGCAAAGACTTTCTTTGAACCAGCATTTTATCACAACTCTGTTTGCTGCTTGTAGTGTAAAGAACGAAGATGGAAACACTATTGAATAGCTTTCTCCCATCCAGAGAAACTGTGTGCTCGTAGATTGTGCTGAAGTAGTTAGATAAACAGAAGGAATGTGCGTATGTGTGGACAGTTTCTGGCGATCACCACTTTCTCGATCACCGTTAACATTCCACACTAGCGCATAATGGTGACGTCAGTGCCGCTACTTTTCCATCATTTAATTGACAAGTTACAACGGTTATGGTCTTGCAGCACGCAGATGCTTCGACGTCACCAAATTGGCCGATCCTGCACAACTAAGAGATTATCTTTACATTCACACGACTTTCTCCACTAATTTTTCAAGAAATTATCCCCAAAAACTTATACTTCCATATGTTTCACCTTAATCGACATAAACATTTTCAGAAATTATCTTATTTTTAATTTTCTTGTAGCTACAAGGGGAATATGGCAATAGGCTTAAACCGACAGAAAGGTGGGTTTTATGTGATGACTTCACTCCAGTCTCCTTGCATGGTCAATACATAAAAAGACGAATAATGAATCAGTCGAGAAAAGTATAAGTATATGAAAATTCAAAGCAACAAAGAATATATTGGAAATGGTTATCTGTACAGAAAAAAATTACTTGATTTAATTTGTGTGCTTTAACGACATTTATATTTTTGTTTGTCTCTTTCGTTTTACCAGTTATGCAAAATTATTTAAAATGAGAGGTCTTCAGAAGACATTCTCACAAAATTCAAGATACACATTTTTATAAAAATATCTTAAACATATGCTATTTTAAGCAAAATAGTTGGAGCCATTTTTGAGAAAATGAAAAGTTTTAAAAAATGTTTTAGACAAAGGGTACATTGGACTGGAGAATTCTCTTAGAAATCTTCCTGTCGCTTTGTTGGAAGATGCAGAACTTAAATACCACGTTTGGTAGTTAAATCGACTTTTCGTGTTTGAGTTATGCTGTTCAAACACATACGCAGACAATCTTTTCTAAAAATGCGTTTTTTTAATTGGGGGGGGGGGGGGCTCAAAATATGTATTTTTCGGTGAAATTTCGATATCAAAATTTTAGGTGGAATGCAATAGTTGCCCTACCTACTATACATAGTTGAGAAAAGAAAAGTCTGATGCATTGCATTCACATGGTTTTCTCTTGTCGCTCTCACAAATAATGCTAATTTGTTCTACATCTATGTACTTCGTGAAACGTTTGGAGAAATAATTTCACTGTACATTAAAATGTAGATAAATGCAAAACTTATTCAGCAAACCGATTTGATTGTAAAAATTGGTCACTAAATATTAGTCTTGAAATTTCACAGCATTTCCGTGAAATCTTGAGAAATAAGTGAATAACGACATCATATTAAAATAAAGGGAGAAAAACAACGGACTGTCTACTACAATTTAATTGACATGAGCATTTTCAAAAATTATCTTATTGTTAACTTTCTTGTAGGTACAAGGGGAATATGGGAATATAGCAAGCTTTAAGCGATAGTGAAATATTTTAAGAGCTGGTTGCTATGCGATGACTTTGAAATTCCGTTCTCTTTGCAAGACCAATAGATAAAAAAACGAGTAACATATTCCTATTTGAAAAGAAGTATAAGTATTGGCAAGTTCAAACAAATAAGAAAAAATATCTCGTAAATGGTTCACTGAAAATAAAAAAGTAACATAATTGTGTGTTTTAAAGAGATCCACATTTTTTATTTAGTAAGCTTTTTTCTGTCGCTAACTGTTTACTGTCTCTTGTGAGAACATTCTCAGAAAATTCAAGGTATAACGTAGTAATTTCCATGGAATTGCCTGTTTGTGTTCGTCAATGGATACTGACTGTCTCTCCGACTGAGGAGTGGAGTGAGGCATTGTCGCTCACTGCGTAAGGTTCTCCAGAGAGAGAAGGTTGGACACCCCTGGTCAGTAGGAAAATAAACATAAGCGAGTTGAAATATGTGTTTATGTACACGTGGGTAATGTTGAAATGCAAGAGTGGGTACGTATAGGTTTGTAATAATTGTTTTGAGTGGAAGTGTTGACGTACAAGTGAGGTAACTGTTCATACAGTGCAGGAATGTTAAACTGACTGACTGACTGACCATATAGAACGATCCGGAAAGCGTGACCATGTGGGGGAAGGTCAAAGCGTGCAGGTATGTACCTATTGGGGCCCCAGGATCGAGCAGGGCACAATCATTCACCACGTTTCCATCGATTTGACTTTTCATTCCGGATCGAATATACTGCATGGAAACACCTACCGTATTCAAATCGATTTGAATCCGCCAAAGATGCTAAGTTCTTCTATACTTGTAGTAATACTCTGCACGCTCGTCACTTTTTGGAAGGGTGTAGTAAAACACAAATCACTTTTATTGTTTGTATAATCTCGCAGTGTATTCTTCTAAAGCATTCATTAACCTCAAAACGTACTTAAAATACGCAGGAAACTTAGTTTTTACATAAGCCAAGTGACCAACATAAAAGCTTAAATTGTTTATGCTCGAGCCTTGCCTATCCAAATCGACTTTCATTCCGGATTGAATTACCTACACATAGACATGTGAATGGTATTGATAATGGGATTGGACTCAAATCGATTTCAATTCCCCATGGAAACGTGGTGACTGTATACTTCAGTTTGGATCTGAGATAGCCGATCTCCAGTGATGTAGTGACTATTTCATAAATGAAATAACTTAAATAATATCGGGAGCAGCAGTTCTGCTTCTAATTGCGTTTACAGTAATGTTGCCAACCTTGGAATGTGGAATTTAAATGTTATTTGCAGATCATGCAGTACATTTAGCTTATAAATCGTAAACGATGTTTTCAACTATTCCGTCTTTTTCCACTGATCATTTTCTGCATTTTTTCATATTTTTAAAAACCCTGTTTCGGTCACAAGTGATATATCCTCGAGCGTTATATCGTGCAATTCCTGTAAGAATAAGTCACTTGTTGCATTTCTTTAAGTATTCATGTTACCTTGACCCAAACTGGTCCTATGGGATTGGTATCACACATGTATGGGGACAAGTAAACGACAGTGTGGCCCAATAAAACCAAAATAACCAATAATAACGTTATAACAATTGAGGAAGAATTCAGTCTAACAATTTCTCATTCCCTCCTGTAGGATCAAAGAATAAAGTATTAAAATTTCGGTCAGTTAATAGTACAGTAATTGTTCCTACAAGTACAGGTAATGAAAGTAATAGAATGGCAGTAATACCTTTAAGAACCTGTTGGATTCTATCATCCTATAAAGATCTGTTTTACACATAGAACTGTCACTGTGAACCCCTTTGTTCTGCAACACTCCTAGGTGGAGGTTTATCTGCTTCTACATTAGGCACTTTTACCATTACTTCCCACATAGAACTGGTGAAGAGTACGATTTTACAACTGAAATTAAGAGAAATTAGCAGCCAGTAAACGTAGCGTGAATAATATTGGGGCTAAGTTGGCAACGTGACAGCAGAGCAGCGTTTGCGCGAATGTTTACAAAATTGAGGTTATGTCTCTCCCCTCTCTTAGACCATGAGGTGGAGAACAAACAGTAAGCTTATGTACTTTAATATAATAATAGTTTAAACTAAAATCACTGAATTCAGCTATTATTAATTGATTCTTACAAAAGTATCTCTTGCTACGACTAGGTGCATTGCTAGGATAAACAAAACTATTATGCCTACTCGACTAAGTGTCGGTGCTTTTCGCTTGATCAAAGTAGTTTGGCTTTTCCCCGCTAGATGGAAGAAGAAATAGAAAGTGACGGCCCACATCATAAATTGTCAATGTCTGATGCACTTTGGGCACTGACTTGCAATAAAAAGAATGTCAGCATTATTAAACCAAGCACCGGACAACGTCGTCAAAATGATCACGAAATTGCAGTAAAGGTCACTCAAATAACTGTGTGAAGAAATGGGAAGTGTACACAAGCCATTGTGGTTAGTTGATTAAATACAGAATTGTCGTGGTATACTGGGTAGTTTTTTTCTAATACGAGGATTTCACCTCTCTTTGGAGACCCTTACATAATTAGCTACCTTTCCCTCCTGTTGTTTCAGTCGGAGGATGAATCACGCCTGTAGCGTGTACACTCACAGTCAGTCAGTATCCAGTAACGGACACGAAAAGGCGACTCCGAGGAGCACTTCATTCCGGATGATTTTGGCATAAATTATAAACAGTAAGAGGCAGACAAAAGCTTACTAAATAAAAAATGTGGATCTCATTTAAACACACTTGTGCCAAATACTTCGTTTTGCTTTTAACCCTGCTGTTCTGTTCGGGTCTATATGACCCGAAATGAATCTAAATTTGGTTTCTAACTTGCTAATTTCCAATATATATTTAAATAATTTGGTGACTTTGTCTGGAAATGCAAGAAAAACATGTGTATAAAAGCATTTTAATATACTCCAGTTACTTTGTTCGTGAAATGTAAGAGTTACTAATGTAACGTTCGGGTCATTATGACCCGACATAAATATCTCTATTCTTATGTCAATACTTACATTGGTATTGAAGTGCTGAACATGTAGTAATGTATGAGAACAACATATCCCATTCTATCAATAATGAGGGATTATAACAATGGGCTTGATTGTCTTTTTTTTTTTCTGGGAAAGAAGTAGCGGTTCTCAACAATTGTGTGCTATGTTGTTTTTGCTCAGTTTGGATTGTGACACCCTGGCAGTTAGACCATTACCTGATGCTGGATTGGAGGAATTAGTAAAATATACATCAACAGATGAACAATCATCAGTTTCGGAGTTCGAAGATCATGTCGGTACTGAACACGAAAGTGCGTGTTCTGATTGTGGCTACGAGAGTCCACAGACTGTACAAACAGATGTAAAGAATTTTATTTCTAAAAATGGGAATATAGAATGGCATTTCAATCCACCAGCACAAATTGGCCGCCTCTCAGCTTCGAATATAAAGGGTACACTAGGAATTACAAGGTATGCAGTCACCAGAATAAGTGATATAAAAAGTTAATTTGAAACAGTACTTTTTTCAGCACTTCAAAATAAAATAATTGAGATGACAAACATTGAGGGGCAGAGGGTTTGTGGTTAACAGTGGACTAATATTGATTATTCTGTTTTCCAAGCATACTTACGACTTTTATTACTTGAGGGTGTATATCGATCTCATGGGGAATTACAAAAAGCTTGTGGGATAAGGATACTGGGCGAAACATATTTCGAGCAACTATGTCTCATGAAACATTCTGTAAGTTATCGCATGTCCTGCGATTTGACAAGAAATCTACAAGAGAAGAAAGACGACGTACTGATAAACTTGCAGCAATTCATAGTATTTGGAAAAAATGGGTAGAAGTGCTTCCTAAACTGTATAATCCAGGAGAAAATGTGACTGTAGACGAGCAGTTAGTAGCATTTAGAGGCCGCTGTCCATTCAAGCAGTATATCCCAAGTAAACCAGCAAAATATGGGATCAAAATATGGACCCTGTGTGACAGCAAACCTTCATATGTATTGAAAGCCCAAATTTATACCGGAAAGTAGAGCGGAGCTGCACTAGAAAAAATCAGGGAATGAGAGTGGTAGCTGATCTCACTGCTGAGCTTTGAGGGCAGAATATCACACGTGACAATTTTTTTTACATCATACAACTTGGTGCAACTACTTTTGAAACAGAAATTGACAATGTTGGGAACCATACGGAAGAATAAGCCTGAGCTTCCACAAAACATGACCAACAAGGAGGTCCACAGCTCTTCATTTTACTTCACGAATGACACCACTGTGGTCAATATGTTCCCAAGAGAAATAAAAATGTTGTACTTATGAGCACTCTCCACCATGATATGCAAATCGGTGACAGGGCTGATAAGAAGCCAAAAAAATTTTTGGACTATAATTGAACAAAAGGGGTGGTAGACACGCTTGCTCAGCTAACAGGTACATATATACATGCAAACGAAAAACCAATAGGTAGCCCATGATAGTATTTTACAATATGCTTGATGTTTCTGCTTATAATGCAGAAAATACTGTGGATTTCAGTTGACCCTACTTGGAATGCAAGGAAATTGACCAGAAGAAGAATATTTTTGGAAGAATTTTGAAAATCACTGGTAAGACAGCACATTCAATCAAGAACAAGTTTCGCAAGAACAGAAGATTCTTTGAAAATGGTCAGATGCATCCAAAATCCTGAAAACATGGTTAGCGTATCAAAATCAGGAACAACAAAAACTGTGAAGCATGCTCGTTCATCGTCCATCAAGCAATGATAATAAAACAAACATATTGTGTGAAAACTGTAATAAACGTATCTGTAGAACACATACAACATATTTGTGCTCAAACTGTCATAAGTAAGAAGAAAAACAGCTAATGGAAGATAAAAGCTGTATTGCTTTCAAAGTAAATGTTTGCACTGAAAACTGCCTATTCTTTCAAATTTGTATTAGGCACTGTTTTATTAGAGATGTTCTTTAATTGGTATTTAATAAAGTCTGCATCATCATCATCATCAACATTATCATCATTATTGTTGTTATCTACAAAGCACGGCAAGAGAAAATTAAGGTCAATTGTTACCAGCTGTACAAAAGCGCATGTATTTGAAGTTTTCTACAGCATTTTGACACCTCGGGTCATATTGACCCGAACAGTACATTTGTCAAGTAATATTGAACAGAACAGCAGGGTTAAGTTAACCATTTCCAAGATATTTTTCTTTCTGTACTACGTTTAGTAAAGTAGAGCAAGTATTGTATTCCACCAAAAGCTTCGATGTCGAGGTTTCACCGGAAATATGTTTTGAGGTCCCCTGAATCCAAAAAGAGTATTTTTAGAAAAAGGTCCGTGTCTGTCTGTCAGTGTGTGTGTGTCAGTCTGTGGACTGCATAACTCAAAAACGAAAAGTCGGTTAGCAACTAAAGTTGGTTGGTTGGTATTCAACTTAAATGTCTTTCAAGGATGCGACACGAACATTTTGAAGAAAATTCCTCCACCCTAAACTACCGTTTACATGGAAAAACGTTTCGAAAATGGCTGTAACAATTTTGATTAAAATACCATATGTTTAAGATATTTGTATGACAAATGAAATGAATATCTTAAATTCTCTGCCTATAGCCCATGAAGCCCTATATACTGTGGATGACTTTTGTATAACTGCTAAACCGTAACAGATAGGCCAAATCTTACTATACAAAAAATGTAGATCTTGCTAAAACACAATTTTTTTTATTTTTTTTTTTTTTCGTAGAGAACCATTCTGAGATATTCCTTGTTATTTGTGTGAGTTTTGGAAAATTTAAAACTTTCGTCAAATCGAACATCGTTATTCATTTTTTATATGTTAACCGTGCAAAGAGAACGAAATTTGAAAGCTTTAAACGATTTGACTATCGCTCAAAGCCTACTGTATTCCCATATTCCCCTTGTACCTACAAGGAGATAAACAATAAGATAATTTGTACAAATGTTTATCTCAACTAACACGAAGAAGATATAGGAATAAGAGTTTGTAAGAATGGTTAGTACAAGAGTAGAGAAAGTCATGTGAGTGCAACACATCAGATTGTTTAACGCTCAAATAGTCGTATTCCTCACACTGCACCACCAAAATTTCAAGTCGTCCTTCCACTTTGTTGATGTTTTCTGGTGTATAATTTTGGTCCCTTTTCATGTTTTTGTGTTATATTTTTTGCTCGCCTCTCCAGACCTTTACTCGAGCGTGAAATACAACGTTTTCCCATTTCTTCGTCAATGTGTGCTTGATGAAATTATGTTTTGAAAGGTTTCTCGCTCGAGTGCTGCTATTTTGTTTCTAACGTCACGTATGCGTATGCGGACTATTGCACATTTAGGAATTTGGTTTCTTTTCCTCCTCTTTACCCACACTTAGCTTCGCTTCCATGTTTTGAACATCATTTTATTTAAAGACGATTAAACATTTTAAATTCTGAATCCACAATCTTACATCTTAGGTAGCTTGTCCCTTGGAACGTCATCACTTTTGTTTTCTTCTCTGAAATTCTCTGTTATAAATACTAGCTATTTCATTTAATTTGTGCACTGCCATTTGTAGTTCGTCTTCTGTTTTACTAAATATTACTTCGTCATCTGCATATAGTTTGGTGTTTAAGTTTTTCTTGCCATTGTCTAATGACTTCGTCTATATATATTCCGGAATCCATTTGTTCTTCCGAAAGCATGTATTCATTTATTGTTATTTAATCTGCGAGTTATTATCTTTGCAAATATTTTATAGCCTGTATTTAACAAGCATATGCCTCTATAACTCTGGCATTTATTCCTGTTTCCCCTGTTTAAAAATGGAGTATATTTTTCCTCTTTTCCATTCTTCTGGGACTTACAGATTTTCCAGCAGATGTTTAATATTTCTAAAAATCTTCTCTTTACTTGGTCTGGCATATATCTTAGAAGCTCAATATTAAAATCATCTGGTTCAGGAGATTTTTTGTTTTTAGATGTTCTGAGCACATTTTCTAGTTCATCCATCTCAATAAGCTAGGTCGAATATTTTTTATCTCCGAAAATTGTAATTTGATGTTTGAAAATTAAAAATCTGATGTGCCGCACTCATATGACTTTCTCTACTCGTGTACTAACCATTCTTACAAACTCTTATTCCTATATCTTCTTCGTATCAGTTGAGATAAACGTTTGTACAAATTATCTTATTGCTTATTTCCTTGTAGGTACAAGGGGAACATGGGAATGTCCGCATCTAACTAGTGTTACTTAACATACCTTGTATTTGCATTATGTACAGTTTTCTGTCGAGTACAAATATATTTGAGCCTTTTCAACTAGCTCTTAGGGTTGGTATTTCACATTTTTAACATGTAAATGCAATTCCCTTCTTCACACAAAATTCCTACTTTGTACAGCCCTGCCCCACCTTGTAGGTACAGATGCACGCTGCAATGCCGACTGCTAGACTAACTTAGTTTTTGCTTTGTTCCAGAGATGGCGCAGCAGTGAATGGCGACAGCGCGGGAAGCCTGTCGTAGTTTAAACATCGAATTACTCCGAGAAGCTAAATAATCATCATGCACGGAGATTTTGATAAGGTAAGTTATCCTGTTTTACTATTTTCACTATATGTTCTCAGTGGTAAGTGTAGGGCCATTGGATCAAGGTGCCTTTTCAAAAATCTAGGGCATGCGCTATGAAAAAGCAATGCACTGTCGGTATTCGCTGAGGGAAGGTGCATAATTATGTGGTGCATATGCTATAGTTATAAAAGAAGCTTTCAGTTAAAGCCGCAATGTCAGTCTTGTCAAATTATTTGGAAGGGCAAGTTGAAGCATTTTGAGCATTTATAAATCTAGTTTTGAGAAAAATGAACATTTCTCATGTGATTTCTTATAGTGAGTAGTTAAAATGATATTCAAAATCACTGTCAAACCTTTAAAAATCGGTTGACAACCGCTAACAGCCTAATATATACGGTTATTGAAAGAAATGGAAAATTTCATTCCTATTAAATACTTAATTCAAGGATATCGCGTATAATAAAGGTTTCTATTTGAGTTAAAAGTGCGTCGCTGGAGAAATATTAATAACAGACAGCAGTTATTTATGGAAAAGTGGGTAAATTATGTAAACCTGCAACCCTTTCAGAGGTATATCAAATTATTCCTTTTGCCGACAGCGGACGTGTTCTCGAAGTACTCGGCCTGGCTCAGAGATGTCGCAGAGGTAACCAAATTGTTATCAGTCCAACAGATGGCGCGACCTTCAGTTTCAGACGCGTAAGAGCACAGGTGTACAAAGGTGTACGTGTACAAAACTGATTAATTGGGAATTTAACCACAACCAAATATAACTGTTTTCGACGCTTAGAAAATGGGCTCATGATGATGTATTTACAACTGTTCAAAATAAATACTCTTTCACAAAACGCACAGGTGATGATGTTTTTAATTACTTCATTATAATCATAATAGACGAATTTCTTAAACTTCTCTGAATATAATACCTGAAATTTTTTGAAAATCTGAATTTTTTTATTTTAATTCTATAAAATACCTGAGAGATTCATGGATGAGAAAAATATGTAATTTGCCCCCCGAACGCCATTTTTAAATGTCCTGTTCCAATTTAAATGTTAAATAGATTTGAATGTTTTCAGCATTTTTATTCGTATAAAATGTTCCTTGTGGAGCAGTTTTTATGTTGCACCAATGAAATTGTTGCAGAAATACAGAAAATAAAAATTGCCGCAGGTTTTATTATCAGATATGTCTAAGCATATATATTTAATTCTGAAACAAAAATTAGCATTTTTAGGCAAATAGCATAAATATTTAGAGCCTAAATTGAAGTAGACGTGCACAACCCTAGGACAATTTTAAAAAGTAGATGTATTTGGATCCCAGGATGAAAATAGAGCAAAATTTAAAATATGATTTGAAGCTTTCCTGGCGACGAACATATTCAAGAGAACCCCGAAAACATCTGGAATAAAAGTTTAAAATGTTTTGTCAACGAGGTACGTTTTACTGACGTAACAAAAAATTAACTAATTTGATCACAATTTTTAAACCATTAGAGCAAAATGGATGAAATATAAATTATGTGACACATATGTACATACTACATGTAAAGGGTGCGGGATTTTCTTTAAAATATTCGTGAAGATGTTGAACTTAAGTGCCGAATTTGGTATTTAACCGACTGTTTGTTTTTGAGTTATGCTATTCAGGCACACACGCGCACGCATACACGTAGACCTCTTCTTATAAACGGATTTTTTGTATTCAGGGGTCTCAAAACATGTAGGTATTTTCGGTGAAATCTTGATATTGAATTTTTGGGTGGAATATAACACTTCCCTTACTTAATGTACGTAGTAGAGAAAGTAAAATTGGTTTTCCTAGGAACAGTTTGTAGAATCGCTGGTGTATTGAAAAATGTTAAGTAACCGCAAGTCTCGACAGAGCATGCGTGCAATTAAACAATGGAAATGCTAACCGTGCTTCGTTTGTTAGCGTCCTTTAGCGCTCTTTTATTTTATGGATGCCACAAGTTCAATGCCAGTAAAGCACGTTCTCTAACGAATAAAAGCTATGACAAAATTCGATGGGCTTTCTCTGTTTTCGTGCTGTTTACTTCTGTGCAAAGTGTTGAGAATATAATTATGATAAATTAGCGACGGTGAGTTTAATAAAAGAGAAAACAGAGTGCCTCTCTTTTTAAATATTGTTAATTTTCTAACAAGTTAGCTTCTTTTATTTTTAATTCCTTTTATTCGCCACTAATCAACAGTAAGTAGAGAAATTATTGTATTCCATTCAAGAATTCGTTATGTAAATTTCACCGCAAGGTTCTCGTAACAGCATAACTCAAAAATTAAATATCTAATAAATACCAAACACGGTAAACTTTGAGCGATAGTCAAATCTTATAAAGCTTTCAAACTTCGTTCTCTGCACGATTAACATACAAAACTGAATAACGATGTTCCATTTGACAGAAGAAAAAGTTCTCCAAAACTCACACAAATAACAAGGAATAACTCCGAAATGGTTCACTCTATAAAAATGTATTTAGACAAATTGTGTGTTTTAGCAAGATCTACATTTTTGTATAGTATGATTTTGTCTATCTCTTACGGTTTACCAGTTATTCTAAAGTCGTCCAGAGTAAATAGGACTACATAGGCTATAGCCAGAAAATTCAAAATATGCATTTCATTTATCATAAAAATATCTTAAACCTATGACATTTTAATCAAAATAGCTAGAACCATTTTCAAGAGAATTAAAATTTTCATAACAGTTTTCCATGTAAAGGGTAGTTTAGAGTGGAAAGACATTAAACTTAAATACCAACTTTGGTTTTTAACCGACTTTTCGTTTTTGAGTTATGCTGTGCACAGACTGACACACAGACACGGACCTTTTTCTAAAAATGCTTTTTTAAATTCAGGGGCCATCAAAAGATATATTTCCGGTGAAATTTCGACATCGAATTTTTGTGTGGAATACAATACTTCCTCTACTTTACTATACGTATCTACATAGTAACACATATAAATAAATAATAAATAAATAGATACAGACAGACAGAGTGACACATAAATAAATGAATGAAAATTTGGGGAACGCACTACGCAAACGCACTGTTAATCACAAATACCACAGGAAAAAAAGTGAGTAGAGAAAGCCGTGTGAATATAATGCGGTGTCTTTCTATTTCAATCATATAGGAAAGTGTATGAATTGTTTGTAGAAAGGGAGTAGAGAACGAAATGTGATTGTGTTTCATAAACGAAAAGTGAGTAGGGAAGACAGTGCGAATGTACTAGTTGCATTTCTGTTTCAAACGTTTAGGTAGCAAATTGCATGAATTGCTTGTAGAAGGAGGAGGAAAGGACATGTGAATGTGCTATGTGAAAGAAAATCGAGCAGAGAAAACCATGTGAATGTAATATACTGTACAATAAAATGGATAGCATATATAAACATCCATTTATATATCATATAATGACATAATGCCAGCAAACGACCTATTACGTTTGGTGCATGCGCAATGGGGAGTGACAACCTAAATGAGAAACGAAATCCATTGGATTGACGATTTTTGTTTATTTTATTTATATATTTATTTATTTTCGTGGAGGAAGGATCCGCGCCATCTGTCCGTTACTGCCACACACCACAAAATCCACCTTAAAGATAAATAGGAAAGGAAATGGAAAGAGAACACAGAAAGGAAATTGTGATAGATGAGAAACCAACCCAGCATTCGTCTGGCAGGTGAAGTTGGTCGGTCCCGGGGTTCTGAACGGCATTACCACGCTCGGTCATGGAACTGAGGGTTCACATTCACAGGAGTACGTACGCCGACACTAGCTGCTGGTGAAATCACAATTATTGCACAATATAAAGGAACAGCCGCTAGCACGAGGTTAACGCTTAGTAAACTAGATCTGATAAACCAGAACGAGAGCGTGTCTGTCTGTGAAACAGCGACGCAACGCAACGCAACAGAAACAATGCAGCGGCGCACCACGGCAAGTGCATGCATTGTTGTTGTTGTAGTGTTTAACGCCCGCTTTTACTACTACGGCACCGCAGGCGGTGACACTGATGATACATGAAGATGGAGCACCGGTGGAATGAGATGGCGGGGGAAACCGGAGTACCCGGAGAAAACCCGCCCTGACGCCGCTTCGTCCACCACGAATACCACATGCGGGTCCCTGGGATCGAACCCGGGCCGCCTAGGTGGTAGGCGAGCGCGCTAACCGCTCGGCCACGGCGCCGCCAAGTGCATGCATTCAAAGTGAAGAAATAACAAGTGACTCGCCACGCTTGCTTCATACTGTCTTAAATACCATAAACATTATGAAGATTTTGCATGTAAATATAACCTAAATAACTGTTTCGAAAATATATTCTGAAATAAGTATACATTTTCATTTCAACAAATCGTCACCTCTTCTAAAACTCATCAAGGGAAACTTTTCTGTAATCCATTTCAAAAACAAGCAATAAACACATTATTTCTACCTTGACAACACTTCGTTACGGACACAGGTTTCGGAAGAAATTTATGCACAAGACGCTCCGATTTTGATCTACATTCATTAGAGAAAGAAGACGCTATTATTAATGTGTCACATTCTACCAGAGCTTTCTTCATCCGGCATAATATATTTACTTTGGGAAGAACTTGGAAATACATTATTTTAAAGTTTCTCATACACTACGTTTCCATGGGAAATTCAAATCGATTTGAGTCCAATCCCATTCTCAACACGATATACATTTCCATGTTGAATTCAATCCGGAATGAGATCGGTTTGGAGAAGCTAGGCTGAAGCATAAATAATTCATGCTTTGATGTTGGTCACCTGGTTTATGTTGGCGAACCTGTAAAAAGTGTTTTCTGCGCATTTTAAGTAGGTTTTGAGGATATTGAATGTTTTTTTACAAGAATTTATATGTATTGCGAGATTAGAGAAACAATAAAAGCGACTTTATTGTGTTTTATTACACCACCTTTGCTAAGAAAAGAAAATGACGAGCGTACAGTAGAACGGTACGTCCATCTTCTAATGCTATAGTAGGAATAGTGCTCGTTTTAGAAAAAAACTAGGCGCAATCTTCTTAACAGCACTGCCAACAGTCTTGTAGCCTTAGGTTCTCTTCAAGAGATCCATAGAGCCGACTGATTTTCTTTTCAGGATAATAACAATAAACCAAAACTCTAAAATCCAAATTAAACTACCAGATGGACAAATAGCAGAACCTATAAACAGCAACAAGGATGTCCAACAAGGCTGCACTCTTATTCAATATATATTAGTAGTTCAAGAATAAACAAACAGTAAATAGTAGAATTCCGTTAACAAGAAATAAAATAGTCCAAACAATATTATAGGTGGAGATCAAGTTTTACTCTCAAATTCTGAAGACAGCTTACAAATGGCAGCGTAACAACTATTCGCCAGCAGATATGACATGAAAATTTCTACTTCAAAATCTAAAACAATGGCTATGTGTGGAAAAAATATTAATGTGAAAATCGAGATTGATGGAAAAATTATAGAACAAGTATCGGATTCCTCATACCTAGGAAGCGAATTTGCAGATCACAAGAGTGATACTGATACAAAATCACAAAAATATAATAAATAGAACGGGGTAATAACTACAAATTTTGACAAACAGATGACGACCGATACAAAACTAAGATCACATCAAAGCTTCTCTCGGATACGGAAGTGAAATTTGGATTTTAGATAACAGAAATTCACATAAATTCGAAATAACCCAAATGCAATCAATGTTAGGAGTCACTAGATTGGACCACCAAAGGAATAAGGACATCAGAGAAAACCTTGGAGTAGGTACCAGTTTGACTGAGGAGATAGAAAAATACCAACGAGAATGGAAAAATCATTTGATGAGAATGGAAATAACTAGATATGATATTTCAAACCAAATTTTAAGTGCCGCCTTGAAATTTTTCCAATTTTTTTTCTTTACCGATCAGTGCATTGTTGTTTTTGATCGGGAGTCAGTTTGCGTCGAATCCATCGATAACGAAGTTTTTGATTTGACTCATATCAACGTCCAGCGTCACCAGAATAAATTCATAAGATGTCCGTCGATCTTCTTCAATCATTACTCAAACAGTGACAATATCTTCATCAGTAACAGCAGTTCTCGGGCGTTCTAAACGAAATTCATCAAGAAAAAACCAATCTGTTTTGAATTCGGTCTACAATTATACATTGTCTTAGATTGCTGTTCGTCAAGTGTACTTCTAACCCGATTTTCTGTTGTTTAGGCGTTAATGACCATTTCAAATCGTAAAAATTAATAACCCGGAAATGTCGCAAAACATTAGAAAGTAGCTGTCATAACATTCTAATTTGTTGAATGTCGCCCTCGTGTGAGATAAAGCTTAACAATGAACGCTGCTGCGTACACCGGTCACTTCTTCCTGGCGCAGTTTCACTTTATTTAACATAACCACATTCTTTCTCACGTCCGCATGTAACAGCGACCTTCAGCTTCGATTTAATATCTTGCTCCCGGCAGATAAAGACTCGTGGCCTGCTTTCCCTTCATAAAGAGTGCGCGCGCATTCATTACTGCAACATCCCAGTCAGTTAAAATGTTCAGTTTTACTTTCTCTGCCGCTTACCTAAGGTAGAGGACACTTCTGAGATCCCTTAAGAAGGAGTGTGTTGTGTAACATAGGATTTCCTCGATCCTTCTTTACTTTACGTCCCGTAATTTTTTTTTTTTTTTTTCATTGGTTACTATATTACGTTCTATAGCAATTCAGAATTTGGTCGAAATATAAAAAAGTAGTTTAAATACACTCTAAACCGCCAAAAATACATAAAATCACTTGAAGTAAAAAGCCAAGTCCAATTGTGGTTATTGCGCATGCGCCGAGTCAGTAGCAGACGCTAGGACAGGGAGGAGAGAATAACGGGAGATGCGCAGAGAGCGCAGCTGTGAAGCCGAGAGTTAAGTACAGAGGGGGCGTGGCAGGCACCTTGCTTGTACTTCTTTGTATTATTTGTATTTTAATATCGTGGTATGTCATGCTAGTAGTGTTTGGTGATACATGAAATGGTATTTGGAAAAAGGATTTTTGTGGTAAGGAAACATTCCAGGACTAAATCTAGGATATTTTTCCAACATTTGTCGGTTTTGTACCCTTGTAATTTTAAACCTAATTCATCAAGGTATGTAAATATTTTTAATTATATGCAGTCATTAATGTGCCTTACATTATACACGAATATGTTAATAGATCCTAATCATGTATTCCTTGATTAGGTACACGTGCTGTTTTAATACAATAGGTTTATTGTTTCCAGCATGTATGAGAGTTATGAGTACTTACCAAGCACGTCAGTGGAATAATTAAGTCCTAAGTACGTTTTTGAAGTATGATTTTTTGACGATTAAATGAAATAAAGGAGTTTTGCTTGTCGTTAACATAATTTGGTTAGCATACCGACCAGATTTCGATTAATTTATAAGTTCTCTCTTAGCTGTGTGTTCTATTCTGCTAAGGAATTGCATTAAAAGGTTCGGTCGTAATATTAAAGGATGCCGATTATATATTGTAAGCAACATTAATCGATTATAAACTGCTAAACTCCGGAGTATTTATCATTGGTTTTAGTGTAAGCGGACATGTTTCCTAAGTACAGAGGGGGCGTGGTCATTGACTTCAACTGTCTTTGCATGGATAGTGAACGCACGCCATCTCCTGTTATTCTCTCCTTGCTGCCAACATTGTGGCCACAATCACCCGAATCTTTGTTGCAAAGTCGGAGTTCTTGAATCCAAGTACCCTTTACCTCGGACTCCGAAAACTGTTCATGCCCTCACCTACATCTGCGATCCCGTTTCGTAACAGAGCGAAGGGCGGCATCGTACTACCGACATAACATGCGTGCTATTAATAAACTTTCATATGATGAATGCGTCTTGCCACATAGGACTGAAACATAATTTACACTTGCGAAGTTTATTTACTGAATGATAGGGATCGAAGATGATGTTCATCTTCACAATATACAGTAAAGGTAGTTTTCCCCTTCTTCTTTATCCGATTACTCTCCTCTCATGTAGGACTTACACCCCCAAAGACTTACAAGCCAGTACCTAGTGTCAGACGTCTGTCGGGGAGCACACGAACCTATGGATCGCACAGAGTGAAGACCTGGAAGCAGGTGTTCAGCCAAGCACCAGGTATGATAGTGCGGAAGAGGATGATATGAAATGCAGGTATATGATAAGTGTTAACAAAACAGGTATCTACTGGTTGTGGTCTAGCCTTGTGGAATGGTGCGCACATAAACCCCACTAGCTTCTAATGTCTAATCATCGCGTAATTCAGTCCGTGACGAAGCAGGTTCGTGTTATAATGCTGGTGGACACGCAAAATTCAGATATACCTCCCTAGTCAGGGTTCTTACGTCATTTGTACAATTACTGTAGCTGCAAAACACGAGGGTAACAGTGAACATTTCTAGAATGACATGTTTCTGAAAACAACTGGAATTTGCTTACATTTGACTGCTACTTTCTAATATTTTGTGACTTGATTGTCTTATAGTTTGTTAGATTTGTTGTATACTTTGTTAATTATTTCCATTTAAAGATTTGCTGTTCACCCAAAAATGAATTTGACTACATCCGGGCTAAGAGGGTAAGAGGTTTTTTTTTTTTTTTTTTTTTTTTTTTTTTTTTTTTTTTTTTTTTTTTAACAATTTTAAATAATTATTAACACCAACATTATGGCCAACTTTATTAATTGCAACATGAACATTCCAGATACATTTAGAAGAAAACATTACATGTTTAAGTATTATAGTGTTTTAAACAAATTAACATTTGGCATTTTGAGACTTTATACAATAAAATATTTCAGTCAATTAAAATTCTCAGTTAATAATTATTCACTTGCTATGCGCAAGTTTCCAAATTTATATTATTTTCAGAACATTTTTTATTGTGATTACCTCCAGTCGCTGCACCTGAACTCTTACATTTCATGCTTCCTCGCCATCTACTTCTACTTCCAATCTCTGAACACGGCGTCCATTCTTCCGGTAGATGTATAACACCTTCTTCTGTCATATTCACATTCAAATGTAAATCTTCACCTTCATCATTTACACTTCCCTCATCGATTGTTGTGCGTTGTTGTCTGTTTCTTGCTCTGTGAATCGCTATTGGTCTTTCACTCCTTATGTGAACATTTATCAATAAATCTCCTTTTCTTCTATCATCTATTAATACTAATTGAGATTCATTCACAACTAAAACGTCTTTTGTTCTTCCATATTTGTTTAATTGGTACAGCGTATTGAAAAGTGACCCATTTTTTCTTGGGGTGAATTTCGTGAAGAACGCCCAAGAACTCTGTTCGGGCAATGCTTCAATATGGATATCTTAAGAATTTATTCGGACGACATTGGGCATTGGTACATCAAGATTTAGTCCTGAGAAAACTTGTCAATGGATTCCACATAAATTGACTCCCGATCAAAAACATGTTGATTGGTGCAGAAAAACCGTGAAACATTCCAAGCGGCACTTCAAATTTGCTACTGATGATGAATCTTGGATTTCGTGTTATGATCCTGAAAAAAAAATTAAGTCGACTTTATAGGTCTTTAAAACAGAACCTGAACCTTTAAAAGTCGACGAATTCGCAGTGCTGGTAAGAAGAGGTTGCTAATTTTGTTTCTAAAACGGGCCATATTGCTGTTGGAAACCATAAAGGTCAGCACCATGCAACCCTGACCTAGTTCATTGTGGTTTGTTTATGTTTCCAACAATTAAAGATAAAATGTGTGGAAATACTTTTTCGTCATCGGATGAAGCAGTGGACCATTTCAAGTGTCGCAGGAAGAGTGGCATGTTTGCTTTAAGGACTGGTTACATCGTAAACCGTGATATCTTCAAGCGCAATAAAATCATTTAATTTTTTAAAAACTAATCTTCATTTGATTTTGTAAAGTTTTTCTCGTATGCATCCATCCGATATGTCTGCCCATACTCTTATGTTGGCACCATTATCGCCGTCGCCATCTCATGAATTTGCTGGGTCAGGTTCAAGCAGGAGGTGGATCAGTGATGTGTGTTTCTTACTATGAACTGGGCCCTCTCCGCGAGGTGACCAATAGCATGAACCAGCATGTTTATTTGAACATTCTGGATGAGTCATTTAGTCAGTATGATTGTGCTGTTGCTTCCCCTATGTTTCAAGGGTTCATCGTGCCAGAAGAGTGTTGCACTGGTTTGAGAACGCACTCACATCTTGATTGGCCTGCAAACTCACCCTACTTGAACCCAATGGAACATTTGTGGGATATGTTGGAACAGCGAGTGAAACACCGAATTCAGTATCACACAATTTGGCGGATTTGCGCGAATAACTCAGCTGGATGTTCCATACTTGCACAACCTTGTGGACTCTCTTCCTAACCAAATTCAGGCAGTTATCAGGTCCAGAGGTCGTGTTACTACTTATTAATACTGAGTTGATCAGGGCTGACTAATTTTTTGTTCGGTGAGCTTATGGCTTTTTACCTTTGGAACAATTACTTAACATCAATAATGTTCACTCGCTTATTGGGTATGGGTTACTTATTCACACACACACACACACACACACACACACACACACACACACACACACACACACACACACACACACACACACACACAAACACTTTCAGACCATAGGATGTGAAATAATCCTGGCTAAGGAAAAATGCCCATGCTTCAGCCAGGAATCGAATTCGGGACCTCCGGATTTGAAGATTGGCATGCTAGCCATCAGACCATTTAGCCAGACAGTCAACACATTGTTTCGTTTGCATTATTACAATGGTATTTGGCAAAATGTGTGTGAATTTGGAATGGAGCAGAAGCATTAGCCCACTTTCGCTATCAGAAACTGTTAGGAACGCACAATGACCGCGTCGGGCAATAGTGTGGGGGAACAGCGGTAGGTATCTAATTAGCCAAACTAGGAAGAGATTCCTTGGCTTGGTGCTTCGCTGCACCCAGTTCAGCGGCGGACTGTCCCCAAGGCCGCGCCCCACACACACACACACACACTGTGCCAAGACCTACAAATTTGTCAACGATGTCGCTTCCGTGAATGCCACAACTCGAATACAGCACTATCTCACTTCCAAATATCCTCTTCATCATGCGCGTAACTGTTAAACCCTAGGAGGTAGACAACATTTGACTACACAAAAAACACAACAATTTATGACAAATACATTTGTGTGTGTGTGTGTGTGTGTGTGTGTGTGTGTGTGTGTGTGGGTGTGGGTGTGGGTGTGGGTGTGGGTGTGGGGGTGGGGGTGGGGGTGGGGGTGTGGGTGTGGGGGGGGGTGTAGTGAAGCGTTAGTAATATAAAAGTATGACCTAAGCTATAAATTCTCGAGCGGAGCCTGAGTCAGATCGTCGAGTTGTATTTATCTGCACTATTTCATAAATATAATATCGATTTAAATAATATATCACAAAGATTTGACCTGAAAATGTAAATTTTATACCAAATATATTCATTTCGATTAGTGTAGTTCAACCTACTCAGCATTGCCAACTGAGGAAAACGAAACCTAAGATTTATCTACATGTATTTCGAGCTCTTGTTATACGTAACAGGAAACCAGTTCATAATCTCAAATCTCACTTCATTTTTTACATTAACAAATAACCTATATCTGGAAGAATACATTAATTATTAAAATAACAATTGTTAAAAACACAGTTGTCAAATTGAAGTGGAGTGCTATTTGATTGATGGTAATGAATTGTTTTTCAGCCATTTATGGGATACAGTTGACCACGTTAGCTGAACAAAAGAATGACCAGGCGATAATTTGTGTATGATATTGAACACTCTATGTATGAAATATTCAATAATTTCTGCTGATGTTTATCTTGACTGACATGAAGTATAGATAGAGGAATAAGAGTTTGTAAGAATAGTTAGTACAAGAGTAGAGAAAGTCATGTGAGTGCAACACATCAGATTTCTTTTATCTACTTAAGTGAATCGAGATAAATGTTTGCAAATATAGCTTCATTACATGCTTCGTTGTGGCTATAAGAGAAATAGAGGAAAGCGAATTGATAGTGAATTGTTCAAACTGTGTCATTATATGCCGGTCTTCAAACTCCATGTTCAACAATAACGATATCTCGGAAATGATTAATGCCACAGAAATAAATAAATGAATATATTGTTGTTTAACGACGCTGTCAATTGCCAGGATCACATCAGCGTCTTCGGTGTGTCGGAATTTCGTCCCGCACTTAAAAACCATCGATTTGGGCCGGATTTGAACCCGCGACCTAGGGATGAGAAGGCCAGAGTCTAAATAAGCCACCCAGAGCGACTTAATGCCACAGAGAAAAGTTATGGGAAGACTAAATGGCCTATTCCCCAATGTTAAATTTATTAACTTCACGTCCCTTTTTCTGAGAAATTATTGAATATATCATGGTGAAAATTTTCTGGGATATAGGTGCATACCTTATACGTTTACTGAGCTGGAATCGTATCCTGAAGTTCTTTATTAAGGGCGATATAATTTTTTTTTCAACGACGATCGATTTTTTATTTGAAAATTTATTGGTAATTATTTTTTTTTAAATAACCAACTATCTTATTAACATAATTCTCCCGCTCGCCTACCACCTAGGCGGCCGGGTTCGATCCCAGGGACCCGCATGTGGTATTCGTGGTGGACGAAGCGGCGTCAGGGCGGGTTTTCTCCGGGTACTCCGGTTTCCCCCGCCATCTCATTCTACCGGTGCTCCATCTTCATTCCATGTATCATCAGTGTCACCGCCTGCGGTGCCGTAGTAGTAAAAGCGGGCGTTAAACACTACAAACAAACAAACAAACAAACAAACAAACATAATTCTAGTTCCATAAAACCATCAAGGTATGTTTATCAGCTCAAAATTGCATTGAGTTATCTTTGTTTGTGAGAAAACGGGTCATTTATATAATAAAATGTTAATTCAAGAAAATCCAATTTAAAGTAAAAGCTTAGAAACCAAAAGTGTTGTACATTTGAAGAAACGTACAACCTTCATAGAATCCCCCTGGTATGTATGTATATGTGTGTGTGTGTGTGTGTGTATGTGTGTGTGTGTGCGTGTGTGTGGGTAGGTAGGTAGGTATTGCCCAGTAGGTATCTTTCAGTTGAAGCCTGGCTCTTCTGCCTGCAGAGCTTGCCTATTTCGTCACATTTTGCATAGCTATTTCTGCTTTGGTTTTGAAATATTTGTAGGGGGCATGGCAAGATTTGAAAGCCCTGAGATAACTTTCCCTGTAGGAAAACCTTTTGCAATACATCTTAACCCGTAAAAATGCCTAACAATAGTTTCAAATACTTGATATTCTTGCACTTTGCAGATGTCCAGAAATCTTGGCCCCACTTTACAGTTTTCACACTGAATGGTCAATGAAGAAACCAAAACATTCCTTTTGTTAATATTCTCAGCCATTTTGATTTGCCCACACACGCTACATCCAACACAGGTAAAACATTACTAGTATGGCTAAATCTTAAACTATAATTACACTTTTATATTATATTTACATTTAGAGCTTTCTGTTTTCTTTTTAGAGCTTCTTGGGAGTGTAGTTAAATGTGCCAGGCAAACTTGTACTGCTTGTCGACTATTGCACAGCATTTATTTTAGTGTACCTGTTTCCCATAAATTTGCACTTCTTGAGTGCAATTTTTGCCTTTTGTCATTGTATAAACACTGTAATTACACACTAAAACCAAGAGTGGAGCACTTACAATCCAAGTAAACAGTAACTTACAGAGAACACACTGAGTCGCATGGGCTTATTATCAAAGAAACCATATTACTTATAGAAACAAAAGCTGCCATATTCAACATTGTTATCATTTTGTAGAGCAAAAGTTTCCTAAAAGACAGGTTAAACTTTACGTCTTTCCTGCCGAAAGTATAGGAGTTATGGCCGTTTTTCTAAATTGGTGCAGAATAAAGCTGCCATTTATTTAATACAAGTAGTGTGCCAACAACGATAATTTATACATCAAACTAGAGGACATTCCAAGCTAGAAAACTACACAAAAAACTACAAATGTAATTTTTGGCGATTTTCACTATTTAGTCTTCCCGTAAGTAAATTTGAGTATTGCTTTAGCCCAGCATATTGTTGTGTGGTTAGATTACAGTGCGGCAGTGATGGCTCGCGACCCCCTTGGTGTTACACATGAGAACCCTTACACAGCGGTGCACCAGGGCGAATCATCAAGACAAGAATGAGTTCATACAGCACTAGTTGCCTGGTGATCGTTGGGGTGTCTTAACGTGTGGTCCATTGGAGTAGTGTACTGGTTTCTCGTGTGACCTAGCCCTTCAGCCCTCCTCACTAACTCACTCACTCACTCGTGTGCTAGTGTTTCTAGTGCTGCACTTGCTTCAGTCCCAAAATGGATTCAGTCAACAGAGAGCCAGTGTTAAAGTGCTGTGTTACTGATGATTTTGCTTGAACCTCAGTGGTTTATCTGAAACATCGGCACACTCTTTGGAGACCTAGAGTATGTAAATCGTTATCGTTAAAACGAACAAATCGTTACAGAAGTTACTTTCTTATTGTTTATTTATTTGGCAAAGTGCTTAGCAAATAACTAAAATTTCTTTGCCTACTAAAATTATTGTTAGGTAACTCAAATTAAGATTTCTAGCCAGTTTTCGAACTTCTTTTAAGGCCCGGTATTACACACCTTGTTTGACTGGAAGATTAGTTAAACCAAACGAAAAGTTTAACTGTAGGCGCTGTTTTATAAACTTCTGGTTAGTTAAACGTACAGAACATATCACTTAAATAGCAGTGCAGTGATGTTGGTATGCCGGAATGGTGAGAAAAGACGATCGCACATCTTCTTACGTCATCATTATCCTGTAGCACTATAGCCCTTTGGGTTTAGCCTCGGCTTGTAGGTGCCCAAGCATCTTGGCCCAAAGCCTTAATACTCCCAGCTGCCTTAAATCACTTTCTACGTCATCACTCCATCTAAGTCTGGGTCTTCTTCTCTTTCTACTACCTACTATCTTTTCCTCTAAAATCTTCTCCACTGGTTTACCCTAGCCTATTCTTTGCACGTGTCCTAGTTATCTCAATCTTGTTGAATTTATTGATGCCAGATTTTAACATCTTACACCACAACTAAATGCCCTTGGTACCCGGCTAGCCTAGAAACAAATTGAAATATTCTAGAATTATGACCATTTACGATGAAAATTAAGTGCAACATTAAATTAAGGTGATAGATAACAATTCAAAACGAAAAATTGTAGCGTTTGTAGCAACAAGTTCAATCGCCAATCTTACACCACAATTAAATGCAGTTGGTAACTAAAATGTAAAGTTGGTAATGCTTTTGCTGTAAACAAATGCTTTTGGTAGCCTAGGAAAAAGGTTATGTTCTGAAATAATGGTATATTGGATGAAAAATAACCGTGACCGTTTAGATTTAAATTAATGTGACCATGCACAGCGAAAAATAAGCTCGTAGCAATTTATATACATTCAGCGTTTTGCTTCACATTTTGTTCGTACTAAAGCAAGTCTGTAGCTTGTGTATAATTCCAAACTGCGTATTACGATTTATTTGTGCATCTACCTATATTCTAAAAAGTGTCCATCAAAGCTCCTTGCGTTTGATTTTCAAAAATGTATTGTGTTAATAGGAATGCAATATTAAACTACGAGATCGTGGTTTTACAGTTTATACCTTCTCGTTGACTTCTGTATGAGCTTCGAATTTGACGGAATGAGGTTAGGAGCGTCTGTTTTGCAAGTCTGAATCTGTTTAAACAGTCATGGTAATTCCGCATCTGTAAGTGATAGGACTATTTAAGAAAGTCTGGTGTATCAACTTTATCATATCAACTCCTCAAATATCTCCCAGGTATTCTCGTGTACAGCTGGAACCACCATTTTACACATATGTAGCATTAAACTGTTGTTAAACGGAGATGAGTTCCAGTAAAGTTTATGAAACGAAATGAGACCTTAATGTATAGTTTACACCTTAGAGGGTATTTAAACCTCATCTATAATACCGGCCCAACATAATATCAACAGATGTTGGATAGACTGACAGTTGTCTGGTAGCCTTGTCTTAGTCTGATGAGATCTGAAACCTTTTGCAGTGTCTTCCGGATGTATCATATATGACTAACAAGTGGGGCTCATCGTAAATATTGGAAGTTCTGGTCCGGGCGGTAGCAAAGTAGGATTAGAACTTAGGACACCGGAACTTCATTTTGCTGATTATGCAAAATTATCCCAATAATTAAACGAAATAGTCACAACTAATCATTACAATAAACTGAAATTTGGTATGAGTATAATCTATATCAGTGTTGCCAGTTTGAGGGATTTTTCCCTCCGCGTAGTTATTTTTCAACTCGAAAAGGAATGAGTAAATTCTTTGGATATTAAGGAATTTTTCAAATACAATTTTTAAATTCAAGAATTTTGTTGAGAATAATAGGAGCTTCAATTCTGTGAATCATTTCAGTGAATTACATCAAAGTACATTGCCAGATTCCGCATTGCGCGTGCTGACATGTCCTGCTGGAACTGCACCACCTGAAAGATGATAAGGAAATGATGGAAAGGAAACCGTGATATGAAATAATGCACTCCAGCCTTCGCCTAAGTGACATGGGGAAACCAGGGAAAAACCCATATCAGAGTGCGCGGCCACGTGGTTCGAACCCGCGACCTCCCGTTACCGCCTGAGTCATCCCGCTCGGTTTTGATAGACTAAAGTACAGATTTGGGAAATGCTAGAAGTCTGTGCATTGTGACGAAGTCTATTAGCGACTTTCATATAGCAGTGTTCAGTTAGACTATGTTCAAATTAAAGACGCTATAGCGGAGAATCTTCTTTGTGTTCAAACACTGTGTATCAAAGTGCGGTCTGTATATTGAAGACATTGTTGGTAAACAATGACATTGATCAAATTGTTGCTTTTGGTTGTTAATGCCATTCTCTTAATGTGTATCAGAATGTCTTCCCAAAAATGTTTAGTCTCTGCTGTATCTAGTTCGTACTTTTCAACAAACCACAAAACCGAAACCACAAAATATTCTAGATGCTCTTATATGAGAGCAAGTCAACAAAAACTAGGTTTTGTGGGCAGAAAGGGAATTATTTTGTTTTTGAGCCATTTTGAAGGTCTATGGGGGATTTTATCTGCCACAAACCTGGCAACACTGGTCTGTGTTATAACTCGTTCTAATAAAAGGTTAGTTCACAGGCTTCTAGTTGCATTAACAAATATTCAGCAAACGACACGATACAAGAAGTTTTCTCACAATACTCGCCGTAGTGGTGTTCGTGTGAGTTTTTGTAAGCGTCGTGTGAAAACTTCTTGATGAATAATTGTTTTGTCGTGTGCATTTCGAGTGAACCGTGCTATGTATCAGCCGGAGCTGTAGAAGGTGCTTTTGCAATCTTACGTAATATTTTTTTATAGTAGTTGTAGCCTTTTGATGTGCGGAGGGGCGTATGTGAATACTGGGCAAATTAGCATGAGTCCCATGTTGGATTTAACTGCGAGTTCTTGTTTATAAGGGGATGCGGAGGGAGACTTAGCACTTCGACTGAAAGGCGATCTTTTGTGCCTATGTCCCTGACGGGACACCCCCCCCCCCCCAGGAGGATGGATAAGGTGTCATGTTAAATTCTACAAACCAGTGCAACACAGTGTCACGTGACGGAGAATAGTCCCCAGTCTCCCTAAAATCCTCAAGTGACTGCGTTTCATTTAAGACACATTTGAAGTCGTACAAAATCATTGTACGAAAATATTCTCTCTGAATCTCCATTGCACTTGAGAAAACGTCCACATTTTGCAGACTTCAAACATAAACTGAGAAAAAATGAATGGCGCAACAATGGTCTTCCTGCTATCATTGAATTACCAATGAGTCTGGTAAAACAATAGGGGTGGCCAATTTTCCGTGTTAAATTACATATTTAATGATTCTCGTATGACTTTTTTTAAAATTAAAAATCAAATATTGAGCTTCCGAAGGCAGTCCACTACCTGGTCTCATAGATTGCAGATGGTATACAATGTAATTATGTTTTGCACACATTTTTGTGCGATACTATTACTGCAGGGCAAGTGTTTGGAAGAGCTACAGTCTGTTGTAAAGAAACGTTCTCTCAGTAACGGTGAGCGATGAGTAGTGTTGTTCTATTGTATGTGAGACACGAACGATGCTCCATTGTGTTTGTATCGATACAGATGCAGATAGTCATTCAAGTAACAGTTCTTGTTGAATCACGCTGGTCTTTAGTCTGCAGTGGCTTGTAATATACCCGAGAAGATACATAGGTCTAGGTAAAAGTGCTTAGTGAAGTGCTGTTTGGTGAGCTAAAACACAAGACTTTACTTCTTCAGAGTCAAGGCAAATGCAACAAAACGGCAACAAATTGTGGCTTCTTTTAAATTTAATAAAAAGTGCAGTTGATAGCGGACAACCTGTAATTAGAACTGGCTCTCGCTGGTGTTGCTTAACCCTTACAATTTGCAATATTCATTGAAGGTACATACATTACCCAAACACCAAACTTTCCTCCACTTTTCTGGAACTATATTAATAGCGGCATCTTGAACTTCTTTTAAAATTGTTCCTGGTGAATCATGAAAGTCACCTTTTTCACTCATGTTTACTTTAAATTCACATATAAAATTAGCATCCAAAACTGCAGAATATAACAATGTTAATGTATCGCGTCTTTCTTCTTTTTTCCAAAGCCCACATTACTCTTTCTCTAAACATATCCTGTCCACAATAAATACGTACATTTCATTAAATATACAACACATACTTAAATACTCTTAAGGTAGACGAAATATTGTAGACAACACGTTAGAAAATAAGGATTAACAACTAATAGATACTTTAAATATCTACTTTACTTCTTCATAAATATTTTATTTTGCTTTAAACCGACCATTATAAAGAACCCTGAATTGCAGTTTTTGTTTAAATTCGAACCTTTGCGTTTACGAATTTTTTTTATTTTATCTGTATAAAAATATTTTATAAAATGTAACGTAATCATGAAATTTCGACTCTCTAAACAAATCATTAATGAAGTTTTGCTGAATATCAGAAGTCAAACATTTTGACAGTTGGAGAATTTTAAGCAATAAAAAATATTGAAAATAAAATTTTGAGACAAATGACATTTAAAATGGGAATGTGCATTACAGTGCTGTGTTCAGGATTGTTTCAGAGGCCGCACAGAGTGATAAATATTGCCAATATTAGTAAATCAAAGGTGGTAATTGAAAGTACGGAGTATAAATGTAATAAAAAGTAAAACATTGAATGTTCACATTTTTTTCCGTATGCTCATTCAATTTCACAGGTGCATTGCTTTAAACTGATCCTCTCCTTAGTGTAGTGGTACTGGAGCTGTTTACCAAGCGGTAGGCCAAAGTTCGATTCCCGGTTTCTGCGTGGGGATTTTCCCCCACTGCGGCACTCAACCTCCTGAGGTTCCTGGAGGGGGTCATTTGAGGGAAAAGAATCAGAACACCGCATTCACCGGCCGGTAGGGATTAGAGGGCGCTAACCACGTCCCACTCTTGAGTACTGCACGCCTCTCACGACACCTGTTGTGGGCTGATTTGAGGAACGCAGCGGTTGGCCGGTAGGCCTTGGTTCGGCTTAGGACTGTGGTTTTATTGTCTTACATATGTAATGCTACCTTTCTACTATCAACATTGTGTTTAATGGACAACTATGCTTTCGATCGTGATGTTTTGAGCAGTAAATTCTCAACATTATTTCAGATGGTGGGACATGTATGTTCTGTGAAGTATGAGTTCAGTTTCCCAAGAAATGCATTTCCTAGCGTGTGACTTTGTGTAACTAACAAGTTCAAAGAAGAATCAGACCTTGATGAAAATGTTGTGACGACTTGGTTTAGTGATCACAAATGAATTACCCAGGATGATTTCTCAAGGAATGGATAAAGATTCAAGAAAGAATCAAACTCTGAAGAAAATGCTGTGAAGACTTGATCACACTCGAATTCTCAAGGGTGATGCAGTAATGACGACATGCCTCAAGAAGAAGGCATCTTGGCAACAATACAAGAACACTAACAATGCAGAAGGTGTACCAATGGACTCCCGGCTCGGGAGGCACAAGTGTCGTGGAAGTCAGCTCCGGGTTGTTCCGATTTCGGAGACGCTGGAGAGAACTGGAACAGAGCGTAGCCTCCTCGATACGTTCCGGCTCCAGACTAGAGGCTACAGACTCCACCACTTGCTATGACGTCAACGTTACCTCGCCCACGCCGACGGGCACTCTGTGCAATCTTGCCATTGGCTGTGCCGGCGGCTATAGGAAGCGAAGCAAGGATAAACGTAGGATAAAGAACTTCCGAAACATCACCGATCGAACCAAGTCCCTGCCGTTACCTCCCAAACAAAACGGAGAGGATGTCCGACGAAGAAATGGCACGTTGGAGCCCGGCAGATCCAGGAACAGGCACCGCAGAGTGCACTCCATGGAGTCTATTCAACAGGTGTTCACTTTTAATGACGAGGACGAGGAAGATGTTCCTACATTCGAATTAGTTGACATAGTGGAACCAAGCGAGTCCTGGCCCTTGGAGCGAGGAAGATCTTTGGATCTGTCGGCTTCTTGGAGATCGCAGAAACCCCCTCCAAAACGGTCCAAATCGTGTGGTCACTTAGCTGCAGAGGCCACTGGACTACCCACAGACCTTCTCTGCCCTTTGAGGGACCTGCGTTATCTACACAATGTAAGTACAACCCATAAAAATGTAGTGTTAGATACACTTATAGCACTAAATGGGGCACAGCTTATAAAAATACTACTTGGACATGAATTGTGTTTTAGCAAGATCTAGATTTTTTGTACAGCAAGATTTGGTCTCTCTCTTACGGTTTGCTAGTTATACAAAAGTCATCCAGAGTAAACAGGACTTCATGGGCTATAGCCAGGAAATTCAAAATATACATTTCATTTGTCATAATAATATCTTAAACATATAACATTTTAATCAAAGTCGTTCATCATTTTCGAGAAAATCAAAATTTTCAAAAAATGTACCATGTAAAAGGTAGTTTAGTGTGGAGGAATTTCCCTCACACACACACACACACACACACACACACACACACACACACACACACACACACACACACACACACACACACACACACGCACACGCACACGCACACACACACACACACGTGAACTTTTTTTTTAAAAATGCTTTTTTGCTGTATAAGCTATATCAAAATATAGGTAAATAAGTAGAGAAAAATCATGCGATTTTGTATTTAAATAGCGTGCACCTATACAAAAACGACGTTTCATTTTCTGTATTGTTTAAAGCATAGTTTTCATTTTAACCTCCATTTCATTTAGTATCGATACATACATCGATAGGATCGAGATAGGGCGACTATAACCTCAACAACAACTAATATGCAGAAACTTGGAATGTAGCGAAGTATCAGGTATAGCGATTAGCTATAGGCAAACATGGCGCGAGTGAAAGCTAGAGAAAGTAGAAAATATCTGTAAATTAATTCTACGACGGTTGATTAGATGTTTTCATGATTGAGATGGATCCCCTTCTACCAAAACGTTCGCGTTGTCATTATGTGGTTGTCCTATTTCTTTTGTTTCCCGCAGTAACCGGACGACATGCGTGTGTATGTGAACATTTTGTTTCATTGTACAACATCTGCTTCTTCAAGTTGAACAGAAGGTCAAAGACTTGATAGTTTTCATTGATAGAACAGCTCCACTAGCTGTAGAATATCTTTACAAATAACTATAATTAGGTAGCTTACCTCATGTTTTACGCTTACCTTTTGTAACTCCAGTAAACAAGTTCATTTCATTTACCTCCCAATTTTTTCATTCTCTACTACGTATAAGTGCAGGAAATATTATATTCAATCCAAAAATTCGATGTCGAGAATTCACCGGATATATATGTTTTGGCACCCCCTGAATAAAAAAAAAGCATTTTTAGAAAAACGTATGTGTGTGTACGTCTCTCTGTCAGTCTGTGGGTAGCATAACTCAAAAACGAAAAGTTGGTTAAAAACCAAAGTTCGTATTTAACATCTTTTAAGGATGCGGTGCGAAGATTTTGAAGAAAATTCCTCCACCTTCAACTACCTTTTAAACAGAAAATTTTTCGAAAATGACTAACGATTTTAATTAAAATGCCGTATGTTTGAGACATTTTTATGGCAAACGAAATGTGTGGTATATTTTGAATTTTCTGGTTATAGCCTATGCAGTCCTGTTTACTCTGGATGACTTTTGAATAACTCGTAAACCGTAAGAGATAGACCAAACCTTACTATACAAAAAATGTAGATATTGCTGAAATACACAATTTGTCTCAATAAATTTTCTTGTAGGGTGTACCATTTCGAAGATATTCCTTGTTATTTGTGTTAGTTTTGGAGAACCTATACTTCTGTCAAATGGAACATCGTTATTCATTTTTATATGTTAACCGAGCAAAGAGAACGGAATTTGAAAGCTTTAAAAAATTTGACTATCACTCTAACCGTACTGTACTATATGCTATAAAATTAATATAGCTTAATTAAAATTATAGTTATTAACTGTGAATTAAAACTTATTATTAGTCTTTCTACTACATAGGTTAAGCATTGCATTCCGCTCAAAAATTATATATCGAAATTTTACCGAAAATATGTGTTTTCAACTCTCTGAATATAAAAAAAGAAAAGAAGCACATTCTTAGAAAAAGATTCGTGCTTGTGTGTGTGTGTGTGTGTGTGTGTGTGTGTGCGTGTGTGTGTGTGTGTGTGTGTGTGCGTGTGTGTGTGTGTGCGTGCGCGTGCGTGTGTGTGTGTGTTTGTATGTGTGAGAAATGGACTGAGCCATTTCGGAGATATTCCTTGTTATTTGTCCAAATCCTGCAATATTTATACTTTACTCAAATGGGAGGTCGATGTTCATTCTATTGGCACTTGGTTATGGAAAGAGAACAGAATTTTAAAGCCATCACAAAGCTACCAGCTTTAAAATCTTTTACTGTCACTTAACGCCTGTATTCCCATGTTCCCCTTGTACCTACAAGAAAATTAGCAGTTGTTTGCAGTTCTCTTGAATTCTATACGTTCCTACAACACTAATAATGGTGAATTTGAAATGCACTTTTATAACAATATGTTTGTGCTTTGTTTCAGGGTGACCTGGTGTGGTTTGACCCCGGGGTGGGTCATGTGTTGCCGGGGGAAGTTCTGGAGTTTCATCGGGCTGCCCAAGTACTTACTGTCCAGGCTGTCATCGGAGGCAAGGTGAGTTCTTGCATTGTTGTTTATGAATATCGCCTTCTACTACTGAAGTATACGCTTCACATTTGTGTTATGGAATTTAACATATTCTGGTCAAATCTTCGTGATATACCTAGTGTTTACATTCACATTTTATTTATGAAATAGTGTAGATGACTCTCTCTCGGCTAGAGGATTTATCAGTTAGGTCCGACGTTTTATTACCTATATTACTTGTGATATACATATAAGTTGAATCGGATGTAGAGCCATCAGCGGGTCGTAAGTGGCCCGCGGGCCCCGCGTTGGCTCCGGAAACTTTCGGTATCCCAATTTGTGGAGCATGGTCCAACCTTGCGTGTCTGCATTAGCCTTTTCCTGACCCCAAAGCGATATGAAAGTATCACTCTGCAAAAAGCAATAATTACATGATCAACAGGTGGTCACGCAAATTCCTCATGAACTGCAACTAAGAGATTTGCTCAGTCGACAAATTGCGATTAGTTAGCAACTTATTTAATTATCTGAGTGCTACATTTATCCCAAGATTTCGCCCAAAATATACCTACGTTTTAACGGCTCCCTGAATCCAGAAATAGGTCTATCTCTGTAACAGCGATGTTCAATGTTTGCGAAAGAGGGGAGTTCGAGTTTACCTCCTTACACTGTATGCGGACATTGCATCACTTTAACCCCAGCGTGTATTGTGTTGCAGTGGCGGTTTTGTTACCTATATGTATGTTGCGTTTGATTTGCGAAAGCATTTCAAATCTTATGTGATAAACATGTGTTCATTAGTGACTTGCTTACGTTTAACAAGTCTATCAATATTTGACGTGGTCTTAGAAGATACACCAAGTGATCGCCGTCACGTAACATATTGCGATATATAAAGACTTTTAATATAGTTCAATTTGGAGAAACTCTGTTCACAAATTTTCTTGTAAATGTTTATTTCTCGACCTACTACATTTTAATCAACATAAACACTTTCAGAAATTATCTTATTGCGAATTTTCTTGTAGGAACAAGGGGAATATGGCAATACAGGAGGCTTCGAGCGATAGTCAAATCTTTTAAAGCTTTCAAATTCCTTTCTCTTTGCACGGTTAACATATAGTAATAAATAACAACGTTCCATTTGACTAAAGCTTATTTTCCAAAACTCGCACAAATAATAAGACATATCTCCGAAATAGTTCACTCTACAAAGAAAGTTATTCAGTTATTATTGTGTGTTTTAGTAAGACGCCGACGTTTTCCTAAGAATGTGTTTTTTTTTTCAGGGGGCTTCAAAACATATATTTCCGGTGGAATCTCGACATCTAATTTTTGGGTGGAATACAATACTTCCTCTACTTCACTATGCGTAGTAGAGAAAGTAAAAAGTTGAACGTTGACACAAATCTGTGTTTCTATGAAGCAAGGCGAAGTTTCGCACTTCAGTCCAACACATTGCTGTAAATAAGCTACATAAATTATAGTTTGGACTTTTCATGGATGATACTTGACTCGACTGGTTTATTACAACACTGATGCCATAATGTTAGCCTTCCTTAATGAAAAACACACATCTCTGTTCAGTAACTGTAATTTATCACACTGTATGAAGCAAAATGCCCTCAAAACGTGTTACCTGCGTGTTACTGGTGCGTGTGTAATACGGTTCCATTTACAGTTTACACGAAACTTCGTGAACTGAATATCTAATGCTAAGTACTTACGCAAGCCAAGATACCAACAGTTCAAGTTCAAACTATTGCACAAAATGTCTAAAGCATACTGAAACTTGAATAAATAAAATTTGTTTGTATTTGATTACTTTCTAATGTGCTGCAAGTCGATTGCTGTATAGTTTTTTCAGTTTGCCCCACTACTTTATTACTATAATGTTCTACTATTCAGTAATCAAAAGTTCCACGTGTAGCAATGAATACTTTACCGTCTGCGCACATTCCCACGCAGCTGTCGATTCTCATATGTTTAACCGAATAACAGCCAGCTGCAGTTTAGAAAAATGATCATGTCGGACACAAAGGATATATACAATAAATAACATTGGAATAAATTTAATTTGTTTTCTTGTTTTAAAGGTCTACCTTTTTAAAGGTTATAGCATCTATACATATAATTCCTGTGTCGTTGTGGCAGTCCAATATAACATTACAAGTTGAAGGCGCAACTATCGATTCTCGTTTATAAATCGAATAACAAGTATATGATTACAATGTCGGACACTACTGACAATGATATGCAGTGTAGAATATTGAAAACATTTTAATTGTTTTAAACTTGACACATGGTCGAAATAGTGATATGAAACTTTGAGTATAATGACAGTTAACATGCTCATATGAATATTTTGAACTACCTACTGCTCGTTTCATGAAAAATATTCGCATCTTGATTACTGCCGTTATACCTACTCTCGTTGTGTATGTAACCATGCACTGTAGAGGAAACTGGCAGAGGGAGCCATGTTTGAGCTTTGGCTTGTATAGAAGCAGCTTATCGGCAGTTCCCAAGCTGACGTTACACTAAACTGCCATTACGTCAAAAAGCAGTGCTGCCAACCTATATAATAAAAGCATTATTTCTAACCTCAAATATCACAGGTTAAAGTAACATGCTTTCAAATGATAATGATTGAACATCGTTACCACACAACACATGATGAAGGTAATCACCTTCGGCAAATCTTGTTCTGCAGTAACACTTGTAGATAAAATCACTACCGAACGCTAAATATCGTAATATACGTTTAATGCACCACTGTGTTACAAACATAAAAATAACAGTAACTATAACTGCATAGTATAATGCTCTGAAACAATTCAAGTAAAACCACGCACACATGAGCAATACAATGGCGTCTACAGATTAATACAGCTCATAAACAGAACCTTGTTTTATAAATCTAACGGTTGCCTTCCCTGCAATGGTTCAAAAACAAGGGTTTCTAAGGCAACATGACGGATGAAATAACACCAACTATGGCCGTAGCTTTATCGTGCTTATATGATACAAACAGTTGGTGGTGCTGATGCAACCTAACAGATGGAATATCACCAAATATAACTAGACCGCCACATATTGGAGGGAAATGTGACAGTTGGCTATTGGGGTGTTCCAATAAGCTGTTTCAGCACTTGTTCTTCACGGAGAGGGCAGACTGTGGACATGTTGGACCCTGGACTATATTCTATAAGTATAATATAGGAGCAGGCAGCTTTGTTGCACATATAAAAAAGTTAATTGAGGAGAAAGCTGGACTGGACAGTTGCTGTGTCTCGCCCTGGGCACACGCGTGTTAGTACGGCTCGATTTCAAGTGTCCAGTGAACCGCAACCCAACATAAGTGACTTCGCATATTTGCGGCCAACTGCCGTTAAAAGGAAGAGAATGATTCGATCGGTCGGTCGGTCGGGTGCAGCCGTACAAACGGGATACCTACAGACATTCACTATCCAACTATACCTACTTACTATCTATTCCCCTATCTACTTCTTGTTACACCTAGCAATACCTGGTCTTATTGATTACCAAGGGGAGTATAGTGGTAACAAAACGACTGAATAATTTATAAAAAAAAGTTTCAGGACTCTCAAAACGTTTATGTCTGGTGAACTATGGATACCTAATTTTTGGGTGGAATACAATACTTCGTCTATTTACTGTATTACTATTAGATGTTCAGTTGTTCTGCCCAATACTGCCTACAATATCTCCTGCAAAATCTAAGCATTGACTTGATCTATTGCATACTGTTCCGACAGGCTTTATCTTTATATTTATTTCTTATTACTTTGTGCATTGCTATATTAAATAGGAGAGTGGATAATGAATCTCCTTGTCTTAATCCCACTGTTTGGAAATTTGGAGATAACTTTCCTTGGATTTTAACATTATTGTTTGTATCATTTAGTCGTTTTCGCTAGGTTTACCACTTGACTTGGCATTCTTGTTTATATTCAGTACATAAAACATCACTGTGAACAGGAAGGTAATCTGGTTCGGTACACATGTACCTAACATTTGCACCGATAGTTATCAGCATAACATTCTTAATTCTTACCTGCTGCAGCTTATTTTTTCTTTATTATCTTTCCATTCCACACATTTCCCATTATATTTCCTAAAACACACACACAAGTGATAAAACATATAAACTATACACATGGATACTTTAGCTATTTGTAAACAACACAATTCATTTGTTATAACTTTTATTTTGTCAACCAATAGCAGTACTTATGCAGTAAGAGCAGCCAACATGTATACTTCAAAGGCAAACGTGTCATTAAAACCTAAAAACCACAAATAGTGTTAGCTACGAACTGAAATCTGACAGATTTGCCAAACCCACTTCTCGTTGCAAGCCTCTAATACCTACACTAATTTCCAGGTGGATTTCACAATTATTTAACGACCATGCTATGAACATGTGATGTGTTGCACTCACATGACTTTCTCTACTCTTGTACTAACCATTCTAACAAACTCTTATTCCTATATCTTCTTCCTGTTGAGATAAACATTTGTACAAATTATCTTACTGCTTATTTCCTTGTAGGTGTAAATAGTAAAATTATAAAACTTTGAGATTCCCTTCTGTTTGCACGGTTAAGATATATATTAAAGAAAAAGATTCACGATGTTCTATTTGACGAAAGTTTGTTTTCCAAAACTCACAGAAATAAGCCATATCTCCGAAATGGTTCACTCTAAAAAAGAATTTATTTGGACATAAATTATGCGTTTTAGCAAGATCTACATTTTTTGTGCAGTAAGACTTTGCCTATATTTTACGGTTTACCAGTTATATAACAGTAAAAGGGTAGTTTACGGTGGAGCAATTTTCTTCAAGATCTTCATGTCGCATCCTTGAAAGACATTAAATTTAAATACAAACTTTGCTTTTTAACCGACTTTTCGTTTTTGAGTTATGTTGCCCACAGACACAGTGACCTTTTTTCAAAAAATGGGCTTTTTGGATTCAAGGTGCCTCAAAACATATTTCCGGTGAAATCTCGACATCCAATTTTTGGGTGGAATACAATACTCCATCTACTTACTATACGTAATAGAGAAAGTAAAGAAGCTTTATGAAAAAATGCATTTTTGGCTATTTTGGTAGCAGAGTGTTACCTTGTGTTGCTATTACGTTCTTGTCGTGCTATGCGGAAACAGCAGAGGTTCCAGATTGTTGCTCTCGCCATCGCAGTTATTGAATGTCTGTTCTGTATCAAGCCCAAAAATCAAACGAAAGTGAGGAATGTTGTTGGATTCGATCCAAGTATGAGGAAGCGGGCAATTCGTGAAGGCCGGTGCAGTAAAGAAATCGAGCACATGGAGGAAGGAACGAGTACATAGTGGCGCGCTGCAGTGTGGTTCGCCTCGAGAAGAAGAAAAAGGATGTCAGTCCTCAGAGAGTGACCTGGAAAACTGTTCGCGACTTGGATGGAGTACCTCCGCAGTTGATCGGCGACCGCAGCCCAGGAAGAACCAGCCGTGTTCCTTGTGACGAGTGATTGACGGTGTGTTGTAATCCGTGTTCAAAACTCGTATATATTATAGTGGATATGTTTTGGTTATTTCTGTGATGTTTACGTGTTTCAACTTGTGTGTTTTCTTCTTTCACAATTACTGCCTGCAAATAGCTCCAAGCCTACAGCTTCCTACATAAGGGTACTTGCGTTGATTGGTCAGAATTATTTATTTTATAAACATACAGGAATATTGCAAATAGAACTAAAATTGACTACCTTTTAAAAAAAATGCTCGGACACGTAAAATTTAATATTTAGGAAGAAAACTTTTACAAAAGGAAACAATATTTGATATAAAGTGTAACGTCGAAAAGAATTTTAAATGGCAGTTTGTTCACTGTTTTAGCAAAAAGGTCCATGTGTCTTGAATGTCTGAGGACAGAATAACTCAAAAACGAAAAGTCGGTTAAAAACCAAAGTTGGTATTTAACTTTAATATCTTTCAAGGATGCAAAACGAAGATATTGAAGAAAATTCCTCCACCCTAAACTACCCTTTACATTGAAAATTGTGATTTCTGAAAAAATGGCTGTAACCATTTTGATTAAAATGCCTTATATTCAAGATTTTTTATAGCCAATGAAATGTATATATTGAATTTTCTGGCTATAGCCTATGTAGTCCTGGTTAAAATATATAATTCATATCTAAGTAAATTTTTCTGTGGAGTGAACCATTTCGGAGATATTGCTCGTTATTTGTGCGAGTTTCGCAATACTTGAACCGTTCTCAAAGGAAGGTTGTTATTCATTTTTATCCATTGGCCGTGCAGAGAGTACGGTATTTTAAAGCTTTAAAAGATTTGATTATCGTTCAAAGCCTACTGTATTCCCATATTTCCCTTGTACCTACAAAAAATAAGTAATAAGATAATTTCTGCAAATGTTTATCTGAATTAATGTCAAGAAGATAGAGGAATAAACGTATAAGAGGAGAGAAAGTCATATGATTGCAATACATCAGATGTTTTTACAATCTGAGTTGATTATTTGCACTACAGGTGTTTATGAAAGAGAGTCCGACACATGAGTTCTGATGAGAGATGTTGAATGAGTGGTTTAGCGTTTGCAGGCAGTGATTGATCAAGCTCTGTATGCGAAGTGAGCTCTGGGTTCGTATTTGCAGGATTCTCTAGTGCAAACGACAGTTGAAAGCTGCTCTTGCGCCAGCAGATGTTTCTTCATCAATGCACTGCGCTTATGTTGCGGCGCCATAAAAAAGAAAATGTGTTGGAACAATCGGTGATATCGCGTGTGTTGTGTTTTGTGGTACGTCAATAAAATTAGAAAATGTCGGAAGCTGAGAAGCGTCGGGAGCCCTTCCTGAGGTTGCAGAATCGCGCCACGTCCTGGACCTCCAAGTCCGAGAGCGACCTGGTCACCTTGCTGCGCGAGGCCCCAGGTAGGGGCGCCGATGGGCGCCGGAGGATCCTGCAGGAGCTCTCCAAGCCCCTGCCACATTACTGTGCCAAGAGGCGATCTCGGCGAGCTTCGGAGTACGCCGTTCCTTGTCCCGTGACTCCCGCACCACCGGCAGCTTCCTCCAAGGACGACCAGGAGGTGCGGGAATACAGCAACCTGCACTACATGACGCCCGTCGTGGTGGCGAAGAAGGAACCTGAGCCGCAGCCGCAGCCGGTGCCGGTGTCGCAGCCCGACCCCAAGCCCAGGGAAGTGACCCACATCTATACCAACCTACACCACTACGCGGTTCCCGTCATCACACACAAGAACAAGAAACGCTCCCCAGCCAAACTCTCACAGCTGTGCATAGCTGCTCTCATCAACAATGTGAGTACCTTCCACAGAACAACTTGTTCTTCTTTCCCACGGTAACCAACATTACGAAAATGCCTCGTCACGAATCGAACCGCGCACACCTTGCCTTACTCAGCAACCTACCTGTTCCTCAAACATTATCTGCAGAACAAATTGAAATTGAGTTTTTACTTATGGGCGCTGTTTAAGAATATGTATAGGAAGTTCTGATAATGTGAAATATAATAATAATAATAATAATAATAATAATAATAATAATAATAATAATAATAATAATAATAATAATAATAATAATAATAATAATAATAATAATAATAATAATAATAATAATAATAATAATAATAATAATAATAATAATAATAATAATAATAATAATAATAATAATAATAATAATAATAATAATAATAATAATAATAATAATAATAATAATAATTAATAATTAATAATAATAATTTCAACAACTCCTTATCTCTTACTATGAAGAAGATGTAGGAATAAGAGTTTGTAAGAGTAGAGAAAGTTATGTGAGTGCAACACATCAGATATATATTCATTATACAGGATTTTAGGTGCATGAGTACGCAGATTTCACGTGATGCTAAGTACATTCAAATATGAGGAATAAAAAGGTCGAATAACATAATCATCTATCGTGAAAGGTAAAGGGGATAATTAATACATTATCTGCACTGTCTAGTAACAGAGTTCGATGAACAGGCGAATGTTTTGTTTACTAATACGCCTACTGCTACCAAGCATGCGTTCACACCTACGGCGAGTGAAAGTTCAAACCAGACCACCCCCAGGAAATCTGCTTTCAACACGTGTGTGTGTGTGTGTTTATCATCAATTACTGCAAGTAGCAAGGGGAGGGGCGGCATTCTTTCAAGCTTTCCCAGCAGTATTCACTAGACTTGAGCAGTGTCAACATTCCTGATCTTCCGCTTTGCTTGCTTGCTAAACTTATGCCCACAAATTTATTCCAATAGACACGTTGGAATCGAATTGCCTATTTAATAACATGTTTCGACTAAGGTATTCATTTTAGCAGGAATAACTAAGGCTTTGAAACTCTACCTCTCTTTGCTAATTACAGAAGTAAATGATAAAGAAGTGGTGATATACTGACAGTCAAACATTCGACGAATTTTATTTTTTTATTTATAAAACTGTACACTATAATAAATGGCAAGGTCTAATGATAAATATCCAACAGGTGATTGCTAACAATTTCGTAATGCTGTCCTTTGTTTTGCTTGGTATGGTTCAGGAATGGTTTACATAGCTGTTCGATAATGTCCAAGGTTCCCTCCGGTCTTACCTCGGTGTCCTTGAGTTCTTGCAAAATGTCTGGTGACTAATAATACGCTATTTGAGCGTACTAATCGTTTCCCTTGTGTTCACAGCTTCGTGATCTGCAGCACTCACATGACTCTTTCTATTCACTCTTCTACATTAACTGATAACTCATTATACCATCTACTTCATGTTAGCTGAGACAATCATTTGTAGAAATGATTTTATTACATATTTCCTTATAGGTAGCTACTATAGGAATACAGTAGCTTTAAGCGATAGTCGAATGTTTTTAAGAGCTAGTCGCTATATGATAGCTTTGAAGTCCCGTTTTATTTGCATAGTCAAGAGATAAAACGAATAACTTCCTACTTGAGAAAAGTTTAAGTATTGGAAAATTCAAAAGTCCTGCAGAATGAAGAGGACTTATGAGGACATTTCCAGAAAATTCAAGATTATACATTTTAATTTAGAATATAAATATCTTAAAAATGTGGTGTTTTAATAAAAATCATATCATTTTTCAGAAAATAAATATATTACGAAAATTCTTCCATGTGAAAGGTAGTTTAGGTAAAGGGATTTTTTAAACGTTCATGCATCATCCTTGACAGATACTGGATTTAAATCGGACCATGTTTGGATTTTTCGTTTTTGAGTTATCTGGTAACTGGCGCAGGCACACAAACGCGGACTTTTTCTAGATGCTTTTTGGAGGGTGGGGGTTCAAAACGCGTATTTCCGGTGAAACTTCTCCATTGAATTTTTGGAGTAAAACATTTCTCTACTCATGTACGGTTAATACTCCTTATCAGGCTTAATTTCTTTCGCGTGGCGTAAATCTAGAGCAAGGGACCACCGACTTTACTTCCTTTCCGGAGGAAGCTATGTTAAGGATTTTTACGTCCAAAGAGATCCATCTTTCTGGTGGGTTCAAACCCGCGACCTCGGGAACCAGAGGCTAGTTGTCACCCATAGTCACTTATGGTAGAGAAAGTAAAGAGGAATGTAAAACGTGGAGAGACACTCCCATTGGTGGTAGAGCTGAACAACTACGTATCTCTGAAATGGTGCCACGTGTTAACGCCACACGTTCTCGGCCGCCTATGCCATGCAAATGTTGCAATCTATTATCTACAATATCACATTAAATCGACGAGTTTGTCGCAGACACGCTTTAAAACACCTCCCGACGTTTAACTTAGAGCCGGTTTGAGTTTGCTGCATTTGACATTTAAGACCGTCATTTCTAATGGAAGAATGGACGCGCACCTTTCTAAAGGAGGAACTTTTAATACAATAAAGTGCTCATGAGAATAACTTCTACAGTAAATACCTACGTTAGGTTAGAATACGAGGTTATGTTACTGGCATTGGTAAATGTTGGAATTTCCGAAGCCACCGTTTGTGGTTTATTCGGAAGATGTCCGAAAGGATTACTTCAAGCAGCAAACAGTATTTTTGTTGGGGTCTGCTTGATTCTTTATCAGTGATTACTCATTTTTTGCACGCTTTGATTTCAATGTAGTATCCACCATTCAGGTTTAAAGCGTTACAAATGTTTTTCGACACGACTATTTTGGTGCTGTGTTTTATATTGGCATAAAATCAGCACATCTGCTAATAGGGGATTGGGAAAAAATGTGTTTTAATTAAATTGCTCAGCGATATTCCTCCAGGCTGCATTATCTTTTAATTTTAGTTTGTCAGCTTTTTCGCACACGAAATACTTCTGTACTGAGTAGCGAGTTGTATAATTAAAGATTTTCAGCGGTGCACCATTAACTTGTTTACATACGGATATTCTTCAATTGACATCACGGTTCTAACCTCAAACAGTAAAATCATATCATAGACTTAATTAGTTTGTTATTGACACAAAGAGTGCTGCTTCGCTGTGAAAGCTTAATGAAACGCAAAAGTTTTAATTGTAGTTAAACTTTTAACTAAAACTAGTAACTTACATGTAAAATCACGACACAGCTTATTCACATTTTGTATGTCCATTCTTTAATCTATACCGTCCATCAGTCATTTGTTCATCTTCGGGGGAATTTGGTGCCCTTTGTTGTTTTTCCATCCCTTATCGTATAATGCCATTTCTTAGCACCCTCTAACGTCTTATGGGTTTGATTTATCATGCAGCTAGAGAGAGAATGACATTTTGCACTTTGAGATTTCATAAAATCTACTAAAGAAATCGCACCGCCTAAAACAGCAGTTTTATATATGTATACGTTATTGTCGGAACCAATGTATCACAACTAGAAATGTGCGTACAACTTGTTTCTCTTTACTTCTCGTTTCCAGTCAATCTTATTTACAGACTTCTTTCCATAAACTTTGACTGTCGTCAGAGGATTTGAACTAGTATTACTCAATACGAACAGTGTTATAACTCGATGAAATCAATAAACAATGTTTTCCTTCTGCCATTCTCAACCATGCATGAAAAGCTTGGGATATGCTTTTGCCCTTAGCAAATTATCGATCTAGTGGGTCGTGCATAGGTTATACTTCTACCCTCGGAATAAACTATGACTGTCATATATGAAACGTAGGAATAGTATTCGCTTCGTAGACAATATCAAGAAAAATCATAGTACATCTTACCCCAGCCTTCACTTTAACAAAAGTCCATATTAAAGTTAAATGGCTGCATTTCTTCAAGTTGGGGCTAGAAAGACATTTAAAGAAAGAAAACAGTCTAGGATTCTAACTTCAAGCAATCATGTCTATTGGATAAGCAGAATGTGGAGCGGTTAATGTTAAAGAAGCTGCAGACAGAGCGACAGTTAGGGTACAAACAGCTCGACCCGGTGCCAGAAAGGAAGCGAGCTGTTTGTTGTAGGTACCTACTTGTGTTTTATGACAGACAGACGTACTCAGGATGTCCTGGTTTCTATAAGTCGAGGACAAACAAATCCGGCTGGCTACTGGCTGATTCGAGGAATCCGTCCGTCTTCATGAAGTCTGTGCGCGTATTCTGTGAGACAGCCTACAGGTCAATAGCTTTGCTTTGTGGTATTTACATTCCGGCTAGCGTAACGGTATCATCACCATCGGCTCTCGGATCGAGCCTTGTAGGTACCAAACAAAAGTACGGTGATTATGGTGATTTCGCAAAACAACCATAAATACACATTTTACCAGTGCTATCGAAACGAATACACTTCAAATATAACGCCTGTGATACGTTTATATGTTGCATTCATATTACTTTTTACTTTCTCTACTCTTCTAACATTATAAATGTAAAGCAGGGGAAGACAACTTCGGGCCGTGTGACGTATTTAAACGAAGACGTTCGTGTGACGTCAGGCGAGAGCAGTGTATTGCTAGGCTGCCTAGATCAGCGGCGCATGTGTTCAGTTCCCCGTGTTTCACACCAGTTTGAGACCAGGCTTCAAGATGTATAAACATTGTCAGCTACGTTTCAGATCTTTGCGATCCCGTATTCATTGCACGTTAACAATGTTTCTAGCAGGTTGGAAATTGAATTGATAAATTTACAGTGCGACGATTTGCTGAAGGACAAATATAAACACAAGGAAGACTTGGCTAATTGTTATAAGAATGTTCCTCAAACCAGATTTCTGAGGTTACATGCACGGGTATTATGTATGTTTGGTTCTACGTATCTATACGAACAATTCTTTTCTGTTATGAACCTTTCTAAGTCAAAATCCCGAAGCATATTGTCAGATCACAATCTAACATGCAGTCTTCGGTTACAAATGTGCCGTACATTACGCCCTAACATTGACAAACTAGTCAAACAAAAGCGAAAAAAAAGGAAAATGTCCACCTAATTGTTCTGTATAGCTCTCCTCTAGCTCAGGCAAAATAGTTATAATTTCTGTTCTATTTGCGTTATAACATGACTGTTCACATAAACTAGAATTATATATATGGCATAAAGCCGAAATGTAATTATTTATAATCTGTGACTATTCCGTAATTGAAACAGTCAGCATTAAGATTACGATGTACCGTATGCCATTTCCTCTTGCCCGCTGTGACGTCACACGTTCAACTGGCTTGCGCTGGGAGCAAGTGTGCTCAGTCGTGGCTCGCGCGAAATACAGGCTACGGTCCGATTGCGTCATCTTTGAAACAGCTGATCGAAGGGAACCGACCGAAGCCGAACGTGAATATGACTTCTCCGTTTAGAGGAACAGCGTAAAGAAGTGATATCCATTGAATTGTCACTCATAATTGAAAATAAAAACACGTAACAAAAATACCTGCACAATATTATAATACGTTACATAAATAATAAATCACATAACAAAATAATAAAGATTAATTATCTATCTCAATAGTTGCTGTTATTATCATCAAAGTTTAAGCATGAGGCACGTGATTATTGCCAAACTTAATTCCACTAAATCTGAATATTGTCGCCCAGCGCATTATTGTCGGCGCTACCGCAAAGGAGTCGAAGGAAAGAGACAGAGAATGGCCGCATTGTTGGGCGCTTGCCGAAAGAGAGAAAGTGATAGAGGCCTCTAGAAATGTCTGCTTTGTATTTCACCGCAAAATAACTGAGCTTTCTCGAAGTTTCCAGAAGAGTGCTTGGGAGATATAAATAGCGGTAAAGTGTGAGAAGGGACAGTTCTTTGTGTTACGAGTTCGGAGCCGTGCTGTTGGAGAATCGGAAAAGACTTTCTTGTTGTTGCAACGAGTGTACAAGTTACTGTTTACGGAAATAAAAGTGTTTCTTTATCTCGACTACATCTGTCTTCTTTACTTTATACCCACACCAAAAGTTACAATATATACATGTAAATGGAAATATTCCATCCTCAATATTTTGATTTTTAATGGCCCATTGTGACTAACCGATATATTATTATAACTAGTCAATCATATCAAAATAATGGTAATATTGATATGTTGCCTACCCCGGAGAAGCTGGAAGACTTATTTGTCAATAGCACTTGTATAAAGTAGTTACCAATGTATCCACTTACCTTACATAATATTTATTAATGATGGAATCTATAAATATTAATTTATTATCAGCGGGGCATATATAGTTTTCTCAGTTTCAGTTTTGTTTATTGAAAGTTTGGCCTGGTGCCGTTACAAAGGACCCGGCTTACAGGCTAAAATTAACATTAACTTACAATTGTAAATATTTACAAAGTTTACTGCTTTTGGGTTTAACAAAACCCATACGGTGACCATACCAAGAAGTTTTTGGGTGTGGATTTGTCCTTTAGATAGGCATCCCAGAAATTGAAGCAAAATACTAATTAAACTCAGTCTATCAACATTTACCATGCTGGTTTGGCAAATTTGCGCATAAATAGCAATTATCAACAATAGGCTAAGCTGTGATACCTGTGTGAATTTGTAAAAGTGGAGAAAGAGTTGAGATATGTTATAAAGTTAGGTTAGGGTTGCATATTATTATTGATGGCAGGTGTGGATGCTGCCTCTGATAACACAGGCTAAATTTTGATAACACAGGACTCTGTCATCCTGTTCATATAGGTACACATTAACCTAGGTGTCATTGCCTACATAGTTCCATCATGTGTGAGTAAAGACAGAGGACAAAATTTGACACAAGTATAATAGTTTTCTCTTTTTGATGTAGGTGGGAAAAATGTAAATGACCTAGCTACTGCCTGTTTTCTAAATTTATTGATTAACTTGGTAAATGTTTTGTTAACATTCATTGCATTTAACTGTTGCCAGAATGGTTTAACAAAAACCAACCCATACCATCTTTAGTTCAACAGTTTTGGGTGTAGATTTGTCCTTTCAAAGTGTTTCATTTATATATATATATATATATATATATATATATATATATATATATATATATATATATATATATATATATATATATATATACTGTCCTAACTAGTTTTACATCGATAAACACTACAACGTCGACCCATATTGTTCAATTCGACATCTAAAACAAAAGTAGAATTACATACCTTTCAGTACCGGTATCACCATGTTACAATATAGGTTATGGACTCTTGAAGAACTTCACTGAAGAATTAACCATTTCTTAAATCACTTAAAATTACACACTATAAATGAAAATAATCATTTTAGTTTAATAGTTAAACTATAACAAGTAGAACTTACGAAAACCAGGCGAAAAACTGTTCAGTTGCTCAAAAGAAACCGTTAAAATTGCAGCGAAGAACATCTGTTATAATTCTCGTACTACAACAAGAAAACTACTGAAAAATTAATTTTGATTAATTTACAATATTTACGAATAAACACAATCACTGAAACAACATATACCGCCACTAATTCACTTTCAATTAAACAAAACTAGCACGTGTTGCCCCATAACATTCCACACTGGTAGCCATGTTTGTTAGCATACCCGGTTCCCGGCTATCAGCTGATCACCCCGGGCCAGAGCCTGATATTCACGCCAGCCTCGGTGCTCAGTGGGCTGACGTCACAGCAGCGTTACCTGTCTTCCCCTGTTCTATATCATTTTAAGCATCAAAATCTGGAGAAGAAGAAATGAAAATCTAAATTTTAAAAATTTGACCATTTATGACCATTCTGAACCCCCTTTAAGCTTAAAATGCATGTTGATCGTAGCATTTGCTTCCAAAACTGCAGGAAAAGTATTTAGTACTGTTTTATGTTGTGGTTGAAAGTGTGCGAGCGGCAACAGGCGCTGTTCGTTCGCCCTGATTAACCTCACCCTATGCCGTTGGCATGCTTGTAACGTGTTTGTCATGCAGAAAGTAAAAGTTTACATGGGTTTTATTTGCTAAAAGGCAAAGGCTTTGCTGCACGCTAAGGTTTATCCAGGAAACTGATTTGTTACCCGGAGGAAACTTTCTAAGATATTGGAAGGTCTCTGAAGAGCGACTTTCACTTCAACTGCCGAGGTCACTGGTGAAGTGTCGGGTCGGAGGCAAACGTGCAGGTGAAACAGGTGGTTGCTTGCTTGCTTGTTTGTTTGGTTCCTTAGTCGCGTTCGCTGCTTCACCAAATATACCTACCTCGGTTACAACGTGATAGTGCTTCCATTGTGAAACACAGTCAACTGTCATTAGGGCTTCGGTTTTGAATAGTAAACATTTCCTTAAAATGATTACTTTATAACCTTAAACTGACCTAAAAGAACAAAGAATATCTTGGAAATTACCTTCATTTGTTTGTTTTGCACATTTCACTTATACTTGTTTTGAGACCCCCTGAATCCAAAAAAAAAAAAAGGGTATTTTTAAGAAAAGGTCCTAGCGCGCGTGTGTGTGTGTGTGTCAGCCTGTGGACAGCGTTACTGAAAAACGAAAACTCCGTTGAAAACCAAAGTTGTTATTTAAGTTTAATGTCCTTGAAGGATGCGACACGAAGATTTTGAATAAAATTGCTCACCTTAACCTATCCTTTACATGGCTAATTTTTCGAAAATTTTTATTTTCTTGAAAATGACACGATTTTGATTAAAATGCCATATGTTTGAGATATTGAAATATATATCACGAATTGTCTGGCTATAGCCCAATGAAATCGTATTTACTCTGGATGACTTTTGCTGAAGGATACGCATCTGTGAAAAATGGCTTAAAATTTAAAAAATTTCCAAAAATGGATTTTTGTTTTATCAAATAATATAAATTGTCTACTTTATTTTGATATGCTTTTTATAGCCTTATGGCCGTTTTAACTATGTCACGTGGCCGTCTGATTGCCTGTAAGTGGTCATGTCCATTTAAATCAATAGACTTCCATTCCTTGCTAGGACTTCAAACTTAGTTTTTCCATGCTTTTATTTTTAGCACTGTTTGCTCTTTAAAATGCTCCACAATGCAGTACTTATGCATGAAATTTGGTGTACGTGCTTAGAAATAATATTAAAAAGAAATGATGTGATAATTTCTTCATAACGTGAATAACTGCTGAGTAATTAAATATTAAAGTTTACATTTAGAAATTTAAATGAAAAAAAAATGATTTTAAACTTTAAAATTTATTTTTATCCAAAATAATAACAAGATTAAGAAATTATCTCATCAATTTGTTCACATTCTATTACAGAACATAACTGAAAATTATTAAGTTTTTCAAATCAAAATTCCATCATGGGGGAACCATTTATACAAATACTAAAAAATGTAATAAAATATTAATATGTTAGCAACTAATCTGATTAAATGTATGAAATTTGGCACAGTTACTCCTCACTATACAGTGATTGTTGTGTTAAAATTTCAAATCAATCCAATCAAAACTGTAGATTTTCAAAATTTCACAGATGGGTATCCTTAACTGGTAAACCGTAAGAGATAGACCAAATCTTACTATACACAAAATGTAGATCTAGCTAAAACACAGTTTATGTCTAATTAAATTTGTTTGTAGAGTGAAGCATTTCGGAGATATTCCTTGTTATTTGTGTCAGTTTTGGAAAACTTAAAAATTTCGTGAAATAGAACAACGTTGTTCATCTTTTTATGTTAACCATGCAAAGAGAAGGGGATCTCAAAGCTTTTAGAGATTAAAAGATTTGACTATCGTTCAGAGCCTGCTGTATTCCTATATTTCCGTTGCACGTGCAAGAAAATAAGCAATAAGATACTAGTTGACAAAACCATGAGGCGTATCGGAAAGATTGTAGAACTGTGGAGTTGTTTACGTGAGCTTATCGCACATACACGGCGAGACAGTGTACGTGTACTCTGTTCAGATACAGTCATTTCTGCAGGACAGTAACGTCTCATATATCGGCAGGCGCGAGAGATAGTCCATTTGTGTTGCATTACTGAAGATAGTAGTATTCCGTTGTTCTAGTAAACAAGATAACAAGCGCTTGCAGCGCTCGACAAGCAAGGTCAATACGCCTCGTCGCTTTGCCAGGTAGTAACACGTAGAAACAATGCATATGCAAAAGTAATGAAACAAATGAAGTGATATTATCCAACATGCGAACCCCAAAAGAGTTGGCTGTATAATCCTTGAATAGGAAAGAAGCAATGTACGTATGTATGTATGGTCCATGCACTGAAGTAAAGAGGAGTTATTCTTCACGTTCGTTAGTCCATGCACTGAAGTAAAGAGGAGTTATTCTTCACGTTCGTTAGCAGTTGGGAAGAGGTCGCAATGAAGTCGTGGGAAGAGGAACAGTTGAGTTGACAAGAGCCCTATGTCCCTGCCCTCTCACAGTCACGCTCTCAGGCGAGGCGCACACTTGGCCGCAATTACGTGCTCCTAACCAACATTCGACAGTCTGGGTGATTTTTGCAGATCTCATTAAAAACACAATTGATCTCTAATGCATTTTTTGTGGAGTGAACATTTTGGAGATACTCCTTGTTATTTGTCTAGATTTTCCAATGCACTTTCCTGCCATTGGAAGTCATTAACGTTTTTTTTTATATCTTGCCCTTGCAAAGAGAACAGCGACTTGCTATAAAAGATGACTCGCTCAAAGTCTACTATATTCTCATATTCCCCTTGTACCTACAAGGAAATAAGCAATAAGATCATTTGTACAAGTATTTATCTGGTTTAACTGAAGTAGACATATTTGGAAAGTCTGTACTATGTTTTGTGTGATCACTCTTTTACTTCTGTATACATTTTAAGACCGTGGACTGGAAATTCATGTTTGACTGTGGAAAGCTGCTAGTGCAGTATTGGTATTAAAGGTATTACATTATTATCATATATGCATTATCACAGTCATTCTCTTGTTTTGTACAAATTGTCACCAGGCCATTCTTTCGTTTAGTCATTATCGCCAACTGTATCCTATAAATCGCTGAAAATCAATTTATTACACGTTGCAATCGATTAACATTCAAAATAGCACTGCACTTCAATTTGACAACTGTTTTTAACAATTTATTTTAATAATTAATATATTTTTTCTAAAAGAAAGGTTATTTATTAGTGTTAGAAATGAAGTGGTGTTTGTTAGAGGTTATAAACTGGTTTTCTGTTATAACAAGTGAAGATCGAAATACAAGTAATTATTCTTGCGTTTCGTTTTTCTCAGTTGGCAGTGCTGAATTACTACACTAATCGAAATGACTATGTTTTAGGTTATTTTTTTTTTATAGAATTTAACATTTTCTGGTCAAATCTTTGCGATATTGTATTTAAGTTCATATTTTATTTATGGAATAGTCGAGATAAATATCATTCGATGGTCTCACTCGCTCCGCTCGAGAATTTATCGGTTAGGCATTCCCATTTGATTTTAGATGTTTGTAAATTATTTTCAAATTTAGATTTTGCAATTATTATAGTTAATGTATTTGAGTCCAATAGCTTCCACACCTCTATGTTATAAGTGTATTAATATACGCTAATCTTAAACAAATACAGACAAAATTAACAATGCTTACGCATGACACACAATTTTCGTTTTTACCCACAATTTGAGATGTAATTATACACAGCAGTTAGCTGTCGTAAGTAGTGCGAGCCCCAACTTTCTTAATTACTTAAACACACGACAGATATGTTCTTAATTAACTAATTTAATTTAGACATGGGAAACAGGATATAAGTTCTAGATGTGTGAGAAACTGGGCCTACTGTGGTTGGTCATAAGATTTCGGATTCTGGTCGACTACAAATGATTGAAAAAATCTGATGTGTTGCACTCACATGACTTTCTCTACTCTTGTACTAACCATTCTTATATACTCTTATTGCTATATCTTCTTCGTGTTAGTTGAGATAAACATTTGTACAAATTATCTTATTGCTTACTTTCTTGTAGGTGCAAGGGGAATAGAACATAGAAAATATTAGAAAACACACACAAATAAAAAGGTTGAGAAACACTGGTGTAATGCAATGTTCAGTAAAAAGGGAAACTCCACAGCAACTTTCCTGCATTAGCACTGCTTGAATGGAAGAATCTCTTCAGGCTGCTTTTTATTCTTTTTATGCAGAAAAGCAAAGACTTCCTGTAAGGAAGGTTTTACTTTCGCTTGAGGAGACTTTATAAGCACCTTGATTCAGCCCCAAGCGGAAGTTGACGAACTGGGTCCTGGGAAACAACATGCGACGCTGCAACACTGTGACGATGAAGCAATTAGGGGGCAAAGACAATGTTAGAGGCGTGTTGCCCATTACTGGGAGAGGCTGAGGATAAACATGGCATAGCGCCCCGGGCTTCTCTAGACCCCGTTATGTTGCGGGCCGTCACGCCATGAGGTGAACGATCGATTGTCGCTCATCTTCCTTCAACTGTCCAGATCCTCCCTTGTTTCCTTCAACAATACCATGTGATTTCTGGTCAATTCCTGGAGTCTGCTCTGCGCTGCTTCTTGGTCTCATGATGGTTTCCAAACACAGTGTTCTTGGGTTCGAATCTCGGCTGGAGAATTGGAGTTTTTCTTTAGGATGTTTCCCATCCTGCTTAGGGTCTGAAAGTGTGAGTGAATGTGGCTAATTGGTCATTGACGACTGAGGGCTCCATCCCTCCTCCGAAAAAAAAACTCGTTATAGGACGAAGAACAGGAATTTATGTATTTATTCCTTTGGAATGCCTTTTTGCTTTCTCTACTACGTATTGTAAGTAGAGGAAGTGTTCTATTCCACCCAAAAATTCGATGTCGAAATTTAAATGTCAGAAGGGCTGGGATACAAGTTCAAGGACAGCCTAAGATGTAAATGCTTCAGTACTTAATTCCATTCATTAATTAATGTTAGTAGGTGAATGTTGAAACTGCATTCTGCCCGACTCAGTCTTGTCTCGGTGACCTTCGCTATTGGGTATCAGCAGATGTGTTATTTTTGACACAATGTTAAAGAGTAGAGCACAACGTGAAGTTGCAAGACCTGTTGAGGATATCGACTACACTGGTGATTGACCTACCTTAGACAGACACACAGACTGATCAAGTTCGTATTCACGATGCTCGCCTCGCGACCGCTATTGGCATTCCAGTGGTTCTGCCTTTTACAGCAACTGAAGCACAGATCATATTACATGTCCTGGGTAAACAGAACGCACGTGCTAATGATCAATCTAACACTCTAATGTGTGTCAAAAACACACAGATTCCGGAACTCTTCGTTACGTCAAGTTTCTGAAAACAAATGACATTTGTTTATATTTGAGAGCTACTTTCTAATGTTTTGGAGTTGATTTCGTATAGTTTGTTCGATTTTGTCTAATATTTTGTTAATTATTATCATTTAAAGGATCTGACTTCACCCAAAAATGAATTTGACTAGTGAACATTTCCGGGCTGTTATTTTTACGACTTTAAATCGTCAACATTACGAAGATCGGCTTAGAAATGTGTACATTTAGGGAAGTAACAATTAGTACAACGAATTCAAACGATATTGGTTCTTTCTTAGTAATAAATTTCGTGAAGGAAACCTAAGAATTGCAGTTGCTGACGAAAATATTGCCACTTTTCGAGCAATACGCGAACAAGATCGACGGACTTGGTATGAGTCAATATTTTACATCAAGTTACACGTGAGAAAACTTGTGGTCGATGTCATAAACTGGCTCAATACAACAACGTAAAGGAAAAGCTGTGGAAAAATTCCAAAGCGACACATCAAATTTGGTTTGGAACATCATTACAACTGAGGATTGTTGGATTTATTGTTGCGATCCTGAAAAGAAGTCAATCAATGGCTCAGTGGGTCGAAAAGGACCCAAGTCTACAAAAGCAAGACAAGATGGTTGCCATATTGCTACTACAGCATTAGGATATAGACGTGCCCTGTCTCTTTACTGCAGGTTTTGAAAAAGAAATGTGAAAAATGCGCAAAAAGAAAAATAATTTTACTTTGGGACAACCCGTCGTCGCATACAGCAACTTGACAACTGAGTATGTGAATGCCCTAAAGATCGGCACCGCAGACCTAGCACTTCGTAATTTATTTTCCAGAGCTAACCGTAAGCTCTGCACAGAATGAAATAAATGTCACATTTTAAAAGCCGACCAGATAGAAAAATTACAATAGCAAATTACATACATTTTAACGTTTATTTGCACGCAGCATTGACTAGTAACGGGAAAAAGACCTCTGATGTCATCGGGACCTATTTGAAATAAGTCATATCAACCGTCCGTGCTTTCTTTGTACCTCTTCCTCGTGCCTCTGTCTCTTTCTGTACAATACAGCTTACCCTCCAAACTGGTGGAAACATACAGTTGTAGGAAATATTACAGACAAGAATCGATCTTTGGAATCACTACAAGTACATGCGAAACTGCAATGGAAATATAAAAATCTGATGTGTTACACTCACATGACTTTCTCTGCTCTTGTACTGACCATTCTTACAAACTCTTATTCCTATATCTTCTTCGTGTTAGTTGAGATAAACATTTGTACAAATTATCTTATTGCTTATTTCCTTGTAGGTACAAGGGGAATATGGGAATACAGTAGACTTTGAGCGATAGTCAAATCTTTTAAAGTCCCTAGTTCGTTCTCTTTGCACTGTTAACATGTTAAAAAAATGAAAAACGATGTTCCATTTTACAGAAGTGAAGTTCTCCAAAACCAATACAAATAACAAGGAATATATCCGAAATGGTTTACTCTACAAAAAATGTATTTAGACATAAATTGTGTGTTTTAGCAAGATCTATATTTTTTGTATAGTATAATTTGGTGTATCTCTAACGGTTTACCAGTTATGCAAAAGTCGTCCAGAGTAAATACCACTACAGGGGCTATAGCCAGAAAATTCAAGATATACATTTCATTTGTCATAAAAATATCTCAAACATATGACATTTTATTCAAAATCGTTAGAAATTTTCTAAACATTTTCCATGTAAAGGTTAGTTTAGGGTGAAGGATTTTTTTTTTCAAAATCTTCGTGTCGCATCCTTAAAAGACATTAAACTTAAATACCAACTTTGATTTTTAACCGACTTTTCGTTTTTGAGTTATGCTCTTCACAGACAGACGCGCGGGTGGACCTTTTTCTAAAAGTGCTTATTTTGGATTCAGGGATCTCAAAGCATATATTTCCGGTGAAATCTCGACATCGAATTTTTGGGTGGAATCCAATAATAAAAACGTTAAAAAAACCCAAATATGACTTTATATTACCCATTAGAATTGCATAGTTTCAATCACCATTGATAAAATCGTGCTTTGGTGATATTTTCCGTGGAAATAAACAATCCAAAAGTATGACATTTGATAAACATCCGGAGCGCGGTGTCAGTCAGTGTCAGGAAGGAAGCAACGGTTTCTGCTCATCTGTATTCCGATGTTAAGGCAGCGCGCTGAATTCTGCAAGCTGCGGAATGCATCGTGACAAATGGAGCCAACTGGCTGACCTTGCAATGGTAATTGTTAAAACACTGCGCTGTTTTATAACGGGAACTTTGGGAACCCTTTCGCGAAGAGACGAACTGAGAGCAAACTTTGCGAAAGTTCTAGTGTAGAGGTGATTCCTCCTTCAAAACTATCTAATATTTCTCAATCAGACTTGATTTGTGGAACATTTTTCGGTTTGGTTTGTAAAAGTGAAATGAATGAAGAAACGGAGCAAAATGTTGCATACAAGCACATAATTCTAAAGAGAGAAATAGCGCAAATGTTGTTTGTGCCAGTATCATCACTTGGAACAACAGCTGCCTTAGATGCAGGGTTACATACATATGTGAAGTAAGAAACATCGCTAAACTGGAAGAACTGTTAGGATATTCTTAACATGATAAGAACCGTACGACAGTACTTAAACCTAACATTTAATGGACGATGGATTGGTCGAGGGGGCCCACTAACACGGCCTCTCCATTCGCAGGACCTTCATCCATTGGATGTCTGACTATGCGGACGTTTAAACACATTGGTGCATGCCAAACCCATACGTTGCACATTTTTACTTTCTCTGCTACGTTAAGTAGAGCAAGTTGAGGCGATATTTTCTGCGTAAGCCCCCTGGAGTAATTAAATGCAAAATTGTAGGGGCAGCGGAAATGCATCCTAAATTTATAAATAGTGAATATAGTCAGCAAAAATTGATGTTCAGTTTTCTTCTTCTTGGCGTCATGTGGAAATCGCGAAGTCCGCGTATAATTTGGAGATTTATCTGCGTATAGTGTTTTATTGGAACAACATTGTGTTGTAAAAGATAACAGAATTAACAACGCAGAGAACGAACACATAGATTGTTAGATGGGCAAAAAATAGTAGAAGATTGCTAACTCACAAATATACATAGTCCGTGTTAGTGTAGTGTGAACCCCGTAGCGCATTATCAAAAGGACGCCAATCCAGAAGATTTATGTTATCTGTTAGTGACATAACGGAACAATATACAAGTTTTTAACGAGGAAACGGAATTTAATCATTCTTGTAAAGTGCAGATCCGTACCGTGCCCTGAGATACATCGAGAAAGTTAATAAAAAGATTTGAGTTTCATAGCTACAAAATGGTGCCCCGCGTGCAAATGGACCAATATTAAAAGAGTCGTTATGGATATTGTGGAACCTCCAGCTCTTGCACACGTAAAATTCCATTCCAAAGTTGCACCCAAAAATTCGATGTCGAGATTTCAGTGGAAATAAATGTTTTGAGACCCCCTGAATAAAAAAAAGGCATTTTTAGAAAAAGGTCAGTGTGTGTCTGTCTATGTCTGTCTGTATGTCAGTCTGTAAAAACAAACAAACCAGTGCAACATGTTTTAATTTGTATAGATTCTTGACATTTACGATAATAACCACCACTGTCTGAATTAATATGAAATCCCATGAAACATTCCCTGAACACCATGAATAGAGTAACAATGAAATCTGGAGTAAAATGTCAGTGATTTAAATAGTGTTTAAAAACAATGGTTTTACATAAAGGCAGTAGAAAAGATATCTTAAAGCATTGAAAAACAAACATAGGTAAGAATGTAGTGAATTGGTTTTGTTTTGTGTGTTGCAGCCGCAAATCTTCACACTTACCAGCCTCAATGGAGTACGGAGAAGGCAGGACCTGGGCCAGACGGGCGTGGAGGACATGATACAGCTCTCGTAAGTTCCAACAGTCATTTGCATCCTGGTTCACATTGCCATTTCCTATTGTTCCTAAATATTTATACTTATCAACTCGTTCAATCTGCATGTCATTGATTTCGTGTGTTTACTTTCTCTAATATGTATACTAAAGTAGAGGAAGTATTGTATTCCATCCATACTCAGGTAAAAACCAAAGCTGGTATTTAAGTTTAATGTCTTTCAAGGATGTGACACGAAGATTTTGAAGAAAATAGCCCCAGCCTAAACTACCATTTTGATTTTCTTGAAAATGGCTTTAACAGTGTTGATTAAAATGCCATATGTTTGAGATACTTTTGTGACAAATGAAATGTGTATCTTGAATTTTCTGACTGTACCCCATGTAGTGTTGTTTACTCTGGATGACTTTTGTAGAACTGGTAAAGTGTAAGAGATAGACAAAATCTTACTAAACAGAAACTAGATCTCGCTAAAACACATTTTATATCCAAGTGCATTTTGTTATTCGTGTGAGTTTTGCAATACTTATACTTTACTCAAATGGATGGTGGTTATTCATTTTTTATCTCTTACAAAGAGAACGGCTTTTCAAAGCCTTCATATAGCGACCACATTTAAAGGATTTGGTTATCGCCATTGTCCTGGGCTGGGTTTGAACCCGCGATCTTGGATAAGCAGACAAGCAACTAACCAACTCAGCCACCCAGACCGACACAGTATTCACTTATATAGCTGTAGGAGCTTTCCAGAAAGTTCTAGATGTCCAAATATCCAGAAGGTTCTACTTCTCTGTCATGTCTACGCCGGGTGAGCGCGCGGCTTATCTTGTTTACCGACGAAGTTTCAATAACCGCTAGGCAATAGCTCCTGATTACACCTAATATATTAAAATTAAATATTAACTCTCAAACATTTAATATCACAAATAATATTAGTTATAATTTTAATATTCGAGCATTCATAATTATTTCTAAGAAGACCTAATATTTTGAAAATATAATAAATCGCGACAGAGCGGCAATGGCCTATGCTTATCAGATGGTTGGAGAGATAAACAGAGAATCCTTTCGCGCAGTATAAACACCGCAAGCGTTATCGACAGATAATCGGAGTATTCTGGAAGTTTCCTTTTTCCGCGCATCTCGAACGTTCTGGAACTCTGTGGAAGATTTCTGGTCAGTGAGTTCTTGAGTGCGTTTGTGATTGCAACATCAAGTGCAATTCAATAAGAGAGGTGGTGACGTGCAGCGAATACTGCTTCCGCGGGAGCTTAGAGACACCTTGTGTTCGATTCTCAACGAGTGAAGTGGATCGAAAAAGAGGCCATAGCGTGCGTCATTACATCGCTAAGAAAGTGAAATAACAGTGAAATCAGTGTTACCAATATATATTACTAGGACTCGGATTTATAGGTGCTGAAAATACCAAAAATATGTTCCAAATCAAATAATTTATTTAAAGATCTTATTGGCTGTGCCAATATAAATGTACGTGGTACTCGTCGGATATTATTCCTGGAAGGGATCACCAAGTAATGTAGAGTTATGGTATATGACCACGTGCTCCCTTAAATGTTGCATCCCAAAGACTTGACAATTGCCATGTACATTTTGACATTGAATTTCGAATGTTTCTCACCACTTAAATGTTGTGTTACTTGTCAGCGTTAGTCTGCCATTGTAGGTTTCCTATATGACTGACAATGCAGGATTTTACCATCACAACTGAAAATACCTTAAATTTTGCAGCATATTTTTGCACATAGTAACTTGCACTAATTTTCACTTTGGTCATGTTTAATCTACGGTGAAGTCACTATTGTCAATATGTTACTTCCAACACCAGAACTTAACTAGAAGATTATACTATAACTTTGTGGATTCACAAATGACTAATTGACTGTACAGTTTAACAAGTATCACTGTATATATAGATTAGTGGGCTGTGAAGCGATCAAGCACATTGCTGTGGAGATGCCTATGTCCCATTCTTATCTCCCAGGCCCATGTAGCTTGAGAAAGCAGGATGTTTATCTTTTCTTCTAAATGAAGCTGATATGAGTGTTATTTATTATTGGAAAAAAATTGCAACATCTGGCCTACGTAACTGACCATTAAAGAAGTTGGATGGTGGTTGTTAAAAATAATTCTGCTCCTGTTTTTACGTGATTTTATGTAAATATGTCAAAATTATTTTAAAAATCTGATGTGTTGAACTCACATGACTTTCTCTACTCTTGTACTAACCATTCTTATTCCTATATCTTCTTCGTGTTAGTTGAGATAAACATTTACACAACTTATCTTATTGCTTATTTCCTTGTAGGTACAAGGGGAATGTTAGAATACAGTAGGCTTTGAGCGATAGTCAAATCTTCTAAAGCTTTGCGATTCCGTTCTCTTTGCACACGTAACATATAAAAAAATGAACAACGATGACCCATTTCACGAAAGTTCTAAGTTTTCCGAAACTCACACACATAACAAGCAATATCTCCGAAATGGTTCAACCTACAAGAAAATTTACTGAGACATAAATTGTGTATTTTAGCAAGATCTACATTTTTTGTATAGTATGATTTGGTCTATCTCTAACGGTTTACCATTTATGCAAAACTCGTCCAGAGTAAATACGACTACAGGGGCTATAGCCAGAAAATTCAAGATATACATTTCATTTGCCATAAAAATATCTCAAACATATGACATTTTAATAAAAATCGTTAGAGCCATTTTCAAGAAAATCAAAATTTTCGAAAAATTTTCCATGTAAAGGGTAGTTTAGGGTGGGGCTATTTTCTTCAAAATCTTCGTGTCGCATCCTTGAAAGACATTAAACTTAAATACCAACTTTGGTTTTTAACCGACTTTTCGTGTTTGAGTTATGCTGTCCACAGACTGACACGCACATGCACACACACAGAGGAACCTTTTTCTAAAAATGCTTTTTTTGGATTCAGGCCTCAAAACATATTTCCACTGAAATCTTGACATCAAATTTTTGGGTGGAATACAATACTTCCCCTACTTTACTATACATAGTAAAGAAAGTAAAAAGGGGTTTCCTTTATGCAATTATTGTGGAATTTATGGGAATGCCCAAAAATATTTATGTACATAAAAAATCAGAAAATATGGGTTTTTATGTGCACTGTGTGTCTGTGTGTGTGTGTTTGTGTGTGTGTGTTTGTCAGTCTGTGGACAGCATAACTCAAAAACGAAAAGTCAGTTAAAACCAAAGTTGGTATTTAAGTTTAATGTCTTTCAAGGATGCGACACGAAGATTTTGAAGAAAATAGTCCCACCCTAAACTACCCTTTACATGGAAGATTTTTAGAAAATTCTGATTTTCCTGAAAATGGCTCTAATGATTTTGATTAAAATGCCATATGTTTGAGATATTTTTATGACAAATGAAATGTGTATCTTGAATTTTCTGGCTATAACTTTTGTAGTCCTGTTTACACTGAATGACTTTTGAATAACTCGTAAACCGTAAGAGACAGACAAAATCTGACTACACAAAAAATGTATATCTCGCTAAAATGCACAGTTTATGTCTGAATAAATTTCTTTGTAGAGTGAAGCATTTTGGAGATATTCCTTGTTGTTCGTATCAGTTTTGGAAAACTGATGAAAACTTTGGTGAAATAGAAAATTGCTGTTCATTAAAATATATAAATGGCTAGCAAAAACTCCTTTCTACAGCACTCAAGAATACTTAGATATAAGTAAACATGACTTGTAAAACATATGTAAATATTACGATCCCTTCAGTGTATATATATCTAGAAATTTTTGTTTGTTTCATTAGTTGTAAGTTACAGACGAAGCCTATTGTAATTATTGTAATTACCAAATGGTGAATAAACTATTACTATTACTACTATTACTATTTTTGTATATGTTAAGTGTGCAAAGAGAAAGGAGTCTCAAAGCTTTAAAACATTTGACTATCGCTCAATGCCTACTGTATTCCCATATTCCCCTTGTACCTACAAGGAAATAAGCAATAAGATAATTTGTACAAATGTTTATCTCAACTAACACGAAGAAGATAAAGGAATAAGAGTTTGTAAGAATGGTTAGTACAAGAGTAGAGAAAGTCATGTGAGTGCAACACATCAGACTTTTTCCCTTTGGACATACGAAGCAAATGGAATGTTGAAACCATCACATAGTGATCAGCTCTTAAAATATTTGACTGTCACTTAAATCTACTGTATTATTTTATTCCCACCATATATCTACAAGGAAATACCTAGCAAAACTATTTCCACAATTATTTATCTCAATTAACATGAAGTAAAAGAAAAATTTGTGTTTGTAAGAATATTTTGTAGAAGAGTTAGTAGCGAGTCATGTAACTACAACAAAAAATAATTTTTATTAATTAGCAGTATCAAAATATTTGCACCTATATGGCATCCATCTATAATTATTAAAAATTCATTTTTTTCAGGGATCTGAATGAAGCTTCGTTGCTATGGAACCTGAAAATACGTTACGACAAGGAGCTTATATATGTAAGTCTCTTACAATTTGTCTTCTGTAATGTCTAGTTTTTGTATGAACCATCTTCCTAAAAATGTGTATTTATTTGTTAAAATTGCAAAGTGCATAAGTACATAAATTAGCGTAATATAGATAGGAAGTGTATCTTGTGGAACTAGATGCATTAAATCGTAACCTCAGATTCTCTGCTTTGGAAGTAGTGCTAAGGTAGCCCAAAACATAAGTATTTTTTGATGTAATATATAGGGTGTCCCAAAATTAGACCAACAAACTTTGGGAGCTGATAGATAACATTATTTTAAACACTTTTTGTTAAGGAAAGTTTTTTGCTGTGGTGCTTCGTTTAAGCGCTAGACGAGTTAATGTCATAGATGACTGCCTTCCACTCAGTTTAAGTATTTGTGGCAAAATCAACAATGCAAATTAGTATTGCATTTATCTTAGTAAGTCACACAATCTTAATCCAAGAAACAAACACAAAGCACAAACATCTTGTTGTTTACAGCTAATCAGAGCTTTACTATTCAGAGTAAAGGTTGGAATACCTGCCCATTGCAATTAACACAATGAATTAGTGAACTTTCCCTTTTGATAGGAGGCCTTTGCCCTTCACAGGCTATTATAGGCTATTTTCATTTTGTTTTAATTTTCTTTAATAAATGAGATGCTTTTCCTTAAAATCTTCAGTGTATATAAGTTACTGTTGGTACTAGATGTATAAAAGTTAAGTTAAGATTTACTTTTAATGTCTTTGTTTACAGTTTGAGGTCTAATGTTAGCAATTGTTTGTTTCTAGACATATACAGGAAGTATTCTGGTGGCAGTGAATCCATACAAGATGTTCGATATCTATGGCTTGGATATGGTGAAGAAATATGAAGGACAAATCCTAGGGACCTTGCCTCCGTGAGTATCTCTTACCAGTTATCTCATTTTGTATATATATATATATATATATATATATACAGTACCTGGTATGTTAATTAAATACAAATTTTTGTTGCAATTGTTAAGTAATTTCTGAGATACAAGAGATATAGAGATACATATAAATATTTCATAAGCACCATCATTTCAGCCGTAAAATGTAATGCGTTGTATTTCTATTTCAAACATATAGACGGGACGAGTTGTAACACATAAACTAATATAGCTAGGTCAACTTTCTTACTGTATTCTGATAGCCCTGAAAGAGGACTTTCAAACGCTACTTTGTTTGTTGAAATTGGTCCTTTAGAAGAGAAGAAAAAGCCAAAATAAGGTTCAATTGCTCTGTAGAAGCAGAAATAAAAAATGTTAATTTTATGTAAAATCACGTTTTTTCAGGAATTACACCTATACAGATAAACTTAAAAAGCAAAACCCTATCTGAATACAAAATTTGATCGAAATTGTTAGAGCTGTTTCCAAGTTGCACGGAACATAAATATATACAAAAATTGCTCGTTTAAATATATAAGATATAATCTTGAGCCTTCGTTTTGACACAAGATCTTACTTCAGGAAGCCTTTGCCTGCACTGCACTAAATTCCTTTTCCTGAGCCAGCTAATCAGTTAAGGTGAAGTCTGTGCTGCGCAGAGGTTGTGAGACCACATGTTTCAGTGTTAGTGCTCTCATGGTGCATCTTCACGTGTGACAACATACTCTTGTAGAGAAATAAGGCAGATTCTCTGCTGTCGGTGCACCTCAGAGAGAAATGATAAATAATCTTGTGAATAGATTTAGGAGAAGTTTATTTATTCTTTGTTCTTACATAGGAACAACTTAATGAAATCAGAGAAAAGTTAAAATAAAAACTCTTCTTCTTCAACTTCCCTGTTCTAACACTATCGTGGCGTCAGGGGTTTACCTTGGATCCATTTTGAGGCTCACATTTTCCTTTTGAATCCAACTTTACTTAAGGTGGGGGATTAGCCCAATACTTAGGTCCCAAGGGTACTCGGGTGGATCCTAAGTTCTTGAGGTGGGAATAGGGCATTTCCTCCCATCCCTGAAAGGTTTTAGTTTTCCCACCAATACTCGGGAGGCTGTTTGCAGTGGTTTTCCACTGGGCGATGGGATTGCCGCTTCCCTATGTCATCCGTATAACTCACCGTTTTTTTTATTTTTTATCAAATTTTACTATAATAATTTCTATAATCCACTATGTGGAGTAAACACTATAGGTAAATCTAAAACAAAAACAAATTTAAAGACTAATAAAAGCTTCACTTACCTTAGTAATTGCTGTAAGTTCATTAATTAATGTGCAGCTGACATGTTTTGATGTCTTCCATCATATTTTCATATTAGTTCAAGCACTTAGGGCAACTACTGCGATAAATGAAGCTTTTAGTCTCTAAATTTGTTTTTATTTTAGATCCTGTTGCTTCACTGTCAACAACTTCAGTTTTTTCATTGAATTTAACTATAGGTAAAATTTAATTCAGTGCATACATACCACCTACTGCATTCTCCCTCACGGTAACAAAAGTTCAGAACATAAGTGGCCAGCAAACCATAGTCAGAAATCAAAAGTTTGTTGCTAATAATATGGATACATAGCACAAACACTTGTTGGGAAGGTTTGAGTGTGAGTGCGCGTGCGTGCGTGCGTGCGTACATTTCACATACAATTAGGTGATCAATATTAATAAAGTCATTTTGCTTTTACATAAGCAGCACTGTGAGGAAGTCATTAATCCAATCTTAAACCAATGTCCACTCAGACAATCATGGCTTGAGATTAATCCGAACATTGCAACTGATGATTTTCTTGGTAGATCTGGAATTGTTTTAAGTTTATTTTGGAGATCCTTCCAATTAAGTTTTTCAGAAGAAGCAAGATATGCATCATTTTTTTTATGAAGATGTTTTTGATTAACCTTTTAGCTGTTTCATAGGGGATATTTTGTTTTGTTGTTTGAGCATTTTTGGAACCGTTCTTGGCCAACATGTCTGCTTGATAATTTCCAGAAATTCCACAGTGGGATGGGATCCATTGGAAAACAATACGTTTATTTAAATTTTGGATTTATTTTACCCATTTTAGGGTAGTCAGTTGAAATAATAGCTTGAATAGCTGCTTTGGAATCTGATAAGAAGACTATGATGAAAAACTTATTTGTCCAGGTCAACAGATTTTGTAAGGATGTATAAATTGCATCTATTTCTCCATCAAAATTTGTCAAGTAAATTCCAACATACTCCTGCTCCATCTTCTTGATTGTAAAGAGAGCCAGCCATCTTTATAGATGTGAGTCCATTCATCAGCTGGGTATCTTACATTTATGGTTTCAAGGGCATATGTTTTAGCTTCTATAGATGAATTTTTTTTTTTTTTTTAATCTGCAATTAAATTAAGGTAATATTCCAACTCAATGATGTTCACTGGGTTATTGAGAGGCATGAGAGCTTCTATTTCAGATGGAATTAGAATATTACCTTGAATGTTTGAATGTTTATTGCTTTATCCAGTGTGTACATGGTAAGCTAAAGTTTCAGTTACATATTTCTGGTTACAGTACTGTTTCTCAGATTTCAGGCTTACTATTAGTGTTGTGTTGAGTTGTGTTTGTGCCAGTGAAAATGTCAAATAAGAAGAAATGATAAGTGTACATGACAATAGAAATTACATTGGATGTGTTAAACAGACTGGACAAAGGGAAACATACTAATACGTAATAAATTTTAGAATATCTTGGACTTTCTGTTTGCCATATTGTGCTAAAACGTGCATTTATATAATCTTATATATTTAAACGAGCAATTCTTGTATATAAATATATTCCACGCAACTTTGAAACGGCTCCAACGACTTTGATCAAATTTTGTATTCAGAAGGGGTTTTGCTTACTAAGTTTATCTATATAGATGTCATTCCTGAAAAAAATTAGATTTTAAGCGTAACAGTCACAATTACTTTAAACCCTATTTTGGCCATAATGTCTATGTTAATGGGCCAATTTCAACAAACAAGCCAGGGTATTAAAGGTCTCATCACGGAAATGGCTCCAACAATTAGGATGAAAATTTATATTTAGTTAACATTTTACTTTTCAAGTGTATCTAAATAAGTATCTTCTCCCAAAAATACATGATTTAAAAAAAGGAAAAGGAAAGAAAAGTTGAGCAAAGCTCGGTCGCCCAGGTACTTGTATTTACATGGTCATGGGTGTTTCAAATTTTGTTAAAAGGTTTGAGAGATATATGGACATCATTTCCAATAACTTCTATGACAAAGGTATGAGGTTATTATAATTCAAATTTTCAGGATAAATCTATATGCTTGAATTTAAGGGGCTCTAAATATCTGAATCCACCGGCAAATGGCATGCTTCCTGAAGCCAAAAAAATTCCCTTTAGGTCAGACACACATCCACACAAAGGCTCTGTATTACAAATTAGAAATGCTTTGTGTCAAATTTTTAAAATGACTCTTAAACCAATGAATATTGACTAGCATGTTTGTGTTTATGTTGTAGGCATTTGTTTGCCATTGGATCAGCCGCCTATGGACATATGTCAAAGGAAGGTTCATCGTCACCTGAAAGTCAAGTAGTGGTTATTTCTGGGGAGAGTGGCTCTGGCAAGACTGAATCCACCAAACTAGTGATGCAGTACCTCGCTGCAGTGAACAAATCACCATCAAATTTAATCACAGAACAAATTCTAGAAGCATCGCCACTTCTGGAAAGCTTTGGAAATGCTAAGACTGTGCGCAATGACAACTCTTCACGTTTTGGCAAATATCTAGAAGTTCATTTCAAAGAGTAAGTTATACTGTCTCAGCTAAAATACAGGTCACTGTTAAGAGCACTTCTTTCACATAAAGTAGTAGACACTCTAACATTAGGAGACAAATTCTGAGAAACATTTTTTCATGTATCTACTCTATAATTTAACAGGAGTTGTTCCAGAAGCTTTTACTTCCATCATCAGCTGTAGGTAAACTGGCAGCATTGGCATCTTCCTCCTACTGGTCCCTGGTAGATGTCATGATGAGTATGCTATAGATTTAAAAGTTCATAATTCTGTGCTTGTGTTTTTGTATGAAAATCTTGTCCCATATTGTGAGTATGGTAGGAGAAAGATTTTCATACAAAACAAGCACAGAATTATGAAATCCAGACATCTATACCATATTCATCATGACATCTACCAGGGACCAGCACGAAGAAGATACCAATGTTGCTGATCGACATACAGCCAATGATGGAAGCAAAAGTGTCCTATACATGTCCTGTTAAAGTACAGAGTAAATGAAGCATATTTGTTCCAAAATTTGATTCCAGGTATTGAATCTGCATTCACTATTATAAAGCATCTAAAATTGATTTAATTAAAGAAGTAGACGTTATTCACTCATCAGTATTGCTCATAGAATTATGTATACAAAAGCACATTCAAATAACCATCTTTCTGGATCTCTGCCCCTACAAAAAGTAATGCATTAAAGTGCAATATTCTTGCCACCAGCTATCTTTAACTTCAAGCAGACTGTAATTTGTCCTTTGATCATTCTAATTCATCCAAGTCTTTGTTTAAAAATAACCAAAGCACTGTTGAGAGAATGAAGCGATGTTTGGCTTCTGTATGCATGTACAATGTTGAAAAACAATGCAGAAAATTGTACAGTAGATAGGCACCAACCAAAATATGCATTTTAAGGTTAGAAACCAAAGCATTTTTACACCACTACATGTGTTAACATTAAATCAGAGTCACCAATTGTGAAACCTGTTTGTATGTGTCCTAACCTCAAAAGGCTTATTTTGTTACTGTCTTCTATTCTACAATTTTCTGCATATTGTATTTGATATCCATGTATGTTGCATAGTACTGGTACAGTGATATAAATTTACAGCATTTGTAGCTTCACAATGTGTTAGAACCCATAAGTTTATTTATACTAAGCCTATTAACTCTAAGAAACAACTTAGATACTGCAAAATTTGAAATTGAAGTTGCCTTTTTTCCTGCGTACAGTGGAGTCATTATTGGAGCAAAAATTACTGAATATCTGTTGGAAAAATCACGAATAGTAACGCAAGCCCCAGACGAACGAAACTATCATGTGTTTTATGAGATGCTCCAAGGTCTCTCGTCAGATGCTAAGGAAAAGTATGGTCTACTGACACCGGACAAATACTTCTATCTCAATCAGGTAATACTAAAATTCTGTTGCTAAAGCAATAATTATTTTAAAAAATGTTTAATAGATATTGACTCCTTAAGGCTTACACAATAGCTATTTGTATATGAACTTCAGTCTTCATTTATTCATAAACTTTTAAGCACCAGATATGTTTAAATGAATATAGCGTATGTGAGTTTCAGAGTGCAAAACTGAATAATGCTACTGTATAAGTACACAAGTATTTATTAATTCTGTTGTTGATTAGGGAGGAAGCTATGATATTGACGGCAAGTTTGATGGTGAAGACTTTCAATCACTACTATCAGCAATGCAAGTTCTTGGCTTTACTTCAGATGAACAGGACACAATCTTTAGGATCCTTGCTTCAGGTAAATTGTCACTTATGTTTACAATCCTTCAGACATAAAAATTCAGATAGAATTCGGATATATTCTTCACCACTCTGTCCTCTATGTGATCTGCAAGAGGAAATGGATCGAGACCACCTTCAAATATGCCCAGCCACTTCTAATGCCCCATCCATCAGTGAAAAATATTGGAGAGCAAGAGGATTAATGACTTCATTGTCAGAAATCCAGCATAGGACAAAGGCATTGTCCTGAATAAAGGACAGTAGTCACTTGTTGGAGATGATTGTGTTAAAGTTGGCAATGAGGTCTTGGTTTCAGGACGTGTGTATCAGGAACAAATAAAGATGAACGAAATAATGTGGGCAAGGGTTCTTTAAATAATGTTCAGTTTCCACCAAATATTTGTTTCTATGTAATTAGTATAACTTTGTTAACAAGGTAATTGTTTCACAACTGGTTCTGTAATCAATGTCCAAAACTATTTCAACACTTTACCTGCAGAAATGGTTTTTCGATTATTTTCTGTACAAAACTTTTACTCGTGTCCCATTTGCTATAGATTGTTAACTTTTATTCTAATTGCTCATTCTATCCATGGAAATAATTTATGAATACATTTTTTAAATGCCATCACTCGCATATTGTTCATTATTTCAGAATAAGTTTCTTTGGAAGTGATCACCACTCTGTTGAGTTATATTGCTCATGTTATTTTTAACATTTCAGTGCTGCACTTAGGAAATGTATATTTTCATCGAAAACAACTGAAGCATGGACAAGAAGGTGTGGAAATTGGATCTGATGCAGAGATTCGCTGGACAGGGCATTTGCTGCAGTTAGTTCCTGAAGGAATCAAACAAGCGCTCACAACCAAAACTACAGTGAGTTCTTCATACTTTGTGTTTTTCAACATTACATTGTCTTTTATATTTTGACTTACACTAAAAAATGGCTAGAAAAGAATAAAGTATTAGTTGGGTGTTAAGTGAAGTAACTGCTGCCTTTTTATATTGTTATAATCAAAGGTTTGAAAGTTGATAGTGTTTCCAAATAAAGATGTTTTCTGAAGCTAATTGCTCATTGTCCCCTGCAACCTCTAGCAGGGATTCCAGGCAAGCTGAAGTTACTCTAACCCACCTGAGTATAAGTCACACACGAGCTACTCATGGCCACCTTCTGCATGGTGACCCGGCACCTGTCTGTGTGATGTGCAACTGTCCATCCACATGTATTACTAGGTTGTCTGCAATACTCTCGTGAACATCAGTCTCTTGGTCTGGGGTCTACCCTAGCCTCTATTCTGGGAGACAACCCGGAGTCTGTAGTCAAGACTCTGCGGTTTGTCACCAATATTGGCTTCAAAAAACAGGTCTGACATGTGCAATATTCACAGGCAGGTTTTAGCTTTTGAAGATATATTTTATGGTATTTTAACTTATTGATTTTTTTTGAAAGTCAGAGTTGTATTTCATTTTAGTTTTCTGTGGTTTTTAGAATTTTGAGGTTGTTCTTTTAAGCTTTTTATCCTTTGTTTTACTATTTTAATTCTTTAGTATTTTAACCTTCTCTTGAAATTCTTATGCTGCTTGATATAAGCATATACATATTTGGTTTTGTTAATGCTAATATTTAACTCTTGATTTAAGATGTAAGTGAAATGAATCTGTAGATAGAGAGCAGCTTTATCACTGCAATTATGTGTTATGTTTGTCATTGTTCTCCAAGTTGAATTATTTAGCCATGCCTGTATTTTACAATGATGTGTACTTGTGTATTTCAGGAAGCACGGAATGAAAGAGTGGTGACACCTCTCAGTATAGACCAGGCACTGGATGCAAGAGATGCCTTTGCCAAAGCTCTGTACAGTGCATTGTTCACGTGGCTTGTATCTCGCATCAATCAAATTGTATATAAAGGAACAAAACGCAGTACAGCAGCTATTTCAATTCTGGATATATTTGGTTTTGAGGATTTCAAGGTAACATCCTTCTTTTAGTTCTTTAAGGAAATAAAATGTAATATTTTATGTTTATTGGTGTTGGTGATAATGACAGTAGTAGTAGAACTTAATACAAAACAAAAGAGCTCCAAAGGATGGAAAATGTTCAAAGAACGTGTCATTAGTAGGGTTGCCATACTTGCCAGTTTTACTTTCTCTACTGATTACCTAGAGTACTGTCTGTTCATCAGCTCGGATCTAAGGGGAATGAAGGGCAGGGGAAAGAAATTCCCCTTAGTGTAACCTGAGTTTTGTAAACATTGCTCTGCTTGTCACATTGCCAACTTACCTCCAATATTATTCATGCTACTCACTGCTAATTTCTGTTAATTTCAGTTGTAAAATCATATTTGTCACTAGTTTTGTGTCAGAAGTGATGAAAAACGTAGTTAGAAGTAAATAAACCCCCCAGGAGAGCTGTGAAATCTGCTACGATATTGTGTTGCAGAACAAGGGGCTTCAGAGTGACAGTTCCATGTATAAAACAGATATTTATAGGATGGTTGAATCAAACAATCCTAAAGAATTATTATTTATTTGTGCCAACAAACTTACTGTTGGTGTTTTTAAACACACAAGCCGTGTGTGTCAAAGTTTGAGAGGTAGAACTGGAACTTAAAAATTCAAATGCCACAGCTGGGACTTGAACCACAGACCTTCCACTTACCAAGCGGCTGCTCTAACCATTGAGCTGCTGTGACAATCTGCCAGAATGGCATTGAATTCTCAAACCAGTTCAGTAAGCGGAAGATTTGACTACCGCTCAAAGCCTACTGTATTTCCTTATTCCCCTTGCACGTGCAAGAAAATAAGCAATAAGATAATTTGTGCAAACGTTTATCTCAACTAACACGAAGAAGATATAGCAATAAGAGATTGTAAGAATGGTTAGTACAAGAGTAGAGAAAGTGATGTGAGGGCAACACATCATATTTTTCAATTTACGTTTTAACTGTTTTAAATTTTAGCTATTTTAGCCCTCAAAACTTTACACTTAAAAAGTTAAGAAGTAACAGTTAAGTTTCCCTGTTTTTATCTTTGGACTTTGGGCCATAATGACTCAGTTGTTGACGTGCCCTTAAACTCCACAAACTCACTCACTCTTAATATTGTTATAACAGCTATTTCTTTTTGAGAGGTAGAACTGGAACTTAAAAATTCAATGCCACATGGCACCCTAATAGCGACTTGCAGTTGTAAGTACCAAAGTTCCTAGTGGTCTACTGGGAAAATATGAATCAGTTGGGGAATTTAATGTTGTACCAGCATGTTACCATGATAGGTCAGTGGGCAAGAGCAGCCACAAATAGAATGGAAGATGTCGTTCAAATTCTGGCTATGGCATTGAACTTTTCAGTTCTGATTCTCCTTTAAATTTGCTTTACATCCTTGCCTTAAACCTACTTTTTGTTTAGCCACCTTTGTAGTTCTGTTTTGATCATATCTTATACTGAACTGTATGTCCTCATATATTTTTCTTACTCCCTCAATGAAAATCTTACACTTTTATTTTACATAATTTCCACACCATCCCTCTGTTAGTAGTATCGAATTTATTTTAAAAATCTGTAACAAACCTTGTACACTCTTTATTGTTAGTAAATATTTACAATTTTCCATTTATGTTGTTTACAGGAGAATAGCTTTGAGCAACTGTGCATCAACTATGCTAATGAAAATTTACAGTTCTACTTCAACAAGCACATCTTTAAGCTGGAACAACAAGAATATGCAAAAGAGAAGATAGAATGGCAAACTATAAATTATACCGTAAGCTTTGTGATTTACATTAACTTACTGTAATAAGGCTACCTATGTTAATGGAAGTGATTTGTGAAGTGAATATGGATTTTCATGTTTCAGGACAATTTACCAGTAATACATCTGATTGCCAAGAAACCAGTAGGAATATTACACTTGTTGGATGACGAGTCCAATTTTCCAAAGGCTACTGACTTATCTTTCTTAGAAAAATGCCATTACAACCACGCTTTGGATGAACTGTACTCTCGGCCACGCATGTCGAGCATGGAATTTGCAGTGAAACATTATGCTGGCCAAGTGTGGTATAGTGTTGATGGCTTTTTGGATAAAAACCGGGATACTCTACGTCCCGACGTAGTTGATCTGCTTATCAGCAGCAAAGTGTCTGTAAGTATGATTCATACTTTAGAAAAACTGATTTCTTAAACATTTTACAATTCAGTGTATTTCTGCTTGGGTTTCCTGTATATGGTATTAGGTACACTAATGTAATTTTAAATAATGAATTTAATTTCAATTAATCCTCTTTCATTATTCTACTATATACAATATACTACCACATGCAAAACCACATACACATAACATTTATTTAGCAGATCGATTATTAAGCTCTATTTAAATTTTCTCTATTCCAAACATATACAAATGACATCTATGGAAAGGAACTGAAACTACATGCAGTTATATAGGGCAGTGCAAAATTGTGAGCCCGGCTCGTCATACAATGCCTATGTCAAAAAAGTGTATGCGAGCCGTGGTCTTCAAGTGATGCAAATGGGTAAAAGAACCTGACACCTAGTCCTTTATAGCTGTTGTTACTAGTTAATGTGTGATACAGCCTATCAAGGTGCCTTGTATTGTGTGAGTGAACATCATATTTATGTTGCAGATTGGGCAATTTATTATTTGTATATACTGATATAGGTCATGAGGTGAGACATGAACAATTCTTGTACACAGGGGAAGCTGCTTTCCTTTCCTCCCTCTATGCAAAGGCTGAGAGGGGGGAATAGATGCGTCAGTTTGCCACAAAACAATACAACAGCGTGCAGGTGAAACAATTGCAGTTCATGTGAAAGTTATTGTTGACACATGGTCGTCATATCAAAATTGCTTTGTTCATTATAAAGCTAATTTTTATACATATATAATGTAGTTAGCAATATGCACTAAAGCTATGCTAGCGAACTTCACTCCTTCGTGGACAGAAAAGTTATGACTATTACATATACAGGATTGTGCTACTTGCCCCACCATCAGTCTTTCAGATGAAGAGTGCCACTGCACAGCTAAGGGAATTGCTTTTGTCTTGCCTCATGACCTATACAGTGTATGTATACAATAGTAAGTTATTTTAGTTTTCCAAAGAGAGGTTTACAGTGAGCTACTTTTGGTGAGTTTGTGATTTTGCTTATGGCTTTCTTATGCAGTAATAAAATGTCATTAATGTAAGAACTGCTTCCCTAGACTTATGTTCCAAATGAAACTACACTTTGAAAGAAAGCAAAATCTGCTGGTCTTACATATATCAGGAACATATTGGTTAAGGCTCCTTATCAAATATAGGAATGATTAACTCCAACTGGGCTGTATCATCATAAAATTGTAGACTAATGTAGGTTTGTAATTACATGTGCTATAAATAATTAAATGGAAATGAATTGCAGATGGTAAGCAAGATGTTTCAACATGTACGCTCTAGTCATGAAGCAGCCAAAACAATTAATAAAGCAAATGGAAGGTTCGTCACGATGAAACCTCGAACTCCTACGGTAGCTGCACGTTTCCATGATTCTCTGCAGCACCTGTTGGAATCCATGTCCAAGTAAGTTTTATTTAACCATAAGCATGGCAGGGCAGAACTGCCCAGATTATTGCGATATTCTCAACTCTTGCATCTTGCATTCCACTCTTATCCTTCAGCTCCATGACGCTCATTTGGACACACACTTGGAAGTAAATTGTTAAAAGGGTCTTAAACTTTTAAAATACTCTATACAAACAACTTGTAAAAAGTTCACAGAAGTATAAACAGCATTGTGGAAGATGCAAGCATGGCAGAAAAATTGTATTGAATACCAATATTATAAGAAGAGAAAATTTGCTTATGTATGTACGCTAGTGGACAAAAAAAAATTAATTATATCTGAATACTAAATTTGTCTAAGTCCTACATGGCACAGCACTTGATTGATCATATGGGTTAGCAACATTAAGATTTGGAACTTGTGACAACTTGTTGCTGCCCCTTCACAACTGTATCGCAGATGGTGTAAACAAGGTGCTGTGCCGTGCAGAGCATATGAATTTCGCATTTCAGACATGACTTTTTTTTTGTCCACAGGTGTACCTATAGGGTAATCTGAAAAAGCTTTCAAACAATTTTGATAATTCTTTCACCATTGAAAATCTCAATTCTTTCTGATGGACATGGGGCTATAAAACACTTCTAATTTCATTTCATGAGTTACTAAAAGATTAAAAGAGATTTACAACACATTGGAGTTATAAATCACATGCTTGCAAAAAATAACTTGACTTTCCAGTGAGAATGTAGGAAATAATTGTTGTTACTCCACAGAATATTGTAACAATTGCAATGTTAAACTTAGATCACTTTTGTACAAACTCAGAGTAACAAAACAACCGTTGAATCAAATGACAATAAAGAACTGTCAGATTACAACTCGTACTGAACTGCACTTGGCACGATTCAGGCTTGTTTTCCTCTGAACACTACATAAACTTCAACTAACTCTGCCACAGTCCACAACAACAACAACAACAACAACTAGTACAACTTCATCTCTGGGCACAAGCAACTCCCATATATAGTGCCTCACACCATGAGAGAGTTCTGGAAGTGGAATGCTTGAGAGTGAATAAGGAGGAACAGTCTAGACTATTGAACAGCAGGCAATAGCTGTTGTTTCTGTATGGCCCATTGTCCTGCTGGAGGATGGGTTATTAAGTCAGGTAAGCTTCTCCGGCCCACTTCTGCTGTCGACTGCCAACTGTCTCTAGCAGTGCCAGCCCATAGCTGGCGCAACAATATAAATTAGTTGCTGCATTCTCCAGAGTATAAAAACAAAATCTGATTACATTTTATTGCAAGGAATATACATAGATGGCCATGATGCAACACTTCAACAAACAGACAGAGTTTAAAATGTGACAGCCAATTTTATGTTATATTGGTTTCTTTAATTGCCATGTACCAAATACTGCAAATGTGGATTTAATGAAACAGAGTAAAACATTTGAATAACCTTTCTTATAATTATATAGATTTATGCAGTAAATTTTATGGATACCAAACGTTATGTAAGAAAGCTTTGGTTTATTTTCTTTGTATTTATGTTCAATCAAGTAATTGCATAAAGAGAGAAAATGGCTAAGATTAGAAATTGGAGAACTGATATTTCATATTAACTGAAAAGATTATTTTTCTTGATAGTCACAGAATGTTTTTTCCAAAGAAGTTATTTGGCAGCTTGGAAGTGTGGAATATTATTTCATTGTGCGTGTTAAGGATTTCTGTATTACACAAAAGTAATGTGACTTTTATGTTATTAAATAACTGTGAGATCAGAAAGAAGGTACAAGTTTTAAAATTAAACTATTATAATTGTATAAAAATGTTAATGTTACTGTTAATGTTAGTGTTATTATTGTTGTTATTTGCTGACGATAGGGGGTAAAGAGCAGGATTTACTATAAAAGCTCTCTAGATCATTAGGGAATAATTTCATAATGAACGTAGAAGGTAAATTAGATTACTTAATTTATCACTGGAGTCTGAAAAGCAAACCATGCAACAATGGATAAGCCTCTTAGTTATACACAAGAAAGAATTCTGCATGTTTTCATTGTAAAATATTCCAGAAACTGAATTACTTCATTAGTAATTTCAATTATGAATTCAGTGGTAGGTTAAAATTAATGGAAAGTGATAATGGAATATGCTTAAAATGTTGAAGAAATTTCATAGACATAAAAGTCCAAGAAATTTTAAAATGATATAATTGTTCACATTTTAGTTTAAAAATGATTAAGAAAAATGAAATAAAACACGTAGTGTACATGTATAATTTTTGTATGAGAAGTATGTTAAAGAGACTGCTAGTATGTATTTGCAGTTCAATGGAGATGTTTACATTGTTACAGATGTAATCCATGGTTTGTGCGTTGTATCAAACCTAACTCGGACAAAGCCCCTATGAAGTTTGATATGCCAATAGTTCTGGAGCAACTTCGATATACTGGCATGCTGGAGACTATACGCATTCGAAAAATGGGTTACCCTGTGCGCCTCAAATTCTCACAGTTTGTGGAGAGGTTCCGTTACCTACTTTCACAACAAGTGGGTGTCCCACGTGGTACACCATACAGGTGGGTAAATCATTTCTTTTATAATGGCATATCATACTGAAGTAATATGGGGGGTTATGGTTACTGTTTAAGGCATACTCGTGGCTTATATTTTTCAGGATTATTTTCAAGTATTTAATCAAAGTTGGCCTATTAGTGATTTGGTGCTAATGGTGTGTTTAGCTCAATGGCATCTTTTCTCATTTCACAATTTTTTTCATCAGAAATAAAATTAATAAGGAACTATTTTTAGAATGATACTGCTAATGATAAAGTCAATAATACTGATTCAGAAGGTTAAACTGTTGACTTTTTACATCTATATTAGTAGTTCTTATTGTTTCTAACACATAACTTGTTAGAGGAAGTTCTGTATTCCATTAAAAAATTTGCGACTTTTCACAGAAATACCTCTTTTGACTCCCTATAAATACAAAAAAGGTGTGCATATTAAAAATTGTTAGTACCCAAAAAGGCTCAAACAGTTTTGATTAACATGCTATATGTCTAAGACAAAAATGTAATCCCATGGCACAACAGTCCGTCCAGGCCAAGGCCTACTACCCGTATGGTGCATCCCACACCTCTGCCCTCTATAGGTGTCATAAGTGGGTTGCAGTACTGGAGGTGGGACGTGATCAGAGCTCTGGTCCGTCTTGGTCAGTCATGTGGTCTTCTCGATCAGGGGCAGCTACTTCTCAATCAAGTAGCTCCTCAATTGGCTCCTTAGGGACCTAACGAGGCTGAGTGCACCCCCGACCAGGTCTCTCAGTGGGAGAAAATCTCCATGCCGGTACTGGGAATTGATCCCGGGTCCCCTGCTTAGTAAGCAGCAGCGCTACCACAGCACTAAGGAGACAACCATATGTCCAGGATATTTGTATAAATGATAAAATGTATTGCTTATATGTAAAACTAATTTTTATTATTCTCACTTCACTTCCTATACCACAACACAATGGGTCTTTCAGAGATTCGTAAAATATTGAAAGGACAGTATAAAACCCTAGCCCCAGTTAACAAACATTTCTTAAATAACATACCCAGAACTAAATCAATGGGCAAAATTATGGTGGGAAAAATATTGGGTACTTATGAAATTGGAAGTAAAGTTTGCAGAAAGTGTACATAGATAAGACAAAGAACATTGATACAGGTTTAAAGAACACTTGAAAAATATGAACAATAAACTACAGAAAAATCAACAGTTGCAGAGCATTTTTGGTCCACAGATCATCAGCTGAAAGAAAGGGAAAGTGAAAACATAAAAAGAGATATCTTTACAAAGTGGATGGTGAATCAGCAATTGATTACAGCGAGAAACGAAGACAAGCCCTTTGAAACTTGTTCTGGGCTTTGTAGCGTTTTCTTGCAATAGTTGTGAAGTATAAGTTGTTTTTATTAATTTTTTTATTACTTGGACAAATTTGTGTCAGTGTTGTGGGTATTGAGAACTTTTAATGAAACTTATTCTATATTATGTGTTGATTGCAGGGAACTCTGCCGAATCATCCTGTCATCGCGATGTTCAGAACAGACAGGAGACTATCAGCTAGGTGCTACTCGAGTGTTCCTAAGGGAGAGATTAGAACGGGAGCTGGAACGTGAAAGAGCTCGTATTATGACAGAAGCAGCAGTAACATTACAACGAACAGTACGAGGATATTTGGCACGCCGTAGATATCGTGCCATTCGCAGAGCTGCTATCAAGCTGCAAGCACATATGAGGGGATGGAGAGCACGTCGACGCTATCAGACTGTGAGGCGAGGAGTAATCAGGGCTCAAGCCAATTACCGTGCCCTTCGCCAAAGAAGACGATACCTTAGTCTCAAGGTATAGCTCAATGTTTTATTGAAAATTGCTTTAAAATGTTAAGTTAATAAAAATAATTATGTAAAAGCTTGTTTTGTGTAATCTTGTTGCTTTATTATTAGTTAACTGATGATGTAATTTTCATTCCTCTGACACCATTAAATTTGTGTTTTTTAAATTTACCAAGAAATATCCCGCTCTTTTGTGCAATACTATTGTCCATGTGGGTGATTAAAACTTTATGAATCCTAATAGATATTTAATATAATAGAATCAGAAAGTACCACAAAGGATCATACAAAATATTCTAATTTGGTGGCATCCATTGGATTCTTAACCATTGCTTTGTTAACTGCTCTCATGTGGATAATATGAAATAAGAATTCATGTTAACTGATAATACCAATGACGGAAGCTGGACTTTGGTAGTAAAGTACAGTGGTATAAATGATAGTGTACTTAGTATGAAGTATTGTGACTATATTGAAAAGTCCTATGGGCCATTGTGTTTAGTACATATTGGTGGGGCAATGGTTGGTCCCCTTGGATGAACAATAGCCCATACAGAACAATAGCTAGTGTGAGCAACTTCCTTGCCACAGAGGATTTGTCTTGGCTGTTTCGAGTAGGTTCATTTTCCAGAAAATTAGCTTTGTATTCAGGGCCTTTTTCAGCAGCAGACTAATGCTGGGTAGACAGTTCTTGAGTTGACTGTTGACAATGAGAGTGCAGTTCAGTAGTTCAGTTATGATTTTTATTCAACAAATGAGTTGCTTTTGTTGAGTGTGTGTAACTATGTCTCAGCTGTAATGCTTGTATTATGCTAAGCATCTAATAAATAAGATGTGTTTAGCAGGAACCATTGTTTTCATTTTTTACAATATTAAAAAAATGGTTTGTTTTGATTAATTTCAAAATTTTGTTAGAATGGAACATGAGAATTAATGTGAGTAAACAGAAGCATTAATTTTATGTTGTTGAAGTATTACAGTAAGTTATTTAATGCCCATAATAACTATTGTGAAATAAATAGGTCAAGAGACACTTGGGATTCAGATGTGCTCCATGGTATCATTTATCAAATAAGTTAAATATGGAGGAAGTGTGTGAATCTCAGGACAAAACATAGGTATATAAAAATGGATAATGCTGATATGAAACAGGAAACAGATCATACTTGTATTTCATGTATGCAAAAATAAAAAGGTAACATGAAAGTAACTGTAAAATTTTACATATGCACTGTAATAAAAGTAGAAAAGAAAAGCATCCACTTTATTCTATAGAAAATCTGGGACTAAATTTTAGAAAGAGAATAAACTTTACAGTGTTATAATTTAAGCATATATTTTTAAAATTCAGGAAGAACTTAAGCGCAGAGCTGAAGTTGAAAAGCTGGCCAGGGAAAGAGCGAAGGCCAAAGCACAGCGAGAAGAGCAAGAACGAGCATCAAGAGCAGTTGCAGGTGTAAATCACTTGGAGATACCAGCAGAGTTGGCCTTCATATTCAGCAAACTTGATGGTAAGGAACCTCTCTTTTGCTTCACTTAAAATACTGCAAATAATTCTATGAATTTGTGTTTCCTATTGTGAAGCAATGAGTTTTAAAGTATATTAGCACTATGAATTCCAATAGGTTTCTTGTTTCCCTCATTTGAATATTTGAATATTTATTTAGTTGTAATCTTATACATTTTGAGCTCTCCTTGAACTTGGGTCCTGCCCATTCGTCTTGGACATCTCTGTACAATACGTTTTATACATTTATATTTTGTCACTGGACGTGTTTGCATTGTGCTCGTCTTTGTTGTTGTTCTTTATTTAGAGCCTTTCTCTTTTATTTTTATTTGTCCTAAATCCCTTTATTCTGTTGTTGACTAATGCTGGATTTCTCACCGTGAACTCATTAAACCTCTTGCTCTCCAATATTTTTCACTGATAGATGGGGCACTAGAAGTGGCTGGGCATATTTGAAGATGGTCTCAGTCCATTTCCTCTTGCAGATCACATAGAGGACAGAGTGGTGAAGAATATATCCCAATTCTGTTCAAATGTTTTGCCAGACAATCATGTCCTGTAATCAACCTGAAGGTTGCAACTGCTGTTCTGTTTTTCGAGGATACTCAGGAATTACTGTTTGAGTGTTTGGTAGTTCCCATCTTTTATTTTTTGAGTTTTCTTAGTAATATTTTGCAATAATTTTTTTGAATTTATAGTTGACTCATCTTTTAGCTCCATAAAATGGTAGATTAACTATAGTTTCTGTACACTGCTGGTACCCTTTTTTTTGCAAGAAAATCAGCTTTCTCATTACCACTCAGTCCACAGTGAGCTGGTATCCATTGGAAGACTAAGTTTTTTTGAAGTGCTGTTAGATGGGTAAGCATTTTCCAACATTCTATAATAGTTTGGTTTTTTGGTGACAACTTGGAAGTAATTGCTATAATTGCTGCCCTGGAATCTGAGAGAATAACTGCTTGATGAAAATGTGAAATTCTGTACAAAAGATTTTGTAGGGCCATTCGAATTGTTTCAATTTCTCCATCAAAGTTTGTAGTTTCATAACTGAAAGATTTGTAATAGGAAAAGAGGTGACATGTGACCCCAGCCCCTGCTTCATCTCTGTTTGATATCAGTGATCCATCAATATAAATATGGAGCCATTCATGTTCCTTTATTCTTTATTTGCCTATATTCCTATCTTTATAATCTTTTGTTTCCCTTTTTCTGTCTTTTTTCTTGTTTCCTGATATGTTCTATAATCACTTGCTATTTATTTAGCACTTAGTATGGGCAAAAGCCATGAAACATTTTGTAGTTAACGTAAGTGAAGCTAGGAATGTGTGGTCAACTTAATGTAATTTAGATACAGTGAACTTAAAGAAGTATTTTTCCATACAGATTGGCAGCCAGTGCACTCCGAGAGACATCTAGTGAAGGTAGTTGGAAACGTAGTCGGCCAGGGCGAGTCAGAGAGACATCATCTCCCTCATGATATCGATTCTCATGCATTTACAAAATTCACCAACATTTACTTTAAGGTAAGTTTTGAATTATTACTATAATTCTGCAATTTCTGAAGAATTATTTTTTTTTTTTTTAATTTATTTATTATTTGAAGTCGCTTCAACATAAAAGTCATATCGCGACTAAACATTGAGGAAAAAAAGGAGGAAACATATCATGAAGTTTACAATGAATTTAAATATTAACTTTGCATGCTTTGATGAACTTGATGATTTTCTTGTGATATTGTTGATCACCCAAAGCTAGCTGAAGGTTCTCAGGAACTCCATACTGAAGTCGCTGGTGAGTGTATCTTGGGCAAACAGTGAGCAGATGCTGAACGGTAAGAGTAGAATCACACAGAGTACATTTAGGAGGAAGTTCACGGGACAGAATGTAGGAGTGAGTAAGCGCAGTGTGGCCAATGCATAATCGGGTTATTAGCACCTGGTCTCGCCGGGTTAGTGTTGTAATTGTTGTGGACAGGTTAGGTATTGGACAGATATCATGCAGTTTGCTGTTGGATGTAGTTGTCCAATCTGTCTTCCATCGGTGTAGGATAGTTCTTTTAAGATGCCGTAAATAGTCTTCATGTGGTAGCTTAAGATCTGGTAAGCTTGGAGGATGCTTGGTAGCTTCTTTTGCGGCAGTGTCAGCAAGATCATTTTCTGGTATGTTACAGTGAGATGGTATCCATGCCAATATTATTTGTTTACCTGATGAAATAAGCTCACTGTATAATTCACGTATCTCCCTTACCAAGGTGTGGCAAGGAGATCGTTGTTGTATAGCCATTAATGCACTAAGGGAATCTGTGTATATAATGAATGATTTGAAGTCTCCATTCTTTGATATATAGTCCATGGCGAAACGTATAGCAAACAGTTCACTAGAGAAAATGGTGAGAGTGTTTGGTAGACTATACATCATGGTGTGGTTAGGAACAACCACCGCACAGCCATTATTGTTGTCACACCGGGAACCATCGGTATAAATTGGCTCAAAATTGGCATACGTGTTACACAATTCTTTGAACAGCATGGTAAAACAAGATTTTTGGGTATGAGCCTTCACATATTTTGTCAAAGTGGTGTTGATGACAGGTAATTTTATTCTCCATGGTATATCATTTATGTTGAAGGTACGGGAAATGAAAGAAGGAATAGTCAGATTAAACTCTTCAAGGTATGTAACAATTCTTTGGGAGAAGGGTTGGATAGGGAACCCTTTGGGTTGAGTATTATCTTGGCGTGATATATGAGCAACTGCACCAGAATTAGGTCTGGTTAAGGTCTTGGTAAAATAAGTAAGACTTAACATTTTACGTCGGAAAGAAAGTGGTGGTTCATCTGCTGCAATTTTTAGACTCTCTGTAGGACTAGTATGGAATGCCCCAAGTGCAATTCTTAGAGCTGTGGTTTGAACAGTGTCCAGCATTTTAAGACTTGATAGTTTGGCGGAGTTATAAACAATAGAACCATAATCCAACTTGGAGAGGATGGTCATTCTGTAAGTGCGAAGTAGAACACTGAGATCGGCTCCCCACCCTTTGGCAGATAAGACTTTTAAAAGATTAAGCCGCCTAACACAATCAGCTTTAAGAAGCTTAAGATGGTGTATCCAAGTCAACTTATGATCAAAGTGCATGTCCAGTATACGGACGGTATTTACCACTGGGAGTTGGCAGTTGGTAATGTGTAGTATAGGGTTTGGGCTAGGAGTTTTCAATCTGGAGAAAAGAATAGCTCGACTTTTTTGGGAAGAAAAAATAAGGCCAGTGTTGTGGCTCCAATTTTTAAAATTGTTGAGTGTTGATTGTAGTAGCTCTTGTGTAGTAGTAATATTCTTTCCTTTACAATATATTGTCAGGTCATCAGCAAACAGTACAGCCTTTACTGGAGGTTGAATACATGAAAATACTGAGTTAACAGCCACTAAAAAAAGTGTTACACTCAATACCGAGCCCTGCGGTATACCTTTATCAAGGACAACACTTTGTGCAAGACACCATTGGTTCTCACACACATCCTTCGATCTTGAAGGAAGTTAATAATAAATGCAAGCATATTTCCTTTGACGTTGGCCTTAAGGAGTTCTAGAATGATGTGAGGACGTTTCACCGTATCATAGGCTTTAGAAATGTCGAGACACACAGTAAGCATGTGCTGATGGCTGGCAAAAGCATTTCAAATTTCAGACTCCAGTATCAACAAGGTATCTAGCGTAGATCTGTATTGGCGGAAGCCACTTTGTAAATCGTTGAAGAATTTGTTGTGTTCCAAAAACCATCGCAATCTTCTGTTAATGATCTTCTCTAGCAGTTTACACATGGTGCATGTCAGTGAAATAGGGCGATAGTTGTTAGGATTCGAATGATCCTTGTTTGGCTTAGGTATAGGAATCACAATAGACGATCGCCACTGACTGGGAAAGCGTTGTGCTTTCCAGATGTAATTGAATACCTTCAATAAATACTGTAATCCCCAGTGCGGCAGTTCTTTAAGAAGCGCATAAGGAATGTTGTCAGGTCCAGCGCTTTTGCTCTTACAGTGATGTAATTCAGCAAGCATTTCATCCATTGTAAGGTCTTCGTTGAAGGGCTGACTGAAATCTATGGAAGCCGAGGAAAGAGTTGTTTGTAAGGAGCAAGGGGTTAGAAAATCTGCCTGGTTATCCTTGGATTCACTGGATACAGAAGAAAAGGTAGATGCAAGAGTATCTGCAATAATCTGTGGTTCAGTGATGGCTTCGCCAGAGGGTGTTCTTCGAAGATGATTGATCGAAGGTTTCCGACGTGTACCACATATAGCTTGGAGTTTATGCCACAGTTCAGTCTGAGAAGTTTTGTTGGTAAGGGATGAGACGTAGGTCAACCAAGATTCCCTTTTACTTCGCTTAATTTCACGTCGTGCAGCAGCTCGAAGTTGCTGGAACTCAGATTTAGTGACTAAGGTAGGGTTTTGTTTGTATTTATAGTATGCCCTATGTTTTAATTTAATAGCTTCTTGGCATTTTTCATTCCACCATGGAACAGTTCTGTTGTAGTTGCCAGTTCTTGTTGTAGGTATAGAATGTTTTGCCGTCCCAACTAGAGCGGTAGAAAATTTTAAAACAATTTCATCGATATCCATTTGTGGAAACAAGTCAGGAATTGGAAGCTGTTGCAAGGCTTTTAAAAGTAAATCTTTATAAAGATTCCAATCTGCTTTATTAAGATTCCAAGTGGGAAACCGTAATTCAGAAGTAGGTGTAAAATGGTGAGCAGAGATGGTGATCGGAAAGTGATCGCTGCCCTGAGGGGTGGAATAGACAGACCACTGGAATAAGTGTGCTATGCTGGAAGAACACATGGTGAGATCAATGCAGCTGTAACTGTTATGGTAGATATCATAATGGGTTGGCATTAGAAGATTAAGGAGTGTTAAATCCGAAGTATGTAATAAAGTTTCAAACATTTTCCCACGTTGATCAAGTTTTTTACTGCCCCATACAGGATTGTGACTGTTAAAGTCACCAAGTAGTACAAATGGTTTAGGCAGTTGAGCAATCAGTGCATAAAGCGTAGATAGATCAACAGTGATACTGTTTGGTAGGTAAAGATTGCAAATACAGATCTCTGTTGTTGAAAAAACAGACACAGCTACAGCCTCCAATGAAGTATTAAGAGGTATTTCTTTATGTGGTAAAATATCTTTAATATAAGTCGCAACACCGCCACTTGCTCTCCAAGCTCCTGTGCGGTTACGATGATATCCAGAATATTGTTTAAGAGGAGCTATATAATTTTCATTGAAGTTGGTCTCTTGTAAACAAAGAATAAGAGGATTGTGGGAATGCAAAAGCAGCTGTAGGTATTCAAAATGTGAGTGATAGCTATTGATATCCATTGTAGTAGGGTAAGTTCGCACTTCATTATGAAGAGAAAGACCCTTCAGCCTCATCAGCATCCATAGGGGATGATTTTGGTACATCAGTACCGCTCTCTATTAATGCCATTAGTTTCTTTTGCAGTCTGGTTGTGCGATTTTTAATGCTATTGCTTGTAAGATGGGGATATATCTTGCGAAGCATTTCCACTATTCCTTGCAAATCAGTAGTATAGGTTAGGGCTACTTTGGTGAAGTCACTTGACCCGTATGCGTTCTCATAGAAGCTGCAAAGTTGAGTAAACGTGAAAATAAATTCACTTAGCGCAGCATCGAAGACCGGTTTGATAGGCGAAAGTGATTTAGTGATAGATAGCACAGCATCTGAAGGTTTGGGTTTTTTGGCTAGCGGGGTAGATTTGTGCTTTTGGACAATATCATCTACAGATGATTCAGCTTTTGGAGACAGGTGAGAGTGATAGCTGACAGGCCCCTCAGACGATTCTATATCAGCACTACTGGTAGTGGAAAGTGGACGTTTTGCACAAGCGTGAGGTGCCAGAGGCTGGTTGTTAGTTTGTTTTGGAGGAATGTTCACACATTGCAATGCTGTGCTAGAGGAAGCAGCAGGAACAGTATGGTCCAATATTGGAGTCGGAATATGTGGCTCTGTTAGACTGGTTTTAACATTGGCTCCTTCTTTAGGCAAGGGAGGCTCATCAGGTGGCACCATTCTCGGTGAGAGAGGAGGAAAATCTACAGTGTTAGAGCCGATAGTGGTAGGTATTGGCAGTTCGGTAATTTGTTGAGTGCATTGTTTAGCCAAATGACCCTCCATCTTGCACACAAAGCACGTTGGAGTATCTGAAGATACATATATCCAGTATGTAGTACCCTCATGATGCACCTCAAAACTATCTGGAAGCTTTTCAAAATCCTCAGGTTGAACATAGAGTTGACGTCGGAAGCTCAATATGTGAGAGTAACCTGGGAGGTTAAATCCTGCTCGAATATGCATTATTGCAGAGGTGGTGTTGATTCCAAGGTTACTTAAAGCATGTTCAAGAACAGAGTTGGGTATAACTGGGCATACGTTTGACAGTATGATTCTACGTTGTTTGGTTAGGAGTGGCCGCAACGTTAATGTAACGTTGTTAACTTTAATTTTAGGATGTTGGTTACATAGAGTTTGAGCCAGTTGTTTACTTGCTAAGTAAATGCAAATTCTGTTATTTGAGATTCTGGATACAAATCGAATTTGAGAAGGATCAGTGAGTTTGCCAATAGCATAAATATATTCTTTAAGAGGGATACCATCATATGCTTCAATTACAATTGCCTGATCTTTAGTCGGTCCACTCTTTGCCATTAAGGAATAACTTTGAGTTGGGTTAGTCAATGGAGACGACATTTTTAGGTCACCTTAGTTTGCTGCAGATTTTTGTTAAAATCCGAGCGGTCCGAGTCAAACCCGGATTGGATACGAAGAAATCCTTCAAAAACTCTTCTATTTCCACTCGTAGCACAAGAACAGATGATACACACTGTAAAACCCTTAAATTCTGAGGATTAAACAAAATGCTCAACCATCAAACAGTCATACACGGCCTCCTGGAAGAATTATTGTTGTATCAGATAAGAGTAAATACTGTTGAATAATATTTTAATAGTTACAATCTTTACAGAATGAATTTCATTAATACTTTCATAGTTTATTGAGTGGACATTCAACATGGTGCACTTACCTCACTGTGTTTGCAGGCAGTTGTCTGAATTCTCTCTTCAAACAACACATGGACTGTTCTTTTCAATTTGCTGGCAGTTTATTAAATAAGTCACACAATATGTACTTTACCAAACAGATGTTTTATGTTCAATAACTCTTAAATTTGTTTTGTTTCTAGTATTGTTGAAATAAATACTGTAATAAAGTTTTCAATATTTTGTTTAACATATAATGTGATGTGTAAAGCAACAGTCCATATATTGCTTCAAAAGAGATTTGAAGAGATCGCTATACAGAGAGGCTTATTATAGCATAGATGAATTCCTAGTTTGAATTTAATAGCTAGTTAAGTTTATTGATATATTTAAATTGATAAATTTAAATGATAAATATTGTAATTAAATTGATATAAGAGTCATTTTGTATTTATTAATGCTTTTGTTATATTGTCATATCTAAACACAAACTGGGCACAGTTAATGTTTATAATTCTTTAAAAAATGTCCTGCATTGTAATGTTAGTAAACAAAGGCATTCACTGCCAGAGTCATAATTTATAAAACATGCTTCCGGGCTAAGAGGCCATGGTTCACTGGGCTTCTTCTTTTCGCTCCCAGACATTTCGCTTGTAGCTGCAGCAAGCATCGTCAGTGGCATTGTAAGACTCTCCTTGGTCTCTCCGTTGCTACTGATAGAGAGACCTCGCTGCTGATACAGAAACCAAGGACAGTTTTACAATGCCACTGATGATGCTTGCCACAGCTGCAAGCAAAATGTCTGGGAATCTCATATCTCGGATAGAGTTTCCACATATACAAAACACACAATTTTTATAGCATTCAGATCTGATTCTTTTTTTATTATGCTCAACAAAAAATAGAATCTGCTTAATTTTGCTGTTAAATTAGTTATTCAAAGTAAATGTTTCCTGTCTGCCAGAAAAGCTGAAAATGTGGTTCTGTGGTAGTAGGTGCCTTTTGTTTTCATTGCTCATTGACAGAGTTTTCTCATATGTAACTCTCATTACAGTCACATCTGTGGGGTATGAAGAGAGAACCTATCAAAACACCATTTCTGGCCAAATCAAAAGATATGGATTATCAAGATTCTTTGGCTCTTTTTAAACTTATCCTGCGTTTTATGAATGACAACAATCTTAGTGGAAAGAAGGAGGTTACACTTGGTGATTATATTGTTAACAAGGTAAGCTTTCTATTACTTTTGTCAGGTAAATATGGCATTTACTTGGAATAGCTTGCCTTTTAGCCAAGTATCTTTTCATGCAAATGCATGCAAAATGTTTATACCTTTAGATTATAAAGGTCATTTTCCTGCAGTGGAAATTGAATTTCATAGAAGCAGATATTATTGATTTCTTCTTCTCCTTTTTTGTGATTATGCAATAGCTTTTCATTTTTAAAGATATTGAACCAAAAGAGAAAGAAAATTAAAGAAAAACACAAATAATAGTTCCATTTCTCCTTAATTGTGTTTCCCATTATATTTGTCTTCCAAAGAGCTTTGAAGTTACAATATTTTGCTCTGAATATACATAAGTTTGAGGCTTTGTTTTATTGGTAGGGGGATGATGAGCTCTTTACTTCAGGGTCATACTTAGCGGGTAGCAAATTAAGATGGTAATGGCTAATGTTATTCAAATTAAAGTCTGGGTTCCACCAAAATTGATTTTATTTATATCCTGATAGAATGTATTTATAAATCATCACACTTTAAGTATGTTTTTATGAAGATATATCTGAAACTGTTCAAAAGTTATCTTGATAATTTTCTTTTCAGTATCATTTTTAGGTGAAGTTCAAATTGGCGTACTTACAACTGCAAGAGATGGTTATTTCTTTTCCTGCACAATCTCTATCATTAACTCAATATACCTTTTAGATTTGAGAATTATTAACTGACTGCCTATTAGTATATCACATACACATAACTGCTGCATGATATTGTGCATATACTCAGCTTGATGTCTTTATCACAACTTTATAGAGAAAAGGTTCTTTATTTACTCTTCTTGGTTACTGACCATTGTCTTTCCTTTTTCCTTTCTTATGTCTTTCACTCATAATCAATGCCAGTTATGTACCATGTTACTGAACAATTTTGGATGGATAATATATTTTACAAAGAATAAAACCCAACATTCACATAACAGGAAATTGACATATTTTTGATGGACATAAGTAAATGTAATAAATATCAACATGACTGATCCTATTGATTTTCGTGGGTGCATAATTTCTGCTACAAGTTTCTAAAACATGAATATTTCACGTGTAAATAAATATTTTAATTGAATTAATTACTATCATTGATTGAACTTATATACCCCTGCCGCTGTAACATTGCACTCGACAGCTCACATGGATTCACGTTAAGTTGGCTATTCTGTGCTTGCGACATTGCCACAGTTGCTAATACACAGTAGCAGACAACGTAGCTATCTATCACATCACAAAACCACATAAAGAGTGCACATAAGCTAGGAGCATAGACAATAACAAACTACTTTGTTATTACTAATTGAAAGTAAACACAGGTATAAGACACTGCAGCATAGGTAAAACAAATTACAAGTAATTTTAGTACAGTTGGGTACTCCTTTCTACTGTAGAAGGCATAAATATATACCTTCGAATGGTGTCTATTTCGAATGCATCAAGATCTGTGAACAGATGAATGCAGTTTATTTTCTTCCCTGGAGTTGATAAAAATACCTGCTGCATTCCAGACGGTCTAGCAACCTTGTCTTCCATCTCTTGGAGCACTAGTCCCTTGCTGATTATGGTTCTTTTGCTTAATCCAAGTGTCCTTGCAGTCCGCTCTATAACTTTATCGGCAGGAATATCCGCATGGATATCTGCATATTCCTTCTCTTTTTCATGAAATTCCCTCGTTCTTAATAATTCTAATGCTTGGCTATTCAATGTCACACCTCAATGTAAAGGATTTTCACTTCATGAATCACTCGGCGATCAGCATCTCTTCAGAGGCATCATCGTGCACATTACATTTTGTGTATATAATACAAAGAATTTATATAAATATTATATAAAATGAAGAATAAAAATAAATAATAAATAAACAAATGCTATCAGTAATAACAACAAAAATAACAAATATAATAAACAACTTGCAAAGAACTAGATGCATGTAATCTAAAGCACGTGGCTGGAAGCAGTGATATCTGGCAACAGAGCTCTTCCTTTCTGTTTCCATTTCTGCTTTGTGACTAACCTACCGCAGTGCTGCCCTGTGACTGGTTCAGGAAGGCTTATGGGAGGTGATCTTCATCTGTTATTCTGCGAGTGTACCAACTTAACTGCTAGCTGTCAAGTGAAAAGTTACAGTGGTGGAGCTATGGTTGGTTATACTATGAAGTCCAGGACTTAAATTAGTTAGTTGTAAGTCATCATTGGGGTATGTTGTCTCAAATGAATTTGCGAATGCCATGTGGTTTACTAGAAAAATGTGAGTCAATTGGAAATTTAAAGTCACACTAGTATGCTTTCATGGTAGCTCAGTTGGTTAGAGCAGTGGTATAGCAAACTGAAGATCCATGGTTCAAATCCTGTTTGTGGCACTGAATATCCCAGTCTGGTTCTATGTTTCCAAATATACTAGTTTGTTGAAAAGCATAATCTGTTCTTCACATTCTTCTAAAATATGTGTAAGTATATTTTTTAGCCTGATGTAACTCATTTTATTGTTGTCAAACACTTACAGGGCATAGTGAATGAAAAATTAAGAGATGAGGTTCTCTGTCAACTTTGTAATCAAACATGGAATAACGACAACAACGCAAACAATGAGCGTGGCTGGCTTCTGATGGCGAATTGTCTTTCAGTTTTCCCACCATCAAAAACACTGTACAAATATTTACTCAAGTAAGTGCCTCGTTTTGTGGTATAATGTGTGTTATTTTGTTAATTTTGGTTATAAGGTTTATATAAAAGTAACTAATACACAAAAACTGAAGCTATTGAAAGTGAAGGATTGTAAATATTTATTATATTTTAACAAAAGTTGTGAGTGGATTGGTTACACTTACTATGTTGGACAATTGTGCCTCTCTCAACAGCAGATATATCTCATCGACATAATAGATTCACCTTCCACCCAAAAATTCATAATAAATTCAATAAACTGTTGGCATAAATAAGGATTAAAAATTTACTCTTTTCTATAAACACAACCTGAGAGAGTTACTTCACATTGACTAAAGGAAAGTATACCAAGCACTAGGACAACAGGGATTGTGAACACTGCCATGAAATATAGGTAGGGAAAATCAAGAGAAACATGCTGTGACATTGGGCTTGGCACACAACAAAGGACGGATGGGGTTAAGCTACTTCACACCACATGCCAGGCCGGTGAGCAGGCAAAGGTGTTCAAGGCCAGGTGGCCTTGCACAATTGCTGTGCATATTTGACTAACAAAAATTGAAGTGGCAGAATCAAAAGAGGCTTTTCTAGTGCCTTCGAGAAAGATCTGGTTGTGTGATCGCTGGTGTGTGTGGAACTTGAGAAAGATCCGTGTGATATCATCCCAGAGTATAAGGAAGCTAGGAAATAGCAGTGAGCGAGTTCACAGTTGGAGCTATGGACATGAGTTGGTCAGTATGTCAGTGCGTATGAGACAGCTCTGCATGTGCATGTGTCGTGAAAGAAATGTCGTTGCATCATAAGATGATTCCACAAGCGTCAAGTAATTGTATTGTCGTAGCTAGTGTATGAGAGACAGAGAAAGTGAAGAAAGACACTGAAAGGACTGAGCAAGGTTATGAGAAGTAAAAGTTGTGATTTTAATAGCCCAAAAGACTGTAGGCCGGGCATGGGCAAGAGAGGAGAGATAGCAATTGAATTTGCTTTACTCACCCCAAATTCTCTTGCTGTGATGAAGGTTGTTTTGATACAACAAGCGCAGTGGTGGCTTCGTTCCACCTGCACGGTAGTAATAATTTCTATACTGTTACTATTTTGTTTATATTAAACATATTTTACATACAATAATTATTATTACAGCCCCCTACTCTGGCCAGGCAAATTACATAATCTTCAATTTTATAACCTTCCTTTATTGTATGCACGTAATATTCTTATACTACCTCATGATTAACAAACTAAATTGTTATTTATTTATTGTTATTTATTTATTTATTTTATTTATTTATGCCTGTGGTTCAAATCCCAGTTGTGGCATTGAATTTTTAAGTTCCAGTTCTACCTCTTAAACTAAATTGTTTCTCTTTCACAATAAATAAAGCAGTAAAGTTCCATTGCTCTTTAGCCTCAAAAATATTTTAAAGCTATTTGATCTATGCTGTGTAGAAGAGATTTGGTAATTAAATAAAATGTCTCTTGTTTTTTTTCTAGATATGTATCAGATCATGGCTATGATGGCTACAAAGCAATCTGTCAAAGAAAGTTACTTCAGTCATCTCGCATCGAATGGCAACTGGCACGCAACTACCCTCCATGTATGTTGGAATGGCGAGCGAACCGCAAGCGTACAAACATGGCACTGCAAGTTCACTTTGCTGATGGTAAGATTATGTTAACTTTTCTGAAGGAAGCAAAAAATTATGTTCTTAGATAGACCTATTTTGAATAAATGTGCAGATAGAATATTGTTCAAGATATTTCTACAAAAATATAAAAATGACTATGAATTTTAAAAAGCTCACTTCTTATCCTTTGAGAAAAAAAAAATTCACCATTTTTAAAGAATTACATTGGAGCAGAAGTATTAAAAATGATAATATATTGATAATTTATAAACAAGTGTTTTAAATTCCAACATATCTTCATATATTTTTACACAACATATTATATTAGTTCCTCAAAATAAATAAAATACTAAATTTCATTGTTTCAAAAAATAAAAAAATTTAACATTTGTCAATTAAACTGTTTAGGTTAATGGAAAGACTAAATGCAATTTGGCAATCAGAGTAAAGGAGCATTTTAGAAATTTTAAATGTAATCAAATTTATATATCAGTCATAGCCAATCATTTTTGATCTGCTGATCATGAGACCCACAAGTTAAGTTATTAAAGCATTTAAATCAACCTTTAAGATTTGCCACAATATTAGTTTTTCAAAGAATGGAGATTGTGTACGAGAAAGTATTTTGAAATACCCCAATTGATTTTAACAGTTTGTTATACTTTCAATTAAATGGTAATACTATAGTGATCAATCCATCGTATAGTTCAGTTCAGTAGCAGCAGTAATCTTAATAGTGCAAATAAACGATGAGTAAATAAGAAAAGGAAGCCGATGATGTGATCAAATGACTGCAAAATGTGTTCTGCTGCATTTTTATATTGAAAAACATGGTTGCAGTACTGTTACAAAAATATGTATAAGTGGTTGGTAATTTATCGAGCTCGATACATATCCAACATTTTGATTTTGGCTATGCTATTCACAGACACACAAATAGACCTCTTTTTTATATTTTTTCTTTGGATTCAGGGGGCTTCCAAACACGTATTTGTGCTTGAATTTCAGTATCACATTTTTCATTGGAATGCAATGTTTCCTCAGTCTACATGTTAGGGGAAGTGATGAATTACTGATGTGCTGTTTTTAACATTGTAGAGGAGATGTTGTCTGTTGCGGTGGAGTCATGGACGGGAGCTGAAGAACTTGCAGGCAAAGCTGTAAGAGAGAGAGGAATTACTGAAAGCTCTGGTTGGACTTTAAGTCTTTACACAAGTGATGGAGCAGCTATAAAAGAATTAAATGGATTGGATTATGTTTTGGATATGGTCTCAGAAATGGAACTCGCTCCAGCGTTCCCAGCCTGTAGGAGCAACTTCCTTTATGCTGGCGGAGCTGGTGGTAAGGTAAGAAAACTACTAATCATTGTTTTTACACAAAGTTAATATATTTTAAAATACTGGAATACAGTAAAACCTTGTTTATCTAGCCCTCATTTATCTGGATCTCCGGATTATCCAGATGAGATATTTAGGTTTTTTTTTTAAATTTAATGTTCATATTAGCTAATACATTTCATTTGCTAGCAAGAATATTGTTGTGAGAGAGCGAAGGCTTTCACGGCCGGAGTCAGTATAACTAGGAGTTATTTCCGGGCTGTTATGCCGTGGTCTGCTGGAGTTTAAGAACCCAGACGTTTCGTCCACATCTGCGGCGGACATCTTCAGTGGCGCGGTCGTAATCTCCTCGGAGAAGTTAGCGTAGCGTCTGAGGTGTGGACTGTCAGAGCTGCGGTATTTATCCTTCTAGTGGTCTCCGCTGATTGGCTCGGGCGGCGCACGGCCGGTGGGAGGGGGCGGGCTTCGCTCAAGGTGTTGCCTCCTGATTGGATCGCTTCAGTTTCTGCTGTTTTATGTCGTTTCTTGCCTTCAATGACAGGATACCAGTTGCTGTTTAGTTTCAAAACTTCTTCTTTCTTGTTGAAATTGTTGGGATGTTTATATATTTCAATGGCTTCGCGCTGTAACCGGGCGTGGTAGTGTGTTGTGGATGAAAGGATGTTTGTGTCCTGGAACTTAATTATGTGTTCTCCCTCCGCTTCAATGGCGTGTTGGGCAACTGCGGACTTATCTGTTTGGGCCAGGCGGCAGCTTCTTTTATGTTCGGTGAGTCTTGTGTTGATACTGCGTTGAGTAGTTCCGATGTAAACCGATCCGCAGGAACAGGGAATACGGTAAACACCGGCTGATGACAAGGGGTCCCGGGGGTCTTTAGCAGAGCGTAATAAACGTCTGGGTTCTTCAACTCCAGCAGACCACGGCATAACAGCCCGGAAATAACTCCTAGTTATAAGAATATTGTTGTTAGCTAACACTGGATTTCTGACAATGAAGTCATTAATCCTCTTGCTCTCCAATATTTTTCACTGATGGATGGGCCATTAGAAGTGGCCGGGCATATTTGAAGGTGGTCTCGATCCATTTCCTCTTGCAGATCACATAGAGAACAGAGTGCTGAAGAATATATCCCAATTCTGTTTAAATGTTTTGCCAGACAATCATGTCCTGTAATCAACCTGAAGGTTGCAACTGCCATTTTTTGAGGATACTCGGGAATTACTGTTTGAATGTTTGGTAGTTCCCATCTTTTATTTTTTGATTTTTCATAGTAATATTTTGCAATAACTTTTTTGAATTCAGAGTTGACTAATCTTTTAGCTGCATAAAATGGTAGATTAACTATAGATTTCTGTATACTGCTGGTAGTCTTTTTTGCAAGAAAATCAGTTTTTTCATTACCACTCAGTCCACAGTGAGCTGGTATCCATTGGAAGACTAGGTGTTTTTGAAGTGCTGTTAGAAGAGTAAGGATTTTCCAACATTCTATAATTATTATTTATTTATGCCAACAATAATTGTTTGGTTTTTTGGTGACAACTTGGAAGTAATTGCTATAAATTGCTGCCCTGGAATCTGAGAGAATAACTGCTTGCTGAAAATGTGAAATTCTGTACAAAAGATTTTGTAGGGCCATTCGAATTGCTTGAATTTCTCCATCAAAGTTTGTAGTTCCATAACTTAAATATTTGTAATAGGAAAAGAGGTGACATGTGACTCCAGCACCTGCTCCATCTCGGTTTTGATATCAATGATCCATCAGTATAAATATGGAGCCATTCGTGTTCTGGAAATCTAGTATGGATTGTCTCTAATGCCAATAATTTTAGAACACTAGTTGGGGTATCACTTTTCTTAACTTCTTCTGTCAGGTGTAAATAATATGTGATGTCTAATGTTTGTGTCGGATTGACTTTAGATATGAAGTTTTCCTTTGAATTAGGAAGGTGTACATTTTTCTTGATGTCTTGAATTTTGGAAAGAAAGCTCTCCTGAGTCTTTAGTGTATGTAATAATAAGTATATACGCAAATAGTCTCTTTTTAGTTTGATCCAATGTGTGGTTCCTGCATAAATAGTACAATAAATTATGGTAATACATACTGTACTGTAAAATGTTACCTGTGAGTTTAAGAAAGATTTAATAGTGTATCACACTGTGTCAACGCATCAGAAGAAAGCATTGACCTTGATCCCTACATGTCACTACACCTCCTTCAATCTTCTTAGTTTTTCTACAGTTTTCAAAAGGCACGTGTGTGTTTCAACTGGATTGTCTTTGTGTATTATCAAAGTGTTTGGGAGTGTAATTCAGTGTACAAATTTAAAATAACATCAAAGTGAAAGAAGGTCATGGTTTTCTATTTTTCAAGTAGGAACTGAACCAGTTTTGTGCTACACCTCTTATTCCAAAATTGTTTTTCTTGATATACTAAATATGTTGCAGATGGGTGTGTCTACAAATGAAAATCTTGACACAGAGCTGGACCTTGAGATACCAGTGCCATCAACACCAAGGAGGCCTGCAGTTCCTCCTCCAGAGCCTCCAGTCATAGCCAAACAGCCAGTGAGTAACCTAGCCTATCTTGCCTTATGTTAGAGACACTATACATCTCCACAGGACAACTGTTGATATTCCTTTAGTAGTTAAAAATACATTAATGTAGCTATGTGCAACTTATTAAATCAGGTACCAAATTTGATAGCAACTGAGCTTGTGATGTTGCCATGTGTTAGATGGATGAGCCAAGTTAAAAGCGGGAATGAGGAAGAAGAATGAAATGAACAATTGATACTCATAAATTACTGTACTAGACATAAAATTGGTATGCATTCCTAAAGAAACAAGGAAAGTAACCTGAAAACGTCACCTTGATAGCAATAATAAAACTTGCACAGCCCAAGCAGAAACTCCCTATGAAGTAGAAAGGTTTTTAATGAAAAAATAAACATTGTAAATGCTCAACAAATATTAATAAATATTAGTGACTAAAACTTCACTTATCTTTTGTAATTATGTATTAATTCCAAACATCTTTCACAAATCAATTATTTGCCTCCTCAGTGTTTTGACTTTCTGAGCATGCAGATAACTGATTTGTGAAAGATGTTTAGTATTAATACATAATTACAAAAGATAAGTGAAGTTTTACTCATCACTAGTATTTATTAATACTTGTTGATTTATATTACTTCATTGTCAACAACTTCAGAGTTTTAGTTGCATTGTAAGTTATATTCCTTGAAAAACTGAATGGATAATATGGTAAAATAAGGTAAAATAAGGTTCCCAAAGTCCTGCAGTTGCGAGGAACACTGTTTCAGGAGGTTCGGCAATACTGATGTGTAACTTGGTTCTCCCTCTCCCAGAACCCCATCGTGCAAGCTGTCTGCCACACTCAGTCTTGGCTTGGCAGCTGTTAGAAATGGAGCTTCCATTCGCTTCTGCCAGTTGCGAATTACGCTCTGTGATTCGTTGTTTGTATGCAAAAAACACTGTGCCGGTAGACATTCATTCCCAACTGTGTGAAGTGTATGGAGAACAGCGTATGAGCATACAACATGTTTGCAAATGGTGCAGAGAATTCAAAGATGGATGTACAGATGCCCATGATGACCAGCATTCTGGATGACCATCGGTTTCAGACGACACTATTGTGAAAGTCGAAGAAGCAGTGCTCAAAGATCGAAGGTACAGAAAGGGGTTATTGTTGTGCGAATATCTGCCTACTGGTATAACAATCAATGCGGACTGCTATTGTGAGAAGTTGAAGAACCTTCGCCGCACAATCCAAAACAAGAGGAGAGACATGCTTATGAAGGGTGTGCATTTTCATCAGGACAACGCTTGTCTACACATTGCCCATGTGACAACTAATCTGACCAACAAATTTGGATAGGATACTGTAACACACCCTCTCTACAGCCCAGACCTAGCTCAAACGACTACCATTTCTTCCCTGACTTGAAGAAATACCTGGGTGGGATGCATTTCAGAACTGGAGAGGAACTGAAAGAAACTGGTTTAAGTTATCTTCGCCGTGTGGCCAGAAAGTACTACGATGCAGGCATACAAAAGATGGTACAATGCATGCAAAAATTCATTGATCAGAATAGCAATTATGCCGAAAAATAGGAAAAAGTCTAACCTTTCCAAAAATGTATCATTGAATGTCAATAAATATGTTTTTCACTGTTAAAAAAAATTGGGAACCTTATTTTAAGGACAACCCTCATATTTGATATAGTACATACATTTACCCACTGTTACTTCATGCTGCAATTAGCCTCAGTAATAATGAATTTACTGTGTACAAAAATACTTCTTGTATATTTATAAAAGTGTAAGCTTAGTAATATTTTATGTGTTCTACTTAATAACAATGCAATAAATTAAATTGATGGTTTAGGTAAGTGTAGTAAAAAATTAAATAAACAGCTTTGGTATTTTTTTTATATAGGTAAGAAAAGAATCTCACAATGAAGTAAACCAATGGGGAGAGAAACACCGTGTTGTAAGATCTACATCACGGGACCACACTGTTGAAGATGCATTATCCCGAAAGTCTGCCCTCAATGACCGATATTTTGAGGATAAGGGTCGCAGTCGCAGTTTGGATAATCTCTTGGAACCTGTAAGTTACTTTGCAGCTTCAGTTGTTACTGCTTTGATGTAATAAATGAGTGAATAACATTAATATTAAAGATTTACGGATAAAATTACTATATAAATTGTTGATCATTTACTCAGTGATTGAAGATGCACTAAACTCTGGCTAATTGGAACATTCCTTACACTTACAGGTGCCAGATTATTGAGTATGTTTGAAATTTAATTGAAACATACAGGGACCGTATTGTATAAAATCCAAGGATGGATTCATTTTTGTAGAAAAAATTTTTTCAAGCTCCAATTGGTCGCAAAATCAAAACTATGGTGAAAGTTAAAAAAATGTTTTATTTTAATTAAAGAAAAATTGGCACTAATAACAGTGAAGCAACAGAATCTAAATTAAGAACAAATTGGAAACTAAAAGCTCCACTATCTTATTAACATTGCAAGGTGGTATACTGCTGACTATAGTTTCAAGTTGCATCCAACTTATTCTCAAAGCTATCCAAACAAGTTACCATGGTTACCAATGCTCAACTTAAAAGATCTATATGTCACCAACCTCTGAAAATAAAAAATCATTAATACAATCTATTGGTGGTATTTCAAAATTCATAACGCGCTTCTTGTTTTCTTTTCCCAAACCATTAAATCTTAGGTCCATTTAATTGTTTTAATAATTTAACTTCTGAATTTATTTCATGATTAAATGACCAAAAACCACATGCTAGAGAAAAGTGGCATTCTTCTGCATTTAATTACTTCTTGTATCACAATATATCATTGCTCAAAAATTGTGGTGCAGTAGATCCGTCTTACACTGTGCCTGACTCGGCAGTACCTGCATCTTCACTCACCATTTGCTGCTGCTTCTGTAGTGGGGTAACTGCCATGTGCTTGTTGTAATGTTAAAAAGCATTGCTCTTTCAAACTAAAATAATCCCATTGCTGTCAGACTTCTACTTTAAGAGCTGCTAAAAACTTTTGGCATGGTTCTAAAAAGTCTGCAGTTGTTATACGATCCTGTTGGTTAACGTCTTGCTCCTTTTTGAGGATTATCAACATCTTTTAGTTTTATTAAATTTGGAAGTTCTTTAGAATAGATATGCATAAATGAAACTTTTAAGGTAAGCATGTTATGTATTGGTATGATGTCTTGTAGGAAGTACCAACACGAAAGTTGGATGTCCTTGGCTTGTCCCATAGTCGACTTAATGATCGTTACCATTCCATGGAGAAGGTTAATGGCAATATTGACAACAATGGGATGATTGGCAATGCTATCAGCAACAAAGAATATATGACCAAAGCAGAAGCACTTCTGGAAGAGCAGTTAGAGTCAGTATCACAGCGTGGGGGAAGCAGTAGACGAAGGTAAAGTATTTGTACCTTAGGAAGTAAACATAATATTATAGATATAGAAGATATGATAAAAAAATTGGAACTTTCATTTTTCTTAAAAAGTGTGTATTTATTTATCAACATCAATGTTGTCCCCTTAAAAATAATCCTGCTCAGACATAATAAGATACTGTATGTTGCAAATTGTGAATTGAATGTACAGTATTTGACTTCATTTCTATTGGTTAGGGACAGTGACGTTAATGGTGGCAGTCCATCTGTCCTCGATCAGTTGCCATCAGATTTTGAGTTCCCTGATCAAGCCAGAAGTGAAGATGATAAAGGCAGTTACATAAAAGGGCAGCCAAGGTAAGAAACCAGACAATTTGGTGTTTCTGAAGTTTTTGACAATACTTAAGAGTTCATAATTGCAACAATTTATGATTTACCTATAAAATCTACAGGAATCACTGTAACAGCTGATTCATTTGTATATATACTATTTTTTACAAAGTGATGCACAGAAAAGGGAAAACTAAATACAATTGACACTTATCTTGGTGTTGAAGACATTGGCAGGCTCCCTTTTGAGCTGAAGTATATTCCTCAGATGAACAGGTTCTGAGAAACAAACAATTTTATGAGTGCAGTATCTCTGAAAAAGCAACTATGGTTCAATGTTATAAATTTAACTGAATGTGATGTAAGGAAATAATGAAGCCATTAACAGTGAAGCAACAAGAATCTAAAGTAAGAACAAATTAGAAACTAAAAACTTCACTTATCTTAGTAATATTGCAAGTTCTTTTACTGCTGACACGCTTCGAGTTGATTCCAACTCATTCTCAAAGTTATAGAAACAAATTAGTTACCATAGTTACTGATGCTCATTTTAGTGTAATAGCATCATTTTAATAGTCAACTCAAAGCATGTCAGCAGCAAAAGAACTTGCAACATTACTAAGATAAGTGAAGCTTTTAGTTTCTAATTTGTTCTTACTTTAGATTACTTTAGACTGAATGTGATGGTTTATGCATTAATTTATATCAGGGCCTCTGAAAGCTTAAAATTGCACTGGGTGCAACTTAGGGTGCACAGGTTCCTTGTACCGTGCATTGAGGTAAGTTCAGCTCAACTCGCGTGCTGTAGAGTGAAGAACTGAAGATTCGAGGAAACCTGTGTTGATAGACAGCTTGCTTATCAGTGAGAAGATACGTGCAATACAAATATCTAATTATTGGAGCAACTTGCTCCAAAGAAAGCAAACAATGCCAGAAATATTTAAATGTATCTCTATATCTCTTCTGTCTCAGAAATGACTTAACAATTGCAACAAAAATTTTGATTTAGTTAACGTTTTGCTTTTCAAGTTTAACTCAATAAGTATCTTCTCCCAAAAAACAAGATGTCACAAAAAGGGGGCAAAAATGCCGAGCAAAGCTCAGTCACCCAGGTACTTGTTATTTATAAAGCATACTGTTTTCTAGAATATAGAGGCCTGGTAAAGTGAGGGTACGAAGTTCTTTAATATATGATCTGCAAGATGTAGTTCTATTTAAATTTAACATAAATTATTTTCTTTTGTAATATGAAAAGTGAGTCAAAGTCAGCAGTAGACTACTGTACAAGAACGCTGTAACCAAGTGTGGATTGTACATATGAAAAATACACAATTTTTAACATTTGTATATTATAAGTATTTTTAATGCATAAATTACATAGTACATCTTATTGAGTTTAGTTATACTCATCTGAATGTGTGATTTCCAGGTAAGTAGTGTATCTATGGTTTGTACCAGTGTTTTCTAAATCATAAAAACAAAGGACCAGATTTGGTATTAAAAACCAAATTAACAAGTTTAACACTGCACATAAACATGCAGTGAGGAGAAAACAGTGCTGAAAGTGAGACAGGGTGAGACGGCAAAGCGAGAGAGACAAGCTTTAGGAAAGAGTGAATGGAGGTTTACATCAAAGTCAATTTTTGTAGTCACATTTTGCACCTTGCACCATGTGATGCCCTGGTGCATGCACCCTGAGAGGACCTGATTTATAGATTAGTAAATTGATGAGTTATTTACTGGAATTAGTTTAGTTTACATAAATTTGAAAACTAGAATGTTATATTTGTATAATCATTTACAGTGAATGGTAAATGTCTTTATCATGGCTGCCTTAAATGTTTTGTGATGAAATTCATTAACTTTATTTGGAAAATGATCGTACAAATTAATACCTTGTTGCGATATAGATTTAAGGCATTTGGTAAGCCTATAAGTGTTGAAAATTAATAGTATAATCAGTTAATTCAATAATATTGCTATGTTATAGGTTCATTAAATCACAATATGCAGGAAAGAGGGCAGCACCAGGAAGTCACTCAAGCCGAGCATACATTGAAACCCGAAATTCAGAAAAATCTGAATATGGAGCCAAGTCATCAGCTCTCTCGGATACAAGTGAAGCTCCTTCATTAGGTAGGTCCCCACTTCATCGGAATCAGTTTCATTTTAGAGTTTTACAAAACTCCTATCAGCTAAGCATGGGAAGAAACAAAGGTTGAAATCCAGACATTTTCGGTATTTAATTCACAGCTTGCTCACATTTATTCATTCTATTCTGAAACAAAGTTTCCGTGAATGTTAAGTATAGCTAATCCGACTTCTGCAAATTCAATTTATTAAGTTTTGATTATTATATAGCTGTGGATATTTTTTATAAAGGCAATTCCAGACATAGGTATACACACCTGAAGCTGTTAACGGTGAGGCAAATATAATCCTCCAATATCACAAATAATGTAGACACCACAGGCTTGACTTATCTTAAATATGTAGTGTAAGTTATAGAAACACTAACTATAGTTTTGACATATATCCGTGACAAAACCAGTCTTTGCAAACTAGTGTTTGTTTTTGTCCCCATAATAATACCTTTTTTTATTTTGTCAGAATTATTCTAATGACACCATGTGCCATGTATATATGATTTGAAGGTCATTTCGGTCATGCCACAAATAACATTAATTTACATTTGAAAGCTCCCCTAAACATGGTATGACACAAAACAATTATCACTTACATGTACATGATCAAAATATGACAATTTCCACAAATTGACAACAGATTAAATAATAAAAAAACATTCAAAAATAAAATCAAGCTATCCCGAACAATTGTTTGGCTTGAAGATTCCTTCAAATACAGAATTTCTGCTTCACTGTCGAGCCGCTGCATCCCTCACCTCTGTGCACCAGAGGCATCATGAGTGGGGTGCAATACTAGAGGGTGGAGGTGAAGGGTCTACTTCAGGGCTGGGCAACTGGTGTTCAGAGAGCACAGCCTTGCACTAATAACTGTATGATTGATCATCATCATCATCATCATCCATCATCATCCATCATCCATCATCATCATCATCATGAACAAATTTGTTCTAGGCCATGTGGCCTGTAATGATAAACTTAGCAAAGATGGTCTTGGTCTTTCCACCACTGTTTTGGTCTTCCTTGGCCCCTGTGACCAGTTGGAGTGTACTGGAATGCCAATTTTGGGAGTTTAGTTCTTTCCATTCTCATCAAATAACTGTTTAACAGGTAGAAAAAAAGGTCGCTCAAGGTATCCCACGAGTTGCCCAGGCCTAGTCTACTTCATGGAATTCTTCAAAAAGTAACATGACATTTCTTATACAGATTAGCTGATTGGCATCCAATAGACAGTTGGTTTGGCTGAATTGTTTCTGTGATGTTTTTCAGCTTCACATGTACGGAGAGTGCGTGTCCCCTCGCAGGCTTCAGACGTAGACCAGTTCCTGGATGACCTGTTCATGCCTGTGTTAGATGGCAATCTGGACGAATTGTCAGATGCCAGATCATTGGCTGCTTCTGTGAAAGGTGGAGGAGATAAACGTCACAGAAGGACTTCCAGTTGCAGTAGTAGCAGTACTCTTGTTGATGATGAGGTCGCCACTCTCACCAGCTCCTCAACTGCTTCCACTCTAAGGTCTCCTCTATTAAATTAACATTTTGGCTCACATAAAAGAAAAGACTGATCAAAACTATGGCTGACAAAATTTAATGGCAGGTGGCTCAACACAAAATCCAATCATAGGCTTGCCACGCCTTCTGGTGTTATGTAGTTAAACATGCTGTAAAGTTAATGATATAAATATCATTTGCATCCACAAAATTCATTTACACAACAGGAAATAGAATAGTAGTGGTCAGCTATCAACTGCCATTAAAATTTGGATCTGTCATGGGTAAAATTAAAAGAAGAATAAGATAATTTTGGCTCAACTTTTCAATAAGCTGTGCAAAATCTAATGTGAACGAGATATCTTTGCAAAGTGTAGCTTCATGTTTTTTTTATGTAATATGTACTTAGAATAGTTTATTTGGACAATTTCTTGTTAGAAAATGTTTTATGAACTATTTATTTATTATTTGTTGTGCATGTAGCCACTTCGAAGAATGCAGGGCAACCAAATTCTCTATCTTGCATCACTCAAAGCAACACAGCCAACACTCTTTTTGTCACTAAATTACATTAACTATACAGAGTTGGACCTGATCTGTGCATATATCAAGGGAAAGGGGGAAGATTACTTGTAACTCAGAATTACTTACAACTGAGATTTTGATAATGCATCATAAAACTTTTTTAAAAAAAGGAATACAGTGGGCCTGCATGTGTAAAATTTTACAAACAACAAAGATATGTATGAAGGAAACATTCTTTTGAGCTTGGCCCTGGAGAACTCAATTAACTTGGCTTGTTTCACTTTTCTTGCATTAAGTGCATACATCTCATTTTGTTACTGATGACTATACATAGCAGATATAAGCAATTCCTAAGTCTGAAGCAATTTTGGTGTTGGTTTTGTGTGGATTAAAGTTCCACCTCTCGTATGAATTTTACTTTCTCATCTAGTGTGTACCATTTCTTTTTCTGTTCTCCATGGCTGATTAAAAGCAACTGAGAACTGACAGACAAAACCACTGTTCAACAGTAAAGGTTTGTTTAATTCTTGTTTGTTGCACCAAAAGCCACCCTCTCAGGTTGGGTCTTTGTCAACAGAGATAAGGAAAGTACACCTCAAATTTCTTTTAAGATAATGTATGCTGTATGCTCATTATAATTACGTAAAGCGCAGTTGTATTTACTGAAATTTAATATGTATAGCAGCAAATTAGGTATAAATAAGGTTTTATTAACGTGTGTCTAAATTACATTTTGCTTGGACCTACAAAAATTTACGTATAAATGCGAATATTTATAATTTTTTTTTTTTTTTTTTTTTTTTTGCCATAGACATTATACAATGTTTCGAGCATAGTCAAAATACAATTCTAAGAAGATAAATTACATTTTATGTTGACACTACTAATAATTATAATTATAATGTTTATGGTTTACCAGGAGGAATATGAACTGGTTTGAAAATTCAATGTCATTCTGGCAGGTTGTCACAGTAGCTTAATGGTTAGAGCACCTGCCTAGTAAGCGGAGGGTCTGTGGTTCAAATCCCAGCTGTGGCATTGAATTTTTAAGTTCCAGTTCTACTTCTTAAGTAGTTCATCTATATTGTGTAAACATTTTCTTATTAGATATTCCTTTAATTCTTGTTTAAAATTTACTCCTTGCTTGGCTTTTACAGTTTGTGGCAACTTGTATAATTTTACTCCACTTATAAATAAGTCAGATTCACTTGTCCTTTTATTTACATTAATCCTATGTATATTATTATTTGTAGAACTGGGTTACATTTAAAGCAGGTTCAACTGCACTTACAATTGATGGCTTAAATATGTACTGTGCATTGCATCACTGTGCATTTGAATTGGTTTGAAAGAGAGTGAGAAATTAAAGAGTGCAAATTTTGATGTTGCTCTTTTTACCAATTACTTTAGGTATCCAAATAGCAGAAGTGAGCCAGTGGAAAATGTTGAGGATTATATCAGCGATCTGTTTAAGCCTATCTTTGTAAATGCAAGCCTGCAACGTCTTACAAAGGCCACCACGTTGGCAGGAGCTATCAAGGGTGGCGGTGGCATGGATACCCATCAGGTACAAAACACAGATATTTGCATTCATTTGAATTATTACTCCAGTTTCAGTGTATGTGAATTAGGTAAACAAATAGTGATACAGAACGATAACAATATTGATTAAAGAGTAAATGGACAGTTAGTTTAGGGTTGCCACCAGTCCCAATTTTTGTGTCCTGTTTTATTTGCCTTCGTCATGTAAATTAGATGAATTTAAGATTTTATAAAAGACAAGGTTTAAGTTGGTAGTACTGACAACCAGGAAATCATGGGTTCTGTTTAATACTGTGACAAAACAATTAAAGTCCAATTCAATTACTTTTTTCTCACTCTATTTTCCTTCTAAACATTTGCACAAAAACACAGTTCTATTTTACTGATGTTAACACAGTCTACAGTATTTTGTGACATTAAAACTCACAACTGTTTACTTCTGTAACCTTGACTCATTCCTTTCCCTGTCTTTCTTCACTTTCTTTAGCTCTCACCCACCCCAGTGATAGAAGTCTATCTGGGTGGCTCAGTTGGTTAGACACTGGCCTACTGATCCCAAGGTCATGGGTTCAAATCCGGCCCAGACCGATGGTTTTTAAGCGTGCTTAAAACATATCTTTCATGACAGCAGTATCACATACACTGCTGTCTCACACTTACTGACTGACTCAAAAACTGGCTGCCTTCACCCACTCTACAAGCTTTCATACTGGTGATACATAGTCAGAACTTTCTGGAACGTTTACAAACAAGCTCCCACTGGACATTTCTTGAATGACCTGGAAAACTTCTTTTTTGATGTGCCACTCATTGTTGCACATTTACTTGCATGAGTGGTGTGGAGAAGCTTAACCTTATGAAATGTGCTGAATTTTTCTAAAAAGGACAAAATTCCAAATTGCAAGAAGTCTGGCTTTTATCAAGTTGACTGTCTAGACTGCAATTAAGCTTACATTGGTAAGACAAAACGACATTTGGAAACCAGAAGAGAAGAACATTTTAGATACATTAAATATAAACAGAAAAATCAGCGGTTGCAGATCACTTTTGTTCACTTAATCGTGAAATAAACCCCAAGGTTAAATTATTAAAGCAATTAAACAGGTCCATTAAATTGATGGTTTGGGAAAAAATATTCATTTTGAAAAATAGGGACCATGTTTTGAATTTTGAAATATCTTTTACTGATTCTGTTACAAAATTCATATTGAGAGAAGGGGCTCCCCTTCTCTCAAATATGACATCATCAGTTTTGTCTGAGGATGATACACAGGAGTATCGAAACAATCGTTGTGAGATATATTGAGTTTAACTCAATTTATTGAAGTGAAATGTGAGTCTCTACATATTTTGTGTTATTTGTGGATCAATTTGCTTCACTGTTAATAACTTCAGGTTGTATATTTATACTAGACTTAGGTTTACATTATTTAACTATAAGAATCTTGTATCTCACTTGTAGCTTTTCTGTTTTGAATCTTGTAAAGTACCTTAAAGTGACGCTTAACATCAGTTAAAAAACTTGTAATTTTCAGTCGACGGCGCAAAACCATTCTACTGCAGCAACGTTTGGATTTACTCCCATCACCAGTATGACATCACCAACACCAATGATGATGTCGGGAATGATGTCCCCACCTCCTATGATGATGCCAACATTACCAATGTATAATCCAGCAGGTATGTATAGCAGAACAATTAATGTTATTGCATGCTCATTTGAAACCGTAAACTGTAAAATGCCTGTATGTTGTAGTCTTGCCTTTTGCTTTACCTGCTTTTTTCTGTAATGTGGCACTCTTCTCTTTCTGGTTTTTGTGTGCCCCCTCCTTCCAGTCCAAACGCCTGCTAGCTTGTCGCTGATGGGAACTGCTGCAGGGGCCATTCCTCAGTTCTACCCAGCAACGATGTCTGCAGATCAATCCGGTTTCTTGCCTATCCCCATATACAACATGCAAGGTATGCTAGTCCCTACCTACCTCTTTATTTAAACATAACTAGCTGATGACTTACTGCACAGTCAAGTAATGGAAAAGGACTTAATCCCACAACTACTTCAACTGTTGAGCTTGTGATTACAAGTTGCAAACAGTGAAGTGAAGCGAAGCAATAACTTGAAAGTTTGTTGACCTGGATTTGTGGTACTAACATCACATGTTTGGAACATGTTCCATAAGCTTTACCTTGGTCTGACTGGCAACACTGGAGACAGGTGGTGGTTGCAGAAGTGGAGCTTTTCCTTTTAATGTAGGCCAAGAAAAGAAACATTGAAACCAAAAGGAAGGAACACTCTAGTTACATTTCCAATAAAGAAATAGAACAATCTGCTGCAGCAAGCCATTTTTGAACTGCAAACCATGACATCAGTCGCCAAGTGACTGTTGAGAAATGCCAGTAAGTCTGCAGAACTAAGGTGGGAAAAACAGTCTCTCATTGCTCCCCATTGAGCAACCTAGTTTCATCACAACAAAACCAAATGTCACCACTTGTAATCCTGTATCCAGTGTTGCCAATGGACTAATGCTGAGGATGGAAGCAGTAGCTTCTGAAACATGTTCTACATTTATGTAAATGACTTTAGTGTCACAAATCCAACTCCAGAATCTTTCAACTTCCTTCCATAATAGTAATAATGTTAGCACTTTGCTAACAATTTAGAAGAAATAAAGTAACATTAAAACTAACCAGATGTCACAATACTTAATGTTCCAAAATGTTCTTTAGTTCTGATGCCTATGTTCCTTCTTGTTTGAAGAATATAAAACTTTTGTATATAATTCATAGAAGTGTTTAAAACAGTGAAACTTTGTCAAATTAATTAAAATGTATGAGTAGGATGATTACACTTTAATTCACTTAGTAGGTTATGTTATGTTATAGGTTATGTTAGAATAACATAGCCTAGTTAGTGAAACTAGAGTGTAATCGTCCTACTCATTAATTTTAACCAATATAAAACTTGTTTCAGTTTTGGCATTTTATTTTGTTGTTTTCTAGTGCCTTGCATCTGGCAATGAAGCCATTAGCATTTTATTTTGTAATTGTTAGAAATTTTGCTTGAGATTCCTTATCCTTATAATCTGTTTGATCAAATTTCTCAAGTTATATTTGTTTTTGGAGTGTTACTGTAAAATTGAAAACTTTGAATACTTTCTGTACACCCATGGATGGAATGTAAATTTTCTGTATTTTGTGGCTTCCTTTTTGTCTTTTAGTTTTGTGATTTCTTGGATTGTTTATGTCTCTTGAGTTTCTTAACATAACTTTTTTATTAATTCTTTTTTGGACCCATTATTAAGATCAATTTCTAAAATATGATTTTATTCTTGCTGGAGAAGGAAAACATTAACTATTCTGTATGCCAGGCTATTAATAACTGCTTGTTTGTGGGGTCAGCTTGTAACTATTTACTTTGATGTAGCTATCAGCATGGGTTTCTTTGCTATATATTCTAAGCTGTATTTCATTGTTGCTCTTGATTAATTTTAGATCCAGAAAGGTAAGTCCCTGTTGTTTTCTATTTCTGTGTTAAATTTTATGTTTTGTCTCTGCAACTTCAGTTCCTCTAGAATTAAATATTTTGGTACTACAGCAAAAAGCAAATGTAACTGAAGTAGTTGTGGGTTCAAGTCCTTTTTCAATTTGAAACTGATGACTCTTATAAACCTCTTCTCTTCTAGAAGTATGTGATATGTATGACATGAACTGAATGAAACCTGTCTGTTAAAGAACCTTCATAAGAAGGAAACTCATTGATGTAATCCGTTAACAAGAAAGAAAACATGGACATTAATTTTCACTTTCTCTGCTGTTTATTTACAGTAAATAGAGGAAGTATTGTATTCCACCAAAGAATGTGATGCACTAAACTCTCAGTTTAGTGGAACTAAAGGGGCCAGGAGTTGTCTGAAAAATTGAAAGTTGGTTAAATCACAAAATTAATGAAAATGAAGCAAAAACAATTGAAACTGTTTTATTGATACATACCATTACTTTACATGATTTACTCTTGGTTAGAAGTGGTTCCCTGTGAAGTTTTGGGTTTGAAAAAAGTGTCAATACCCACTTGAATATTGCTTCTTTATGATTAAAGAGCGACACTGTCTGAAATGTTCGTAATAGGCTAGCACTTGTGGGTCTGAAGAGCTTTCCACGTGAGAAATCACATCATCCATGTGGTCTCTTATTACGGATAATTTAGGTACACACTTCAAAGATTCATTGTCACTGTCGCCGTCTTCATCTTCATCCGGTTGTAGAACACTTGCAGCGATCTCTTCATGACTCAGAATCTGGTAACGTGGGTCACCCTCTGAGGAAGTGTTTCTTTGCTTTTTAATATATCAGAAACCATCTGCTTTTTTACTCTGTACAACTTGCAAACATGTGCAACAGATGCTTCATTTCCATTTATTTATTAACTCCAGCTTCTGAGTTATGCTTAAGTTCACATGTTTTCTTTTAACACCAGACATTCCGCATTATAACAAAATTAGAGTAGACCTATAATGAACAGAGTATTACATACACCAGAGAATGCCCAATTCAGACTGAAGCTAAGAGTCATGTGAGCTCTTGAGCGTGTGACACATACACGAACTTTCACAGATGCAGCGGAAGAGGTGTAAACTGGCCTTCTTGATCAGACAAGCAGCGGAATGCCAGAATTTAATCATTGCAGATCTTCTAAATTTAGTTTAAATTTATTTTTTAACCAATGCCAAATTTAGTCCGTTAAATTGGAATTTCATTGAACAGGGTCCATTAAATAGAGATTTTACTGTACTGAGATTTCACTGAATCCAAAAAAGAATTGCGTGTTAACAGCATAACCAAAAAATGAAGTTGGTTACATGCCAAATTTGATGTTTATGTAAGCTCAGCAAGGATGTGACATATGGATTTTAAGGGAACTCCCCTACCTCAAACTACTCTTTACATGAAACAAATTTCAAAAAATTTGATTTTCTCAAAAATAACTAATGATTTTGATTAAAATGCCAATTTCTGTAAATTTTGGAGATCTGTAACCCCTCACTGGTGCATGTAAAGACCATTTCAGTTACTGAAGCTATTGATCGTGGTGCAACCTCTCAAAATACCCTCTGCTATATATTTGAGGAAAGGGGAATCATTTGTTATGTATGTTAAAATCAGTCTTCCTTACTGTGTAAAGCTGTGCACTCTTGTAACTGTGTCTGGAAATAGACGTCCATGGAAAATTGAATTTCAGTCGTTTTTAGTTGTCTGTGCTATATATTACAGTAATTAGAGGAAATATTGTGTTCTACCCAAAAATTTGAAGCCAAAAATTTCACTATAAATACATGTTTTGAGGGCTCCTTAACCCTACGCCCCAAAAAAATATTAAAATAAACTTTGTGTGCGTGCATGTGTAACTTGGTAAGTAAGTTCAATTTTTCCAAGGACGCAACCCAAAGATCTTCAAGAAAATCCTCCATCGGCACGAGCTACCCTTTACATAGAAAGTTTTCTGTTATTTTTATTTTGTCAAAAATGGCCCTAAACAGTTTTGATTAAAATACCACATGTTTCGATTTTTCTATGACAAATGAAATGTGTATCTTGAATCTTCTGTGAATATCTTTTGGAAACCCCCTTCAATCTGAAGATTTTTGCGTAATGGCAAACTGTAAGAGATAGTTAAAATCTTGAAAATGAAAATAAAAATTTTATGTGTTCCACTCACACAACTTTCTCTACTCTTGTTCTAACCATTCTTACAAACTCTTATTCCTATATCTTCATGTTAATACAGATAAACATTTACAGAAATTGTCTTATTGCTTATTTCCTTGCGGGTACAAGGGGAATATTAGAATACAGTAGCTTTGAGCTATAGTCAAATCTTCCAAAGCTTTGAGATCCCGTTCTGTTTGCGCACTTAACATATAAAAAATGAACATCGATATTCCACTTCATCAAAATTTAAGTTTCCCGAAACTGACACAAATAACAAGGATATCTCTGGAATGGTTCACTCTACAGAATTACTATCAGAATCAAAAGACTGAGACTGAGAACAACTGTTGCTGTGCTGTCTTTGATTCTGATGAAAGCCATGGAGTCTACAATGGCCGAAAACTCAATGTTTCTAAATCTGACATGGCTGATCACCCATGAAGCCTTTATTAATAACACTCACTGTAAAAGCTTTAAATCTTACATTTGGCATTTTAATCAAAATCGTTAAGAGCCATTTTCAAGAAAATCAAAATTTTCCATGTAAAGGGGAGTTTAGGGTGTAGCAATTTTCTTCACAATCTTTGTTTCCCATCCTTGAAAGACATTAAACTAAAATACCACTTTGGTTTTTAACTGATTTTTTGTTTTTGAGTCTAAAATACCAACTTTGGTTTTTAACTGATTTTTTGTTTTTGAGTTATGCTGTCCACAGACTGACACACACACAGACACACATGTGGACCTTTTTCTAAAAATCCTTTTTTTTTTTGGATTCAGGAGGTCTCAAAACTATTATTTCCGGTGAAATCTCGACATTGAATTTTTGGGTGGAATACAATACTTCTTCTACTTATCAGTAGAGAAAGTAAAAATGTTAATATTATGTCATGTCATTTTGTGTAAGAAAGATGGTGTCTATCAGTAATAAGCTTGTTTCAGGTTTGAGCTTGCCAGCATTCCCAAATCCTGGTCAGCAACAGGCTGCAGTTCAACAGCAGGCAGCCAACACGCCTGCAGGTATGGATCCTGCAGTGGCCGTGTATCAGCAGAATCTCCAGAGAGCCTTTCTTCAGTCTGCCATGGCTCAGAACATTCAGATACAACAACAGCTCCTAGCCCAGAACCAAGCTCTGCAGCAGATGTTGGTACAGCCCAGCATCCCAGTTGCTCCTCAGCAACCCACTCCGGTATGTATGTCTCAGGCAGTGGCACGCATTGATGTATCGTACACAAATAACCCCAATCTTAAATGTTCCAAGGAGATTTAGCAACAAACATGTTCAGTAGAAGAACTTACACAAAGTTTCATAAGCAAACTATCGTTATACAGTGAAACCTGCCCAAAACAGAACGTGATCATTCCAGTAATATTTTTCCATTTTGACGGGTTTCCACCTTACAAAAGATTGTAGATAGTTTAGTAAAACAAAGTACAAACAATATAATCGTATAGAATTAAACTGAAGGAATAATTCAAAATAAAATGCTGTAAATTAAAAATAGGTTCAATTGTATGTAATGCTGTAGTTTCAACTTACATGTCAAACATAATTGCAGTTTCTTCATTAGTTTCTTTTCCCCCTCATATCCGTCAAAGTACACTGTCACGACTTCTTCACAAGAGAACGCTCTATGACCTCCTTTGCATCCTACATCATCTCCAGGAATTCTGAAACATTCTTGGAAACTGCCAATTCCTGAAGGATTGGTGAAAAGCATAAAAACAATAGACATGCACAAGAGATCTAATCCATTTTCTAATGCTGTCTTTTGTGGTTTTCACACAAAGAAAAGCAGATAAATGTCAATAATTATGCCAACAAACTTACTGTTGGTGTTTTTACCAGGAGAAATATGAACTGGTTTGAGAATTTAATGCCATTCTGGCAGTTTGTCACAATAGCTCAGTGGTAGAGCAGCCGCCCGGTAAGCGGAAGATCTGTGGTTCAAATCCCAGTTGTGGCATTGAATTTTTAAGTTCCAGTTTTACCTCTCAAAGATAAATGTCACTTATAGCGTATCAATACGTTGGTCACTGTTCACTCAATAGACTACATTATGTGTATGATATTGCCTGAAACTAACAGCCATGCAAAGCAACACAGTTGTTATCGTGACAAAACTGCAAAAATCCAGTCAGGTTACTTTCTTATCACATTGTTGTCTTCTAAAATGTTATCTCCAAAGCAGCCTCTTCTCCATTCCTGGGAAATGTGTGTGGGATTTGTGATGCACAAAGTGACATCTGGATAGGTTTTCTCCAGGTTCTCTAGTTTCCCCTGCTATTCATTCCACCAAATTCTCCATAATCATCTTTCATCCATTTCTCCATTCATTCTCATACGAGGTATCAGACTGATCCCCCATCTGGATGTTCTTTCGGATTTTGAATTCCACTATTCCTCAACAGGCATCTGACCTCTGGTACCCATTTGTAGGTTCTGGGGGGTTTAAGTCCCCCCTACAAGGAAGGTAAATTGAAAAAGAAGAAAAAGTGCAACTGTATTTTGTTACTTAGGTAACTCCAGTGGTTTCTCTGTCATAGATTAGCAATAAAGTTTAGTTAAAGTATCTAAAACAAGAACAAATTAGAAACTAAAAGCTTCACTTATCTTAGTAATATTGCAAGATTTTCCACAGCTGACATGTTTGAAGTTGTAATCCAACTTATTTTCAAAGCTATACATACAAGTTACCATAATTACTGATGCTCATTTTAAAACTGTTACCAATCTCTGAAAACAAAAACCTATAAATACAATCTATTGGTGGTATTTCAAAATTCATAACACAGTTCTTGTTTTTTAAAATAAATATCTTTTCCCAAACCATTAAATCTATAGGTTCATTTAATTGTTTTAATAATTTAACCTCTGGATTAATTTCATAATTAAATGGCCAAAGAATGATCTGCCACAGCTGATTTATCAGTTTGTTTATATTTAATATGTCTAAAATGCTCTTTTATTCTGGTTTCTAAATGATGTTTAGTTTTACCAATATAAATCTTATCACAATCCAAACAACTAAATTGATAAATGCCAGATTTTTTTATAATTTGGAATTTTATTCTTTTTAGAAAAATTTAGTACATTTTGTATATTAAATTTATTTTGAGGGACCAATTTATTCCATAGTCTTTAAAAAATTTTGGTTTGGGAAAAGATATTTATTTTAAAAAACAAGAACTGTGTTATGCATTTTGAAATACCTCCAATAGATTGTATTTATAGGTTTTTTTTTTTTCAGAGATTGGTGACAGAGTTTTAAAACGAGTATCAGTAACTATGGTAACTTGTTTGTGTAGCTTTGAAAATAAGTTGGAGAAAACTTGAAACATGTCAGCTGTGAAAAATCTTGCAATATTACTAAGATAAGTGAAGCTTTAAGTTTCTAATTTGTTCTTATTTTAGATTCTGTTATTTCACTGTTAATAGATTCATTATTTCCTTATTTAGTTAAAGTATGTTTATGCATTTCTCTTAAATCTTTAATAATTATGATGTATACAGGTTATGTACATATATATGTAACAGTTATGTTAAAACAAGTGCTCTATCTTCTACATGATGTTTCTAAATATTCTGAATATTTTGCATTAAGTCTAGATGGTTATAGTTACCTAATGAAATGTTAATAATTGAGATGCCTACTAATGAACACAATACCCAGAATGACATGCCTGCTGCATGAGACACTTATGTTTCTGTTAACATATCTTATGTTTCCAGCTGGGAAGTTTTAATCTATACTTATTGTTAACAATGGTTTCCTCTCTGTGACTGTCAGCATTGGTTAGGTAAGGAATGCACAGCCTATGTCCATACACAGATCAATTCTATGTCATATACTGCATGTTTTGCAATCAGATCATTATTTCATTTTACAAATAAAACCTCCTAAAAGTGGTATATTTATGACTTATGGAAAATGTCCTGGGGAAGTTCTGTAGATCTTAAAAAGGTATTTCTTTTGTAAAAAAAAAAAAAAAAAAAACAAGAATATTGACCATGTAAAACAATCAACTCTTTGTAAACTACTGTTCAAAAATTCCATTATGCATTCTTTCCGGGGTTGTAGGCCGTGGTCCAGTAGTTTTATTCTCCAACATTTTGCCGAAAACTTCGTCCGGCATCTTCAGGGAAGTCAAAGCTGTGAAAATACAGGCTCCAGCGTCCAGTGTTCAATTCTTTGCAATCTTGGGCCATGGTACACTGTGAAATAATTGTGGAGACTCAGGATTAAGTCTCTACAAGTTATTTTATTTACACTTTGTTCACAGTATTTAGATCATAGCACAATAGTAAGTCCTTTTTATTAGTGGATCGACTCTCTTAACATCATCACCATATAATGTATGAGTTATTTAGTGATATTTCGCTAAATGTGTTTTCCATCATTTTGTGCTTCGCCACAGTATTGTCCTTTTATTTAATTGTGCACTTTGCGTCGATTAAAGGAATATGGTTAATCAATATTTCACTTAAACATTTCACTTTTATTATCTTATATCACACACATATCAAAATGCGTCTACCTTTGACTGATGCTACTTGCGAAGAGAAGGTCTGATCTTGCTGTATTATTTTAGTTATGCACATGTATCCATCTGCGTATATGTGCTTTTAATAGTATCTCCTAAGAAGTCATTTTCCGTATATTTCCATAATCCCAAAAATGTTAAGAAAGCGATCTCACTCTTCTTCTTCTTTCCCTGACTACCCTCCCCTTATGTAGGACTTACAAGCCAGTGCCTAGGATCAGACGCCTTTCAGGGAGCAGAGGAACCTCTGGACCAGACAGAGTGAAGACCTGGAACCAGGTGATCAGCCAAGCATGAGGTATGTTAGTGAAGAAGAGGATGATATGAAATGCAGGTGAAATGGATGATTGGAAAGGTGATAATGGAGCAATTGGTGGAATGAATGATGGGGGAAACTGGAGAACCCAGAGAAAACCCGCCCAGATGCCGCTTCGTCCACCAAGAATACCACATGCATGTCCCACCTAGTGGTAGGCGAGTGGTCTAACCACTCAGCCACGGCACTGCCATTATACTTCCAGACTCGGGGAAGGATGAGGAATAATCCTGGCTGGAGAAAAATTCCTACCTCACTGCCGGAAATCAAACCTGAGACCCCTTGTACAGCAGGTAGGTGCTATGGGGCCAGCCTGATCTCATTCTAACTTCCTAACATTTTTGGCGTTATATCTAAAATAACCATAAAAATGTTAAACATTAAAGCAAAATATGCTAGTTGACAATTATGACACTGATAAACTAACATTATTCCCAATAATTGAACAATGAAATAACACAAAGTTAACTACAAACAGAAAATAAGTCAAATTTATAATGTACTTAATATATTTTGGAGACAAACCATATATACTGTTTCAAGACCAAAGCAATGAAAGCTTTAGAGGGGACCCTGAACAGGATCTCAAAGAATGGTTTCCTGCACGTTTTCCAGGGATGACAAACGAGGTGGAACAAGTACATTGTATCGGGGGGGGGGAGTATTTTGAGGGGGACAAAAGTCTGTATGAGCGATTTTTTACAATACATTGTTGTATGAATATTAGTGCCACTCTTTGTTGAACATCCCTCGTAATTAGAAATTGCCTTTTTTTAATAATTAATTCAAAATAATAAACTCCACAATTGTGCAAAATTTAGAGTGCAATACATTTATATGAAATGCATAACAGAATCTCAGAAATAGATAACTATTCCTTAAATAATGCACTTCCCCTCACTCATATCACAACATGCTGTTCTTAACTCTTTCTTTGTTTCAAATTTACTCACAGTGCTATGCATTATGAAGAAATTGGGAGTCTTTCAAAAATTTCATTTCAGAATGGTGATGCAATAACATGCTGTTTATATTTTTCTCTTTATGACAGTTCAGATAAGTTTACATTAGCAGTAGAGAATATATGAGGGCAGTCCAGAAAGTCCTGCCATTTTGACCTATTGTGGTGATGAATAGGGCTAGAGCCGCCATTTTGGTGTCAGAACGTTCCTACATTCAGTAAGCATTCATCTGTGGTAGCATGAGGACTGTACCTTCCTTACTTTGCTCTCTGCGAGTTGTCAAAATGTGTGCTGCAATAGAAAGTACCACCACTTGTGAAGTGCGGTCTTTCATTGGGTTGTTGATGACTAAAAACAAACCAATTGAAATTTATCATCAACTTTTTGATGTCTACAGGCAGAGAATAATTAGTGAAAGCTGAATCAGGCAATGGTGCATTAATTTTCAAAATAACCGTTCACAACAAGAACTGCAGTGCTAGGCCTAGCCTTGTGACTGATGAACTGACAATGAAAATCAATGACAAAATTCGTGAAAATCGTTGTCTCACAATTACACAACTTTGGGAAGAGCAACGAAGAAATGGCTCAATACAGAACAATTTGTCACTGAAGCAAAACTGCATGCTTGACTAAACCAGTGGTTGAAATTGCAGGCGACAGATTTCTACAGAGAGGGTATTAAAAAACTTGTGCCATAGTATAATAAATACCTCAATTTGGATAGCAATTGTGTAGAAAAATAGTTTAGGAGTTTACCTTTCAAACATAGATAATAAACATTGATTTTTTTCATTTTCTTAATTTTTATTTCAAAACGTTTGGGACTTTCTGGATTGCCCTCATAGAAGAGGGCATTGTTAAGTCTAAGGCAGAAGTACTTATTAGTTGATAAGTGAGCTAAGCTTTATAGTTTTGCGGTAGAACCCCAGCCAACTATTATAATGGAGGACTAGGGTTGATGGTTAATCAAAAATAATAGATAATCCATTTACTTAATATAAACAGTAGATCTAATAAGCAATTACAAAAAAAATCATTAAAGACAGTCATATGTTACATTTCTTGTGTATTTGGATAAATGACAATAAAAACAATTGTTGTCTGTGGGGCAGCGCTATGCAGGGTTTGAATTAACGGGGGAGGGGTATGGGGGATTTCCGCCCTTCATTAAATAATTTTGCCGGCTCGTCAAAGAAGAATATCTTCTCTGCTAGGGAAGTATGTTTTATTTTTACTGTAAGTATTTATATTACTGCTCTTTGAAAATATAAGAAGACTTTCAATGCAGACTGTACATGGTACAAGTGTGAGCTGTGAGTAAGCAAAAGTACCATATCACAAGTAAGCTAAACAACGAACAATTCTCAGGTTCATTAGTTGGGTTGGTATTCAGAGTCACAGTTCCAGCAACAATGTTTGCAGCTGGCAGTATTCAGTTCATTGCAACTCACTGTTCTATTGTTCATCCCCATGGATAAATTTGTGACAAGAAAGCGAAAAGTTACAGAAAGTAATGACAGTAATGTATTCCAGTTGGAATTTCAGGCTTCATCTTCAAGTAATATTAATATTACAGCTTCTTATGTAAAAACTACAGCATTAAAAGCGGCATGTGTTAGCGAAAATAGTGAGAGTAAGTGTGTTACACTAATTGGGGGATCTGTAGACAAAACTAGATTTGAAAAATGGAAAATAAATCACCCCTGATTTTCACCAAACAATTTTGGGAGAGTTACATGATTGTACTGCTCAGCAATACAAAATCATGGTGCTGTTAAAGACATAAAATGCATATTGCTGCTGCCATATATTTTTATATATATATAAGAATTGGGGTATATTCTTGACCACTCTGTCCTCTATGTGATCTGCAAGAGGAAATGGATCGAGACCACCTTCAAATATGCCCGGCCACTTCTAAAGCCCCATCCATCAGTGAAAAATATTGGAGAACCAGAGGATTAATGACTTCATTGTCAGAAATCCAGCATTAGCTAACAACAACAATATTTTTATATAACACACCAATGCTACTACCACTGGTATCACTGCCATTATTGCTGTAAGTATAACACAAACTTAAGTTTTCCCCCTTTTCAGAAAGTCTGATTCGAACACTGATGCTACGTGATAGAGGTAACAGTCTTTTGTTTTGTAAAACCCTGCTTGCTTATTCGCTCATATCCAGTTTTCATTAATTTTGTAGGTACATCACCAGGTGACAATGGTATACAAAACAAATTTAGTAATAGCATTGTTTGGGATCACCTCTCGGTTTCTTTTGGTCTTACAGGGTCTTGCAAGGTATGAGGTGTAATTAGTGACCAATGACATTGCAATGCAGGATAGAGACATGGCTCTGTAATGGGAGCAAGGAAACTTAGGGAAGAGGTGGATACAACTGACCTCCTAGTTAAGCCATGTTTTAATTTTCTTTAGATTTATCTCCAAATTCTTAATGTCTGTTATGGAAAATGTTGCAAATATTGTTTGAAATAAGCAGCATTTATTGGGTTAAACAATTCTGTGTTATAAGAAAAACTAACTTTGTCCTTAGAATCACAAACATTTGTAAAGCTTTATAGTGAACAATATAATATTACATGGAAAAGTATAACAATGTTTAATCCTTCTCCCTATATTTATACTGGAATTAAAAATTGTATCCAAGTTGTTTGTCTATTACATAATACTATAATGCAGTTTGTGCTGCCTTTCTTGGGTGGCATTAAAATTTAATTACACTTCTGAGAATTTGCACAGTTTCTGAAATTTGTTGAACTGTGTTACCAGCTGGCCACAGACTAATAATCTGGCTATGTGTAGTTTCTGATGTGTACAGCATGGTGTAAATCAAACAATAGTTGAGCTTAATGAGTAACAATTTATTGAAGGACCAGGAAAAATCTATACTTTCTTTTCAGGCCGATGTGTCATTGGTTATAACTAGCATGCATAATGAATAGTGGTGCCCTTGGAGAGGGGTAAAGAGAGTGGTAACGATTTACTAAGCGATCAGAAAATATCAATATTTTCCTTTCAGGCTGACATGTCATTGGTTATAACTAGGTCCAGCCAGTAGCATGAAAGTGCTGTCATTGCAGAGGGGTAAAGAAAGGGAAAGGAGGGGAAGCTATGAAGCTACAATCATGAAGCCTTGCATTTTACTAAATTTGTTTTCTGTACATTATGATCACAAGTATTGTCTGATTGTAGGACCTTTTATCATTTGAAACACTAGCTTAAGGCATTGGAACAATCCTTGACTACCATACATGTTCGTTTTGTACTCAATCTGTTAGAGACTTTTGTTCCATGATGTTTAAACTGCACTTTGCTTGAGAATTTTCTGAATGGTGAAGTGATCTGTTGATATCCAACATACTAAACCTACATGCAAGATACATCATAGGTTATAAAATTGAATATAAATTTTTAAAAAAATCAGAACTCCCATTTTTATTTATAGTTATGTTATAAAGCATAACATACATACTATAAATCTGTGTATAGCCTAGGAAGTGACATTGTTTGCCTTAATACATAGTTATTATGGTATGAGGAAGAATTTCAGCAAGAAGCAATACTTCCAGGTCTTTAAGGATTCTTATGAAACAGAATTCCCCTTTAATTTATGTGTAATTTTTGTACATTTACTGTTTTGAACCTAAATTTCATGTCACCACAAGATTCTTACACATTCCTGGATGAGGGAAACTTCCAGAGTTTTCAGTTTCATAAGTATAACAAATTGGTAAGTTCTGTCACAACTGTAAACGTGGCTAGCACAACAAAGAATGACAAAACATTTATTAACTATAATATAGTGAATACAAAGAACAGATAGCTACTCAAAATGTCCTCCTTTGGAAGCCACACAGGCACAGCCAATCATCTATAATAGCATGTATGACATTTATGCCCAAATACTGCACTGTTCGCTTCAGGTCTCTTTTAGAGCCTCCAGATTTCTGTGTTGTGTCGAGCAAGCTTTACCCTTGATGTCATGTGCAACAGTGGCTTAGGATAATGTTCCAAACTTTATAGCACCCCAGGATTGGCCATCAGGAAGCCCAAATCTGAATCTGCTGGATTACTAACTATGGAGCGTCATAAAGAGTGAAGCTTGCTCATACATAGAGGTAACAGAATCATTCAGAAGTAGTGCAGGGCAAGAAATTTCCTATAATACACCACACGTTGAAACAAAGGCCCAATAACAGCTGGTGTTAAGAGAATATAGCATAACTGAAACCTTACATCAGACCAGTTGAGGCAGGCCTGGCGAATAGTACTCGCCAGATATCTTGACAATCCCCTACTTTCTCCCCTTTGTGGTCACGTAAGCAGAAAACTGGTTGCATCTAATGCGTGTGTATGGGAGCTACTGCAGCCAAGGAGGCTGCACTGTTCAAACCTTCAGAGTAATGTTCCCCAGGCCTGGGTTAGATGAGAAAAGTCAGTTGCTTCTACACAGATAGGTTCCAGTGGCCTTAGCATGCTCTCTGTCTCTGTCTCCTTCTCTTTCTGTGAACATGGTCCTCGTTCTAGGGTTTGCACGTGCTCGGTGGAAACCCCCCCACTCACCAGATGACGGGAATGATGATGCCCTATGGTACAATAGACAGGAACTACAAGGTATACATTAATTTTTCTTGCTTGTAGTAGGCTCACATCCCATGCAGTAGTTGCTTCTTTGCTGCGTAGTAGCTGATTTGGCATTAACCCAAGTAGGTATCCAACATATCATCTCTCCATATACATTCTAGTTCAGGGTTCAAAAAATTCTCATGTCTTACATTCTCATGACTTTCTCTACTACATATAATAACAGATAATAATTCCACATAAAAATTTGATGTTAAAATTTCAGTGGAAATACATGTTTGAAACCCCTTGAATCTAAAAAAATATCTGATGTGTTGCACTCACATGACTTTCTTTACTCTAAAGCTTTGAGAACCCTTTCTGTTTGCATGCTTAACATATAAAAAAATGAACAACAATGTTCCATTTCCTGAAAGTTTTGAAGTTTTCCGAAACTGACAGAAATTACAAATGTAAAGGGTAGTTTAAAGTGGGGCTATTTTCTTCAAAATCTTTGTGTCACATCCTTGAAAGGCATTAAACTTAAATACCAATTTTGGTTTTTAACTGACTTCATTTTTGAGTTATGCTGTCCACAGACTGACAGACACACGGACACATACACTTGCCTTTTTTCTAAAAATGCCTTTTTTGTATTCAGGGGGTCTCAAAACCTATATTTCTGGTGAAATCCCGACATCAAATTTTTGGGTGGAATACAATACTTCCTCTACGTACCAGTAGAGAAAGTAAATAGCATTTTTAGAAAAAGGTCCATATATGTGTGCTTGTCCATGTATTAATGAACAGCATAACTGAAAAACAGATATACCAAACATGGCATCTATGCCTAGCATCTTCCAAATACCTTAGACTACCCTTTTTTCGGGCCCAAATGACCTAGTTATTGTAGAGCTGCTTCCATTGTTGTTAGTCACGTACACACAGATATGCGAGACAGCCTTACTTTGAATGCCTTTACCCACTTGCCAGTACAACAGGTGGTGTGAAATAGCTTAGCCCTGACCATCCTTTGTTTTGAGCCATGCCCTGCATCACAATATGTTCACAGAGACACACGCACACACATATGCATGCATATGCATATACATGGGCCTTTTTATAAAAATGTTCTGTTTTCTGTATTCAGACAGCTTTGAAATATGTATTTCTGATGAAACCTCAGCAATAATCTTGCCTATTGTAGGTAAGTGACAGAAAAATAAAAATATTATGAAAAAGTATGTTGACTTTAAACAATATGCGTGGTATGGTTGCTATATTGAAACTGACACAGGATATTTTCCTGTTGGCTATTCTTAAAACAGTGGCACTTTATTTCATACTTCTTTAAGAGCTTTATCATACAAAATTTTTTTTGTCTCCTCCAACACAAAACTTAAGATGTTTATGCGGTGCACAAATTAATTTATAAGTAATACAAAAGTGCCATTCCATTGAAATAAAATTCTTCAGGGATCTATGGTTATTGCATTATGTAGTAATGGTAAAAGGCTTTTGTAGTGTTTAGTGGTGCTGTGTGCTTTTTATAGGTAGGTAGATGCATCAGATAAGGTTTTGATAAAATGTTATTATTTTAAAATTTTTGTTTATCTTGAACTAAAGTTTTACTGTGGTGTGTGTTAGATGATATGGTTAGCACAGTGTTTGCATGCATAAAAAACAATTGCAGAAAGCTTGTATCATAGTTGTTTGTGGGGGAAAAAATGCCTTACATTAGTTCACTTCTGCAGCTTTAAGTAGACATTGTTATAGCTTAACTTTATACTGTTGTTGTTATACTGTTAACATGATAATGTTGAATAAAACCTTTACAATACACATATTGTATTTTATATAGTGTATGCATTTGTTGTGGATAAATAAATGTGCAGAAAATTGTAGACTAAAAAGGCAGTACCAAAATAAGCATTTTGAGGTTAGGAAGAAGAACCCTTTTTGTTGTGTCGACATTAAATTTGTTATTTTAAGAGTCTCCAATTTTTAAACCTGTTTGTGGTTATCAAATGTAAACAGAACTTACTCTTGTGCTACTTGGCCATATCATGGTTGATTAGCACAGTGCTAGTCACTGTCATTAGGTGTATCTGATGCGATGTTACGGTAATACCATCTAATTCAGTACAGTGCACACTAGTTTCTCATTGTGTACCAGTTCTGATCAATTGAGACAGTACATATTTATGTCATGTGACTGGTAAGTGAAGATGTTTCATAAGGTGAAATTTAGTTAAGTTCTTGCAGTGCTCCTGATATTATACTCCTTGTTCCTAACCTCAAAATGCTTAGTTTGGCACTGCCTTTCTACTATGCAATTCTCTGCATCTTGTTTTTCTGGATCCTATATATTAGTTAGATATCTGCCCCTTGTGTTATTTATAGCTTGTATCTTAATATATAGGGTTATATTGGAATAACTAGTATTTGCATATGAAATTTCCAGCCATGATCTGTGTTGTTTACTAATCATGCTGTTGGAACTCAGCACTCAATGTTTACTTACTGTGAAACAAAATTTTAGAGCACCCTGATTCTGCCTTTTCTGTTCAGAGGGAGCTTATCAAAATTACAAGGACTCTTTAGTGAATGTTGCAGATGTTCCAGTGCCAATATAATATAGTTTCATACCTGTTGATGGAATGTAGCGATTCATGAAATAGAACAATCTAGTGATATACTCGTTCATGATGCCATGTTCAGAAGATTTTGTTATGAACCCATCAGGCTTAAGGATGTGAAAATTTGGTTCCATGTGATGCTGCACGGTCTCTCTGTCTCCCTCCCCTCCCTCACTTTCTCTCTCTATTTCATGGTTTGGACACTTGTCACACATTGTTTCCAATGCCTCATGGGTCATCCTCGATTTCTTCCTCTCAGCATGTAGTCCAATGCAAGCTTAGCAAATCTGTTTTTCACTCTTAAGTGTTTTGTCTAGTCTTGTCCATTATTCCATACTTTCTTGTGCATTGAATAAATATTTAGTTATTCCCTAATATCTTAATTTTTTATCCTAACCATCCACATATGAGGTGTGGTAATTAAATAACGAGTCTGGTGTCAGAAATGTGCTTTATTGCAAACAAAGTTACAACTCACTTTTATCCCCTTCAACATACTTCCTTCCCCTGTCTATAAATCACTGCATGTGTGCCTTCCATTGTTCAAAGGAATGCACTTGTCTGCTAAAAATTATTTGACAGATATGCCATTGTGGGCTGTCGCATTGATCTGCTGCAGAATCTATGCATCGTCTTCCACCAATCCAGTCTTCTCTTCCTTACTCTTTCTCTCAGCTTGACTAGGACTTCTTTAAAGTATTTCTGATTAATGGTTTGACCCTCAGGAATCCATTCAGTCATGATAACACTGCTGATTAGGGGGAAAAAAATCAGCATTGCCTTCAGTTTTGATTTGGCCAAGCATGCTTTTTTCATTCTTGACGATGTGACTTCCAGTACATCAATTGACATGTGATGACACGTGTAAGCAAGTCCAGTTCTTCATTGAGTTGTTCCATGAACATTAGAGCAAATGTTCTTCCGATGGTCTTTTTGTTGAGAGAGGTTTTATGGAACCAGTTTTGTACAAACTTTTGTTGTTTAATTCACCATGTACAATTTGTCTTACTGTCTCTTTGTACATGTTCACCATGTCAATGATCATCCAAATGCTCAGACATCAGTAGTTTTGCAAAACTTGATTAATTTTCTGAACATTTGTTTCACTTCTTAAAGTCACTGGTCAACCTGCACGTTCTTCATCTTGAACCTCTTCCAGACCTTCTGAAAACCATTTGTGCCATTCAAACACTCATACACATGACTTAGCATTATCACCAAACACCACCTTTAATAGGTGAAAACATTCCGTTGGTGACTTGTAATTCCACGAGAAATTTGAGGTTAATTTGCTGTTTGATTTTTAAGTTCACCATGCTCGTGGCACTGTTACAAAACAATGTCCTCTACAACCAGGGCTCAAAGGCAAACTAAAACAGATAGAAGGACGAAACAAACAGTTGGTCTTGAAGGTTCAAAATCAATTGCATTCCAATACCAACCTCCCACCATGCGGCTGGGCATAGAAGATGCACAGTCTCATTATTTAATTGCCACATCCCTTACATTATTTTATACTCCTTCATAACTTCATCTCTGCCAATTGCTTTCTGCTCAAATGTCTTTGAGCTTCACTTCCATAAACAAATGCGGCTAAAGACATTACTTTATAAGATGTTGTTGTACGGCAGTGTCTCATTAAGCAGAGCTAATTAGGAATAAGAATACCTCAGATTTGGGAAATGTCAAACTATATGGAACACCAAAGGAAAAATCTGATATGTTACATTCACATGACTTTCTCTACTCTTGTACTAATCATTCTTACACACTTATTCCTATAACTTCTTCATGTTAATTGAGATAAACATTTGCAAAAATTCTTATTGTTTCCTTGTAAGTGCGAGGGGAATATTAGAATACAGTAGGTTTTGTGCGATAGTAAAATCTTTTAAAGCTTTGAGATTCCCTTCTCTTTGCATGTTTAACATATAAAAAATGAACAAAGATGTTCCATTTCACCTAAGTTTTAAGTTTTCCGAAACTGACAGAAATAACAAGGAATATCTCCGAAATGGTTCACTCTACAAAAATATTTATTTAGACATAAATTGTGTATTTTAGTGAGATCTACATTAAGATTTTGTCTATCTTTTAAGGTTTATGAGGTATTCAAAGGTCATCCAGAGTAAACAGGGCTACATAGGCTATAGCCAGAAAATTCAAAATATACATTTCATTTGTCTTAAAAATATCTTAAACATATGTAATTTTAGTCAAAATCGTTAGAGCCATTTTCAAGAAAGTCAAAATTTTCAAAAAACTTCCATGTAAAGGGTGGCTTAGGGTGGAGCTATCTTCTTCAAAATCTTTGTGTCGCATCCTTGAAAGACATTTAACTCAAATACAAACTTTGGTTTTTAACCAACTTTTTGTTTCTGAGTTATGCTGTCCACGGATACAGGCAGACACACGCATGCACGCACACACACACACACACACACATACACACACACACTTTTTCTAAAAATGCTTTCTTTGGATTCAGGGGGTCTCAAAACATATACTTCCGGTGAAATCTCGACATCAAATTTTTGGGTGGAATACAATACAATAGAGAAAGTAAAAAAGACTTGGAACACCTTGGATGCAAACCGTACATGGTACGAGTGCGAGCTGTGAGTAAGCAAAAATATCATATCACAAGTAAGCTAAACAATAAACAATTCTCGGGTTCACTTGTTGGTTTGGCATTCAGGGTCACAATTCCAGCAATGACGGTTGTAGCTTTCAGTATTCAGTTCAGTTTGTTGCAACTCACTGTTATATTGTTCATCACCATGGATAAATTTGTGACAAGAAAGTGAAGAGTTACAGAAAGTAACAAAAATGTGGTATTCCAGTTTCAATCTCAGGCTTCAAATTCAAGTAATATTAATATTACAGCTCCTCAGGTAAAAAACTGCAGAACTGCAGCATTGGAAGTGACAATCATGTTGGTGAAAATAGTGTAAGTGCATTATACTAATTGGGGATGTGTAGATAAAACTAGATTTGAAAAATGAAAAACAATTGCCCCTGACTTTCATCAGTTTTGGGAGAATTATATCCCTATACTGCTCAAAAATACAAAATCACAGTGCTCTTAAAGACAGTAAAATGCACATTGCTGCCACACTTTATGTATATAACACACCAATGCTACTACCACTGGTATCAAGACCATTATTGCCATAAATATAACACAAACTTAAGTTTCCCCCCTTATTGGAAAGTCTGAGTTGAATACTGATGTCAGTACATTCCAGATTTAATAGTTATATTGTATTATATTGCTAATAATGTATACTGCTAATGTATACTGCTAATAATGAATACTCTATTAGAGTTATCATACAAGAATTGATTAGTTTTAAAAGTTTTTAATTTTTTCAGCTTTTATTTTATTTGGCAAAGTATTAAACATTTTTATAATTGCATGGAGGTTGCTATTTTAGCATTAATTTTAAGTTTGCTGAAAGAAGGTACATATTTTTTATGTATCTAGTGCTGTGGCTATGAATTTCATGATTAAATTGCAAGAAAGATCTATTTAATTTTGGAAATAATTTATGAGTAGGTTATACTTGCCAGAGTTAGAATAGCTTTCAGTCAATAGCTGTTTTTGTGACTACTATGAGGGATGTCCGTAAAATAAGGTTACCAATTTTTTTTTTTTTTTTTTTTTTTTTGCAGTGAATAACAAATTTACTGACATTGAATAATAATTTTTTGGAAAGCTTAGACTTTTTCCTATTTTTCATCATAATTACTGTCCTGATCAATGCATTTTTGTATGCAGTGTCCCAACTTTTGTATGCCTGCATCGTAGTACTTTATGACCACGCGGCGAAGATAGCTTAGAACAGTTTCGTTCAGCTCCTCTCTGGTTCTGAAATGTGTTCCACTCAGGTGTTTCTTCAAGTCAGGGAAGAAATGGTAGTCATTTGGGCTAGGTCTGTGCTGTACAGAGGGTGTGTTACAGTATCCCATCCAAATTTGTTGATGAGATTGGTTGCCACATGGGTAATGTACAGATGAGCGTTGTCCTTGTGGAAAAACACTTCCTTCGTAAACATGCCTCTCTTCTTGTTTTGGGTTGTGCGGCAAAGGTTCTTCAATGTTTCACAGCAGCAGTCTGATTGTTGTACTGGTAGGCAGAAATTTGCACAACAGTAACCCCTTTCTGTCCCTTCAATCTTTGAGAATTGCTTCTTCCACTTTCACAATGGTCGTCCAGAACACTGGTTGTCCTGGACGCCTGTACTTCGGTCTTTGAATTCTCTGCACCATTTGCGTACATGTTGTACACTCATATACTGTTCTCCGCACACTTCACACAGTTGGAAATGAATGTCCACTGGCGCAGTGCTTTTGCGCACAAAAAAAAAACAAATCACAGAGCATAATTTGCACCTGGCGGGAGAAGCGAGTGGAAGCTCCATTTCTAACAGTTTCCAAGCATCGCAGACAGCTCACAGGGCGGGGAATTGGGAGAAGGGGAACCAAGCTACACGTCAGTATTGCCGGATCTCCTGTAACAGCGTTCCTCACGACTGCAGGTTTTTGGGGATCTTATTTTAGGGACAACCCTCGTATTATCAAGTTAATGGTTCTGATTTATCACATAATTCTTCACTTTTGTGTCTTTTAAAATATTTGTTTTGAAATCACCGCAAACTACCCATGCACAATTGTTTTTAGAAACATTGTTCAACAGGTGTTCTAAGCTATTGAAAAATTTGTTTACAGTTCTGTGAGGAAATACAAAAAAAAGGGAGTTGCTTCTGCAGAATGTATTCTGCCTTTGACCCTAGTGCAAGAAAGGCTGCACACTTATTACTTAGACTTTTAATACATAAATATTCTTTCAGGTGTCATTTCGAGAGCCTGAGAATGGGGAGCTGTGGTCAACAGAAAAGCACAATTCTTCAGCAAATGCCAATGCCAATGCCAATGTCAAGATGCCTACAAACTTTGTCAAGCAGCAGACAACAATACAGGCTCAAGTTAGTAAAAAATGGATACCATATACAGTAGAATCCTGATAACCCAATCTGAAGTGAATTGAGAGGGCGTTGAGTTATCAAAATGTCTAGTTTTACAGAATAGGGGGTCTGTTATTCACGAAATATAATACTGCAAATTACATAAATTGATATTCTAATACAATACAGGAAACAGAAAAGTATAACATCCTAAAATTTATCATGGATTAATATGTTTCCCTTTGTCCAGTCTTTTTAACATATTCAATTTACTTTGCATTGACATATTAACTTGTCTTTTCTTCTCGTTCAACATTTTCGCTGGCACAGACACAACTAAACACAACACTAACAGTAAGCTTGAAATCTGAGAAAAGGTACTGTAACTAGAAATATGTAACTGAAAGTTTAGCTTACCAAGTTGACTCAAATACTTCTACAAAACATATCAAAAGTTGTGAAGCCTTACCATTATAGAAACATTAGAAAGGGAAGGTGCTAATGGCTTTATTGTCAAGGATAACAATTACAGCAATGTGTTTTTGGAAGTGGAGAGGTTACACATATTGTCTTCCAGGTCCACAGATCCCAGTCGCCCTTACGAGTATCTCCAACAAGAAAACTGAGTCCAACCAAGAGTCCAGGAAGTTCCACACCACAAGCAGCATTTACAACAGTCCTTACTGAACTTAAATCAAGAAAGAGTTCCACTGAGTCTACGTATTCAAATAAGGTTAGTGAAATTTGAGAGGTAGAACTGGAACTTAAAAATTCAATGCCACAACTGGGATTTGAACCACAGACCTTCCGCTTACCGGGCGGACGCTCTAACCACTGAGCTATTGTGACAAACTGCCAGAATGGCATTAAATTCTCAAACCAGTTCGTATTTCTCCTGGTAAACCTCTCAAACTTTGCCCACACATGGCTTGTGTGTTTAAAAACACCAACAGTAAGTTTGTTGGCATAAATAAATAATAAGGTTAGTGAAGTTTATTTTTCATAAACATGTCAACACCTGACACCTTTTTATCTGTATTATAACTTCCCAAAACTGAACCTAACATAAAGGTTAATAAAGATATAGGAATAATATATTTATCTTTATATGTACTTATATTTCTTCTGTCCGTATGTATGTGACTGAACTGTTCCTAAATGGCTGGACTGGTTTTTATAAACTTTTGCATATGTGATAAACATGATTTGAAAATGGTTTAGATTCATAATTTGACTCAATAGAACATGTTCTTCTTAATTATTTGATTTTTGTGTTGTTGACCTTTGGATGGTTTAGGTTCACAGGATCCATTGAGCAGCACTGCAACCACATTTTAGACTTTCCAGTATTTTGTTCCAAAATAAGATTCTAGGACGTTTTTGTTGCAGCTTACCATTAATATTACATCAAAAGTGCATGCTTATTCTGCTAAAGTAATTAAAAGTGTACTTCAGCATTATACATTGTGCAAATTTAAGGTGCTGTATTGAAGTATTTTACATGATTTGTCATAAACAATGATGTATACACATGCCTTCTATAATTTAGGAGCTACTTGATAGAAAAGTAGCAGCCCCAGATCGTGAAGACCGCATAACTGGCTGGGAGGTATCAGGATGCTGACCACATACCACCCTCCAATACTGCACCCCACCAATGATGCCTGTAGTAGGCTGAGGTGGGGGACACATTGTCTGGGTGGTAAGGCTTGGCTCTTCATGGGCAGTAGCGCCAGGTCTTAGAGAGGTGTGTGTGTGTGTGTGTGTGTGTGTGCGCATGCATGCGCATCACTATACAGTAAAATAAGAGCTACTAATGAGTTTTTATTTATGGACACTCTTCAGTTGTTATGGTTCTGTGTCCCATTCAATATTATGTGTGAAAGACAGTTTAATTTTGCTCAGAGGTCTCTTTATCAGGCTTGAGGTTCTTTTTTGTTCCATAAATCTATGATATGGGACTGCCGACTTTACTTCCCTTCTAAAAGAAGCCATGCTAAGGATTTTTACACTTCAAAAAAGTGCATTGCCCTCCACTGGGTTTGAACCTGTGACCCCTGGAACAGAGGCTAGCATGTTACTCTTAGACCACAGGAGAATGAGATAAGAACCTGCTAAATATAAGTAGTTTAGTCGAAGCAATAAATGTTAGGTTTTGTTATATAAAAGATAAATTCCATTCATACAAATTTTAAACTGCTTGCTGTATGATGTGTATATGTAATAATTATCCTGGTTTCATTATTTTTATTGTAAATGACATGTTCCCTTTTAAACTGATTATATTGAATTATAGTTCAGGAAGTGTCACAGATGTAACCAAATGTTAGGTATCTTTTTGCTGCTTTTTTATGCTATGCGAGAACTTGAAAACTTAAGTGCCGTAACATACTTCAAATTTAATAGTAATACTAATAAGGCATACATTTGTGTTATCAGATGAGCACCACATCTTATTCTGGAGCACCTCCTCCACCCCCACCACCAATGCCGCCGCCACCAGAACATATGGATCCTTCAGAAACACGTCCGTTCTTGGATCCATATGGCCGTGCCAAGACAGTCCGAATTGGTAAATGGCGTTGGCCTCCACCAAAGACAGAGCAGGATGAAAGTTCTGATAGTTTCCTGCAATTCAAGCTGCGGCAGCATCAAAGGAAAACGACTCCACAACATTCTGGGGTAACTATATGTGTAATTCTTAAAGTATTTAATTGCTCTTTATTTTACCTGGAACTAGATCAGGAGTCGGCAAAACTGTACTGGCTGATGATATTATGTAATATCACCCTCAGAGGCAAAGCAATACATGGCCCTTCCTCCTTCAAGTAACACATGTTCAAACATAAACAAGCAGTGGTGTACATCTCATTGATATGACATGGTTCTTTCAAAACAAGGAAAATGCAATGTAACCTTCCCATTTCAGGAAGAGTGAGAAGAACAATATTTTTGCTGCAATGTGGGCAAGAATGTGAAATGCCTGTTGTATTCAAAAGTTTTGATTTGGGTTTACAAGTCAAACATTAAACTACATTCCGAACATTGTCACAAGCAAGCCACAGATAGGAAATGTTAAGGCATTTTAAACAAATAAATAAAACAAACATAAATGTAATCATAATGTTTAAATATTCACTGAAGCTTCATAGTCTAGAGAAGAAGTGGGTTAGAAAGTATACTAATTTTAAAAAAATAACTAAAATCTTAAAGGTCACTGTGTAAAATTACAATTAGAAAATAAAACTGGTTTAGACTTAATTAGAAAACATGATATGGCAAGGTTTCCATCTCTCCATTTATTTGCAGCATATATTAGTACTGTATTTGGCTGAACATATATGTGTGAGCAATTGTTTTCTAAACTGAAGATCATAAAATCTAAAAGCAGATTGCGATTGACAGATGAAAATCTATGTGCTCTGTTGTATGTCAGTACTTGTGAATTAACGTTAGATTACATATGCTCCAGATGAAGTAAAGAATAAATTAATGAAAACTAAAAGTTAAAGCCCTCTTTAGGGAAATTCTTTTACACTGCCACGTAAACCATATGTCAGGTGCATGCCAGGTTGCATTCTGTGATGTTGCCATTTGTGTGATTGCAAGGACCAATTTGCCACCTCCTGGCCTAGATCAAGAGTGATACAGTGTTTTGTAAAGATGTCTATCATAACTGATATAAAAATGTTTGTAGGATTTTGGAGAATTGTCTGAGGGAATTGAATGGGAAGAATTTGAAATGAATGAGTCACCAGAACCATCCCCAGCAGCTGGACACACAACTGGAGCTAATAGGAAGGAGAATCGCTCACATAGAGAAAATGTTCTGGAGGGGAAGGAGAAGAATGCTATAAGGTTGGTGAAAATATGAGTCTGCAAGATTCATTTGTGTTGATATTGCCATGAACAAGTTCCTGTGATTGTGTTTTCATCTTGCTCTCTATATTGCGAAAGAAACACTATTTTTTTTTTTGGGGGGGGGGGGACAATTTGAGTCAATTGCGGCTTTTCACTTAGGATCAGAAATAATAAAGATGTAATTAATAGGGATCAATTTTGACGTATTATAATTACTGCAACACAACAAATAACAACAATAATTATAATACCAATAATTAGTACGTTTCCATCAAAATCGATTTGAATCTGCCAATTTTTTACAGGTCCACCAACATGAACCAGGTGACCCACATAAGAGTTTGAATTATTGATGCTTGAGCCTTCATATCCAAAACAATCTCATTCTGGATTGAATTCAACATGTAAACATGGATTATATTGAAAATGGGATTGGATTCAAATTGATTTCAATTCTCCGTGAAAATGCATTAAATATGTTTTATAGACAAATTGTCTCCATTTTAAACCTATGTTCAACTGCTGACTCATTGTTGATGTTGGTGTAGTACAAAGAAGCCCTCTTGTGGCAATTTCAGGAACTTGCTGAAAAAAATCTTTTGGTAGAGCTTCAAAGATCTGTTGTTTTTCTTTGAACCACAACAAGAGGGTTAAAACTCACATCAACAACAAATCAGCATTCAAAGATTGGTCATCAACAAGGTTGTTAAAGCACAGACCCCTGAATTGGAGGTCTGCAGCTTAAACCTCATCAGGGCTCTTTCTTGACAGGCTTTTTCCAGATTTTTCTCAGTCCTCATAACTGGCAAATATTGGAGAGATACTCTAAATTTAGGATAGAAGATTTCTTTCCAAAATTTCTTTTCTCAGTTATTTCATTTTATAGGTTATCAGTGTGCATTACCTGTGCATATCCTATGCTATAAGAACAGTTATTACAGTTATTAAGAAAATAACAACAAAAAAACCTATAGATTGAAAATGGAAATGATTGATCTCCAAAACATGTTTCTAGTTATAAGTGAAGTATAGCAGTCACTAATTGACCCAAAAGCAGTGTTGCATTACATTATTGTCCCTGTTCTCCTAAAAAGAAGAATGAACAAGAACTATTAAGGGACCCTGGGACTGAATAATGACTGAAAAATTGTCAAATTGATGATTTTTAGGTTTATACATATAAATGTTCCCCAAACCTTCAGTCATCAGTTGCCAGTGAAATTTTTTAGATTCTGCCATTTTTAAAGGTCTAGCGCAGGCATTAAATGCCATGTGCGCTACCTTACCCCCTTTTCTGCTTAACCACCCCTTTCCACTGAATTTGGTTGTTTTTGAGCCCTTTTGGCCCATATTTTATTCAAATATTGCTGAAAATTTATGTAGTGGCATCTTGTGCTGCTATCTGGCGAGATGCCAGTGAGCTATTACTACATATTCAATATAAAATCCATAATGAGTTTTAGGTCAAACAGGTAATCTGACTCATGATCATGATGCATGTGTGTAGAAAAATTGGTTTTTCTCAACATTACATTTTTTAATACATTATGTGCTCCAGCCACATTAAATATTGTGCTATGCTCCTAGAATTTTTCCAGCATGTACTATATTTATGTGGCTTCAATCTCACTCTCTGGTTTCAACATCTGAAAATTTTTTAGCTTTAAAAAAAATTAAGTGCACAAAAAAGTTTTAAAAAATATTTTAAGTGTCCATCAAAGCAAAGAAATTAATTAATTTAAAAGTAACTATTTTTTGCTTCCTGCCAGAGACTGGTGGTGCTTGTTAGGCAATTAGAGTTTATAAATAATAAAACTTGTGATATTTTAGTTTTTGAGACAGCTGGAGTACTTTGAATACTAAGATATTTTTGCACTGTGAATAAATTGAATAATTAATTCTCTCAAAACTATAAATCAAATCGAGCTGAAACTTTGTGTGATAGTTTATAACATAAACATCCTTAGGTATGCAAAGTATTGATTTCATACATATAAAAATATAAAAAATTCAGTCTCAGGGTCCCTTAATCAGGTCGGTGAGACCCGTAAACCAACGACAGGTGTGGTCCTCCAGACATTCTGGGGGTTGTGAGAGAGCGATGTGACCGCCAAAACATAAAAATATGGTGCTCTCTAAAAAACGGTTACTATTACTGCTACTGCTCTCTTCAATATCATTGTGAAAAATATTGGAGAGCAAGAGGATTAATGACTTCATTGTCAGAAATCCAGCATTAGCTAACAACAATAATTCTAGGGAAAATATGCTGTAAATTACCATACTTCAAAATTTGATTTTTACTACAGAGAATGATGTGTTAACAGGTCGTTTGAAGTGGGAGCCTCCCGTCCAACACCTGGCAGCATTGGCAAGTTACGAATCAGTAGTGAAATGCGCACCAAGCTTGAAATGGTCACTGCAAACCACAGTCTCAGGTGAGGCATCACATTTGTTTACTCTGCATGTAGTATTAAACTTCATTGTTTTTAACTGGTAAATGTAACAAAAAGAGAGATAAAGGGCCTCCATAGCAACCATGAAATTGCTACAGGAAGAACAAAAAATTTCCAAACAGGTTGTGGCCATTTGCCTGTCCGCATCCTTGGTGCTCGTTGCCATCTGCCGCTATCATAGAAAGTCGCGGATGAAACTACACAACTTTTTTAAAGCTACTTTTAAAGGCTTTAACCAACTTTATTATGGAAGGAGATGCTGAAACTGGCCACCGTCATCCATATGCACCTCTTTAGGAAACTATCCATCACTCGCCATAGTTCACATTGAGAAATACTGGCAATTTCATGGTGGATATTTTGTTTTAATTCTTCAAAGGTGTGTGGGTTTGTCTGGGACACTTTGTTTTAAGTTATCCCATAGATAGAAATCGCGGGGGATTAGGCCGGGGGACCACAAATCTCTACTAATAATACTGTCTTGAAATACACTTTCAATTGCCAGTAATTGCAAGTAAATGAGTCGACCTATAGACACAGTTTCACTTACCCTTATTTTTTTCTGGATGTGTTTCGAAGACAGCGTCTTCATTCTCAACAATTTCTTGACTGGCAGTTGAAGAGGAAACATCTGTTATGGTAGTGACTGTGCTGCTCTCTGGGTTGCTGGATATAAACTTCATTATGTCGTCTGCTTGTGGTATATCAGAATAGGTGAACATTCTTCATAATATGTATTTTCTCCCAAATTTTCAGTTCTGTTGTTTTTGTATGATAAAATGCAAGGATTGCCCAAAGACATACATCAGCCAAACTAAAAGAAATCTTAAAACACGAATGAAGGAGCACATTAGAAACATAACATTCAAACATATCAACAAATCAGCCATAGCCCATCACTTCTGGTCAACTCAGCACATTATAGAACAGGGTATTAAATTACTAAAACAGCTGTAGCACATGGCTTTGTTTACACCAGAACCCTTTCTTGGGCAGGTGGCGTGCAATTAGTAAAGGATGGAAACAAGGAAGCTAGTCTATGGCCGCACCATAGCCAAATGGTTAGATCATTTGCTTCTCACCAAAGCAGCCCGGGTTCGATCCCAGGCAACCGCATATGGGATTCGTGGTGGACGAAGTTGCGCTGGGGCAGGTTTCCTCCAGGTTCTCTGGTTTCCCCCATCATCTCATTCCACTGATGCTCCATCTTCATTCCATGTATCATAAGTGTCACCGCCTGCGGTGCCGTATAGTAAAAGCGGGCATTAAACACTACAAAAAAAAAGGAAGCTAGATTATTTTGTTGGTAAAACATTTCAAATTTGTGAACATCACCATATAACACCGGCATAGCTTAACGGGAGATTTTGAAACTGACCCCATCTAAATAACTTGCTAAAAAAATAAGCGGATTCATTGACAAATAAATAAAGATAGTGTCAACCAAATCATAGTCTGTTAGTGCTATCAAAGTATTGTTCAGCCCACATACCCTAACCATTATTGCTATTATATGTTAACTGCTGCAATACTGTGGCGGAAATGTCGTTGGTCTCTCGTTGGATCGCCATTTGATGCATAAATGTCGTTGGTGACGTGGTGTTGCCCTTTGATTTGGTTCGTTCCGGGCTAGCTCAGGATGAGATCTCTTTCTTTATCTCGGGTACGCGCAGGTGTTATAGACTACCCAAGAAAACCTTTGTATATTGTTTATTACTTCTTATATACTTTCGGGAGTTATGCCGATTCTATATGTAGAGGAATCGCACTCACGTCTGCACACCTCAACGTGCCGTACTGGTCTGGGGTGAGTGGTGACGCTTTCTCGCGTACCCACGCTAGGAAAACGTTCTTTCCAATTTTAAATGTCATGACGTCATCCAAGAAAGCCTCGTATCCAAAATGCTATTTCCTTTTCCCGCAATTTAGAAATGTCCCTTTCTATTATAACATGTTCTTTTATGAATTTCGAATATATAATTACCTTTTTAGGATTAAACGATGTTTACTTTATATTTTATTAAATATATCGCGTGACTTTTAAGATTGGCAGACCTGAATTTCAAACGTGTATTTAAACTATGTAGTATGACGTCATGACTCGTTAATTTCAAACCAATAATGCGTTTATCCTACAAATTTAACGACTATTATTTACTCATATCTTGCTCACCTTACAACACTTCCCACTCTATTATCTACATATGTTATTACTCAACACTTATCGCAAATCTCACATCCGGCAATTAAATTAAAACATGTCTTTATCAAGCCCATTCGATTGGAAATCTAAATTTCGGTATCAATACTTAGGCAGCCTGAAAATCTGGTGGTGTGGTGGAGTAGAGGCTGCCACTGTTGAGAGAGGAAAGGTTAATTGTTGTGTTTGAGTGGCAGAGACCTGGGCTTCTTGAAGAGGATGCCAGGGTAACATTTTTGTTACGCTTACAATAAATTGAGTAAATATGTAATAAAAGTGAATTTCAATTATAATCAGCACCAATCAAGAAAGGGATTGACAGTTGACAGTAAGATAGAGGTGATGTTGTCACTTATCGTGATCATATGGGGAGGGTGTTAGTATTATGTGCATGAAGACAGTTGGATTATGCTTGGAATGTAGAGCAGGTATTATTTATATTTGTATGTGAAGAAAGTAGTAAAATAGTGAATCTACATGCAAGCATACAGGATGTATCAGAAATACTTTTAAAAACTTCGGATATGGGTTCCTTACACCACAAGAAGGAAAAAAGTTCATATTAACATATGTGCCATAATCCCTTGTTTTCTCATTATTCATGTCTTAATGAAAGTGTCTTAATTCAACGGCCTTTGGGGTGCAACCTTACAACTTCATTTCTCTTTGCACTTATAGAAGGCGTTGACCCATTATACTACATATGGTAGATGACAAAGTGTTGTCATAGAGACTTGTTTACGTTTGTCATTAGTCTGCCTTCAATGTTTCAATTCTGTACATGTAGTGAGTTAACTGCACGTGTTTTGTTCAACCATGGCTGTTTATTCGCTTCATGAACAGGCAGACATGATTTTTATGTGTGGTCGAGTGAATGGTAATGGACAATGGAGTTTCCAGATCGAAGACAATAGAGTCATCCAACCTTTGTCGCTATTTATTGCCGCCTTGCTGAGACAAGAACTGTTGCACCACAGACTATTGATAGAGGAAGACCAAGAGTTGTTCGAAATGCACTGACTGGTGTCTACCATGACCGATGGATAGGCAGAGGAGGACCAGTTCCATGGCCTGTATATTCTCTTGATCTCAATCCTTCGGATTTTTATCTCTGGGGGCACCTTAAATTATTGGTTTATGGTTCAGCCATCCCGGATGAAGAAAGTCTTCATTGACATGTCATGGAAGTCTGCAAAACCATTCGACACTATCCCGGAGTTTTTGAAAGGGTGCAACAGTCCATGATTCGACAAGTGCAGGCATGTCTAGAAGCAAGAGGGTGACATTTCGAGCATTTATTATGAATTTTGTGTTGTGAGTGTGTCACTGTGTTGAACAGCTCCTAACGAGAAAACAAGGGATTATGGGACATATGTTCATATGAACCTATTTTCCTTCTTGTGTAAGGAACCCATACCCACAGTTTGTAAAAGTATTTCTGATACACTCTGTATAATAACGTAATGATTTACATTAACAAAAGAGACATACATACCTGATACGTGGGGCCGAGTATAATAGGAAGTAGATAGAACAACAAGCTTTTGCGACAATAGTTTGCAGAAGAGTGAGCAGAGAAGGTTATGTGAATGTACCACAGTTTGTTGTATAATAAAAAGAGATTGTTTCTCAATATGTTGTAGGGCCACAAACAAACCCGAGAAACCTGCTGTGATACCACAAGAATCCAGCCCTGTACGGCCAGTTAAGAAGTTAGAAGAAAACAGACGACTCATGCTGGAACAGCAGCTTGGTGAGTAAAATAATACTTGGGGAAATTAAACAGAAATGTTTGTCTCTGCTCCCCATTTTCAACCTTTGATTATATTATGTGAATATTTGAAACCTTCTGCTCACTTTGGTATAACTTTTGTAGTGATGTGCCAATAATTATTGTAAATAGTTTAAAAATATTGTTGAAAATAACACTCGAGGATTAAATTGTATAATAATCTGCCAAGCTACATCAAAGCAATAAAACCAGTAAATCATTTCAAATCATGTCTCAGGGTATATCTAATTAACCACTGGTTTTATTCCATCGAGGATTATCTCAAATATAAGTGTTAGCCATAAAGCTAATACAAACTGGTTTAAGAATTCAATGTCATTCTGGCAAGTTGTCACAGTAGCTTAATGGTTAGAGTACCCGCCTAGTAAGCGGAGGGTCTGTGGTTCAAATCCCAGCTGTGGCATTGAATTTTTAAGTTCCAGTTCTACCTCTCAAATGATAAATATTTATTTATATTTCATTAAATGAGAAATGTTATCTATGTTAATTTATTTTTTGCCATCATATTTAAATATTTTGCAGATGTCCAAATCTATAACCTAAATGTAATGGAATATGAAAGTATAATTGATATGACTGGAATGAAGAAACACATGGCCTACATTAATAGCATTACTTCATGTGTCAGATAAAACTGTGTGGTACTAATAATTGCTAAATCTTTAGTAAAGTATAATTTATAATGTAAATTTACTATCCACTGCAATATGCTTAAACAAAAAACAATTGCATGCAGTTAAGTAAACATTTGCGCGATCTACACTGATGTCAGAAGAAAGTAAACACAGTTGATGTGATATTGCCATTTCTAACAGAATTAAAAACACACCAAATTGTGGATCTTTTAAATTTAATTTATACAAAAAACGTGGAATCTGTTGAAATACATCAAAGGAAAAGGCTGTTGTCTATTCAATTTTCTATGAATATAGCCATAAATTAAGAACCTTTAATCAATAAAAATTCAGCCAGGTGATGATAAATTCTTTTAATAAAAGTATTTTTGCACAGAAAACTATAAAGTTTTCCGTCTTTTAAGAGTTTTTTGTTATTCACAATACGAGAAATTGGCTGTTAAAAGTCTGGTGCATTATTTCACTTCCACCCTGTATGAACCCACTGTACCATACTACATGGAGAAATACCAGCTCACCAATATCTCTGTACATGGAATAATGATTGGCTCTGGAGGCACAATTCAAAAACACCTAGTCCAACCGTGGACTTCCCTAGGGCTGGATAAGAGACGGCTACACGACATTCCCATCCTAGCAATACGGTGCCCCATAGCCATTTTAAGAAATCATTTGTGTAAGTGTTTTCCAGCTTTCTTGTTGTATTTTTATATGTTTTTAATTTAATTACCTCATATGTGCTTATATTCATTTTAGACTTTCTTTGAACTACTATTGTTATTAATTCTGTTATTTTCTTTGACTTATTACTTATGTGTTGTACCATCTCTGTATATGTAGTTAATGTTTTTCTACACAATAGCCCTGTGTAGGACATGATTGGAAAGGGAAGAGTGAGACTGAAAAATTGAATGCCATGACCGGTATTTGAACCACGGATGTACTGGCTACCGTCCAGCTGCTCTAACCACTAAGCTATTGTGGCATTCAATTTTTCAGTCTCACTCTACTCTTTCCACCTCTGTATATGTTCATCTTGCATAATTTTGTTTTTATACTTTGTCCTTGCAGGCTCCTAATGGGAGAAGTAGTTAAATAAATGAATACTTAACTGATGTTAATATTTTGCTACATTCTTAGCTGGGCGTTGGGATTCGGTGGATTCAGTGGATCTTGTTGCATCTACACCTATTAGAGGAGTTACCAAGGAAGAGCGATCGGACGTGCAGCAAACTAATATTGTCCGCAGTCAGGTCAGTACATTGCAATATCTCATTCCAGAAAGCTATCTTGATCCAAAGAAATTAAACTATCTACAATGAATTTCTGAAATGGTGGAGAGGAGGAAAACAAAAGCAAATGAAGTCCTTCCAGTTATACAAAAGTAACTAATCAATCCCATGGTGCAACAGCCCTTTTAGTCTAAGGTCTACCACCCAGCTGCTGCATCCTCCACCTCTTCCTATCACAGGTGTGGGGTGCAGTACTGGAGGATGGGATATGGTCAGCACCCTGGTATAGAGGAAACAGCTTATTGGCAGTTCCCAAAAATTCAATACAACCAACATTACACTAAACTGCAGACAGAATTATGCCAAAAAGCAGTACTGCCAAAATACCTAATAAAAGCATTATTTCTAACCTCAAACATCACAAGGTTAAAGTAACATGCTTTCAAATGATAATAATGCTTGAACATCATTACCACACAACACAAATCTTGTTCTGCAATAACACTTTTGGATAAAATCACTTCCAAATGCTAAATATAATATATATTTAATGCACTGCTGTGTTGTGAACACAAAAATAACGGTAACTATAACTGCATATATTGCTCTAAAACAATTCAAGACAAAACCACGCACACACGAGCAATACAATGGCACCCACAGATTGATAAATAAATAAATTATTATGGTGTCTAAACAGAATCTTGTTTTAAAATCTATCGGTTGGCTTCCCTGCAATGGGGGCAACATGGCTTCTTGGCAACATAATGGATGCAATAACACAAACTATGGCCGTAACTTTACCATGGTTATATTTTATGAACAGTTGGCAGTACTAATGCAACCTAACAGAGAGAATATCACCAAATATAACCAGAGCACAACATAATGAGAGGAAAATGTCACAGTTGGTTTTTGGGGTATCCCAATAAGCTGTTTCCTCTATATATGCGGTCTTTGCAATCAGGGGCAACTACCTCTTAATCAAGTAGCTCCTCAGCTGGCCCCTCAGGGACCTAATGAGGCTGAGTGAACCATATGTTTAAGAAATTTTCATGACAAATGAAATGTATAACTTGAATTTTCTGGGAATAATCTCAGAAGTCCTATTCGTTTTTGATGAATTTGACATAACTAGTAAACCATAAGACACAGAAAAAGTCTTATTATGTGAAAAAATGTAGCTTTGTTAAATCACATAATGCATGTAAATAAAATCTGTTAGGGCATTAAGTCTTTCTGAGATGTTCTTTATTGTTAGATTGAATTTTGAAATACTTATACTTTTTACTTTCTCTACTATTTGTAGTAAAAAGAACAAAGTATTGCATTCCATCCAAAAATTCAATACCAGATTTCACTAGAAATATGCATTTTCAGGTCTCCTGGAGCCAAAAAAAGGGATCTTTTAGAAAAAGGTCCAGGTGTGTGTGTCTGTGAGTAGTGTAACTCAAAAACAAAAATTTGGTTAAAGATTCAACTTGGTATTTAAGTTCAACATTTTCCAACAATGTTTTTTTCAAGAAAAGCTCGCCACCCCAAACCATCCTTTACATAGAAAAATTCTCAAAAATATTGAATTTTGCAAAAATGGCTCATACAGGTATAATTTTGATTAAAATGCCATATGTTTAAGATATTTTCATAACAAATGAAATGTATATCTTGAATTTTGTGGAAATAACCTCAGAAATCGTCTTTACTTTGAATGACTTTTGCATAACCGGCAAACTGTAAGAGATAGATAAAATCTTATTACATAAAAATCTGATGTGTTGCACTCACATGACTTTCTCTACTCTTGTACTAACCATTCTTACAAACTCTTATTCCAATATTGTCTTGTTAGTTAAGATAAATGTTCGTAAAAATTATCTTATTGCTTATTTCCTTGTAGGTACAAAGGGAACATTAGAATACAGTAAGCCTTATGTGATAGTCAAATCTTTTAAAGCTTTGAGATTCCGTTCTCTTTGCACACTTAACATATAAAAAAATGAACAACGATGTTCTATTTCACGAAAGTTTTAAGTTTTCCGAAACTCACACACATAATAAGGAATATCTCCGAAATGGTTCACTCTACAAGAAAATTTTTTCAGACCTAAATTGTGTATCTTAGCAAGATCTACATTTTTTGTATAGTACAATTTGGTCTATCTCTAACGGTTTACCAGTTATGCAAAAGTCGTCCAGGGTAAATACAGCTACAGGGGTTATAGCTAGAAAATTCAAGATATACATTTCATTTGTCATAAAAATATCTCAAACATATGACAATGTAATCAAAATTGTTAGAGCCATTTCCAAGAAAATCAAAATTTTCAAAAAAATGTTCCATGTAAAGGGTAGTTTAGGGTGGGACTATTTTCTTCAAAATCTTTGTGTTGCATCGTTGAAAGACATTAAACTTAAATACCAACATTGGTTTTTAATCGACTTTTCATTTTTGAGTTATGCTGTCCACAGACACACACATGGACCTTTTTCTAAAAATGCTTTTTTTGGACTTAGGGGGTCTCAAAACATATATTTCCGGTGAAATCTCGACATCGAATTTTTGGGCGGAATACAATACTTCCCCTACTTACCAGTAGAGAAAGTAAAAAGATGTAGATCTCATTGTCAAAAAGTTTTCTTACAGAAATAACTATTTTTAGATATTTCCTGTTGTTGGTTTGAATTTTCAGATACTTGACTCTATTAAATTTTTCTTTTTTTTTTTTTGTATGTCCTGACTATACAAAGAGAATGAAATTTCAAAGCCATCACATAGCAGCCAGGTCTCAAAAGATATGACCATCACTTAAGCAATGTATCTGTGAAAATTAAAAATTCCAGTTTTCTTCTGATTGCTGTGAATTTTTTTCCACACACTCAGAACATAAAATAAATTGTATACACAAAATGTCAATATCATATGTCAAACCCTTTTTCAATTATTAATATATTTATTAATAATAAATCACTTTTTGATATACTTGTATGAAATTACCTTTGGACCCTACAGTTTATTGTATCCCTCCTAAACGTTTAATTTGAGTTCAGTATACAAATATAAAGAAATTTTCATTACAAAAAGTATAACCATAATAAAAAATGCAAAAAGTAAAAATAAAAATGTTCAGCAATTTTCTCTAAATTTCACCGATACATTGCCTTATGGTCTACTGTATTCGCATATTCCCATTTCACTTACAATATAATAAAACTATTTCTATAAACATTCATCTTGATTAACATGAAGTGGACAGAAGAACAAGAGTTTTAAAAAAGTTTGCACAAGAGTGATAGAGAAAGTCATATGATTACTTACATCAGCTTCTTTTACCTTTGATAAACACTGAAGATGCCTGGATAACCCCCAAAATGGCCATCCACATATACCAAAGGTAAACACATTGTGTGTATGTAAAACTTAATTTTTGTGTGTTATTTATTTGTAGGTAGAACGGATGGAAAAGGCACCACCAACTCGTCATGAGGACAACGGTTGGGACAAACCTGTAGTTTCAAACAGTAGCTGGGACAAACCTGTAGTTTCAAACAGTAGCTGGGACAAACCTGTAGTTTCAAACAGTAGCTGGGACAAACCTGTAGTTTCAAACAGTAGCTGGGACAAATCAGGAATTTCCAACAATGGATGGGACAAGGTTGGAGCTTCTAGTAGTCCGTGGGACAGGGCCTGGAGACCAGCACCACCACCTCCGCCAGTTACTCCCCATTTTATAGATACCTCAATGCAAAACAATGCAGGAATGGCCTCAAGAGCAAGCAGCTTCTATTCTCAGGGGTACGTAAATAATATCATAGCTGTATCTGCTTAGGCTTTCACAACTGGTGTCCATTTGGAATAAAGTATCTTCTGGGCTTGTAGCGCGTTGTTGGCATGTAGGAATTGCCCCTGATATTTCACTCAAATCTGCGTTGCGTATCATCACTCATTTTTGGGTCCTCTGATGATGCTCAATGAAGATTTGAGTGAAACTTCAGAAGTAATTCCTACACGTCGACCACAGCCTACAAGCCCGGAAGATACTTTATTCCAAATATCATAGCTGTTGCTTGATGGATAAATTGCAAGGTGCATTTAAATGTTCAAAACTATTTTGTTGGCACATTTATCATATTCATCCTGGTAATATCAACACCACCTAGAAGACAAACATTGAAACAAAATGCCACAGGCAACCATAGCCAGTGCACAGCCATGGGCGTCGCGAAGGGTGGGCAAGGGGGGGTCGCTGCCCCTCCCTGGAAGTTGGTCAACTTAATGTGCAATCAATTACTGACTATTAAACTACTAATTTAAAAGATCAATTTCTATTTAACGCAAATTAACATGGTTATATGCAACGAATATAATAAATTTTGACAATAAAATAGTGAATTGATATTATCTGATTGCAAATTTCAAAGATGTGGCCCCCCCCTGGAAAAATGTCTGCCGACGCTCATGTGCACAGCATTAAATTCATGGTTATTTGAGGGGTAGAATCTTTTTTTATTTTTATTTTACCTGATTACCCTCACTTATGTAGGACGTAGACCCCCTAGGACTTACAAGCCAGTGCCTAGGGTCAGATGCCTGTCGGGGAGTAGACGAACCTATGGACTGGACAGAGTGAAGACCTGGAAGTGGGTGGTCAGTATGAAAGTGAATATGAGGATGATATGAAATGCAGGCAAAATTGATGATTGGAAAGCTAGTGGTCCAGCAATTGGTGGCTGGGGAAACCAGAGAAAACTCGCCCTGATGCCACTTCATCCACCACGGATACCACATGCAGATCCCTGGGATTGAACCTGGGCACCTAGGTGGTAGGCAAATGGTCTAACCGCTCAGCCAAGGTGCTGTACTCCTCGCTCCCTCCCTCTCCATCTGTATTTCTCTCCCTTAACCTCATTCTCTCTCCTCTGTATCTTTCATTCTCTCCCTCCCCTTCCCCTCTCCCCATATTTTATTCTCTGCTTCCCCTTTCTCCTTCCTGACACTCTCCCTGCTACCCTCTCCCTTCTCTCATTCCCCTCTTCCACACACCTCTCTACCTCCTGTCTCTCAAGTTTCAGATGCCTCTCACTTTATACATACTATATGACCATAGCATTGCTATTATTTACTCCATAGAGATCATTAATGTAATCTTATAATCCATGAACATTTCAAAATATCTTTCTTCAAATATGTAGCAGTCTTGTAGTTCAATTGAGAGTGAATTCTAACCTACATTTGTGATCTGTTTACTTCCTCAGTAAGATAGTGCATGACAGTGATCTCTTACATTCACTTCTGTGGTAATTTACTTCCATAGTATCTGAAAGGAGCAAAACACTTTTAAAGTAATTTACTCTCGTTTGGAAGTCACCATGTTAACTTGAATAGTAGTTTACTATGGAAGTAGAGCTTATTCTTGGTTGGAGCATGCTGCTCTAAGTACATAATACAATCTAATAATAAAAACCTACACTTTATCAAGAGAAAAGTTGATTATACAAAACAAAACATTGACTATTGCAAGATAAATTAATTTTGTTTTTCAGGGAAAGCTTGCACCAAATATATAAGCAATGTCAGTATTTAGTCAAGTTTCAGGTTTTCTATCTGCAGCTGTGTCAAGGTGATTTGTTTTTCTGTTATTGTTAGACCTATGGTGCAGCCGCGGTCGCCTCCACCACCAATCCAGCCAGTGAAGAGCATGTACCATCATAACAAACAATTACTATTTAACAATGCATACAACAGTAATCAGCACCAGCAACAGCAGCAGCATATGTACAGAGGTAGAGACCATTTGGAACCACCACAAGGAATAAGCAGAGCAGCTCGAATAGAACAGGATCGACGCTCATCTGTTTCTACGCACCTCACTGACAGAATTGAGAGGATAGAAAGTAAGTGTTGGAAATACTAATAGTCAGGTGTATACAGGGTTTGATTCATTAATTTCTTTTGTTCAAGGAAGAATAAAACTGGCATAAAACTGACTGTTTGCATGGCATTGTGCATCAGAGGCAGTGCCTACTGACCCCTCCCCCTACTCTCTGCTTATTTCAGTCTTCCTGTCCAGTTCCCATTAATGCCCACTAAGTTCAAATTAGTAGCAAAATGTCCTGGCTTGAATAATTTCTTCTTGTTCTTGTTCTTCTTGTTGTTGTTGTTCTCCTCCCCCTCCTTCACCTCCTCCTCCTCCTCCTTCTTCTCCTTCACCTCCTTTACTTTCTCCTTCTCCTCCCCCTCCTCTCCTTCTCTTCCTTCTGCTATTCCTCTTCTTTCTCCTCCTCCATTTTCTCCTACTTCACCTCCTCCTCCTCCTTCACTTGCTCCATCTCCTTCTCCTCCTTCTTCACCTCCTTTACTTTTCCTTCTTCTCCTCTCCTCCTCCTGCTCCTTCACATTCATCACCTTCTTCTTTTCCTCCTTCCCCTGCTCCTTTTCTCCTCCTTCATCTTTCCTTTTTCTTTTTCTCCTCTTCTGGCCCTTGATAAACTTTGGCCTCCTGCATGATCCTCCTCCACAAATCTTCATCTTCCACTTTACTTTTCTCCCCTCTAATTCTAGTCTTCCTTAAATTTGCTATTACATCATCTACCCATCTTCCTTTTTTTTTCTTCTAGCAGGCAGCCTTCCTTTGAATATTGCTTTTTGAAACTCTTATCTTCCCTCATTCTCTCAATATGTCATAGCCACCTTATTGCTTATGCCTTTATAAACCTTATAATGCCTAAGAGAGGTAGAAGTGGAATTTAAAAATTCAATGCCACAGCTGGTAGTTTGTATTTTTCCTGGTAAACCTCCAGTTGTACCTCTCAAACATTCCCCACACGCAGCTTGTGTTTAAAAACACCAACAGTAAGTTTGTTGGCATAAATAAATAATACATGCCTAGCTTATCAGCTCTTCTAGCTCATAATTGTATGTTATTCTGCATTGCCGTTTATCCTTTACTGGTCCAAAGATTCTTCTCAGTATTTCTCTTTCAAATCTTTGTGGTATTTCCTCATGTGTGGTTCTACAGGATATATTACTATTGGTGTTATTAATGTTATGTAGATCTTGTATTTTGTCCCTCTATTAATTAATCCATTTTTAATAGTTGTAAATTAGCATTATATGGTGCAATCCTACATGGAATTTTTTTCTTTTATGTACTTATTTAAATTATTATTGTTCAGAAGAGCACCTAGGTATTTAAATTAGGACCCCCTTTCAAGTGTTTTTTCTAAACTACCAGATTTGTTATTCTTTTATCTCTATCTGCTGTAATTTTCAGATATTTGGTTTTTTTCCTCATTTAGTTTAATTCGATTTCTTTAAACCTTCTTTTGAGTTCCTTACAAACGTGTGCTAGTGTTCTTTTGTCTCTTGCCACTATAACTATGTTGTCTACATAGGCACATTTTTGGCTACACTTGAGGAATATAGTCCCTTTAGATTCTCTTTTCTAATGTAATATTTGTTGCAGTTGAAGAATCACCAGGATTTTTGCAACCTGTGGATTCTTCTACGCCACCTGTGATGGAGAGGCACGATCAAACCAAGAACCTAGAAGCAATGAAGACAAAGTTGTTTGGCTCAAGCAATGCTGCCTATTTTACCTACAACAGAGTAAATTGGAGGATTCATGTTAGGAAAGAGGTACGTAACTTCCACACAACCCATATGTAGCCTAAAGTTGAAGGGGCACAATCGAACTGAAAAAAAATACTTCTACAAATCATTTGAGAAGTTTCACTGTTTATATCACTTAATGTATGTTAAGAGGAATCAATTTTCACTCTTAATCAGGATTTCTGTTTCTTTTTAACATCCTTTAATTTGGTAGATGATATCAGACGATGAGTGAATGAAACATGTGAAGTTACCTTTAAGTTACCCAACATTTGCCTTCTGAGGTTAAGGAAAAACTCCAGAAAAAAAGACCTCATCTGGATAACTCGTGCTAACCAAAATTTAAACTCAGGACCTGTGGTATAAATAATGGCCCTGCAGACCCCACGGCACAGGAGGGCCCTGATCTTTAGAGGCACCCTGACTGCTTTTAATAGCTTTCTTAAAAAGGACATTTTATATTGAATTCAACCATGGAAAATTGCTAGGAAGAAGCGCTGGAGCAGATGAAGTTCACTGATGATATACTGACAACAGAATATTTGAAACAAACTCATTAGTCTCAAAATGCTCATGTGGAAAGACATTGATATAAAGGAAACCATATTGTCAGTCAAATTTCTTGCAAGATTTTTGTTTGCTAAAAATATTTTTCTTGCAAGCAGTCTTCCAGATGTATGCACAGATTTTCAATTATATTTCACTGTGCTTCAGAGGTTCTGAGTATTCAAAATGAAACATGTAGTTGTCTTGACTTGAAGTAGTTGAAAAGTTTCTGAGTTCCAAGTGCAAGAAAACTGGATTGATGCATTTGCTGTAGCTGGACCATAAAACTGAAGACGTTGTTTGTTTCAAAAAGTGTTCATCATTTGATGAGTTTATTTCACTTTCATGATGTTCTATGTGAGTACATACATGTGCAATAGTTTAATCTTTTAATTTGTAAGCTTTGTTAGTACATAGGGCCCCCAACATTTATTTGCGGGGGGCCCCCAAAATCTTAGCCATACCAGTGCTTGGGACCTCTTTTAATGTGAAGTAGACATACTATCACCACATGAAAAGCCTGTCTCAGTAGCATGTGTCTCATGTCCGAGGGGTCGTGAGTTCAAATCTCGCATAGGGCGAGTTATTTAGATAAGGTTTTTTCCGAGGTTTTCCCTTATCCTGAGAAGACGAATGCCATATAACTTAATGCTCTATGGACATTGGGCTCATTTGAGTACCATTTCACCCATTTCATTCATTCACTGTACAATATGACACTACGTTGGAGGTCTTTAACAACAACAATAAAAAAAATGACAGCAGTGGGCTTAACTCAGTATTAATAAGAACATTAAATAGCTGTTATTCATAGAAGACTATTATTGTCATGTGACATTGGTTATTTTATTTTAGAAAAAGTCATATATTAATAATTATCTGTTTTTATAACATGTACTTTCGGTATTCAATGAAAAACTAAAGCTATTAACAGTAATTAATAATTTTAATAAGGTTTTATACATAAAAAATAGAGAAATTTAAATATCAAAAGGCTATTAAAGGAGTTTCTATCTCCAAGAAAATAAAAGATGATTGTAATTTTAAAAAGTTTACTTACCATCCTTGGGCTAATTTACAAAAATGTTTAAAGAATATTATAACTTTGGTTCCTCAAAATAAATATAATATAAAAATAAGGAAATAATGAAGCTATTAACAGTGAAGCAACAAGAATCTAAAGTAAGAACAAATTAGAAATTAAAAGCTTCGTTTATCTTATAATATTGCAACTTCTTTGGTGCTGAAACGTTTCGAGTTGACTCCAACTCATTCTCAAAGCTATACAAACAAATTAGTTACCGTAGCTACTGATGCTCATTTGAATCACCAATCTCTGAAAAAAAAAACCTATAAATACAATCTATTGGAGGTATTTCAAAATTCATAACAGGTTTTCAGAGATAGGTGATTAAAATGAGCATCAGTAGCTATGGTAACTAATTTGTTTGTATAGCTTTGAGCATGAGTTGGAGTCAACTCGAAACATGTCAGGAGCAAAAGAACTTGCAATATTACTAAGATAGGTGAAGCTTTTAGTTTCTAATTTGCTCTTACTTTAGAATCTTGTTGCTTCACTGCTAATAGCTTCAATTTCCTTAATGCAGTAGTTATCTTTTAGAAAATACAATTAACTTCACATAGATTCTAGTCCTCACTGTCATAGCAGCAGTATTATGCATTTTAAAATCTCACCTGATACAATAGAAACGGAAAACTAAAAGAAAACTAAAACATGTAATATTACTGTGTAATGGAGCATGTTGTTATACAGTAAATAAAAAAACAAAAAAGGACACGTAATGAATTTTTAAATACTGCCCTTTGATTCTGTTAACAGATTTGTTTGTCTTTTAGTGTTGGTAATACATATTAAAAATAAGTCTTTTAGTATCCATAACAATGGTGACCATTACATGCAACAGCAGCACTGAAGATGTGATAAATATTATCACAAAATCGCAGTCTGTGTTTAATTTTCAAAAACTTGTAGCAAGCACTAAGATAAGTGAAGCCTATAGTCTCTAAATGTTTGTTTATATTTGTTGATATGTATTTATAGGTATTTGCTCCAGGAGAGACCCTCAGTTCGCCACTGGCCCTCCATCTGGTCTTCTGTCAAGTAGTACAGGACTGTCTGGGACCCACACATTCAGTTAGGATCACTAGAGAACAACGTGCCAAAATGAGAAAGGTAAATATCATGTATCTTTTTATAAGCTAGTAACAGTGATGTGAATTTAAATTATAACAAAAACTGAGTTGGATTGAAACACAGAACATCACTTACATATAATTAAACTTGACCGGTTTCAAGAGCCCAACTTGCTCTCATCATCAGAATTAAACAATTGGTTCTTGTTGATATTGTTTGATATATGGTTGATTGAGATGACATCTAGCAGTGAGCTGATATACTTCCATAAAGGGTTTTGTGGAGGCAAATCAAAGTTCATTACATGGAGCTTGTTTTTTATTGTATGAATTTGTTCCCTAGTATCTAACTCTGCCGTGTGTTTTATGTTTTATGTTCAGCGTAATGTTGTGGTTGGATGTCCAAAAATGGTGAGCAACTGCAGATTTATCCATCTGTTTGTGTTTGATACATCTCATGTGTTCTTTTAGCCTGGTTTCTCAATTCCTCTTGGTTTTCCCTATGTAAATCTGGTCACAATCTGGGCAACTGATTTGATAGATTCCTGCCCTTTTGTTCTGTGGTATCTGGTTCTTTGACTTGTTGCACAGTAATTTCTCTATGCTGAAATTATTTTGTGGGTCCAAGATAGTGTATTTTTTGAAGATGTGGTGGAATTTGTAGTGCTTACTTGAGTGGTAACTGAATTTTTGAAAATCACATTGCTTTTTTGTTGAGAGAGTTTAGTGATCTCTTTCAAGTGTTTCTGTTATTTGAATTGTGCTATTTTATTATCAATGATTTGTTTGTTGAATCCATTATTAATTACTGCACTGATTATGTGTTTGTATTCTTCTTCTGATAATGGAGTAAAGCCAATCTGTAAGATAACAGCTTCAACCCAGTTCCACACAAACTTGCAGTCCTAAACGGTTTCTGACACTGCAGAGAGCTCCTTTACATGTGCAGAAACTGCTTCTTCAGGACTAGAAAATCGGTGACCTCGAAGTTGGTTCTTCATAGAGAACAGGAAGAAATCACATGGTGGGGCTATAGGGTGGATGAGTCAATAGTTTTGCCTAAGCTCCTTGGAGAAACTCCATTGTTACGTTAGCGGTGTGAGCTGATGCATTGTCATGATGCAACAATGTACCCCTTACATGAAGATATTCATGAAGGATGGTTGAAACACTCGGTGAACTAGTCCTTAATGCCAGCTCAATGTTCTTGTAGGTTAGTCTTGGATCTTCCATAATCATTATTTCTACTGTGGTGGTGTTTTTATCAGTTATTAGTGTTACCGGTCTGCCACTCTTCTCTTCATCTTTAAGAGATTGATACCCCCTCTTAAATAATACAAACCAGCAGAACTAGTCGCACGTGACAGAGAATATTCCTCAAATGGTAATTATTATTTATTTATGCCAACAAACTTACTTTGTGGTTTACCAGGAGAAATACGAACTGGTTTGAGAATTTAATGCCATTCTGGCAGTTTGTCACAATAGCTCAGTGGTTAGAGCGTCCGCCCGGTAAGCGGAAGGTCTGTGGTTCAAATCCCAGTTGTGGCATTGAATTTTTTAAGTTCCAGTTCTACCATTCCTGAAATGCTTATGTGACTGCGTTTCATTTAAGCCACATCTGAAATCATACAAAATCATTGTACAAAAATGCTCTCTCTGAATCTCTATTGCCCTTAAAAAAAACATTCAACTTTCCAGACTTCAAAAATAAACTAAGCACAAATGAGTGGCACAACAATGGTTTGCCTGCTACCATTGCATTACCAATGATTCAGCTATTTTGACAAAACAACAATACTTTCCCCAAATGTGGCCAGTTTTCTATGTCTCAATACATATCTATAGTGCTGCCATAATAAGAAAGCCACTTGAAGTACACAAACGCTGGTAGCAGCTGTAAGCACATGACTGCAGAGAACCCTCTGGTTGGTTCCTGTTTGAAACTCTCTGAGGAAGAAAACTAAATAAATCCATAGTAAGAACAAAATTCGAAAATAAAAGCTTCACTTATCTTAGTAATATTGCAAGTTCTTTGGTGCTGTGCTGACAATGTTGGTAAAAACCAAAGTTGGTATATAAGTTTAATATCTTTCAAGGATGCAACACAAAGATTTTGGAGAAAATTACTCCACCCTAAACTAACCTTTACATGGAAAACTTTGATTTTCTTGAAGATGGCTAATCTAACAATTTTGATTAAAGTGCCACATATTTACGATATTTTTATGACAAACGAAATATATATTTTGAATTTTTTGGCTGTATCCCATGTAGTTCTATTGACTCTGGATGAATTTTGCATAACTGGTAATGCGAAAGGATAGACCACATCTTACTGTACAAAAAATTTAGATCTTGCTAAAATACACAGTTTATGTCCAAATAGTATTTTTGTAGAGTGAACTATTTTGGAGATATTCCTTGTTATTTGTGTGAGTTTTGGAAAACTTAAACTTTCGTCAAATGGAACATCATTAATTTTTTTATATGTGAGCCATGCAAAGAGAATGGAATTTGAAAGCTTTAAAAGATTTTACTATCGCTCAAAGCCTACTTACTGTATTCCCATAGTGCCCTTGTACCTACAAGGAAATAAGCAACAAGGTAATTTCTGCAAATGCTTATCTCCACTACACAAAGAAGAGTGCAACACATCAGATTTTTTAATGTTACTGCTGATTTATTGCTGCTTGTTACATTAGTGGTATTGATGTTAAGTGGCTTTCTTAGGTCGGATTTTTACCACACTGACCCTCGTACTTATGAAAATATTGCTACTGTTAAAGCAATGTTTGTCCTACACAAATTTGAAATAAACCAAAGTCTAATGCTGAGGGTTAAAGTTTATTGGAAATTGCTTCCCCAGATTCTTTCATCCACCAATAACACTAGGCCAGTGAAGATAAAGTGAGAAAGCTGATTGTTCTAAACTGCATTGTTTCAGATGTTGGACAGCTATGGTGTTACGTTAACTAACCTCCATTCTTCCCATCAGAAGAGCACCATAAAAAAGAATGTTGTTGACATGGCAAAAGAGTGGCCTATGTACTTCGCCAGGATGTTTCCAGTATCTGTAAGTTAATGTTTTTGCATTCATTTAGCTTTGCATTATGACCAGGATCTGAATTCTGATATGTTGTCTTTCAATTGTTGCAGTAGACATTGGTAATGTGTACATGAATCCTTATCGCAGGTGCTCATTGTTTCAGGGAGGCCAACAGCATCCAGGAATACAATTCATGGCTGTGTCTCATTCTGGTGTGCACCTCATCTCTAGAGAAAAGGGTCCTTCAGAAGATAGTTTACAAATATTAGATACTTTCAGGTAAATCAAATACTTAACTGTTAATTTCTCGTTAGATATCATAACCTGACATGGTACAGTTTTCAATCAGAATGTTAATTATATTGCTGATTTCCATTCATTTGCTCTTGGAACAATAGATTATGAGGGCAATTCATAAAGTAAGGTCTGAATTGAAGTAGCTCATCAAATTTCATGCAAACATTGAAATGAGCATGCATGCTGGCTCCTGGCATGCCTTATGCACCACTTGCATTGGTAGTGTTGCAGTGTGCTGTTCACAGTGTTGGTTCAAAATATTTAAGACAATTGATGAGCCCGCCAACTGTGAAATATGGTCTGTGATTTGGTTTTTGACAGTAAGGAACGTTTCAGCAGTGGACATTCATCGACCAATTAGTGAAATGTATGGTCCCAATGTGAAGAGTGACCGCAAAGTGTGCAAGTGGGTGAGAGCTTTCAAGGCCAGATGGGACAATGTCCATAATAAACTGTGTTTAAACCGGTCATCATTGATCACAGAAAATTTGATCAATACCATGGATGAAAAGATCCGTGAAGATTTATTATTGACAATTCCCTCAGGTTATTCAATGGTTACCTAATGATTTAGCTGTCGATGGGCCGTTAAACCCCACATCCTCACTCCAATGATTATCCAATGACTGGTGATACTCAAAGGCAACTGACTTTTAGGACGTTGGCATAGGAAAGCTTGTAGAAGATTTTGACCAATTGTAAAACAAATATGGCATCTGTGTAGAAGAGTACAGAAAGATGTAAGGAATTGAATAAAATAACCATTTTGCAATTACCCCTGATGGTTTGAGGTTTATAAAACATTGGAGCTTACTTTACAAGTTGTCCTCGTATTATGAGAAACTTATTATTTCACATATTTCTATGGTTGACACCACTTCTCCACTGTTGCCTATCTAGACACATATCTTCTAGGTTTCTCACTCTCATTGCTTCATTCACGTCTCCCTTCCAGCATCTTTTTGGCAGCCCTCATCCTCTCCTTTCTTGTGTTATCCATTCTAATATTTTTCTAGGTCATCTTCTTCACCCATCCTTTTGGTGTGCCCAAACCACTCAAGCATTTTGCACTCCATTTTGTCTATAATTGTGTTATCTAATTTTATACACCTCCTGATGTCTTCATTTCCAATCATGATTTTCTTTTTCCGTGGCTAATAACTTGTTTCTTTGACGGTAATTTGTATCCCATACCTCAACTCCATAAAGCAAAATACTTTGAATAATACTGACATATAAACTTGCCTTTGTAATATTTTTATTCCACCACATGCCATTTAGTTCTCTAATACCTGTCCTTCCTTTGTTGATTCTCTGATTAATTTCATCTTTACTATTTCCCTCTTTATTAAAAGGTGCCCTTAAGTACTTACATTTGTCTACAACTTTAATTATTTCCTTTCCTAATTCTCAATCCTTTAAGGTTTTATTTCTGTCTGCCAAGTACCCTGATGGTTTAAAATTGATAAGGATAGTTTTCCTGGTAAGCACTTGGGATCATGCACCAAACTGTCATCAGAATATATGTTGTATATCAGTTACAGGTTTCTCAATCTCAAACCAGGCCGCAATTTTTCTTTGTTGTAGTAAAGATAATTGAGTATGTGGCATCTTGTTTCTTCACTCCACACCTTTAAACAAAGCAAAAAACAAACAACAACAAAATAAAGTCTTCATAAAGCAATGATTTTCACTGCACAAAACGCCCTCTAGGGGACTTTGGTGGGTACATTAGGAACTGAATCAACTGTATGGCACCAGGAAATGTTTTTATTAATGTATATGTACAACATATCCAAAAATAATTGATATCGGTTAATGTCTCAAATGTCCAGTTACTTATGAAAGATCTTGTTCCTTTCCCATGATCCTTGTAGCTGAACACAGTAAGTTAAGGAGATCTTATCCACTATTGCACTACAGTTTTTGTATTTCGATGTGTTCAAATGTGTTTCTTACAGCCTTCCAAAACCCCTTTCTGTTATTCTCCCTCCTTCATATCTCTTTCCAAGTTATTTCAAAGACTATTTGCCCATCTACTGGTTCTTAAGCTTTTCTCTTGATTATTATTTATTTACACCAACAAACTTACTGTTGGTGATTTTAAACACACAAGCCGTGTGTGGGCAATGTTTGTGAGGTAGAATTTTTCAGTTCCAACTCTACCTCTCTTTTCTCTTGAAATTCTAAACATTGCCTTAAGACATTACTTTTATCTAGATTTAGGATTTAATACCAGTGATATCTGTGTTATCACCCCTTTCTTTGCCACCCTGCCCATATGGGCAACTCCAAGTGTATAGAGTGTATAGAAACTTTACTTAATACTTACTGTCATGTGTACTGCATTAAAATAAATTATAGAAGTAAAGACAGAACAATGAAAAAATTAAATCATAATTTGAAACTATTAAACAATGGGTTCCACAAGGTTCTAGATTAGGGCCATTCTTATTTTTGGTATATGTGGATGATATAGTCGATGCCAGTTGATAATGGAGGAAAGCTAGCCTCCGAAACATGTACTGGCAAAATTTAAAAGTGAGTGTTGTTTAGTAGTATGAATTCATATTATAACGTGATTCCAACAACAGGTCATCAACTTCCAGTATTTATTATTAGCTGATCATTGTTCACAAATTCTGCAACTAAATTCACCTATGCTGCATGTGTTGATCCTTTGCTTATTATTGATAAAGTATTATGGAACTTTCAGTTTTGAAGAAATTTCTGAAACTTCAGTACCAAAGGGAAGCGCTGTACAACTAATACTGACAACTGGCGTCAGATTCCTCCTCTACACTCATCGTGCCAACCAAATACAACTAATGATTGAGAAGTACTGCTTAGAAAGTGACAAGGTAAGAAGATATACAAATTATTGTTATTTATTAATAAGCTAACATCGCTATGTACTAATTGTACAGAGTGCAGCATAAGTCAGTTAACCAAAAGTGTTGTTCAGCGTTCTATAGCTTTAATGATTTATTACCAAAGGCAAGATTTTTGGGTACTGATTATTTGAAAAATTTGCATTAATTTCACACAAATGTTCAGGTAAAATTAATATACACAGACCTCACTGAAATTAAAATTAACAGGTAAGTAATGTTACTGTAACATTATGGTTCAAAATTTCTCCAAATTAAAACATTTATTTTTTTATTATCATGACATAAATCACTACACATATCATGCATCAGACATCAGGGTCATTTGCAACGTACAACAAGTTGCGACACTTTCATTTTTCATAGTTAACCTACTGTCTGTTACAACCAAGTTATACAGAATGTCCCAAAATGAGACTGACAAACTTTGTGAGCTGACAGATAACATTATTTTAAACACTTTTTGTTAAGGAAAGTTTTTTGCTGCGGTGCTTCGTTTAAGCGCTAGATGAGTAATATCATAGATTACTGTCTCCCACCCAGTTTAAGTATTTACGGCAAAATCAACAATGCAAATTAGTATTGCATTTATCTTAGTAAGGCACACAGTCTTAATCCAAGAAACAAACACAGAACACATAAACAAAACACAAACATCTCAATTTTTGCAGTTAATCACAGCTTTATTATTCAAAGTAAATGTTGGAACGCACGCCCATTGCAACTAACACAAAGAGTGCATTGACGTGCTCTATTCTGCCATACTCTCACAAAGGCATCAGCCATTTCTCTGGTTTAAAAGTTTGTCTGCCTAATTTTGAACACATAATTTTGATCAAATTTCCTCACATCTGTAAAGCAAACATGCACTGTTCTATGGATAAAATGTACACGTTTTATGCTAACAATGAATGCACAAATGAGCCAAGGCTCAGATTGTCGTTTGTTAGTTCTGCCTTCACTCCGAACAAATTTCATTGGATATAATTTTGTTGATTTTTAAATATAACATATATTACTTAATTAGTTAATATTTGATCATGGATAGGAAATGCACAGCAGTTAACTGATTTATGCTGCATCCTATATAACAGAAAATTGGAAGCAATAACGTGTTTATCATTAAAGGATGATTGAAATTGAGTTTTATTTATGGAAATTGTTTCTATATTGGATGTGAAATACAGCTTAATTTTGCTCAAACGCCTCTTCGTCAAGCGTAAGGTTGTTTCACATGCAATAAATCTACAACACAAGACCACTGGCTGTACTTCCCTTCTGGAAGGAGCCATGTTAAGGATCTTTTATTCCCCCCAAAATTGTATTGCCTTCTGCAAGGTTTGAACCAGTGACCTTGGGGACTAAGGCTAGCATGTAACCTCTAGACCATAGAAGAGGACTATTAAAGAATAATGAGTCGATATTAGTAACACTAACATGTTGTTGTTGTTCACCAATGGCACTGGGGATTAGTTGGTCCGCATCATTTTCTCCCTGGCTTTCCAATATAGTCTGCAGGTTGTCACTTTTAAGGCGAGGAGATGCCTGTTTGTTCAGGATGACATGCTCTTCACAGAGAGGGCACTTGGGTGTAGGTAGGCAGTGTATCTTGTAGAGGTGTTCTGCAAGGCAGTTGTGGCCAGTTGCCATCCTAAATAGGGCCACTGCAGTTTTTCTTGGCATTGTTTGTATGTCAACTCTATCTCTGATATTCTTCTAGTCCTTACAAACCTGCATTCTTTGAAGGACAGAGGCTGAAGCAGAGTGAAGTATTGTTTTGCCCCTTACTGTGGTGTGACATCGTATAATCAACCAGCTCAGATTTGCCGACCCCTGGCTTAATTGAATATATGTTGTTATTTAGTATGAACTTGGTGTAATTTTTACTTTCTACTGTGTATAGTAAGTAGAGGAAGTATTGTATTCCGCCCAAAAGTCTGATGTTGAGATTTCAACAGAAATATATGTCTTGAGGCCCCCTGAATCCAAAAAAAGAATTCTTAGAAAAAGGTCTAGGTATGTGTCTGTGCACAGCATAACTCAAAAACAAAGTCGGTTTAAAACCAAAGTTGGTATTTAAGTTTAATGTCTTTTAAGGATGTGACATGAAGATTTTGAAGAAAGTTCCTCCACCCTAAACTACCCTTTACATGGAAACTTTATCAAAAATTTTGATTTTCTCAAAAATGGCTCTAACAATTTTGCTTGAAATGCCATACGTAAGATATTTTTATGACAAATGTAATATATACTTTGAATTTTCTGGCTATAGCCTATGTAGTCCAGTTTACTATGGATGACTTTTGAATAACTCGTAAACCATAAGAGATAGACCAAACCTTACTGCACAAAAAGTGTAGATTTTGCTAAAACACACAATTTATGCCAAATAAATTTTTTGTAGAGTGAACTGTTTTGGAGATATTCCTTGTTATTTGTGTGAGTTTTGGAAAACAAACTCTCATAAAATGAAATATCGTTATTCATTTTTTTATATGTTAACCATGCAAAGAGAATAGAATTTTAAAGCTTTAAAAGATTTGACTATCACTCAAAGTGTACTGTATTCCCATATTCCCCTTGTACCTACAAGGAAATAAGTAATAAGATAATTTGTACAAATGCTTATCTCAACTAACAAGAAAGAAGATATAGGAATAAGAGTTTGTAAGAATGGTTAGTACAAGAGTAGAGAAAGTCATGTGAGTGCAACACATCAGATTTTTTAATCTGTAATACACAGTCTATTATTTTGTATACATTTGGTAGATTATTGTATAATTTTATCCTGGTTAGGATTTTTCAAATGTAGTGGTTTTATGGCAGTCAGTATGCAATATGTTTTCTGCCACTTTCATAAGACATCATATGAAATATCTAATGTTTGAAGGTTTATGGTCCATTGCATTGAATGAAATACGTAGGTAACTCATTTCACACTTTCACACGGAGGTAGCATGATTAAAACATATTAGGCATAGCTATGGTCCGGCAGCTTCAGTTTCACTTGCAGTCTAGAATCTTGTAATGAAAACTTGTTGCTTAATGTTTTCTTCTCACATAGAATCCCTGCAAAATTTAAACAGGCTAAAACCATCAGAATCAGTGAAGTTTGGGAAAAAAGTAATGTGAAAATTTTTTGACTTCTTTGGTTTTTTGCATTTTTATTATACTTAAAGTTGTACCTTCATGCTACACATGTCGTTTTGCTTTCTCTACTATGTATAGTAAAGTAGAGATATTGCATTCCACCCAAAATTTTGATGTCAAGATTTCACCAGAAATATTGTTTTGAGGCCCCCTGAATCCAAAATAGCATTTTTAGAAAAAGGTCCGTATATGTGTATCTGTACATCTGTCAGTCTGTAGACAGTATAACTCAAAAACAAAAAGTCGGTTAAAAACCAAATTTGGTATTTAAGTTTAATGTCTTTGAAGGATGCAACACAAAGATTATGACAAAAATTCCTTCACCCTAAACTACCCTTTACATGGAAAATTTTCTTGAAAATTGCTCTAACGATTTTGATTCAAATGCCATATGTTTGAGATATTTTTATGAAAAATGAAATATATATTTTGAATTTTCTGGCTGTAACCCATGTATTCTGTTAATTCTGGATGACTTTTCCATATTTGGTAAACCATAAGAGATAGACCAAATCTTACTCTACAAAAAATGTAGAGCTTGCTACATAAAATACACAATTTGTGTCTAAAATGGTTCACTCTACAAAAAAAATTATTTAGAGATATTCCTTGTTATTTTTGTAAGTTTTAGAGAAGTTATATGTCTGTCAAATATAATATCGTTATTCATTTTTTTTATATGTTAAGCATACAAACAGAATGGAATCTCAAAGCTTTAAAAGATTTGACTATCGCTCAAAGTGTAACTGTATTCCCATATTACCCTTGTATATTACTATGAAAAATCAAAGAATAAAAGATGGGAACTACCAAACATTCAAGCAGTAATTCCTGAGTATCCTCGAAAAACAGCAGTTGCAACCTTCAGGTTGATTACAGGACATGATTGTCTGGGAAAACATTTGAACAGAATTGGGATATATTCTTCAGCACTGTGTCCTTTATGTGATCTGCAAGAGGAAATGGATTGAGACCACCTTCAAATATGCCCAGCCACTTCTAGCACCCCATCCGTCAGTGAAAAATATTGGAGAGCAAGAGGATTAATGACTTCATTGTCAGAAATCCAGCATTAGCTAACAACAACAACATATTCCCCTTGTACCTACAAGGAAATAAGCAATAAGATAATTTGTACAAATGTTTATCTCAATTAACACGAAGAAGGTATAAGAATTACAGTTTGTAAGAATGGTTAGTATGAGAGTAGAGAAATACATGTGAGTGCAACACATCAGAATTTTCACCATTCAAAGTGCTTCTTGGCTCATAGTTTATAACTCATTAACTTGAAATATTCAGGAAAACTTCAGAGATTGTAGATTTAAGTTATTGTGTTCTGGTTAAAAAATAAATATTGAAGTTAAAAGAAATCATTCTACCAACAACTTTAAAAAACTTGAAGATTTTCTCATAAACTAATTAAAATTAAGAAATGCAAGCACAAAAATGTTTTTTTAAGTTTGTATACCAAGCTGAAATTAGGAATCTTGGTTTGAGATATCTCACCAAAATGTTGTGTGCAGTTGATCTTTTATTTATGTGACAAAAATACAAAACCACCAGAAAAGACCGTCAGGATTTTTATAGATGTATTGCCCTTAGCTCAGGAAGTAAGAATGGTGAGCAGAGTTTATTGACAAAAATCATAAAATTATCTGAAGAATAATAATAACAATAACGTCCACCCATTATGCACCAACAGCATTCAGAAAGCAATAATCCATATTTTGTGGTTATGTCTAAGCCTGTTCTAATTCCTCGAGTCTCATTAAAACAAAATTGAATGAATTTTTTTGTTTATTTCTAAGCCTACAAAGTGGATTTACCTTAATAGAATGACTGCTCAAAATGAATTTCGGAAAATTTAATTAAATCAAACTTATTCTTAAAATATACTACCATTTTTTTTACAAAAAAAAAATTGAATGTAATAGATGCAGCTGTCAAACAATAGGTCTGCCACAAACGCCATATGTTGAAGGTAACCTGAAGTGCCAATTCCCATACAAAATTACCAATTTTGATATTTTTCTATTTTTTTGGCTGTTCTATTGGGTTTTTCCTAATGTTCTTTTTTTTCTAAACTATCCCAATATTGAGATGAACGAAACAAAAAAACAAAAATGTTCACTAATGCACAGCAATTGATTTTTATATGTATAGATTCTGGTGTTCACAGATATTATCACTATCAAGGAAAATCGGAAATAAATTTAAACCTCTTAAGTTCCATTGAAATCTTCTTACTCAAGGATTGTGTGCTTAGTTTGTTTCTTTGTTCCACAAGAATGTGCCTTGTTATGGAAGGAAGGAAGGTGTTATTTTCTGCTACAGTTGTGCCATTACAGAGATGAATAAAACAGTTGTTAAGCTATGGACAGTGCTTTCTTTAACTTTCACCATTGATTTCTTATGCTGAAGTGCTCTTCTCTGTGATTGTAGCACTGAACATAATTGAATTGCTTCATGCAGCAACGCTTCACACACTAAAATATCCTCCTCACTTCCAAACACAGAGTTATCATTTTTACTTTCTCTACTATACGTACAGTAAGTAGAGGCATTTTTGTATTCCTAACAAAAATTTGATACAGAGATTTCACCAGTAGTACATGTTTTAAGGTTACCTGAAGTTAAACAAGATTTTTAGAAAAAGATGATCATCATTGATTGATTGACTGATGATGATGAGAATAAGAATAATTAATAATAATACAATAACAATAATAATGACAATTGGTTTATTGTTCTTTAACACTAGCCATGTGTAGTACAAACATTGGAAAGGATAGAGTAAGGCTGAACAATGCATTGCCAAAGCTGGGATTTGAAGCACATATCATCTGGTCTCTGTCCAGTTGCTCTAACCACTGAGCTGCCATGACAACATGCCGGCACAACATGGCCAGTGTGAAGTAACAATTGTTTTCCATTGATTGATTGACTGACGTATAGTTGGTTAAATATGAAGCCCAGGACGTATTTGCACTTCAGTCGCCGTTACAGTATGCTATATAAATTCCTGATCTCGGGGTTTACTGTGAAAGTGAGTCAGTTGGAAAATCGCATTATCATCATCATCATCATCATCGTCGTCGTTGTTATTGTTGTTGTTGTTGGTTGTTATTACTTTTAGTACTATTACTACTGTCATCATTATCATCAATCGAGTGTTCATCTTGAATACATTTTCAAGCTCGCCATAATATAGTCGCCGGGAAATGTTGTGGCGAAGATGCCAGTGTACTTGATGGGATAATAGAGGAATGGCTATGTAAACATCTGATGTGTTGCACTCACATGACTTTCTCTACTCTTGTACTAACCATTCTTACAAACTCTTATTCCTATATCTTCTTCGTGTTAGTTGCAAGAGGAATATGGGAGTGCAACAGGCTTTGAGCGATAGTCAAATCTTCCAAAGCTGGTAGCTATATGAAGGCTTTGAAATTTGGCTCTCTTTGCACGGCTAAGATACAATAAAGTGAATAACGACTTCCCATTTGAGAAAAGTATAAGTGTTGTAAAACTCAACAAACAAGGAATTTCTCCGAAATGGTTCACTTCAGACACGAAAAATCATTTGGACATAAATTGTGTGTCTTAGCGAGACCTACACTTTCTGTACAGTAAGATTTGGTCTATCTCTAACGGTTTACCAGTTCTGCAGAAGTCATCCAGAGTAAACATTACATGGGTTATAGTAAGAAAATTCAAAATGTACATTTCATTTGCCATAAAAACATCTTAAACACCCGGCATTGCAATCAAAATCGTTAGCCATTTTCGAGAAAATCAAAATTTTCGAAAATGTTCCATGTATAGGGTAGTGTAAGGTGAGGCAATTTTCTTCAAAAACTTCGTGTGGATATTAAATACCAACTTTGGTTTTTAACCGACTTTTCGTTTTTGAGTTGCGCTGTTTACAGACACGCGAGCGTGCGGTTCTTATTCTAAAACTGCTTTTTTTTTATTGAGGAGGCCTCAAAACATATTTCCGGTGAAATCTCGACATGGAATTTTTGGGTGGAATGCAGTACTTCCCCTACTTACTATGCGTAGTAGAGAAAGTGAAAATTGGCTTGTTTTGTGTGAAGGTTAAAGCCGGATGAAAGTGGCTTGTATTACATGAGCTCAGATAGACGCTGAAATTTGAAGGTGAAATGTGAAAAGGTGAAAAATGTTTCAGAGGAGAATCACAGTTACTGTAGCTGTAAATTTGACACGATCGTGTAAAGAAAAGCTTTTGCTGATCGGAGAATCAGATGTTTTAAAAACATTGACTCTCTACGCCTGTGGTGGATAGAGGTGGGGAACGCAGCGGCCGGGCAGTAGTGCCACGGGGTTACTGTTACCCGTAGCTTATGGAAACATTGCAAAACCTTATAATACAGATACATACCATCTGACGTTGCGTAACTGGGAGTTTCAACTCTATGGCTAACAACCGTAAATCGTCGGTCTCTTCGACGTGGTAATAGCGATTTGGACTGTTCCGGTGTTGGTAATTGAGTTGCAGTGTTTTCTAAAGGTGCAGCATAAAGACTTTTAAAAAAGTCACTCCACCCTAAACTACCCTTTATGTGAAAACGTTTTCATTATTTTGTTATTTTCTCAAAATTGGGTCTAATGATTTTGACTAAAATATCTGACAACAAAGCAATGCACACAAATGTAAATATCACACCAGCCATTAAACTTTAGGTGGCCACAAAACTAATGACAATTTTCAGATAATTGGCAGTAAATTAACGTTTGTAAGTTTTAGTATTTGAACAATGCAAGCTTGAATGCTTAGCCCAACTGTAGAAAGGCTGTTCAAATGTACAGTATCATTGTAACACAGAAAGATTTAACTGGGTAACATTTGCCATATTGCAGAGTATGAGTCAGCATGTCAGCATTATAACTGTGAATGACTGGGAATATTTCATTGTCCCATTTGCACTTGCCTCTATACACCAAAGTAGTCGTTTAAACTTGTGCAGTTATTACACTGAAATGTAGGCTAGGAAAACGCAAATGCCTGCGTTTATCTGAGAAAGGTGCCTGCCCTAGGCCTTTATAATGTCTATGCACTTCCTTTCAAAGTAGGTTTGAACTTTTGTGTGATCAAGCTATTTGCAAAACGCACTACAAGTAATGACAGTGCTCTTTTTCTGGGGGAACGCTGGGGGACGCGTTCCCCTAAACATTTTCCGATGATACAATTTAAAGACGACGAAATTTCCCCATTAAAGAAGCAGGAAATGTCATTTTATAACTAGTGATAGTTTTATTCATGTTTGTTGTGTTGGGTTCCATTTAACCCTGCTGTTCTGTTCGGGTCAATATGACCCGAAATGAATCTAAATTTAATTTCTAACTTACTAATTTCCAATATATATTTACAAAACTTGGTGACTTTGTCTGGAAATGCAAGAACAACGTGTGTTTAAAAGCATTTTAATATACTCCAAACACTTTTTTCGTGAAATGTAAGAGTTACGTATATAGCGTTCGGGTCATTATGACCCGACATAAATATGACTGCCCATATGTCAATACTTACATTGGTATTGAAGTGCTGAACATGTAACAATGTATGAGAACAACATATCCCATACTATCAATAATGAGGGGTTATAACAATGGGCTTGATTGTTGCTTTTTCTGGGAAAGAAATAGAAGTTCTCGACAATTGTATGCTATGTTGTTTTTGCCCAGTTTGAATTGTGACACCATGGCAGTTAGACCATTACCTGATGCTGGATTGGAGGAATTAGCAAATACCTCAGTAGATGAATAACAGTTTCGGAGTTCAAAGATCGTGTCAGCACTGAATACGAAAGTGAGTGTTCTGATTACAGCTACGAGAGTTCACAGACTGTACAAACAAATATAAAGAATTTTCTTTCTAAAAATGGGAATATAGAATGACATTTGAATCCACCAGCACAACTTGGCCGTCTCTCAGCTTAGAACATTATCAAGAGTATACCTGGAATTACAAGATATGCAATCACCAGAATAAGTGATATAAAAAGTTCATTTGAAGCAGGACTTTTTTCAGCACTTCAAAATGAAATAATTGGGATGACAAACATCGAGGACATCGAGGGACAGAGGGCATATGGTCAACAGTGGACAAGTATTGATTATTCTGTTTTTCAAGCATACTTAGGACTTATTACTTGCGGGTGTATATAGATCTCATGGGGAATCTACAAAAAGCTTGTAGGATAAGGACACTGGGTAAAAGATATTTCAAGCAACTAGGTCTCATGAAACATTCTGTAAGATATCACATGTCTTGTGATTGATAAGAAATGTACAAGAGAAGAAAGACGACGTACTGATAAACTTGCAGCAATTCGTAGTAGGTATTTGGTAAAAATGGGTAGAAGTACTTCCAAAATTGTATAATCCAGGAGAAAATGTGACTGTATATGAGCAGTTAGTAGCATTTAGAGGCCACTGTCCATTCAAGCAGTATATCCCAAGTAAACCGGCAAAATATATAATCAAAATATGGACCCTGTGTGACAGCAAATATTCATAGGTACTGAAAGCCCAAATTTATTCCGGAAAGGAGAGCGGAGCTGCACCAGAAAAAAAAATCAGGGCATGAGAGTGGTAGCTGATCTCACTGCTGAGATTCGAGGGCAGAATATCACACGTGAAAATTTTTTTACATCATACAGTTTGGGGCAACTGCTTTTGAAACGGAAATTGACAATGTTGGGAACTATATGGAAGAATAAGCCTGAGCTTCCACAAAACATGACCAACAAGGAGGTACACAGTTCTTCATTTTACTTCACTCCTGTGGTCAATTATGTTCCCATGAGAAATAAAAATGTACTTATGAGCACTCTCCACCACAATAAGCAAATCAGTCACAAAGCTGATAAGAAACCAAAAATGATTTTGGACTATAATCCCACAAAAGGGGCGTTAGACACACTTGATCAGCTAACAGCTACATATACATGCAAACGCAAAACCAATAGGTGGCCCATGATAGTCTTTTACAATATGCTTGATGTTTCTGCTTATAGTGTATACATACTGTGGACTTCAATTGACCCTAATTGGAATACAAGGAAATTGACCAGAAGAAGAATATTTTTGGAAGAGCTTGGAAAATCACTGGTAAGACAGCACATTCAATAAAGAACAACTTTCCCAAGAACAGAAGATTCTTTGAGACTGGTCAGACGCATCCAAAATCCAGAAGACATGGTTAGGGTATCAAAATCAGCAACAACAAAAACTGTGAAACGAGCTCGTTGCAAGTTCTGTCCATCAAGCAATGATAATAAAACAAACATGTTGTGTGGAAAATGTAATAAACATATTTGTAAAACACATACAACATATTTGTGCTCAAACTGTCGTAAGTAAGAAGAAAAACAGCTAAAGGAAGATAAAAAGAGCTGTATTGCTTTCAAAGTGAATGTTTGCACTGAAAACTGCCTGTTGTTTCAAATATGTATTAGGTACTGTTTTATCAGGGATATTGTTTAATGATCTTTAGTAAAGTGTTGTGTACAATTATCATCGTCATCATCTACAAAGCATGGCAAGAGAAAATCAATGTCAGTTGTTACCAGCTGTACAAAAGCGCATGTATTTCAAATGTTCTACAGCATTTTGACACATCGGGTCATATTGACCCGAACAGTACATTTGTCAAGTATTATTGAACAGAACAGCAGGGTTAAAGAGGTTATATTAGCGATAGAATTGAGCACAACCTCTCTGCAAGCGGCAAAAATAAACCCATAACAACAACAACAACCACATTGCTATTATCTTCTCAGCGACTTTCTTGTTTACCATTGGTTAATTCGTGTTTATGGATAGCATAGCGCATGCAGAGAATTGAAATCAGTACTCATTGGATTTGAGCAAATCTGGTGCATATTTTTCGGCATCGTACCTGCTGTGGTACCACTTGCAGCGGTAGACGCGGTAACGAGTTGTCTTGTTTACGCCTAGCGGCTTGCCGATGCTTGTGTATTGTACACTGTGCACGTGGTTTTCCGAGTTAGAAGCCGCGAGGAGTTGAAAAATAACCTATTATTATATGTGGTCTCCACCATCTAAAAAAAATAAAACAGAGCAAGGATGAATGCATTTCAAATTATAGGATGATGGCAGTGCAACCGAAAACGAAAGCAGTGAACTGCCCGACTTAGTCAATTTTGTGTTACATGTAGATTATTTAGACTTTGAAGTCCAGCGCGAGAGTTCCCCTAAACTTTCTTTTAGAAAAATACCACTGATAGTAATAATAGTAGTAGTAGTAGTAGTAATAATAGTAATAATAATAATAATAATAATAATAATAATAATAATAATAATAATAATAATAATAATAATAATAATAATAATAATAATAATTGTATAACCATAACAAATTTGACAAATGACAAGTTGTCTGGTAGTCTTTTCTGTTTCCCCCATTTTCTTTCCCTTAAAACTGAATCACAATTCACAAGTCACTGTGACCCTGGAATTCACAGCTGCCGTGTTGTATCGTAACCTTGACACAAACACTGCTCAGCTCTTCGAAGATTCTGGCAAACAAATCCCTGCGCGTCGAAAGCTTCTATAGAACTGAGCTGACATTCTTTACCGGCCACTGAAGCTGTCCTTATAATGGACGAAACTCATACAATTATTAATTGAATATGTGTAGGAGGAGGTTTTGTAAAACTCATGTTGGTAGAAGTATTTCATACCAGGCCTTAGCACACAGCCTTACCTAAGGGTACCCTTTTTCTGCTCCTTGGGGTACCTATAAATGACATTCAGACAAAGGGTGGTTTTGCAGGTATGCTGAAAGAAAGCGGGCAAAAGGCAGACACAACTCATTTAGACGTCTGACCGAACAGAACGCTTCCATGTAATGCGGAATATAACACTTTTGGGCATGCTACTGAAACGAGCACCTCCCCCTTCTGCAGTTTCCTCATCTTACACATTTCCTTACATTACTGAACATCTGAAGTATCCATGCGCAGTAAAAACAATTGGCGGGCTATTTAAAATGGCAGACAAAACATTTGGCTAATGTTCTAGTGAGGATATTGATATTTTAACTGGAGAGACGCTCAAAACATATGGAAAAGAATAGTCATGTTTATAGAATCAGTTTCAGCAAACACAGCAGCTAGCTGTCTTCATTTACTTTTGAAAACTGTACCTGTAACAACTCTAAGGAAAATAAATACTCATTAAAATGTATGAATGTTGTTATAAGTTTAAGCTGTTCACTTTTAAATCACTATTAATGTTAAATGAATTATTATTTCGTGGAATCCTCTAAATCAAATGCCACTCAAGGTTTTTATATTTGGGATAGCTTTTCTCGTCCTTTGCCCTCGCAAAATTATCGTTATATGAAACTTCCTCGTGGTATTAGTACAGGAAATTGTTATAACAAGCCAACAAATTAAACTATTTCCATAGAGGCGAAACCTTTTGTATGAAAGCAAGTTGTTCATAGAACTAAATAATGTAAACTAAGCAACTTAAAAGTGTTTAGAGTTAAAACGTTTGAAAGTAATTTGTCATTAAAGAAAATTGAAGTCTCAAAAAACTTATGTGTTGCACTCACTTTCTCTACTCTTGTACCAAACATTCTTACAAACTCTTATTCCTATATCTTCTTCGTGTTAGTTAAGATAAACATTTGTACAAATTATCTTATTGCTTATTTCCTTGTAGGTACAAGGGGAATATGGGGATACAGTAGACTGTGCGATAGTCAAATATTTTAAAGCTTTGAGATCCCGTTCTCTTTGCACGCTTAACATAAAAAATGAACAACGATGTTCCATTCCACGAAAGTTTTAAGTTTTCCGAAACTGGTACAAATAATAAGGAATATCTCCGAAATGGCTCACTCTACAAAAAAAAATATATATATATATATATATATATATATATATATATATTTAGACATAAATTGCGTATTTTAGCAAGATCTGCATTTTTTGTACAGTAAGATTTTGTCTCTCTTATGTTTACGAGTTATTAAGTTATCTAGAGTAAACAGGACTACATAGACTATAGCCAGAAAATTCAACATATACATTTCATTTAAACATACGGCATTTTAATCAAAATCGTTAGAGCCATTTTCAAAAAAAAAAAAAAATCAAAATGTTCGAAAAATTTTCCATGTAAAGGGTAGTTTAGGGTGGGACTATTTTCTTCAAAATCTTCGTGTCGCATTCTTGAAGGACATTAAACTTATATACCAACTTTGGTTTTTAACCGACTTTTCGTTTTTGAGTTATGCTGTCCACAGACTGACAGAGTGACATACACACGCGCGCGCGGACCTTTTTCTAAAAATGTTTCTTTTTTGGATTCAGGGGGCCTCAAAACACATTTACAGTGAAATCTCGACATGGAATTTTTGGGTGGAATACAATACTTCCTCTACTTACCAGTAGAGAACGTAAAAATGGAAAGAAAGTGATTTTGTTTTCAAGTTATGAAACATTGAAGCATAGATATAACAGTATGTTTAGCTGAGCTGTTGCAAAACACTGAGAAGAGGGGGAGATTGCGGGGCGGGGAGGGGAGGGGAGGGATGGTGGCTGGAAATGTCCTTGGAAGGAGCAACTGACATTTCAAAAATACCAGTCATGACTTTCACAGTTTATATACATTCTTCAAGGTATTTAGAATTGATATAAAGGAATGTCGCTTTGCTTGCTTCATCTGGGTGGCTCAGTTGGTTAGACGCTGGCCTACTGACCCCAAGGTCGCGGGTTCATATCCTGCCCAGACCGATGGTTTTTAAGTGTGCTTAAACACGACAGCTCCATATCAGTAGATTTACTGGCATGTAAAAGAACTCCTGCGGGACGAAATTCCGGCACACCGACGACGCTGATGTGATCCTGGCAATTGACAGCGTCGTTAAACAACATAATGCTCTTTCCTCTTCTAACATTGATTGCGAAACAGTACTTGTAAACAATTATAAGCAATGTTTACGTGTAAATTCATTTTAATGATATTCTATTGTTTGTGGTAACAAGCACGTTTAAAACAATGACAATTTAAGCACTTAATATTTTTCTGTTTCTACTTTGCATAAGGAAAACTATATATTACAGTTATTTTCATTTGGAATAACTATTTGGATAATTCAAGAGGTTGTAATCAAATTCTTAAACTTCAAAAGAAAATACAATTTCAATTACAACGATTCTTGCAGAGCATTGTTTAGAATATTGACCTACAATTGTTTGCATGTACAGAATCTAATTACATGTGTAAACGAAAAAGATGACAGTTTCCTTAAAACTGAGTAACCCCGCGGTGCAAGAAGCTCTACCGCCCGGCCGCGGGCGTCAGGAGTAGGGTGCAGTGCTCGAGGGTGGGACGTGACCAGCCGACATGCTGCCTTCACAACCAGAAGGCTCTACTTCTCAATCAAGTAGTTCCTCAGTTGGCTGAGTGCACCCTGGACCAGAAAATGAGAAAATCCCCAAGCAGATGCCGGGAATCGAACCCGGGCAGCAGCATTTAAGCAAACGACCCACAGTTTCTCTAAGGATGTACAATAACATAAATACAACATGACATGTTTACTCACACGGCTTTCTCTGCTCAGCCTTACACAAACTCTTATTCCTATTTTTACTTCATGTTAATCGAGATAAACATTTGTACAAATGGTTTTATCATATTTCCTTAAAGGTGCAGGGGAATAAGGGAATACAGTAGGTTTAAGCAATAGACAAATTCTTTAAGAGCTGGTGGCTATGTGATGGCTTTAGGTCATTGATATATCAGTACCTGGGTGACCGAGCTTCGCACGGCGTTTCCCCCCATTTTGTGAAATCTTGTTTTTTGGGAGAAGATATTGAGATAAACTTGAAAAGCAAAACGTTAACTAAATAAACATTTTTGTCGCAATTGTTAAATAATTTGCGAGATACAGAGATCCATATAAATATTTCATAAGCACCATCATCTCATAAATAAGTCACATGTCGACAAATCTGGTGGGTGGGTGGGTGGCAGTGGCAGTGGCATAAATAACAGCCCCGCAGACCCTGCGGCGCGGGGGGGGGGGGAGGCGTACTTTGGGGGGCCCCATATTGCCTGTAATAGTTTTCTTTAAAATGACATTTTATATTCAATGGAACCATGGAAAATCAGTAGAAGGAAGCGCTGGAAGAGATGCAGAAGGTGCGAAATATGTACATACATATTTATGTAACAAAAAACATCAAAATATGTAATGAAATATGTAATATCAACAAAATATGTAAAATTATCTAATTTTTTTTTTAATGCAGAATTCACCTAAAATTTATTTTCAAGTAGGTAATCACGAAATAAAAATATGTTTTGGATTATGTTTATTAAACTTACTCATTTCACATAATTATTTTACTTAAATGTTGAAGCAATGTTGAAATACTGAACCAATTTATCAATGAGTGAAACAAATTCAAAATAATTAAATTTTATAATGAAGATACATTTTCAGTTTTATATCTCTTAACATACAATGAACAATTGAACAACCAGGAATTTTCATTTTGAGTCTTTTGCTTCTTTCAACGTACAGTGACTAACCATAGGTATACTTCTCCATATTTTCAGGGGTCATTGTCTCCTATCGGATAAAATGTTCTTTTAAGCAGAGAAGCTTCTGCCCAAGTAATAATAGGAGCATATTTTAGTATAGGAATCTGATTTGCAGAGAAATATTTGGATAAATCGACACTGTCGCCATTTAGCAGTTTAGACACGGACACAAGCGTAGAGTACCCTGGATTCCTGCTTAGCACAGCTTTGAATTTTTCACCTTCCTTCCTGCAACTGTGTTGCACGTTCCATTAAATCCATATATTCGTGAAGAAGGGAACCTGCTAGGCACCCAGCCGAAGTTACTCTTGATGCAAGCACAGGAGCTTGCCACTCTAGATGTCCTGAGATTCACGTATGGAAACAGCTACTTCTGAAGAGAACATGTTCACCACTGGCTGGACTCCTTCAAAATGTTCACAATAAAAGTTCACAGCTTCTAACCCCGTACCTACCCTATCTTGTAAGTATTGGCTCAGGAGGCAAATGGACATGTTGGAGATGATTTTTATAGCACTGAATTCTGTGCGCTGCTTTCACGAAGACCTTTTTTGTTGCTGATATCAACTTATTCACACAGGGAAAATTACTTCTTGCTACTTCAGTAACACGTTGCAATGCATGGGCCAAGCAGGTACATTCGGGTAGGAAACCTTAAGGACAGTAGCAGCTTTAATCATGTACGCTGCGGCATCTGAACCTTTTCCTCACACACACCCTCTGGTGACAGAATCTTCATCCCATCATTTACGAATCTTGCAATTGTAGAATGATTTGTTTGTTCCAACACCTTGCAGCAGATTAGAAGGACTTGGAATCTAGTTTTCCTACTGCTAAATTTGCTATGTACCGAGCGACCCATGTCACCTGAAGTTTCATCGACGGCAAACCAAATACAGGGGTCTCCAATTTCATTCCGTACATGAGCAACTGCTTGTCCATAACACACATGAAGATACCTTTTACGCAGAATAGATTCGTCAGGAATAACTTTCTTGCAACATTTTTTTTAGAAAGGAGAGAAATTGAGGAATTTGAAGTTAATGCTACGGAATATTAGCTGCAACCATTGCACTGCACAGTTCTTTAAAAAATCATTTCCGGACAGTTCCTGTTGCATTTGTGTCAACAGAACTTGCTTTCTAGAAGACTGTAGGTGTTTGTTACGTATGCGAAGAACACTTTTGATATGTTGTTCCAATTGAGATTTCATGGAACAGTCAATTCTTTTAGCTCATGCTTGACAGATTATTACTTTTCCGTCGGTTGTAAAGGCGCTATCTAATTTCACCCATGAATTCAATTATCAGGATAGCGACGACGCAACTGGTGCCATTTTACTAAGACTTGCAAGAAACTAACTGCAGTATTGATGGTTGTCCAGCAGCTCACTGTTTCCTCGCAGCTATTATATTACAAGATGCCGAGTACAGCGACAATGGTAACAATGGTAAGTCATTTTCTCCAGCCTTTGTAAATGCCCAAAGCGCTACGAGAAACGTGACACTGGACTGGAGGTTAACATTGTCGAGCGGCACCTGCTTTGATATAAACGGACAACAATCAGAACGAGGCGAGGCGAGGCGAGGCGAGGCGCTTATTATCGCATTCTTAATTTAACTTGCATCCTATTTCGCAGATTGATTTTTGTTGCTTTCAGCAAAACTTGTGAAAACAGTAGCTTATGACAGTGACTAAAATACTTTTTAAAATATAACAAAATTGTAACGAAACCCAGAAAATATCCTACGTTTTATGTAACATCGTTAAAATATGTAGAAACATGCAAAATGTGTAAAATAAAAATTTGTAAGGGAGTTCCAAATGACGTAATTCGCCAACATTTTTACTTGTCATTGAAATATTATGCAGGATTTAAAATATGTAATTACATAAAAATCCGGGCTCCACTCATCATATAGACAGAGAGATTCATTAAAGCACTCTTGTTACGTATAAAAGGCGAACAACCTACATAGTACCCTGCGAAAATGTAGTCGATTGGCCAATAAATTGGATTATTTTAGAGTTTGGTAATAGTGTGTAGACATGAATCATTATGTGTTGTTGTTTGTTCAGTGTTATCGCTCCTGAATGATATCTGAGCTACTCAAATGGAAGTTTGCTTGATATACCAGATCCGCTCTAACAAACACCCTTTGCGTATTACATGTACAGCATAATGAATAACTTCAGTTTCTCTAAACGGATTATTGGATTATTTTCTATCCAAATAATAGTAAAAAATGCAGTGCATTACAATAAAATCATTAAACATATTCATTAGTGCATTTTAAAAGTGATACCATAAAGAAAATTTGGGATCTATTTTCTTACGTGCATTATGCGTTTAGCGAGTGTGTGGTGTTTATTTAGGAAAAATGTTACCTACTTTAACAATTGGCTATGTTGTTTGTTCCAAAAGGAGTTGATCATTAGGTGAGTTTATTTCACTTTCATGCTATTCTATGTGAGTAAATATGTATCTTAATTTCTCCATTTGTATGCATTATAAGTAACATTTATATGCAGGGGCCCCCAAAACCTTAGCTACGCCACTGTGCGGTGGCCCTCAGTGAACATCTGAACACGGGTAACTGACCTCTCACATGCACATGATATACATAAGTATTAGCCAATCTTGTTGAATTGCACTCCTCTTCTGTTACTGAGGGATAAACTTGATCCAGAAAGGTCAAGTAGACATCTGTGTTCATTGTGGTATCGAGGAATATTGGATCCATAATGCGTTTCGCACCACAGACCGATCTTTTGCTCAAACAATAGGTTAGGTTGTGTCGTTCAGTTCTGGAGTTTACGTATCCCTAAATGTGAAACCACAGCCATTAACAAAATTAATGTATTACTATCTCCCCTACGCTATTTCGTTTGTTAAGCTATTGAATGGTATAATCCCGCTCATCGATAGCTTTTCTCATTTTCGGTGCCCTTTTATGGATTTAGAAACATGATAGATAAGTCCTGCACAAACAGCAATGAAAGGAGTTTGCTTGGGTCTTTCTCTGCTCCGAAGAGCTGGTATATGCACTATAGAACTTCCATAATAAATTAAGTACAATATTGAATAAATTTCTTACACGCGCATCTTTACCAAGGAAGAAAACTGCAAAAATCCGAGCTCTACTTATCAGACTCATGATGAACAATAAGAAAACTAAACACGCTAAAGAAAGGATAGCCAACACTATTTTCTTTCCAAATTATATAAAACAACATGGCAAGTTTTTTCCACCTAGCTCTGTATTTTATACAAAACGTGCTTTCAATGTATTGGACAAAGCAACCTGCAACTTGTTTTTCTCTGTTCTTTCTTAAGTTTAAGGTTTTCACAATGATTCTTGCCTTTCTCTACTTATGTATATCAATGTTCAAAGCCAGCAATTTGTTTCTTATGGGTGAACAAATAACTGAATAATTAGTATGGATACAAACTGTTTTGGTTTTGTTCTTACTCGAGTACCTACAGCCGATCTTACAAGTGCTTGCCACATGTTGACAGTACAGTTAAAATGCAGCAGTTGGTCACTAGTCCAGTAAACAAGCCGGTCACGGTGTTTGCTCGCACACACAGTTGAGAGTAACGACCTGCAGTCATATGGTCTGCCTGCTTCACGTACTCCTGTATTGATGAAAATGACACACACACACGTTTGGCTGAAATATACATATACCAATGTTGACGATGATGATGAATGTGAAACAAGTAGATTTAAAAAAGAAGCCTTTAATGGAAATAATTTCATTAATATCGCTTACTTAATCTTACAAATTTACAATGGGGAAAAATTAACTTTTATCCATCTTGGAATGAAAAAAACAATTGAGCATACCTTATTTTGTCACAGGAAATACAGCCACCTTAAATAACTCAGAATCAAGTAGTGGGTTATGAAAATTATAAGGTAATTAATTATCTTTAATTAAGAGAAAATGTGACTCATATTCAGAAAAAGGACAATTAAGCAAAGTGAATTAACAAATCCACATTTTGCTTCCCATATATACATATATAATTATATACAGTAAACTGAACAAAGAAAGAGAGAAAGAACGGAAGGAAGAAAACCAAGGCAGGAAAGAAAGATATTAGCTAACCCTCAAATCCAGAGGTCTCGGGTTCCATTCCTGGCTGAAGGGCAGAAATTTTTCTTTAGCCAGGATTATTATCTATCCTTTCTAGAGTCATGAGAGTGAATTTAATGTAATAAAAATTAAACCTCCAGCGCAATAGCCTATGAAGGGCCAAGGCTTGCCGCCCGGCCACGCGTCCCCCACCTCTGTCCACTACAGGCGTCATGACTGGAGCGCAGTATTGGAGGGTGGGATGTGGTCAGCGCCCCGAGGCCTCCCGGCCAGTTATGTGACCTTCCCGACCGGGGGTCGCTACTCCTCCATCAAGTGGCCCCTCCGGGACCTAACGAGGCTGAGTACACCCGTGTCAAACACCCCAGCGACGGAAAAATGCCCACGCCGGTACCGGGCATAGAATGAATATCTTGCTCAATATCAAGCTTGGAAAACGAGTATCTGAGGAAAGAAAAATAGGGATTAGTGAAGATAGGTATTGAGTAGAAGAGAAGTCTACCTGATACAGAGAAACCAATAAACATGCAATTTAATTTAGTAGTGTTTAAGACACACATTTGCTAAATTATATTCATTATAAAAATCTGATGTGTTGCACTTACATGACTTTCTCTACTCTTCTACTAACTATTCTTACAAACTCTTATTCCTCTATTCTGTTCATGGTATCGATATAAACATTTGTACAAATTATCTTGCTAATTTTCTTGTAGGTACAAGGGGAACACAGTAGGCTTTGAGCTGGTCGCTATATGAAGACTTTGAAATTTCGTTCTCTTTGCACGGCTAAAATGTAAAAAAAGTAACGATCTTCCATTTCAGAAAAGTTTAAGTATTGCAAAACTCACACAAATAACAAGGAATATCTCCGAAATGGTTCACTCTACAAAAACAAAAATCGTTTGGACATCAATTGTGTATTTTAACGTAATTTACATTTTTGTATAGTAATATGTGATCTATCTCTTACGGTTTACCAGTTATGCAAAAGTCGTGAAGAGCAAACAAGACTGTGTGTTATAGCCAAATAACTGAAAATATACATTTTATTTGCCATAAAAAGGTCCTAAGCCTGTGGCATTTTAATCAAAATCCTTAAAACCGTTTTCGAGAAAATCAAAATTTAACAAAACTTTTCTATATAAAAGGTAGTTTAGGGTGGAGGAGCTTTCTTCAAAATCTTGGTGTCGCACCATTGAAAGATGTGAAACTTAAATAACAACTTTGGTTTTTAACCGACTTTTCGTTTTTGAGTTACGCTGTGCACACACGTGCGCGAGAGCTTTTTTTAAAAATTCATTTTTTTTATTCAGGGCCCTCAAAACATATTCCCATGAAATCTCGACATCTTTTTGCCAAAAAGACAAAGAATACTAATACAAAAGTAACAAAATAGTTAACAAAACAATACGAATTTAAAATATAAAAACTAAAATTTGAAAATGACAAGGAAAGTTTTATCTCTTAAAACAATAAAAAAAAAAAAAAGAATTATGGTGTGTACACGTGATTTGTAACAATAGCAGTAGAGAAGGTAAAAAAGATTAAAAGAGCATAGTCAGTTGAAATTAAAATTATTGGTCAGACGTTAGATTTTCGTGTACTTCTATAATGCTCCAACTGTTTCGTACAGTTCGAAGGGAAAGTCGGCTTTCCAGTTCCTTACAAAGCAACCGCTTTATCTGTCAAGCTACCGCAAAGCTAAAATCAAAGAAGCCAAAAATGGAAACGCAAAGAACGGCCCAACTATACATTTCATTACAATGCCATTATTTTACTTTTGTTTATCCTTTGTAGGTCAAGTTTCACTTACTGCTGTAGAGTACGGACAAGCTTTTTTATAATGGAAAAGTTGTGGCATTAAAGCTGAGACCCCCTGCGTTACCAAACGCACCAATCAGCCGAGATATGGACACGCGCACGAAACAACTGCCAACACTGGAAAGGTGCGATACAATTCCCATTTCATTAAGGTGACTTCGAAACGATTAACGTCCACCGCTTTCACTCATTTATGGCTGCCAGAGGCATTGGTAATAAACTCGCTTCTAATGTGGCTATCGATAACAACAGCCTACCATTTCTTTTCGTTAAAAACGGGACGCCTGGTCAACTTTCGGAATATCGTATTAACGTGACATTAGAATGAAGGAAACATTGAATAAATGCACTTTCCGTCAGAACAATGTTTACCTGTTAATACCCTAAGTGAAATGTACTTGCAAATCCCTCATATTACTACAAGTTTGTGTTTTTCACCGGAGTGAATTTTATCACATTATAACTGCTTACTGAGTAACAATTTATGGTACATGTCTGCACAAGGAGTGTTTAGATTACACTTTAGAATCAACTGATTCTTTTAGTGCAGTCATAGTCCAATGAAGTAAAATTACAGCCGCCTAATACATCCATATTTAAACAAATGCTTAAATTGCTCTTTAAATCCGTACAAAAGATGCAGTTATATCATGATGCCATATAGTGAGCCTCGTTTAACCGTAACCCTACTATTATTACGTTAACTCTGATTCGCGCCGTAGCCGCCACAACAAACGAGGCTGGCGTGGGCCTCGCACAACAAAGTAATGACGTCATGAACAAACGAGTGAATGGCGGGAAAGGTCGGACCCGGTATTAGCGAATCCAGCTCGTGTCTATGATTGTTTTAGGTGATTTAATTGCGGATTCAAACTAACGCTCTTTGTCATTTATTATCATTAAAACAAGCATTCATTAATAAAATTAAATATAAGCGTAAGATTTAAATTGTTAAACGATTGCGCGTGCGCAGGTCCATCCGCTGGACATACTTGCAACCAATGGGAATGATTGTGCCTACCCAGTAAGGTATGATACGCAAGTTTGAAACGTTTGTGGTGCTTCATAAGAATACAAATTTTTTATTACAGACATTAGCAATAAGTTTATAGTTGAGTATAAATATATCTTCAATTTGTGAAGTTTGTAAGAGGTAAGATCAAAGGTTATACATGTGCACAATGCTCTAAACAGAACATTAAGCAACATATGTTCCCAAACACAAGAACAATAATATGTGATATAGCCTAACAAGGTTTAAGAAGATAGAAAATATATTTTCAGAGATGCCTGATATTAAGATTACACCTTTAGGTGCCGGACAGGAAGTTGGTCGAAGCTGTGTACTGTTGTCAATGGGAGGAAAAAATGTTATGCTTGATTGTGGAATGCATATGGGGTACAATGATATGAGGCGCTACCCAGACTTCAGCTACATCGCCCCGAAAGGAGCACTTACAAGCTACATCGACTGTGTTATCATATCTCATTTCCACCTGGATCACTGTGGTGCTTTGCCCTATTTAACAGAAGTAGTGGGCTACGAAGGACCAATATATATGAGTCTCCCAACAAAGGCCATTGTACCAATGTTATTACAGGATATGTGTAATGTATCATTAGATAAAAAAGGTGAAGGTAACCAGACTATGTACACTCCTCAGAACATCAAAGATTGCATGAAGAAAGTCGAGACAGTTGCACTACACCAAACTGTAATGGTAGATAGTCAACTAGAAATTAAATGCTACTATGCAGGTCATGTATTAGGAGCTGCAATGTTTTGGGTTCGAGTAGGATCTGAATCCATTGTTTATACTGGTGATTTTAACATGACACCTGATCGACATCTTGGAGCTGCTTGGATTGATAAATGTCGACCAGATGTTCTTATTACTGAATCTACTTATGCAACCACAATAAGAGATTCCAAGCATTGCAGGGAACGTGATTTTTTGAAGAAAATTCATGCATGCGTTGAACGTGGAGGTAAAGTGCTGATTCCTGTTTTTGCATTAGGTAGAGCCCAGGAGCTATGTATTCTTTTGGAGACTTATTGGGAGCGAATGAATTTGAAAGTGCCTGTGTACTTTGCTTCTGGTTTAACAGAACTAGCAAATAAATATTACAGGTTGTTTGTTACGTGGACAAATCAGAAGATTCGACAGACATTTACACGAAGAAATCTGTTTGATTTCAAGCACATTGGACCATTTGATAAATCGTACATTGATAATCCTGGGGCTATGGTGGTACTTGCCACTCCTGGAATGTTGCATGCAGGGCTGTCGTTGCATATCTTCAAGAGATGGGCTACAGATGAAAAGAACATGGTGATCATGCCAGGATTCTGTGTTGTGGGCACTATGGGCCACAGGCTTCTAGGTGGGGCAAGAGACATTAGCTCCGAGGGTGGTCATATTCGAGTGAAAATGGCTGTGGAGTATATGTCATTCTCGGCTCATGCAGATGCTAAAGGTATCGTACAGTTAATTCAGTATTGTGAACCTAAGAATGTGATGCTCGTTCATGGTGAAGGTGTCAAGATGGAATTCCTCAAAGAGAAGATAAAAACAGAGTGTGGTATTGAATGTTACATGCCAATAAATGGGGAGACATGTATAATTCATACATCAGCTAATGTTGATCTCGATGTCTCCCTCAAGTTGCTGAAGGGCGAAAAACAGAGGTACAATGCTTCTCCCCCTGACCCCACACATATAAGGATACTGGATGGTGTTGTGGTGATAAAAAAAGACAATTCAATCTGCTTGATGGACATAGATGATGCTTGCAAGGAGGGAGAAATAACCAAACATGACCTGAAATTCACATCAAAATTTCACATTGAAGATCCCAGCACAGCACCTGAAATTGCAGAGAAGTTCCTACAGTGGCTAAGAGCTCGCTTGCCACAGTGTCGTGTGCAACAAGCTGGAGATGAAGCTTCTTCCATTATGATCGACAACGTGATGGTGCGAGTGGAAGGTGAAGAGGACAGAAAGTGTGTATTAGTCTCGTGGAACAATGAAAAGGAAGAACTTGGATGTTACATTCTTGGTTTATTGAAGAGCATGGAACATTAGTATACTACAGTTTATTTTACAAAAGAACCACATTATTTTGGGATTCTAATGTAGTTGAAAATTGGAAAGGAATGCAGCCCTTATTTCTGCTGTTTACTTTACTCATACGTCATTAATTATGTAGGAACTTTGTAAAGCAGGAATAGTATTTCAAGGGAAACTTTTACAAGTTTAGCTGCTCTATAAAGAAATATAAAATATGTTACTGTTAGGTTTTTTAATTCTTTAGTTTTATCAATGTTATGTGGCAGAAAATCTCTACTGTTTGTCTACATCACAAAAAGTTAAGTTAAAATTTGACTATCCATCCCACGAAATGAAGTGTCATAAAAATTAAGAATAACAATAAGGAGAATATGTTAGGATGTGTATTTAGACTTTATGTTAGTGCTTGCAACTCACCCATTATTAGAAAATCAATGCTAACAAACCATGCCATGTTACCTCTGTTGCACATGTGCTGGCCTAATGGACGAGTTGTAGCTAAGCTTCACTGCTAAGCACATTCTGTTGTCATTCCGCAGTTGCAGCCAACTACTTCACTCCTCTACTTATGAAAGGGATCCTTTGGTTACCCTTTGTGGCTTAGCACCTTTAGACATGGGCTGCATTTTGTGGCTTGCGGTCTTAAATCATTTGTTGTTCACATAAAAGAGTTATTAAAAGAGCAATATACATATTGCCAGATTTTAAAGCCGAAAATACAGGAGATTTTGTAAATCCATGAAAATAGAATGGTTTTTTACTTATACTAAACCCAGATGCTAAGAATTCACCATCATTAAGCTTAAGATTTAGGCTGAAGTTCACTCTCCCTGGCTTTACTGCATAATTTGTGATATACGTTTCATTTGAAACCAATTAATGTAGACACACTAACCTAAACTTGGGTATATCTCTAAACCAGAGGACTTTGTCAGTTAGCTATGGCTCACTACAGTCTGATTGTTTCCATTCTCCTCATATTAAATTTCTTTTTTGTTTAATGATACTCTTTAGTATTAATGGCTAATATAGTTGATTTCAATCTTGTGCTGCTCATAGCTTAAATTGAGGTGACTTCTGTATAAATAGCATACCACAATGTACCTGGTACTTGCCAAACTTTTAGTTATGGTAGTCATGGAATAAAACTCACCCAAATACACAGTATCAACATTTTCTTCAGTTCTGAAATGGTAACCACCAGGGCCCTGATGTTTGACATGTCATAGATTTTGTTTGTGTTTTTTTCCATGGAAAATAAAGGGTTATCAACAAGTTCCTCCACACTGCAGCCAGTGCTACCAGCGGAATTCCCATCTCTAGGGGAATCTTAGTTACACGAGACCTTTGGAGTGACTTCTCAATAACCCTATATAATGATTTGATCAATGGTGATTAAAATTATACAATTCTCATGGGTCATATAAAGTTATATTTGGGTTTTGTCACTTTCTCGTAAGTTTTCTTGCTATAGTCACATTTTCCATTAAGTTTTGCTATTTTTGTCATGTTTTTATATTTGTATTCCAATTTCACATATGTACTTGTAGTCATCCCAAAGACGATTTTTGAAATCTCCTAATTTTTGTCCCGCTACAATGTAGCATGGAAATAAACAATAGTTTCTTTTTGAAAACTTTAAAATGTATGTAATTTGCTACTGTACTACTTCTTTCTGATTGCCCTTCAAAATGTTACATTTATTTCATTCTGTGCATGCAATTGATCTCTTCTTTTTTTTCTTTAAATTTCTATGGATAGGGAATAGCATGCTTTGCTTAATATTCCAGATGATCTGAGTTTGATTCTCAGTTGAGGATAGCTGAACATGTTTTTTCTACAGGCGAGCATTTTATTCACAGAAGGCATGGCCAGTTTACAGCTTGTTAAAATGGATATGAACTATGTTCTTTACATTTGTTAGGAAAATAGGTAGACTTCAAAGCAATGTTTGTATGGAATTTAATTTGTGGTGTTTAACAAACCTGGCAATTCTATGTCAAAGATTTTTCTATGTATAATGTTCAGTAATAATATTTGAAAGTCAGCTGCAATTTGTAGTTCATTCTACCTAAAGTAGTTTTGTCACACAAGACAAGAAAATCAGGATGACATTGAGAAAACATGTGAAAATGGAAGACCTTTTAGCCCTCAAAACCAAACTGGGAATCAGGCATATAAATAAGATGGAACTAAAACTGCAGTTTTCAGAATAATGTTTATATAGAGTGGTTAATGTTGTTAGCTAATGCTGGATTTCTGACAATGAAATCATTAATCCTCTTAATGGTTAATGTGCACGTAACCGAATTTCTCAGCAGAACTCTTAGGTGAAACGCTGGACTAATCTATCTCACAGCTAAAACCACAGTGGAAGGTAGTGCTTCGGCCATGTGTTAACCAGGGATTCTACATGACGAGTCTAACAAATATGTCCAATACTATCACTGTTAAAAAAAAAAGAACCGTTTCACTGGAAAAAAAAATATTTGTATCAAGTATTTGAAACATTTGGAGCCTTCTAGCTTCTTAATGAATGGATATAAATCTTATATATTTAAACGAGCAATTCTTGTGTATATATATTCTGCACAACTTGGAAAAGGATCTAATGATTTTGATCAAATTTTGTAACCAGATAAGGTTTTGCCTTTTAGGTTTATCTAGTAGGTGTAATTCCTGAAAAAGCATGATTTTACATAAAAATAACATTTTTTATTCCCGCTTCTACAGAGCAATTGAACCTTATTTTGACTTCTCTTCTAATGGACCAATTTCAACAAACGAAGTAGCGTTTTAAAGTCCTCTTCCAGGCTATCAGAATACAGTAAGAAAGTTGCCTTAACTTAGTCTACACATAACAGTCACAATTACTCTAAACCTTATTTTGGCCATAATTTCTCTGTTAATGAGCCAATTTCAACAAACAAGCCAGGATATTAAAGGTCACAGCACGGGAACGGCTGCAACATTTAGGATGAAAATTTATATTTAGTTAACATTTTGCTTTTCAAGTTTATCTAAATAAGTATCTTCTCCCAAAAAAATAATAAAAAGGAAAAGGAAAGCCGAGCAAAGCTCGGTCGCCCAGGTACTGGTTTATTATTTAACTGTCACGCAGACATTGTGAGAACAATGCTGCAATGCATTTTTATTTCAATTCAAATGAATTTAGTCATAATTTAATGTTAACATGACCTTGCAAAATCTGTTAGAAATTAAACTTTGCATGGCATTTTACAATCAAACTGGGACCAAATTCATTCTAATTAAGGTGACAATTCATTACAGCATTGTTCACACATTGTTTGTCCGATAGTGAAATAATTAAACCATTTATATCCATTCGCCAAGAAGCTATTTGGCTCCAAATATTTGACACCAATTTTGTTTTTTCTTTGATGAAATGGTTCTTTATTGGCAATAATTGTATTGTACATATTTGTTACACTTATGTACAATTCCTAGTTAACATATGGCTGAAGCAGTACCTTCCACCTTCCGTGTTGTATACAACACGTCTTGAGGTTCTCTATGCGCTAAGGGCTTATATGTAAACTTTGGCCTTAAGCAGAATTGAACTCAGGACTGATAAGGCCTGTTTTTGCTTGAAGGTCATATCTTAACTGCTACCCTTAAAAGAATTGAAGCTGGATCCAAAGAGGTTATTTTCATAGTAAGTAACAACAGCCGACCTCTATGATGTGGGAATAGAGTGCTTCACATTCAAGAGGTCCCAAGTTCAAAACTTAGACAGGGCAAGTTATCCACATAAGGTTTTTTTCTGGGGTTTTTCCTTTTCCTGAGAAGATAGATAATTTTAAGTTCTATTGAACCCTGTCTTATTTGAACATCATTTCATCCATTTTATTCATCATCCCATTCAATAAGGATCTTAAACTTTAAACAGAAAGAAACATAAGCCATTCTTGCACAGCACCAAACTCAGCATTTTATGGTAGTTTGAAAACGCAAGCATAAAATATCTCGGATATGATGAATTAAGTATGATTTTGAAGTGGAACTCTTCTGCCAAATAAGATTGATAAAGCATAACACTACAATTGTATGAGACAAGCAATGTGTTGTTTTTGTAATTTGTTCTTTTGTGTTTTGAATTCTAAGTTCACAGTTGATTTACAATAAAACTGATAAAGCATAACACTACAACTGTATGAGGCAGGTAGTGTGTTGTTTTTGTAATTTGTTCTGCTTTTTGAGTTCTAAGTTCACAGTTAATTTACACCAAAATTGATAAAGCATAAGACTACAACTGTATGAGACAGGCAATTGTTTTTGTAATTTGTTGTGTTTGGGGGTTCTAAGTTCACATTTGATTGACAATAAAATTGTTGCTGAAGTAATGTAAGTGCTTGGTGTTGATGCTTCTACACTTCTACTTCTTCTATTTGTTATCCTCTTTCTTTTCTTTTTTCTGTTCCTGTTTTTTTTCTCCTGCTTCTCATTCCTTTTCTCCTGCTCCACTTCCTTATTCCTTTTCTTTATTTCCTTCTGCTGCTGCTTTTCCTCCTTATTCTTCTCCTCCTCCCCCCATGCTTCTTTTGCTCCTTTTTTGATTAAAACATATGTAAGATATGAAAGATGAACAAAAACTGTTTAAATTTCTGGCAATAAACTGAGTTGTTCTATTCTGCCAATAAATTTTGTATTCCTAACCTATAAACCATAAGTGGTAGACAAAAGCTTTTTAAAGGAGAATCTAGATTTCTTTAGATGATGATGATTATTATTACTACTACTACTACCACTACTTTTTTCCCTTGCTCTTCTATTTTAGTTAACTTAGGTATGTGAGATGTATGGAAGATGAAGATCTTTAATGTTCTGTGAAAGTCTGTAAGGTGCTCTACTTTCTCAATGAATTTTATAATGCCTATAAATGATAGGAAATGGACAAGATATTTTTATAACAAAATGTAGATCTGTTTAAAATCTGGTGCTGGTGGTAAGTAGCAGTGCATGACCTTGTTGCATGGCTCATCATCATCATCCTCCTCTCCTTGTTTGTTGTCATGATTGCTGGTGGACTTAATGACCTTGCTGTTTGTTGCTGCTCTCTCTTCCTCAATTGCTGCAGTCTGACCAGTGGGATGCTGGAGGGGGGAAGATGCTGTGTCCTGTAGAGTAGTGCAACCAGTCAAGAGTGTCTGGTGTTGGAGTACAGAGGCTGGCTGGCTCTAGTGTTCAGGAAGGATATTAAATGTGTGTGTCACACAAACACCCACACCTGCAATTGTTTGGGGATATTAACAGGAAATGGGGGAAACTTGCTGCCTGGGGAAAGGAAATCATTACCAGTTTGCAGTGGAGCAGAACTGTGTGTGTGAGCTAATCAAGTTTTCATCACCTGACCTTGATGTTTGCAAGCTCTCACCTACATTGACAGTCACAGCAGAATGTGATACACACATGCATTCAAACTCTAATTAAGATGCTTTATAAAAACTAAAACTACAACAATGCCAGGTGCTATTGAAGTAAAAATGGAAGAAGAGGGTGGCAGACACAAGGCTTGGAAGTTCTCTCATCTCTTTAAATTAAAGCCCATATTTTGGAAGAAACAAAAAACCCCTGAGGAAAGACGTGATCAGCTAGATAGGGATATGCAGAGTAACTGGGAACAGCTGCCAGCTACGTTACGTCGACGCCGTGAACGCATGTCCCAAGCAGTTCTAGACATGTTCACAGAGGATGATGCTCATATTCAGCCTACAGAAGTAGATAATGGCCAAGCAAATCAGCAAGATAGTGTTTCCTTGGAATCGAGGGATTCATCATCACCAGATGCAGTGGTATTGATGGTGCAGCCACAAATACACAGGGAAGGTAGCATTTCAAGCCTAGATGGTGCCACGGAGGAAAATAGAGGAAATGTAGATTTAGACGAGCACAGTTCTCCTGAAGACATGCAGGATAAGCAGACAGAAGCAGTACTTCAAAACAAAGATGAAAACCCAGTGTTTGGTGATGAGAAACAGTGTGTGAGTGAACAAAATATAAACAGTGATATTCCTGTGAAAAAACATCTGATGCTGGAAGTGCAGTGTAGTGAGGAGAGGAATAATTGTGAGAAGGGAGAAATAGCATTATCAGAACCAGGACTTCTTAAACTATGTGATGGTTCAGAAAACAGTGAAAGTGCTGAAAAGCAACTTCAAATAGGTGAGAATTTAGAAGAAAGTGTGGTAGACAGTTTTAGCAATACAAACGCAAACAGTGACATTAGTAAACAAGAAACTGATGAATTAAAATCAGATGATATTGACAGCTCTAAAGAACCTGCAAAAATTGTAGAGTGTACAGATTCTAAATCAGAATCAAAGGATTCTCTAAATGTAGACTCAAAAATCTGTATAGACAGTAAAAACACTGAGGAAATAGTAACACAGTTAGCACACACTGAGTCTCAAGATAGTTTACTGGTTCCCTCTTCTGCTTCATCTTCATCCTCCACGACATCATCTTCTCCAGAGAACACAGACTCTGGTGTAAACAGCCCATCTCCTGGAAGTAGTGCAGAATCTCACTTTTATTCCTACTACCACAGCAATAACGTGCCACCTAGCAGTAACGATACTACTTTAAATTATCCAAAACCACAAACTGAATTGGAACTAATGCATTTGCAAATCACAAAAAAGAATCAACCCTTAAAAACACAAGCTGATAACTCAAAATTAGCATCAGATAGCAGTGAGACTGAAATAACTGTACCTGTGCCACAGCAGAATGCAATAAATAATAGCAGTAAAATCACAAACTCAAAAGAAAACGCAGAAGTTTACGATATTGCAATTCCAAGAGTGGAATTTAATCATAACAACAAAGCTGCAAACATTTATAGGCCACCACAAGCTTCTAGAAAGGAACATCAGACTTCCTCCGTGGAGCACAAGAATCTCTCAACTTCAGATGATATCCACGAGCTTGGTAAGGCAGAAGAAGACGTACTTTCCTATTATGACTCAATTGTGCAAGAGGAACAAACCAACGGAGAAGAAAAAGATGATGCTGCAGACCTGAGAATTGATTCAAAAAGCTATTACCCTATGCTTCCAAGAACTACTGGGGTTAGCATGGAATTCACTGGTTTTTATAAGAACGATTTTATCCATTCTGTAGTGGACGATATGGAACTTGAGTGTCATCCCAAGACGACTTCAACAGGAAGTGACTTGAACAAATGCTGCGAGAGGTCTGATAAAATGACGCAGATGAAAGTGTTACCATTTGATAGTAAATGGAAACCAAAATCGTATGTGATGGAAACTCTGAACAAGAAACCCCTGGCTGCAAAAATGGCCACTATTTTGGAGGAGAAAGAAGGAGAGATTGATAGCTCGGAGAAGTTGTCAGTGAGGGAAATTCTGCAACGGTTTGAAAAAATTGGTGCAAATGGACAGCAAGATGATGATAGAACATTGTTGGAAATTCACGAAACTCTGCGATGCCTTGAAGAGAAAGTGAGGCTGTATACCTCTGCCAGTTCCCAGGAATCCAGCGATGACGCTTCCCTTGAAAAGGTTAGTGCACATTGCAGGCAAAAATATATAAAGACAGAAAATCTACTTTGGAGGACAAAATAATAAATGCCTTGGTTTAAAAAGTTAAAAAGAAAAACGCTAATGTGTTGCATTCACACTACTTTTTCTACTCACTCTTCTACAAGCTATTCTTATAGAAGCTTATTTAGGTACCTTTTTTACTTTCTTTACTATGTATAGTAAAGTGGAGGAGGTATTGTATTCCACCCAAAAATTCAATGTTGAGATTTCACCGGAAATATATGTTTTGAGGCCCCCTGAATCCAAAAAAAAAAAAAAAAAAAAAAGCATTTTTAGAAAAAGGTCTGTCTGTGTGTGTGTCTGTCAGTGTTTGAATAGTATAACTCAAAAACAAAAAGTTGGTTAAAAACCAAATTTGGTATTTAAGTTTAATGTCTTTCAAGGATGCAACATGAAAATTTTGAAAAAAATTCCTCCACTGTACTCTTAACATGAAAAATTTTGATTTTTTTTGAAAATGGCTCTAACAATGTTGATTAAAATGCCATATGTTTGAGATATTTTTATGATAAATGAAATGTATATATCTTGAATTTTCTGGCTATAAGCCATGTAGTCCTATTTACTCTGTGTGACTTGCATAACTGGTAAACCTTAAGATAGGTCAAATCTTACTATATAAAAATGCAGATCTTACTAAAATACACAATTTATGTCTAAATAAATTTTTTTGTAGAGTGAACCCTTTCAGAGATATTCCGTGTTATTTATGTGAGTTTTGGGGAACTTATAGTTCTGTCAAATGGAACATCATTATTTCCATTTTTATATGTTAACTGTGCAAAGAGAATGGAATTTAAAAGCTTTAAAAGATCTGACTGTCACTCAAAGCCTACTGTATTCCCAACTTCTCCTTGTACCTACAAGAAAATAAACAATTTCTGCAAATGTTTATCTCAACTAACATGAAGATATAGGAATAAGAGTTTGTAAGAATAGTGAGTACAAGAGTAGAGAAAGTAATTTGAGTTTAACACATCAGATTTCTTTAATCAAGCTGTACTTTCATTAGAGGTTTTGTTGTAGATCGTAGAAGAATACAGAAGACTAAAATGATGACTTTTTTGAAAAAGGTATTGACTTTGAAATTCCATACTCTCTGCATCACCTTGAGAAAATCCAAATAGTGACTTACCACTTGAAAGCAAATGTATTCAAATGAATTATAGAGAATATCTGTCAAATGGTTAAGGCAGGCCTTTCCAAGTTGAGCACTTAGCACTGGGGTACACCAGTGCTGCACTCAGCAGCCCTGGTGCCTTCCCCACGTAGCAACTACTACGACTGCATGTGTATGACAGACAGTAAGAGTAACATACTCTCTCTCCACTCTCTTCTCACCACAGAGGTGGTATTAAAAAGGATATAGCAGATAATGGAGCAGTTATTGTAGCCTCTCCTTCCTTAAAAATGTTCTTTAATTCTTCTTGGGAACACATAATACTGAAGGGAAAGCCCAATGCTTAATTTGTGAAAGAAAGTAATGATATGGCATCAAAACTGAAAAATCTGATGTGTTGCACTCACATGACTTTCTCTACTCTTGTACTAACCATTCTTACAAACTCTTATTCCTATATCTTCATGTTAGTTGAGATAAAAATTTGTACAAATTATCTTATTGCTTATTTGCATGTAGGTACAAGGGGAATATGGGAATACAGTAAGCTTTGAGTGATAGTAAAATCTTTTAAAGCTTTGAGATTCCGTTCTCTTTGCAAGGGTAACATAAAAAAAATGAATAGCAATGTTCAATTTGACAGAAGTATAAGTTCTCCAAAACCCATACAAATAACAAGGCATATCTCTGAAATGGTTCACTGTACCAAAAAACAAAATTTATCTAGATATAAATTGTGTATTTTAGCAAGATCTACATTTTTTGTACGGTAAGATTTGGCCTATCTCTTACTGTTTACTGGTTATCCAAAAGTCGTCCAGAGTAAATACGACTACAGGGGCTATAGCCAGAAAACTCAAGATGTACATTTCATTTGTCTTAAAAATATCTCAAATATACAGGATTTTACCCAAAATTGTTACAGCCATTTTCAAGAAAGTCAAAATTTTCCATGTAAAGTGTATTTCAGGGTGGAGCAATTTTCTTCAAAATCTTCTTGTCACATCCTGAAAGACATTAACTTTAAATACCAAACTTGTTTTTAACTGACTTCTCGTTTTTGAGTAATGCTGTCCACAGACTGACACACACACACACACACGCACACAAACACAGACACGCAGACAGACACAGACACGCAGACAGACACACACGCAGACACACACACAGACACACACCTTTTTCTAAAATTGCTTTTTCTGGATTCAGGGGGCCTCAAAACTTATATTTCTGGTGAAATCTCAACATTGAATTTTTGGGTGGAATACAATACTTACTGTACTTTTACTATATGTAGTAGAGAAGGTAAAAAGCGCCATCAATTTTCCAAACAGAGCTGATAAAACTACAGTGTGACGCAATCCTAATTGACAGGTACTACCACAACAGCAGTGATTTAATTAAATTTTACAAAGGTATTAATCAACAGCAATTTCCCAAAATTCATGCACTGCCTTAAAATTTATGTCAATACTTGGTACAACTTACGCATGTGATCAATTATGAATTTATATAAAAGTAAAGTCGGTTGCTTCCTTAGAGGCGGTACTACAAATTTCTATTGCCAAATCTATTGTACCTAATATTTATAAATTAATTGCCAAAAATTATGTAAAAAATCTACCTAAATGGCAAATGTACACAAGGGTAGCCAAATATGTGTAGAGAATAAATGGTGTGTTTGTGTGTTCACAAAATTGTCATTAATAACTGTTTTGGTAAGCTGCACACTGACTTGACGACCTGTCCCATTCAACTGTCAACGCAACATTTAGCATCCGCAGATACTTTGAGTACAGCTACCATGATGCCTTGTTGCTTCTGCTTGTCACTTCGCCTTCAGCCACCTCTCAGGTGCCCAACTCAGCACCAGTGCTGGCCAGGGCTAAGGCCACAAAAACTGTTTGACTTAAATTGTTGCGATAACTAGATCTACATTGGAAAGGTAGAATGAGACCAAAAACAGGATTTGAACCACGGTTCTTCCAGTCTGTATGGTTGCTGTAACTATTGAGCTATCATGGAAACGTGCTGTCACAACATTAAATTCTCCAACTCACATTTTTCTTGGTAAACCACAAGGAGATTTCCAATTCATATGAGATAACATACCCTAATGGCGACTATTTATTGCAATTCAATATGGTGTAATACACGATTGAATTCAAAGGTAAACAAGTACATATAAGTAGCAAAGACAAAATAACAAAACATTAATAATAATAATAATAATAATAATAATAATAATAATAATAATAATAATAATAATAATAATAATAATAATAATAATAAAAATAATGATAATAAAAATAATGATAAAAATAAAAATAATTAATAATAACAATAATAATAATAATATACAAAGAACTGATTAACCAAGTAGTAGAGACTATGCACAATGAACTATTAACAGATTACAAAATAAGTACCTAACATTGACTTTTGATTACTGACTTTAAACCTATTTAAAAATTCCTCTAATGAATAGAACACATTATTAACTAAGTAAGTTTGTAAAGCAGATTTGAATTTAGTGTAGTTTTCACACCTTTTAATTTCTGCTGGCAGTCTATTGTAGAATTTTGCACCAGCGTAACTAGGCAGCTTTTCAAACTGACTCAGTCTGTGCATTGTAATAGATAAATCATTCTTATTTCTTGTGTTGTGGTCATGTATGTCTGAATTTGTTTGCATCGGAAATTTGTATTTTATCATGTATAGTATAGTTTTATAGATATACAGGCTAGGTAGCGTCATTATTTTATGCTGACGGAAAGCTTCTCTACATGAGTCTTGCATTTTTAAGTTCGAAATATATCTGATTGCTCTTTTCTGTAAAGTAAATATTCTATTTTGGTTTAATTTTGAAGTATTGCCCCATATTTCTATACCATATGACATGTGTGACTGAATGAGAGAAATAAATTATCCTATTAGTTGCTGCTGGGACATAGTTCTTTAGAGGCTTAAGAAGAAATAGATTTTTACTTATTTTTAATGCTAATTTGTCTGTATGCGGTGTAAATGATAGTGTTTTATCCAGTGTGACACCAAGTAGCTCTACCTTGTCAACACTGTCAGTCAAAGGTAAACAAGTACATATAAGTAGCAAAGACAAAATAACAAAACAATGCTTACAACTTACAATGCTGTACAGAGGTATTTTTAAGATGTGGCATACAGACAACAGATGTGCAGTGATTTATGGATGAGTTCATTTTTGTATGAGGGTTGTCTGTAAACTTTTTAATTCTTCCACGAGGAATATGTTTTTTGCAGTTTCTAGGATGACTACAGAAATGTTGTTCATATGATCTGGTTGGTCATGCAGCTGTGAGTTTGTTTGTTCTTTAAATTTATGTTCCGTGTGACCAGAACTTGGGTCTTCTTCAGGGGTCTCTGTCTAGGGGATATGTGAATGGCGACCACAAGGTACCCAAGCTGAGCAGAACATTACTTCCACTTACTGGTGTTTTGCTCCTCACTGTAACTTTTCTATCTGACCTTACCTTGGTTATCTCTTGTTCTCTTCTGACCCCGATGCTTTTGGGGTTCCCGAGAGTTAGGGAGTCTTTATTTTTCCAACCTCTCCATTTCTCTAATTTCTCTATGAAATATTAACCCCTAACATGCTGGCCTGTCATGGCATGTAATACGTCCTCTAGTTGGTAATCAGAGGATATGGTCGGTGAATTTATTTTGATAACTCTCCCAGTCAGGTCGATGAGACATATAAACCAACAACAGGTGTGGTCCTCCAGACATTCTGGGGGTTGTGAGAGAGCGATGTAACCGCCAAAACTTAAAAAAATATGGTGCTCTCTAAAAAGCGGTTACTACTACTGCTATTGATTGTGAAAGTGGAAGAAGCAATGCTGAAAGATCGAAGGGTGATGGTTCGGGAGAGCTGCGATATGATCCCTAATGTCAGCAAGACCTACATTCATAAAATTTTAACAGATCATTTAGGGTATACCAAAGTGGGTGGAAGCATGCTCACGAAGGGAGTGCATTTCCATCAGGACAACACTCATCTGCACATTGCCCATGTGACAACCAATCTCATCAACAAATTTGGATGGGATACTGTCACAAACCCTCCTTACAGCCCAGACCTAGCCCCAAGTGACTAGCATCTCTTCCCTGAGTTGAAGAAACACCTGGGTGGGATGCATTTCAGAACCGGAGGGGAACTGAAAGAAACTGTTTCAAAGTGTCTTTGCCACGTGGTGGGAGAGTTCTATGATGCAGGCATACAAAAGATAGTACGACACATGCAAAAATGCATTGATCAGAAAGGCGATTGTGTAAAAATAGGAAAAAGTCTAAGCTTTCCAAAATATATTACTCAATGTCAATAATTATGTTTTTAATTGTGATAAAAAATTGGGAACCTTATTTTACGGACAACCCTCATATTTATGAGACATGGGGTGTCAGGTTAATGTCTTTCCGACTTCCATGCAGTCAACATCAGGAACCGTATGCAATTAATTACAGTGTCCACTCACATTATCAGCAATGTCTTATTTCCAGAAAAAAGACAAACACATTACTCCCACCATAAGTTTGCATGATGTCACTTGTGCTGATCGTAGCAAGGTCATTTGCCACGTCTAAAAAAATACCTCTGGAAATACTTCAGGGTGTCATAGTTTAACCAACTATAAGATCACTCAGTGGCAATTGTTCTTTCACCCTAGCTGTGTGAAATTAATGTTATGCCAGCACATTGCCATGGCACCTCAGTGATTAGAGCAACTGGACAAGATTCGGAAGATCTGTACTTTAAACCCCAGCTATGGCATTGGATTTTTCAGTCTGATTCTACATTTCTAATCTTTATCCTTTGGTGTGAAAGAGCAATTAACTGTCAAGATCTACATGTTTTGCATAATGAGACTTTGTCTATGTCTTAGTTTAGCATATACAGTAGAGTTCCGCCAGTCTGAACCCTGCAAATCCAAAAATCCACCTAATCCAAACAATGCTAGAAAAAAACATCTATCAAATTTGTTTTGAATTTTAAAACAGGATAACATAAAGATTAAGATTAAACTAGTTTTTCTACTTGAAAACGTACATTTATTGGCACAGGGAAACATAAAATAAATACTATAGCAATTAACAGTCAATCTGTTGGCTATCTTAAAAACAAAATCCAAAAAAACGGAAGGCCTAGACCTACTGAAAATGTGCACAACAAAGTTTGAATATAATTCTTTTACATTAATGAGAAAACAAAACAGAAAAGCAAATCAACATTTAAAAAGTGAAGTCAGTGATCTTTTGACGCAATGCACTAAAATGACTTGAAAGAGGCAATGTTTTGCCAATGTTGCATAAACATTACATCACTAGGGGTTACAGAGGTAGACACCAATAGTGCTTATAAAAACATCAGTAATTGGTTTTTCAAGCCTCAGAATATAGTTGTGAAATAAACTACAGCACACTATACTAATTTTCTACTTTCAGTCATTTTAATACCTAACATAAATAATTAAAGTCAATATGGTGTCATAAGTCCACCTAATCCAAACAAACTTCAATCCCAAATAGTTTGGGACTCTAATGTAAGATCCCTTAAGGGCTAAGACCTCTGCTGACAGCAGGACAGCTCAGGTATACTCAATAGGGGAGCTACTCCTAAAGAGCACATTTGACACTTCAGTTTTATTGCAATTGATCATGCTCTGCCATCTTTTTGCTATTTCTTTTCACTGGTCCCTGATGCTCGTCTGTGTCATCCATTGCTTCCCCGCTTGCTGTGGGAAGAGGTCTGCTGTCTAGTTCTCCGTCTGCCAACATGCTTCCTTTCTTTTTGGGGGTCCCACACGGTTATCTTGTAAGTCCATCTCATTCCGTCCATTCTCGCATGTGTCCACCCCACTTCTGTTTGAGGCATTCTGCAGTATGGATTGGTCTTTCATGCCTGTTCGTCTTCATCATTGCCAATTCTGTCTTTTATTGTCACACCAATTATACAAAAGTCATTCTATTTACTTCTTACTAATCAAGTAAAAACTGTCTACTGCAGCATCTAGGAATGTGATTTTTACTTTCTCTGCTATGTACTTATAATAGTAAGTACAGGAAGTATTGAATTCCACCCAATGTTTCACACAGAATACATGTTTGAGACTCCCTGAATCTAAAAAAGAAGTATTTTTGTAAAAAAGTTCTGTGTGCACATGAATTTTTCTCTGAACAGCCTAACTCAAAAACAAAAGAGCACTTAATACCAAACTTGGGCTTTAAGTTCAGCATCTTCCGAGGTTGCAACACCAAGAATTTAAAAAATATTCCTGCATCCAAACTACGCATTACATGGATAATGTTTCAAAACTGACTTTCTCAAAAATGCCTCTTAACAATTTTGATTAAAATACAGTGTTTAAACCAAAAAGGTAAGTCAATTAATAACACTGCACAACACTTATAATTATATTGGAACATGTTTCGAAGGCTTGACTTTCCTCCATTATCAACCGGATATCGACTGTTTCTTCCTGATGTGGATGGCGATGTTTTCTCTGAGGTCTCCTCTGGTGGTGGTTCAAGGAACTTGCTGAAGATATCTCTCGGAAATGGCAAAATTGAATACTTTGTTTCTATTTTTCGAAATGAAGATTTGTTCCCATGTGGACAGCTCTTGTTTTCCTGTTACATGTTTTAGGAGTTTCGGTTCTGGGTTTATGTTGTGGTTTTCTCTCCAAAAATGGTTGGCAACTGCTGATTTTTCCAACTGTTTGTTTTTTATGCTTCTAAAGTGCTCCTTGGATCTTATTTCTAAATTTCTTTTGGTTTTTCCTATATACACTTTATTACAGTCACTACATTCAATTTGGTAAATGCCAGATTTTTTATTGGGTGGGATGGCATCTTTGATGTTTGAGTTCAGTAGATTTTTTATGGAGTAGTGGTTCACTGGTGCTAGCTGAATGTTCTGTTCTTTGAAACCTTTTGTATTTTTCAAATTCCCAAGGATGGAATGTGCATTTTTTTAAGGTCATTTTTGTTTCTGTTGCTCTGAGTGTTGTAGTTAACAATTGAAGTAGCACAAAAAAGCAGAATATATCATTACACTGTAAAATAAACATTTAAGTGTAAGTATGCAGGTTTACTGTATCAATCATCACACCATTATGCACCCTGAGTTAGATGAGGCATCGACTGTCACCAAATGCATTACTCTCCAACCTTCATTCCAACTGGTCTTGTTTTTCCAATATAATTTTTTTTTAATGTTCCATTTATATGTCACCTTTAACATCCAAGGTCATATTGGTAGCTTTTAACCTCTTGGAACAATTGCAATGGTTTCACTTGGTTAACAGTGGTTTTGAACATTAGGTTCCTATTACAGTGTCTTCTCTTTTTACATTAAATGCACACACATATTCACACTCCCTTCCAGATTCTAAGGAAGATGGAAAATAATCCTAGTAGAAGAAACATTTCCAGTCTTCCAGCCGGGAATCAAACTCAGGCCCCTTGCAGAGCATGCAGGTGCTCAATATAAATTTTGTTGTAGTCTTTGCAGATAAATAAGTGTGTTATTGATCTTTCTGTTGCTGGTATGGAATCTTTTAGTTCAGACTGTAGTAAGTATATAAAACAACAGACAAATTAGTCATAACTACACTACTTACTTATTTTAAAATAAGGGATTTAGTGTCAGAAATGTATTCAGTAGCAAGTGAACCAATAATAGTTGTCAATTTTTTCAAAGTGTGTTGAAAAGGCTGATTTTTGTGCACTTATCTAACTTATCTGAAAAAGAGAAACATGTTGTTTACATTCCTTAAGGATTTCCTCTCTTCCTGTGACCTTGCATATAACAAAAGCTTTCATAAATCATATGCATCACTTTCACATGTGTCGACTTCCTTCCTACTATTGTTATTTTTTTCTTGAAGATCTCTGATAAGATGACAGCTTGGGATGTGCAAATGGCGATGTTCACTTATCATATTTATGAAGCACATAAAAACTTGGCAGTAATCATAAAAACAAAACACAGTACAGGAATATGATTAAATGTTTATTAATGTAGCCTCAGAAATCAGATTAGGTTAGATTATTTACTCACTACATTTGTGTATGCTAATTACATTAATATAAAATTAATAAAACAGGGTGCAGTATTTACAAAAAGCTATATGAAGTACGTTAAACAATCAAAAGGAAGTGATCTACTCAATAGAGCATATGATTTAAAAGTATATTCTTGACCATTCTGTTAAACGGTTTACCCTTTGAGGTTATGATAGCCTCAAAGTTATTAGGAAATGCTCTAAATTTAATCTCTCTCTTCTCCTCTTTCCATGAGTATTAGGCTTTTCCTGTTACGCTCTATTGATTAGGATTGTTAATCTTTCCATCTCTTCCTTGGTCTTCCCAAAGATCTTCTGCCAATTGGGTGATACTCCATCATTAATTTTGGTATCTTGTTGTCTTCCATTCTTGTGACATGGCGCATCCAGTCATTTAACTACCCATTCCCAGTTCATCTCTAATGTCAACGTTCGTTTTTTCTGTCAGATAGTTTGTACCTGGCTACTCTTCTTAGGAATTGCACCCCTGATGCTTGTATTCTTTGTTCATCTCTGTTTGTTAATTAGTTTAATCATATCTGTTATTAGAAATAACTAAAAATTATTATTATTGTTGTTGTTGTTGTAACATTGGGCTCAGTGCACAATAATAGGCGGTGACAAGTGACTTTGCAACCACTTGTCGTACCAGCGAGCAGGCAAAGACGTTCAGGGCCAGGCTGCCTCGTGCGACTGCTGCGCATATGTGACTGTCAATAATCAAAGTGGCAGAAACAAAAGGGGTGTAGCGAACGTTCTCAAGACTTCTGGCTGTGTCATTTTCAGTGTGTGTCAAAGGCCTGTGTGGCATCATCTGCAGTGTACAAGGAGGCCAGAGAGTGAGTTTTAGAATTGAGTTATGTACATGAGTTGGTCAGTGTGTCAGTGAGTGTGAGACAGCTGTGCATGTGTGTGTTGTCATGTAGGTTTGTCGTAAGAAGATTCATCCAGCATTGTAATGCCATTATTAGGGTGTGAAAGACAGAGGAAGCAGAGAAGACACTAAAAAGCCTGAGCAAGGTTATGAGAAGTAAAAATTATTAGTTGGCATGGGCATAGGCAGACTTTTTTCAGGAGGAGGCCAAATGTTGGAAGTTTGCGGTCAAACAATATTAATTCATTATTCTGTTGCCAACGACTGTAAAGGATATAACTTATGGTATTTGTTATGGATAAGCATATTAATTACTGCTAAATAAAAACTGTTCTTTACATCAAAATTAAAACAATAGCCTATAGTAATTGACTGCACATTAAATTCATTAGCGGCCCCCATTTACCGCCCCTCTGCCCCCCTTTGTAACATCCATGAGTGGAGGTTGTGTTAAAGCACACACAGTTTGTCAATAAAGTTTGTTATAACATTATACATTTCCAAGATATTCTTGTTCTTGGCTTGAATTTTAAGATGCCTATATTTTTCTCATGTGATAAATCATTATTCATGGAATGTCAGTCATCCTCCAGTAAT